>JAEHOD010000006.1:712500-2055000 GCA_016834595.1 Chlamydomonas schloesseri | reverse complement strand
ATTGCCCGCCGCCAGCGCCGCCACCTGCGCCGCCGGCATGCCCATGTGCGGCGCCACCTGCCGCAGCTGCTTGACGCTGAGGCCCTTGCAGCGGCGCATCACCGCGGCGCGCATGGCCGCCAGCGTGTGCGGCGGCAGCGCCAGCTTGGCCAGCGGGCTCTCCTCGTCCTCCTCCTCCATGTCCAGCGGCATCATCGCGCTCATGCCGCCGCGGGAGATGACGCTGGCGGCCGCGCCCGCGCCCGTGCGCAGCGCGGAGCGCGGCGGCTTGGCCAGCGCGGCGCGGCGCGCGCCGCCGGGCCCGCCCAGCTCCGGCGGCGGCGCCGCGGCCGAGCGGGCGGCCGCGCCTTGGCCGTCACCCGCCCTGGCGTTGGACGCGCGCGCGGAGGACTCGGGTTCGCCGTCCTGCCCCGGCTCCATCAGCTTCACGCGCGGGCGCGGCTTGGCGGCGGCGGCGGGGGTTGTGCCGTCGCCGTTGCCGGTGACGGCTGGGGAGGAGCTGTCGGCGGTGGCGTCGGTGGTTGGGCGAGCCAGCGCGGCAGGCGGCAGCCCCGTCCGCAGGCTCCCGTCCACCGCCCGCTCCGCTGGGCCCTCCCCGCCGTCGCCGTCCTCACGCCCCTCCTCGCCCTCCAGCTCCCCGCCTTCCTCGCTGCTCTCGCCGTCGCCCTCCGGGTCCTCACTCTCGTCGCCGCCCTCCTCGTCGTCCGAGTCCGAGTCCGTGAAGCCGGTCTGCTCCTCGCTCGCTACCATCCACGGCGCGTGGCTGGCGGCGCGGGAGGGCGCGCGCGATGAGCTGCTGAGGCCGTCCTCGCGGCCCATGGCCCAGTACCTGTGAAGGAAGAACGCATGAATGCATGAATGAATAATGCATACAGTAGTTCATAAATGAATAAATACATTAATAATCAGATGAATATATGAATGAATGGGATAATGGGGGAGCAAGGTGCAAGGCAGGCACGAAGCTGTACCAGGTGACAGCACGCGGCTGAGAAGAAGGCGGGCACTGTCCAAGCAGGCATCCGCGCACCAGCAGAGGTCGCCCGCCTAGCTAGCCAAGCGGCCCTTGAGAGCACAGCAGGCAACAGCAAACGCGCACACTCACTTGCCCACCACCGCCACCTCCAAGGGCACGGCGGGGAGCTCGGGCGACAGGTACTGGCAGATGTGGAAGGTGGGGAAGCCGGCGCCCGCCAGCACCACCGCCACCTGCACACATGGCACCACCACGGACAGAGAGAGGGGTTTCCATGCATTTTAATTACTGACGAGGTAGACGTAGAACAGACGTTGCAACAGAGAGAGGGGGGGGAGGCGGTGGGCAGTTATGTATCCCACGAGGGCAACACTCGCCGCGCCTCTATAACATCACCACGCCCCATACTAACCAGCACCCCAGCGACGCCCAGTTTCGTCCGCTTACGCACGGCCGCTGCCTTACCGTATATGCCGCATAGACACGCACGCATAGACGCGCACACAGTCAGATACACACACGCACACAGCCACGCGCGCGCGCACACACAACCCTGCCCAGGAATACCTCACCCAGTGGGGTAACCCTAAACCCACACAAAACCCACATAAAACCCGCACAAACCCCGCATAAAACCCGCACAAAACCCGCACACACACCTGCGCCATGAACACCGGCTCCGGCTCGGGGTCCACCATCAGCCCCAGCCCGTCGCAACGCAGCAGGTCGCTCAGCTCCTGCGTCTCGAAGCCCGCCGCCAGCAGCGCGCCGCGAGCCGCGCCCGCCTCGGCGGGCGTCATGGCGGGCGCGGGGTCGCGCAGCTGCAGGAACAGCTGGATCTCGTGGCCCCTGAGGCGATAAAAAAGAAGAGGGGTTTTATTACGGGGGTTACACGCGTTAAGGGTGGGAGGGGGGGTTGCAAGGATATGTGGCGAAGTTAGTAAGAGGGTGGCGGGGTGTTCCATGCATATTAGGCCAGGGGGAACAACGCCGCGGTGTAGGATGACACGGGAGGGGTCCAGATATGGTCAGTCGGGAGGTGAAGGGGCGGGATTGCGGTAGCGCTTCACAAGTCCATCATGCACCGCACAGTGGCCCGCGCTCTGCTGGATGTGCGAGTCCCATCGTTAATACGCATCAATGGATCTCTCTCACACACACACACACACACACACACACACACACACACACACATGCGCGCGCGCGCTTACACACCGCACCGCATCGCATCACAACCGCCGCCCCCCCCCCCTCGCAGCACCCACTTGAAGCCGGAGGACGCCAGCGCCGCCACCGCCCTCGCTGCCAGGTCGGGGTCGGCGTCCGGGTCCAGTCCGCGGCCGTCGGGGTGCACCAGGCGCATGAGCTCCTGACGGGCCGAGGGCGGCGAGGGTGGAGGGTGGGAGGGCGGGAGGGGTGGTTCCATGCATTTAGGTAAAGCATGAAGAGTAGAGATAGGGGGGAGGGCGGGAGGTGGGAAGGGGTGAGGGGGTTCCATGCATTTACCCACCCACCCTTACCCACCCACCCTTAGCCACCCACCCATTCACCCACCTCGGTGCTGAAGCCCGCCGCCATGAGCACCGCCCTGAACACCACCACGTCGCGCGCCGACAGGAACAGCCGCCGGCGCGCCGCGCCGCTGGTCATGCTGCTCCGCGGCGCCAGCGGGCTGCTGCCCGTGCCCGCGGCGCCGCTGACGGTGTTGTAGGCGGAGGGGCCTGGCAGCAGCAGGCCCGGGTTGTCGTCGTCCTCGCCCTCCCACACGTCGGGCATGAGAAAGGCGCGGATCTGGGCGGGCGTGAACATGGCCTCGACCAGTGCGCCGCCCACCTGCGGGGGGAAGGGAGAGCGGGAGCGGGACGAGGAGGGGGAGGGGGTTCCATGCATGTTTAATTAATGAGGAGATGTAGACAGACAGGGGGAGGGAAAGGAGTTGTACGCATGACCGTAGAGCTAGGAGGAGAAGGGGACCGGGCGTGGGGAGCAGGGAAGGAGGAAGATGGGCAGGTGGGGGAGGAGGGGAGGCATGGCACACAGGTATGGAACAGGTGAGGCATTGGCTCCCGTAGGCTGGCTGGCCGCATGGTGATAGCGTGCAGGTGCACCTCTGGCGTGCGGATCGAGCCGCCACCCCCCCGCAGGCGCTGCACCAGGGCATACGTGGCAGCGGTCCTGACTGCGCCAGGGGGGGTGGTTAGCCATCCATGGGTGCGCCAGGGGGGGGGGGGTAGCCATCGAGGGGGGGGGGGGCAGCCCGCCGCACGTGCTGCTGCCCCCACACTCGAACCCAAGTACCGGTAACTCTGGGCGGCTAACGGACGGTTCGTTTCGTTCTTTTCCTGACACCCGAACCCCACGCGCCAGCCGCCCCGCCCCGCCCCGCCACTGCCCCCCGCACTGCCCCTGCCCCGCACCTGCGCCACCAGCCCCGCGGAAGCCTCGGGCGCCACCGCGGCGCCGCCCGGCATCATGGGCACCACGCCCTGCTCAGGCACGATGAAGCGGTTGGGGGAGCCCTGCGGCGTGTGTGTGGGGGGGGCGGGGGGGGGGCGGGATGCGGCGAGGTGAGTTAGTTAATTCCAGAAACCAAAGCGACCGCGGGGGTTGCAAGGATCCGCGCGGGCGGGGGGGGGGGGGGGCGGGGGGTAGCCATCCATAGATGGTGTTTATTCAAGAATGCGCCCCCTCCCCTCCCCTCCCCTCCCATCCCTCTTCCCCCTTCTCCCTTCCCTCTTCCCTCTTCCCTCTTCCCTTTTCCCTCTTCCCTCTTCCCTCTTCCCTTCCCTTTCCTTCCCTTCCCTTCCCTTCCCTTCCCTTCCCTTCCCTTCCCTTCCCTTCCCTTCCCTTCCCTTCCCTTCCCTTCCCTTCCCTTCCCTTCCCTTCCCTTCCCTTCCCTTCCCTTCCCTTCCCTTCCCTTCCCTTCCCTCCCCTTCCCTTCCCCCTTCTCCCTTCTCCCTGCCCCTCTCCTGCTCCTGCCCCTCACGTTGAGCCCCGCCGCCTCGATGGCGTTGTGCATGGCGCTGATTGCCGCCTGGCTGAGGCTGATGGTGGCGGCGCGGCTCATGTCGTAGCGCAGGAAGCGGCGGATGGCGTCCGACGTCAGGCCGCCGCGGGCCAGCGCGCCCACCACACGCGCCAGCTGCGAGGGGCAGGTGGGCGGGCGGGCGGGTTGGGGTGGTTCATTTTCCAGGAACCAAAGCGACCATGGGGGGTAGCCATCCATCGGATGGGGTTTACATGCATTAGAGTTAGGAGGAGAAGGCGTAGTCAGGTATACAGGTACAGTAGTCGTGGGGGTGGGGGAGAGGGGGCGCACGCGAGGGGATGGGAGGAGTGAGGGGCAAGGGGGGCACAGTTGTTTGGGGTACAGTACAGGGCCACGGTACAGGGCCGAGGGCCGGCTGTTGGCCTGGTGCTACAGCTCCTCCACTTCGCGCTCGCATCATGTGAGAGAATAGCCGCGCCCCTCCCGCCCATGCTGCTGCTGCCGCCGCGGCCCCCGCCCCATGCTGCTGCTGCTGCCGCCGCGGCTGCTGCTGCTGCCGCCGTCGGGGCCACCACTTATGCGCTACGCTGCCGCCGCCGCCGCCGCTGCCGCTGCTTCACAGCGCCAGCCTGCCCCCTTCTCACCGTGACGGCTCCCACGCCTTCCTGCAGCGCGGTGCTGTCGGTGGTGAGCACGACGCCCTCCAGCTCCTCTGTTGTGAAGCCCTCCGCCAACAGCGCGTCGCGGCAGGCGGCCATGCCGGCTGTGTGGAGTGGGGAGTGGGGCGGGGTGGAAGGAATACGGTGGATTCAGGCGGGGGGTGAGGGTATCCATGCATGTTTAGTTAATGACAAGGTAGACGTAGGGTAGAGGGGATTCATCCGCACGCGAAGGCTGGAAAGCGGCTGGGCCCTGCCCTAAGCTCGGCCCCTTGGGGAGCCCCTGGCTGCCGTCAGGGAGCCCCCTGGCTGCCCTGCTGCCCCTGCTCCCGCATAGCCCCCCCCCATAGTTTTCTCCTCCTTCTCCCACATTAGGCCACGCTCACCTCCTCGCTCTTATGCATTGGGTTTGGTTTAGTTTGGGCTGGTAATCACAACCGCCCCCCCTGCAGCTCCCGCAGCCCTCTCACGAACCCTGTGCTACGCCCCCAGTCACTCGCGTCACCCCAGATTGCCATCGCGCCCGGCCCCAGCCGCCTGCCCCCCCCCCCGCAATCGCTCACCCGGTTCCAGTGGCGGCACGGCGGCGGCGTCGCTGCCGATGACCTTGACCATCTGGGGCGCGGTGAAGCCGGCCATTGCCATGGCGTCGGCGGCGTCCGCCAGGTCCTGTTCCCGAGGGTGGTGCCATGCATGTTAATTTAATGACGGGGGAGATGTAGACAGACGTTGTGACACAGAAGGTGGGGGAAGGGGGGGTTCCGTGCATTTAGGTGAAGCAGGGTAGAGGTGGACAGGTAGGCACGGTACAGCAGGCCTTGGCAAGGCAGGGGGTGGGGGTTGCAGGGGACGGTATGCGTGGAAGGCTGTGTGGGGAAGCATGCGAGGGGATGTGTTGGTGTGGCAGGAAACCGTTGATGCAAGCACGGCAGCTCGGCCGACAGCTCCGGCTCTTTCCCCATGCACCTCCATTGGCGTTTTAGTACTCGGAATGGACGTAAGCTCACACAAACGCCCATACCTACTGTACACCGAACCCCCCACCCCCACCTACCCACCCACCCCACAAACTGACACACACACACACACACACACACACACACTCACACACACACACACACACGCCCCCACCCTGGGGTCCAGCTCCAGCGCCAGCCCGCTGCCGTCGCTCTTGACCAGCCCCGCCGCCGCGCCCGCCTTGAGCCCGCCGCGCGACAGCGCATCGATGAGCGCGGTGGAGGCGGCGGGCGCGATGAAGCGGTGGATCTCCATAGGCGTAAAGCCAGCCGCCTCCAGAGCCGCAGACACCGCCTGCGTTTTGGCATGATGTGACGTTGTTGTGTTGTGTTAGATAAAAGCACAAGGGAAAGGGTTGTGTTGTGTAGTGTGATGTGGTGTTGTCTGATTTATAAGAACAGAATACGCCAGCGATTGTGTTGTTATTGTTTTGTGTGGTGGGGATGGGGGTTGTGGTTACCAGCCCATCCATAGGATGGTGTTTATCAAATGGTTGTGAAGTGGGGATGGGGGGGTGCTGTAAAGCGCTTTGATGAGGTGGCGCTGTCCCCGCCACCAACACATCCTCGGTCTTGCATGTGCCTGACCCTTGACCTCCCCTCCTCCTCCTCCTCCTCCTCCTCCTCCCTTCTCTCCCTCCCTTCTCTCCCTCCCTTCTCTCCCTCCTGCGGCTGGCGCTACTGCTGCTGCTGCTGCTCACCTGCACCGCCCGGATGTCGCCGCCCCAGGACCGCACGAGGTCGATATGCGCCTTGTCCACGCCAGCCTGTCACGGTGGGGGACGCGACGCGACACGCACAAGGATTCAAGGATCGAATCAGGGGCGTGCAAATATCTTCATGTAGGGTATCCGCAGAAGGAGCATGATTGCATGGGTGAAAACGAAAGCCGGTAGGCATCAAGCCCCACCCACCACATGCCAGCACCCACGCACCCACCCACCGCACCCACCCACCCACCGCACCCACCCACCACACGCCGGCACCCACGCACCTTCTCCAGCGCCAGCCGCATCGCCTCCAGCTGCACCGGGGTCAGCGGCCGCAGGTGGCCGGCCCGGTGCCCGGGGTGGTCGGGGTGGTCGGGGTCCAGGGCCTCGCCCGAGGCGGAGGGCTCGCGCGGGAACAGGAACGCCACCAGCGCGGGCGTGTCGAACCCCGACGCGGCCAGCGTCTGCATTGGAGACGCCAGAGCTCGTGTTGGAGAAGCACAAGGGAAAGGAGGCCGGTGTGTGGAGCGGTTCCCGGCGTGTGTGAGCGTGTGTGTGCGTGTGTGTGGAGCGGTTCACGGCGGCAGCGGCAGCGGTGCCAGATGTGAATGGCAAAAACAAACACAGCGGCGGGATGCAACACATATGGGGCATTGCCTGCTGGCCTTGGGAAACACGCCGTTCCTTCCCCTCATAGAGGGCGCCCTCTCCCTTCCCCGCCCCCCATTCATTATTGATTAAACACCATCCATGTATGGCTAAACCCCTGCCCTCCCCCCCCTTCTGTGTCGCATCGTCTGTCTACATCTCCTTCTTCATTAATTTAACATGCATGGAACCCCCACACACACACCTGCACACACACACACACACACACACACGCACACGCACCTGCGCCACCCGGCTGATGACTTCCGGGCGCACGTCGCTGGACAGGCCCGCGCCGTGCGAGCTGAGCAGGTCCGACAGCTCGCTGGGCTTGAAGCCCGCGTCCTGGTGGGGAGGCGGGGGCGAGGGCAGAGGGGGTTACTGGTAAACAGTCCCGGTGAGGAACAAAGGGCAGAGGGGGATGATGATGATGATGATGAGGAGGAGGAGGAGGAGGAGGATGGATGGGGGATGGAGAGGATGAGGGAGGGAGAGGGCGATCAGGGGCCGCGCAACTTGCGGGTCGGCGGTCCCAAGCAATGCCTTTCGGAATTGTGAGGGCAGGTTGCATGGCCCGGCCACCAAGGCGCTTGGCACACACGGGCACGCCCACCCCCCACCCCAGTGCCCCCCATCCTATGGATGGCTACCCCCCTTATGCATTGGGTTTGGTTTAGTTTGGGCTGGTAACCACAACCCCCCCCCCCCGGTGATACACACCATCCATGGATGGCTGCCTCACCCCCCCCTGGGTTGTGGGCGCTAATGGGGTCGGTTTGGGAGTTGGATTGGACTGCCTGGGCCCCCCCTCCCCTTGGTTGCTTGGTTTAGTTTGGGCTGGTGACCACAAACCCCCTCACCTGCAGCGCCGCGCGGATGGCTGCCAGCGTCACGGGGTCCAGCTGCGGCGTGCGCGGCCGCGCCGCGAACACGGGCGGCGGCGGCGGCGGCGTGCCTGCACGCAGCGGCGACGACGGCGTGCCTGCACGCTGTGGCGACGGCGGCGCGTCCCCGCCCTCCGCCTCCGCCGCCAGCTTGCCATCCAACGGCTCGACGCCGCCGGACCCGGACACAGGCGGCGAGTCGCTCACCGGCGTCATCATCGACGACACCGCGAGGCGGCTGCGGCCGGCGGCGGCGGCCGCCGCCGCCGCGGCGTTCAGCGCCGTCGTCATCACGGCCGGCGGCGCCTCATCGGGCACGAGGTCCAGGCCGCCGATGAAGGAGCCGACGGCGGGGGTGCCGCCGGCGGGGGAGGCGTTGCTGGGTGAGGCGCCGTAGTGGAAGCTGCCCATAAGCAGCCGTAGGTTCTTGGTGCTCATCCTCTTGTCGTTGACCAGTACGTTGATCAGCTCCACCATGGTGGTGGGGCCCACCTGGGAGGTTGGGCGGTTCGGGGCCGTGTGAGGGCGTGTGGGGGCGCTTGCGCGCGTGTGGGTGTGCATAGGCGTGGCGTGTTGGCGAGCAGCAAAGCAGCAGCGCACACGAGTGCTTCGTGGGCACGCGAGCTAAGTTCAGAGCACGGTCACTCATTCCCCCTCCCCCCTCCCCACTTCCCCAACACCCACCACCCAACATGTCACCGCCACGCGTGCCGCCTCCCATCCACCATACCCACACCATCATACCCACACCACCACACGCACACGCACACACGCACACACGCACACACACACAGAGCGATGTCCTATGTCTGCTGTTCTCTCCCTTGTGATCTCTAACACACAGAGCGATTGCGGGGAGTTCTCTCCGTTTCCGTTTACTAACACACACACACACACACAAACAACACCCCCCTCACCTGGTTGTAGGCAATGGTGCCGTCCTCCGTCAGCACGGAGGCGGCCTCGCCTTTGTCATTGCTGGCGCCCACCTCCACCAGTGCCGCCTTGAGCAACTCGCGCAGGTGCGACGCCACGGGCGGCGGCCGGCCGGCCGGGCCGCCAATCTAAGGGGGGGTCAGTTGGGGAGTTGTCAAGGGATTTGTAAGGGGAGCTGTCAAGGGAGCTGTTAGGGATTGTTGGGGGAGGTTGCGGGGATCTGATTGCATTTGAGTGGGTCAGACTGGTGGGAGGCGATGGGAGAGGGAGGCGCAGCCTAGGACCCATGCGCCGCAAAGGAGGTCCACCCCCACATGCCTGTACACAGACACGCCCACCCCGCCTGGAGACACATGCACCCTTGAAGCGTGTGGACACGAATCCCCCTCAAGGTTAGGTAGAGGGGGTTGCGCGATTTCCGGATGGTAAGCCGGCGGCGATTCAGGTATGCAAGGTAATTCCAGGTAACAAGCGTATGCGTTGCGTCGCGTGCCCTGCTTGGCGTTCCTGTCTCTTCGCACGCACAAGTCTTTCATAGTACTCTCCCTTGTTATCTCTAACACACACTCTCTCCGTTTCCGTTTACTAACACACACACACATACACCCCTAACACACACACACACGCACACACGCACCTGGCCCTTGACGCCCTTGCCCATGTACTGCACCCGCAGCCCGCCGCGCTCCAGGTCGCCCCCCTCTCCGCCGTCGCCGCCGCCGGCGGTCGTGTCCTTGTCCAGCTCCGGCGGCAGCGCCACGCCCGCCGGCGGCAGCAGGTTCGCAAACGCCAGCGGCACCATGATGCCCGACTGCCCCGACTCCGTGGTGACGGGCGGCAGCGCGCCCGACTCACTGATGTCAGGGCTGGTGTGGCCGGAGGCGGTCCAGTGCAGGGCCTCATGGATGGGCGACAGGTGGATTTTCTCGGGCTCCTGCTGGGCCTTGGCGCCGGCGGCCAGCGCGGCGACGGCCTCCGCGGCCAGGCGCGCGGCCTTGGCCTGGCGGCGGCGCGTGTGGCGGTGGTGGCGGTGGTGGTGCGTGTGGTGGAGGTGGAGGCGGTGCGTGTGGTGGTGGCGGCGGTGCGGTGTGGTGGTGGTGGCGGTGGTGCGTGTGGTGGAGGTGCAGATCGTGGAGGAGGGATAGCGGCCATGACGGCCATGGGGCAGAGGGCACGGGGCAGGGGGCGGGGGCGTGTTGGTGTTGCACTATTGCGGGGCGGGGCGGGGCGGGGGCCAGGAGCGGGGCAGGCATGCAGGCAGGCACCGCGGCGAAACGCGAGGCAGGCAGGCGCTGCTCACGCCGCACCGCACATCGCCGCCGCCCCTGCCGCTGTGTTCCCCAGGGTTCCATGGCACCCCTCACACTTGGGCACCTTGCGCCCCCCTCACACTTGGGCACCTTGCGCCCCCCTCACACAATGCCCCAAACATCCTCCGCCCCTCATTGCTTATGCATGCGCCCTGGTATTCCGTTGGGCTGGTACTTGCACCCACCCCGTCCGTTCCCAAAGCCCCGCCACCCATCCTCTACTTACTGCCCACACCGTCCGCATGGATGGCTAACCTCCCTTACTGACACACACACGCACGCACGCACGCAGAGGCTGCCTCCACTGCCCCCCACCTCCATGAACTTCTTGTTGCGCTCCATGATCTTGGCCCACCAGTTGGTGGCGGCCTTGTGGCCCGGGTCCTCCTCGTCCTCCTGTGAGGTGAGGTGGTGGTGGTGGTGGTGTTGGTGGTGGCGGCGGGTGAGGCGGCATGCGAGGCGGCAGGCGGCAGATGAGGTGGGCTCACAATCAGCAGGAGTTGGATAGTTGGCATCAAGGGAATCCCAAGGGGAGAAGGCGGAAGCAAGGGTGAGCCGGGACGCCGCAAGGACCTGTGGCCACGCGGGAGAACGCAACACCTCTCCCCTATGCGCTCCCCTGCGACGCCATCCCGGGCCCGCCCTCTCCCCCGTCAGCCCCCCCCCACCCAATGGTCGATTGATTTTTGGTTTCTGGAATGAACTTTTTTTCCGACACACCCACCACCGTCGCCATCTTGAGCGCCTGGTCCGCCTCGTCCGGCGCATCACGCGCCGCCTGCGCGCCGCCGCCGCCGGCCGCGCCCACCGCCCGGCCCGCCGTGGTGCTGTAGTCAGCCACGTAGCCGCCACTGATGGGCAGCTCGTGCTCGTCGCGCGCGCCGTACCTAAAACCGTGCGGCGGGGTAGTTGGGACGGTTGGGAGTTGAGAAATGGGCGCTCAAACGGTTGTGTGTTTTGGAACGGCTGGGTTTTGGGGGCTGGGAGGTCAAACGGTTGCGTGTTTTGTTGGTACAGCTTTATTACGAGTGCGCGCGGCAGGTGCCCCAACCACCCGGGCTCGACATCCGTGTGGGTTTTCCACCCCTGCTGGCAGGAGTGTTGGAGCGAGAGGCTGAAAAACATTGATTAATTAAGGATTACTTCGTAAAAGGAGCAGTAATGTGCACCGACCTGCGCTGGTACTTGCGGATGAGCTTGGAGAACAGTCCATGCCGGCTCTCCAGCGTCTGGACAAGAGAGAAGAGAGGGGTTTGTAAGGCAGAAGGGAGGGCATGCCCGTGAGGGGGGTTCCATGCATGTTAAATCAATGGGAGGGGTAGTAAGGATATGTAGCTAAGGGAAGGGCAATGGTACGCACATTCAGCCTTCCGACCAGATGCCGCGTCACCGCCCAGCTACCTACCAAAGTGCCATGCGCTGTTCCTCCCGCTGCGCGCTCAGCACCCCCTGCTCCCTCTTCTCCCGCTCCTCCCGTACTTGGCCCCGCACTCACGCCCCTCCCCCTGCACACACCCACCCACCCCAATTTGGGATTAACCACTCACCCCCAATCCCCTCCCCGTCCCTCTCCCCCAGGCCCCCTCATCCCCTTCCCCACCCCCAATCCCCCTCCCCCTCCCCCAGTCCCCGCCCCCTCGCCCCCTCACCCCCTCATCCCCTCAACCCCCTCGCTCTTATGCATTGGGGGGTTCAGTTTGGGCTGGTAACCACAAAACCCCCGTCCCTCATCCCCCCCTCACCCCCCCATCCCCCTCGCCCCCCCACCCCCCTCATTAATTCAAATGCATGGAACCCCCCTCACACCCCCCTCACCCCCCCTCATCCCCCTCACACCCCCCTCACACCCCTCGCCCCCTCACCCCCTCGCCCCCTCACCCCCTCATCCCCCTCGCCCCCTCAGGCCCCCCCCCCGCCCCCACCTTGCACGTCTCCAGCAGCTCGCTGAGCATGATGACGTAGTCGGCGGCCTCGGTGGTGGGGCACCACATGTCCGCCAGCTCGAACAGCGCGTTCAGCAGCTGCGGGAACAGCAGGAAGCTGCGGGGGCGGGGGGGGGGGGGAGACGAGGGGCGGGGGGGCAGGGGCGGGGGCGGGGGGCCGGGGAGATGAGGGGCGGGGAGGGGCAGGGGCAGGGGCGGGGGCAGGGGCAGGGGCGGGGGAGGAGAGAGGTAGGTTGGGAGGAAGGGAGGGAGGATGGCGGTGGAGGCAGGTTGCGAGGAGGGGGCAGCTTGGGTAAGGGGCAGCGAGGTAAGGGTAGGGGGCGTGGAATGGAGGCAGGTTTAAGGCATCGCAGGGAAAAGGGAACAAAGGTCCCCTTGGCCGCAGCAAACCAAAAACAACGACAATCAACGATCAAATAATTAGCGGGTCCGGGACGGCGGCAGCCTCACCGGCGGCCCTTGCAGTCGAAGGCCCAGTCCTCCTCCGGCTCGTAGGCGGGGTTGGGCTTGAGCCCGAAGCGCGGCAGCAGCGCCTGCAGGGTGGGGGTTCCATGCATGTTAAATTAATGACGGGGGAGATGTAGACAGACGGGGGCGGGGCGGGGCGGGGTGGGGCGTGGGCGGAAAGGGCCGGGCGTGGGGTTGGGTCTTGCGGTGGGGCGGGGCAGGGCGGGGGCGGGGTTGCAAGCAAGGGGCGGGAAGTACGGTAGGGAGGGAGGGGAGGACAAGGCTGGGGCCGCAGTCGGACGCGATGGCGGCCGGTATCCCCTCCTCCTCCACTGCTGCCACACCTGCAACCCTCCCGCCCGACCCCTTGCCCACCCGCCTCCTCACCCGCCCCGCCCCTCACCCGCCCACCCAACTAAGCACACCTACCCCCCTGACCCGCGCCTGACCCTGCCTCCTAGCTCCACCCAGCCCCCCTCCCACCACGCCCCCCCCCCTTCAGCCATCCCCCCTCGGCCCTCAGCCACCCCGCCCGCCCCCCCCCCCCCCCCGGGGCCCTCGGGCGGAGCCGACTACGCCTTCTGGTCATCGGTATGCCAACATGTGTTGCAACGTCTGTTCTACGTCTACCTCATTAATCAAACATGCATGGCCACCCCCCCGTCTGTTCGACGTCTACCTCGTCATTAAATTAAATGCATGGAACCCCCCGCCCTCACCCGCTGTATGATCTGGGCCATGGCGCAGTACACGGGCTTGGTCATGCCGCGCATGTCGGTGGGCATCATCTTCTCGTCGTCCGTGATGCGCCTGCAAAGGGGGGGGCGGCGGGGGGTAGTTCATTCCAGAAACCCAAAGCCAAGGGGGGCGGCGGGGCGGGGCGGGGCGGGGTTGGGGCAGGGAGAACAGGGCGGGGGCGGTAGTTCATTCCCAAATCCCAAGTCGGGGGGTGGCGTGGAGGTGGGAGCTGGGTGGGGATGGGGGTGCGTAGGAGGGGTAGCCCATTCCAGAAACCAAAGCGACCATTGCAACCCAAAATCCCAGAACCATAGAGCGGAGGAGGGGGACGTACTCGTGTCCTTGGTGATAATCTTGGGGGTGCAGCAGCAGTGGATAGGGTGGGGAAGTGCGTAGGGCGCGGCACGCGATCGGGCCGCTGTGCCACTTGTGCCCCCACCTCTCAGCTGCCACGCCCCCTTGGTTTCTGGAATGAAGTACCGCCAAACCACGTCCCCGCTGCCCCCTCAGCATCATGACAGCGCCGCCACAGCCCCGCCCAGTCTTCCAGTCCCTTCCTTAATCCCGCACCTTGCACCCAGCCCCGCACACAGCTTCCGTCAGCATCCAGCCCCCCCAAATTCGGCATTTTATTATTTGATTAAACACCATCCATGGATGGCTATCCCCAAATTCACTCGGTTGGTTGCTTTGGGTGCTGGAATGAACTACTGTCCCACCTGGGTACGGGAGTACATAACCCCCTCCCCAGCTCCCCCAAGCCCCCCCCCAAAAATTTTTGAGCCCCTTACAGCCCCTACCCCCCCCCCAGTTGCAGCGCAGTCTTGTTCTTCGCAGTTTATTTCTCACCGGGACTGTTTAACCAGTGACCCCCTGTTCCCGCCCCCAGCCGGCCCCCACCAGACCACCACTCACTGGTCCAGCGGCAGCGTCACCAGCGGCAGCCAGCGCCACCACTCGCGCACCACCTCCCGGAACTCGGTCTGGCTCTTGACGGCCATACGCGTGTTGAGCGCCTCGGGCGTGTACAGCGAGGCGTCGCCTTGGCGCAGGTAGCTCAGGTGCTGCGTGTGTGTGTGTGCAGGTGTGTGCGCGTGTGTTAGTTCGCAAGGAAAATTAAAAAACAAAGGCCGTGCATGCCACATGCGATACAAGAAGCAGCTGGCGCTGCGTGCATGCGCGTGCATGTTTGCAGTGGGAAGGAGCGATCGTGCAGGCTAAACACACGATACTGATTGGTGGGTGTGGGTTTGCAAAAATTCGCAAAAGGCGGGCTGGCCCCGAGTCTCCCTGCTCATTTCCCCCTCCCGGTTCCTCCTTTTCATCGCCCTCATTTTTATTATCCCCTCCCCTCATCCTACATCCCGCCCTGACATGAATATCCCCTGCCCTCGGTAGCCCCGCCCAAACCCCACCAGCCCGCCCTTCTTCCTCTGGAGCACAGTGCAGATGGCTCTCCCCCACCTGCCCCCAACCCCACCCTCCTTGCAATGGTCGCTTTGGTTGTTGGAATAAGCTAACCCCCCGACTACTTCAACCTAACGAGTATTTCGTTGTATCACCTTTTGCATTGGGTATGCTTTATTTGGGGCTGGTATTCACAACCCCACCCCCACCCCCCCTCCCGCCACCACGCTCACCTCCAGCTCCTTCTCGCTGCGCACCGTCAGCTTCACGTCCAGCACGCCCACCGCCGCCAGCCGCAGGGCCTGGCAAGGGGTGTGGCAAAGCCGGGAGTTCCATGCATTCAATTTAATGACGGGGGCGGGGGCCGGGGGCCGGTGCCAGGAGGAGGGGCGGCGCGAGTGAGCGTCGTGTGCGAACGCACGACTGGCGCAACAAGGCAACAGACTGAGCAGGACGGCAGCAGGCAGCCGGCCCGCCCCCTAGCATAGCCACCATGCACCCGGACACGCGCGTGCATGGCCTCAGTCCGCCATCACCCCACTCCCCAAGCGTACTTCCCAACCCGTCCTCCGAGCCCCGAGGATCCAGCGCCGGGGCAACCGCCGCCAGGCCCCAGCCGGCCGTCCCGGGCGCCCTCGGCTGCGTGCAGTCGGTCCCCGATAGTATCTCCTCCGCGCTCTGTGGTTCTGGGTTCTGTGGGCAGTGGGTTGAACCAACCCTTCCCCCCCCGGGGTTTGGTTTAGTTTGGGCTGGTAACCACAACCCCCCCCGGCCTAACCACCCCACACCTCATTGGCAGCTGCCAGGTAGCTGCGTTTGTCCTTCTCCACCAGGGCACGGATCCTGCAGGAAACAGAAAGGGCGTGCGGGATTTAACAAGGTCCCGGAGATTCCGGGCTGGCTGGCTGGGGGTCCGTGAAAGGCGTCGTGCATGCGTGCCCCCTTACATGGCATGCTCATCCAGCCAAGACCCCCGGTTGCCAAATCCCGCAAAACGAACTCCCGCAGTCGCATTCGTTTGCACACACTGGCACGCGCACACACGCGCGCCCGCACAGCGGGGGGGGGCGCCTGCCTGCCTGGCTCCCCCACAAGTTGCAGCCTCCTGCCTGGGGGCGGCCTGCCTGCCTCACCGTGACACGCCGCCCGCCGTCTTCTTCAGTAGATTGCCAACCTGCGACGTGGTGGAAGCCCGGTGGGGGGGACGGAAGCTGAAGAGACCCGCCCGTGCCAAGCCGCCAACCCGTTCGCAGGGGAGCGACGTGCGGCTTGGTTGCCAGGTTGCCAGCCCCGGCCGCGGATGACCCAGCCAGCCACACGCGCGGCCTGCACTACCCCGCCCCCGCGGCTCCCTCCATCTCATGCGCACTGTGGTCTTCATCGTGTGCCCTGCGCCCTGCACGCTGGGCGGTTCTCCCGACACCACCGCCCCCTCAGCCCCCGCACATGAACGCGCCAGCCCTCCTCGCACCTCCTTCCATTTCTTGGCCACCACCTGGTTGGCCACGGACGTGCCCAGGCCGCGCTGCCCCGCCAGTTTGCTGTGCGCTGCGAGGCGAGCGAGCTGCGCTGCCGTCCTGAACTTGTTGGCAGCCTGAGTGCGCTTAACCTCCGCGCGCTGCTTCGCCTCGAGGGTCTCCTTGGTGATGTGAGAGGGCCGGGGGCGGTGGCGGTACACGGGCGCGGGAGCATCCGCTGCAAACGAGGGTGTCCGCGCTTGCAAGCTCTGCTTGTCCATCTCCTCGCCCTTGTGCACGCCGCGGATGACGAAGCCATCCTCCATGTCCGTGCTCCCTCCACGGTTTGTGCCGCTCGCGACCGAGGAGAAGCTTGAGAAAGCGTTGCCGCTCTTGCCATCCCGGCTCTGCAGCATCTTGAACTTGCGCATCTTGCCGTGTTAAAACACAGCGCGGGAGGACCGCTGCTGTGCCGCAAGTGTCGCCTAGACAAACTGGCAAGGTCGCCTTCCCCTGTACATCTGGTAACTTATTTCCATGCTCAGATGTATGCTTCTATAACTCCAAGCGTTTAAGCGAGACTACGCGAGTTCCGCAGCAAAAGTTGTCCGCACATGCTCAGCAGCACAGGTGCTGTGCTAAGTGACAGGTGCACCGATAGCGCAGAAGTCTTATATCAGGAATACTGCGGCAGATGGAGACGCCTGCTATCGGCAGTCAAACAACATCGAAGGCCATCAGCCGCGTTCTCGACGGCCTCGTCCTACGAAGGTATGCCTACGAGTCGGCTATTGTATGTACAAGACCAGGGGAGGCAGGCTGCAGTAAGTTAACAGCACCCCCATGCCATGTACGGGCGCCCTTTCACCCCTCTGCCGATATAACAGACCCCCGACAATACCCAGCGCCCCGCGCAGCTCCAACGCCGCAAACCAGCGCCGGTGGGCGGGCGCGGTCGCGCCTTTTCACTCGTGGAACACACGTCATGTGCATATGCGCAAACACCGGGGTCCAGCCATACACACAGTGACCAAAGACAGGCCACGCTTAAGGCGCGCTGGCAGATCTGCAAATCAGGGGCCGTGTGCTCGCAAGTCGCCAGTGCGTTGGATCCTGCTAGCACAATGGTCCCCGCTGGCTTGCCACTAAGTGCCTCATCCCAGTCATCACCTGTGTTGCGGCCTGTCCCTCGCCACAAGCCGTATGGGTGCAAAGCATGTGGGAGCGGCGACGTCCCGTCACTTCCGAGGCAAACCAACTTGTGTCGCGCCAAAAGCTTGACGCCCGGCGCCGGTTGTACGCAACAGGACCTGGAGAAGGGCGTTCCAATGTTATCAACATCTCAAAGCAAGGCTTAGGTCACGCAAGTCTTGCGGCGTAGAGGAAGTTGCGCGCCAGGGCACAGAGCCACAGACGCGCTTGGGAAGTGTCACCGTGTGATTTAACGTGTGCATCAGCCTCATCCCCACCCACCCCAGGGGCTGTGCCTAATGGAGGGAAAGTGTGACGCTAACCGTTGATAAATTGATACGGTATGCCCGAAACTATATGTTGATCGACTGACCGGGTGGTGGCGGCCAGTTGCAAGAAGGGAATGGCTGAATGAAATTGGGGAAGAGGGTTCAGACCGATGGCTGATACTTGCTTAGCTCTCAGTGCAGCTGTGACAACCAGGGGACAACAGTATCAGCACGTCCAGGGGCGCGCCGCACGAACCACAGAAGCACTTGCCACGCAGCGAAGGGGGCGAGGCGGGCGGCACGTGCGCGGCGCTGTACACGTGCATTGAGCGGAGCGTGTGCCAGTGCAGCGTCGTCGTGGGTGCTCCGTGGGATGGGTCGTGGGAACGCCCTGCGAAAGCGCCGATTGCACCCACACGAACGTCGGGTGAAGTCATCAGGCGCTCAGCACGCGTAACATAGTGCTGGCTGAAAGCCTGAAACAGCAATGTCGCAACGCCACAAGCATACATGCGCTGGATGTGCTAGATTCCTGATGCCGCATAGTGCAGGGCCGCGCAATCTGGATGAGCCGGATAGCCCGGCGCCAGTATTAATATTAAATCTTGTATTGCCAAACACGCAGGCCGGTGCGTACCGGCCCGTCAGGGCGAAGAGAAGAGGTGCCTCGGTTGCGAGAATTGAAGGGGATGGTGTCAAGAGGTCGGCACGCGCACTACCATCACGGATGAGCGCCACAAGTCATGACAGAGCCTCGTGATTGCTACTCATCCCTATGTAGTATGCACATATTCATACCTTTACAGCACATATAATTAGAACGACCTGCTGTTTGGTGATCAAGTTCCACCGCATTTTGAGGCGATTTGTTCTGTTTAACGAAGTGCGCACGATACATGGTATAGAAATAGCACTTGAAAAACTAGATGAGCCCAATCGCACACCGAGGCTTCACCAAACTCCAATCTGACTCTCTCTAAATAGGCGGGCCTAGGATGCGACGGCCCCCTAGGCCCGCTCATTGCGCAGCTAATAACTCTCTGCAGGATGGCTTTCGCTGTGCCGGCGCAAGTGTATGCTAAGCGACTAAAAATGATTGAGCCCACCGGCAAGGAGCTGCGAGAGGGATGGGACCCGATGGATATGTCATATATGAAGCTGCTAGATGGTGCTGGTCCAGCGGAGGAGGCCCCAGCGGAGGTGAGCAGCGGGAGACGTGCGGGAGGAGGCCGTGCACAGGCCGGCACCCAGTCTAATACCAGCCAAGCCGCCCACGCTGGCAAGAGGCTTAGCGGAGTTTCCGGCGATGTTGAAGTCACCAGCCGGGCTTGGAAAGTGTCCGCCGCGCAGCAGCCTCAGGACGCTTCACACAGAAGCAGCGCAGTGGTGGGCAGAAGCGGGGCAGTGGTGGGGATGCTTGGCTGGCCCGTCGTCCACACGCAGGCAGAGGCAGGAAGGCCACCTGGCACCACCATGCGATTTCGAACGCACCTACCGTGGGTGGTAGTGTTGCCAAGTCCCCTGCGTCGAGGCCCCTGCAGCGCCCCAGCGGCGCCCGTCGTCATCCTCGGTAGCAGCAGCCGGGGGCGCCGCCCGTCATGGGTGTGCACAGCAGGGGCGGCAGCGGCCGTGTGACCGAGGGTCGTCGCCTGTGGCAACCGTCGCCTGTGTGTGTGATGCCCTGGGGAGGAGCTAAGGCCTGCATGGGCGTGCTACACACACCATATCACACGGCAATGCAAGCGTAGGACTTACTGACCTTGCCTCGCGTTCCGTGCTGCTGCCTTCTAAGCAGGCGGCGGCTGCGGACGACGCGCCGCCCGACCCGGGGGAGGTCATCAAGGTGTTTGAGGAAGCCAAGGTGCGGGCAGGCGGCTGAGGGGGGCAGCCGGCGTGTCCGCATGCCCGGGTGCAGCTGTGTACCATTCCGTATGTGGGCGGCGTGATTCGGGGTCACCGCTGTGTGGCACACGCATACGGCATGTATCCCCGCAAGCTGCAAGTTTTGAGGTGCCGGCGGCGACGCCGCAGGCGGAGCGCGCGCGCACAGCGCTCCAGTCCGACGTTCCTATCGCCTCCGCTAGCCCAGCGTGCACGGGCGCACCAGGCTCCCACGCCGAAGCTATGTGACTTTCAATACCGTAATGCATCCCGTGTGGATTTACCTCTGGTGTGTTTTATTTCTCTACCCAGGGCAATCTGGACATCCTGGTGGACGTTGTCACAAACCTGGACCGCTCCTTCCTGGAAGCCAAGCCCTTCAGCGCCGGCAGGTGAGGCTGTGAGGGTGTGACGGGGTCAACCATTGTGGGGTGTGACCGTGGGGTGTGACGGGGTCAGACTTTGGGGGTGCGAGGGGGCGGCCGCAGCGGCAGCAGGGGGCGCGGGACAGAGGGGGAGCAGCGGAGCAGAGGGGGGGGGAAGAAAGAAATAGAAGAGGACTGCCAGAGAGGCGCGACACGCTGCTGCTGTCGGTCGCTGTCCACCACACACCAAACCGCCTTCACACACGCCTGGGGTGCGCTCCCTATGGCAATCATATGCGCTGCCATGTCGGCGATGCCGCCAGCACCACCTGTCGCCACCCCCTCTTGGTCGTTTCGCTTTTGGTTTCTGGAATGAACTACCCCCCCAACCCCAACTCACGGCATTATGTCTTCTTCACGCACCACGCCGCACCGCACCACACCACACCGCTTCTGTCACCTGTCACATGCCTTGACATCTGTCATCACATGCCGTACCACCCACCTGTCACGTGCGCCGTACCGTCCCGCAGGCGGCCGGGCGTGAAGCGTGAGGACGCGGTGGCCAACAGCCTGCAGTCGCGCGTGGCCGCCACCAGCGCGGCGCTGCGGCGCGTCAGCCGGCGCCTGGCGGAGGGCGCGGCGGCGCTGCAGGTGGGCGGGGGTTCCATGCATGGGAGGGGGGGCAGTTAGGCGGGCGGCTGGGTGGTTGGGCGGTTGTGCGAGGGGCGGTTGGGTGGTTGGGTTGGCAGCTGGGCGGGCGGTTGGGTGGGCATGGGGGGGCGTGGGCGGTTGGATGGACATGCGTGTGCTTGGTAGGCCTCTCTCCATTGCAGCGGGTGCAAACGCGGGCGCGGGCGCGGGCGCGGGCGGGCGCGGGCGCGGGCGCGGGTGCGGGCGCGGGTTGGGACGGCGGGGGGGGGGGGGTGGTTTGGGGCTACGATAGTGGCAGGGTACGACCACCGACCTGCAGGGCCGCTGCTCACGATTCCTCATTTCTCAATCAGTCTTGTTGTGTGTCTGTCTTTCCCGCCGACTCCACACCCACACGCATGCACTCACCCACACCGACCACGCGCCCACACGCCGCCCAGGCGCACGTTGAGCGCGAGGACAAGTTCTACTGCCAGCTGCGGCAGCTGCAGATGTTCTGGAAGGTGGGTGGGTGGGGTGCCATGCATTTGCTTTAATGACGAGGTAGACGTAGAACAGACAGGGATGGGGTGGGTGGGTGGACGTACAGTACTGTATGGCACAGGGGTAACCGACGCGTTGTTTGGTTGGCTGCGCGCGCCCAACCAACCTGTGGCAAACCATCGATGGGCCACATGCCGGGCCAATGCCTCACTCCACCGCTTGACGCCCACTGCACTCCCCCCGCCTGCCTACGCCTGCCTTCTCCTGTTCCACTTTGCTACATTCCGTATCCTTGCACCCCCCTTCCTTGGCTACGCATTCTCTTCTTAACCCATACCGTAATGCGTGTAACCCCACCACCCCTGCACCCCTCAACAGGTTCACCTCAACCCCCGTGTCATCGACTGCCCGTTCATGGTCGACCTGTCCATCACCGAGCCCCTGGCGGCTTCGTCCGCGTCAGCAGCCGGCGCTGGCGGGCCGCAGGACGCGGCCGCCGCCGCGGCGGCGGCGGGCGGCGGCGGCGCGGCGGCGGCGGCGGCCGCGGCGGCGGCCAGCGGCGTGGCCACGGGCCAGGCGCTGACGGGCAACACCTACGAGATGGGCAGCGGGTCACTGCTGGTGCCGCTGATGAAGTCCGAGGCGGGGTCGCTGCGGGTGCAGGTGCGTGTGCGCTGGGTGCGTGCGTTGGGTGCGTGCCATCAGTACCGTGTTTGTGCTTGGCGCTTGGTGTTGTGCTGTCACAAAGGCTGCTTGCTATTGTGTTGGGGTTTGTGTGTGAGGTCGTTTCGCTTCTGGTTTCTGGAATAAAGTATCCCTCCCTCCCCCTCCCCCACATGAACTATCCCCCTCCCCCACCGTCCGACCGACCGACTGACTGACAGCTGGAGATGCCAGAGGAGCGGCCGGATGTGAACGATGCCTCGCGCGCGGGCAGCACCCGCCTCAACGCGAAAGGTGCGGACAGGACAGGACAGGACAGGGGAGGCGGGGACAGCAACAGCAACAGCAGCAGCAGCAGCAGCACGCTGCGCTACAGTGACGGAGGGGGGCGTAAGCCCTTCAACAGCTTAATGCGCAATGTCAGCCAGGCGGCAGTACATGACACTGATATGTGCGTTGCCGTGTTTCTTTCCGTACGTATGTACAACACGTGTGTGATGCACGTGTGCATACCACACGTGCCTGCCTGTCGTCCTGCCGGTCGCCCTCCAGGCGCTCGCACGCTGCTGGTCGCCGGCTCGCGGCGTGTGCACGCGCTGCTGCTGCAGCTGCAGCGGAGGCAGCTGTGGCGCCAGGTGCGCCCCCCGGGCGGGCGGGAGGGAGGGAGGGAGGGCAGGGAGGGCGTGGCGACGGACTTGCCTTTCGTTCCATGGCGTTGCGTTGCGCTGCGGTGCGGCCGGATGCTCGCGCGGGCTGGCAGCACCCCTCACGCGCCGTGCTGCCGTGCAAGCGCCCCCCCCCCCGCCCGGGACAGCCGCTGCGGATCTCGACCTATTGTGTTATATACCCATAGCCTGATCAGCACCCTCGCGCTGACCCTCATCCACGCCTCCTCCACGCGCCCGGCGCCGCTATGCCACGTGTTCAGGTTGCGGCGGGGCTGGAACGGGACGCGGCTGCGCTGGGCCTTGCGGCCGCGGGCGGCGCCGCGGCCGGCGGCGCCGCGGCCGGCGCAGGCGCAAGCGCCGGCGCGGCTGCGCTGGCGGCGGCGGGCGGGGGCGGCGGGGCCGGCGGCGGCGGCGGCGGCGGGGCGCACCATGTGCACGTCAGCCTGGCGCGACTGGTGGGTGGGTGGGTGCACCTGGGCAGCTGGGCGCGTGATGACCTCGTGTCCTCATGCTGCGGTTCCTTGCGCCGCACAGCCATGCGCCTACTAAGGCTGTGCCGTGAGCGCGCCATCGCGCGCGACGACATCCCCGCTCTCGCAAAGTGCTTGCGCGCTCTCACACATTAGCGCCGCGCACACAAACACAGTCCGCAAATATCCCTAACGCCGTATCGTGTTGCGCCGACAACTGCCGCCGACATGCGCCTCCAACACGCGCGCGCAGGCCTCGCAAAACGTGCTCATCACACCCGACCCCTCGCTGGCCGCGCTGCGGCCGCTCATGCTCGAGCACCTGCTCACCTGCCGCCTGCCGCCGGCCTTCAAGCCGCCGCCGCCGCCGCCGCGGCCGCGGCCCGGCCACCTCGCCTCCCTCGCCGCCGCCACCACCGCCGCCTCCCAGGCCGCGCTGGCCGCGGCGGTGGGGCGCGCGCCGCCCGGCGGCCTGGCCGGCGGCGGCGGCGGCGGCGGCGGACCGCCGTCTGGTCTGCTGTCTGGTCTGCCGCTGCTGCCAGACCTGGCGGCGCTGCTGAATCAGATGGTGTTCCGGGACCACCAGCGGTACCACCTGGATCTGGAGGTACGTGCCGTACGCTACGTACAGTTGCGCAGTACGGGGCGGTACGGGACTGTGAAAGTGCGAAGTGCGCAGTTGCAGCTGATGGTTTGCACGGCGGTGGGAGCGCCGGACCCGGGACCATCGGACGGGCTCACGCAGGCGCATGTGTCCGCTTCACCCAGCTCGTGCCCACCTGATCTGCCCCTCTCTTGACGTCCCCGGACCCGGCGCCTGCCTGCCGTACCCCACCCACGTGACAAACGCCGTACACACAGGCGCACGCGCTGCCGTACGTGACGCTGCGGTGGCGACCGGCCAGCTCCTCGCTGCTGACGTCAGCCATGGAGGTCCGCGTGGGCCCCAGCCACCGGTGAGGCGGGGGGGGGGGCGCCCGCTGTCAACGCGCGCGTGCATGCTTTCGGGCGTCAGTGCTGGTGGCGGAGATATCGTGCGTTGGGGGAATGCAGGGACCTGTGCCCTGTGCAGAGCGTGAGCGATGTGGCGCAGCTGTGATGCAGATGTTTCTTTTTAACGCTGGTAGTGGGTTCCATCTCGAACAGTATCTTTTTTCTCTCGGACATTCGGGGCTGGGCGCTCCGCCTCGAAGCCTAAATAAACGACTTTCTGGGCCTGACGCGACGCCTCCACGTGTGTGTGGCCCCGTACAACCCCGCACCGTGTACGGCGGCGCCGCGCCACAGGGTGCTGGTGGTCGTGCGGGACGGGCGCACGGAGGTGGAGGGCGTGGTGGCGCCCTCGGGGCCGCCCGCCGCCGGCAGCGGCGCCGGCGGCAGCCGCTGGGTACGCGACACGGTCATGGCCTTCACGCGCCATGACGTGCCGGCCGTGCTGCGCTCGCTGCTCCAGACGCTGGGCCTGCCGCTGGACCGACTGCTGGGCGTCACCGTGCCCGCGCACTTCGCGCCCCACCACCACCACGGCCCGGCGCACCACCACCACCACGGCGCCGGCGCCGGCGCCGGCGCGGCGGTAGGAGGAGGAGGAGGAGGAGGAGGAGGAGGAGGAGGAGTGGGCGGGCTCGGCGCGGGGCCGGGGGCTGCAGGCGCGGCGATGGGGGCGGGTGGCGGACTGGGCGCGGCGGCGGCGCCGGACGGCGGCGGCCTGCACGGCGTCGCTAGCGGGCTGGGGGTGCCGGGTGCCGGCGGCGCGGCCCTGGGCCTCCACGCCCTCGGCCACCACCACCACTCGCACCCCAATTTGCGCATGTCGGGGGGAGGCGGTGCCGCCGGCAGCCACGGCGGGGCGGCGGGGGGCTTGGGCACGGTCGGCTCAGGGCACCACCTGGCGGCGCACCCGTCACAGCAGCAGCTGCTGCACCCACTTGCCGCTGATGGGCCAGACTCGCCGGCGTCCATTGCCTGGGTGCGGGCGGCGCAGCAGTCGGGGCCGGCGCAGCCGCTGCCGCCGAAGCAGGAGCCCGGGCCGCCGGCGCTGTAGGGAGTGGAGGGGCGGGCAGCGCGAGAGTGCCAGTCGAGTGGCGGTCGGCTGGAATGGGTGGAATGGTGGGTCCATGTCAAGTTGGTAGCGTGCGCTTGAAGGTGTGGTGAGGGCAGGACAGGGGGTTGAATCGCGTCGTGCCAGGAGCTACTGGTTCACATACGGTATGCGCTGATCGTGCAATGGCGGACCCCTTCTTGCCAGTAGGGCATGGAGACTTGCAAACGGACACACCGCATGCCCGAGAGCGGAGGCACGGCGGCTTGCCACGTCAGCAACAGCAGCAGCACGGTCGGGACCGGGACGTGGGCTGCCAGCATGAGCTCGAGACCGGAGCGTCGGCATGCGCCCCGCTGCGCAACCGAACCTTTGCAGGCAAAAGGGGAGGGTCGTCTGCATGTATGTTTGTTGGCTGCATGGGTACCATAGCTGCTCTCGAGTGGCTAAGGGCGCCGAAGCGCGCGTGGCATCTCCTTTGTGGATGCGGGTCCCAAGCAGGCGCGCGTCAGCATTTTTTGACGGCCTTCATTCCTGGTCTTGGGCTGCCAGAGTTGCTGTGAACGGCAGCCGGGAGCTGACAGCGCCCACAAGCCGTGCTAAGGCATTTGCATGGAGGCCCCGTGCACAAGCACAGGCTTTGGGCTAGGTTGGGACTTGGGACGGTGCGCCGGTTACAGGAGGGAATGAAGAGGAGGAGGTGGTGCCCCACCGCCGCCGCCACTCAGCGTCCCGTTCTGCCACCGGCCGCAGCTCACGCGCTGAGGCCCAGGCATAGGCTGGATGGTTGTGGCATGAGGTGATGCATTGAATCAGTGAACAGGCGTTTCGACCTCGGCACATGGAGCGCTCACATGAGTCACATCAACTGTAATGTACCCTAATGTACCAGAGCAACAGCAACCCTGGCACTGTCAGCCAAGCTGTCAGCCTCAACCCGCGTGCACCACGGCACCACCATCCACGCCTGTCTTACAGCCCCGTCATTGGTGTCTGGGCTCTGGGGTCGGAACCGCCATTTCTTCGTGACTGTTATTATCGCACTCCGTGTCCTAGCAATTGACGGGATCGGTTACGTGGGGGGGGGGGGGGGCAGGGTTGGCAGGGGCAAGCCCCTAGGAGGCTAGGACGGCGGGGTGATGCCCCATGCGACTTCTCTGACCGGGCCATGAAACTCTTTGATGCGCCACGCAACCGTTTATCTGCACGTACTGAAAACTCGTCAACATGTTGCGACAGAAGCTGCCGTCGTCGTGTGGGTCGACGCAACGCCGCGCGGCTTTCTTTGCATCGGCACTTTCGCCTTGCCGGAGCTTGCTGCGACGACCTGCAACTGCACCGAGGAGGCTTCACATAGCACAGGCAGCTGAGCAGGCAGAACCGCAAGGTAGGGTTGGTGTTCGCGAAGGCTCGGTCGTAGGCTGGTGGATGCGGACCGGTGCATCGCACCGCGCTCTCGCGACCATGCACGCGCGAACGCGCCTTTGCGAGCACACGTAACATATGGGTCGTTTATGGCTATGCGAAGTGCGGTAGCTTAGGGAGGTTTGACTCGAATGACAGCGGCAAGTCAGTGTGGGGGTCACTTCCACTCCCGTCTAGCCCGCAACGCGCACGGCCCCGCCCGCCCCGTCTCCAGCTTCTTCAGTTCCTTCAGCTCCCCTAGCATAATTAAATCTTTGACAGCAACGACAGGTGAACAATGGCATGGCATCCAACCTCTCTCAGGGCGCCCGTTTCCCGGCACACAACATGCCTAATCCCTCCCCCCCCTTGCACACACACGCACACACACGCACACACACACCTTCCTTCCTGCCGCTTTCCTTGCACGCCCCCGCGCTGCAGTGTACTACGGGCGCTTCGGACCCTGGAGCATCACGAATGAGGACCGAGCGGAGGTGCGCGACTGTGATTGTGCGGCACATGACGACAAACGCATTTACGACCTGCGAGGACCCGCACAATGGCCTGGGGCTGGTGCTGGTTGCTTGCATATCTGCACGAACCCAACCACGGAGCAAAAGGCGCACACACGCCATGTGACGCACAGCGCCCGTCGAGGGCGTGTCCGGCACCTCCGCTCACCCCTGTCCAGCTGATGCCCCCCTCCGCGCTCACCTCCTCGCTCTTATGCATTGGGTTTGGTTTAGTTCGGGCTGGTAACCCCCCCCCCCCCCGCACAGCTGTTCCGTGCTCAAACCCGCACACGCGCGAATGCACCTGCGAATGCACCTGCGAATGCACCTGTTGCACATCACCCACATACGGTAGCTACGGGCATCCACCCGCACGCGGCCTGCACCTGCAACAGGTCATCGGCTACCGGCTGGGAATCAGCGCCACCGCGCTAGGTGCGTGTCCGGGGTGTGGGGCTGGGGGTTAGCTCATTGCAGAACTCAAAGAACTCATTGGCAGGTGGCACGTGATGTTCTTGTCCACACCTGGGAGGGTGCCTATGTGCCCCCAACGTGCCTGGTCTCACTTGCGTTTGGCCTTCACTGTTTAGCTTTACTACTGCCTATCTGCTGTGCCGCGTGCTCCGCCGGAGGCGCCCCGCAGTGCAGCCACGGCGGCTCGACCGCTTGGCCGCGCGCCTTGCCTCTCAGTGCCCAACCCACCACACACGATCCTGCCACCCAGCGATTCCTCCTCACACATCACACACCACATACCGTACGCACGCACAGGCTTCCTGTTCTGTGGCGCCTACGGGCTGCTGCCCGCAGACCAGGAGCCCACTCGGGCCGCCATGCAGGTGGGCGGCGACTGAAGCGCACACGTGCGCGCGCACTTGCACGGCACTGCAAAAGTATTGATGGAGTGCACGAATGGTTGCCGCACGGGCACGACACCCCAGCACGTGTGCGCGCCTGCGCACCCTCTGCGCTGCCTCTCAACAACCTCCCGTGCACTCTCCTGTTTCAGCAATGCCTGCCCTCACCGGACCACCTCCCTGGCTCGCGGGCTGGTCCTCGCTAAGCCGCCATCGCCGCCCGCCGCCGCCCTGCCTCCGTTTCCGACCCGGCAGGGGCTGCTGAATCCCGCTGTGCTCCTGGGGGCTGCGGGGCTGGGCGTGTCGCTGCAGCTCATCCACATCTACATCGGCGCCCTCAAGCGCACGCTGCAGGTACGTATCGGCGAGATTGCGTCTGTCACCACACACAGGGGGTGGGGCACCGCTTGCGCGAACTGTGTGTGGCACGTGCACAACGCTGCTGCAGTGCCTAGCAGCACTGCTGCCAATGTGCGAACGGCTTGGGCGTTACGAAGGCGAGGCCCACACAGCTGCCCGCAGCGTGTCGCCCACCGGCGTACGACCACCCGCCCTGCCCCGCCCTGCCCGCAGGCGCTGTGGGCTGTGGGCACTGCCGTGTCGCTGTACCTCATCCTCACGCAGGCGTGTCTGGGGTGTTGTGCCAGGGTTTGAGGGGGGTTTGAGGGGTTTGGAAGGGGTGTCGCCCCCCATCGCCGTCCCACTGAAGCGCGTACCTCACCCGCTCAGCTGCCCACAGCCACAGCCCTTGGCACAATGCTTGCCGTACCTGATGAAACACTCCCGTCTTCTCGCTGCATCACGTCACGCCCCCCCCCCCCCACCTCAATAACTCATGCGGGCTACGCACCTGCCTGCACCATTCCGTGCCTCGCCCCCCTTATGTCAAACAAACGCAGGACGCGCCGGCGGCCACGTTTGTGTACGAGCACCCGGTGTGGATCTGGGGGGTGGGCCCGCTCTTTGCAGCTCTCACAGGTAGGCGTGAGCTGGTCGTACAACGTGTTTTAACCTGTCGCATACAGTATGTACGGAATACTTGCTTCGGCTGATGGCGCAGCTGGCACGCATTTCCCCGCATGATGCTGTCATGAATGCCCTTGTTGCTTCTAACACGGGTTCTGACGCTCCCTTCCTTTTGCTTGCCTGCACCGGACTTGAACGCAGGCGTGGCCTTCAAGGAAGGGCTATGCTACAACAAGTGGGAGTGAGTGGGGCTCGTAAACTCTCTCAGCGACGTGAGATGCGAAGCGCCAGGCGCTGGCGGCTTGGTCTAACGCCTGCAGCGTGATGAAGCCCGCCCCACTGAAAGCGGCCATTGGCACTGCCTGTTGTGATGGGACCTGTGCTCCCCGGCTCCCGCTCCGTCAGCCCTCGTGGCTTCCATCACGGGATCCAAGTCCTCGCTTGTGGGCCGTGAGGCGCAGCACGCATTGCGAGACAAGAGCCCAGGAAGCCCACTGCTTGCTGTATGTTTGCCCTTGTGCTGCGCCTGCCTGCCTGCATCAGGGCCGCGGGCCTGTTCGGAGCGCTGCCGCTGTTGGTGGGCGGGCACCTGCTCGGCTTCGTGCCCGACAACGTGCGTTTCGTCTGCTGATGGAGCAGGCATGGGGCAAAAAATGCGAGGTCCCAGTAGTGCGTTCCGTGTGCGTTGCGGGGCTGCAGAGCCAGATAGCTAGCCCAAGAGCGGCAGCGGCCAGCCGTGTTGGGTCTTGGGTCGGGGGCTCGCCGGGTGTAGTCCTTGAAGGAGCGCATGCTGCTGTGCGAGTTGCGGCGGGGGTTGGGCGAGGGTGGTCCGGGGTTGCTAGGCTGCGTGTGGACGTACGGAAGGGGGGGCATATCGTCCGTGTCTTTTGCCCGCACGCCCCGTCCCATGACGCTTTCTAAGTGCGCGCTGTGACGGTGAGGCGTGCATGTCGTATGCTTGCCACATGGATATACTCCGCACCACTCGGCTCGCCCCAACCCGCACCTGCTCGACCCACCCGCAGGTTGAGCAAGGGCTGCTGGCGTCTTGCTGTGTCCTGCTGGCCGTTTTTGCGGGCCGCAAGTACACACAGGCGTTCAAAGACGACATTGGCGACAAAAGCATCTTCGAGTAGGTATCAAAATATCGTAAGATTTCGGCGGGGGAGGGAAAGGGCAAGGCCGCCCGGGGGCGACGGCGCAGGGGAGGTCGCGTTGGACGCAGCGCCGCCCAGCCAGGGCACGGCAGGCACGTTGACCGCCGGCACACCGAAGCTGAGTCCGCGTCTGGGTCACAACGGCCAAACTGTTAGCTTCGCCGCATAGATCCGGCATGATACTAGTATCAGTTGCAAGCAAAACGGTACCAAGTCAGCGCGTGCGGGAGAACCGGGTCGCATCTGATGCTCTGAGCATAAGAGGCGTTTGCGCTACAAGGCACCTCGCTCCTGATGCACATGACGCCCTCTATAGATAGCATGCGCCAACATGCCTGCACGCTTGCCCGGCAATAGCGTCACTCGCTTGTATGTGTTTCCCTGCGCCTTTGGTATTCTTTCACGCAGAATGCAAAAGCTGCCACCGGAGCAACAACAAGCGCTGCTGCGGAAGCTAAACTACGATGATTGAGCGAGTTTGACTGAACAAGGCCTTGCACAACAGGACGGTTCTGGTGGCCTTGCAGCGCCTGAAAGTCATAGACGATCAGTTGTAAATGCATTTACAAGTGGCGCGGTGCGCTGAAACGCACTGCACCTGGACCCCAAGTCCCACAGCCCATTCACACAGTGGCGCCCCCAAGTCCCACAGCCGCGGACATAGTATTCACTTGATATACACATACAAACCTGAAGCCTCTCCACCCTCGTGTCCGCCTTCGAACGCTATGGCGACGTAGAGCGCTACCCCACTAGGTTGACCTCGCCTCGGCCCCCTACAATTTAGCCCTGTGTAGCGCCTGTTAGCCAACTATGGACAGTAGCATTCCCTTTCCGCGGCCTATCAACGCGCGGGGCCCTGCGCCGGGCCAGACTCCATCTCAATTGAGTTCGCTGCCCCCGAGCCTACAAGCGCGGCTCGGCCTGGGCGCCACGCACGACTCGCCTGTTCTACTTCCATTGCTTCAGGTTCGTCCGCAGCGGGCGTTGCGAGCGCGTTTGCGAGTGGGGGGAGAACTCCCCCTCGCCTTTGACCGTAAGGCAAGGCGTGAAAGTAGCGCCCCTGACCACCCCGCAGCAGGTCGAGGCTTCTCCTACAACTGGTATTCACCAGCTGTGCCCACCGCTGTTCCAGCCAGCTCAGCCGGGCCGGGTGCCCCTGCCGATTCCAGCCCGAACGGAGGCGGCCTCGGCAGCGCCTGAGCCCGCTCGGGTGAGTAACCCGCGGCCATGATGCAATGTCTAATATCCATGGCTGCCTCGTATGCGCACCTGGGCTGCGGCGCGAGTAAAGGAGGAGGTCCCTGTGGTCGACGCGACCCAGGCATTGACTGTGCTTGACCCGCAGCAGGCGTCCTTGTGCGTCCCTGGCGCATGACATGGCCCTGCCGCCAGCTGCCTGCATCAGTGCTATTTAGGAACTCTTGCTTGGGCACGGGGGATCCTTAGGGACCTGGGTGACACGCTGGCGGGGGGCCGTTGAGCACTTCGAGATGACCTCGCGACTGCTCGCTGCCTCACCCAACAGGCTGTCAAACGCGAATACGAGCCCCGCGCTGGAAATGGCAAACAATCGGTCGCCAACTCGGACGGCTGGCAGTGGCGCAAGTGAGTGACGAGGTCGGGCAGAGCCGAGGATTTGCGCATCGGGGCCGGGGTTTTAAACCTTAGCAGCCGCAGAGAGGCAAAACGCATTGAAACTTGCACATTCCCAACAATGTGGGCTCTCGGAGCGTCGCGTCGGGTTTGAGCTCGTTTACCGGCCCGTCCGGCTGAACGGGAGGGGGGCGGGCTGCTGTTGTTGGATGCCCGCCCGCTGCTCTGCTCCAGCCTCCTGGTGCGCGCTCGCACTGCGGGGCCACTGTACAAGAAGCATAACATCTGCGCTGAACGTGCCGCAGGTACGGCGAGAAGCTGGTGAAGGGCAGCCCGAACCCGCGCAGCTACTATAAGTGCAGCCACCCGGGCTGCCTTGCGAAGAAGATCGTGGAGCGCTCCGACTCGGAAGGCACCGTGTTGTCCACGGAATACAAGGTGCGGGTGTATCTACCAGAGCGGTTAAAGGACTACCTTGGGCTCTGCCTGACAACCTCTGCCTATGTGCCAAAACAGGGGGACCACTGCCATCCCGCGCCCAGCGCGGTGAAAGCCTCGCGCTTTAAGCCTAAGCCTAAGGCGGAGCCGCCGGCCATGGTGAGGTTGTAAACATATGCACGCCAACGACCCTGGGGAGGGGCAGTTATCCTTGCAAGGAAAGCGACGGCTTTCGTGGCGTTAACCCGTCTTCTGCTACGTACTGACCGGCAAATATGCGTCCTACCACAGGCGCCGCCGCCAGCGGTTGGACCCGTTGACGCAAGCTTGCCCGTTGGATTTCCGCCGGGTGCCAACGGCCGAGCGGGGCTTCACCTTTCGGGCGGCGATATGTTGCCCATTCCGGAGGCGCTGAAGAGCGACTTTCCAGGCGAGCACAACTTCCTCATTTTGAATGCGGATTACAAGAAGGGGACAACTTACTCATTACGCTGGGCGTGCATTTCCAGTTCACCTATGGTTGCGGATTTGTGCATGAGAATGTCTTTCATTGTTTGATCTGGCACTCTCATGTTCACAGTGCCCCACCCCGCTGGCGGAGCGGTTGCGCACGAGGACGACACTGACACCAGCGAACCGGAGCCCGCAGCGGCACTGAAGGCGGCACCTCAGGACTCACGGGCTGCTCAGGCTGCGGCTACTGCCATTCGCAAAGTCCGTGACAGCGCCGAGTCGCCAAGCAAGCGCCTTGACATGCTCGCAGGTAAGCTGATGTGTCCCTCAACGTGCGCAGCACAGGGTGATGCACCGCTCGAGTTACAAACCGTTCTGCAGCATGTACACTGATTTCTTGGGCTCGTCGCTTGCCGCTCTCTTCCACAGCCTATGCCGAGGAGGCGGAGCGCCAGCTCAAATCCAACAGCAACAGCCCGGAGCAAGGCCCCAGCGCCAAGCGCCAGCGGACGGAAGCAGGGGCGGTGCGAACGCGCGCCAACCCGGAAGAGGACGACGAGGGTAGCGGCGCCCCCAGCACGTCGGGCATGCAGCGTGTCGTGGACATCACCAACATGGATGATGGCTACAGGTGTGTCGTGCACGCGTCTTCTCTCCGGGCGCGATGTGCTGAGATCATGCATCCAGGCCGACCCGCGGTTCCAGCTTTCTGTGCTGACATGCGTGCTATATGTTGTTGGGTGCAGGTGGCGGAAGTATGGTCAGAAGCAGGTGAAGGGCAGTCCTTTCCCACGTGCGTACTACAAGTGCACGCATATGGGCTGCTCGGTGCGTAAGCACGTGGAGCGCAGCGCGGAGGACGAGACGCGGTTTGTGGTCACGTACGAGGGCACGCACAACCACCGGCCTCCTACCGGTAGCCGGCGGCGGAACGCCAAGGACGTCGCTGAAGGTGAGCAAGGGCCCATGACAGGTCACTGCTTTGGGCGGAATTTGACGTACTGCTTCGTCCAACAATGCGCCTAGCGCTACCCATGACCTGCACTTCTATGCGCGGTCTGAATGCAGACGACGAGGACTACGAGGGCGAGGATGCTGAGGAGGACAGCTCGCAGCCTACCAGTCCGCAGTACGGCCACGTCACCGGCTCGGGCGGCTCAGGGCAGCAGGCAGCGTCCAAGGCAGCGGCGCAGGGCGCGCCCTTGCATCCTTCTGGCGCGCAGCCTGCCAGCGCAGACTTCGGCCAGCAGCTGCAGCAGCTCTCGACTAGCCTGCTGGCGTCCACCGTGCTGCAGCAAGCTGCACTGAGCGGCGTGCTGCCACTCATTCAGTACAACTCGCTGTCATCGGAGGCGCTTGCCAGCCTGGGCGTCAACTCAGAGGCACTGCAGGGCGTTGAGCAGCTAAATCCGCTAAATCTAAACCTCACGTCGGGGAACCTGGCCGATCTGACCAACCTGCTTCGTCAGCACGCTCAGGTGCGTCGCTCACGCTGGCAACGACAGGGTCTCTGCCCTAGTACGAGTTGGGAGGACCGATACAATCCCGTGGTATAGTTGACGATTGGAGTTCTTACCGTATGTCTGTTCTTGCATTCCCCATGCAGCTGGATCTGGCGCTGGCGGCGCAGGCGCAGGCGATTGACCAAGCCAATGCGAGCTGGGACCCGCTGGCATGCCTGATCACACCGCGGCCGAACGTGTCACCGCCGGGCCAGGGTCCCGCCGCGGGCCAGGCGGCACCTTCCGCTGGCACTGGGCGCCAGACTAAGGCAGCTGTATTTCCGAAGCAGGTCGCGACAACCGAAGCGTGAGTGTCAACCCCAGTAGGGAGCGCCGCTTCTTAGGCAGGTATTGGAGTGCAGCCAGGAGCTGCTGTCAATTTAGCAGGATGTCGGAAGCAGATGGATTGAAGACCCGTCGGTTTACATGCGTGGCCAGCGCCGCCTGTACCGGCTTGGTCGGTCTTTAGGCAGCGAGGTAGCTTTTCGAGGACGTTCGTGAATTTGACTACCATGTTTGCGTGTATGTGCTCCAGTGTGTGGCACGACCCTTCAAAGATGTGGACTGGGCCGGTGCATGTGCTGTGCGGCGGCGTAGATAGGGCAGCCAGGTGTGGAGGCTTGCGTGGGGAACATTCAGGTGGCAATGACCACACGCCAGATGCAGTTTGCCGCTTGTTTGATTGTGTGGCAGGGAGGTATATGGGGGGTTTGAGTCTCGAGGCTGTCGAAGGGCTGCCCGGCGGGGCGCGGGATGAAATTCGAAGCGAGTGGTGTTAGGGCCTTGCCTTATAGGCAAGGTCTCTGCAAGTACAACTTCGGTGGTGGTGTAGATAGGAGATGATGGAGATACAGTTGATTATATACGCGCTTGCGCGGGGTCACAGCGAGCTGCCACTTGGCCGATTCCGCCGGTCCCATCCTGATTGCCGTGCACGGGGCTTCAGTCCCGGCAAAGCATATGTAATAATAAGTTGTCGCGGCCGCCTGTCTCCAGCTCGCAAAGCCATCGCACGTGCCCATATTCGTTTACACCTAAAGACTTTCAGGCTTGCGGTCAGCTGCGACCGCCACGGACAAATACCTTTAAAGGACGCCATGACAGGGGACACGGGCGAGTTCGCCTCACGAAGCATCAGCGAAAGTCAAGGGAAGAACTGGGTTGCCTCGATGGTGCGACCGGCGTCACGCCAATGTGATGCTGTACCAGTGGCATAGTGTAGATTATCTTATCGACCAGCATCTGGCTGGTTGAGTGCCCAGGAAGGTGAGCACGCACACAGCCGGTCAGTCAATGCATCGCCAAGCGCGCGAGCATCAACCCAAATGCGCATCAAGGACTTACGTCAGCCTTTGTACGTAGCATCAATCGATACATTTGCATGTATTCGAAAATGAACAGGGTTTCCGGGTTTGGGCCTTGGGATGTCCACGCACCGGCCGCGGAGTGCAATTTTCTTCCGCGGCAGTGCGCACGCGTCAGCGTGGCATCCGCCCTGCATGCATGCAAGTTGAGCAACCCGCTGATGACCTTAGACCCCGCTAGCAACACGTGTTTTGGCGGGGACGGGCGGGGGAGCTGGGGAAAGAAACCCCGAAACCGCCCAGGCCCCCTTACGGGGGACAACCGACACCCTGACGGACCAAACTCTCCTATAGATGGGGGTTTACCCCTCCAATAATTGCTGGATTGGTGCCATTTGACTCCTCTCATTGAGCCCTATCTCTCCTTGCCACTCTTGAGCGTGCGCCGTGACCTCGGCCCGGCCGGGTTTTCATCCGTTGGGAATTCCCGGGCGCGTCCCACGACGCGCCCCCACCACATTCCACGCTCACGCATGCTAATAAGATGGATTATTTCATAGGACTCTCCTGAGCACGTGCCCGTGCCTGCCAGGAATGTCAGTCCTGCCTTTCTGTGTTGGCGTGCTGGGGCATCCGAGGGACATGCGGGGACGTGCCCCTGCCAGGGCACGCAGGCAGCCCTCCTGTCGCTGTACAGCTGTTGCCTATTGCATTGCATGCTTACGTGAGCTGCATGGCACTAAGTTTGGGCGCTGAAGCCGACTGTGGGGCCCCTCCCGAAATCCCCCAGGTCAGGCTCCCAAAAACCGGACGACCCCAGGGACCGATGACCGACCCCTCAACTTTGGCCCCCCAGAACTTCCTCACCAGACACCCGTGAACTAAAAGCACGTGCATGATTATCTCGTTGAGCTCTATAATATTCGGGCATGGTGTTATTATTTGCATTCTTCCCCCCCCAGTGCCCGTATCTTGTAGATGCCCTTGGGCCCCCGGTGTCTACTACCGTGTAGATGCCCCCTTCTGATTTATCTACCCGAAAAAATTTTCTTCGGGGGCAAGCCCCCCAAACCCCCCAAAATTTCTACCCTCCCCCCTCTTTTCCGCACCAAAACGTGCCAAAACGTCTACCTCCCGTCGACGTGCGCCCCACCAACCCCTGAAAGCTTCTACGTTTTCGGCCGAAAAGGGGCAAATTTCTACCGGTAGAAGGAAGATACTGGCACTGCCCCCCCCCCTGGCGGGGAGGTGAGGAACAAGGCATGCAGTAAAGGATTGGTCCCATGCGCCCAGCCAACCTAACTTGCCCTTGCCCGTGTAGGACTTTAGATTTATGGTGTCATGCATCAACAATTCAACATTACGTCATCTTGCTAAGAAATGCTCGCTGTTATGGCCGTTTAGGGGGTAAAACATACATGCGTGGCCGCCAGATTTGCAGTTTGCACCAGGCGGGTAGCAGGTACTGTAGCAGACAGCGCATGTGGGAGGACCATCAGAGGAACGAGTCTGCCTTAACCATCTGTGTCAAACAACTCGAGCCCTACAAGCTGAAGTTTATAACGTATGGATATATGATGATTGAAGAAGCTAGCCTTTCCTGTCCGCGGCACGGGGATAGTAAGCGAGCTGGTTGCTTGTATGAATGGCGGCCCCTCTTCGACAGCAAGGGGGCACGCCGCCTGTGAACAGCTGGCTCAGTGACCGGGCTCGGCAGCGCAGCTCACCTGCCTATGCCTGTGGAAACGGGATATGAGGGTAGACCGGTAAACCTGTCAGCACTATTGCAGAAGTAGCGTCATCCAACTGCCTTGCGCTTGGGTGTCGCCTGGGTGAGGCTGCATGGGGCGACACCGTCGTGGCTGTTGTAAGAGACAACAGCAAGAAACGACCACGGCTGCCAGACTTCCAAGGCACGGTTGGGCATATCTGGTGCGCTCGTTGCCGTGCTGTGCTGGGTACAACCCCTTGGTGGGCAGGACGCTGCCCGAGGCTGACCGGACAGTCAGTACCGTACAGTACTGGCTGGCTGGGACTCGCTGTGCGTGAAGTCACGCGGACTCCGACTGGGGGAGGGTTTGCTGCAGCTTCAGATGACCCTTGTGTGCTTGCACGCTCGGGCTGTCCCCTCTGTAACACCGCAATCGTACAGCACGCAGAGATGCGGCGGTCCTGCAACACGCGCCTTTTCAATTTCCATGAGCACAAATGCGTCTTATTTCATACCGATGATGGTTAGAAGATGGGCTGCGCATGGTTTCCACAGCATCAGGTCCGCGGGTGGCACAACGTTTCACATCATGGCGCCGAGCGCAGGCCGAGCGTGGCACTCGCCAGCCGCAAGAGACTTACCAGCCCTAGTGCGCAGCCTAAGGGTGGTAGCATACATCAATGGATGGTTGTGACATTCGCTTTGCGCCGGAGGAGCGGGGGGACGGCGTGCGATTGGTGGCAGAGGCCATACCACGGGTGCTCGGCGGCCGACCTGAATGGATCCTGCGAAATCCAGCATCTGTCGTCTGTCGCGAGGGGAGCTCTACCACGGGACCCCTATTGCGGGCGCAACAATACTAATGAAGAGGTTAAGGTTCATGTAAAGTATCAACTGATATGAAAAGCGACCAATATTTTCCAGACTTTCAGGACGATGGTTCCGCAGATGGAATCCAGGTTTCTTCGCTGATGCCAGCAAACAACGCATTTTGACATCACCCTTCCGCAGCGTGTATTCTACGGTATTACGTATACTTATTCTTCAAATTTTTAGCTCCATTTGTGGTTACGAAAGCATTTCGTTTGCTCCCTTCCTCAATCCTTCAACCTTAAGGAACTTTAAGCTACTGCCGCAAAGTGCTATCTTAATAGACGCTACTGGTCCACAGAGCGTGCATAACTGCGCGACATGGCTTCCGTTTTGCTCACCGCACGAAATGGAAGGCGCTATGCGCTTTTAGCTCTACAAACATGCTACAGAACAGCGAATGCTGGCGCGTGGCAAGACGTCACAGCGAGGAATTTTCGCCCCGCCAACTTCTCGCGACGGGCCTTCTCGCAGCTTGTTTCCTTTCCGCTCGCACAGACTGGCGAGGGTATTAGCGAGTGCGAACTGGTGTCATGGTCCGTGAAGGTAAGCTGTGCAAGAACCCGACCTCCTCGTCGCGCCATTGCTGACATCAGCGCGCCGTGTCAGCGTCGCGCGGGTTCACGCGCATGCGCCACAGCGCCAGTTGGGTTCGGGGTTTCATTATCAGGAGGATGGAGGTGCTGGACACGTTGTCGTCTCGTCCGACAAGGGACAGTCCAGCAACTGCCGACGACGTGCAACACCCACACCCGCTCTGTGAACCCGAGGCGCCCAGCAAGCGCAGTGCTCCTGCAGTGAAACCGCAAACCCAGCCTTCATCATTGCCGGTTTCCTTCGACCCATGCACCGCACCGTGCCAACTGCGGAACCCCCAATCCCCAACAACCCAGCACGTCCTACGGGCCGCCCCTGTACCCGCCCATCTCCCAAAGCTAGGCTGCGCCATGAGCCCATGACACTGCCGCGCTTGACCCATACCATGCAATCAGGTGGGCGACCGAGTGGCTGCCTTCGACAAGCTGTGTGACGTACAGGTCAGTACGGCATCACTGCATGGCACTCCTGACTCCTCCACACTGACTAGTGCGACCAGGGGGCCTGGGGCCTGCGCGCTGTGGTCCTGCCTGTGCCCGTCATCTCTGGAAGTTGGGAAGTTGGGAAATTGGAAGGCAGCCGCAGCGGACACGTGACAACGCGGCGCACGCAGGAAGCCCCGGTACGCGCAACAGCTCAACAAGGCGCAACCGCCCCTCGCCTTCACGGTTCTCATCCCGGCGGATTCTCACCCCCTGCCCCTGCCCCTGCCCCTGCCCCTGCCCCTGCCCCTGCCCCTGCCCCTGCCCCTGCCCCTGCCCCTGCCCCTGCCCCTGCCCCTGCCCCTGCCCCTGCCCCTGCCCCTGCCCCTGCCCCTGCCCCTGCCCCTGTCCCTGACCCTGACCCTGACCCTGACCCTGACCCTGACCCTGCCCCTGCCCCTGCCCCTGCCCCTGCCCCTGCCCCTGCCCCTGCCCCTGCCCCTGCCCCTGCCCCTGCCCCTGCCCCTGCCCCTGCCCCTGCCCCTGCCCCTGCCCCTGCCCCTGCCCCTGCCCCTGCCCCTGCCCCTGCCCCTGCCCCTGCCCCTGCCCCTGCCCCTGCCCCTGCCCCTGCCCCTGCCCCTGCCCCTGCCCCTGCCTTCCTCGCACGTCTTGCGTCCGCGCACTGCGCTGCTTCAGAGCGACAAAGCGTCCATCGAGATTACCTCACGCTACGCGGGCCGCGTGGTGACCCTGCATCACACCGCGGGGGCGGTGGTCAAGGTGAGGGAGGGCGGGAGGGGGAGGGGTCATGGTGGGGCCAGGCTCATTGCAGAACCCAAAGCAACCACCCGAGTGAACCCAAAACCAGCCAGCCAGCCCCGGGGAGGATGTTGCAGGTTCCCTCCAAGTCCCAAACAACGTGAGGAGGGCCACAGGACGACGGCGTGCTCCTCCGCCTCTGCGGCCTGCTGTTGCTCCCGCTGCTATCGCTACTGCTGCTGCTGCTGCTGCTGCTACTGCTACTGCTACTGCTACTGCTACTGCTACTGCGGCTGCTGTTGCTACTGCTGCTGCAGGTGGGCGCCCCCCTGCTCGATCTGGAGGTGCCGGACGACACGGCTGTAGCGCCCGAGCACCTGGCGGCAGGGCCGGGCGGCACAGGCGCAGGCGCGGCTACAGCAGGCGCAGGCGCGGCGACGCCAGCCGCAACAGCCATCCTTGCTACTAACACTAGCGCCACCAGCGCCACTGGCGCCGCCTCTGTCTCCACCACCACCACCACCACCACAGCCACCACCACAGCGACGGCTGTGGGTGTGGACGGGCCGCTGGCGCCCGGGGCGCCGGCGGGGGCGGCGGCGGCGGCCATGGTGGTCGGCGTGTCGGTGGCGCCACTGGCACCGCCGGCGCAGGTGGCGGCGCCCGGGTCAATGGCCTCGGCAGCGCCGGCCGCGGCAGCTGCGCCGGCGCCGCCGCCGCCGCCGCCTGGCGGCGCGGTGCACGCTTCGCCGGCTGTGCGGTCTCTTGCCAGGTGCGTGCACCTGTGATGCTCGCGCGTCCGTGGAGGCGGCAGGGAGAAGCGGCAGGGGCAAGTCACACCCGGTGCATTACGACTGCATTGCGATTACAGCAGGGCATGCGCCACAACCCCTCGGCCCGTGTGACCTTTCGTATGCCCTGAGGCCTACGCCGCCTTCTGATTCGCCTGCACACTAGCAGGGAGCTAGGGATCGACTTGGTGGCCGTGACCGGCAGTGGACCCGGCGGCCGCGTCACAAAGGCCGACGTGCTGCAGGCCAAAGACGACCTGGCGGCGGCGGCAGCCGCCGCCGGCGGCCTCGGCGGCGGCGGCGGCACAGCCGCCATGGATGTGGCTGGCGGCGGACATGCGGCGGCGGGGGCGGCGCCTGCTGCCGCCGCGCCGCGCGCCGCGCTGTCGCACTCGCACCACCACCAGCGCAGTCTGGCGGAGGCGGTGGCGCAGTACCAACGGCTGACGGCGGTGGCGCCCGTGGCGGCGGCTGCGGCGGCGGAGGGCATTCAGCCGACGGTGGTGCCGCTGCGCGGGTACCGCCGGTGAGGGAGGGACCGGGCGCGCGTCTGCACTGCACTGCACTGCACTGCACTGCACTGCACTGCACTGCACTGCACTGCACTGCACTGCACTGCACTGCACTGCACTGCACTGCATCCACCTACCGCACCAATTGGTAGAGGGCGCCGGCGCACCAGCCACCAGCTCGCGGCAGTGGCGCCCCCTGGCCGGCCCCGTTGTAGCCTTTACCCACCCACCCACCCTTACCCACCCACCCACCCTTACCCACCCACCCACCCACGCAACCACACACACACACACACACACACTTGTATGGCATGCACGCCGCTCACGCGCGTGTGCTGTTGCAGAATCCATTCGTCACGTGCCCCTGCCCTTACAAAACGAAAATAAACGGGACAGGTCCATGGTCAAGTCCATGACGGCGGCTGCGGCGCTGCCCAACTTCCACTTCCATGATGAGGTGGCGGTGGACCGGTGGGTGGGTGGGTGGGTGGGTGGGTGGGTGGGTGGGTGGGTGGGTGGGTGGGTGGGTGGGTGGGTGGGTGGGTGGGTGGGTGGGTGGGTGGGTGGGTGGGCGGGTGGGCGGGTGGGTGGGTGGGTGAGCGAGTGGGTGGGGGACGGATTACGAGCGCTAGCGAGTGAGTGATTGGCGAGCGAGGGGAGGGAAAGAAGGTAGGATGTGGGCGGGTGCGGGGTGGGGCCGTGGGGAGGGGAGTGAGTGAGATGGGCGGGTGGATGCAACCATGCAGGTATTGAGCTCGCCGGACTCAAGGAGAACCACGTGGGCTCGAGGGGTGTAGCTCGACAGCCGGCAAAAGACATATCTAAGTGTCACCGGACCCAGCATGTGCCCTGCAGCCAGCAAGGCATCGCCTCATGTTAGGGGGCTTTCGGTGGTATTGGTGTTAGTAAACGGAAACGGAGAGGATTGTGTGTGTGCGCGTGCGTGTGTGTGTGTGTGTGTGTGTGTGTGTGTGTGTGTGTGTGTGTGTGTGTGTGTGTGTGTGTGTGTGTGTGTGTGTGTATATGCGTTACGGACATGCGATAGTATGCGAATGCGTGTGCGTGTGCATGTGTCAAGGCGGTTTTGTGGTGAAGGGTTTGAGCACGACAGTGGAGTATCAGGGGGTTTAGCTGCACTCCGCGTTGCCCCGAAAACTACTACTCATTGCAACTGCAGTGTGCCACTCGCCGCAGTCCCAGTCCCTGACTCCCTGTCCTCCTCACGACGCCGCAACACACGCCACCACAGACTGCTGGCCGTGCGGGCCGCGCTCAAGAACGACCCGGGTCTCAGGACGCAGGTGTGTGTGCGTGTGTGCGGGTCTGGGAGTCTGGGAGTCTGGGATTCCGCAATGTGATTGCGTCCAGGGGCCGAGACGCACGCTCGCACGCCGCCCCCGGCTCTCGCCCCTCTTGCACCTTCCAATCAGTCTCACATACGGTATGCCTCACGCCTTCTCACACCACCAGACCCAACCTCGCACCTGCTCACTCACTCCAAATCTCCCGCAAAACCCCCCGCACAACAACATCACACACAATGCCTCACACAGGGCGTGCGGCTGACGCTGCTGCCCTTCCTGGTCAAGGCGCTGTCGGCGGCGCTGAGTCAGCACCCGCAGCTCAACGCCAGCCTGGCGCCAAGTGAGTTCGAGCGTGTGGGTGCAGCGGCGGGTGCCGCTCACCCGCTGCCAGAGGGACGGGGGGATGGAGCGAGGGAGGGAGGGAGGGAGCAGCACCCAAAAAAACGATGGAGCTTAGGGATGGGGTGGTTCAGCCCTCGCACGCCCCCGCGCGCCCTCGGGGGCTCCCACGCCCTCGCGCCCTATACGATCAAGCCCCATACACGCCCCCCCATAACCCCCACAACCCACCCCCTGCTCTTCTTAACTCAAAATGCGCGTAACCCCAGCACGCCTTGCTGAATTCGCTCACCACCTGACCTGACCTGACCTGACCTGACCTGCACACACACACACGCTCACGCACAGCCGGATCGGACCTGCTGCTGCACGCGCACCACAACATCGGAGTGGCAATGGCCACCCCGTCGGGCCTGGTGGTGCCCAACATCAAGCAGGTGGGGGCGGGTGCGGGGTTCGGCACGGAGGCCAGGGCCGGGATTTGGGAACGTTGTTGTAAGTATATAGAATACAGCAGCCCAGCGCTTTAGTAATAAGGACGGCGCGCCAATGTCACAAGTACGCCGAGCTCTGGGTCGTGGGGGCGGCAGGAACGCGGCATTGATAATTGTAATGCAGGCAGCAGCGGCCTCTGCACCGCGGCCGCTGTCTTAGCGACCAGCCTTCCGTAGGTACCGGGGCGCCAATATTGTAATTGCTCTCCCGCGCCCTCGTCCGCTCATGATTGTATGCAATGATGCATCATGCTTCCACTGGCCACCCCTGGCAAAAGGACCATCACCGCCGCCGCCGACGGCATCGTGACCACCACCGACCACACTGGCCCGCTGCTGCTGCTGCCGCTGCTGCTGCTGCTGCTGCCGCTGCTGCTGCTGCTGCTGCCGCTGCTGCTGCTGCTGCTGCTGCTGCTGCTGCTGCTGCTGCTGCTGCTGCTGCTGCTGCTGCTGCTGCTGCTGCTGCTGCTGCTGCTGCTCCTGCTGCTGCTGCTGCTGGTATTGCTGCTGCTCCTCCTGTTGCAGGTGCAGCGCAAGTCGCTGGCACAGGTGGCGGTGGAGCTGTCACTGCTGCAACAGCTGGCGGCGGCGGGCAAGCTGCCGGCGGAGGCGCTGGCGGGCGGCACCATCTCCGTGTCCAACATCGGTGAGGGCGCGCAGGGGTGGGCGGGGTGGGCGGATAGCGGGTGGGCGGATGGCAGGAAGGGGAAAGACAGGGATGAATGAAGATGGGCGTGAACCGCGACAGAGTCAAGGCAGCCAGTGAGCAGATTGTCGCAGCGAGGTAACAAGTGTAATCAAGCCCGTGCCCCCCTCCCTCCCTCCTGCAAAACAACCCTGTATGTCTTACGTAACCTACGCTGCACCCCATCCCCCCCCCCCCCACACACACGTCTCTTGTCTCTCTCCACGCCGCCCTGCCGACCGACTGCTTGACGCCTTACTGGCAGGCACCATCGGCGGCACCTACGCCACACCCCTGGTATCTCCCCCCGAGGTCGCCATTGTCGCCCTGGGCCGGTTGCAGCTACTGCCGCGCTACCCCCCCGCCGCCGCGGAGGCGGCTGTAGCAGCTGCGGGCGGCGGCGGCGGCGGCGGCGCGGCGGCGGCGGGGCCACTGGTGCCGGTACCCGTGTCGATACTGCCGGTGAGGGTGGAGCCAGCGAGGGGTCGTGGTGAGGGTGCAGTGAGTGAGGGGTCGTGGTGGGGGGTTGCGGGATTCAACACGAGCCAATCCAGGTGGAAAAAAGCAGCTGCGCTGCGAGTAGTGGCAGCAGCAGTGGGAAGAGCGGGCTTGTGCTGGAAACCACCAGGGTCGGGAGCAGGGCCGCCGGGGCCGCAACACACGATGTGTTTTTAACTGGTGTGTGATGATATTGTAATGGCGGTCTACGACGCCAGGCGCCTCGAGTCTATCTGTGACAGTCATGTGCACCGTTGCGGCCCCAGCAGCCAGCCTTGCAGCCTTCGACCACCTCACTACCTTCTCATGGGTCCCCCGCCGCCAGTCCGTCGCCCGCGTGCCGCTCTCCGACCCCGACTTCGCTCGTCCTGACCCCGTTCAACCGTTTCACTGCACTTGCACTGACAACCGCTGCTGGAATCCTTCTTGGTTTCCTCGCAGATCAGTTGGGGCGCGGACCACCGGGTGGTGGACGGCGCTGCGCTGGCCGCCTTCAGCAACACGTGGAAGGGCTTCCTGGAGGCCCCGGAGCGGCTGCTGCTGGCAGCGGTGTGACGGCGGGCCCTGGGGGCCGGGAAGCCGGGGGGCAGGGGGAGAAGGCGCACAGCTCAGGGGGGGACGGGTTGTGTAGTTGCGGGTGTGGGGGCTGGATTGGGTGTGTGGAGCGCGTGGTGGGCGGGCGTTTGGCGCGGCAGCGGGGTGCAGCCCCGTATGCCCTTGTAAGTTTTGAGGCGCCCTGGGGCGCACTGTACAGTAGACGAGGCGTACACCTGCGCCGCGTGTGTATCTGTTTGAAACTCGGCGCCCCATGGCACCGTTTGTATTTCTAACGCGGCGGCAATCGTTTTGGAGGCTTGATTGACAAAATGGCTTATCATGGCGCGATCTTGTAGGCTAGACCTCCAGCTGGACAGCGGTGTGACGCTAAGTCAGCCGGACCCAGATGCTACAGCAGTCATATTTCCTTTAGTTGCTTGTGTGGCTTTGCCTGGTGCCATGCTCAAGCGGGCGATGCTGCACCGTTGGGTGTTCCATGCATGGGAGGACCACCTTACTTACTTGTTCCACTACTGCCGATATTGTGCCTCCATCGCCGTGGCCGCAGTGGTGCTAGCTGGCTCGGCAGCACCACATGCGCATACGTTGGCTCAGGCTATGGTATGTAGAGAGCAGAGTTGGTTGGGGAGGAATCATAATTGTGAAGTGGAATGCAGTTTTACGACAGGCGACGCTGTGCTGCAGGCTGTGACGTAGGGCTGCTCGCACCAATAATCCGTGCCTGCGCGGCGGCCATGTGTATGCTTTCGTTTGAGATCTATCTGGCCGCGGGCCGCCTGAGAGCAATGCCATCAGGGGGCTGCTGGGAGCCCCGGTCCCGCGCCCACCATCAATTTGGGCGTTGGGCGATGGAATGAAGTGCCCTTCTCAACGGTTGTGGGGGCTGAGTTGCCGTACGTTTCCGGGATCGTCGCCCACCCCTGAAATTACCCATCCAGTGCCGGTAGCCGCCCTACCTACCGTAACCCGTTTTCGAACTGTACCCCGTTTTACAATTTTGGGGTTTGGCACGGCCAATCCGGGTAAATTTGCACCACCACGCACCCCTACCCAAACATTTCTGGCGCTACCACCCACGCCACTCCAAAGTGGGTGGTACTGCAATTTTGGGGGCAAATAATTAACAACACGTGCAGTGACCACGTCAAGGTACGGTAGTATGCCTTGGTCGGGTGTGGTTCTGGGAGGAAGGTGACAGTCAGATCATGCGGATAGATGCATTCAGGTCACAAAACACCCTCAAGTAATCGATGGCGGGACACATCGCGTGCGGCGCATGTGAGAAGTGCGCATGCCGTAGGACGGCGCGTTGCGGTGGGGACTGGGGAGGTGCGCTCGGAGGAGGGGGGAGTCGTCGGAACGCGGGGGCGCCGGGGCGGGTCACCCGAGGGCCGCGGTGGCGACGGATGACGGACAGTTTACGCAACTGGAACACGAGCCCGTGTAGCGACATTGCAATGAGAATATGCGTGCAAAGCCACAAGTACGCTGCAGGTGTGTTGTGGGAGCTTGGAGGGATAATGTAATGGCTTTGTTCGGACCAAGGATCCAGAGCTCTCAGGCAGGCAGGCCACGCATATCCGTCGGAGTCGCATTCGCCGAATTCGGCGCCAGCGCTTAAAGCCTTGCACACACTGTCATTGATGATTCACAACGTGCATTTCCTAACACAACAAGCCTAACAAACGCAACAAGAACACAGTAAAGCGTCTCTTCGCCTTACCTCGAGCCCCGGCGCGCCCGCAACGAGTATCTTGGCAAGTGTGTTTTGCAAAGTCAAAAGAATTGTTCTATTAAGCGTTTGAGGTCGTAAACTATTTGCCCAAGTGTGAAGCTGCTCGCCGAGACGGACAGACATTTGCTTGGTACCAGCAGAGGGCCCAGCTTTGTGTAGCGTCCTAGTACCTCAACGTAAGTTGCAGTGTTGATATTTGTTAAGCTAGTCGCGATGTCTCTTTGAGAGTCTGCAGATTAGGGCACCCGCCGGTTTTGCCATGATGAGCTCTATACCGCGTGTACCTCAAGAAAGCTGTAGTTACGCTCACATACTAGCAAATGTCGGAGCACTGTATCGCATTAATGGTGCCGCATGGCTGCCCGAGCTTTGGATCGAGTTCCGTCACCGCAACAGTCGCGCTTGGACTGCTCTCAGCAGTACTATCAGTATGACGGCCGACATACTAGGCGCGTCAACGCATAGTGATATTAGCAATACCATCTTGATGATACAATACTTTATAGCATTCTCGTCTGTGCTTTACTCTTACTTTGGCTAAGCGCGCCCTCACCCGACTTGTCTCGGCCGGACGTCCTGGCTCGCAGGTCTGTGACAGATGTCATCTAAATGTATGGGACTCAACGTCAGAACGTCCTCAGCGGGCGGCGGCGACCGGACCATTTCGGGCCAATCGCCGACTGCGACGGCCGCTGGGGAGCGTGGCTCGAATCCCCTGCCCGATTCTCGGGCTTCTTTTGCCGACAGCGCTTCCTCATACAGCAAGCGTGGCTTGAAGGTTCCGGAGTACGGAGAGGGCCCGAGCCCGAGCCTAACATCAAAATCGTCAACGCCCGTCAACATCCTGAACAGCTCCGGCGACTTTGCATGCAGCTCCCCGGGGTCAGCCAGCAAGAAAGCTAAAGGCGGCTTGCTTCATGTAAGTTGCGCTCGCTCGCTCGCGGTCTCAGGCAGATTCGCGGTGCGCGCCTAACTTCCGGCCTCGGCACGTGGGCCTCGAAATTCGTGCTACTCCCCGCCCGACGCACCTTCCCCCCCTGGCCCCCACTGCGCCAGCTGTCCATTTACCCAGTGCATGTCAACCACCTTGAAAGAGTTCTTGCATACAATTTAGGCGGCATCATAGCATAACCGCGATATTAGGGAAAAAGGGATGCAGTGCATTTCGAATCATGCGCTCGCATGCATCCACTGCCACACCGTACCCCGCATTTAACACTCGGGCACCCCCGCCCCAATGCCACGCGCACAGGACCTCAAGCACTTCTTCACCCACCATCACCAACACAGCAGCCAAGGCCTAGGCGGCCCCTCCGCCGACGGCACACCGCGTGCGTCGCGCGACGGCGGCAGCGCCACTACTGCTGCCGCCGCGACCAGCCGCCATTCTTATGCGCAGGATGCACACCTGGCCAGCGGCAGCGGCGGCGGCATCACCTGCTTGTCCGAAGCCGCCGCCGCGACCGCGCCAGGCACGCCAATAGTTGCTGCCTCTGCGGCCGTCACGCCGGCCGACTCGCTCGCTGGCTCGGAGGGTGGTGCCGGCGGCAGCATCCGCGGCGGCGGTGCAAGAGGAGCGGGCGGAGCTGGAGGAGGCGAGCGCCGCCACGGGTTTCACTTCCGCATCAAGCTTGGGCGCAAGCACGACGCCGCCGTCTCCTGCGATGGTAGCGCCCGCGGCAGCGGCGCTAGACAGCAGCCGGCGGGGCAGCCCTTTCCTCCCGTGCGCATGCCGGCCGCTGCCGCCGCCGCGCCGCTGTCACCCACACCGTCAATCAGCGCCGGCGGGCGAGGCGGTGGCGGTGAGGCGCGCGGCGGCCTTTTCGCGACGCTCTCGCACGGCTGGGGCGGCGTCAGCAGCAGCAGCAGCAGCAACCTGGCTGCCAGGGCCTTCCGCCGCTTCTCCCATGCGGTTCACTCGGTCGGTGGTGCCTCGCCGCCCTCCACCGCCGTCGCCGTCAGCCCCAACGGCGGCGGCCTGCCTGCCGACGGTGCGGGCAGCCTTCCTGCTGGCGGCGCCGGTAGCGGCGGTGACGGTGCCCAGCACGGCCATCACGGCCACCATCACCATCACCACCACCACCACCACCACCACCACCACCAGCACAACAACCAGCACAGCCACAACGCCCACCCGACAACCCACCGCAGCTTCTTTACCATGAGTCACGCGAGCAGCCCTGGCGGCGACGACCTATGCTCCGCACCCGACAGCGGCACCGGCATCGGCATTGGTGGCAGCGGCACCCACGCCATCCAGCACGGCTCCGCCGCCGCCCATCTGCTGATAGCGAACAGCTGCCCCATCCCGCAAATCCAGGTCGTGCCACGTCACCACCACATGGCGGCTGCAGCTGCGGCGGCGGCGGCTGGCGGCGGCAGCGCGGTCGTCGGTGTCGGCGCCCTGGGCAGCCTCCGCAGCGGCGGCGGCTCGGGTGTCCTACACAGCGTGGCCGAGCACTGCGCGTGCGACGTGAACCCGGAGGTCTCAGCAGCCCACAGCTCCTCCGGTCCCCTGCTGCTGCTGGCCCACGGGGGGGACCACGGCACCCTGCTTGAGACCTACAACACCGCGGACTCCATCGCGCTCCCGGCGCAGCCGTCGCTGAGCGCCGCCGCCGTCGCGGCCTCGCCCTTTGCGACTTGCACTGTCGCCACAACCAACGCCAGCACACTGGCGTCGGCTGCGTCCGCCGCCGGCCCGCGGCGCGGCGCCTTCCGGGTCGCCAGCAGTCGGCCCATCGCCATCGCCAACACCGCCAGCTGGAGCGGATCCCCCATGCAGCCGCAGCCGCAGCCGCCTGCTGGCTCCGCCCTCACTGCCGACAGCGGCGCCGCCCCTGCTGCGGTCGCCAGCCAGCTCCAGCTCCAGCAAAGCAGCAGTCGCAAGCCCGGCGCGTTTGGTGCCGTCAGCAGTGGCAACATCGACGGCTGCAGCAGCCATCAGCAGCTGGCTCCTTCTGGCTCCGCCCTTGGCGCGTCGCCGCCCTTCCCTGGCCGCCACGACCACTTCCTTCGGAACCCCTCCGGCGGCGTCGTGGGTGGCGGCGGCGCTGGCTGCCACGGCCACAGCCCCACGCACCACTCGCTTCTGCACCACCAGGCCACCAGCCTCTCCGCCGCGCAGCTGTGCGGCCTCTCCGGCGAAAGCAGCAGCTCGTCCCTGCTGGCGGCGTCGATGTCGCCGCCGGTGTCTGCTGCGAGCGTGCTGCTGGCGGCGGCTTCCATTGCGCCGCCGTCGCCGTCGTCGTCAACGCGGCCCCTGCCACAGCTGCTGCCGATTCTGCCGCCGCCACATTCAGCGGCAAGCTCGGCCTCCCTGCCGCCGCCGCAGCCCCAGCGCCCGCCAGCCTTCTCGCTTGCAACCGCGTCCGTCAACTACATCTCGGCATCAAGCTCGCGGACCAAGTGCATCTCCGACTCGGCGACTATGGCTCCGGCGGCGCAGGCGAGCGCCGCTGTTACCGCGAGCGCCCCCACAGCAGCCAGCTCCGAGGGCGCCGCGGGCGCATTCGCCGCAGCAGCGGCCTTCGCCCCTACAGTCGTGCTTGAATCCGAGTGCGAGTCTGAGTCGCTCACATCCTCAAAGTCCTTCAGTCGCTCCGGGCCCGCCGCTGATGCCGTCGTCGCTGATGAGGCCGCTGCGGAGCGAGTGCCCGCCGCAGCCGGGGCCCTGGCGGCAACCGCTGCCGCGGTGGCTGCGGCCGCTGCTGCCGCCGCTTCCGCCGCCAAGCCGGGCTACGCCCTCGCTTCGTCGCTAACGTCGCCCGCAACGCCGCCACCCCACCACTACCACCACCCGAATGAGCACCACCACCACCACCACCATCACCAGCAGCAGCACCCGCACCTGCACCCGCAACCGCCTGCTGGGTTGTTGAACGTGGAGGCAGCTCTGAAGGTACACAGCAGCGCCAGCAACGCCGCCAGCGGCAGCGAGCACGGCGCCGCGCCGCCGCCGCCGCCGCCCCGCGTCGTCTTGGCGGTCAACGCCGCCGTGCCGCCCGCCATGCGCCGCAGCGCCTGGGCCCTGTCCGACTATGAACTGGTGCAGCGTGTCTACAAGGGCGCCACGTCAGCAGTGTATCGCGCCATCTGCCGCAAGTCGGGACTGTCCGTGGCGCTCAAGGTGCGCCCGAGTGCTCCAAGCTGGGTTAGCTGGTGTGTGTTTGGAGTTTGAAATTAAACAGTAGTTGGCTTTTGTTTGTGCAGGAAGCTTTCGATTTCTTGTGGATTTGCCACAGCCTCTCAGCCCGCCTTCTCCTCCCATTGCCTTCTTCTCCTCACTGTCCTCAGGTGTACTTCATGTCCCGCGTGCCCTCCAACACGCTGCACATGCTGCGGCGGGAGATCGAGCTGCACGTCGGCCTGGCGCACAGGAACATCATGTGAGGGCATGCAGAACCGGCGGCGGTACAGATCAGTTGTCGTGAGCCAGGGTGGGATTGCGACACCCTCGGGTGCCTACGCACTACCTGTACAAACCCTAGCACGCGCACCCGTGAGTCCGTGACCCTTGTCACGGTGAAGCCCATGGCTCACTCACACGCCAGGCACGGTGCCGCTGTGGCTCGAGACACAGTACAGCGTTCGGACTTGCTAACTTGCTTGCGATTCATGTCATGAAAATCTATAGCTACAATTCCTTGCTGATACGCTGCACCGCTGCATTGACCCTCATGCAGCATGCTGTACGGAGCTTTTACTGACGGGGTGAGAGCGGGGATGGCGTTATGGTTTTCGCACGGGGCGGGTCCGCCTGTGTGTGCGTCCGGTAGCGCCGGCGGGCTTAGTGGCTGCGTCTGACGTGTAGCACCTGTGCGCTACCTTGGCTTGATTGCCCATTTGCCCATCAACTTGTGTCCTATAAGCTTTGTACATCAAGGTCTTGGCCTCATGCTCGCCTCACTGCGTGTGCCTTGGGCTTGTCCATTGTCACCCGCAGAAGCACCTGGTGCTGGTCCAGGAGTGGGCGGCGCGAGGGGACCTGTACGGCATCCACCACCTCATGAACTGCCGCCTGACCGAGACGCAGGTGCGGGACCAAGCTATTGATGCAAGAACGATAGCGATACGCGGGACTTGTGTGGCAGCGGCTGTTCGGCTTGCGGCCTAACGCCATGCATCCTTGTCTCGTCCATCGCAGACCACCGAGCTGGTGCTGGCGCCCTTCCTGGATGCGCTGGCGTCCCTGCACCGGCGCGGCATCGTGCACCGCGACATCAAGCCCGAGAACATCCTGTACACCCAGGGCTGGACGCTCAAGATCGCGGACTTTGGGGTAAGATGTGGGCGTGTGGCTGTTATCACATGCGAGATGTCAATTGCTGACTCGCAGGGTCCTTACTTGCTGATGTGCCCTTGGGAAATGTACGCACACAGGTGTCCATTTGCTTGAATGATGAACGGGCGGTGACCCGGACTGGCACCATGGACTACATGGTGAGGCGGGGCTTGGGTGAGGGGCGCCAGAGATCGGGTTCAGGGATAGTGTCTCGCTTCAAGGTTCAGCATTGGGGTTTGTTGCGCGCTCTCTTATAGCCATCCGACATTGTGTAAGCACGGAAGAAGGCATAATAGTATATTCCTACACACGGCGACACAACAAGGCAGCATGTTTTTAGCTTTGCCGGTTATGGGCGTCGTCGCTCTGTCAATGAGCTACATGCGGATAAGATGTGAGGACTGTAGGTCGCGGACGCGACTGGGAGACGCGAGCGCGTTCAGGGGTCGGATGGCGGTCTGTCTTAAAGCGTCTGCCCCCGCATTTGAATGATGTTAAGCATACTCAACAGCTGGTTACATCGTTACAACCGTGATAACCCTAGCATTTCATGCTGGGTACCCTCGCCCCTGTCCGCTTGGACAGGCCCCCGAGGTGGAGCGCTGCCCGCTCAAGCGCACGGCCGAGGAGAACAAGAACAACCCCAACCTGGCCTATGGGGCGGCCGCGGACATCTGGTCTGTGGGCGTGCTGGCGTACGAAATGCTGGTGGGCTTCCCGCCCTTCGTGTCGGAGGCGAATGAGCAGTCTGAGACGGCCAAAGCGTCCTTCACACGCCCTAGCATGGCTGCGTTTATGGCTGCGGAGGCCAACGCCCGCACTCTCTCCTTCCCTGCATCCCTCTCTGAGGCTGCCCGCGACTTCATCCGTGCCGCGCTGAGTGGGCGTCCTAGCGACCGGCCCACGGCTGAGCAGCTGCTGAAGCACGCGTGGATCGCGCCGGCGGTGGAGCAGCAGCGGGTGCGTGGGCGGGTGGACGGCGGGTGGCAAAAGCCTTTCCATGATCAAATGTTTGATCATGGAAAGGCTTGGGGCAACGTACATGTGCAATTGAAGGTTGCATGTGCTGCTTGCGACTTGTGTCATCACTGAGTCTCAGCCTGCGGCGGCTTCGGACTTTGTGGCACACCTCATGTTGGCATGTTCGTGTGCACCCACTTGCCCATTTCGCCTTGTGTGCTGCTGCCCATCCACACACAGAAGCTTGCGGACGCGGCGGCCACCGCCTCCACAGCTGCTGACGTGGCGGCCACCGCCTCCACGGCTGCGGACGCGGCATCTGCGACCCACTGATACATGATGGGATACACGGGGCGCACCAGGGACGCATCAGGAGCCCGCCCTGGGCGCCTAGAGCTGCATCTATCTGCCGCGCCTGTGGCTGTGGCCCGGCACATGCATGCTCGCAAGGCGATGTGCGCTGGGTTGTCAAGCAAGGAAGCGGTGGCCGCAGTGGTGAATGGCCCATGCACGCCACACTGCGGCGCCGCGGTTGGCACAGTGTGTAATGCACATGGCTAGCGAGGGAACACGGAGGTGGTGGTAAATGAGTGACCCCTTGGCGGGGGATGGGTGGGGCTTCAACAAGTCTGTTATGAGGCATGCCTGCGTACGAGTATAGAATGCGTGCATGTAGCCCAGGCTTGGCTGCTTACGAGTGCTGGGGCTGGGCGCGGCAGCGCTGCGGCTAGGGGGGCCGGGTAGCTAGGTGGCGCACCTGGCACACTAGCTACTGCCCAGATGATGGCGATGATGTGTGATGGGTATGGGTATGGGTCTAGGTATGGGTCTGGGTCTGGCCCACCCGTGCAATACTTTGAAGGTCAGGGTTCATGGCGAGGCTGGAGCAGTGGGGTGGATTGGTGGATGTTTGTCCCGCTGGCTTCTCACTGGGCACGCCAGCTTTATTTGTGCAGGGTCAGTGCCGTGCGTAAGCAGTTCAACGATGATGCGAATAATATCTCCTTCAGTCGATAATACATGGCACACACGGGGGCGCGGTGTTACCGAACCGTGCGGGACACTTATTGGATGCAAGCGGTCAATGGTAACGATACTGAGATTAATTTCACATGATCTGGCACTGTACTTGAAACACTGCGGAGCATTGAACGCACCTAGGTCCTGATGATATTTAACCCACCTGTGCATGTGCGTGTGTTGACTGGGGTTGCCGGGAATTCCACAATAAAGGAAACTGAGGCGAGGTCAGGAATGGAAACGGTGGCCTTATGCATGTATAGGCGTTGCAACGTACGCAATAATGGCAGGGTGTGCTGAGTGAAGCTGGTTGGGTGGAGGCTACGCTGGGCGCAATACGACATGTGGCCATGCAGGGGTTCTTGGACATTTAGACTCTTTGCGATACTGTCTTGCGTGGTGCTCCTGTGTGCATGCTCGTGCCACAACGGGTGGGAAGCGGACGGGGTGTCTGACGCGGTAAGCACCCGCTGCTAACTGGCGAGTGAGCGCGTCACAGCGGGCAATCATGAAGGGCGCATGCGTGCTACCCGCGAGTGGTGGGTGATGAGGTCACTAAACGGTTGAGGCCAACTGGCCAAGTAAAGGGACGATATAGACGACATCTGGCTATCAGTAGATAGTAATAGGCTCCTACATCTCCGTGGCCTTGATACGGTATGTCGGTGGGTGGTGGGGCGCGTGCCATCCTCTGCTGGGCATGCTGGTCGTACCTGTGTGGCGACGTTGCCTGAACTAGCGTGCATGCTGGGTATCCTTCCGGGGCTCCGCAATATCTTTTATAACGCATGTCCGCGGTTCATAAAAAGGAGGTGGATTGTGGATGGCTCACTGCTGGGGTACCCGAAGCAGATGCAGATATTACCGTATGTGTGGTTCATGGTTGGTGGGCTTATTTATCGGGTTTGGTGGGCTTATTTATCGTTTTGGTGGGCTTATTTATCGGGTTACGTCCACGTACGCTATTGCTGTCCAACGCCTGCGAAATCGACTGCCTTCTCGACCCTCGCTGTCGGAGGCGGGGTTTGGGCGCGTCGCCTGGAAGGCTCTGGCAACTACGTTTCGTTGTGGCGGCGTCGGTGGTGTGGCCGACCAGCACACACGACACGTGCCGGATGTCGATGGAGTGCGATGCATTTAATGCACACGCCTGTCAGGCTTGGAAGTGTGCGTTTTTAAGCACGCAGAGCAAAGTAGTTTATGGCCGGGGTTTGCCGTGCTGTGCTTTGGCCTATCACGTGATTGCGCTGGGGCGCTGTGCCTTTCCTGGCGCACAGGACAAAGCGTGCATGCATGCATGGACGACCTGCGGACTAATAATGCGACGGCTGGTGATGAGACTGCGGTAGGACGCGGCGGCAACTAGGGCACTTGGGGCGGGACTTACCCAGGACTTACCCTGGACTTTTTACCTAAGAGGGCCTGCATACATGCGGCCAGTCATTTACAATGGAATGGCGTGCTCGGTTGGTTGGTTGATTGCTTGTTTGGTTGGTTGCATACGGTTGGTTGGTAACCGCAATGGCAGGCGGCGAGCGGCTTAGAGGACAGGAGCGCGCCATGGCCGGTCGCGCGTCAGGGGCCGCCCGCTTATTACACGTCAGGTTGCGAAGTTGATTTAAACGAATGTGCTGCCCGAACCTCTGGTGTAAGAGCGCGCAGCTAGCGTTTTATCTGTTGCACGATGTTCTTATGTTCTTAAGCTGGGCGCTGTACCTGTGACAACTAAGGGGCCACATCATTGCTCCCCCGCCATCACTTGCACACGAGGCCTCAAGTATTTTGCTGGCATGTGTGTGTGGCATTCGTGTAGGTTGCTTTACGTTTCCCCTTCTCGTACGCATATAGCCAAGTGTATGTTGTCAGGCACCGTGGCATGCATATTTATTAAACTGCGCTGTGCTGGCCCTTGTCAAAACGCTTAAAGAGGCTGTGGCATTGATGCGGCTGCTGACCCGCGGTGTCCACACGTGAGAATGGCTTAGCCGACAACGTGCGTGCAACTTTATTTGGTGGGGCGTGCAAGTGCTCAGTTGCTTATATGGCGTGCCAGGACCGTTGTGTCCGCGGTATCACGTGCTCGAGCTATCCACAGTATGAGCGCGCGTTGCCTCTGGCTCGTTGCATGTTCGCAGCACATGGCTCAACTTGCTGCTGGAAGGTGCACACAACGCGGGATGCGGCATCGCGAGTGCTGCGTTCTTCGCTGTCACGTAGGCCGCGTTTTACATAGAGGATGGGGGCCCTCGTTTCACGCACGCACGAATCCACCGTTATGCTCTACTTCTTGTGTGTGCACTTTGCATCATTTTGACAAGCATGCATCAATGCATGCATGCAGTGCTTGCGGGTTGAGTCGCTGGTTGCCTTGGTCGGTCGGTCGGGGGGTCGGGGAGTTCCTATGGCATAGGGTTAAAACGTTGTTTCTGCCCCCGCCCCCTGCGGTTGGTGATCAGACCTCGCAGTCTGCTCCGACTAAACAATGAACACGCCTTGGGGGCACTTATGTGCGCGAGCCGCCACCTGGGATGGGGCCAGGGAAGATGGGAAGGCAGCCCCGCAACTGTGTAAGGTGCAACCGCTACCAAATTGCCCTCTTTTCACAAATACAAACGTAGCGCTTTTTTCGTAATGCAAGTGAACTTGTCTCCCCACAGCTGTAACTAACGAACTTGCGTACGCCTTGCACTCACGACACTCCCCTCAGTCCCCTGCTGCACGTGCGCGTCTCGTGTCACTGCACGCGCACAAGCCGCCAAACGCCACTCTCCCGCAGGGTGGACCTTTGAGCCTTCCCAGGCATTGCATGAAGAGAGACACAGCCACTCCACTATGGAAGCCAAAGCAAGCAAGCAGATCACGCAGCTAGCATTCTTCCTCCCATCGTAAGCCTTGGTCACCTTGTTCACGGCCCCGGCCCATTCACGCGCCGCGGCGTCTCTGCTCTCACGCCCACCACGCGCCATCAGCAAGGGGGGCGGGTCACCAGCAGCCGCAGCCGCGAGCTTTCACGCGGCAACACGCAATTCATCGACCTGCTGATTCATCGGCCCACTCCAGTAGCATCCACGTCCTTGTATGTTATGCCGGCGCCACATGACAAGTACCGTTGCCGCCTTGCCGGCTGTGTCATCGCCCGCATCACATCATCAGGCTCAGCCGCTAGCCACTGCAGCCTGGGGCACCCCTATCATTAGCCCTACTTTAAAGCCGAACCCTCACTACTCAGTGCTCCAGAAGCGCACCGGACTCATCGCTGGCGCCAGCAGCGAAGTTGCCTGCCTTGCCGCCGCCGCCGGCCGCGGCGGCCGCGGCGCCGCTGCTACCGGCCAGGAACTCTTCGGCGCGTGCGTGCCTGTCATTTGGGTCCGGGCCAAGGTATGGGGTGGGGTGGCGGGGGGGGGAGCGATGTTGATGACAATCCCCCCACACTTCGCAGCCTCGCGCTCCTCCTGTCCTCCATGCATGCACACGTGCCTCCATGCATGCACACGTGCCTCCATGCATCGGCCCGGCACGTCTCCCCCTGCCTTCCGCAAACTACACACCCGGCCCCGCCACCGCCCTGCACCTCCATCCCCGCGTACGCCCTCGCTTCCTCGCCCGCCGCCCCCCCCCCCCAAAAACTCTCCGTCCCTTCACCTCTTGCTAGTGCGCTCGCTCGCCCTGTCCCCCTGTCCCCCTGCCCCTTGTCTCCTCCTCCGCCTCTCCCTCCTCCTCCTCCTCCTCCTCCTCCTCCTCTTCCTCCTCCTCCTCCTCCTCCTCCTCCTCCTCCTCCTCCTCCTCCTCTCGCTCTCCCTCCTCCTCCTCACCTGACCACGTCCCGGGTGATGCCGCGCGGCAGCTCCGCCTCGCTGATGCGGCGGCCGCCCAGGTGCCGCCACGCGGTGTGGGCGCTGCCGTCCACGTCCCGCAGCGCGCGCCACACGTTGCAGCCACCCTGCGTGCGTGGGTGTGCACGTGCGTGGGTGTACGTGCGTGGGTGTGGACGTGCGTGGGTGCACGTGCGTGGGTGTGGCGTGCATGCGTGCGTGTACGTGCGTGTGCGTGAGGGGTGGGGCCCATGAATGTCAAATAATGAAAAGGGCGCGGACGGGATAGTTCATCTGAAAAACCAGATCGACCCATTTATGCAAACCCATCTATTAATGGGGATGGCGTTGGGTGACAGGATTGTGGTCCGGTGTCGGCATCATCGGTACTAGGCCGCAGCTTATTTGGGATCCACACAGGCTCATTGCATCGCATTCCCACCTTCATGCCGCCTCCGACGCCCAGTTGGAACACGCGCTGCAGGCAGTCAGGCAGTCAGGCAGGCAGGCAGGGCCGACCCCATGCAGGTAGGTAGGCCGTGTGCAGGTTCAGGCATTCAAGGCCTTGAAACAAGGCGGTCAGAAGAGCGTTGCCCCCGCGCCCACACAAGCCCACAGCCCGCACTGCACCACACCGCACCGCACCACACCCACTCGCCACACCTACCACACCCGGCCAACACGCGCCACGCCGCACCTGGCCGCGCCGCACGCCCTCGCACGCCTCCGTGTAGCCCAGCGCATACCAGGTCGTACTGGCGCTGGTGTTGCCGTACTCCCTGCGCGTACGGCATGGGGTTGTGTAAGAACGCGCAAAAGAAAAATCACATTTATTTGTATGTGCGGAGTACAACAGGAAGTGTGGGAACGAGAGCGCCCAAAGGTCAGGTCAGGTTTGGGCACTTGCACGTCCCCGCGCAAGTCACTCATTGCCAACCCTGCAAGCCTTCAGCACACACCGTGTTACGCTTTCCCTGGCGCGTGTTTCCTAACACACCAACCTCACATCCTAGCAACCTCCTGCCCACACCCACCCTGCCCACACCCCAGCCACCCTGCCTACGCCCACGCCCACGCCCACACCCACGCACGCCCCTACGCCCACCGCCCGCGCCCTGCGCCCCCCCACACACGCTCCCCCCCCTCACACACCCACACACACCTCAGCGCCGCGAAGCTGGGGATCATGGCGGCGTCCGGCAGCTCCAGCTCCGCCTGCAGGCCCTTGAGCACCGCGTAGCCGCCTGAGCGTGTGGGTGTGGGTGTGGGTGTGGGTGTGGGTGTGGGTGTGGGTGTGGGTGTGGGTGTGGGTGTGGGTGTGGGTGTGGGTGTGGGTGTGGGTGTGGGTGTGGGTGTGTGGGTGTGGGTGTGGGTGTGGGTGTGGGTGTGGGTGTGGGTGTGGGTGTGTGGGTGTGGGTGTGGGTGTGGGCGTGGGTTTAAGGTAGGGGTCAGGTTGGGGAGTAGGTGGGGCCATGTGGGATTGTGTGATGGGTGGGTGGGTGTGGGGGGTAGTTCATTCCAGAAACCAAAAGCGAAACGACCAAGAGAACCCAAACCAGCCAGCCCAACCCAGAGCGCGGAGGTGGTGTGTGGGGGATATGCACTGACCGCACTCAAGCCACTGACCCGCGTGCACGAGGAAGTGATCCACGCAGGCGGTGTAGTCGGGACTGCGGCGGCGGCGGCGGCGGCGGCAGCGGAGAAGCAAGGAGCAGCAGACGCAGCAGGAGAATAAGAGACAAGGAGCAACAGGAGCAGCAGCAGCAGCAGCACAAGCACGACGGCACGGTGTTGGTGCATCGCGCGCCCCCGAGCCACACACATGTCTCCAGCCCTGGTCGGTCCGCAGCAGCGGCAGCGGCGGCAGCAGCACCTCTCGGCAGTTCTGAGTCTACGAATCAGGCGGCGGCGTGTACACACACGCACACGACCACACACACACACACACACACACACACGCACACGACCACGCACACACACACACACACACATGCAAGTCAGGCCCTCACCGGTAGCTGGCCACGGCCCCAAGCACCGCCGACCTCGCGGCCGCAAGCAGCGAGCGAGGAGGCGGGAGGCCGCCGCCGCCGCCGCCGCCGCCGGCAGCAGCAGCAGGAGATGCGGGAAGGCTGGTGCACTTGGAGGCGGAGGTGGAGAGGGTGGAGGAGGGGCCACACCAGGCAGTGCCGTTGTCGCTGCGGCGGCGCTGCTCCTGCTCCTGCCGGATCAACTCCACGCCGTCGCCCTCCTCCGCCGTCGCCGCGTCCTCCTCACCGCCCTTCGCCTCAGCCACCGCCGTCGCCGCACCGGCGGTCTCTATGGCGGCGGCCGCCGCTGCCTGCTGCTTGGGCTGCTGCTGCGGCGGCGGCGGCGGCGCCCCCGTCGCACTCGCCTTCGGCGCGCCGCCGCCGCCGCCGCCGCCGCCGCTACCGGCCGCAGCCGGCTTGGCCGCTGGCGGTGGCGACAGAAGCGAGGCGGAGGTGGAAGTGGCGGTCAGGGTCAGGGCCTTCTTGCCGCCGCCGCCGCCGCTGCCGCCCTTGCTGCCCGGTTGCTTGCCGCCCTCCGCCGTCGCTGCCGTCGCCATCTCCGCTACCGATGCCGCAGCCACCTTGTTGGGACGGGAACTGGAGGCGGAGCTGGCCAGCAGCTTGCGAGCGGTGGTCGAGATCACGTGCGCCGCCGCCTCGCCGTACTGCCGCCACGTCATGATCTGTACAGCAGGTAGGCGGCGGTACGGCGCGAGGCCCGTGGCGGTTTCAGGGGAGTTGCATCATTTGATTGTGTGTTTTGCGTGGCTTATAGCTCCATGCCTCCGCCGTGCTTAAGCCCGTCGTGGCAACTTACTTGAACCATGATGGATGGGTGGATGTCCCTACCCGCTGCTCGCCATCCCGCCCTTCAAGCAGCCCACTGCTCGTCTCTTAATCCCTTCCACATCCGGCATCCCAACATCAACCCCAACCAGCCCCCATCTCTCTCTGTCTCTCTCTCCGTGTCACCTTGGGCGTAATGCCGCGCATCACCATCTCAATGCACTGCGAGTGGCGGCACAAGGTAGGAATGCGCATGCACGTGGGAAGACAGCATGGTATGTAGTGACGGGGCCGCCTGGGGGGTTCCATGCAATTAGATTAGGGGGCGGCGGGCCGGGGGTCACGGAAGGTCGGGGGGAAGGGGTTACGATTGACTGGACGCAACCGGGTGTACCGTAGTGTATGTACACGTACAACAGCAGTTGAGGCACGGCACGTGGCGCGCCAGGGCCCGGCGCACGGAACTCCCTCAACCACACGGCGGGTTCCAACAGGCACGCGGCGCTTGCTTGATTATTGTATGTGTTTGTCCGCCACGCAGTCAGGCAGGCAGGCAGGCAGGCAGGCAGGCAGGCAGGCAGGCAGGCAGGCAGGCAGGCAGGCAGGCAGGCAGGCAGGCAGGCAGGCAGTCAGGCAGGCAGGCGGTCGGGCACGCCCGCACGTCCATGCACGCCCACACGCCCGCACCTTGCCCGCCTCCTCGATGATGCACTTGTCCAGGTAGATGCCGTTGATGCCCTCCTGGTCCGGGCTCCAGTGCATGGACCTGCAGCAGGACAGGCATAGAGGGGGGCAGGAGGGGAGAGGTAGAGGGGGGCAGGAGGCGGGGGGTAGCACATGGCACGGCGCCGTGCCGGTGATTGTTACTATCTAGCTAGGGCGGTTGGCGAGCAGGAGCTGATGAGATAGATGACAGCAGCAGAGGTAGGCGTGGCGCGCCAGGAGTGTCAGGAGTAGTGGCACACGTGGCATGTGGCACTTGATGACTCATCAATAACATCATCATCGCTAACAACAATAACCGCCGCCGCCGCACTCACGTGTACGACGCGTCTGAGGCGCCGGTGTGCACCCGCAGCGCGTGCTGCAGCACGTACTTGGCGGCGGCCGCCTGGCTGGGGCGGTTGGAGAACAGCACGGCCGTGCCGCCCATCCTGTTGTGTGTTAGAGATCACAAGGTTGTGTGTGCGTGGTTGTGGTGGTGTTGCATGCGGGCGTTGTGTTGTGTTGTGTTGCGTTGTATTGCGTTGCGGGCGTTGTGTTGCGTTGCGGTGTGAAGGGCCGGGCCGGGCCGAGAGTTCATCGGTCGAGAGGCATGGGCGCGGGTTCTGGCCAACTTATTGCTGAGCATTGTAACAGCGAGTTTGTACTTCTTCACTGAGCAGCCGCCGCGTGTCCATGACTAAGCATTATCATTTAAAAAACAGACATATAGGCTTTCAACGCGGCGTTGGGCTCTCCCACCTTGGTTTCATTGTGTCAACACACAATCAACAACCCGGCAGCGCACCTACGTACCTGAAAATGGCGTTGGCCACCATGCGCGCCTTGTCCTTGCCCGGGTACATGCAGTAGCTGACCACCTCGGTGCACACAAACAACAGGTTGGAGTTGGGCCGGGCCTGTGCATGTGGCAAGTGGTGGGGGTGGCGGTGGCGGCAGTGGTGGCAGTGGTGGTGGTGGCGGCAGTGGCGGCAGTGGTGACGACAGTGGTGGCAGTGGTGGTGGCAATGGTGACACGGAGCGATGGATGGAATCATTGTGGGTTGGATTCGTGGTGGGTGGATGGCAGGGCGTTGTGGCGTGAGAGCACTGTGAGAGTGACCACCACAGACGTGAGCGTGTGCGCGCGCGTAAGGAAAGGAGAAGGAAAGGTTGGAACGGGGGCCGTACCCCCGAAGTGGGGTGCACGCAGGAAAGTGATGAGACGCGGTGTATGCAGGGCGGGATGCGGGATCCGAGGCCACAGATAGACGGGCTGCTGTGAATACTGTGAACCCCCGAAGCTAGCCTACCTACCTTGAGCATGTCGCGCACCAGGCCGATGGCGATGGTGCCGTTGCTGCAGCCCATGCCGCCCAGGTGGTAGGCCTGTGTTAGAGATCACAAGGAAGAGAACAGCAGACTTAGGCAGGCCTGTGTGTTAGAAAAGCACAAGGAAAGGAACGGTCGACACTGTGCGTGCGTCATGTGCAGGCAAAGCAGCGCGCCACCGATGCCTGTGTGTGTGTGTGTGTGTGTGTGTGTGTGTGTGTGTGTGTGTGTGTGTGTGTGTGTGTGTGTGTGTGTGTGTGTGTGTGTGTGTGTGTGTGTGTGTATGTGTGTTAGAGATCACAAGGGAGAGAACAGCAGACATAGGACAATGCGTGCGGTGCGATAACGGACGGTCGCGAGTTACCTTGCATACTTTACCAACGCCGACCGACCTGCCGAGCCGACCATACTTACCCGAATAAACCTGTTACACCCATCTACCTAACCTTGGGCGGGGATTAGTGTCCACACGCTCCCAAGGGTGCAGCCCGATGCGAGTGGCCTACAACGGTCCCGGGCACGCCTAGTCCCGAATTCCCGCCCGCTGATGTGTATGTGTGTGTGTGTGTGTGTGTTTGTAACAACGGGTTTACAGGCGGCCTGACGAGTCTCGTGATCGAGTACTCGGGACAGCCAGCGACAGCGAGGCATTTAGGCCACACGCTGCCGCTATCACGCGTCTCCCCGTGTTTATGCGCGTGTACGTTGGTAGAGGTCGCATGCCCGCCCGCCCGCTTTCCGGCATGATGCACTCCCCATACATGGCGCCCGAACTGCTTGGCCCGACGACGGCAACACGGCAACCATCCTCCCTTCCCCCGGAACCCCCCGCCGGCGAGGCGGCGACCAACACGCTGCGCCTCAGCTCCCTTACCCCCGCCCCCCTTAAAACCCTAAAACCCTCATTGCACTTCACAACCATCACACTCAAATCCTCTGGATGGCACGCACCTGGATGTCTGGCCGCAGCCTGTAGTGGTTCACCACCAAGGACGCCAGGCTGTGGGAACCAAGAGGCGTGGGTAGGTGTGGGGAATGCGATGTGATGAGAAGGGTTCAACATCACCAGGTCCGAGGCAGCGCGGCAGCAAAGGACGGGGGCTGAACTCCAGGCAAGGGGGGAAGGGACAAAGAGCCGATGCCAACACGCATACTACGCGCGCACATGCACACACATGCGCACGCACATGCAAGTGCACGGACACATACGGTACACACTACCCAGCACCAGCAGCCGCACCGGTACCTGGGTGTGGCGCTGAAGATGGAGTTGGAGGTGATGAGGATGTCGATGTCGGCCGCCGGGTCCAGCTGCGTGCGGGCCAGCAGCTCGTCGATGGCACCCACCATCACCATCCGCGCCTCCTCCAGCGCCGTAGGCACAGCGGAGTCGGGCGTCTAGGTGGGCGGGCGGGCGGGAGGGGGGCGGGCGGGAACCGGGGTGCCATGCATGTTTGATTAATGACGGGGGAGATGTAGACAGACGGGGGGCGGGCGGGGCTGGACAGTTGCGGATCACAGGTCATCCCCTTGCTTAAGGAGATGTTAGCATCTATGTGGGCGGCGACTTTCTGCCGAATGGGAGAAAAGAATGGGTCGAAATAATCAGGGGGGGGGGGGCAGCGGGCAGTTGCAGGGGGCCATCAACGAGGGTGGTGAGAGGACCCGTGGAAACCGCGGGCTGCCTCGCTCCCTCAACACACACAAACAATGCACAGTGACCACGTGCCGGCTAGTAGTAGGGTTGTTCAAGACGGGGTGCGGCTCCTAGGGCCAATCCAGTGGTTTTTTTCCGTCTACTTTGCACGTTGCGGCTTGGGAGACACAGACTACCGAACCAATGCGTGATTCGTTGGGATGCTAGTGCTCTGCCGCTAGCATCGGACAGCGTCTCAGATACACGATTACGTGATCCACCCAGATAGCTGTAAACCCGTTGTTACACACACACACACACACACACACACACACACACACACACACACACACACACACACACACACACACACCGCTTTGATTTGTGGAATGACCTCCCACCCTGCTCCCACCCACCCACCCACCCGGACGTGGCAGGGGTGCACGGCTTTGGGCAGGTACGTGGTCTCAGACGACAGGCCACTCTTGAGGAGCACCTGCACGGAGCGGGTGGTGGTGGCGGCGGCGGCGGTGGCGGCGGCGGCGGTATTAGTGTAGGGGTTAAGTGGAGAGACGTCTTTGGGGGGCAGGCGCAGGCCCGAGCGGTGCGTGTTGTTGTGGTGGTGGTGATGTACGGTGGTGGTCGTGTTGTCGTGGTGGTGGTGATGCATGGTGGCAGTGCGTGCGTGCGTGCGCCTGCAGACTCGGTGTGCAGCAGCCGCATGCAGCTAGTTCCAGGTGCGGGGGCGGGTCCGGGTCCGGGTGCGAGTGCGCGTGCCACCATGGGGCGGGGACGCTGCATCAAGCAATCAACTGCCTTGCCTAGATAGGCCCCTCATCCCTTGATGCCGCCCTGCCTTCCCCCACCCGCTTACCTACCTCGCGAATCAGGCACTGGCAAGAGGACTACCCCGCTTTCTTCCCTGCTGAAGTCGCTCCATCCCCGCCCTGCTCCTTTCCTCCCAACGGGGCCTCCCCCGCCCTCCAACCACCGCCCTCCAACCACCGCCCTCCAACCACCGCCCTCCAACAATTGCCCTCCAACCACCGCCCTCCAACCACCCGCCCTCCAACCAACAACCGCCCTCCAACCACCACCCTCCAACCACCACCCTCCAACCAACCACCGCCCTCCCTGTTCCCCTACCTCCACCACCGCCACCCACCTTCCACAGGAAGTCCTTGAGCTCCTCGCTGTACATGGGCCAGTGCTTGCCCGCCTCCTCCACGTCCGAGGCCACCACCTGCACCAGTATCGGGAACCCAGACAGGGCCTTAGGGGCGGGAGGCGGCGGGGTGGTCAATCCTGGCCCGTTCAAAACCACCCAAGGAGCCAAACTGGCGTGGGGTGGGTTCGATAGGTTCGGGGGCAGGGCAACTCATTCGAACTTGAGGAGAACTGAGTAGACCATTGCGTGCAAGTGTGTGGACCATTGTTAGGGCGTGCCTGCTTCGTATTGAAGCGAGCTGCGTCCTGCCCCCCCCCTGACTGCCGCGCCTTCCCCCTGCACCCGCCTGCCCCTTTCCTGCCCGTCCCTCCCACCATCCCACCAGCACTCTCCCGACCACCAGCCCCCGCCTCCCTCCCCCCGCGCACCACGTCGCCAGCTCTGCCACGCCGCCCTCGCCCTCGGCCTCGCCCTCGCCCCCGCCCTCACCTTGAGCTCCTCAGGCGGCCGGTAACAGGCGAAGTCCACCAGGTACGTGGGCGCCGAGGTCAGGCCCTGGTGACCCAAGGCAGAGAGAGGGGAGCGGCGGCATTCGGGGTGGGGTTCCATGCATTTAGGTCAAGCAGAGTAGAGGTAGACAGGTAGGCACGGTACAGCAGGGGGCGGGGGTTTGTTATTACCAGCCCATTCTAAAGCAGGAAACCAAACTAGCGAGCCAAGCAGGGAGAGAGGAGGGAATGGGAGTGAGGGAGTGAGGGTCGGGAGGTCAAGGGCCTGCAGCGACGCGTGCGATAGGAGGGCAAGTCTGAGGAGGGTGCCGGTCTGGGCATTGCCCCCCATCCGCCTCCCTCAGCGCTGCTCCCTCCCCATGCAACCTTTCCCACCCCCCCATCGGCATGGATGGCTAACCCCCCCATCGGCATCGGCACTTCACAAGATTTGATCCATACCATTCCATGGATGGCTACCCACGATGGCTACGATGGCCCCTCCTCCCGCTCGCACCAGGTGTTGGGGCACGGACGCCGCCGCGTCCAGCAGACCCGCGGCCACGCCCCGGCCGCGCCGCCTGCCCGCCGCCGCCGCAGCAGCAGTAGCAGTAGCAGTAGCAGTAGCAGTAGCAGCAGCAGTAGCAGCAGTAGCAGTAGCTGCAGCCGGAGACGCGCCGGGCTCCGTCTCAAGCCCTCCCTGGGTCAGCCCGCCAGCTGAAGCGCGGCCGGCGGGCGGCACCGCGGTTGCAGAAGCCATGATGATCGCGCTACTGCAGCAACTCTACTCGCGGATTGTCTGGCGTAATAAGAAAGCGAAAGGCACGACGCCAGATCGTTGGCAGCAAGCACGAGTTGCAGATTCAGCAGTTTCAGCAGCAGCAGCAGCAGCAGCAGCAGCTGTAGCGGCAGTCGTACACAGCACTGCAAACGCGAAGTTGATGAAGTAGGCCAAATCACCGATGGAGTCACAATCCGTCACACCGTTACAACGCGTCGCTCTGCGCAACTTTTGCCTCGGCGAGCCACCTGCCGGGGCCGCTTGAGGGGCGACCCGTCAACGCCCGAGCGAACCCACCCGGCGGCGGCGCACCAACCCGCGGCTGCCGCTGACGCGCACACACCACGCACCCGCGACCGGAGCGAACTGCTTGGTGCGTGCCTGTCAGCCTACGCGCCCCCGGACCCGCAGCCCCGAGCAGCAGTCGCGATCCCCCTCGTGCGACGCATTGCGACATGCATTCAGCCACAGCCACAGCCACAGCCACAGCCACAGCCCGGCGAGCGCGAGCAGCCCCAACCTCCACCTCCACCTCCAGCCATCACGTACTCCACAATCAGGCGGCCGTGGGGGACCCGTCGCCGCGTCTGGAGATCAAAACAAACGGCAAACCGATTCGCAACGCGCAGCACGCTGGCATTCATCAGCGCAGCTCGCGAATACCTACGGGCTGTGGAGGAACCACAGTCCATCGGCGTCACCGCAAGCAACACCACGCCCTGCGCCACGCCGAGCTGCACGGGCGCACCGCGCGCCACCGCACGCTTCTGCTTGCGGCACGTGCAAGCACGTGCAGCAGCAAACAGACAGGCGTTGCAAACCAGTCCCGTACTACCATCATCAAGAATCAAAATCGATGTGTCAGTGCGCAGCTCACGACCGCCCGTCCTGTATCTATCTTGAATACTGCCATACCCCAGGTGCCTCAACATCGCTTTACTGCGATTACTACGCCAACTGCTCTGCACAGGCATGCGCCCAAGCCAGCCATGAATGCAGTGCTGCTTCAAGTGGATTCTTTTCAGCGTCATTATCTTATGCAACCCTAAAACCCTAAAACCCCTACGCCTCTTTCCCCAGGTGCGAGCTCCTGTCCTGGATAATCACGCTTGTTTCAGAGTGCCACCTTTGCGCCACTGCAGCTGTAAATGCTTTGCGAGGCCTCGCGAGCTCCTATTATGGCACCTGTGTCTGTCAAGTGTAAGGACTGCAACAACACCTGCTACTACCTCTGCTGTCTGCAACGCGCATTCCGGCGCGGAAAGCTCCCGCCAGTAACGGACAATTCAAGCGCCGCACCAGTGAACAACCAATTATTTGGTTTAACTATACCCCTAGCCGCTGCCTAATGTACAAGATTCACGCATTTCCTCAAACAAGGCGCATGTGGCACACAAACACACACACACACACACTGTCCTATGTCTCCTGTTCTCTCCCTTGTGATCTCTAACACACACACACACACACACACACACACACACACACACACACACACACACACACACACACACACACACACACACCGAATTCACCGCAACCACAGACATACACACTTCCGCACATTTGTACCCGCAGCCGTCGTGACAATGTCCATATGCGGGGGGGGGGCAGCCAGCACTCACCCAGCCATCCCTCCGTCGGACCGGACCCGCCGGGCACCGCAGCAGCTGCCTGCGCGTGTCGTTGTCCCACCAGTTGCAGTGCCACCGCGCGTAGCCGTCGCCGCTTGCCTTCGCCACCGGGCACAGCCCCTGCCACGTGCGCAGGGCATGGTCTGCCTGTCGCCGCATGCGCACCTGCTGCTGCCCCCTGCTGCTGCTGCTGCTGCTGCTGCGGCGGCGGCGGCTGCGGCGGCTGCAGTTGCTGCTGCGGCTGCTGCTGCTGCTGCTGCTGCGGCGGCGGCGGCTGCTGCTGCAGTTGCTGCTGCGGCTGCTGCTGCTGCTGCGGCTGCTGCAGCCGCCGCTACCCGGCGCGCTGCCGCATGCTAGACCAGCCCACCAGCTCGGCGCCGCCGGGCCGCCACACCGGCCGGGCCGACCGCTCCGCCCACAGCGCCTCCATGCGTGCGCGCTTCTCCGCGCCCGTCAGGAAGGACGGGTGGTTGGGCACGCGGCTCTCGGGGCGGTGCCGCTCCAGCCTCCCGGTGGGACTGGGACTGCGCCCATGTCCACCATCACCGCCACCGCCACCGCCACCGCCACCATCACCAATATCGCCACCATGACCACCGCCACCATCACCAATACCACCACCATGACCAGCGCCACCGTCGCCACCTGTGGGGCTGGCGACCGCGGCGTCTCCGGGCCCGTCCGCGCCCTCGGGCCCCGCGTCCTTCACCTCCTCTGTGACCGTGGTCCGCAGGCTGGCACCGCCACGGCTTGCCAGCCCCCGCCGCCTGAAGCGGTCCGATCGCAACCCACTGACACCGGCGCTGGCCACCGGCCGGTGGCCGCCGCCGCTACCTCCGGCGGGCGCAGTGCTGGCTCGCTCGCGCGGCGCCCACTGGCCGAGCATGTCCTATGGAAGGGGCGTTCCGGCCATGAAAGGTAAATAGTGCGGCCATGCCACTTGAAGGTAAGTCGTGCGGCTTCGGGCACACCCGTGGTCGAGGGCCGCTGCGAGGGGAACTGGGCTACCTGCATGGCGCGGCACTCGCGACCCGGAGCACGCCACGTGCTGCTTCCCTACCCCAGCTCCAGTGCCCCATGTCAGTGTTCGGGACGCGCCCCACCTGCACTCGGGCGACCGAGTGGGAGCTCATGTCCCACTGGGAATAGCGCCACAGCTCCCAGAGCCTTTGGACCTCCGGGGAGCGCTCTATCACCAGTATATGGCCATGGGCATGAAAAAGCGAAAAAAACTTGATGGCTTGTCGAAGGCACACACATGGCCAAGTCGTGCGGCATCGTTGCGACACTCCTCTCCCGGGCACGGCAACCCGTCGGACCATTTTCAACCACACAGCTCGTAGTTCCACACTTTGTAGATTGTATCTGGCAGGAGTTTGCACGCCGAAACCCGCCATCCGCCCGAGCAAGTTTTGCTCCCCCCTCTCATACGGCCGTCTTGTGCTTACCATAAAACAAATACGGCGACTGTGTCAAGGCTTTTATTCTGCTGTAGTCTTTCTCCGTGAGCTGAAATCTTTTTGACGAAGGCGAGGGTGCTCTCTCGCTCTTCACCACCGATCTGTCGACTACTTGTCGCGTGTGGTATATACAGAAGGCGAGACGCTCGTCGTTGCTCGCTCCCCCAAAGTCCCTAGGCCAGGAGGGCCCGGACATTTTGCCGGGTGATTGTCAGCAACAGCGCTGGAAGCTAAGACGTGGCACTGACATACCGCCCGTATACGGTCTTATGTTGTTGCAGCGATTCGATTATTAACATGTATATGGCCCGGGCAACAAAGTTCTAGCCGATCCCCGCCCAATCCATGTCGGGCGGAACCCTGGCCGAGCTTAAATGCGCACCAGAACAGAGCATGCATGGATTTGCGTCCAAGTACTGTTAAACTACTCTAGGCAATAACTTCGGTCTTATGGAGAGGACAATCCACGCATGCCATGGGTCGTGGGCGTGCTGGGGTGCGCAGCAGAGAAAAGGTGGGGAGCCGACATCGGGCGTGCCAAACCCGGCTTAAGCAGTCGTTGCTCGTCTTTGTGATGGTGAACTGGCCACCACATTGATGTATTCAAGCGTTATCAAGGCAGCTGGCGCGCGCGCCGACCGACAATTGCCGAAATCGCAATCCGCGCTGACGCAGCTTTCTCCTGAAGGGTTCGCAGAAATGGTCCTGACAGTTTTAGCTTACCACGCAGCTCAAGATATCCAATCAAACTGTGTATCCAATGCCGCATTTAAGCTCTAGTCATTTCACGAGACGGGCTGTTCACCCGACTCACCCAGGTTCGTTCTAGGGACAAAGGAAACTGGGTGCGCAGCGCATAGCTGGTGTCGAGCACTGCTCTTGCTTGAGCGCCTCCTCAGCGGAGGGTTGGAACGGCACATGCGGCTGCAATACAAACGCGGGTGAAGAGTACACGGGCGGCAACATTTCGCCACAATAATCACGGAACACGAAGAGGCGATGTTTCGCGCCGGGGTGTTCTCCACCTACGGCTATGGAAACATATGGAACGAGCCATCGTTCCGGCGCGCGATGGCGCCGCTCGGTATTACAGGTGCGCGACACGAGCAACCGCCTCACGTATGCAGGGTGTATCCGAAGGACATCACTGCGTGCGCGAAGCCTCGACCATCCGTGGCCGGGCCGACTTCCGGCACCCGCCGCAACACCCTCCTGCCTCTTGTCCCCCCCCCCCCTCTCCCGAATTCCGTGTTTCGCCCCCATCTGCAGCCTGCGGCACCGGCTTCCTCATCAGCAGCTGCGCTCTGCGCGGCTCCTCCCACAGCTGGCCGGTGCTGGCGGTGGTCGGCTCGCTCCTGCTGATGCTGGCTGCGGTGCTGGTGATCAGGCTGTGCTGCAAAGCAGTGGTGAGCACCGCCTAACGGCTACCGCGGCATTACGCGTCCGCAACAGATTACGCCCTTTCTTCGCGCGCGAGCATCCTCCTCGACTTCTCTCGCCCCCGCCGGCTCCGTGCCTGCCATCCACGGATCCCGACACCCACCCGCTTTTGCCTTCTCCAATAAACGCGCTCTAGGTCGGACGTCCAACTGCCGCACACATTGAACACCTCGCTCGTGCTTCTTGCCCCCGCCACCGCCACCTCAACACACGCAGCATCCCGGCGGCGCCGCGGATGCGGAAGAGGCGCTCGCCGCCGCTGCCGCAGTGGACCCCGAAGCGCGCCACCGCCTCCAGCTCCAGCTGCAGCTGCACGCCCGCCTCGCTGTGCCGCCGCAGGCTGCGTGGCCCGGCGGCGCGGCAGCGGCCGCCAACGGCCAGCAGCACAACCCGCCGCTGCACTGCCTCTACCTCCAGGCCGACGCCGCCACCTGCGCCAAGCTGCTACAGCCCGGCTACAGCTGCGGCGCCGTCGCGACCGGCGCGAGCCTGAGCGGCGGCGGCGGCGGCGGCGGTGCGTACACCGGGGGCATGATGCTGTCGCCACCGCCTGGCGCTGTGGTGTACGGCGTGCCGGTGGGCGGCTTCTCTGACGGCTGTAGCAGCCGTGGCGGCGGCGACTGTGACAGCAGCAGCAGCAGCTGCTACAGCCGCAGCGAGTCCGGCTCCGTAGCCGCCGGCAACGACCATGGCGGCTCCGTGCCCGGCCGTCGAGCGAGCGACGGGCTAGGCGGGCCCGCCAGCAGCGCCGGTGGCGCCTGCGACGTCGCCGGCGCCGGAGCGGCATCCGGGATCGGGAGGTGCCAGCGGACGGCCCAGCAGGCGGCGGCCGGGCTGGAGCAGCCTGCTGGTCCCCGTGGCTCGCTCCTGCAGCATGAGGACGGCGTCTCGCCGCCGCCGCCGCCTGCTGCGGGCACCCCCGAGCCAGCCATGCTGGTTTCCTACGATGTCGGTGAGGATGCTGGCGGCGGCAGCGACGCAAGGGACAGCGCCGCGCCTGGCCCTCCCTCGGCCGCCGCCGCCGCCTCCCCCGCCGGCCTGCCCACTAGGCCAGACAGCGCTTGCAGCAGTGCTGCCGGCGCCCGAGACGCCGGCGGCCCGGGCAGCAGCAGTAGCAGCGGCAGTAGCAATGATGGGCTTGGGACCAGCAGCAGTAGCAGGGCCGCCGGCAGCAGCCCGGGCACCTGCAACAGCGGCGGCGGCGGCTTCACCAGCGCCGGTGTCACCTCGACTGCTAGCAGCGGTGGCGGCAGCGGCGGCGGCGGTGGCGGCAGCAGCCGCCACAGCAGCGGCCGGCGCAGTGAGGACGTGCTGCACCACCACCACCGCCATCGCCACCGCCACCACCGCCATGGCGAGGAGGAGGCACAGCAGCAGCAGCAGCTGCAGCAGCAGCGGCGGCGGGTGGTGGTGGTGGCGGCGCCGGTGCTGGTGGTGCAGCCGCACACGCTGCTGCTGGGGCTACAGCCAGCCGACAGGGTCGTGCCGGAGATGCCGGAAGGGCCGCCCGAGCTGCTGTCCGTTGGGAGGAACGGCTGTAGCGGCGGCCTCGGCTACAGCCTCGGCCACAGCCCCGGCTACAGCCCCGGCTACAGCCCCGGCTACAGCCCCGGCTACGGTCTTCGCGAGGTTCCAGCGGCATCAGCAGCTGTCGCTGGCGCCGCCGGCGCGACGTGGCCGTGGCCGCCCCGGGCGGTGGCGGAGCCACTGGCGGGTGCGCCGACCACACGCGCGGCGGGCGCAGGCGAAGCGGGAATAGGAGCAGCGCGGGAGCAGGGCCCGGCAGTCGGCGCAGGTGTGGTTGTGGATGGGGCCGGCGGCGCGGCAGCAGCGGCGGCGGCGGGTGCTGGCGCTGGCGGCCACGGGAGTGCAGGGCCCATGGCCGCCGCGCGCCTGCCCACGTCGCCGACCGGGCCTGTGCCGCCGCAGACGATGGCGCGGGGCGGCCCGCCGCCGCCGCCGCCCCCGCCGCCGCCGCCGCCGCCGCCGCCCACTCAGACCGTGGTGCGCGGTGCCTCTCGGTTTCCGTCTGCCGACATGCGCGCGTGGTGAGGCGCAGGGCTGGGGGCTGCTGGGGTCAGCGATGCGGCGGTTTGCCACGCGTGTGCGCGTGTGCGTACATGGAGGACAGCGGGCAGCGCTCAACTGGTGGGCGACCGCATACCAACGATACTGCGATGGCCCCTGACAGTGAAAGAGATCTTTGAGAGTGTGTGCTTAGGTCACGGCATCTTCATATGTTTTTTTTCGTCGTGTTTTCATGCGCTATGCGCTATGATGTGATTAGATTGAACAGCACCGGCACAGTCTGCTGAGTGCATGGTAAGTTGGATGTGGTATGGGACGTCTATTGATTGTCATTCTTGGTTGGCGGTGAGTTGCTATTGTGAGCAGCAGCGTTGGTGGTGCTGATACGTGATCTGAATGTGATTAAGCATGGGAAATGCCTGCGTTGGGACGGACACGAAAAAGCGACCACGCACCGCATATGGCTTCAAGAGGGAGGCTGGATAGTCACGATGGCTGGGATTCCACCAGGCCCATCGGGGCACATGGGGGGTATCCCTCGGACTGCCAAATCTTAATCTGTTTGGGGGCCAAAGCACACAAGTAAGGGATCGGGGATTGCGGTTGGGTGCGGAAAGCAGAGGGAAAGGTAGTGTGTGGGGAGTACCGGTATCGTCTGAGCATGTCGCTTCGTGGGCGCAACCCTGCATTTATTCAGGAATTTAAGGGATTCGCATGCCCACGGCTCGCAGCTACGCATGGGCGCCCCGCCCTCAACCACCGCGCCCGCATGCACGCACGTGGCAATCACGGCGTGCGGCGGTGTGAGAGTCATGAATGCAGTATAACGGATGGAATAATCCAATAAGCCTGCTTGCGCATGACCAAGGGCCATGTGTGGATTCTAAGTTTATCTCATGGCTAGACAGCCATGCATGCGCAACAGGTGGGGGGGCAATGCACATAGTATGAATAAATTATTTGTATGATAGATTGGTTGGGGGGCGCGCATGCGCGTTTCAGCGCGCACGAAAACCGTATAACCCGCGGACGGGGTCAAGGAGGTGCGGCGGCGTCGGTCACATGCGAGGTTGCTCAGCAGAACCTCTGTTGCTCAGCGGTGCTGGTGGCAATTTTGCAACGGATTGTCGGCTGGCAGCGCATGCATGACTGCATCTCACAAGGGTGCAGCAGATCCTTGCTGGTAGTAAAGGCTCGGCAGTCGGCACTCGACACGACCCGTTCCTGACTTGTGGGCTCGTCTGTTCAAGAATGGTACGCGTAGCTGCTGCCAAGGCTACTGGATGAGCACCGCGCGGAATGGATGGAGCGCAAGGATGGGCAGGGCGCGGCCCCCCTTCGAGTACCGTGTGACGGTGTGAGCACTTGCAGTGTAACGCGTATGGCAGGCGGCGCAGGCCCAATCATTCCTTCTAGGGACATTGTAACCTGGTGTGCGCAGCTTGCAGCTGACGTCGAGCACTGCTCTTTGCTTGAGAGCCTCCTCTGGCTCCTCAGCGGCGGATGTGGACAGCGCATGCGGCTGCAACACAACCGCTGGTGCAGGGGTGGGGGTAGCTCCGGCTGAGACACACCCCACGTTTCAAATTTCAAATGGATATAGAGCTCGACGAGAGCGTTCAGATTATGATTTCGGAGTTTCATTCAGGGTAGTGCTTGCGCAAAGGTATGGGCCCCAAACTTCACGGTCACGAGCCGGTCGTCGGTGCCTGGGGCGCGGGGGGTTTCGTCCAAAAAGGCCCGGAGGCTTTTTCTTCAGGCCTAAACCACCGTCAAAACGCGTGCAAAGCATCAAACGTTGCGTTGGCAAGAGGTCTGAAAGGCCGCAGGAAAGCAAAGCAGAATCTTCCATCCCGAACTCGAAAACTCTCTCGCTTCTTTTGCAGCATTCCTTTCATGGCGTCGAAAACGTGCCCATCACTGCTGCGTGTGCCAGATGGCGGTGGCGACACGCATCTCCCCGCCCGCAGCCAACACATACATCCGGTGCGTGCAGCTACACCCGTCATCCACCTCCGCCTCCTCCACATCCGTCCTATGCCTATGCATCTCTGATGCGACCTTTGCGCAACCCACGCTGCTTCGCCGATCGGCAGCCCTCGACGGCGCCGCCGTCGAGGGGCCTCCGGTGCTGTTCCGTCGAAGTCGCTCCGCACCCAGCACGCGCTTCCCGCCAGCACCAGCACCGGAGCCCGTCGTGGCGCCGCCGCCGCCGCCGCCGCCGCCGCTGCCAAGCCCGCCTCCAACTCCACCGCCACTGCTCCTGTGCGCGCGTGCCGCCACCGCCGCCGCTCCTGCCCCCACGCTGCCCGCGGGCTGCTCCGGAGGAGCCGCGACGACGCCACCCGCACCCGCACCCTCACCTTGAGCAGAGGTTTCAGCACCCGCACCCCCACGCGCACCGGCACCAGCACCCGCACCCGCACACACACCGGAGGGGGGCCCCTCGCCACCCGTGCCGGCGCCGCCCGCACTGCTGCGCCGGCGGCGCAAACCCTGGGCCGTGCCCGCCTCTGAGCGGCTGCCCGCTGCAGCTCCAGCGCCCGCCTGCCGTGCCCCCGCGTCATGCTCTCCCCCTCGCTGCTGCTGCTGCTGCTGCTGCTGCTGCTGCTGGGCTGCCGCGCCCGCCGCCGCCGACCCCGCTGGTGTCCCCGCCGCTGCCGCCGCCGCCTCCGCCGCCAGCAACCGCTGCGCCACGCCCCCCGGCCCCAGCGACTGCCGCGCCCGCAGCAGCCACTCCCGGCTAACGGGCTCGGGCCACAGCGCGTCCGACATCACCAAGCTGGCCGCAGCCAAGCTACTGCCGGCGCCGTGGCTGTGGCTGTGGCTGCTGCTACTGCCGCTGCTGCTACTGCCGTGCACGCGCTGGGCTGCATCACGCGTTTGCGTATGGAGAGGGAGCGGGGCATCGTGACCCGGCACGGGCACGGGCACAGGCACGGGCACCGGGGGCGGGGGCGGGCAGCGTCCGGCCATGAGACAGGCGAGGACCTCCCGCCGGGTGGGGTCGGTGACCCAGGCCGCGGGCCGGCGCACCACACGGCCCTCCTCCAGTCCAGCGGCGCCCTGTGCGCGTGTGTGTGTGCGTGTGCGCGTCGGGGAGCGCGGGGGCGGGGAGCAGCGCGTGGTGAATGAGGAACTCTGCGATGGGTTGAAAGCTGCTGCTGCTGCTGTTGGGTGGCTGATGGCTCCAGCACCCATCAGCAGCCGCGTTGGGACCGGCGTCCTTACGCACGGCTCCCCCTGCCCTGACCGAACTCTGAAAACACCCGTGTGTCCAGCTCCCCACACAGCACACAGCACGGTGGGGCCACCCCACCAGCCCTCCACCACCCGCATGTCAGTCCTCCAACACTGCCGCATCACCATCGCATTGCATTGCATTGCATTGCATCGCGCATACATGTGCAGACACGCACCCCTGCCCCACCACCCCAACCCCCAAGGCCCCACCCAACCCCACCCATCCCTCCACCTCCACCCCCAAGGCCCCACCCCACCCTCGCCCAACCTGCAGTGTGGCTTCCATCAGCTCCGCCGCCAGTTGGCGGTTGCCGGGCAGCCGCCGCACCAGGCTCTCGCCCAGCACCACCGCCTGAGGGCAGCAGCAGCAGCAGTAGCAGTGGGGCCAGTAGCAGCAGCAGTGGGGGCAGTAGCAGCAGCAGTGGGGGCCAGAAGCAGCAGCAGTGGGGGCAGAAGCAGCAGTCCAGTGGCAGCAGCAGCAGTGGGGGCAGTAGCAGCAGTCCAGTGGCAGCAGCAGCAGTGGGTGCAGTAGCAGCAGTCCAGTGGCAACAGCAGTGTCAGTGGGGGCACTGGTGGTCCAGTGGCAGGTGATCAGCAGCAGAAGGATTGTAGCAGCAACAGCAGTCCCCTTGACACGCACATAATTTCCCACACGTTTCCCGTCCTCTTTCCTTCCTGCCCCCCCCCCCCCCCCCGTGCGCCACCTGCTCCAGGCAGTGGAACGTGGCCAGCCCACAACGTGACACGCCCGTTTGGCACGCGCGCAAAACACACAGGTCTCCCCCTCATCTCCCCCTCCTCTTCGCCCCCGCCCCATCCGCCCCCCCCCCCACACACACCTGCTCCAGGTAGTGGAACTCGGCCAGCAGGTACTCCAGCTCCGCGTCCTCCCACCCCACCAGCGCCTGGCAGAGCCCCCACGGCGGGAAGGAGAGGGGAGGGGAGGGGAGAAGGGAGGGCGAGAGGCACAGATGTAGCCTTGAGTGTGTGTGTGGGGGGGAGAGAGGCGTGCAAAACACGCGTGTCAGACGCCGGGCGGCCGTGAGCCGCGAGCCAGGGAAGCTTGCAACTGATGATGAAACCCACTGCAGCAGGGTGCGCTGGTCACGTGTGGGCGGTTCCCACGAGCGCGTCCGTGACGCAGCCGCAGGGCCGCACACATAGAGCAGGGCGAGGAACGAGGAGGGCAGGGACGAGCTAGAGCTTGGGAGGGGCTGGAGAGGCTGGCAGCCCTACGGGCGCGGCAGCTGGCGGTCGCGATGTGCTACCGTCAGTGGTCCCTGATGTAACAAATGCATTCTACCTGGGTGGAGGTGCCGCCGCCCGCCGCGCCCGCCCAGGGGCCCGGTGTGCCGGGCGCCCCCGAGCCGGCGGCGGCGGCGGCGGCGGCGGACACGTTTGGCGGCGGCGGCGGCGCCGCCGCCGCCGCGCCGGCTGCGGTGTTGATGGCAAGGCTGCACCCGCGGCGGATGACGGGGGCAGAGATCCTGTGCGCGGCATGTGGATGAAGGTGCCAGGCCGCACCAAACACGATGGGCGGGTCGGTGGGTGCACTCAGGCTCGGGCAAGAGCAAGTGTGTGCGCCGGCGTAAACGGCGGGCGCGGCTTCCGGCGCTGCAGGGTACTATAGGGCACTATGGGTGCGTGCCCCACCCTGCTGAATGCTGTACACACCTCCAAGCAAGCGACTGCGCGCCGTGTGCGACCAGCGAGAGCCCTGGTCGACCGCGGCCCTGCCCCCGGCCCACGCGCCAGGCTGACGCTGACCCTCCTCCCCCCCCCGCGCGGGCCCCATCCCTGCCCCGGTGCTCCCTCGCCCTCGCCCCGGCCCGTCCCTGCCCCTCGCTGCGTCTCACTGGCGTCTCTCACTGGCCGGCAGCAACGCCCCTCGCTGCGGCCCACCCCCCAACCCCAGCGCTTATCCCAGCTGCAGCGCAGTCATGTTCTTCGCAGTTTGTTTCTCACCGGGACTGTTTACCAGTAACCCCCCAACCCCAGCACTCCGTTGTCCTGGGTTCTGGGGGTTTAACGTTGGAGTAGGGAAATGGAGTAAGCCTCTTCCCGCGTCTCACCTCCTCCCCCTCAGCTCTCACCTCACGTAATGCCGCAGCAGCGCCGCAACGGGCGGCAGGCGGCCGCCTTCGGAAGCCGCCAGCAGCTGCGGCGGCATAGTGGCGGCATGGCATATGGTGGCGTGGCGGGAGGCATATGGCAGAGAGTGGCGTGGCGTGACGTGGCGGGAGGCGTGGCATGTCATGGGCATGTGGTGCTTGGGTACGGCAGCATCCGTACGACACGCCCGTGCGGTCAGCGCAGTGGCAGTAGTGGACAGCCAGCAGTACAAGTGCACGTGCATGGTACGGTACGGCGCACGCTACTACGCTAACGCGCACACACAGACACACACCTGTACGGCGCTCGCCAGCGCCGTACCCAGCAGGCAGTCGTACAGGTGGGCGGGGGGCAGCACCTCCAGCTCGTGCAGTACCCGCTCTCCCTCCAGGCCCGGGTCCTGTTTAGGCACCAGACCCACAGGGGGCGTTGGAAACAGGGGGTGTTGGAGAGAGGCGGAGGAAGATGGTTGCGGGAAGGGTCGTTGGGGGCTGGGTGGGTTGCGTGTTTGGTGGGGTGGGGTAAGGGGTTGAGCGGGGTTGGGGGTGGAGTTGTGCACGTGTGGTGGGTGGGCGGCCCCATCATGGGTCGGCGGCCCGCTGCACTTCACGTTGTTCACGCACGTTCGTATGTGATGGTTGCGGCGTTTGCGACAGGCGCGTGTTGAGCAACGGCAGGGCAAGCAGTCAAGGCAGTTGCTCCAACCCCAAGCAAACAAGCCGAGGCTGCTGTCAAGCACGTTACGGCACCGGTCTGTCCCAGCCACACTCACGCACACACGCATGCACGCACGCACGCACGCACGCACGCACATACACGCACACACATACAAGCCCTTGTGATCTCTAACACATACAAGCACACGCACACACGCACGCAATACAAGCACACGCACACACGCACGCAATACACACACACACACACACACACACACACACACACACACACACACACACACACACACACACACACACACACACACACACACACACACACACACACACACCACACACACACACACACACACACACACACACACACACACACACACACACACACACACACACACACACACACACACACACACACACACACACACACACACACACACACACACACACACACACACACACACACACACACACACACACACACACACACACACACACACACACACACACACACACACACACACACACACACACACACACACACACACACACACACACACACACACACACACACACACACACACACACACACACACACACACACACACACACACACACACACACACACACACACACACACACACACACACACACACACACACACACACACACACACACACACACCACACACACACACACACACACACACACACACAACACACACACACACACACACACACACACACACACACACACACACACACACACACACACACACACACACACACACACACACACACACACACACACACACACACACACACACACACACACACACACACACACACACACACGTGCCCACCTGCAGCGGCTTCTGCTGCCAGGCGGGGCACGACTGCACGCTCTCCCACAGCAGGTGCCAGGGGTTGGAAGGGCCGGCGGCGGCGGCGGCGGCGGCAGCGGCCCTGCTTCTTCCGCTGCTGCCGCCGCCGCTGTTGTTACCCGCGCCGCTGCCGCTGTGCCCCGGGGGGGCTGCTGACGCCCCGGGCCCCGGGGCGGCGGTCGTCGCGTTGGGCGCCATTCGAGTTGACACACGCCTCGGGCCGTGCCCGCCGCCGCCGCCGCCGCCGCCGCCGCCACCGCCGCCCAGCAGCCCGCCGCCGCCGCGACCATGCGCTTGATGGTCACGTTCCCCTCCCTCCCCGCGCTCCTCCCCCTCCTCCTCCTCCTCTGGCGGCGGCTCCTCCGGCAACAGGTCCTTGGGCGAGTACCAGGACAGGAAGTCCGCAAACGAGGCGCCCGGGTTGGCGGCCTGTGTGTGTGTGTGTGTGTGTGGGGGGGGGGGGGTTGTGGTTACAAGCATAAGAGTTAGGAGGAGAAGGCGGGTCGGAGGCGGGGGTTACAAGCATAAGGGTTAGGAGGAGAAGGCGTGTCGGAGGGGGGGCCCGGCGGGGCTGGCGGGGGAGAGGATGTCGTGGTACTATTGCGGTAGCATGTGTGTGTGTAGGGGGGGGGGCGGGCGTTGTAACGACGGTGCCAAACAATGTCGGGAGGAGGGCGAGCGGGACAGGAAGTTATGAGGGAAAAGAGGAAACGCGGCGAGAAGGGGATTTAAGCGGCTGTCTTAGGAAGGACGGGCGGTGCCGAGGAACGAGCAATTGTATGAAATCTGGGGCGACCTAAGATCCCGATTCCGTTGGACGCCAGAGTTTTTAGGCTCACAGGCGTTGAGTTCCGCAGCTGCGCGTTGGATGGCCCCAAGCCGCCCGGTCTAGCCACCGCTACCGAACCATGGTTCTGGGTTTTGGGTCTTTGGGTTGCAATGGTCGCTCTGGTTTCTGGAATAGACTACCACCCGCCCACCCACCCACCTTGAAAGCGGCCATATCGGCGGCCAATTGCCCGCTGTTCATCTTCCAAGCCAGTTCGCCGCCTGTCACCAGCGACAGAGGTGTGGGGCGGCGCGGGTTGTTAGTTAGCACCAGCCCAAAGCTCAAACAAACCCAACGAAGTAAGCACAGCACTGGCAGGGACGACACACGCCGCCCCTCGGGACCAAGTGCGTGGACGGGGCGGGCGGCAGTTGGTCCTAACTCCCAACTGCAAACGGGCCGTCCCCGCCCCTCACCCCAACCACCCCGCCACCACAACCACCGCCATCTCAACCGCCATCTCAACCGCCACAACCGCCCGCCCCACCCTGCGGGTGCGCCGCCATCAGCAGCCGCTCCATGGCCGCCGCCCGCTCCGCCATGCGGTCCTCGCTCAGCACCGGGCCCGGCTGCGTCAGCGGCAGCCGCAGCCGGCGGCGCTGCCGGCGCAGCCGCAGCCGCCCCTGGCTGGGCGGCTGCTCGTGCTGCGGGTCCTGCTGCGGGTCCTGCTGCTGGTCCTGCTGCTGGTCCTGCTGCTGGTCCTGCTGCTGCTGCTGCAGTTGCTGGTGCTGCTGCTGCGGCTGCTGCTGCTGCTGCTGCGAGTGCGGAAAGCGCGGTGGCAGCGGCAGGCGGGGCGGCATCGGCAGCGCCGGCGCATCGTCGAGGTCTCCCTCCCCAGCTGCCGCCGCAGAGGCCTCTCTGCCCTTCCGCGCCGCTGCCGGCGCTCCTGCTACTGCCGCCGCTGATGCGGCTACAGCCTGCTCGGCCTGGGTTCCCCCGCCCGCCTCCTCCTCGTCACCCGAGGCGCTAAAGTAGGCCTCTGTGTCGGCGCCGCTGGCGGCTGTAGCAAGCTGGGACTGGGAGCCCATGGCCCGCAGTAGCGCCAGCTGCTGCGGTGGCTGCGGCTGCGCCGCTACGGCTGTAGCAGACCCGCCGGAGCCCGGTCCCCCGGCTGCAGAGGCTGTAGCAGCACCGCCCGCAGCAGCAGTAGCGGTAGCAGTAGCAGGAGGAGAGTCGAAGCTGAGCGCACGAACCCCATCCGCCTCGCCCCCCGCTACAGCACCGATGCCACCCAGGACGGCAGTAGCAGCAGCACCAGCACCAGCACCAGCACCGGCAGCAGCAGCCGGGCCGCCAGCGCCGGGGGGCGTGATGGCCGCGAAGGCGCCGGCTGCTGCTACAGCCGCGGCGGTGGCGGGCGTGTGGCGTGTGGGCGAGGCCGGGCCAGCCAGCGCGGGCCGGCGGGCCTTGCGAGTGCGCGTGCGGATGGCATACCCGCCGCCGTCGCTCTCCTCACCCCCGCCCCCACCCTCACTGCCGCCGCCGCCGCCACCGCCGCCGCCGTCGTCCGCATCGCCGTCCACGCCGCCCACGCCGGCGCCCCGGCCGCCGCCTGCTACCGTGCCGCCCGGCTCCATGACGGGCGCGGCCGCCGCCGTGGTCACGCCTCCGGCACCGCCGCCGCCGCCGCGTGCGGCCGCAGCAGCGGCTGCAGGCGTGGCAAAGGCCGACAGGCCACCGCCGCCACCACCGCCGCCGCCGCCGCCGTTTCGCGCCTTGGCGGGCGTCGCCACATCGCTCCAATTGTCCGCCAGCTCGTCCCACCAGCCGTCATCGTCATTGCCGCCGCTGTCCTGCCCCTCCTCCTCTTCCCGCTCCTCCCCCTCCTCCCCCGTGCCATCCTTCTGTCCGCCTGTCCCCCCGCCGCCCCCACTGCCTCCTCTCCCTGGCCCCGCCGCACGCGCGATGCTGCTGCCGCTGCCGCCGCCTTTGGCTGTAGCAGCAGCGCCCCTGGCTCTCGCCTTGGCAGTAGCAGCGGCAGTAGCAGCAGTAGCAGCAGCAGTAGCAGCAGCGGCCATTGCTGCCAGGTGTCGCTGCTGCTGCTCCTGCCGGCGCTGGCGCTCCACGGCGGCGGCCAGGTGCTTCTGCCGGGCCTGGGCCTTGCGCCGGTGGATGCACACGTCAAGCACCTGTGTGTGTGTTAGAGATCACAAGGGGAAAACAAGCAAAGCAAAGCAACGTCAAGCACCTGTGTGTGTGTGTGTGTGTGTGTGTGTGTGCGTGTTTGTGTGTATGTGTGTGTGGGGGGGGGGGGCGGGCACGTGCCAAGGCGGGGTAGGGCTGTTACACGCATTATGAGTCAAGAACAGAAGGCGTGGCCAGGTACCGTACACAGGGGGTGGGAGGGGTCTCGAAGAGTTGCAAGGGCATGTGGCGAAGAAGGGGCGGGGGGTTGCAAGGATTTGTGGTGAATGGGGGTGGGCGTAGGTGGACACCACACCAGTCGGCCAAGCGCGGGGGACAGGGGGGGATGTGTGAACAGCAGCCATCATTCATCACCAGCGGTAGAACACATCGGACGTAGTGGTCGAAGCTGCCCGCAGCATAACAGGGCCCTCAATACCACGTGTTCCTCTCCTCTCAGTCTCGTGATCGTCAAACACAGCTGGCACAGCATGGCAAAAAGAGCACACACACGGGGGGGAGGGGGGCGGCGGCGCACCTGCAGCTTCTGATGCAGCAGCGAGTGCCGCAGTGCCGGCGCCGGCGGCTCCGCCTCCCAACCCTCCACCTGCCGCGCCCGCAGCAGCACCCGCTCTATCGCCCTGTTAAGGCTGCTGCTACTGCTGCTACCGCCACCTCCGCCGCGGCTGCTACTGCCGACCTCTCCCTCGACGTCTGTATCACCGGCGGAAGAGGCGTCTGAGCCGTCTGAGCCAGACTCGCCAGCCGCACCAACATCAGCGCCAGCGGCTAGGAGCTTGCCGCCGCCGCCGCCGCCGCCTGCCCCCCCGCCGCCGCCGCCGCCGCCGCCCCCGCTGCCAGCGCGGGCGAGCGGGGGTTGCTGAGCCACACCACGCGACCAGCCCGGCCGCTGCAGCCCGGCGGCCGCGGCCGCGGCAGCGGAAGCGGCGGTGGACGAGCCGGCAGCGGCGGCGCCGCCGCCGCCGGCAGCAGCAGCACCGGCGGTTGGCCGGGCCATGCGCGGCAGTTGGCGGTCAACCTCCCAGCAACCGAACCGCAGCTCGCGCACGAACCTGCACAGCCACGTACAGCCACACACAGCCACATCGGGTCGCTTCCCAGTGTCGTCGTCCAGTTTTGCGACAATAAACTAAGCACAGCCAAAGCGACATGGCCAGGTCTCAGCCATATTGATTGCGAGCCGGGGCCCCCCCTCCCACCCTTTGACCACCGCCTAACGAACCGCTAACCTGAAACCCCCAGCCCACCGCTCCGTCCCGATGCTGCTGCCGCTTCCGTGTGACCCGCCACGGCCCCCTGGTCCCCGCCCCACCGGCCCCGCCCGTCTTCGCCTCCCGGCCCCGCCCGTCTTCGCCCCCCGGCCCCGCCCGTCTTCGACCCCCGCCCTGCCGCCCCACCTCTGCCACAGCCAAGCCACAGCCCGCGCGTTGCCAAACAGCAGCGCGTGCAGCGCGAGCCGGCTCAGCAGCCCCTGCAGCGGCGCGGTGCGGGCATATGGAGGGGAGGAGAAGAAGGACCCGGGGGCGGTGGCCGCGGCAGTAGCGGCAGTAGCAGCAGCGGAACCCGCAGCGGAGGGCTCAGCAGCGCTGCTGCTGCCCCCTGCTGCTGCTGCTGCTGCTGCTGCTGTGGCGGCGGCGGCGGCACCCTGTCCGGCCTCGCCGCCGCCGCCGCCGCCGCCGTCCTGGTCTTCTTCTTGCAGGGGCGGCGGCGGGGCGGTGTGGTTGAACAGGTCCTGGAGCACGTCCTGCATGACGTCTGTAGGGGAGGGGGGTGAGGGGATTGAGGGGGAGGGGGGGAGGGGGAGGTGGGGGGATTTGAGGGGATGATGGAGCAAATGAGCGGGGAGGGGGAGGGAGCGGCTGGCGGGTGGGGAGTGTGGTGTGGTGCGGTCCCCACCCCACCCCGCATCCGCTTCCCCATGCCCATGCCCATCCCCATCTGTCAGCCGTATGGTAGCTTAGCTGGTCCGGTACCCAGAGCAGCGCAAGCAAAACAAACATGGCTGCCTCCCCCCCTCCCCCGCACCGCTTCCCATCATCACCAATCAAAACCCATCAACATGAATCATCCCCACCACGCATCACCACCAGTCATCATCCCCACCACGCATCAACCCCACCACTCATCACCACGCATCACCGCTCCCCACCACGCATCACCGCTCCCCACTCACAGGGCGGCGGCAGCGGCGGCAGCGCCCAGCCGCGCGCCTCCCACCACTCGGGCGCCGCCAGCTCGGCCACGTCGCCCGCGCCGCCCGCCAGGCTGCGCCCGGTTAGCAGGCTGGACAGCATGACGGTGAAGGAGCCGGGGCCCACCTGGCGGTTGGGTCGGGTTGGGTTGGTTGGGTGTAGCGCTTTAGGATGGGGTTTGGGATGGGGATGGCGGGATTGGGATGGGGGGATTGGGATTGGGATGGGGATGGGGGGGATTGTGTATACCAGCCCAAGCTAAGCCAAACCAAACTAAAGAGGTCAAGCAAGGGGGGGTTGGGATTGGGGTAGGAAACGATGGACGGGCGGGCGGTTTGGCGTAGGCGGGAAGAGGCGGGACGGGGCGAGCAGGATACCGGTGGGGGCACACGGTCGAATCGCGTGCGCCGCACCCAACCCAGTACCGCCAGCCACTCCCACACCAGCACCGCTACCAAGCACGTCACCAACACGCACTCAGTACACGCACACGCACACGGGTTGTTACACACACACACACACACACGCACACACACACACACACACACGCACACACACACACACACACACACACGCACGCACACACACACACACACACCTGGCTCGCCGCCGACACGGGGGTGACGGTGGGCGGCGGCTGGCCGCCCGGCCGCCGCCACGACTCCGCCGCCAGCGCACTCCACAGCCAGTCCGCGCCTGTGTGTGGCGTGTGTGTCGCGTGTGTGGCGTGCGGTGCGGTGTGTTGTGGTGTGTTGTGTTGTGTTGTACAAGTGTTTTTAATGTTTTAATGTTGTAGTGCTGCAGTGAGGTGTGTGGCGTAGTGTGGACAATGTGATTGGACCCGAGATTCCCTCCGGGTCCTGGATTTGCATTTTGATACAAAATATTATATCATTTGCAAACCAAGGTATGATATGGCGAACGATGAGCTACCCTCGCTCTCCCACTCTCACGCACACACACGCGCACCTGCCCGCTGCAGCTCCACGTGCCGGCGCGCCGTGTCCCGCGGCCGCAGCCCAACCAGCCCGCCCAGCCCGCCGCCCCGCCCCGCGCCGCCGCCGCCGCCGCCAGTGCCGGTCTGCAGCGCGTGCAGCAGCCACCGACAGCTCCCGCCGCCGCCTCCGGGTCCTGCTGACCCTCCTCCGCCCCCTCCACCCCCTCCAGGTCCGCCAGGTCCTCCGCCGGCATCGGCTGCTGGAGCGGACGCCGCCGTTGCGGCGGTAGGCTGTAGCACACGCGCCGGAGCCTGGGCCTGGGGCTGGGGAGGCGGGGGCTGGGGCTGTAGCAGCAGGTGGGGGTGGGGGCTGCCGGGGTTCACGGGCAGGCCGTCCCACGCCACGTCCAACTCCAGGCACGCCACAGGGTCAACCTGCGGGCCGTGGGGTGTGTGCGGAGGTGGAATTTCAGTTTGACGTGGAGATGATTGCCTTTTGCCGAGCGAATGAACGAACGGCCGATCCACAGAACGAAGTTGCGGGGACGTTGGCAGCACTGCACCGAAGCGCGTTTGTGCTTGTGTGTGTGTGTGTGTTAGAGATCGCAAGGGAGAGAACAGCAGGCATGCGTGCGGTGCGATTGCGGACGGTGTGTGTGTGTGTGTGGCTGACTGAGTGGCCAATGCAGGCATGTATGTTGGCAGGTGACATACTTGGTGTAGTGACGTACAGACAGCGAGCGGCGCTCAAACAAAGGCAGGCACGGGCGCACCAACCCGCTCACCTGCACCGCCCAGGGGTGCCACGGTGCGCCCGCGTCCCACGAGTCTCCCTCGCCGCCGCCTGCGCCGCCGCCTCTCCCTGCGCCCGGCCCAGCCCCCCGTCCTCCCGCGCCTGCCCCGTGGAACCCGCCCTCCTCGTCCTGCTCCTCCTCCTCCTCAGCCGCCGCCGCCGCCTCCGCCGCCGTCAGCAGCACCGCGTCCGGCGCCGCGCTGTCGGCCCTGCCCATGGCGGCGGCGGCGGTGGCGGCGGCGGCGGCGGCGGCGGCGGCGGCGGCGGCGGCGGCTGACGTGGCGCCCGCCTCTGCGTTCAAGTGCTGCCATGCATCCAGCAGCGCCACCGGCGGCGGCGGCGGCGGCGCCTGCGCCTGCCGCACTTCGGACGTCGCCACCTTGCGGCCCGTTGCCGCCGCAGGGGCTGCCTGCTGCGCAGCAGCTGCTGCTGCCCGTGCGGCGGCGGCCGCAGTAGCAACAGCAGTAGCAGCAGCAGCGGCGGCGGCTGCGGCGTCCTCCGCCGCCGCCCAGCGCGCCACCTGCGCGCTCAGCCGCCGGCCGGGCTTGGGCAGGCGGTAGGCGAAGCAGGCGGACCAAGTGATGGCCACGTTGCTGGCAGCGGGCTGCGGCTGTGGCTGCTGCTGCTCTCGGCCGTGCCACGCCGGCTGCGGCGGCTGGCCCTCCGCCGCCTCGGCAGCGGCGGCCGCGGCGCGGCATGCTACAGCCGCCACGGGACTGAACGGCAGTAGCTGCTCCGCAAAGGCGGCGAGCTGGGAGGGCAGCTGCGTGAGGGCCTGCATGGCATGGGCATGGGCGTGGGCGTGACGTGGCGTGGCGTGTGAGGGCGAAGCGGTGGCGGCGAGGTTTAGGACATGTAGGGTAGGGTAGGGCTGACACTTGGCAGGTAGGGTCATGTGGCCATTCATTACATGCAATGAGTCATCGAGGCGGCTGATCGCTCTGTCTCTCTCTCTGTCTCTCTGTCTCTCGTGTACGGCCAGCCTGCCCAAGCCTGCCCCTGTGCTGCCTGCGCTTTGGCGCTCGCCGCCATGAGCACGGCTGGGGCCGGCTGGCCCGCTTGGCCCAACACCACCAACAACACAACCACACGCCGCGCCCTTGCACGCCGGCCTCAACCCCCACCCACGCACCCGCGGCGGGCTGCTGATGTGCACGCTGTCCGTGCGAAGGTGCAGGGTGCCCCCCGGCCACCACCGCAACCACCCCTCGCCCGGAGGCGCCGCCGCCGCCGCCGCCGCCGCCGCCGCTCCAGGGCCCTCCAAGCCCGGCCCCAGTGACGAGAGCGGCGGCGGCGGCGGCGGCGGCGGTGGTGGTGGCAGCACCGCCACGCCCCAGTACGCGTCCCGCAGCCCGTCGTGCACGGGTAGCAGCAGCGGGCAGCCCAGCAGCCCGGCGCTGCGGCCCGCATCGGAGGCGGGCGCGCGCAGCGCCACCGCGGCCGCGCCCAGCAGCGTAACCGCCTCCGCCTCGTCCTGCGGCGTGTGGGAGGCAAGGGAGAAGGCGGGGCCGTTGCGGTGCCGTTGTACTGCGTGTGTGTATCTGTGTGTGCGTGTGTGTGTGTGTGCTTGTGTGTGTGTGTGTGTGTGCGTGTGTGTGTGTGTGTGTGTGTGTGTGTGTGTGTGTGTGTGTGTGTGGTTGGCACGGCGGCCGAGCGTTGAGGAAGCACGGCGGACAAAGACACCGAGATGTGTAGGAGGCTGGTATAGGAAAGCTATCGGGCCCAGATCCACGGCTCCAGATCCATGGCTCCAGATCCATGGCTCCATATCCATGGCTCCATATCCATGGCTCCAGATCCATGGCTCCAGATCCATGGCTCCAGATCCATGGATCCTCCCGCCCCTGCCCTCCCCTCCCCTCACCAGGATGCGCCGGCTGTAGCTGGCGGGGTGCAGCAGCAGGAAGGCGTCCAGGCCGAACCAGCGCTGCAGCCGGTGCTGGAAGGTGGGCAGCCACCAGGGCAGGCAGCCGCGGCTGCCGCTACTGCCGTTGCTGCTACTGCCGCCGTTGGGGCTGACCGCCGCTAGGTGCAGCAGCTGCACCAGTTGCTGCTGCTGCTGTTGCTGACTCAGCGATGCAGGTGCGGTTGGGCCACTGACATGGGGGGTGGGCGCTACCAGGCCCGGAACGACAGGGGCCCCGGCGTCCGCTGTGGCACGCGCTGCGCCCCCGCCGCCGGCCCCGCCGCCGGCCCCGCCGCCGGCCCCGCCGCCGCTTCGCCGCCGCAAGCCACCCTCCGTGGCGTCGTTGCCCGCCGGCTGAGATGCTGGGGGCTGATGCGCGCCCGCCCCGCTCTTGCGCTGACCCTCCTGCTCGTGCTGCTGCACCTGACCCTGTCCCTGCCGCCGCTGCTGCTGCTGCTGCTGCGGTGGCGGCGGCGGCCGCCGACTCCGCGCGCGTTCCTCCCGCGCATCCGAAGACCTGAATCCGGAGTCCGCCCCGGGATCCTCCTCAGATGGATTGGCCGGATCCAGATCTGGATCCGGATCCTCGTTCACAATGGTGTCGATCCGGGACAGCAGCTCGCTCATGTCGAGATCCACGCCCACCTCCCATCCCTCGTCCGGATCCGCCCCAGGCGGCATCAAGTCCGGGCCGCCGCCGCCGCCGCCGCCGCCTCGAGCAGCGTCACTGCCCGTTTCCGCGGCGGTGTGTGGCTGCGGCTGGTGCGCCTGCTTGTGCTGCTGCTGGGGCGGCTGTGGCTTCGAGCTTTGCGATACTGCCGTGTCCTCTTCACGCCCTGCTGCTACTGCTGCTACTGCTGCTGATGCTGCAGGAGTCGAGGGCGCTGCGGGCTTGGCTTTGGGCGGCGTGAACGCCGCATACGCGGTGGCCGCGACGGCGGGCCCGGCCCCGCCATCGGTGCTGCTACTGCGGCTGCTGCTCCGGACCGGCGTCCCCACTGCCGCTGCGGTTGCTGCTGCTGGCGGGCTTCTGCCGTCGGCATCCGCGGCGGCACCGGCGGCGGCGGCGCCGCCGTTGCGGTTTGTGGCGGCGGCAGTCTGTAGCGCGGGGGCGGCGGCTGCCGCTGTGGCTGGTGGGGGCGGTGGCGGTGGCGGCCGGGCAGCAGCAGCTGCCGCAGCCGAGCTGGCGGTGGCTACCGGCGCGAATGGCGAGCCGCCTCCTCTCCCTGTTGACGGCAGGTGCACGTGATGCAAGCTGTTAGGCCTGCAGCGTACCGCTACACAGCCAAGCACCCAAAGGTCTGCCTGACAGCAGCTTTCACATCAGCATAGCACCAGGAGTGCTAAGCGCCTGATACCACGCAGCTGCAACCTGCAAATGCAACTCATACCACCACCAACAGCAGTAGCAGCAGCAGCAGGCGCCCGGCGTGGACCCACCCAGCACTAGGGACGTGGGCAGGTGCAGCTGCAGGATGTACGGCTCACGGCGCCAGGGCAGCCTGCAGCCCGTGCAGCCCGTGCAGGTGCAGGTGCAGGCAAGGAGGCAGGCAGGGGCGGGCGCGGCAGGCAAGGAGGCAGGCAAGGAGGCAGGCAAGGAGGCAGGCAGGCAGGCAGGGGCGGGCGCGGCAGGCAAGGAGGCAGGCAGGGGCGGGCGGGCGCGGGAGAAACGGGTATGCGGACAAGCCAGGGAGGTAGGCAGGTGGGTAGGTCCAGCAAGGCGGCATGTAGGCATGGAAACGGAGAGGGATAAGGGACAGCGGCGGGTATGGGGAACGCGGCAGCTGTGTGGCGCCGATAGCTTCGTAGTGGTTCGCACCAAACACCAAGACCCTCCGGACGCCCCCACCAATCCATCCACGCCTATCAACCCCTGCCCAGCCACGGCTCCTCCACGCACAAACGACCCGCCCGCACGCTCGCCTCACCAACACCCACACCAACATAGAGCTTCCTCCCGCCTCCCTCCCCACCCGTTACTGAGGGCTGCAGTGGTTCAACCCCTCTGTCCCACCGCTGGTTTGGGTACTCGGTTGGTTTGCTTTTTGTCCTGTAAATGAGCTAGCTCCCTGTCCCAGACATCAACACAAGCGCAAAAGCACACAAAAGCACACCTGTGCTTCAGGCTGGCAACCACCTTGACCTGGCTAGGCTGCTCGCGGATGCGCGCCCGGTAGCCACGCGTGATGATGTCGGGCAGGCCGGTGCGCTGCCATGTCACCAGCGTCTGCTCGATGGCCGCCACGAATCTGGAATGATTCAAAGATGGATACCAGTGGCAGGAGCGTGTTCGACAGGTCGGTAGCGTAAGATGATGGGGGCAGACACGCTGGGAGGCAACGCAGGACCTGGGGGCCAAGTAGGAGCAAAGCCCTGGTTCGAGCACGGACTCACGGCCATCGCACCTCTCGAGCTGAGAAGCGAGCGTGTAATCATGAAACTGCTCCTCTGGTCGCATTGGCGAGGCTCGCACAATACAGCGCGCGAGGCCGCGAGAGAGCACCCGATGCCTGCTTCACTAGCTCCACAGAACTACTTCCCAATCACCAGGAAATGTGATTCCTATTTTAACACATTATAAGTGATGGTATTAAACTGCTGCGGTGACATTTGCATAGTTCTACATCTTTCGCTGTTCGCGCCGACAGCTCGTTGTCTCCGGGCGTACCCTTAGCTGGGGAGTGCTCTGTGCAACTCACCAAACGTAAATTTGCTGATGTTGGTGAGGCGGTTGCAAGTTGATAAAACATCAGCTCGCATCGGCCACGCACAGCGCACACACGAGCGACGCGATTTCACAGGGGCCCGGAGAGCGTCAGGCCGAATGCAGTCCCAACGGCGGACGGGCAAATCGCTTAAGGCTGACGGAGTGAGGCCCTGATGTTTGGGACTGGGGGTCCCTGGGGACAGGGCATTGGAAGCCGACGGGCGGGGGGGGGGGGCGTTCATCGGCACGCTCCGTTGATGTCAACGCGCCATTGCGCGCAGGTGAGGTCGTGGATAAGCATTTGTTGATTTGAGCAAATAATTTGTCAGTGTTGTGATGGCCCCCTCCAGTGGCAGCGACGATTGAACCGTATTCGGGTCAGGGTAAGCGTCCAGGGCGTCCAAATTGGGCGGCCAACGTCCATTGTCACCACCTCAAGCACTTGTGCACCCGGAGACGCGTGGAGTTGCCTCGGGCTGCTCACAGCCCGGGGGCGCCACATGCGCCAGCCAAGGCTTGAGCCAAGGTGCGTGTCGAAGATGAGAAACTGGAGAAACTCAGGAGCCTTCCAGGCTCGCCTTGCCACTCGCGTAACATAAACAAGACGTAACCTCTTTGCATATGTATCTGTTGTGGATAGCGCCTCTGAAGCTGCTCCGGCTAGAAGACGTATTATGTGTACGCGGGATATCGTCTTCCGTTGCGGTTCGTCTTCTCGACACTCGTAAATCCGTCCACAGTTATAAATAGACACAAAACCTCAAAGTTCACGACGCCCTGGCAAACTGACCCGGCATGGTTAACTTCGGAATTCACCGCGGCCAGGCTGTCGCGCCGGCCCAGGAGGCCACTCACCACACTACGTCACGGGCAGAAGGCGCGCTGGAGCACTTGGAGAGGGCGGGCTGGGGTCCAGATGCGGACCCAACGCTCGATTCGCATTCGGGGCTGGCCTTCCCAGACAGGATGAAGAGAGCATACACAGCCCAGGTACCGCACTGGGGGCGGGGGTGAAGGGAGTCAGGCGGCTTCGTGTATCGAGCTTAGGGGAATGGCGGGACGCCCGGAAAGCCGACCGTGCTGTGCGGTGCATGCAGGGCGGCGCAGCCGCTCACCTGAATCCCGCTTCCTGATCTTTTGGTTTAACCGGCGCCGGTGCGAACTCGGCAGATGTTCATAGTACTCAAGCCGCTGACCGTTCGGCCGCCCGCCTGAACAGCCGCGAACTGACTTGATGTTCACATTTGCACAGGGCAACATCTGGTCGCGTGTGGTCTACGGTGCGGGTGTGAGCCCGACCAAGGAACGCCTGAATAACCTTTGGGTGAGTACGTCGCAGCATGATGTACCGTACCTGTGAGGCGGGGGGCGGATGCGTGAAAGCATGTGTGTTTATTCGTGACAAACGGCCGTTGAAGCGGCGCGCAAATGCCTGTCATCACCTCCCATCCCAACCCCGACCCAACCCAGATCCCGACCCGCGTCCAAACCCAACCTCGGAACACACAAAAGCCATGCTGCTACCCACCTGTACTCACCATCCTTCCACATCAACATCCCAAATCCCGTAACCCCTTCTCCCACACCATCGCTGCTCCCTCACCATCCCTGCTCCTCCAACACAGTTTCTACTCGCTCCCACCCCGCCCTAACCCACCCACAACCCACACCACCATCCTGCTACCCACTCCCTAACCTACAAACACAACCATCCTGCTAACCACGTCTACCCATCCTCTTAAATTCAAACCTCAAAACAGAACACGACCTCGCTGGTGTCCGCGTTGCTCATGACCTTCACCTACTCCTACATCGCCAACCCGGTGCGCTCCGCTGAGCCCCTGGGCCCCAACAGCACCAGAGCCATCGCACTGGAGTTCGCAAACGTGGCCGGCATCCTCAGCTTCGTAATGAGTCTCTTCTGCCTGGTGAGGACGCCAGGTGTATGGCACCGTCATGTATCTATCTAGCTAGTGAGGGGAGGTGGTTTGCACTCCATGGTTCAATGGGGTCAGAGATGGCAAGTATATATACGGTGGTCCTCCCATGCGGGAAAAGGTGGGCTGAGCCCACACCATGTGCACCAGTCTGAGACCGAAGGTTTCGAAACGCCTCATCCCAAACGCCTCAGAGATGAAAACCTCCCGACGCGCATTCTGGGAGGGAGCGGAACCTGTGCTCTGCTGGCGGGTAACCTTTTGTTGCTGACAAGTGACAAAGGGTGACAACCCCCGACACAACCCAGCACTGCCGCCACCGCGACCGCCGCCCCCCCCCCCCCGCCGCCGCCGCCGCCGCTGCCGCTGCCGCTGCCGCTGCCGCTGCCGCTGCCGCTGCCGCTGCCGCTGCCGCTGCCGCTGCCGCTGCCGCTGCCGCTGCCGCTGCCGCTGCCGCTGCCGCTGCCGCTGCCGCTGCCGCTGCCGCCGCCGCCGCCACCCCCACCATCGCCGTGCAGATGTTCAACGTCGTGTTCCACGAGGTTGGTTATGACCGTCCATACAGTTAGCACCGTATGCGTTGACGAAATCCAAACAGGGCGGGACATGGGCAGCCGTGCACGCATAATTAGTACGGTACTCGCGCATGGAGGAAGCACGGCTTGCTTGCTTGCAGTCAATTAGGGCAAGGGCACGGCGACATTGCTTATCATGTCGTACCACGCTTTATACACTGTGCACGCCCAAGCGCAAACCCTCGCTTGCTTCTGCAATCCATCTCCGCCCGCCTGCCTGCCATACACGCCTTGACTTCAGGTTGACTACTGCACAACGAGCCGCGACGAGCGAGGTGCGCGCGAGCGTGTCTCTACCGCAGCGCGCAGCGCGCAGCCGTATCAGCGAGAGGCAGGGGCATCAGCGGAGCTAGCTAGCAGCGATGGCGGGGGGAGGGGGTTGCAGTAGTTGCGGTGTTGGGGCTAGCTTGGGGGTTCAGCGCCATGCCTTGCTTACACTCGGCCTTACAGCCGTTGGCCTCCCTCTCATCAAGTCCCAATCGCAGCCCGCACCACACCCATGCATGTGTGGCAAGGGAAAATCTGAACAAAGATCGTGCATAAGACGATGCAATCAGAACGACGCACGCCGCGTCCGATTATCTGGATTTATTTGGATACGTACCTGAGCCGCTGCGGCCGACCTGCTTTACTTATCCATACATATGCGTGACTGTGTGTGTGTGTCTATCTCTGTCTGCTGCTCGCAGACTTCGTGCTGCGCTTTGCGGGCCTGTTCGATAGCATCGCCGGTCTGTTCGGCGGCAGCGTGGGAATGCTGCTGCTGAGCGTGCTGTGCACGTGAGTACGGTTAGACCGCCAGCTGCTGATTGCCTGCTGTCGCTACTTTCCCAACGTACGGAGCCAACGTGCGGAAAGGGCACTGAGAGCAGGTTATGGCGGCGGTCAGAGGGTTCCACCGACGGCGGTTGCCTGCCTTGGCATCGTACATACGTGCTGAGGCCGCAGCCGCCGCGGCACGCCGCCGTCACCGCCGCCGCCGCTGCCATGCACTCATCACGCACGGCGCATCCATCCTCACCCCTATGCATGTATGGTGCGGCGTGGAATGGTGTAATAAACGTACGTCGGTGTGATGACCTGCTTCGATCCCTGCTGCATGCTGGCCGCCCGCCTGCCACGCCCGCTTCCATTGACCCGCCGCGCGCAGCATCTATCTACGCCATCCACCCCGCCCGCACCTTCTACATCATCGTCGGCGCCTGCGTCCTCCTGGCGGTGGCCCTGTTCGGTGCGTGCGTGTATATATGGGGCGGAGTTGGGGGTGGGGGTGGCCGAGTACAAGGGTCCACATACGCGACTGAGGGCGCGTTAACTTGTGGTTTGAGCGGGGAATGTTGGAGTGGGCAACATATTTTGACAAGCAAGGTGGTCCTCCCATGCGGGAAATAGTGGGTTGAGCCCACGCCACGTGCACCAGTCTGAGGCCGAAGGTTTCGAAACACCTCATCTCCCAGCAGACAAATAAAGCTGGGGTCGGTTTGTACAGTCACCGCCCGCCATACATCTAGTTGCATCCAGCTATCAAGCGCAAGCACGCCACCGCAGAATCCAGATAAATAATCTAGCCACTCAATCAACTAGCCACGATGACTGAATGCTTGCAAGCAAAAACCGCAACCTACCTAGACATAAGCAAGTCGCAACCTGCGCGCCAGCGCCGCTTTCTGGGCGGCACCGCGCTCTCCACCTCCACGTGGCCGTGCCCGCCCCCTCCGCTCCGCACATGCGTGCAACTGCTACTGCCAGGCTCATGGCAGGAGCCGCGACCACCACTGCTGCCGCCGCCAGGCCCTGGACCGCCGCTGCCGCCACGGCGCAAGGCAGCAGGCCTTGGGTTACCCAGCAGCATCTCCATCAGCGTGTGACGCATGTTCGTAGCCGAGTTGACTGGCGTCGCGGCCCTGTGGTTGGTGTAGCAATTGCATGCCCGTAACTTGGGTAGTCAGGTCCCTGAATGGATACAGTATCCAGTAGTGTAGACAACTCTAGGCCATCACTTACCCACACAGTCCCGCAGGTTGGCGACACTTGGAAGTCGCGGGCACGTGAGCCACCAAGCGGAATCACCACCTGTAGGCAGCTGCAGCGCTGCCCAGAGGCAGGGAGCAGACGCTGTCCACATTTTGCACACACCTGCAGCCAAAACAGATTAATTCAACAATGGAGAGCAACCACCAACCGTGTAAGAGAACGTACACTACCTGACTGGTGAAGTACTCGTCCACGTACACCACACACCAGATACGCGTACTTGTCCACTAGCAGGCGCAGCAGCGCCCGGGTTGGACCAGGCCTTTCCTGTGGCAGCAGCACCGCATGAACATGCAATGGACTGTCAAATGGCCACCAGTAGATAGTCACGGTGCGTGGTTAGTAGTCATGTACATTTCAGGCCTCTGACCTGAACGGCGCCGCCTCCGTAGCCCCAGCCCACCATGACATCAATCCTGCTTGGGCCGCCCACCAGCCAGCATCTGCGCAGTTTGGTCGAGCACCTGTATGTACATGGATAGCAAGTAGTCAAATACTTTGAAAATACCGCCTTGCAGTGCGCACTGGTCTCACTTATTGGCCCCTGCCCCTGCCCCGCCCTGCAGGCTTCACCCTCCCAATCACCGTCTTCACACGCTTCAGGCTATGGGTGGGTGCGTTGAGGCCATACATCGAGGCAATTTGCGTGCAGCAGCGAGAGCCCTTGCTTGGCCGCGCACGCCGCGTTTATTATTTGCTAGCTAGTGTGCGGCTGCTGCTGTGTGCGTTGCCAAAGTGATGATACAACCGTACCAGCAGGGGTGCCGCTATCTAGATGGTAGGTGCACTCACATGACAATCAATCAACAGCATCCGTGTGCTGCATGCATGCAGATCCGGCTGGAGGAAAGCCTTGACCGTGGCACAGGAGCAGCAGGAGGCAGCGACGGCGCCGCCGGCGCCAAGGTGGCTGCTGCCGCAGCGGCGGTGGCAGAGGGGCGGGTTACGGGTGGTGGGGACGCGAGCGGCGGAGAGGGCCGCCGGTCGGGGTTGCAGGAGCACAGGGCTGGGGCGAACCCTGTTGAGGCGAGAGGCTCGCAGCAGCGTTTGGGTGCTCGCGTACAGCAGCAGGCGTTCACGTCTGATGGCGGCGCGGGTGAGTGTGTTGGTTCAGGGCTTCGCGGCGAAAGCACACTGCTGCGAGAGCACTGAAAGTTGATTGAGCACCTGTGATGAGCGGTAGATCGAGCCATGCCCCGCCGCCCAAGCCGGTGGCCCGGGTAATTCACGCACTCACTCGGAATCTTCTTCAAGTCCCGTCTGTTGCTTTGCCGTAATCATGATTGAAGAGCGAGCTTTTGTAGGATATGCTCAAACATCACGTACAAAGACTTAACTCGGCGAGCGCACCATACATGCACCGCAGCCCGCAGGCCCGCAGCTCATGTAACGCGGTAGCACCTCAGTTCAGCTCACAAGTGATCGTCGTAGACGTGCGCGGGTCAATTGCTGTTTCCCTAAGACCATATGTACGAACGGTATGGAGGCCATGATGCACGCACGCTTGCACGGCGGCATACAATGCACTGTGGATGCTTTGGCTGTAGGGACCTGCTTTTGAACTTTAGATTTTGAGAGAATGAGAGTGGCAGACGCGACCGAGCAGGTCCAGCAGGTGACGGTGGAGACGTGGTACGCGGGCGGGGCCATCTGTCTAGGGAGGAGAGGACGTGCCCGCTGTGCACAGCAGCCAACGAAATGGAGGACGAACACGCCGCTGTGTCCGCGGCTGACTTGCTACGCCCTCGCATGTCAGTTGTATATCAGCCATAGAACCGACGCCTTGCAAATCTTGCCGCACATTACCCCTGTCTTCGCCGGCAAAGGGGGGCACGCACTCATACGGACGCCGATGTCCATAATCATACACAAGAGATCTCGGTCTGTTGCTTGGGAGCTGCGTCTCGGCACGGAAAGGGGCTAAAGGGGCATGGGGCGGGGAAGGTGCATTTGTGTTTTGGCCATGGGGTTGCGGGGTTATAGCGTGTAAGGGTGGACTTCATGTAAAGCAGGGGTGGTGTAAATGCGCTGGCTTATTGCAGTGCAGCGGAGATAAGGCTAGTTATTGCGACGTAACTGCCGTACGTGTGGCATTAGGGTCACACGAGGGTGCCGGCGTGGGTACGTGCCGGGGCCGCATGAGGCCACGCCGACCGACCCTTAGTCGCGCGCCGCACGCTCGCTGCCTTATCTGCCGTTGTGCTTCTGTACTGTACTGAAGCTTCGTCCCTCTGCCGGGACGGTGACAACCCACCCACCCTCCCGCCGAGTCGCCGCGGCTTAATGCGGTGGCCCCGGGCGTGGCTGCGGTGCGGTTTCCAAAGTTTTTCATTAAGCATATATTTTTACAGGCCTTGTATCTCATTTGGGGAAAAGGGGGCAGGAATATCCGGACATGGCGGGAAAGGCCGTCAAAAATATCCAGTGCCATACAGAATCAGCGCCGGACCCCCACTTGGAAACTCTGGAAAACAGCCAAAATGGCCCATATCCATGGATATATAAGATACAAGGCCTGTATTTTTACCTATATCACAGGAGGCGACGGCCGGTGTCATTCAGCTCGCCACCAACACCACCGAGGCGGTCAGCAGCGCCATGAAGGCCGCCGTGAGCGCCAAGGACCAGGTCATCGAGAGAGCATTGAGAACCGCCGCATGCAGGGGAATACTGGCTATGCTGGCAGGGGGGGGGGGTAGGAAACAACGTGCCAGACCCCATGCCCTGAAACCCCCCGGGAGCCCCCTGGGGGAGACGACCAAGTCCCCCGCGGACAAAAGCGTCTCAAAAAGGGGGTTATATCCCTCCATTTCATACCAAAGCGGTGCCAATCGACTCCTCTCAGCGTGCTCTATCACGCCATGCCATCTGCGGGCCTGCTCCGCAACTTTGACACGAGCGGGATTCCATCCATGGAGATTCCCGGCCCAACCCCCGCCACGTAAACGGACCCGTATTCACTCCCAAATGCATTACTTGTTGTACTAATGCTACGGTGATACCTGATTGGGTGTTACCAGACCGTTCTGGGTCTCAAGTCCCCCGCCAGTGTCATGCGCATTTGTGTGACATGTGCCGACATGTCCACGTCCAGGCGTAGAGTTAGGCCTTCCCAGCGTGTAATCGTGTGAGCCGTTGCACCAAAAGCATATGTGCATCATATACTGCTGCGTCTGGGCCCCGTAGGACTGAGTTGGGGCTCCTCCCGAAATCCCTGAGGTCAGGCTCCCGAAACCCCACGGACCCCCGGGGGGGACGACCGACCGTCAACTTTGGGGGCCCAGAACTTCCTCACAAGACACCCTCTGAAAAAACTAAAAGCACGCGTTATTATCTCGTTGAGCTCTATCGTTTTAGAGCATGGGGTAAGAAACTTTGTTTTCTACTTCCCCCCTGATGCTGGCATAGTAATGATGGGGGGGGCCGCAAAACCCCTAACAGTTTCCTACTGATAAAAAGACTGATATCAAGAGTACTAATGCTTTACATTCATAATTTTGTAAATACGCAGATGCAGCTCTTCACCATCAACAGCCAGAACCAGGCCGACAATGGGCATGGTCGCGATGGGTGCGTGCACCGCCGCGGCGCACCACTTCGGCAGCCCCGACGCCCCCAAGGCTGGCAGCGAGATGGTGAGCATCATCAACGGCACCTCCTCCGGCCCCGTGGAGCTGGACGCCTGGAAGACCCGCCGCGTGGGCCTTCCCAATGTCGTCACCACCGCTGACCACGTGTGGCGCGTGGTTGTGGCGTTCATTTACGGCATCCTGGACTGCCTGCGCGAGGAGACCTCGCCCCTGTGGCGGTTACGAACCACCCCAACGTGGTGGAGGCCATGAGCCGCCGCCTCGTGGTAAGATGGGCGGTAGTAGCCACCAGGGGCGAGGTCTCCTCCCGCAGGCAGTCCAGGATGCCGTAGATGAATGCCACCACCACATGCCACACATGGTCAGGGGTGCGTGGGGATGACATTGGGGAGGCCCACGCGGCGGGTCTTCCAGGCGTCCAGCTCCATGGGGCCGGAGGAGGTGCCGTTGATGATGCTCACCATCTCGCTGCCAGCCTTGGGGGCGTCGGGGCTGCCGAAGTGCTGCGCCGCGGCGGTGCACCTGGTTCTGGCTGCTGATGGTGAAGAGCTGCATTTGCGTAATTACAAAATTATGAATGTAAAGCATTAGTATTCTTGAAATCAGTCTTTTCATCTGTAGGAAACTGTTAGGGGTTTTGCGGCCCCCCCATCATTACTATGTTAGCATAGCCAGTATTCCTCTGCATGCGGTGGTTCTCAATGCTCTCTCGATGACCTGGTCCTTAGCGCTCATGGCGGCCTTCATGGCGCTGCTGACCGCCTCGGTGGTGTTGGTGGCGAGCTGAATGACACCGGCCGTCGACTCCTGTGATAGAGTAAATATATGCTTAATGAAAAACTTTGGAAACAAAAGGCCTACATCTGGGCCTACATCTCGCTTTTGTTTTGTTTACTACGTGGACACGTATACGCTGCGGCCCATACTTTAAGAAATAAGAGGCCTGATCCTGTACTGCAATAATGCGGAAACTCTATACTAAACAGTGTGCCGATGAAGAGCTCTCCAGGAGCATTCCGCCCTTTTTGATACTCTCATCGCTTGGAAACGCCACTCACCATAGCGCGTGTGGCAACGACCTCCATCGACTTGTCGCTGCCGGTCTTGGACGGCGCCACCGCCTGGAAGGGCAGACGATAGAAGCATCTTTTCACGAAAATCGGCTCGCTAAGGGAACCCTTGGAAACTATCTGGGCGGCCAGTCTCACATCAGTATGCTTCCCCGAATAATCATAACGCAACCCACCGGGAGGGCCAGCGGCGAGTTGACAGCGCGGCGGGGCTCGTCAGAGGGACCCGCAGAGTGGCCCACCAGAGCCAGCTCGTTGCCCGCAGCGGCCGCAGCGGAGCTCGGCGCGGCGTCCATGTAGGTGTCCACCTTGGGGTTGGCCTGGGGCATGCACCACGTCCTCCTGCATGCACTTTGTCAAAAAGTTCAGGCTCTCTCCATCCTCAGTTCGATTGATGTTGGTATTTCACGCAAAACGACAAACCAGGGCGTACCTCGTTGATAGTGCAGTGGTTCAGAGCAATCTTGAGCGGCTCAGAGGCCTGCTTCTTGGCCGCGGGAGCGTACTCAACGCTGCGGTCAACCTGCATCACGGCCTTGTAACCCGCCGAGAGTGCTGATGGTAATACGGTGGCTCATTTTGCACGGTGATACGTAGCTGTCTGGGAAAGGCTTTGGACGGTCGTTTTTTTGGGAAACGATTAAGTAGCCACGCTTTATATCTTTATTTTTCGCCTCCAGCACGAGTAGGCCTTTTTCGATCGTAGGTCTGTGAACCTGCAACGCATTACCATTTGGACTCACCCGGCTCGTGTTTACAACCCCAGGGATTGCGTGTCCCCCTGCTGGCCCTTGGTAGCATTCCCGTTCGTTTTGCAGTACTTCCGCTTGCAATTTTCCCGAGCCAGCTTGATACCCTCTGCACTACTGATTTCCAGCAATTATCAGGTCACCCCTTCATTTTTGTTTGGGGCGATGAAACACACCTGCCTCTTCCTTTGTCCTAAAGCGCTAGTTTTCAACCACACACACCCCACCAACTGCTAGGTTGGTGTTTGCTACGTATAGTTGCTTGGCTTGGTGCGTGGTAAGCGTATTTGTTTCTGGTATGCATTGTGTAGCGACAAATTAAAGGTCGGGGCAATCACGTGACCCGACAGGTATGGAACAGCGCCACGTGCGTCTCAGCACGTGCCACGCCCTCAAGACAGTGGGGGACGCTGTGAGATTGGGGGCCCTGGTGGCAGCAGGGACACCGCCAGCCGACACGGAGGAATGGCGGCAGTGGGTCAGTCAGCATCTCTCCCCCACAGCGCCGGAAGGCTTCAGAAGGAGCCCGACGCTGCAGGCTATCCAGCTGCTACTTGCAGACATCAGCCCAGAATGGCGAGCAGCGGCGGAGCAAGTGGAGCAGCAACTCAGCGCTGGAGGTCAGCCGCCGGCGCAGACGACGGAGGCAGTGCGGGCTCAGATAGTAGGCAGGCTAGGCTGGCGCAGGGGCTTGCTGATGCCCATAAGGCTCCAGCGCTTAACAGTCAGCCAGGCCACGGCGATGCTAATGCGACCAATCGAACAGCGGCGGACCCAGCTACACGCGGACTTCGCCAGGGAAGCCAGAGGCGAGGCAGCAGCCACCACGACAAACGCAGCGGTGACAACTGCGACCACGCCTACAGGCACGAACCCTGTGCGCGCCATGCTGAGCAGGATGTGGCACATACGGTGGGAACGGGAACACGTGGAGGTCCTGTGGCGACTGGCAGTGGATGGAGTACCGTTGGCTGGAAACAGCCACGTCAGTGGAGCCCAGCAGCAGGAAGCGTGTGGATGCGGCGCCCACGGAGGAACGCACGGCGCACCCTGCTCGCCGCGAGCACATCACTTCTGGGAGTGTCCCGTGGCGCAGGCAGTGCTGGAGCAGATTAACGCGGCGATGGCGAACACCATCACTCGGCAGCAGCTATGGCTAGCAGAACCGCCTCACGGAGTGCAGCAAGCAGTGTGGGACGTGGTGGTAATAGCCGCCCTCTCGGCCATGGAACGCGCCCGGACGAGGTTGAGGGCAGTTACCAACGCAGGGCCCCCAGAGGGTATGGAGACTGAGCCGGTAGAAATCGCTAAAGCGGAAGCGGTGACAGGGTTTTGGAGGCGGCTGCAGGACTTCGCAAGATTAGGGGTGCCCAGGAAGGGGTGGAGGGAGGTAGGCACAGCGCACCCCCTGCTAGCCGTGCAGGGCGGGCGCATTAAGGTTCAGCAACCTGCTTAGTCAAGTCTTGTCAGCTCGCAACTGCTGCTTATAAGCAGTGCTAGATAGAGTGTAGATGAGACGCGGTTTGTGTGTGTACGTGTGTGTGTGGGTGGTACCGTTGACGGTGACGTTTGTTCACGACCCTTGTGGTGGCGGGTAGGCGCTCGGTTGCGTGCTTGTCCCCTCTGCGGCAGGTGACTCGATTGAGTTGGTGGTTTGGGCTGTAGCTTTGGCGGCTAGGTGCGGCGGCTTTGAGCGTTCTCGCCGGCCCTGTCCCTCTTGCTACGTGTGGCCTGCTGATGAGTAGCAGAAGGGTGACACGTGTGTTCCCAGGCGTTGGTAGCCCCCAGGGGAGCGCGCGCGTGGGTTGCTCGTCTTCGGGTTGTCTCTTGTCGGGGGTTTCGTTTGAGGTATTAGGTGCGCGAGCTGTCTCCACACCGCCTGGTCCTGTGGGCTCAGGAGAGCACAGGGAGGCGTTTCTCGTTTCGCGGCTAGGCTTGCTGTGCGCGGGTAGGGCAGGTCAGCCGTGGGCTTGGGTTTCTAGCGCTGTTTTTGTGAGCGCTCTCGCCAGTCCAGAGACTGGTAGGCTGCAGAGGCCGTGTGTCGGGCCCGGGTCGGAGGCAGGCCCACAGCTGTAACATTAACGTGACCCCTCGCGTCTAGTACGCCGTAAATTCAACTGGAACTGCGAGTAACTACAAGTACACACGCTCTTTGTAGTCTGTTTTTCATTCATTTCCTATAACACAGTCTGTTTTTCTTCTGCCTCACACTGCCGCGGCGGCCGTGGAACAGCCCCGGTCACGATACTGTCCAACCTCGGTTGGCGCGGGTTGGCGGCACCAGGGGCCCTGGGCGGCACCAGCATGTGGCGCACCGGAATCGTGAAGGTTTGAGCCGCCCCGTCTTGTAACTGAGAAAACCATACGGTCCCTCTTTTGTATTCAGGTCCATTTTGTGCTTTGGCCGACAACGCCGGTAGATGAGGTCGCCCGGCCTCAAGTCGTCGGGCAGAAGAGCAAGGGGGTCAGGGCTGTCAGGCACCGTTAGTGTAATCAGTTTCTGTTGTTTTGATAGCGGGGTCTCCTTGTCTTCGCCAGTCAAACGCACGCGCTTCAGGGTGCGTCCAGGCACGAGCTCAGGAACAACTGTCTCATTGCCATACGCTCCATGCTGTCGGTCTGTCTGGGTGTCTGCCACTGCCGCGCCCAGGGCCACTGCCCACTGCCCTCCCCTGGCCGCGCCCATCTTCAGACCGGCCCGTGGCCCCGTTGGCGTATTCTTAGCATTCGCCGCGCGTAATCTCGGATCTGTTGTTCTTTTGACTTCAGTAAATTTTTATCCATTTCCTTTGCAATCCCCTGCAAAAGCTCCTGAGTATCTGCCACCCTAGCAGCCGTCGCCCCCTTCCCCCCCCGAGCCCTCACTCGGCAACGAACATGCGGCACGCACTCATGGAGATGCTGCTGGGCAATGAGCGCCCTGCGGCGCTGCGGCCTGGTGGTGGTGGTGGTGGCCCGGGGCCTGGCGGCGGTGGCCCCGGCCCAAGTGGTCAAGGCCCAGGGCCTGGCGGCGGAAGCCCAGGGCCTGGCGGCGGCGCCCGCGGCCCCAGTGGCGGCGGCACAGGGCCTGGTGGCGGCGGCCCGGGGCCTAGCGGCGATGTGTGCATGTGCGGAGCGGAGGGGGCGGGCAAGGCCACATGGAGGAGGAGAGCGCGGAGCCGCCCAAAAAGCGGCGCCGGCACGCGGGCTAATATTACGTGATGTAGGCAGCATGAGTAGTGTGGCTGCTTAATCGTGGCTTGACCATCTGGATTAGCGACTGCGCACCCGGCTGGCAGTGCCTGCACAAACCGACCCCGGCTATGTCCGGGAGATGAGGTACTATCGAACACCTTCGGCCTCAGACGGTGGATGCGGTGCGGGATCAGCCCGCTTTTCCCGTGCTTCACGGGGACCACCTCCCTTGTCGTTATTTCGTTTGCGTCTGGTGACGCCTGTTTGTGTGGTACACTGGTACTTCGTGGGGTTAGGATACTCCTGGCCTTGCGGTGCACTGCCTGGACCGCGCGCGCGCACAGAACCGCGGTGCATTTATTAGCCGCGCGCTTGGCCGCGCGCATCGTGATGCTGTGTTAGGAGTGGCTTTGGCGGGCGTGTACCTGGCTTCGACACGACTGCGCAGCTGTGAGTTGGGTCGGCAGCCAAGCAGGGGTGGCGGTTGGCTGCGCTCTTCGGAGCGGTGGTTCCCCTGTGCCACGACGGAGTTTACACTGTCCCCTTCTTGTAACCCGCAATCATAATGACTTCAAAGCCAACCGGCCGCCGCAGATATAATGTCAACCCAGTATCAGCTGCCACTAACGTGTGTGGCTGCAACCCCACCCCCATAAGGCCACAACGTTCGGCCGTACGCACGTTTACACATCTGAGCCCCCAGTCCTTGCGCGTTAAAAGCCACTCCTTGCTACACGCGTCCGACTCGCAGCCACTCCAAATCCCTTTCATCACTCTCATCCGCCACCATGGCCGCGGCCGCATTCCCACCAAACACCAGGGCCGGCCCAAGCAAGCCGCCACCACCACAACCACCACCATCACCACCCTTACCACCGCAGCTGCTCCTGCTCCTGCTGCCGCCGCCACCGCCGCCGCTCCGTTTGCCCCGGCTGCGCCCCCCTTTTCTAAGCCCCCCTCCCCCCCGCGTGCGCCCGTTGTTACGACCACAGCCGGAAGGTGTTGTCGGAGCCGCAGCTGACCATGTACTGGCCCGCCGGGTCGAACAGCACCGCCTGCACCGCGTCCTCGTGGCCGGACAGCTCCACCTGATTGTGTGAGCGGTGTGTGTGTGTGTGTGTGTGTTGGTAAACGGAAACGGAGAGGAATCCCCGCAATCGCTCGCAGTTACTGACGGATACGTGTGTGTGTGTGTGTGTGTGGGTGAGTGTGTGTGTTAGAGATCACACGGTGTGTGTGTGTGTGTGTGTGTGTGTGTGTGTGTGTTAGAAAGGCACAAGGGAAAGGTGCGTGTAGTTTATTTCAAAAAACTAAGGCGACCACGAAGGAAGTTAAGGAGCAGTGAGTTGGCGAGTGCCAGACGTTGAGAGCAGCTCATGGGGGGATCCGAGGGCTTGGTCAGGCGCTGGAGCGGTGCGGAATCGATCGCAGAGGCCAGGTGCTGGTGTGCCGTGTGTGCTCTGCACCTCAGCCGCAACGACCACTGCAAACACCACAACCGCACGAATGCCCCCCCGCCCACTTGCACACACACGCACATGCACACGCACGCACCTGCAGCACGCCGTCGGTGGTGCCGTAGGCCTTGACCTTGCCGTCGTCGCACGCCACCGCCAACACCTGGCCGGAGCGGTCGAACGAGCTCTTGTTCGCAGGGTGCTTGCCTGCAGGGCGGGGCAGCAGGGGCCGCAGGGGTGGGTGGGTGGGTGGCAGCAGGGGCGGAGGTGTGGGGAACAGCGGCAGCCGCGTGTGTGGGCTACGGGGTTGTCCCCCGCCCCCCGCCCCCCCCTGCTCGCTCTCTCAATCTGCCTCGCTCACCGGTGTTGATGGTGGCGACCTCGGCAGTCATGCGCGTGTCCCACAGCTTCACGATGCCGTCCGCGTCCGTGCTGGCCAGCTGCGTGCCCAGGATGTTGAATGACACGCCGTTGCAGCTGTTCTGGTGGCCGTAGTAGGTCTGGGCGGGCGGAGGGGGAATTGGGGTGTGGAAAGGGTGGAAAGAGTGGAAAGGGTGAGCAAGGATGGGGGAAGGGGTTCCATCACATGGGGGGCGCCCCCTACATGGGAATGGCAATCTTGGGATCTTAACAACTTTTGCCAGAACCCTCGCGCATTCACCAAATCTTGAATATAGCTTCCTTACATGTACAAGAGATCCACCATGTCCGCATCCATGCGCAAGGGTTCCAGTGTCGTACTTTTGGGGTTGTACGGCAGGGGGTCAAAACCCCCCAAACATGGACCCAGCACCCGTGAAACACGCGCCCAACCCGCCTCTGACAGCTTAAATATATTATACACATGTATATGCATATATTGACTGCTCTCGCTGCATCATACCTTGATGCTAGCACGCGTGCCGTGCAAAACACGTCTGTCAATACCCCCCATGCAGCCTGACACGCCCCACGGCTTCCCGGCTGTCAAATACACCTCCCACAGCTTCGAAGGCTTGTTATACACGTATATAAGCATGTGGTATACTTTCCCCAACAATTATCGCTGTATGGGGATGGTCCTGATGCCGGACGGCGCCGAGCTGGTGAGGCATAGGATGGGGGAAGGCACCGGCACGGGGGAAGGCACCGGCGCAAACCCAATACTCGCTCTACGACTGCCCGATTAAGTGTACATATACTTGTATACCATTATATTGCTAATGCCATACCCAAACATGTCAGAGAAGCAAAACATCGCGTCGACATTGCTCCCGCTGCGACCCTCGTAAAATGACTTGCTATTAACTCCTATGGCTTCGTTTGTGCCTGATGTACTTGGTGGTGCTAGCGGCGGGCTTGGAAGGGCGTATCTCGGCCTCTCCCGGCCTAAATTGCAAATGCCGATCAGTTGGGATGAGCTCAGGGCGCCGATTTGGAGCTCCCGGACAACCGCTATCGCTACATAGTGTGTGAAGGGCCCCATGGCACTCCAAAACGCGACCGCAGTGAACTTGTTGAGGGCTCGCATGCTCAATGCATCTCGCGACCTCGCGCCCAGCCGTTGCGGTGGCATATGTGTGGGTCTGTATCATAAAAACACATTTGAAACTGATTGACAGCGCTGAAAGGGGCTACCTAGCGACTGCAACATCGGCGGCACTCCGTGTAAGGCGCTCCCCCCATGTGGGGTTCCATGCATGTTAAATTAATGACTGACGGAGGAGATGTAGACAGGCGATGCGACACAAGGGGAAGGTGAGGAAGGTTGAAAGCCAGTTGAGCAGCAAGACACCCACACGGCCCCCCCACCGTGCAACGGGGGACTACAGGCCCCAACACAACACGCAGCCGCCCGCCAGCCCGGCCGCTGCACCATCGCCCAGACACCCCACCGCCACGTCACGACCTGGCTGTCCCGCCGCCCCACCACCTAGCTGCTCCCCCCCCCCACACCGCCCCCCCCACACCGCCCACCTCACACTGCGTACCCCTCCACAACTCCCACCTCACACTGCCCTTCCACCACCCATTCCCTCCACCTCACGCCGCCCACCCACCCACACCACCCACCCACCCACACCGCCCACCCACCCACCCACACCGCCCACCCACCCACCCACACCGCCACCCACCTGCGTGCACAGCCCCGCGCGCGCGTCCCAGATGGACACGGTCTTGTCGGAGGAGGCGGTGGCCAGGCTGCTGGTGAAGGGCTGCCACGCCACGTCGTTGACGCTGTCCACGTGGCCGCGCAGCGCCATGCGGCACTTGGAGGCGGGCAGGTCCCACAGCCGGACCTGCAGGGCCGCGGACAGGGAGGTAAGGGTGGGGGAGATAAGGGTCGGGGAGATATGGGGTAGCTCATCCCAGAAACCGAACATAGGGGAGGGGGAGATAAGGCAGGGGAGGGGGAGGTACGGGGGCACAAGCCGGAGGAGTGGTGGGTGGGTGCGTGCGTGAATATGTGGCCTTGTGTGTGGCTGCTGCTGGCTCATGTCTACACGCCAGTGTAATCATCCATGGCCGCGGGCCAAGTGGCCATGGCGCTGCAAAGTGCGCTGCCGGCTGCTGCTACTGCTGCTGCTCACCGTGTGGTCCAGCGAGCCCGACGCCACCACCTCGCCGAGGTGGTGGAAGCGCACGCTCCAGATGGCCTGTGGGGTAGAGGTGGGGTGGGGTGGGGTGGGGTGGGGTGGGGTGGGGAGGGTGTGAGGATGGGTGGGTAGGTGTGTAGAGGTGGGAGTGGGTTTTTCATCTGAACCACAGTCTGCAGTCGGTGCGGCTACACGAACACACAGCGTGTCACTTGTCCGTAAACCGAACCGCAGACAGTCAGACACACATGCACACACGAACTCCTCCCCTTCCCCTTGCCTCCCCCTCCCCCCCGAGGTACTCATGATGCGGGTACGGGGTACCCCAACCCCCTTTTCCTCGCCACACACCTACCTGCTTGTGGTCGGTGAATGTGGTGACGCAGCGCTGCTTCTCAAAGTCCCAGATCTTGACGCTGCTGTCGCCGCCGCCCGAGGCCAGGCAGGTGCCGGCGGGGTGGAAGTCCACGCCCGCCACCCAGTCCTTGTGCCCCTCGCCGCACATGATCAGGTCGCCGCCTGTGGACGTGTGGTGTGGCAGTTGGGCGGTGGGTTGGGTGGTTGGGCGGTTGGTTGGGAGGACGGCTGGGAGAAAATAAGTTAGGGTGCGTGGCGAAAGCACGTTGGACGCTGCCCACGCACGCAGCCCAGTGACAGTGCCTCCTGTTCGCAGCCGCGCCCGCACGCGAGCTGCGCCTGGCCCCCCCCCGCTGTACCTCTGGACATCGGCACTTCATTATTGATTAAACACCATCCATGGATGGCTACCCCCCCAGAAAAGGACACGCACCCGGCATGTGCCACATCTTCCAGGTCTTGTCGTCCGAGGCGGTGACCAGGATGGGCTTGGTGGGGTGCAGCGCCAGGTTCGCCACCGACAGGAGGTGGCCCTGTGCAGGGACACATGGGGGGCGGGGGGTTCCATGCATGTTAAATCAATGACGGGGGGGTTGCAAAGGGGGTCCATGCATGTGCAGTTATATGAGTTATGGGGGAGGGGGAGAGGAGAGGGTTTGCGTCGAGGTGGGCGGGCCAGGGTCGGCGGCTCGGGCTCGGGAGCGCACAACCGCAGTATGGCGTGGACTGGTCTCGGCGCCGCTGCAGGGACCCCTTTATTCAGGGAGCCCGGCAAGGTTGAGGCCGGCCTACTCCCGGCCCCCTCACCTTGAACGTCTTGTTGAGCGCCAGCATCTTGACGGGTGCCGCGGGGAACTCCAGGTCCGCGTAGGGGTTCCGCCGCGGCGGCGCGTTCAGGGACGCCCAGCCGCTGCGCGGCGCAGCCGACACCGCGCCGCCGGTGCGGCCCGTGGTGGCGGCGCTGCCCACCACCGGCGGCACGTCGCTCGTGAGCGCGCCGCCGCCGTTGGCGGCGGCGGCGCCCTGCGCGCGGGCGGAGGAGGCGCCCCCCGCGGCGGCGGCTGGGGCGCCCACGGAGCGCTCCCCGCCCGGCAGCGGCGCGGCCGCCACCTGCTCCAGCGCGTCCACCTGTGTTTGTGTGTTAGAGATCACAAGGAGATAACAAACAAATGTGTGTGTGTGTGTGTGTGTGTTGGTCAACGGAAACGTGCGTGTGCGTGTGTAAGTGCGTGCCACACAGTGCCCCATGTGTGTGCCGTCGCGCAGATCGCCACGTTTAGACCCTTGACCGCTAGCGAAGCCGTTTGCCCCCCCCCCATTTTCACTTTCGCCCTTCCGGCGGCTGTTTGGGCCAGGATGTAGAGATTGGCGCTAGGCTCCGTGCTGAGATAGTTTTCGTTAAGGAAGTCCCCGTCGTTTCAAACGGTTAATTCGCGGAATCCGCATGTGTGGACTCCAGTCTAGCGTTGCGAACTGCATCTTTGGTGGCGTGGTAGCAGTAGGGAGGTAGCTAGGCACGGACAGTTCAAACCGACCCCGACTATGTCCGGGCGATGAGGTAGTTCGGCCTCAGACTGTGGAGGGCTGAGCCCCTTTTCTCTGACACAGGGGAACACTTGTCACTTTCGCCCTTGCGTTCCGCTTGACCTCCTGCCCACAGTCAGCCTCTGCCCCGCTCTCTCCCCGCGACCCCAGCCCTCCCCGCCTCTCACCCTCGCCGCCAGCTTGTCTCGCTCCAAGCTCATCATCATCTTCTCCTTCATCAGCGTCTCGTACTTCTTCTTCAGCTCCAGGATTGTGGGCTCGTACCTGTGCCGGGTGGCGGTTTACGGTTACGGCAGGTGCGGACTTGAGGTTGCAGTTGCAGGTGCGGTTGCAGATCCACAAAGGCTGGGAAGGGCGCGCGGCGCGTATTCACCTCATGCTCCACATGCTCCACACACGCCAAGCTTCCCCCCCCTGCTGGCGGCACAAGGAGTGCCCCTCGACGCCTCGCGCCGCCGCCCTTGCTTGCTGCCACTGATTCCAACCCCTCTCCAATCCCAACGCCAGGCCGTGCCAGCCGCGACGACCTACTTGGCGTAGTGGTCCTTGAGCCGCCGCAGGTCCGTCAGCAGCTTGTTCTTCTCCTGTGAGGTGTTGGTGGTGTTGGTGTTGGTGGTGTTGGTGGCGAGTGGTGGCAACACGGTGCAGCGGCGTGCGTTGCATGCAGCAGCGAGCAGGGTTGCTGTCATCGTGCCTAGCCATGTCGGAGTCAGCCGAGCCGTGCTTCAGGGCCCATTTGCAGTGCGTGCCGCGCAGTGTGCCGAGCGCGACTCCTCCCCTCCGCCCAGAGCCCCCCCCCTCGTTCTTTTGCATCGAATATGGCTCCTTTGGGCTGGTACTTACACCCCCCTCGCCCTGCCCTCCGCCCAGATCCCCCCCCCCCCCCCCCCCAGTCACAGCAACGCACTCATGCGGCAGCCCATCCAAAGGCGCATGCTGGGCCCCCCGCCCAACCACACCATTCCCATGTCATGGCCTACACCCATGGTGCCTCTGCCCCGTGACCATGCCCGCCGCCCTGACCCAAACCCTCGCAGTCCCCTTCCCCTCTCCCTCCGCCCCGGCACGCGCCCCACGACAGCCCTCCTCCCATACACTTACATTCGTATCCCCTCGCTCCTACCTCATCCCCTAGCTCCCCCCAACCATCCCCGTCCTTGGCCACCAAGTCCCACAAGCCACCATTGTCATCTCCGTCACGATTTCCATCACTCCTGCACCACCATCACCCCACGCCATCACCCCCTCTCTCCCGTCACCCCATTGCCTCTACCGCCTCGCCCTCCCACCCCCTGCTAACCAGCACCTCCACCCCCTACTACTTATAACTTCCAAGCGCCGGCCAATGGCGCACCTGCGCCACGCGCTTGTGGTGCATACGGTGGAAGTCGCGCTCCTTGCGGAACTTGTCCCACGTGGCACTGGCGCGGCCCGCAATGGACTTGGCCTCCGCCAGCTCGCGACGCAGCCCAGCCACCTCGTCCTCCAGCTCCTGCGCGCCAGTGTGCGTGGCAGTGTGTGCGTGTGGAGGTAGAAGGTTCCGGACGCGGTCGAATGACCGGTGCCCGGATGCGGTGGCACCTCCAGATACCCCTGCACCCGCCCCGCCACCACCACCACCACCACTTCACGTACACACACCGTATTCCCCGACCGCTCCGCTCACCGCGTTGCGCAAGTACACGTCCGGCACTGTGGTGCTGTTGTCAAGCCGCCCCGTGGCTTTGAGCTCGTACCACTCCGCCTCGAAGCACTCGCACGTCCGCGAAAGCCCCATTTTGATGAAGAAGTTGCGCAGAAAGTCATCTATGACCTCCGGCTTCTTCACCACTTGCCCCGGTTTTACTTCGGGTGCCCGCGGTAGCCCCGCCACCGCTTCTTGCTGCGCACACGATGAGATGCGGGTTGGGTTGAGGCAAGCGGTTTGCACTGCAGGGCGGCAGCGCAGCGATCGACTGCAGGGTGCCCGGCGGGACTGGGGTGCCAAGCAGGGGCTGACCGCAAGAGTGCCCGCGACCCACCTTGCTTGTGAATTGTTGGAGTTTGCGCAGCGCCGCATCCAAGTCCTCGCTGGCGTCATCCTCACCGTCGCTGCAAGCGGGCCGAATACACGTTCAGAACCGCGCGACATCGAACATGCGCCTACTTCTGCAAGCCGAACCAGCGCACGCTTGATCCTCACCTCATTACATCTACTTCTTCATACTTAAAGTCGTCATCCGAGTCCTCTAGACGCAGGGTGTCCAGCCCGGCAGCAGCCATCTTCGCCTGCTGAGCTCCTGCACTCTATATCAGTGCTATAATGTTATCAGAGAATCCCTGATTATCGATAGAATGACAGAAAAAGCATGTTCATGAGGTAGTGAGGAATTCTATGAAAGTTTGCAGGGAAGTCGTGGAAGTGTCTTGCAAACGTTTGGTCGTTAATTCTCCTATAATCGCAATACTCTGATGTTGCCAGACCGCGGAACGCTGCCATGGAAAATCCCAGCATGGGGGCAGCGAGCGGGGGGATGGGTCGACCTTGGCGCTCAGACGAAATGAATGCGCCAGCTGACTGTTGCAATGCATTCGCACTACACCATGTGGCATGAGAGTAAACATACGAGAATGAGTTGAAAGCTGGGAAGCAAACTGGACTCTTTCCATACACGCACACACTTTCAGACGCCTAGCGATGATCAAAGTGGGTATTACTGCAACGATTTTGCACCTTTTGACAATAATGCTGGAATTGACTCCGCCTTAAACGAGGTAGACTGTTGCTCAACGGCTCCAACCATCGCCAGAAGCGTTCGGCGCCCCGCTGCTGTGCGCCGCACGCGCATAGACGCACCACGCTACCACTGCACGTGCATTGCGACCTGATGGTGGCCGCCGAGGAAAACGTTGGATCCCTAGGGGGTAGTCTGGCCGACGTGACGGAACGACTGGCGGGGGTCGGCCTTGCGGAAGGCGTCAGCACCTGCCAGCTGGAGGCGCCCGCTCCCACGGGGCCCTGCCCGCCGCTGCCCGCCAACGTGCTGTCCCTCATTGGGCGCCACCTCACCCTCGAGGAGCGACTCCTGGCGGGCGGTGCCTGCAAGGCCTGGCGCAGCGGCCTGCATGAAGGCGAGTTGGCTGTGAGAGCGCAATGCCCGCGTCGCCAGACCACGCGCCTCGTCCGTCCCCCGGACCTCCCCCTCTTCTTCTTCCCCTGCAGGCTCCTTCCCCCCCACCCACACATCCACACATCCAATCACCTCTGCGCATCATTTCCCGTCTCATACAATAACCGCAGCCATCCAGTTCATTATCTGAATGGTGGTGCCAGTGCTGTTTCTGATGCTGAATCTGAATCTGATGCGAAAAGCGCACTGCTGCTGCAGCCATCACCCTGCTGGAGTACCAGCTGGACGACGGCTCCTGCGCCGAGGCGCGCCGCCACACCTGCCAGGGCTGGGCGGCGCTGCTGGCGGCGGCGGGCGCGGCGGCCAGCCCCATCACCGCCATCCGCGCGCGGGTGGGCCTGTCCGGCAACCTGACGACCAGCAACTCGGTGTCGGTGCTGGTGGCCGGGCTGGCGTCGCACAGTCACCTGCAGCACCTGTCCGTACTGCAGGTGACTTGTTAGTTCGGACCGCGTGAAGCGTGTCTTGTGCCGCGTGATAGCTAGACTGAGATTCGTGTGTGCGTGGCAGGTAGGGTACCTTCGTCGGCGGTAGGGGAAAGCGGGCAGAAGAGGTGATGCCACGAGGTGATGCGTGGTGCAGGTGATTTGCTGCTGGGCGTTGTTTGCCGAGAGAGCTGGACGCGCTGTGGACGTCCCACACACGTACACACCGCGGCTCATCTATCCATGCGCCCCACTGCACACACACACACACACACACACACACACACACACACACACGCACACACACACACACCTCTTGCCTGCAGGCGCCGCACAACTCCGGGCACACGCTGCCCGCGCGGACGCGTGCCGAGGGCGGGCGGCTGCGCCGGCGCGCGCGCTGGGCGCGGCCGCCCTTCACGGTCTTCCCCAGCATCAGCTCGCGCGAGATGCACTGCCTGTGCTCGCGCCTGAGCCGCCTGGTCAGCCTCAGCCTGCGGGAGTGCATCTTCCTGGCGGGTGGGTGGGCTGCGGGGCGGCTGGGTGGGTGGGCTGCGGGGCGGCTGGGTGGCTGCGCGGCTGGGTGGCTGCGCGGCTGGGCGGCTGGGCGGCTGGGTGCTGGGCGGGCGGGGCGGGTGGTGCTTGTGGGCGGCTGGGCGGGCTGCAGCTTATTCCAGTCGTGGGTGGGCGGCTGAGCGGGTGGGTGCTGAGGCTAGGTATGCGGCGCGACACGGAAAGGCCACGCGCGTGCTTAAGCCTGCACGCACTAGCCGGTCGGGAGGTGTGATGTGGTAGTTTAATACATTCCCCAATGCCATAACGAAAATCCCAAACCCAGAGCCATAGAGCGCAGGGGGGAATCGACCGCGACCAAGCCGCGCAGTGCCAATGGCCAGTGCATGTTCTGGAGCGCTGCTCCGTCCAAACCAGTGGCTGCTGGCTGCTGGCCGCAGGCTTTGACTCGTGGCTGCACGACCTGCGGTCGCTGCAGCGGCTGGAGCTGGTGCCCACGCAGGAGGCCGTATGCCAGCACGTGCGCTCACCGGACAAGCGGGGCCGGGTGGGTGGCTGCTTGGGTAGGTGGGTTCGGAATGCGCGGGCACGTCCTGGCTGCGTGCGTGGGTGCGTGGGTGGGTGGGTGGGTGCGTGGGTGGGTGGGTGCAGTATGGTGAGGGTCGTGCGGCGCGTGTGTTTGCGGGCGTGTTAGCGGCGCGCACTCTGCCTCCGCGTTGGAGCGACCGGCACCTGATTGATGACCCTATTGTCCACTTAACGCGCACTGCCGCACTTACCCCGCGGGCCTTGGTCGGGTGGTTTGGGCGACGGGGAGCTTAATTCGGGACGGGGGATTGTCGAGTGTTCTCTGTTGTCAGCGTAGGCCACGCTTTCCTCCTCGCTCTTTTGCATGGGTATGGTTTAGTTTGGGCTGGTAACCACAACCCCCCCCCCCCCCGGCACGCCCCCCCGGGCATCGGCGCTTCATTTTTGATTAAACACCATCCATGGATGGCTACGCACCCTATAGTAGGTGCCCCGCACACATATCATACACACATACACACACACACACACACACACACACGCACGCACACACACACACACACACACACAGCCGCGGTCAGCGGGGTCACTGCGGCTTATCGGGTTGGGCGACGCCACCCGGGATTACGGGAGTTTTGCGTGGGGTTTTGGCACGTTCCGCAGCTCTGCAACCGCGCCCGCCACTGCGCCCCATTCCGCCGGGTTGTCTTAAGCGCGCCGTCTGCCCTGCCTCGTCCTCTCCTCCACTAGGGAGGAGAGCCGTTTCCTGGGTTGGGATTGGGCGGGCTGCGTGTCTAGTTAGCTTGCTTGCTGCACGCCGTTAGCATTGCCGCCTCTTTTTCTTTGCCATGCCCGTGACACTTTCGCGCTGCCGCCCTTTGCCTATGCTTCCTCTGCCGCCTGTAGGTGAGACTACGGACAGCGGGCGGGAATCAGGGAATTAGGCGTGCTGGGTAAACGTTTTTTAGGCGCATGTCACAAGCATATGGGTGCATGTCGGGGTCGGTTTGCTTCGCGAACGCCCGACGGGTTCCAGGCTATTTCTGCGGGTAAGTATGACTACCGGGGCTACGCGGTACCGTCCAAGAAGTATTCGGTGCGTATCCGTCAGTAACTGCGAGCGATTGCGGGGATTCCTCTCCGTTTCCGTTTACCAACACTAGGGCATCACCTGTGACGTCTTTGGATTGGCAGGGGCCAGTAGGGCTCCTCGGTAAGTCGGGTTCTGACACAGCAGTCGGGGCTCGGGGCTACCGTTTTTTCGGGACTGGTGGGTGGGCTCATGTCTTGCTCGTGGGCTACTGGGCTGGGGGCTATATAAGCCCTCCGGTACTACTTGTTTTCTATTCCTTTGTCCAACATTTTGCCTCTCATGGGCCGGGAGCGCGGAGCTGGGTTAGGGGGTTTGGGCGACAAATGGCCGACGCCGACCTTCAACAACGCCTTGAAGACTTCGCTGATGCTCGTACCCACTGGAACCGTCACAAGAAGCGCATTGAAGCTGTACTGGCGTATTCTACCGTCACGGAGCTAACGTCGGCGCGGCACCGACTATACCAACGACGATCGCGGCCGCATTGCCCCTGCGGCTGCCCGCCACCGCCCACACCGCTACCGGCGCGCCCCAAGCCGCCGCCAACCACGGCCCGACCCCGCCACCACCGCCACCTGGCACGCTGGCGGAGCTCACCCAACGCTTCTTCGTCACCCGGCCTACCAACCCGCACGCCGTCGCCCTACCCCGCCGGCGCCCGAGTGCCGTCATGCGCCCCTGAACGCTGGCGCGGACCACCGCCTGTGGAGCTCTGGGCCACCGCCATGTGGCGTTAGCATTCAGGGGGGTATTTGTGTTGCGTGCGTGTGCATACCGACGCGGCCACTGCGGCCGCGCACATCCCTAGTCTCGGTGCTGCCGTGGAGCGGGGAGCGGGGGGCCAGCCCCCGCCAGCCCACGGCGTGCCTCACTCACACACAGCCGCGGTCAGCGGGGTCACTGCGGCTTATCGGGTTGGGCGACGCCACCCGGGATTACGGGAGTTTTGCGTGGGGTTTTGGCACGTTCCGCAGCTCTGCAACCGCGCCCGCCACTGCGCCCCATTCCGCCGGGTTGTCTTAAGCGCGCCGTCTGCCCTGCCTCGTCCTCTCCTCCACTAGGGAGGAGAGCCGTTTCCTGGGTTGGGATTGGGCGGGCTGCGTGTCTAGTTAGCTTGCTTGCTGCACGCCGTTAGCATTGCCGCCTCTTTTTCTTTGCCATGCCCGTGACACTTTCGCGCTGCCGCCCTTTGCCTATGCTTCCTCTGCCGCCTGTAGGTGAGACTACGGACAGCGGGCGGGAATCAGGGAATTAGGCGTGCTGGGTAAACGTTTTTTAGGCGCATGTCACAAGCATATGGGTGCATGTCGGGGTCGGTTTGCTTCGCGAACGCCCGACGGGTTCCAGGCTATTTCTGCGGGTAAGTATGACTACCGGGGCTACGCGGTACCGTCCAAGAAGTATTCGGTGCGTATCCGTCAGTAACTGCGAGCGATTGCGGGGATTCCTCTCCGTTTCCGTTTACCAACACACACACACACATACACACGCACACACAACCTGATCGACGCAGATCAACTTCTACTACGCGCGGCAGATGCGTTTCTGCCTGTCGCCCAGCTCCTGGCCCACGGGCCGCTCCGCCGCCTCGCTGACCAGCCTCACACTGGGCGCCTGCCTGGCCTCGCCCACGGACCTCACCGCACTGGCGGCCCGCCTGCCGCAACTCAAGGTAGGTGTTAGGCATGTGTTGCCACAACGAAACCGGGAGAACCCAGCGCCACGGAGTTTCTTACCGATGCTGTACCATTAGGTGCAGTAGGCGCATGTGCGTGCATGGCGAACCCAGCATGACGTGCTTGCGATTTCTTTATGGTTTGGGTGTTGTTTGTCTCGTGTGAGCCGTGTGAATCCACTACCTCAATCGCCGTGTTCCACACAGCAGCTCATCCTCTTGCGCAGTCGCACCCCATGCTGCGTTGTTGCCTGGCAAGGCGGTTGCTCACTCCTGTCCTCCCTGGCCTCTGCATCCTGCTCTTGTGCTCTCAACCCTCAACGCAAGCCGCAGCTCCCCTCAAATCTCCCCTCCATCCTCGCCCCGCCGCTCTCCCTCAACTCCTCCCCCCTGCTCCCAGGCGCTGCGGCTGGAGGCGGTACCGCTGGACGAATACGCGCGAGCCGTTTTCGGCCCTGGGGAGGGCGCGACTGGGCGGATGCAGCGCGAGCTGGGCAGGGTGCTGCGGGAGAGCTTCACGGTGCGTGGCGACAGTTGGAAGAGTCGTCGTGTCGCAAAATGGATGTGTGCCTCCCTTCATCGCTTGACACCTCTCGCCGCGTTTTGCCCCCCCCCTGTCATCACCAAGACCGCTGCACCAACCACCCCCCCATCGGACATCGGCAACTCATTGTTAACTAAACACCATCCATGGTTGGCTCCCCCACCGCCGCACACACATACACACACCATCCCATGGTAACACGCGCAGCGAACGACGATCGATGGCGCGCCGTTGCCTATGCATGCTGCACGCACGGTGTCGACCCTTCCTCTCCTTGTGCTTTTCTAACACCATCCCATGGATGGCTTACCCCCCCCCCCACTGCAGCGCAGTCGTGTTCGCATTTTGTTCTCACCGGGACTGTTTACCAGTAACCCCCCCCCACACACGCACATACACAAACACACACGCAGCACCTGCAGCTTCTGGACGTGGTGCTGTGCTTCGCCGCCACGCACGCGCGCGACTGGACCGTGTACCTGCAGCCCAGCTCCGTGCGGCTGCAGCAGCTGCGGGGCCTAATCGACTTCCTGGCGGGCCTGACGGGTGTGGAGGCGGCCGTCACCGCCACGGACATCTGCAGAAGCGCTGTTGGCTCAGCAGCAGCTGCCGCGTACGGCGGCTGCAGCAGCGGCGGCTGCTGGGCCGGCGCTGGCGCGGGCGCTGGTGCGGGTGCGGGCGCGGGCGCCGCTGATGCTGGCGCGGCGACGCGGCCGGCGCTGCGGCTGGCCGGCTCGTACGACGTCCTGGTGGAGACCGAGGTCCCCGGGGTGGCGGGGCTGCTGGCACGCATCTGCGACCCTGACCGGCTGAAGCCGCGCGTGGTGGTGGTGGGCGGGCGGAGGTACGGCGTCATGGCGGAGGTGGACCCGGAGCGCGTGGCGGCGGCGCTGGCGGCGTGGCTGCCGCTGTCGGAGGCGGAGGCGGACTGGCAGCGTGCGAGGGTGGAGGCGGCGGAGTACCACAGCTTCCAACGGAGGCAGGAGGCGGCGCTCGAGGCGTATGTGCGCGGGTGGTTCAAGCGGTAATAGTGGTGAGCTGCGCTGGGATAATGGTTCGATGGCTGGCTGCTTTTATTTCACGTGGGGTGCGCCGGATGTCTAGGCGGGATTGCAGGTTAAGGCAGGTTGGAGGCGCCCTGTCAGCCTGTGAAAGGGTGCGGGCAGCGCGGCGGCCGAATTTCTCACGGCGCGCTGCTCCGTTATTTTCATTGCGTTCGCATAACCACCTCCGGGCACTTTTGTTTCAAAGCTAGCGCGCTAATTTCAATGCCCGTGACAGGAATTCGCGCAACACGCGACATCACATGGCCTCCAGCAGCTGCTGCGGTTTGGGCCGCTTCGGTTTAACTGCTCAGCGCTGCTGTTGTCGCCAGTTGCCATGGCTATCAGGCGCAGGCGCAGGCGCAGGCGCAGGCGCAGGCGCAGGCGCAGGCGCAGGCGCAGGCGCAGGCGCAGGCGGCAAGAACGCAGGCGCAGGCGCAGGCGCAGGCGCAGGCGCAGGCGCAGGCGGCAAGAACGCAGGCGCAGGCGCAGGCGCAGGCACAGGCACAGGCGCAGGCGGCAAGAACGCAGGAGCAGTGCCGCAGAGTGTTGAGTCTCCCACCAGCGAGCAGGATGAGGACACGGAGGAGTAGATGGAGCATGATGGCGTGGCAGGGAGAGAGCAGTGCGGTACCATGGCCGCGCGTGGCGTGGCGTGGCGGGGCGGGGCGGGGGGGGAGGGATTACTAACTGGGGTCGGGTGGGTGGATGGCTGACGGGCGCCTGCACCAACCATGATGCATCCCAAGTGCAAATGGCTTCCTGATGCCTTGACGCCTTGTAAGGCCTATTTCTGTTGAGAACGTATGTGACTTGCCCAGGTGGGCGCAACTGGGGGGCTGCGGGTTCGTGGGGGGTTAGGGGGCAAAACACTGACATAGGGCTGTGGCTCCCCGCCCCCCCCCCACCCAATTGCTGCTCCAACTACACGCCAACTGGCCTAAAAAAAGACTCGTCCATAGATTTCGTACGTGCCAACAAATATTCTCCAGTAAGTCTGAGCCGGCTGGCACACCGGGTTTGGGACAATCGAAATGTGCTGCGCCATGCTGCGTTTCGGCGGTGTCGTCGAATTGTCTCTTTCCTACTTGCCCTCAACACAGCTTACAGCTGCATACATATTTGTTATTTAAAATTGAGTTTAGATAGGAGAGCGGCGAAACTTAATAGTTTGTCCTTTAGTTTGTCGCGAGGAGGCGAGGAAGGTCTTATGTTAATTTCACAGACCTTTTTAAAACATATGTTTAGCATGTGACATAGAAATGCCACTTGGAGCGAGTAGAATTAGCCCTCCAGCTCGTGCGGCAGCTGTCTCCCCTGCCCTTCGCAAACGAGGCTCTCGCCTATAACAAGATAGATTTTAACGCTATGGAGTTGACGGAGCTTCATGCAATCGTGGTTAACACTCAGAGCGCAACTCAAGCCGCTGCGGATGCGCTCGCGCGGCTGACTACCGCGCTCAGCCCGAGGTGAATTGTCTTTCGCTATGTTCCAAAGTCTATCAGTACTGAGAAACCGTAATTTCCGACGCCCGCAGTTCGCAGCTGATGGGCGCATGGGTCCAGGAGCGCGACGCCCTGTACTCGCGGCAGCGCAATCTGGAGCAAAGCCACCAGCAGGCTCTGGCATCAGCGAGGGATGCGCAGGCGCTGGCGGCTGAACAGTAAGCGCGTGCCGGCCGGGGAAAGGGCACGGCGCACCCGTGCCGCTCTGCAGTGGGGCAGAAGATACTGCGTCCTATAGTTTCGCTGACTCGCTGAGTATACCGCCTCTGACAACCTTACGTACTGCTCAATCATTTCGCACGCCTGAACCCAGATGTGACTCTAGGCTAATCTTCTTACGCTGTCTGCAGGCGCGCGCGCATAGTGCAGCTGGAAGCGCAGGCACTGGAACTCCAGACGGCAGCCGACGCTGCCCGTGCGGGGCTAGCGTTAGCGCAGCGCGAGGCAGCAGAGGCTAGGGAGCAGCTGGAGTCTCAGCGACGCGTGGCAGCCGCGGAGCGCCAGCAGGCTCAGCTGGCGGAGGAACAGCTGGAGTGGCAGAGGCGGCAGCTGACCCAGATGACCCAGATGGCGCAGGCCCAGCGCCAGCGCGCCTCGCAGCAGCTGGGCTCGCCGCCACGTCAGCATCACCACCCGCCACACAGGGCGGAGGGCAAGGTCGAGGGATCAGGCGGCGGCTCACGGGCGCCGGGGGCGGCGGCTCACGCTGCTGCCGCAGTGGCGGAGCCGGACTCCCCAGGTGCCGCCGACTCTGACGCCTCGCTACCGCCCAGCCAGCCCATCGCGCATGTGGACCGGGTTCCGGAGACGCTTTTCATGGGCTCCGCCTGGCCACCGTTGCTTCCAGAGGAGGAGGATGCGATGCCCAGGGATTGCGGTATTGGCGGTGGCATGTCGGCACAGGCCGCTGGCGCTGTCGTGTGTGCGCAAGCCAACGAAGGCAACCGGGAGTGTGGGGCTTGTGAGGAGCGGCCGGCAGGGGCCTGCATTCCACGCGGCAACCAGGTGCAGGGCAGTGCAGCTGCGCGGGATCCGGTGTTGGCGGAGCAGCATCAGCCCCCCGGGCGGCCAGAAGCAGGACTAGCCGCCATTGATTGTGGCGGACCTCTCATGCAGGTGAGACGCAAGTGCCTTGTGGGGAGCAAGAGATTACCGAGGCCGGCCTTGTACAGCACATATAAAGCGTCTTGCTGCGAAAGCAAGAATCCACCAAAAGCGGCTCCGCACCGCACCGCAGCCAGTCATTGTGAAACTTATGGCCCTTCTATGACCTTTCAGGCGCTGGCGGCTGCTGGTGCAGCGGTAGGCGACCCCACGCAGCTGCACGGGCCCTGGTCTACACCGGAGCCGGTGCACACGGGCAATGGAGCTGCCGCGCCTGCACCTGGGCCTGGGCATGTTGCCGGAGCACCGCCTGCGTTCCTCGGCGACCCGTCAGCACCGGAATCGGAATCAGCGGCGCAGGCGGGTGCTGCTGCTGCTCAGGCTCTCGCGGAAGCCGAGGCCTCGCTGACAGAGGCGAAGGCGGCACGGGAGGCAGCGGAAGCAGCCCGGCTGGAGGCGGAGGCGGCCTGGCGGCAGAGGGAGCAGGAGCTCAACCGGGACTTCGCGGCGCAGCTTCATGCGGCTTGGGCGGAGGTGGGTGACATGGGGATACCGCCGGTGAAGCGCTATAGATGCTGTGCGCACAGCCAGGCACGTTGATGCGGTGCGCAAACCTGTCATGCGTGTGTGGTTGCCGCTGCGGCGCCCGCAGGTGTCCAGCTTGCAAGCGGACATGCAAAAGGCGTTGTCGTACCGCAAGAGCGCCGTTGAGCTGCGGACCGCAAACCAAGTGCGTGTACGTGTCGAGTGTGTTATGGGGTCTTAAAGCGCGAGCACAAGCCGAAGCTGATGAGTGTGCGCACGAGGGGGGAGGGCGCACAGGGAGGCAGGGTGGCTGCACGAGCTGGCAGCCGGGGCCTTGCAGGATTCCGCACGGGATTAGCAGCAGAACTGACAGCCCAGGCGCAGTCCAGGACTTGTATATCATTGAAAACCGGCGCCATTGCTTATTTCTCGCAGGCGCTCGAGCAGCAGCTGCAGGACCTGCATGGCCAGTTGCAGCAGGCGCGCGCAGCGGCATCAGCCGCCGACATCGCAGCGGCCGATGCTGCGCGGCACCCGCAGGCGGCAGCGCTGGCGGCGGGCTGCGTGAATGCGTCCACCTCGCGTCCACAGCTGGCGGGCGGGCCGGCGGCGGCGGAGGCGCAGCTGCAGGAGGCGGCAGCGGCGGTGGCGGCGGCGCAGGCAGACCTTGAGGAGGTCGGCGCGGAGCGGGACCGCTACTTGGCCAGGTGAGGCTTGTGTGGATCTGGCCACGTCCCGGGATTGACCATGACTCAAGGCTTTGCCAATGAGCACTGCGCTGGGCGCAGAGCCCGCGTTGCGTCAATCCCGCGCATTGTCAGCGACGCGTCGCCAGTCACGCTACCAACACACGCCAAGCGCCTGCCCCCAACACGCCAAGTGCCTGCACCCAATCGACACGCATAAATGGCACGGCCTGCAGGTACCGCGAGTGCAAGGAGTCGCTGCGCTCCGCCCGCCAGGCGGCGCGGCACTGGCAGAGCGCCTACTACGGCCTCCTGGCGGCCACCAGGGGCCCGGAGGCCGTGCTGCTAGAGAAGCAGCGTAGCAGCACGCAGCACGGCGCCGGCGCGCTGCAGGCCGCCGGCGCACTACAGGTCGACACGCAGCCGCCGGGTCCGGCGGAGGCTGAGTCGCAGCCGCCCGCCGATCTGCCGCCGCTTCACCAGCCGGTGCAGGCGGTGCAGCAACAGCCCAAACGACAGCTGCACACACACCGACAGCCGAGTCCGCAAGGGCGAGGGGCCGCAGTACCGGGGGAAGGGTTGCCTGCGCACCATGACGCCCAGCAGCAGCAGCAGCAGCAGCAGCAGCAGCAGCAGCAGCAGCAGCAGCAGCAGCAGCAGCAGCAGCAGCAGCAGCGGCAGCAGCAGCAGCAGCAGCGGCAGCAGGAGCAGCAGCGGCAGCACGGCCACTGGGTTGGGGTGGGTGGACACGTGGGCACCACAGGCGGAGCAGGCGCACCACCGGCGGACGCCGATGCCATCGCAGCGACGGTCAAACGAGAGCTGATGGGCGGCCGACCGGGGTTAGTAGGCGTGGAAATCAAGGAGGACCCATACGAGCAGCCAGAGGGACCGATGGGCCCGACCGGCTGGTATCAGCCTCCAGCTTCCGGCGCAGCCGCTGGGCCGCCAGCGGTGGAGGCCACTGCTCTTCATAGCGGCCAGCGGCCAGCCGGGCTGCCCTTTCCGACCCTGCGCAGCGGCAGCACCGTCTGCGATGGCGGTGACGCTGGCCACTTGCAACCACGGATGAGCGACTCGGCGGGCGTTCGTGGCTGGTCCACAAGTCGTGGCGCGGCAGCGAGGGATGGCGTCCAGGCGCAATCACACGCGCGGCCTGAGGAGGGGCCGGAGGCAGGTGAGGAAGTGCAGGAGGAGGCGGCGCAGGACTCAGACATGACGCAGGAGGCGGACCTTACGCAGGAGCCGGCGGCAGGCAGTCCGGGCGGACCCCGCGGCAGCCCGCAGCAGCAGCAACCGCGGCCGCAGCAGCAACCGCAACTGCGTGGCACAGCACAGCAGGGGCCCCAGGTGCGCGACCAGCCGCTGGCAGGGCACCAGCAGCACGCGAACGGTGCGCCTGCTGAGGCAGGCCCATCTGCTGCTGCCGGCGCCGGTGCCCACTGCGTGGGCGGCGCCGCTGCCCAAACTGGCGCCGGCAGGGCTGTAAGCGGTGGCAGGTCACTGTTTGCGGCTGCGAGGGCGCCCAGCCCGCGGCCGCGAGTTGAGGTTGCGGACGAGGAGGTTGTGGACCAGGGGGAGGGCGAGCAGGCGGACGGCGATGGCGCTGGTGGCAAGTGGTTTAACAAGCGAGCACGCTCGGTGGACCCCTTTGCCGAGGACGATGCCGCCGCCGCGGCTGCCAAGCGGGGCGCTGGTGGCCGGCCGGGCATCTTGCCGGGGTCCGCGGCGGTGGCTGTAGCAGCCCAGCAGCAGCAGCAGCAGCGGCGCTACGTGCAGCAGCAGCTGCCGTTCTCTCGTCAGCCGTCGCCAGGGCGGAGCTCGCAGGGCGGCGCGCCGCAGCAGGACGGCGAGGGTGCCCGCGGCCGGCCGGTGTACCGCCGTGTGCCGCTCCCGCGTCAGAACTCATGGACGTCGGTGAGCTCGTCCGTGTGTAGCGCTCTAAAACATCCCTGTCATATCATGTTGCCCCCTAGTCCGGCCGGACCTCCATCGAGAGGCGGCCCGGCGTCCGTACGCATCAGCACCGTGACATGTGCCGCGGTAATCCGTAATGCCTCTGTAAAGCAGGATGGCGCGGCTGCGGACTCCGACGGGGACGACGTCTTTGCTGGCGGCATCTTAAGGCGTGATGGCGGTGCCGGCGGTGGCGCCGCGTCTCGCGGTGCCTCGGCGCCGCCCGTTTCTGAGGCGGTCGGCGCGCTGCTCAGCGGCGGTGACAATGGCCGCGAGGAGGGTGGCCCACGGCCCCAGAAGCGCAAGGCGCCTGACGCAGGTGCCCGGCAACGGGCGACCGGCAACGCGGATGCTGCCTGGGGCCGACAGCCTTCTCCTAGGGTAGCGTCAAACGATCAGCCGCAAGAGCAGCAGCAGCAACAGCAGCAGCAGCAGCCACAGCAGCAGCGGCAGGGTGGCCGTGGCCTGCCTGACCGGCCGCCCCGCGGCCCCGCCGCCGCCACTGCACCACCCAACACCGGCCCAGAGCATCCGCAGCAGCTGCCGCGATTGGGTGCGGCAGCAGCAAGGGCAGGGATTGGGCCAGGGCTGCCCGCTCGCCGCTCGCCTGCGGATCGGGTGGCTTCACCTCACCCACAGCAGGCCACCAGCCACCGGGCGCCCGCTGGCGGGCAGCCGCAGCCGCAGGGGCAGCAGCCGCGCTGGGGCTCGGGTGCTTCCGCTACGGGCGGCGCTGGCGTGGCCGGTGTTGCCTCCGCCGCGGCAGCTGGCAACGGCCCTGCCGCCGCCTCTGCACCTGCTCCCGCTGCCACCGCCGCAGTTGCTGCTGCCCCCAGAGCAGTAGCGGCTGGTGAGCCGGGGTACAAGTACTCGGCTGTGGTGCGGGGCCGCGAGCGGGAGTCGCTGACCGCCATCGAATGCGCCGGTTGCAGGTGCGCGCAAGAACGATTGGGCGCATGCACCAAAGGGGCGCCGCATGAACGAGATCTCAGGCCCGCTGCGCCACAATCATATGTGGGAGTTAGTGATTGCCGTGCTGCTTGCATCCTTTGTGCCATGTGACCTCCTTTGCCAGGCCTCGTGCTATCTATAGCTGTCATTCCGCCCATTTACTGCACTAATGGTGCAGGGCTTTCTATGAGGCGCTGGCCTCTTGGGGCACCACTGTGGAACGCACCTGCGGCCACTCAGGGCCGCCGTCAGCCGCAGCTGCAGGGGCTGCTGCAGGCGCAGAGGCCGTCGGGGGTTGTAGTGGAGTCGGCGGGGCCGGCGCACGAGAGGGGCCCGGCGGCGGCGGCGCCTCCGCTGCTGATGGTCTCGGAGTGGGCGGGCCGAAAAGCCACGGAAGCACAATTGCGGAGCTGCGGCAGGCGGGTGGTCGGCACCGCTTCAAATACATCCCGCCGGCCACGCCTGAGGTAAGGACTGTGTGCACGGGGTACGTGTTGCACTTGTGATTCCAGTATTCAGCAGCGTTGCCCAATGCGCTAGCAAAGTTGCCGTGCTTTGGGTGTGTCGCGCGGAGAGGACTCCGTTTCTAGCATGCGCGTCGACCGCGACTTGACGTGCCGTACGCCTACCCCCCCAACCGGTTCCCCCAATGCAGGGGTTCTGGGATATCGGCTTTGGGGACACCCAGTAAACAGTGAGCCGTGCACATGCAGTGAGTAGGGCGCGGGTGAGGGTGTTTTACGATATCGGACTCGGGAGGGGGGGGTAATAAATTGAACGGCGGCGTGCGGGAATTTACGTGGAGATGTCATGTGCAACTAGACATATGGTTTACGGCGGCAGGTGTGTCAAGTGCGGCAGGAGTGCAAGCGAAAAGCGAGCGGGACTGACCGGCGTAGATCTGTGCTGCTAGCCTACAGGCGCGACGCCTAAATAACATCAATTCAGTTCATTTCTCGTGGACCATCGCGACCACTTGTGAGGCGTGACACCACCGTGCGTAGTATGACTCGCACATTCGACTGCCGCTTCCTCACCGATTGTCGGCATGCATGCTCATATTAGATGTACTGCACGTCAACATCGCGTTTTAGCATCCGAAGGCACAGCTCGGTGCCTGCTCGGCGGTCATTTTTCACATTGCCATTGGCGTGGCGGGCGCCTGCATCGTGGCGGGCGCCTGCATCTGCGCCTGCATCTGCGCCTGCATTACTTGTAACTTCCGCAGTAAGAGCTGCTGTTCATAGTGGTATTTGCAAACACTAAACACCTGCAATTGGCAATGGCGCGGCGCTGGGGCTCCACAGGCGGACAGCGTGTCGTGCTGTCCGCAGTGAGTGGCCCCTTTCTACTAGCGCTGGTCATATGCTCTCTGGCCGCGCGTGTTATCGCGCAAGGAGGGTTCTCGCTGGCAACTGGTCTTTCTTTCCCGCGAACAAACGAGGACCTGGTCGCCACGAACGCCTTCAGGCTCCGGTGGGTGTGTATACGTGAAACTCTAAGCATTACGGTTTAGCTGAGTTGATTAGGCACAACGCTGCGCTTGCCAGCAAGCGCACAAAATGACATGCATGCACGGGATGCTCAAGCTGGCCTGCCTCAAATTGCCATGAAGCATCGCTCATGAGGATACGGGGCTATATGCGTATAGATCCAAGCAAGCGTTTGAAGGAAACAAACCAAGCCCACATTTCTGGTTTTCATCTCCCTACCTGCCTGGGGGGTCGGGGTTCTCTTCTATTATCAGAAGCGCAATGACAATCTTCATTCTTCCATGCTGTACGTTTGCGCTGTGTGCAAAGCATGTGCGGATATTTCTAAAACCTGACCTCGACGCTTTGACGCCACGCATCATGCTCGCACACCCTACCTTCCGAGAGCCTCGTAAGCCCCTTGCGCCCCGGTCGTAATTCTCTTCTATATTCAGAAGCGTATGACCACCTTCATTCTTCCATATTGTACACTTGCGATACGTGAAAATGATAACCGGATATTCGACCGCAACACTGCGTGTACCTTGCCTGCTGAGAGCCCCTTGCGCACACGCCCGCCTTCGTCCCAACAACAAATGCGAACGCCGCTGCACTCATCTGCACGTATTGCATGTCAAACAGGTATGGCTCTGTAAAGCCGCCACAGACCATGGACTGGCGGGCTGCGGGCGTTATGAGTCCCCCCGCCAACCAGAATCCGGTGAGTGCTCGGATGCAAGGGCGCGCGCCAGGAGCGGAGGGAAAGCTCAAGCAAAAGATGAGCCGGCCATGGCGCTCTAGGCTCTCATGCCATGTACGGCTGCGCAGGTGCCAACCTACCTTGACCCAGACAACCATTGCCCGCCCGCAACGTGCGATCTTCCCCTACGTACCGCAGTGCGGTGCGTGCTGGTCCTACGCAGTCGCCCATGGCGTGGAGGCTTACCTGAACATCGGCCGCGTGCAGGCGGGCGGCCGCGCCGTTCGACTGGCTGAGATGCAGCCGGTGGCGTGCAGCACCGAGGTGGGTGGGGCAGGGGTGAGGGTAGGTGGCAAGCGTGCAGCACCGAGGTGGGTTAGGTGCCAACGTCACTACTTGCGCATCCTACCTGTGGCCGCACGCATGACGCTCGGTCCCTGGGCTGGATGACGTGTGCTGCCAGCGCGCATGAGCGACGCTCGGTCCCTGCACGCGTGTCAACCCAGGCGGGTTTGGATTCTTTGTACTCATACCCTGCCTCGCCCACTGTTCAACCTTGTATCCCGCCCTTCTGGCTGGCCGCACCGCACGAAACAGGTGTCGGGCGACACCAGCCAGCCGCGCTGCAAGGACGGCTGGGTGGGAAAGGCGTATCGCTACGCCGCGCAGTACGGCTTCGCGCCGCAGGAGCTGTGGGCTAAGTGGACGGGTGAGCGTTGTACCATCTATTGGAGCGCATGCATGCGCGCATTAGGCATGGGCGGGCGAGCCTTCGTCGGGGGCACACGCTGCTGGATTAGCTGGATGGGTCCTGCAAGCATGCGGCACAGGCACGTCAGCACGTACGGTGTGTACGTACATATGGAAGCACACGCTCGTGCAAGGGGGCGTGCCCTCCTCACCGCGTCGGCTCCCCTTACATGACTTACATGCATGACTTACGGAAAGGCTTGTACACGTGTTTATTTAAAAATTCCGTGCACGTGCACAAGCGTGCCACTAGTAGCATCCAGCACGCACGCAGTTGGCGCATCGTGCGTGCCTTACCTGCTGGAGCACTCTGCACACCACGGTCTGCCTTCCCTGCTGTTAGTTGCAGGGCAAAACCCAAACCCCCATGCACCCTCACACTGCGCCCCGCCCCTTACCGTCGCACGCAACTCATTCCTCATTCACGCCGCGCGCCATCCACGCACGCACGGACGCAGGCGGCGCCTACGTGGAGGCCCAGACCTGCCCGGCGCAGGTGCTGTCCAACAGCGCCGCATTCAGTGACGTGGCGGACACCATTACCGGCTGGGAGACGGCGGCGGCAACTTCCATGGCCCTGAAGAAGGTGAGGGCCGTCAGAGCCAGAGAATGGGGTCGGTGGTGCAGGTAGCGCATAGGGTGGGTGGGACGGGGCGTATCGACAATCGCTACCGTGGGTGGGCGGGATGGATGGACGGGCGGGGGAGGCAGGGCCCGGAAATGGCTGAAGTAGGTAGCCGGGAGCCTGTACGGGCGTGTATGTGCGACTGTATGTGGGGTCTTGGTTGTGCGTTTGGCGGGCAGTGCCACGTGAAGACAGCGGGCTAGGTCGAGTAATCACATGGGCGCGGCGGGCCGTTGCACGCCCACGAAAGACCTCGCAGCTGGCAGGGCACATGTGCAGTGATTAGACTAGCTACTGGATGGCGGCCCCGCCGCCCGCCGGGGAGACATAGTAAGGAAGCATTTTCTTATCAGAAACAGATGGAAGGGCGTCCTCCTCTTACCCGCTCAGTACGGTAACACAGGCTCGCATTCAACCCTTCCATGCATGCACACGCCCACGCCCGCGCCCACGCCCACGCCCACGCCCATACACACGCACGCCGCATGCGAACAGGTGGTGGCCAACCAGCCGGCGGTGGTGCTGGTGCACGCCTCGGCCGACTGGCAGGCCTACCGGGGCGGGCTGTTCGCCGGCAACTGCAGTTCCGACATCGCGGACGCCAACCACGCGGTGCTGGTGGTGGGGTGGACGGATGACGCCTGGATTGTGAAGAACAGCTGGTGGGTTCGTTTGGGTGGTGTATGTGGCTGGGTGCGTGGGAGGGTGGGTGTCCACCGAAGTGAGGTGCGTGGAGCGGAACGGACTAGGGATTGTTCATTGATGCGTGCACAGCTGCATGCTGGCGAGACGGTGCGTGGCAGAACGGTGGCCCAACGCAGCTCGCATGGTGTTGCCCGTGCAGCGCCACTCGCGCGCCGCCGCCTTCGCTACTCACCATACCACGCACAATATTTCGATGCAGGGGCGCGGATTGGGGCGAGGGCGGCTACATGCGGCTGCCGCAGGACCCGCAGTCAGTCTGCGGCATACTCAACCAAATCACCTACCCCGTCTTCGACCCGGGTGCGTACGTGCTGTTACAGGCCCACGGGTTTCAACCCAGCCAACTATCCGTCCTGCCCGCCGCCGCTGCTTGCATGCATGACTTCTGCATGCGGTGCACAGCACGGCCCTGCTGGGCTTACCTTGGCTTGCCGTGCTAGCCTTTTGCATGCGCGGCAAATAAACCGTCAGGCAGATTGATGATAGATTGAGCCCATGCACAGAAAGGTCGCATAATGGAATGGGCTCATCATGCCAGCATGCATGCATTCTGGAGCCGAGTCGGCTTTGCTTGATTGCCTGCCTTGCAACCCCCATGCAGCCCGCCTAGCCTGCCCCGTCATCATGCACGGTTGCTATCACTTCACTCACCCGCCCTTACTTGCACCGCGTGCGTGGCTGGATGCCTACCTGCAGTGCGGGCTGACCGCCAGGGCGAGGTGCTGAGGCAGGGCTTCTGCTCCGGCATCGGCAGGGTCGAGCTGCCGGCGGCGGCGGGCTCAGCGGGTGGTGCTGCTCCGGCGACCCTGCGCACCCTGTCCGCTCAGCTGAACGTGAGCCTGGACAACCTCATGCGAGTCAATGGGTGAGTGCGGTGGAAGGGCTGGGTGGGTGGGACGCGGAGTGCATTGGACAAGGAAGTGTGGCAAGAGCGTAATAACGCCACGGAGAATCAGCAGCAGGAGAATGACAATCTCACTCGGTGTTGCGCTGCCCCTGCTCTGCATGCCGCCACGCCACGCCGGCTCGCCATTCGCTCGCCAGCCACATTCAGGCAAGTTCCTCACAGTACGCGTGGCAAGCAAGTCCACATTCTGCCATTCGTTAATGTTGTTATGTACGGCGCGGTGTCCTACACGGCTCTTGCCGCACATCAGACTAATCAGAAAACCCCAAAACCCTAAAACCCCCTAACCCTAAAACCAGACCAAACCCTAGTCTATAGGCTACCAACGCGTATGCCCGCGCCCGAGGGTGTGCGCACGCACACACGTCTTGATGGTGCTCCTGCCGCCTTATTTCAGCGACCTGCTGGTTATCCCCTCGCTCGCTCGCTTGCTCATCCTGCTGCATATATTGCGAATGCACAATCATTGCAGGGCGGACCCGACGCGGCCATCGAGCCGCTGACCAAGTACTTCATCCCGCCATGCAGCCGTGACGTGCCGCCGCCGCCCGTGCCCAAAGCCTCCTGCGGCACCACCTACAGCATATTCGCGGCCGCCGAGCCCGCGTCTGCTGCTGGCTCGACGGGCAGCGGTCGCCGCCGCCGGGCCCTGGCGGCGGCGGCGCGTCTGGGTGGCGGCGATGGTGACGGGGATGTGGTGTACTACGCCATTCAGGACGGGTTCCAGCTGCACCCCCACGGCGCGGAGGCGCAGCGGCGGCACCTGCGGGAGCAGCGGCAGCAGCGGGAGGAGGCGCTGGCGCAAGTGATGGAGCGGCTGCAGTTCAAGTCGACGGCGGCGGCGGTGGCGTCGGCCCGGCACAGCCGCCGGTCCCTGCAGCAAAGTAAGCAGTAGTAGTAGGCTCGGGGGTGCAAGCGACTGAAAAGGTAGCAGCACGTAGCGCCTCGCTCCTAAACCAACGGCGGCGGCTCACACCACGTACTGCCCCGCACCCCCGCGCCGCCGTACGTATCGCAGGTGATGACTGTGAGTGTGTCTTCATTCTGCGTCCGACCCTGGCGGCAGCAGCCAGGCCTATCTACCCATACCTACCTACCTAGCTAGCTGCGGCGTGCGTGTCGACCTGCTGGCGTAATAATGCCCCGCCGGCACCAGGGTGCTGGTTGCATACCCCGCTCGTTGTGTGCTTTGCCAGCAGCAGCGTGTGGGGACTTCCGCTTGGGACGGATATGACCAGGCCTGCTGAACCTTTGCGCCTGTGCCTGCGGTGGCTGTAGTGCCTGTGGCCACGCCCCGAAAGCACCTGTGCAGTGCTTCTTCCATCCTAGCTGCTGACAGCTGCCCGACCCCGGCCCCGCCCAACCCCGCCTGCTGCCCGCTCCTGCGCCCCACAACTTTCCTGCAGCCTGCCCCTGGACGGACAGCCGCAACCCCTTCGGCGGCAGCTACTCCGGCAGCTGCTACAGCTGCTCGGTCTCGGCCAGCACCTGCACGCTGTCGTGCACGTGCCGCGGCAGCTACGGCTACAGCTACTCTACTAGCCTGGCGCTCAATACCTGCGCCTCGGGCGCGGCGGATAACATCAACGGCCGGCTAGTCTGCAGCAAGGTTGTTGCAGCCTCGCCGCCGCCTCCGTCGCCGTCGCCAGCTGTTGCCATAGGTAGGTGTGCGGCTATAGCGGCTAGTGGGAGACGTACGTGTTGTTCCTGTAGTTTGAGTGCGACCAAAAGCGCTGAGGCCGGGTGTTGATGATGTGCGCTTATCATTCGGGTCATGCCTTACTTCCGTCTGTGTTGCCGTGGCAAGTAAGGGTGCCGAACGATGCATGCCGTGGATGTGACTTCCGCCGTAGTGGGTGATGCCCTGCTTGGCGTGCGTCACTGTTCTTGATTGAATCATCGAGCGCTGCGCTATTCCTTCAGCTGGCACAATACTGCTGTTCCAAGCATACTGTCTGCCGCCCTCCATCCCGTACAAACCCGCTGTCACCAGACTGCCCCTGGACGGACAGCCGCAACCCCTTCGGCGGCAGCTACTCCGGCAGCTGCTACAGCTGCTCGGTCTCGGCCAGCACCTGCACGCTGTCATGCACATGCCGCGGCAGCTACGGCTACAGCTATTCTACTAGCCTTGCGCTCAAGACCTGCGCCTCGGGCGCGGCGGACAACAGCAACGGCCAACTGGTGTGCCGGCCGGCGGCGTCGCCGCCTCCCGCGGCTGCCGCAGGTATGTGCGAGCGGTGACGGTGCGTTTTAGCGCAACTTCACGATCCTCTCTTTGGGCCCCGGATCACGGGGGAAGAGACAGAGGATAAATGCCGTTTCATATGCGTGGATGGACTGCTGCAACGGGAGGTTCGCTCCCTTGTCATCTAGATTATTTGCCTCTTGTTACATGAATGGATGGGGACACTTGTGTACTTGGGGGCGTACGGGCGGTGCGGCGGGTCATCCACCAACATACACCTCTCTAACCTCTCGTACTTCTGCTGAACGCTCCACACGCTGCCTGCTGCCGCCCTTTCACCGTCTCATGCAAAACCGCTGTCACCAGACTGCCCCTGGACGGACAACCGCAACCCCTTTGGCGGCAGCTACTCCGGCAGCTGCTACAGCTGCTCGGTCTCGGCCAGCACCTGCACGCTGTCGTGCACATGCCGCGGCAGCTACGGCTACAGCTACTCTACTAGCCTGGCGCTTAATACCTGCGCCTCGGGCGCGGCGGATAACATCAACGGCCAACTTGTCTGCAGCAAGGTTGTTGCAGCCTCGCCGCCGCCTCCGTCGCCGTCGCCGCCCCGCCCGCCGCTGCCGGCGCCGCCGCCATCGCCAGCTGCTGCCATAGGTAGGTGTGTGGCTAGTAGGAGACGTACGTGTTGTTACTGTAGTTTGAGTGCGACCAAAAGAGCTGAGGCCGGGTGTTGATGTAAGCTTATTATTTGGGTCATGCCTTCCGTCTGTGTTGCCGTGGCAAGTAAGGGTGCCGAACGATGCATGCCGTGGATGTGACTTCCGCCGTAGTGGGTGATGCCCTGCTTGGCGTGCGTCACTGTCCATGAATCATCAAGCGCTGCGCTATTCCTTTAGCTGGCATAATACTGCTGTTCCAAGCATACTGTCTGCCGCCCTCCATCCCGTACAAACCCGCTGTCACCAGACTGCCCCTGGACGGACAGCCGCAACCCCTTCGGCGGCAGCTACTCCGGCAGCTGCTACAGCTGCTCGGTCTCGGCCAGCGCCTGCACGCTGTCGTGCACGTGCCGCGGCAGCTACGGCTACAGCTATTCTACTAGCCTGGCGCTCAATACCTGCGCCTCGGGCGCGGCGGATAACATCAACGGCCAACTTGTCTGCAGCAAGGTTGTTGCAGCCTCACCGCCGCCTCCGTCGCCGTCGCCAGCTGTTGCCATAGGTAGGTGTGTGGCTAGTGGGAGACGTACGTGTTGTTACTGTAGTTTGAGTGCGACCAAAAGAGCTGAGGCCGGGTGTTGATGATGTGCGCTTATCATTCGGGTCATGCCTTCCGTCTGTGTTGATTGCCGTGGCAAGTAAGGGTGCCGAACGATGCATGCCGTGGATGTGACTTCCACCGTAGTGGCTGATGCCTTGCTTGGCGTGCGTCACTGTCCTTGAATCATCATCAAGCGCTGCGCTATTCCTTTAGCTGGCATAATACTGCTGTTCCAAGCATACTGTCTGCCGCCCTCCATCCCGTACAAACCCGCTGTCACCAGACTGCCCCTGGACGGACAGCCGCAACCCCTTCGGCGGCAGCTACTCCGGCAGCTGCTACAGCTGCTCGGTCTCGGCCAGCACCTGCACGCTGTCATGCACATGCCGCGGCAGCTACGGCTACAGCTATTCTACTAGCCTTGCGCTCAAGACCTGCGCCTCGGGCGCGGCGGACAACAGCAACGGCCAACTTGTCTGCAGCAAGGTTGTTGCAGCCTCGCCGCCGCCTCCGTCGCCGTCGCCAGCTGCTGCCGCGGGTAGGTCGCTGTTGCACAACACTGTTCCGTGTATATATACTGCTGCCGGCCGCCCTCCCGCACAAATAATCAAACCCGCTTGCGTGCTCGCTCTTGCCCGCAGGCGGCTCATCGACTGCGTCTCCCTCTCCGTCTCCCTCGCCCATACCCTCGCCCGCCGCCAACAAGTACCCCCCGATCGACTGTGCGATGCCGTCCAGCTGGTGCCGGGACCCCGCCAACTACACGCTCGTGATGGCGGACTGTGACAGCGACGGCGCGACCGACTGGTGGGTGCGTGGGTGCGCGCGGGCTGGCGGGCTGGCCGGCAGGGGACTTACATGTATGCCTGCGTGCTGGGTGTGAGGGGACCTGCTGCTGGATGTACGAGGCGGAAACCTATGAGCCGTGGCAGCGTATGTACCGGGGTGGCGGGGCAGAGGGGCGGTGGCCTGGAGGGCAACCGGGAGGGCGGGGATGCTTGCTGCAGGGCGGCGGCGGGTGTGTGCATGCGCGCACTCAAGGTAGGGCCGTGATGAGGTAGGGCTGCTAGGCAGTCAAGAGCATCACCAATGCATGGCACGCAGCAATCGTGATTACACATAGTAACCAACAACCACATGCGTCCATGACCGCACACGCACCCATACACGCGTGCCGACGGTGGAACCTGGGCATCTGCAGGGCGTGCGCAACCCTGGACGGAAGCCAGAAAGGCGTGCTCCTGTCCAGCAAGGGCTGCAGCAGCCACCCGCTCAACACTGGCTGGCCTGACGCGCCGGTGTCCGCCTGCCCCAGCGTCTTCGGTGGGTTTATGGCGGCGGTGGCGGCGGGTTGCCCTGCAGCGTTGTATCCCCTTGGCTAGCTGCTGGTGCAGGACGCAGCCATACATTGTGACGCCGACTGGCTGTAGCGTCGGGACACGCATGCAGCGGAGTGAATGATGACATGTTCTGATGTTCGCCATACCTGGTCATCCCGACTCTGATAGACTTTCCTGCTTTTGCTGCTTTTGACCTGTATCGTACATGCAGGCAGAACCCCGCCTCCCCCGCCGCCGCCAGCGCCGCCGGCACCCAGACCGCCGCCGACGCCTCCGCCGACTCCGCAGCCGCCGCCCTTCCCGCCCCCGAACCCATGTGAGTAACTAGACCTACCCCGTGTGTCCACGATTTGCCACGCGTCGCCAAGGATGCAAGCAAACGGCTTCCGTCATGAACCCATAATTCTTATCCAATGTCCCTTTCTGCCGCTGTCCATCATCATGCAGCCCCGCCTTCTGGTACGGAGGGCCTGTCGCTGCGCTTCCCGCTGGACTACGGCACACTGGTCGCCAACATTACCTCCCACAGGCAAGTAGCTAGTGGTCGGCTGCTCCTGCTGCTGCCAGCCTCCCGCCCAATGCGTTTGTCACACCACACAAGCTACTGGCGGCCGCGCGCGAAGTCATCACCTGTTTGTGCCAGCACACACATGCATGCGTGTGTTGATGATCATCCTGCCATGCTCGCCAAAGCCCGCTATCTTACTGTCCATCCGCCGCCGGCACATGCACAGGTACCCGCACCCCGGCGCCGACGCCACCGTGCAGCCCACGCAGCTGCTGCTTCTGGGCGCCGCCTTCCCCGTGCTGCTCAGCCCCGACGGCAAGCCGCTGGTGGCCGCGGCTACGTTCGGCGCCGGCCGTGTTGTGGTGGTGGGCGAGAGCTCCATCGTCTCCGACATTCAGTCCAGCGGCTGGGCCTGGACGGTGGCGCCCAGCTTCCGGCTGATCAACAACGCGCTGGGCTGGCTGGCCGGCCTGGGCCGCCCCCTAGCGCGGCGCGACGCGCTTAACGAGGTGGCGATCTGGGGCTCCGGCCTGGGCTCGAACCAGGCCGCCGGGCTCCAGGAGTACCTACGCAGCAATGGCTACGACCCCAAGAACACCACGCCGTCGCTGACCGCGGTGTGGCGCCGCTACGACGCCGTTGCGCGGCCCGACGCGGCCGGGCCGCTCAGCTACGAGCGGCTGTCCGGCTACAAGGTGCTCATCATGACCAGCAGCGAACTGCTGTCGCCGGCCTTCACCGCCGACCTGCACCGCTACGTGCGTGAGGGCGGCTCGCTGCTGCTGCTCAAGACCAGCACCGTCAAGCCCTTCCCCTCGGTCCGCGCCAACGTGACCTTTGCCAACGTCTACTCCTGCAACCGCCTGCTGGGGCCCATGGGTGAGTAGCGGACGACGGCATGGGGCACGCAAGCGCGCGTGTCCACCCCATGCAGAGAGAGTGGCGCCCGGTGGGGCTAGCTAGCGCCATCGTCGGTGCTGGCGCTGATCGGCCTTGATTGGATTGAAGGGGCTAGTACTTGGGCGTTTCGTCTCCCCTTGGCCTTTAATCCTAACTAACTATCCACCATGCTCTCCCACCGGCTCTGGACCCATGTCGCACGGCGGTGCATGGCACGCAGGCCTGCTCATCACCGGCGCACAGGTGGAGCCCGTGCCGAGCTGGCGTCCCGACGTGCCGGTGCCGGCAGCCCCCACGCCCGACATGCTCCTTGCAAATGCCGAGTACGCAGCCGAGCTGCTGGGGAAGCACTGGGGCGGCCGGGCCCGCGGCGCCAGCCGCCTGTCAGTTGAGACGTTTGAGGCAGGTGCGATACGTGCGAAGCGTTGGGTGGCGGGTGACGGGTGACTGCGCAAACAAGGAGGCATGTGTGACGATACAGACTTGCGTCCAACGTGTGTACCGGTGCATTATTCAGAGGAGTTACGGCAGCCTTCCTCGCACTACTCGCACGCAAGTAGCGCACGGCTTGACAATGCGGACTGCAACTGACGCCTGGATGTGCTGCCCACAGCCGTTGCGTCCATGGAGTTCGCCAAGACGCTCCTCACGCCATCGCGAGCCTTGTTCCCAAGCTTCTTCAACCTGCTCGCCTCCTTGCGCGGCCCCTCACCGCCGCCAGCGCTAACCGCCGCCAGCGGCTCTTCGACTGCCGGTGATGGCTCTTCGACTCGCCTGGGCCCGCTTTACACTTACTGGCTCACAAGCCCGGCCCTTGAGATTATCGAAGAGAAGCTGGAGGAGTGGAATGCGGGCTGCCCCGAAGGCACCATTGTTACCGGGTTCGAGGGGATGGCCTGGTCGACTCGCGACGCACGGCCTTGGGGCGCCACGCGGGGCGGCATGTTCACCACGGTATGTGTGTGTGTGCGCGCGCGCACTCGCTCGGTCTTACTTGGCAAGTGCGATGGCGGCTGTGGCGTATGTTGGAATCCTCTGATTTAGCAGCATTGGCTGTGGCGGCTGTGGTGTGGGTTTAGTGGGTTGAAGCAGGAACTTCATGATTAGCTTCAACATGACACCCACCCACCCTCCCACCCACCCACCCTCCCTGCCTGGCCACAGGAGCTCCGGCTGCAGTGCAGCGACCGGTCCGTGGTGGACACCGGGTACGCCACCGCGCCGGAGAAGTACGCCACCGCCACGCTTCCCATGATGGAGGCAGGCATCATGGACTGGGCAGGTGCGTGCGTGCCAGCCAACCAGCCAGCAATGTTATCATGTGTCGTGGATAAATTCACCCCACCTACCCCGCCCTCCTTAAAAACGCCCGCGCATGCATCCATGCCGGCGATCACGCGCTTGCTTGCTTGCCCACAGACACCGACATCCCAATGAACGCCATGTTTGGTGTGCGCTGGATGGAGCCGGCCTGCGCCGGGGGCTACGACGCGGTGCGCGCCCGCGCGCACAGCGGCGACGAGTCCAACTACGTGGCGCCCATCCAGCTGTTCTTCAGGTGTGTGTACGTACGCGTATTCACGCGCGCGCGTGTATGTGTGTGTGTGTGTGCGTGTGTGTTTGTGTGTGTGTGTGTGTGTGTGTGTGTGTGTGTGTGTGTGTGTGTGTGTGCGTGTAACAACGGGTTTACAGGCGGCCTGCAACAGCAAGGCACTTTGGCCGCACGCTGCCGCTATCACGCGTCTCCCCTGCCCAGAGCGCACCGGGAGTCCACCGGGGGGACGCTCCAACCAACCTGGACCACGCCAGTAACCTCAGAAGGGTTACTGCTGGTACTGCAACGCAGGGCCCAGTGGGCTCACAAACCTCTAGGCTGGAGGGCCAGCACCGCAGCAACACGAGCACTGGACAGACGACACACCGCGCGTGACAACACAGCGACAGGTGGCTATGGGGCTGAGTCCAGCGACCCCGCAGCCTTCCAAGCCTCGACAGCAACCTAACCAGCACTCGACGCCAGGGCAGGCTATGTCAAAGGGCAGCCACAAACGCGTCGGACTACCAGGCCGGTCTTGGCCGAAAAACGCCCGGGGTGCTCCAGCACCCAACCCACCCTCAGCTCCCGTGACCCGAAACCCTGGCGCACACTCCCCTTGACCCTCCCAACCCTTCCCAACCCTGCTGGTCCCTAGATTCAGCTCATTGCTATGGTGATTCTTCTACTCGATAGGGCTGATCCCGGTCACGCACTCCTCCAGCTCCAGCTCCATAGCTTGCGGAAGCGCGCAGAGCAGCATCCCGTCCACCACCGCTAGGATCGGGTGGGTGGCGTCAACACCTTCCCAGCCCTTTCGGGGCACACCAAGTTGCGCAAACTGCAGCAGCCGCGACCAAAAGTCCGCGACTGCGCGAGCGCACGCAATGCAAGCTCGATGGGGTTGACGCCTGGCTGCGGCGGTGTCAGCTGTGTGGGTGGGACCTCATCTGGGTCAGCCCCCGCTGCTGCCGCCGCCGCTGCCTCGGTGTGTGTGTGTGTGTGTGTGTGTGTGTGTGTGTGTGTGTGTGTGTGTGTGTGTGTGCGTGTGTGTGTGTGTGTGTGTGTGCGTTAGAGATCACAAGGTGTGTGTGTGTGTTGGTAAACGGAAACGGAGAGGAATCCCCGCAATCGCTCGCAGTTACTGACGGATACGCACCGAATACTTCTTGGACGGTACCGCGTAGCCCCGGTAGTCATACTTACCCGCAGAAATAGCCTGGAACCCGTCGGGCGTTCGCGAAGCAAACCGACCCCGACATGCACCCATATGCTTGTGACATGCGCCTAAAAACGTTTACCCAGCACGCCTAATTCCCTGATTCCCGCCCGCTGTCCGTAGTCTCACCTACAGGCGGCAGAGGAAGCATAGGCAAAGGGCGGCAGCGCGAAAGTGTCACGGGCATGGCAAAGAAAAAGAGGCGGCAATGCTAACGGCGTGCAGCAAGCAAGCTAACTAGACACGCAGCCCGCCCAATCCCAACCCAGGAAACGGCTCTCCTCCCTAGTGGAGGAGAGGACGAGGCAGGGCAGGCGGCGCGCTTAAGACAACTCGGCGGAATGGGGCGCAGTGGCGGGCGCGGTTGCAGAGCTGCGGAACGTGCCAAAACCCCACGCAAAACCCCCGTAATCCCGGGTGGCGTCGCCCAACCCGATAAGCCGCAGTGACCCCGCTGACCGCGGCTGTGTGTGAGTGAGGCACGCCGTGGGCTGGCGGGGGCTGGCCCCCCGCTCCCCGCTCCACGGCAGCACCGAGACTAGGGATGCGCGCGGCCGCAGTGGCCGCGTCGGTATGCACACGCACGCGTGTGTGTGTGTGTGTGTGCGTGTGTGTTTGTGTGCGTGTGTGTGTGTCCGTGGCTTCGATAATTCTTGAGCAAGCTCAAGTGGCGGCGTGCGTTATGGGTGTGCATGCCCTCCTCCGTCCAGACCTACCGTGACGTGCGTGCTTCGCTCACTTCATTTGCCTTGCGCGCAATCATCAGGTGCCGCGACAACGGCCACTGGACCACATATACCGCGGGCATTGGCCTGGTGACCGTAAAGCTCGACCCGCAAGAGGCCAGGAGCATGTTCCGTAGCCTCATCCCGGGCTGGTACATCAACGGCCGCCAACCGCTGCCGTACCGTTCTGCCGTGGCCCTTCAGCAGCTGCAGGCAATGGCGCAGCTGGAGGACACGGCGGCGGTGTACTGCCCGCCCGGCCAGGTGCGTGCGTTTGCCGCGCATGGATCATCAATCAATCATTCTTGGCATGTATGGCATGCAGCCACACATGCAGCCACATCTATCAATCATCAGTTTTAACCAACCGACACCAGCTACGGGAACCCGTGTAACTGCTTCCGTCCCGTGCTGTGCGCCGTTCACTCACTGTCTGCAATGCAGGTGGTTTCCGGCCTCACTGGCCTGCGCTGGGTGCCGCCCGTGTCTGACTACAGCGACGCCGTGTCGGGCGACCCCTACCTCTACCCCGACCTCAGAACCATCTCCTGGTTTCCGGGGCTAGGCCAGACGTGGGGCTATCAAGCGATTCAAAACACCGACATTCGAATGAACCCAGGTGTGAGCATGCGTGCGGTCCCGAGCGAGCGAGCGGCTTGACATCCACGGACTACTGCTGTGAACCAATCAATCGATGGTAATCAAGCAACACCGCCGTGCACGGCCGCTTTTAATTTGCTTGTTGGGAAGCCCCAAACCCAAACCCAACCCAGTCAGCCAGCCTATCTTCCACCGGCCACTACAATCTATTTACTGAGCCCGCCCTCCCGCACTTAAACAGGCTACACGGTCATGCTGAGTGTGAACGATGTCATCTGCCGGCCCGCGCCGGCGGCGCGGGATTATACCGATGCAGCCGCCAACCATGCGCCCGCAACACCCACCCAGATTGAGCGTAAGTCTGATATGAAGCGTGAATACGCATGCAACACAATAAATTAGGCGTGTGCGTAGGCCATTGTCATTTTGTGCTCAATCGAGCGTGCGCGCATGTGTTGCCCATGAAAGCCCCTTCACCCGCCAGCGAGCTAGCCACCCACTACACCCACAGCAGCTACTTCGGCCTACATTGAGCTAGCTACAACTTACAATAGCGCATGTAAGTCCCCGGTGCTGTTGCTCACTGCTGTGCACATGCTCACAGGAGCCGTCGCGGCAGCCCCATACGACTCGACCTACATGCTGACCGTCGCTGCGCCCCCGCCTGCGGCGTCTGCTGCTGAGGCGGGCGGTGGCGCCGCCGACACTTCTGCTGCTGCAGAGAACGCCACCCTGCTCACGTGCGGCGAGGGGTCCCTTATCACCGCGGTGATGGCAGCATCCGACTCTGCGGTGGGTGCCGTGACGGAATCCCCGAATTCCCTATCTATCTGCCTCAATGCACCTCAATGCATGGTGTGGGCCTCCTCCCTACCTGCCTGGCTTTGCGAATTGCAGGTCTCTTCCCCTCACTTCACAAATAACTGATACACACCGTCCTATGGATGGCTAACCCCCCCTCACTCACACACACACACACCTGTCCCTGTCTCCCCTGCAAATACGCCAAGCACGCAGCCCACCGTCCATCTAATGCGTTCTGTGCACGTTACTGCGTAGCCTGCGCTGTGCAAAGTATACATTTCTACACCTGACAATTTCCCACCCACTCCTACTTCTACGTACACATACGTGCAGTTGGATCTGAATTATGTGGCGGTGCGCTGCATCGATGGCCGGTCGGTTAGCGTGGGCACCTACAGCCCCAAGAACCAAGACGCCAGCTCCTTCGTGGACAACCCCTGCCTGCTGGGCTACGACGCCGTCCGGACCATCGGTGGCAGGGTGCTGGGCGGCTCCGGGTGCGTGCGTGCGTCATCATCATGGCATTACAACTCCGGCAGTCCTGCGCTGATCGTCTGCCTTGCACAGTCTGTCTGCTTTCGTTGCCTCATTGTAGGTCAAGGGAGAATTTAGTCGTTACTAACGTGGGTGGCGCCGCCAGCTAGCGCCGCCCCAAAACAAAAACCAGCAGCCCAACGCAACCATGAAAATACCCCGCCGCCGCTCATGCAAAGCAACCGCCGCCGCAAAGTAAAGCACACCGCCGCCGCCTACATGTTTGTACGTATGTATGGCTGTATGTACAGTTCGGGCCTGGGCGGCTTTGCGGTGCGCTGCGCCAGCCCCATCAAGGCTGACAGCAGCAGCGCGACATCGCCGTGGACGCGTTTCGGCGGTCCGGTGCTATCACGAGTGGGGCCCTGGGCCGACAACTTCGCGCTGACGGAGGCGTCCATCAATGCGCCCGTGGTGGAGTGCCCGGAGCGGCAGCGTGTGTCTGCGCTGCGTGTGGTGACGGTCAAGGTGCGTGCGTGCGTGCGTAAGCTAAGCAGTTGCACGCGTACGTGTGTGTAATGCGTGTGCGTCGTCGGATGTGTGCATGTAGTGTAAGCCGGTGGCGGGCGGCGGGGAGGCAGGGCGGCGTGCGTGAGGGGAGCGAGAGGGCTTGGGGTGCTTGGAAGAGTTGGAGGTGCCGGAGGCAATAACCAACGCAAGGTGTCTTCCGACCGAGCTAAGTAATAATAACAAGACCCACGACATGCCATAATGGTGCATTCATGTCACGCACCAGCCAGCTGATGCCTGGCATACCAATCAACGAAACTATGCACATTTTCGTTCCTTCCACAGGGCATGGTCACGGCGGTGTCTTTCTATTGCGCGCCGCTGCCGCCGCCGCCCAAGGACTACTCCTTCCTCGACATTGCTGCGAGGTGCGTGAGCCGCTGGCTAGCTCGGAGTGGATAGGTAGTAGTACGTATCGCAGTGCAGCTGCTCACTGCTGCCGTGTCAAATGATTCGTTAGCTACTCATGACCTCCACACCCTGCTGCGGGCATGCTTACTTGGTTTATTTATGACATCGATCGCTTGCTTGCTTGGATCGATGGTCACCAGGCTACTGAGCACGTGCATGCGCTGCGCTGCCGCCGTACCACACCCTCGGGTGCCACATATTGGACAGGAATAAGTAACGTATTCTGTTGCAGTAGTTGCAGTTCTCGCCGGTCCACTAGTCCAGCGTAGGCATCAATATGCGGTTGGCGGTTGGTCAACCACAGATTGGCCGTTGACTGCACATATTGGCCGTTGACCGCACATATTGGCCGTTGACCGCACATATTGCTCTTTGACTCTGACCGCCCACATTGCTCACTGACACATACCTCTATGCGCCGGATTCCCTATGCATGTACTGAGATAGGCTGTCGTCTTACGTTTGCGTGAGGCCGGGCAGCGTAACTGCGCACATGTCTGCCTGGCCTTACAACCTTTGCTCCCAACCGTCTGCACACAGAGTAACCCCGCAAGCGACCGTTCATGTCTTAAGCAACCGCTATGTCTCTCAGACTCCTATTCTACCTGCCTTGTTGTATGTGCCGGCCCGGGGGCAGGCAAATTATGATTGGGGGAGAAGTAGCCTGTCCGGCGCCGCCGCGCCGCGTGCGCCTTGGCCACCTAGCCGCTCCGCCTGGGCTGCGGCTGCGTGTCTACCCGGCAGCTGTTCTGCCTACTACTGCCGAGCAGAAACCTACCCCCCCCAGCAACCAGCACAGCAGCAACAACGAGAAACCACCACCAAGTAGCAAAACCAGCCGAACAGCGCAAAGGCAAGACCAGCGAGACAGCAAACATGTGGGGCGGGCGGGCGGGAAAACAAAGCCAGTCCGCTAGCTACGCGGCTCAAGAGTCCGCTATTACTAGATAGCAACTAAGAAACGACTGACGCAACAGACGGTAAGCCTCCGAAAGACTCCCTGTCTCAACAGACCATCGCCAGGGCACGAACCCATCCGCCACAGCCGGCGACCACAACCCCCTTCCCCGCGAGTGAGGCCTCCCCAAGCCTATAGCCGCCACCTCCTTCAAAATCTATTTTAATGATGGGACACTAAAATGGCCCACTAAAAACCTGCGCATTGGGCCTCTTTCCAGTTGATTTAGCGCCTCCCCGTTAGTGCTCTCCAGAGCTGTACCGCTGCCTTTTGGGAATGCAATAGAAACACTAAATATACTAGAAATCAAATCGGCGCGGGGTAAAGCCGAGGTCGGGTTTCGCGACCTCCTCGGGTACTGCCCTCCGTGGGGTTTGACACGCGACGAACACCCAGCAAGCCAATCGGTGCGCCGTCGTCGATACTAGCCTAAAATAATTTGGTTAGCAAGCATTTAGCGTCGCAGAGAAAGTAGGTCACTAAAGTCTGCGCGACTAAATGGCTGGAACGGCGGCCCCGCGGATTCACGAGAAGCTGGATGTTGCAGAAATTACCCCCGACTTGACACAGCAACCCCCGCGCACACCCTCCCAGCTATTGCAACGACACCCCCTCTCATGACTGCGTATGGGGCACTGGCATTGTCTGCGCGGCGCTGCGCCAGCGCACCGATGCGCACACCCACATGCCGAGGTCGCATGTCGATCGAAGCCTTGCCAGGAGCGGACTAGAACCTCTATTGCAGCGTTGCTGATTCAGTTCGATTGTTTATCTGCAGCAAACAGCGAGAATCCGGTGAGCAAAGCGTAAAGATGCGGTCTGGGCTCCCCGCTCCCACGACTTACGTGGTAACCTACCTCGTCTAATCTCCACTGTAGACCTTGTAATGCGTCATCGACAGCCAGCTTGTGCGTTTGCTCGCGAGGGTGACGGGCGCCATCACGAGCTGTCACCACTATTAACGATAGCGAGTAGTTAAGTAGTGTTGTATGTGACTTTGCTAATACAGTAGTAAAGAGTGTGTGAGTCTATGCTGTTTTTCGCGCGGTAAGTACCGCTGTTGGATCCGTGCAGCCCCATGCAGCTCCCGAACTGTTGCAAGAGCTCTCCGCACGCACGTATATTGGCATTCAGGGTACACTGAGGCTACTGAATTTTGCTACGCAAGGCGTCAGGTGTCTGACACGGTGACGACATGCGGACGAATGTTGCATAAGTTTTGCTTGCTTAGGGCCCGCGCTGTAATGAAATAGTATTGCTACATAGTAGTTGGCCCCTCGGGGCCTTCCTGGGGTATAAGCTGTGTATAACACTCGGGGCGGGGCAATTACGGGGGCATGCTCGGGCGGGGCAATTGCAGGGTCGGTTTCGGCCCAACCTCACCCTCCCCTCCCCCCGCCCCGCCCCGGTATATCCCGTATTGTCCCGCCCCCCGTGCTATAACCTCTACATATCACTATCCAGCCACACACACGCGCATAGCAACCGTATGCGTTGCATCGCGTTCCCTGCTTGGCGTTCCTGTCCCTTCGCACGCACAACTCCTTCATAGGCCTCTCCCTACCTTGTGATCTCTAACACACACACGACCGCACGCCCGGCCGCCCTCAGGTACGGCATCACGCTGAGCGACTTGTTCAATGCCAACCCCCAGCTGGACCGCGCGCTTCCGGTGGTGGCCTACAACGGCTCCGTCATCGCCATCCCTCAGCTGTGCGGCCTGCCGCCGCTGCAGCCGCCCGTGTCCACCATCGCCTCCGGGGTGCGTGCGTGCATGCGTGCGTCCGTGAGCGGGGTGGACCAGCGGACGTCGACGCAGCTAGCTAAGTACATACCGACCGAGCGCTGTCCATGAGCCATGAATCATGAGCATAAGAGCATTTCACATGGTTGGAGGTCCATGCAGGCCCCACTGACTCCACGCGGTCCGGACCGCATGGATCCATGCCTGCTAGAAGCGCTGCCGTGTAATGTCATCGGTCCATCCATCCAGCTATCTGCTGCTACCGCTTGCACCGCGCGCCGTGACCTTCCTGCAACGAGCATGTATGGCCTGGTCACCTCGACCACTCAAGAATTTTATTTATGTGTTGCAATAGGTTCATTCGCCCGATTCATTATTATTGCACATACATGTGGATTTATGTGTGTGCGGCCCGAATGCAGTGCCCCCGCTACTGGCCGTTCCCCAACACCACCAACGCGGACGGGATGACCTGTGGCGCGCTGTCGCAGTTCCTGAAGCTGCCCATTACACATCTGAACACCATCAATGACAATCCTTGTGAGTCGTACTGCTGCATGCGGCGTGCCCATCCGGCTGTATCACTTTGCATTCGTCATACGTGCGTGCGTGCATGCATGCTTGTGCCGCATACCTACCGTATCTGCCACCTACCGTATTTTCCTGCTCATGCATGACCTGCTGTTGAGACTCGCGTGACGCGTGCTCCTGCCGCCGGCGGCTGCGGGTTTTGCACACTCGCGCGCTCGCAGGCCCCAGCGCGGCAACCACCATTGCACGGGGCACGCGCATGTGCGTGGCGCCTCCCGCCGCCATCAGCAGCGCTGCAGGTCACCACCACCGCCGCCGTGGTTTGCTCCAGTCATCAGCCGACGACGCTAGCTGCGCCGAGTCGTACACGGTAGCCGATGGCGACTTCTGCGAGTCGATCGCCTCCGCGGCGGGCGTGGAGGTCGGCGACTTGCTGGACTGGAACAGCGGTGAGCGCACGCAAGCAACTAGTGGTGGCAGCAGCACAAGAATGTTGTTTGGTCCGCTTGCTTCATTCGGCGGCGGCAGGGACACACGCGCAACCTAGCTACCACTGAGTGCACGCCTCACTTCATTTGTCAGTGCAAACAAGCAATGGTGCCGTACATGCCGTGGCGCCGCCTTTACTACCTTTACTGCTTGCTTCTCCCCCGGTCACCTCGCTCCTCACCTACCTCGCTCGCTCCCATCAACGAACAGACCTGGATTGCGCCAAACTGCAAGTGGCCACGGTGCTGTGTGTGCGCAAGGGCCTGCCTCGTGCCGAGCTGCTGGCGCGCACCCTCGCGCCGCCTTCCCCTCCCTCGCCGCCCTCCCCACCGCCTCAACCACCGTCGCCGCCCCCCCGCCCACCTGCGCTCCCCGCGAGCCGCTGGGTAGCGCAGACTGCCGCGGCCGCCGCTTCGTCTCCCGTGCCCAGGCTGGCCTCACCGCCGCCCTCGCCCAAGCCCCCTAGCCCCAGGTCCAGGCCTCCGAGGCCACCGGTGCTCAACAGCCCGTCCCCGCCTCGGCGCTCTCCGCCCCCGCCCTCGCTTCCGCGGCCGCCCACGCCACCGCCGCCCCCCTCGCCGCCGTCGCCGCCGCGCCTGCCAAACTTCCCGCCGCGCGCGCCGCGCCGCACCTACGTCGCCGTCGCGGCCTGCAATGCCACCGTGTGCGGCCCCGAGCCCAACCGCTGCTTGCCCAGCACCACATACCCTGTAAGTCCCTCTCCTAGCTGGTAACTGTGTATCTATATACCAGCGAGCAGCACTACATAGCTACCTTCAGTGCGACCGCCCCGCGCCTGCTCCTGCGTGCCTGCGTGCGTGCCAAAGTGCGTACGTACTCTAGCCATGCCGACGTTTCCATCCTGCCCTAGCTACCCGCCCTCCCCTGCATGCCCTGCCTCCGTCGTCATGTGCCTCCCTTCCTGCCGCATTATTTTCACACACCGTGTATGTATCGATCCTTTTTTGCTCCCAACAACAACGAACAGGCCGGCTACTACTGCAACTGCAGCTCCGGCTACGTGGCGTCCGAGGATGGCGCCACGTGCCTGCCGCTCCTGAACGTGGCCCTGCGCAGACCCGTCTTCGCCTCCTCCACGATGCCCGCGGACCCCGAGATTCAGTTCGACGCCCAGTGGGCCGTGGATGGGAACCTGACCGCGACGCTACCCAACACCGCCGGCTACTTCTCCAGTGCCCGCGGCGACACCATGCCCTTCCTGTCCATCGACCTAGGTTCCCCGTACGAGCTGTCGCACGTGGTCATTGCCACGCGCCCCGGCTACGGCTGGCGCCTGTCCGGCGCGGTGGTTCGGGTGGGCTTTGCGGCTGTGCGCGGCGAGCAGGACCGGGCGGCCCTGATGGCGGGCAGCAACCCGGCCTGCTGGCAGCAGGGCAGCGCGGCGGTCGTGGGCGACCGGGTTGAGGCGCGCTGTGCGGCGTCGGGGCAGTGGGTGACGGTCGTGAACACGGGCGGGGCGCTCCTTCAGCTGGCGGAGGTGCAGGTTTACGTCATTCGGCAACTGGCCTCGTGCCCGAAAGGCACCGTGCCGGCTGTGGGCACCGGAGGCTGCTCGGCCCTAGCGCCGCCGCCGCCGCCCTCGCCACCCTCGCCGCGCCGCGCGCCGCCGTCGCCGCGCCCGCCCGCAGCGGCGCCGCCTCCGCCGCGTCTCGGTGCGTTCGGGCGTGCTGTTGAATTTGTAGCAGCACATGCAGCGATGCCACAATGTGAGGGTGGGTGGGAAATGGTTGTGTGTGGGGGGGGCCGGGGATATTAGTTATTGGTTAGAAGCGAGTGGTGGCGAATGAAGCTGCGGCAATGGTTTTGACGCGTGCACGCGGCACCTCCTTGCTGTATGCGCGCAATGCAGGAAACGGCACGTGCTCGTCCAATCCGTGCGGTCCTTCGCCCAACACGTGCCAGAGCCTGAGCGGAGGTAGGCATGTGCGCCGTGTATTTTGTGCCTACCTCGCTTGCCTTATTGCCTATCGTGCGTAGTGCCTGCCTATCGCGCCTGCTTTGATTGCTCGGCAATCACTTGAGCGTTTCGGATTCCTCCACTCCATGCTCCGCAGGCGCGTACAGCTGCACATGCGGCGCGGGCTACGCCCTGTCCGGGGCCAGCCCCCTCACCTGCGCTTCGCTCACCGCAAACATTGCGGCCGGGCGCTGTGAGTACGTAGTGCACCGAGTGTACACATACACACACACATACACACACACACACACACACACACACACACACGCACACACGCACACGCACACGCACACGCACACACACACACTTAGCTACACAATTGTATGTGCATGTGTGTACGCAATGTCAGCTTAATATTTGCAGGCCTGCAGGAGCTAGGTAGCGCGCGCACTGCTAGTAGGACAGCTCAAAGCAAGCGCAGCTGGCTGTGACCTGAATTTCCTTGCGACACTAACCAACTCCAACTTGTTGCTTCATCATGGTGCCCCTGCTGCCTATATATGCAGGGATAGACTGGTACACCTCTTCACGACAGGCCGTTGAGACTTACAGCGAAACGGATCTCTACGATTGTATTGCGCCGGGTTATCAATACTTCAGCGTAGGTGATGTATATGGCTCACTTGCCTGGCATGCATGCATGCATGCTGCTGCACGCACAAACTAACGCAGCCCCTGGCCCCTCATTCTCGAAGCCGTCTCCGGTCCGTTAGCCGTGAGCGGCGCCGAGGGGAGATGGTCCAGGGGGAGGGCTTCCCCTACCCCTCCAGCGGTCGCCCGATGGTCGCCGAGCGTGTCACGTCAAGCCACCTCCGCGTCCTTGCGCGCTCGATGCCTATTTGCATGTGGCATGCTTGAATCATTTTTCACGTACGCATTTACAACTTCAGATGACGCAAACGACAGCCGTTCTGCAGTATCGCGGCCCGGGGCCCCCGTCACCCACTTTTTCGCGATGTGATGCCGTTTGATCCCATGTGCATTCCAGTAAATAATCCAGCGCATTTATTGCCATCGCAAAGCGACGGGCTGGCAAACAGCTCCTCGGTGGCGAGAATGCTTTGGGTGCGCGTGTGCTTTCATACGTGGGGTATTCGGCTGCATTTTTGGCTCACAAGTATATAGGGCAATCCAATATTCGCCTTCGTAGCGGTGATCGGGCTCGCATGCAAGCAATCAAGAAGGGCGCGCGCGGGTGTGTCATGAACGCACCCCACAAAGCACACTGTCTTCCGACACCATTTTCTCATAGCACGCACACATATTACTTCGCCCGCGCTGTGGGGTGCGTAGGGGTGCAGCGCACGTGGTACACTTGGCCCGAGGGCGTTATGGGGGCGGCAGGCACGGTTACACTCCCAAACACACGCCAGCCCTTAATCTTTGCAAGGGCATACATAGGTGATGAGGGGCTAACCATACATTGAGCGCGCGTTTCTCAATTGGTCGGCGCCGCCGTGCATGCGCGCCTACTGGCGTGCGCCGCCGGCGGCATGCGTGCTGCTAGATTATTGCTGCACATATAACCGTATGTTTGGAATGTGCCTGTGCAGCACTTGTCCCAGCATACATACACCTATCCACTTGTTGTTATCCCTGCTGTCGCACGCCTCGACTTACCTGCTGATGACCTGCCTAACCTGCCCAATGATCACAGCTGCGATATGAAGACCTGACTGACGGTGAGGCCGACCCCAACGCACGCACCAAGATGTACGTCCCAGGGGAGGACGACCGCAATGCGCCCTGGGTGTCCATGGACCTGGGTACGTGGGCGGGGCGGGGCAGGGCGGGGCGGCGGCTGGGTGCATGGCTAGGTGGGCGGCTGGCACGTGCTACGTATGCACGTATGCATGCATGCGCGCGGTGCTGGTGCACGCATGCTGCTGTGTGTGAACATTCGCCGCCTGAGTCGGGGTACGTGGCACATGTTGCAGTACCACAATCCGTCACGGGATTTAAGCGAGCATAAGGCTGCAACTGCTCCTAGAGCAGTTATCCGTCACTCGTGGGATCACCAATTGGTTTCGCACCAATCTTTTGCCATTGCACCCGGGTCCCTTCTGCCATAAGGACGAGTCAAATGGCTAATCTGTGTTAGCGATCTGGTGATGGGCTTGATACTCATCCCTTATCATTATGATGCTAATTGTTGATGAATTGCGTATGTGTGCCCGCGCCGCCACGCACGCACCGCCGGCGGGCGCCCACACACCCGCCGTCCGTCTGCTGCAGGCAAGCCGTACCTGGTGCGCCGTGTCGTGCTCTCCGTGGCCGGCAGGGACCTTCGCTGTTTGACACTGTTCGTCAAGACGTATGAGGACATTAACAAGACCTTCGGCGGCTTTGCGCTCATGAAGAACACAGTGTTCCGTGTGGGCAACGTCCCAGTGATGTGGGGAGACCGCTCAAACTTTAACCAACTGGACGCACGCGGCCTCACCCGTAACCCGGTGCGTGCGCACATATACGCACCCGCCCGTCCCGCTGAGTGCAAGGCAACGTTTGATTGCTGTACACGCTTGTGTGCCGTATGCCGCGTGCGTCATCTATCAACCCTAGCTATCTATTGGATGCATGGCTGCGCACACTCAACTTTACCGTCTGCACGCACCTGGAACCGGTCTGCGTAGTCTGCGTGCCACGCCGTTCTGAGAAGGCGCAGGCACTTACTTGCTTACTCCCCGCCGCCGCGTGCTTGTGGGTTGCGCATGCATGTGCAGGTTTGCTACATCCAGTCGGAGGCGGTGGCGGCGGGGTCGAAGCTGGTGGCCACGTGCGACCCGCCGCTGGTGGGACAGTACGTGTCGGTGCAGCAGAACACCTTTGTGGGCAACGAGCTCATTGCACTCACGGTGAGCGAGCGAGCGAGAGCGAGAGAGCGAGCGAGGGAGCGGGGATGTGCCGGAAGCTGATGACGGATGTCTCTTCGCTGATAGACATCCATCAACGCATCGATGTGCGTGGGGAACAAAGAGCGAGGCCAAGACCATTACCGACCCCACAGGCACGGCTGCTGCATCTGTTATCCTTGGTGACCTACCGGTTTTGTCACGTGTCCCCACCCCGACCCCGTTCCCCGACCCTCGCCCCAACCTATCCAAATACTGCTGTGTCCCGCCTCCCTGCATCCTCCTCCAGGAGTTCGAGGTGTACGGCACGCCGGCGGCACAGTGCCCGGCCGGCTACACCGCCGGCGGCAGCGACGGCTCCTCCTGCGTGGACGTGGACGAGTGCGTCGAGCTGACGGAGCCGTGCGGCCGCTTCCCCAACACGTGCATCAACCTGCCGGGTGAGGCAAACATGCATGGATGGATGCGAAGCATGCACGCATGTGTGCATGGTGCAGGGTGTGCATGGCACATGGCTGGTGTGCATGGTGCATGGTGTGCATGGTGCATGGTGTGCATGTTGCATGTGTGCATGGTGTGCATGGTGCATGGTCTGCATGATGCAGCGCGGGATGGCTGGCTGGCGGGCCTACCGCAGGCTAAATCGGCAAGTCATCAGGGCCCGGCGGTCTATCGGTGCACGCGGCAGCAGGCCCCAACATGCACGCCTATGACTGCTGGCTTCGGTTTCGTATAGGAGAAGTAAGGTTGACACCCACGGTTGACACCTGCTACACCTGCATGTCGTCATCACTCTGTCGTTATTGCAGGCAACTACACCTGCAGCTGCAGCGCCGACTCGGTCCTGTTCCAGAACACGACGGGCCCCACGTGCGTGCCTCGCGGCATTGTGCCCTGGAGGAACGCCGACATAGTCTTCGACGTCTTCGGGCGAATCGGCGGCTACAAAGACAGTGTCGTGTTCGCCTCGAGCGCTTACACCCTGCCCGTGGAGGAGCCCTTTGTAAACGACGGCCGTGGCCGGGACTATGCCTACGGTCCCTTCCTAGCCTTCAATGGCATCAGCTCCGGCACTGAGTGGACCACTGCCAGTCCCAACATCAATAGGAAGTGAGTTCCGGCTTAATTGCTTGTGTGCGAATTATTGCCTGCTGCCGGTGTATATGGCCCCATCCTGCCTTGACGTATGATCTGCTATGTATGGTCCTGCCTGTTTACATTTCTTTCTAGCTAGCTGCGGCTGCTGTGCGTGGTTGCTACGCACAGCAGCACTGCTGCAGTGAAGCGCGCGCGGACGCCTTGAGTCTCCCCGCTGCCTCATCAACACGCTCATGCACCCATGCATGCACCCACCCACGCACGTACGTGCGTGCGTGCACCGCGCAGCTACTTCTCCAACTTCCAATGGAGTGAGTGGATCTACACGAACGGCCCCTTCTTTGACGCCTGGCGCTCCGCGGACGGCGACCGCAAGCCCTGGATCAGCATCTTCCTGACCGGCACCTACGTGGTCAGCTCCGTCACGTTGTACAACGTGCCCGCCGCAACCAACATGTCCGACTACCTCGTGAATGTGGAGGTGCGCGTGGGTGGCGTGGGCGTCGGAAGCCTGGACGCGTCGGCCCTCATCCCGGAGAACGAGCTGTGCGGCACCGTGACCGTGGCGGCGGACGCCGGGGAGGCGGTGACCGTGCTCTGCAAGCGGCCGCTGGTGGGCCGCTGGGTGTCGGTGCAGAAGGTGGCGCCGGCGGTGCGCACCGCGGACAGCTCGCCCGCCTTCGACGCCTCCCTGGCAAACACCCTGGTGCTGTCGGAGGTGGAGGTGCGCGGCGTGCTGGCGCCCAGGTGCCCCCTGGGGCAGATCCACGACCCCACCGCTGTGTCGGCAACTGTGGCGGCGGGCGCCGGTGGTGGCGGCGGCCGCAACTGTGTGCCGGCCAAGCCGCGGCCGGTTCGGTTTCTGGACGTGCGCTCCTACGAGCGAGCGGGCGGCGGCCACGCGTTCCTGCGCACCAACGACAACGTGTACACCGGCTATGCGCAGGATAGCACATGGAGGGACAGGTGTGTGCGCGCGAGCTGGAGGGGAGGGGAGGGGAGGGGAGGGGAGGGGAGGGGAGGGGAGGGGAGGGGAGGGGAGGGGAGGGGAGGGGAGGGGAGGGGAGGGGAGGGGAGGGGAGGGGAGGGGAGGGGAGGGGAGGGGGAGGGGAGGGGAGGGGAGGGGAGGGGGAGGGGGAGGGGAGGGGGAGGGGAGGGGAGGGGAGGGGAAGGCCGATTCAACTGCTCCCCTGTGTACGGGCGAGCGGCGGGTACATGGGGTAAATGGTAGTCCCTTCCCGTTGAGAACTCAATCGCGCTTGGACAACGACCATGTGCAGCACTACCGTATCCACACTGTGCATGCGCCATGATGCTCCTGCTGTCCACGTGCATGTAGGTACGACTACGCCTCAGGGATCACCCCTTACTACCCCGTCGCGGTCTGTGCCGACGGCTGGAACAACGTGGCCGCCGCGGCCTTCTGCCGCGCGCTGGGCAAGGCGGGCGGCACGGCCTCCAGCCTTGACAAGCCTAACAGTTGGAGCAGCGCCGGGTCCATCTGGTACGGCATCAACAACGTGACGTGCGCCAGCGCCTCCACCGCGTTCGGGGACTGCACCATGGTGCCGGTGGACCCGCGGGACTGTGTGACGTTTGCGGGCGTGACATGCACTTAGGACGCGAAATTGATGCGGGCGGTGATACGGTGATTCATGCGGGCGTTAGTCGAGTTGAGTGGAGTCAACAGAAGTCAAGGGAAGCCGAGAGGAGTGAGTATGGCTGGCTGTAGCACAAGTGCGTGAAGGCGTATGATCAATGACCTTGCCGAGTGGACTGGTACTACTGCGTAGGGTGGGTCGATGCATGGATGATTCCTTGCTCGCTCTGCAGGACCTGCAGGACCACGCGCACTGAGAGCTGACGTGTGTGTGGCAGCCACGCAGTAACAGCGCGTTTCTCTTGTTTCTGATCCCAATGCCTTGCTTGCTCGTATTTTTGGATATATGGGGGGGCTTCGGACACTGCCGGGAACTTGCCTTCTTGCCCCTTGCCAACTTCATGTGTGTGTATGGCAGCCACGCAAGCAACCGCGGGCCCCACCTTGAGACCATTCAAACTCTTGACCACACCAGGGGGGGGTTAGGAAACACATCGCCAGACCCCATGCCCCGAAACCCCCCAGGACCCCCTTGGGAGGGACGACTGAGTCCCCCCTGGACAAAACCGTGTCGATACTGGGGTTATACCCCTCCATTTAATACCGGAGTGGTGCCCCAATCGACTTAATTGAACGTGCTTTATCACGCCATGCCATCAGCGCGCACATTTCACATGACAAGGCAGACTCCTTCAAGCAATTGTCGGGGCCTTTTCTCCGACTTGCTTTTCCGAATTCCATACGTGATACATCCATCCAGGACAGGATGAGAGTAGTGCCGGGCTTCAGCTAATGATCTGAAAAAGACATAATATAAGGTAAAGCGCTTGCATTTATGGACATTTCGGGTTTCAAGCACATAAGCGACCCCAACCCACCGGCATGGATCATCTTCACGCTCCCGCACCTCTGCCTCCGCATCGCACGACGGCACCTGCCCCTGCCAGCAGCGCTCTTTCGTAGCTCTATGTTTCTGGTGGCAGCAAATAATAAGCAGCTTTGGAGTTTTGGGGGTGGGGGCAGGGGAGTTCGGTGTCCACTGATCCTTGGTGATGTCAAGTGGGATGTCAAGCGGGATGTCAACATGCCGACACCAGGACGTGCCCACATACTGAAACTTGCTTTCGTATTCACTTAGGAGCATGAGTACAATACATGACAGGGGGTACCTACCTACCCCACGACTTCGGTGGCCCGTACGAGGCGGGGTCAGCGCGCAGCAAATAAGGCGAAGCAGGACGAGGAGGACGGAGAGGCAGGGCCTGTAGGTGCGGCTGTGATGACCTGTGTGTTGCGCTGGCGCGGTCGAGATGCGAGTTCCTGGAGTGCTGCTGTGATCCGTGATCCAGGATGATTGTGTACTTAGGAGCGCTGACGACGGCACGGCGTGTGCGCCATCGCACAGCCGGTGCAGGGTGCGGCCTTACTTGGAGGGTGCAGTCGAGCCGCGCGTTGCGACTTTGTGCGCCCGGTGCGTTGGGAAAGTGCAGGGCGTAGGCGACGATGCGACGACTGAACGTAGCAGCAAGTTGAATTTGCGCGCCTGTCGTAAGCGAGCTTAAATTTACAAGCAACTCCAGTCGTATGCAATCATTCAGCATTCGGGGTCCTGAATGACCTTCTCGCTGTGTGCGAAAGTGTCCGTACTCCATCGTCCAGGTTGCATGAGGCAAGGGAGGCGGCAGCTCAGCAACAGCAACATCGGCACGCTCCAGCAACATCAGCCAGCTACCTCAGTCGGTACAGTCACAGCGCGCAAATTTTGCCTGTGTCCCGACTGCTCATGTTTTGACGGTACTTGAGGGGGTGGGATCTTCTAACACTCCAGGGACGCCGCACACCTGTTCCCTTGCTTGCATCACCGACGAGGCGGCAGCTCACTCAGTCCACGACCACGGGGTTACTCGCCGTGCCGACCAGGGCAGCCAGCTCCTGCACCTTGCCAAGCACACGCCCCTCAGCCCCCCCCCCCACCCGCGCGCTGCTTGCGGAACACGAAGCCTTTAGCACACTTGAACATTCTTTTGACTATTGCATGACGTGCACACCTTACAGCGAGGGGCGGCCTCATTGACGGTCTTCTTCACGCGGCAGCTGCGTACCGGCAAGCCAGGCACTGTCCACAGGCCGAGGCACGGCCTACCATGGGCTCAGATAGTCAGATGTTTGTACCGCGGACGACGGCGCTGCACCCCCACCTCCTCCCGCTCCTGCTATGCCAATCCAGATTCAGCCGTATCCTTCGCATGCCCGCGCCGCCCGGCATGCGGTTCGGCATTATGGCTACAAGCCTAGAAGCCAACGACATTGCATTGCAAGATCCAGAAACGCGGTGCTCGGCCGTGGTGGCTCGTGCGCGCGGGCGCTTGTTTTGCCCTCCGCGCACGCGTACCATCCGAACCTGGTCCGAACCTGGTCCGAAGTCCGAACGTGAAGTATGCGTCCGAAACGCAGTGCGAAGCTGGTTTGAACCCCGTCCGACAGCCTTTGCTCACGTATCGAATCCTACTTGACGAGGCCATTATAGGTATACCCATTGCATAATTATATACATTTGCCGGAAGAACAGCCCAATTCAGGCCGACTCTGGCGACCCGGTGTTGGGCGAACAGTACCCGGCCATTGCTTGTATGGGCGTCCTATCCTTCCCCAGACATGCTCATTGAGTATATTGTCCTATCAGATGTATGCAGACAAGACAGGCCAACAGCTGCGTGCTGCATTGATTACGCCGGGGCCCGGCCATGATGCACCATCGTTGGTTCAGCTGACTCAAAAACGTCGTCCGTTTCGCAATGCAATCAATAGATAACTAACAATAAGGCCTAAATTGTTTGGTGCGCGCTTGCGAGCGGCTTGGGAAAGCACTGTCGGTATAGCTACGTCCTCGGTTCCTGTGATCAAGCGCGCACCAAGTGATTTAGGCCTAATTGCTAAATATTTATTGATTTCGCTGCAAGACGGACGACGTTCATGAGTCAGCTGGACAAACGATGATGCATCATGCCCGGGCGCCAGCAGAATTGACAGTAAAGCAACTCCATAAATAGACCCTAGACAATGGAGCCTAAATTATTTGGTGCGTGCTTGCGATCGGCTTGGGAAAGCACTGTCGCTAAAGTTGCGTCCGCGCCGACTGTTCTCAAGCGCGCACCAAACAATTTAGGCCTTATTGTTAGTTACCTATTGATTGCATTGCGAAACGGACGACGTTTTTGTCAGCTGAACCAACGATGGTGCATCATGGCCGGGCCCCGGCGTAATCAATGCAGCACGCAGCTGTTGGCCTGTCTTGTCTGCATACATCTGATAGGACAATTTACTCAATGAGCATGTCGGGGGAACGATAGGACGCCCATACAAGCAATGGCCGGGTACTGTTCGCCCAACACCGGATCGCCAGAGTCGACCTCAATTGGGCTGTTCTTCCGGCAAATGTATATAATTATGCAATGGGTATACCTAGTATGGCCTCGTCAAGTAGGATTCGATACGTGAGCAAAGGCTGTCGGAACTCCGGTCGGAAATTCAAAAGCGCAGCCATTCCCGTGTGCCTTGTAGTCTGTTCACCTTAAGTGCATAGCGTCTTGTTTAATCTGTCGGCTGCTGAAGCGCCGGACTTTGGCAGCGCGACCGCCGTACCCATGCGGCTCGGCACGGACAAGGGGTGCCAGATGGTGCCAGCTTTGTACAGCTGGAAAATGGGCTGAGCCCCAATACAGTCACGGGGTGGGTGGCTGCTTCAAGGGAATGAGCGTTGGGCCCATGCCGACGTTGTGCGAGCTCGGGGCTTAGGACTCGGTCAGCACAAGGCACGCCACACGCCATCCACGCGAGTCAAGGGCCCCCTTGCCACCGAGTCCAAGCAATTTGTAGCCCTCTACTGCACTGCAGACGTCCCCGGTGCCCGACATTCCTCGGGCTCGGCGCGGGGTGGGAGCGACCTCGGGGCTCCTCGGCATTTCAGGAGGGGCGACAGGCATGGCTCCGCAAGTTGCCACAAACTGGCGCGTTAGTCCCCTGCGTTGCTTGCCGTCAATATCGTTTGCTTCATAAATCCTATAAGCACGGGCGTACGTGACTATCCTCGCGACCTTGCTAAAGTCAATCAGTCAATTGTCCATGGACGCGCGAAGGCACTTCTCGCTCCGCCCGAATTTTCCCTGCCACCTATTTACATGCAATAGACAATAACAAATAATACAGGGGCTTGCAAAGTGATTGGCCTCTTTTTTTTGGGCGCGCGAGTCGGCGAAATCTGCCCCCGGGCGGGCCCACCCTTCCCGGCCCGACTTTTCCCCCTCCCCCCAATTCTGCCTCCTGCCCCCCCTGCTTCCTCTCTGCGCCCCCTGCGCCCCCACCAGCGTCTTGGCCGTGCACATTGTCAGGGCTGCCGATTGCGTTTAAAAGCACGCGAAACGGTGCAGGGGTGAGGGAGAAAGTGGGGGAGGCAGGATTGGGCAGACGAGCACCGAGCACCGAGCTCAAGTCCCGAAATCTGCCCCCGGCAATCCCCAATTCTGCCCCTCGACCGGCCAATTACTTTGCATGCCCCTGTAGTACACAGCAGTCGCGGTTTGTGCCAGTACTTTTTGCCGACGCAGCCACGCACGAACGAACGAACGAACGAACGCACGGACAGGGGTGTTTTGGGGGGGCTTCGCCCCCCCCCTGGAACGCTTCGCTGGGGGGGCTCAGCCCAAAACCCCCGGAAAATTGTAAACGGCCCCGCTGGCAGCCCCCTGTTCGTGCAGCACCTGACCCGCGTACAACACATCCCTGTCTCCAACATAGCTCCATCCGCACTTGTGCCGTGCTTCTCTGCCACTCCCCTTGTGCCTTTCATCAATTTCCATGCCCCAACGCACCAGCTGCCCCCTAACCTATTCCCTTCGCGGCTTTGCCGCCCGCTTGCCACGCGACGGACCAACCCACCACGCCTGCTTCCCCGCTTCCCCACTTCCCGTCGACATGCCCATACACCATCTCGCCCACTTTGCATTCACATTTTAGCGCATGTCCGTACCATGGACGTAAAGCACACTGCGCGACCGCTGCAAATTACATGTCGTCCTGCAACCGGGCCTGCCCAATGCAGAAAATGTCAACTCTGCACTTCCCCCCACAAGATGCACGTTCCCCCAACCCAAACTCGTCCCACCCCCCACATACACGTTATCCACCAGACACCCGCTTAGTATATCAAAAGCACCTGCGTAATGCTCTCGTTTAGCTCTACATTATTCAAGCATGGGGTAGAAATTTGACGTTCCTCCCCTTGGGCTTGGAATCAACTATCCCCCCCCCACCTTGGTGCAGCACACCAACCTGCAGCGCCTCCCACTGTCCCTGTCCCCTGGTCCGCTCCCTCCGTCCCATGTGCCTCATTCAGCTCCGCTGCCTTTGGCAGGAGCCCTCACCCATGCACCAGCACAGACTCTTCCAGTAAACACCTCTCAGCGTCACTCTGCCTGAAACGTGACCGAAAACATGACCGACAGCTTAGGGTGCGATCTCAGCCACCCTTCCGAAGTTCCAGCTTCTCGCCTCTTCATCAGCTACGCTTCCTCACCTCCGGTTGTGATGTTGGCGTGTTGCACCGCATTCGCTCGCCCACCATACCGTACACATCGGGCCCCTTCTTCTGCCTTGTCGCGCCCTGTTTTTGCCCTTGCTTTGCGCATTGTTGCCCGGCCATTGTCTTGCTGCACGCCGCTCGAATTAACTTGACCCTCGGCCTAGCGCTAATCCGTGGACGCTGGACGCCTGCATGCAGGTGCGACGCTTCCGTCTGTCTCGAGCTGCGAGGCGTCGCATTGTGTGTGGTGGCATCGCCTGGCCCGGCGCCAGGAGCATGAGGACTGCGCAACAGCAAAACGCTCCAGCAACATCGGCCAGCTACCTCAGTCCGTACATTCACAGCGCGCAATTTTGCCTCTGTCCCGAGTCCCGACTGCTTATGTTTTAACGGTATTTGAGGGGGGTGGGATCTTCAGACACTCCAGGGACGCCGCACACATGTTCCCTTGCTTGCATCACCGACGTTGTGGATATGTGGGGGGCTTCGGACACTATTGGGACCTCGCATGATTGCCCCATGCCTGTTCCATTAGCAGTGCATCAGTATCCAATAATGCAAAGTGCGCGCTCGTTAGTTGCAACCTGCCACGTCACATGCCCTTGTTACGGACATGCGCTAAAATGTGAATGCTGCTCCTGCTGCATCACTACGGTACTCCCTGTTCGCGGCCGGTCCGTGCGTCCAGCCGGTGCATGCCTTCAGACCGTGCCCCCCCTGTAATGTACATTTTGCACGCCCCCCAACAAAATGCACGTTCCCCCAACCCAAACCCGTCCCACCCCCCGCATACACGTTACTGCCTGGAGCCTGCTAGTCAGCCGCCGCCACTGCGCCTACCTCTCCTTGCACATGCAGCACTCATCCGCGCGCGCACCTCTCAGCACGCGATGTGCAGACATAAATGCAGCGCGTCCGTCCTTACCAAGGCATTGCCCGACAACACACGCCCGACAGCACACGCCCGTCGCAGCTGATTCCAATAATCACTCCCGGCTCGCCGCCTGCCCAGCCGGCGGCGCCAGCGCATCATCCCCCTGCGCCGCCTGCTGCGCAGCAGCTGCTGAGGCTGCCTCCGCGGCCCCGCCGCCGAGTGCTAGCGCCGGCAAGGACTGCACCTGCCGCGCTTCGGCCGCCGCCGGCGCCACCAGCTGCTGCTGCGGCGGCGCCGCGGCAGGCACCAGCTGCCCCTTCCGCGGCTTGAAGAAGCCACTGGACCACTGCGAGGCGCGGCGTATGCCGCCCGTAGCCAGTGCGGCTGCGGCGGAGGACACCGCCGCCTTCTGCTGCTTCCGCCGCAGCCGCCGCCGCGCCTCCGCCGCCTCCGCCTCGCGCGAGGCGCGGCTGGCCAGGTCCATGGCGGCGGTGATGGCGGCGCCGGTGCGCATGCCCACGTAGTTGGTGGTGGCCAGCACTGTGAGAGGGTGTGTGTTAGGAAAGCATAAGGGAGTGTGTGTGTGTGTATGTCTGTGTGTGTGAGAGAGAGAGGAGAGAGAGAGAGAGAGAGAGCGGGGGGTGGGTGGGGGTGGGATTCCATATATGTAGGGTATAAAAGAGTTGTTGCGGGGCGGGGAAGGTGGCATGTGCGAGGGGGGTGGCAGCGGGGTGCATGATGTGAGGGGGGAGGATCGTTGGTGGCGGCCAGTAGCACTGTGCGTGATATGACCGGAGGTGCGGGGGTAGTAGGTGTCTGAATGCGTGCGGGGGGGATGGGGGGAGCGCTTGAGGGGTTGCGGCGGGGCAGACGCAGGGAGGGGTGGGGCGGCGGAGGACATGGCCTGCAGAGGTATTCAGACAGACATAGGCTGCTGCGTGCTCGGGCTCGAGGCAGCCTGGGGCTCAAACAAACGTGCTACTGATTGGCTGCCGCGATGGGTCCCATTCATCGATCAAGCCCTGTTAGTTTAGTAAGCATGCCGGCGGCCTGATCGCCGCCTCGTGATCACCCTCACCCTCCTCGTTCACCCACCCAGGAACATGGTCTCCGCGATCACGAACAGCAGGCAGCCATACACCAAGTAGTCGACGTTCAGGTCGGACCACACCGCGCAAAGCGCCGTCAGGTCGGTGCCGCACACCTGTAAGAGTGTGTTTAGAGGTCACAAGGGAGAGAACTATGAAAGACTTGTGCGAAAGACCAGCCGCACACCTGTAAGTGTGCGTGTGTGTATGTGCGTATGTGTGTGTGTGTGTTTGTGTGTGTGTCAGCAGATACTAGGATTTGACATCGACATTGGTACAAGGCGATGGAGGGGGAGGGGGGCGGGTGAATCAAGCCGACCTGAACCTTGAACACCTGCTCACTCACCGGCGTATAGATTCCTATGACCGACAGGTCCAGGCACACATCGTTCAAGAAGTAGGCCGCGGTGAAGAGCCTGCGTTGCAACACGGTGTGGTCAGTCGATTGGTGAGCAGAGGCGTCTTGATGGGCCGCAACAGTGACCGTCGTTCTGCTGACAGCGCAGGCTCCATCGTGCTCAATTCCGGCACGAGGCAGGGCTCACGAGGATCCGTCCGTGCACACGAAGGTACCCAAGCATCACTACACACCCCTTGAGGACGTAGTAGCAGGACTCCTCAATGCCCAGACGCGCGACCCAGATCATCATGCCCAGCGTGAAGATGAGCATCGTCACGTTCAGCTCAATGCCCTGCAGTTGTTTACAAGTATTCAATGTATGTAAGTGAGCCAGGGCGTGAGCCAGGCAGCAGGTAGATAGGGCGTCATGCGCACGTGTGTCGTAAAAGCTAGCTAGGTGTCGGGCGGGCGCGCGCCCATGTGCGTGCACGAGCGTGGGGGCGGTCTGATGCGCTGCTGCATACGTACGTACGTACGGCATGGGCCGTACACGCGTCCTTACAGGCTAAGCGGTGTAAAGGTTTTTGGTAGGTAGGTAGGTAGGGTTGTGGTGCCCCGCCCCGCTGCCCGCCTTGCAGCCGCCCCCTTCTTGCAGGGTGCAGTCGCGGCCGGTTTCGTATGCCGTCAGCACCCCACGCTGTCAACACGCACCCCACGCCGTCGGCACTATCAGTCAGCACCCCACAGCACACGCCCGTCCGCCGTCAGCACGCACCCACGCACGCACGGACGCACCAGCAGTCCCGCCAGCACTGCATGCGCGGTCCAGGACCGCCGCGCGGCGTCCATGCGGCTCATCCGTCTGCAGCAGCCGCAGCCGCACAGCGAGCCGCACTTGGCGTTGCACCAGGCGTAGCAGGCCTGGGTAGAGAGGCATGGCAAGAGGGCGTGTTGCAGGGAGGGCGGGCGGGAGGGAGGGCCAGTTGCAGGGCGGGCGGGCGGGAGGGAGGGACACACGCAGGAAAGCGCATGGTTGAGGCGAGCACGTGGACGCACGCACGTCAACAGGAACGAACCCCATGCTAGCCCCAATCAAGGACCGTGTTCCATATGTATACCGTACAGGGCACCCGTGTATCCCACGCATCCTGCTGGCACGCACCGTGGTCACTGCGGGCCGGATCCAAATGGAGGTGATGATGATTGCCAGGTTGACGATTCCGAATATCCCAAACACGATGGACACGGCTTTGCTCAGCACCTGAAATAGAAACGCAGCAGTGGAATGTATCGGGTGACGGACGGATCGGGTTTGTGCACCCAAGAGAGGTGGGCACACGTGTGTGTTCAGTACCGTAGGAGCTAGCAGCGCTGGACGGAGGCCGCCCGCCAATGCCCGCAACTGGATTGAGCCGAACGGCAGCGCACAAAGCCACAACCCATCAGCCGACCATTGAGCAAACAAACTTAGAAATAATCATTCCACCCTGCTGCCGAGGTAGTGGTGCGTGTAGGCTAAGGGAGCGGGGGTTATTGGCGGGACACACCCGCCACCGAACCGACCATGCACACGTTTCGATCGCACACTGACCTTCCAAAGGGGAAGCGGCACCAGGCGGTCCAGCGCGGTCGCGACGTCCTGAGAGCCCAAACAGAGAACGAAGCGGGAACCGGCATCAGCGAGCGAGTGTGCGTGAGTTGCTTCCATTCCAATGGGTTGAAAGCCTGCATGCTGCCCGAGCGCCGCAACTAGCAGCGGTGCTAGTGGGCCAGCCTCGAGGCTGCGGCGTGTGGGCAAATCTTTTATGGGACGGAGATAGCGCGATGTTATGCAGTATGGTAATTGAACTCCGAAACATCGCCACTACACACTCACTCACCGCGATGCCCATCACGCCCAGCACCACCGCGCAGATGAAGCAGGACACGCCCACGAAGATCCACGCGGCCAGCCTGTGTGTGTGTGTGATGGTTGACGACAGCAAACGCAAGCGACGGACGAACACATGGCGCGTATTAGTGCGACCGGGCGTGTCCATCCGCGCCGCTGCTGGCCTACAGTAGGCATGTGTGCGTATGCACCTGCACCGGGCAGCGCCACGGGGCACCGACCTAGCGGCGCCCCTGTGCATCGGACCCACAGCCATCAGCTGCCTAGCGAGCTGCTCGGGCTACCGTACGTATTTGTATAGCAGCAGGCGCTGCCACCGGCTGAACCACGGTAATAACTAAGCAGCAGCAGCACGTAGCAAGGTAGAACTCGTTCTCACGTGTATCGGTGCATGACGCTGGCGTGGAAGACCCGCGTGATGAATTCGTGGGACATGTCCACGTACGACATCTGCAGGGACTGGTGTGCCAGTGCCGGCGGTATCGCTGGGGCCGCCACCGACTTGCCGCCGCCAGCGGAAGCCGGCGTGCTTTCGGCCGCCTTGGCTGCGGCGGCTGCCGCTGTCGCCGCGCCGCCGCTGCCGGCGGCACTCCCCACCGAGCCCCCGGACTCAGATATCGCGGACATCGACGCCATCTGCTGGCCAGCCAAATCAATTTGCTGCTGCTGATGAGCCGGCGCCGCCAGCAGCTGTGCCTCCCCAACCGGCACCGCTGCCGCTGCCGCGTGCGCTGCCAGAGAGCCCACAGCCGCCGCCGCCGCCATCGCGGCTTCCGCTGATCCGGCGTCCGCGGTTCTGACGCTGCCCGCTGCCACGGCCTCCACAACGTAAGGCGGCGGCGGCGGCGGCACAGGCAGCGGCGGCGGCGGCACAGGCGGCAGCTCCTGCTGGTGGAGCTCCTGGTGCGGCTCGGGCGTGGGCGTGCCGGGCGTGGGCGTGGGCGTGTGCTGCTGCTTCATTAGCTCCACCTCTTGCTGCAGCTGCCGCAACACTCTCTCCTCGCGCCGCACCTGCACCGGATGGAAAATAATAAGGGTGGCGGCACGCCACGCCACGCCACGAGCACGTCATCATCGGGGCAGATGGACTCCGCTGTCACCCAATCAATCAATCAACAGTCCCCCCCCCCGCTGCAACCCCCCAAATGCGTCATCACACACGCATCCGCCACACATCAAGCATCATGCGCTCGCACGCAACCGAACAACACACCGCTCCTCTCTCCATGTCTCAATGCAACAGCCTCACACCTCACACAAGTAAACCCCACACCGCTTCCTCACTTGTTCTCTGACACATGTACCGTACGCCCGTTCTAACCCCTATCCATCCATCCATCCATCCATCCATCCATCCACCCACCCACCCACCCACTACACCCACCTGATTACTCTCTATTCTCATCACGCGCACATACACCCTCACACTCACCAGCAGCATGGGCAGCACCATGGCGAACGCCACCACACTGCTCGCCAGCACCAGTCCCACCACGGCGCCCAGGAATTGGGCCAGGTTGGTGTGCTGGAACACGCCCGCGCCCTTTGAGAGGGGGGTGGTGATGGTGGGGGGAGGGGAAGCATGGTTTGTTTGGGGGAGGGCGGGAGGGTAAGGGGAGGGGGTTCCATGCATGTTAAATTAATGAAGAAGGAGGGGGAGGGGGTCGGCAGGAATGGCGGTGCGGCGGGTTGGGGTACGGGTTGGGGTATTCGGCACGAGTACGACACGGTGCGGCATGGCGTTGCGCCGGGATGGGAGACAAGTCATCATCGGGAGCAGCTGCTGCCGATGGATGGGCTTGCCACGGATGGAGACGGCGGGGGGATAGCCATCCATGGATGGTGTTTAATCAATAATGAAGTGCCGATGGGGGAGGGGGAGGGCCCGAACGGACGGCAGGAGCGCACGACGAGGCATGAGGTGTGCATTCTAGGTCTTACGCAGGAGGGGCGATCGAGAGGCGCGGAGAGGCCGCCGCCCATGAGACCGGTCAACCAAACCCCATGCATACACCCACGCAGCGGCGACCATCAGCTGTCGCTCGCGCACAGGCGCTCGCACCCACAGCGCGAGCCCCCTCCCACCCCCAGTCAACCGCGACCAGCCTCCCCCCTCCCCCCTCCCTCCCTCCCTCCCTCCCTCCCTCCCTCCCTCCCTCCCTCCCTCCCTCCCTCCCTCCCTCCCTCCCTCCCTCCCTCCCTCCCTCCCTCCCTCCCTCCCTCCCTCCCTCCCTCCCTCCCTCCCTCCCTCCCTCCCTCCCTCCCTCCCTCCCTCCCTCCCTCCCTCCCTCCCTCCCTCCCTCCCTCCCTCCCCTCCCCTCCCTCCCTCCCGTCCTTCCTTCCTTCCTTCCGTCCTTTCTCCCTCTTGCTGCTTACCACCTGCTACACTTTTAAGTTGCTCAACATCCTTGCAACCCCCCACGCGCCCACCCCACCCAGGGCCCGCCCCAGCCCCGCACCTCGTCGGGCGTGGTGATGTTCGCCTCGAAGGGGCACAGCCCATCAAATGTGTCCAGGAAGCCACCCGCGATGCTCTCGCTGTACAGCGGCGCGGCGCGCTCCAGCTCCCTGCTCCGTACAGTATTGTGAAATGAAATCCAGATGGGCAAGGCTTTGGATCTATGCATGCTCCGTACAGCATTGTGAAGTGAAATCCAGATAGGCAAGGTTTTGGATCCGGATGCAGGCTGCTGGTGCCGTGGTGTACGTGAGTTGCGGTGTTGGGGGTTGCATCGTCGGCAGCAGATGCCGTGATTCATGTGATCGGGTTGTGTACTTTTACTGGGCTGTGCAGGGTTTGCCAACGCATGGCTGGTGGCCAGTCGCCCCTGTGTTGCCATGTGCCCCCGCCTCCCCGTCCTGCACGAGCATATATACACCTTTCCCTCTCCGCTTTAGATTGAGCTGGTCTTTACACACACACACACACACACACACACACACACACACACACACACACACACACACACACGCACATGCACACGCACACACACCCTCTCTCTTCGCGCTGCTGCACCAGTCCTCACCAGTTGAATGCAAAGCGTCGGCGCCAGAGCGGCCCACTCACGGTGTTGCCTTCAGCGTTGTTGCTGGATGGTGCGTGATTGAGGATTGTGGACAGAAGAGGCAGAGGCAGACAGAGGCAGGAGCAAAAGGTCATCGAGCACGCATTACGTGTCATATGTGCGGTGGGGGGCGCCATACATGTGCGGGGGGGGTTGTGGTTACCAGCCCAAACTAAACCAATCTAAAGGAAGCGGAGTTGAGTAATGCAGTTAAGGTCGGTGCGGGGGGGGCCGTCACCTGCGCAACCCATAGCTACGCCGTCGGCTACCCGCCATCCCTCTTCCCCCTCTCTACCTATCCACCTATCCACCTCTCTAGCTACATCTCACCCCCAGGTGATGTTGTCCATGTTCCAGCCAATGGGCCGGATGACCAGCTGTAGGATGTAGTAGGCGGGGTTGGTGGCGTTGCAGGGCGCCTCCACGCTCTGGTTGTTGAAGAGGCAGGTGAGGGTGCGGCCGTTGGTGCCGTACAGCGTGCCGCCCCACGTGCCTGCACGCATGCATGATCCACAACCGGCGGGGCCATCTTCATGAAGGAACGGTTGGAAGCGGACGAGACGAGCCGCTGAGAGTCGCGGAGCGGAAAGCAGTATTAAAGAGAGGCCCCCCCCCTCATAACACCTCACCTCACCTGCAGGGTAAGGCCAAGCGCAAACTCCTACCTGCCAAAGCCCTTTCTGGGCCGCTTAAAACCCCTTAAAACGCCCATCCCGCACCCGCCCACACGTATCATGCCCATCTATTTCAGGCACAGGCACACGCACACGCGCACACACGCACCCGGGAACGCCGCCCACTCGAACTCGCGATGCAGCTGCCCCGGCTCCATCTCACTCATGTACGGCAGCCACAGCGTGTTGTTCTGCGAGTGCGAGTGTGTGGGGGGGATTCCATGCATGTTACATTAATGACGGGGGAGATGTAGACAGACGTTGCGACACAGAAGGCGGGGGGTGGGGGTGGGGGGAAGAGGATGGCATTCAAGCAGGGGAATTAAAGTGCGCGGCAAAGGATAGAGGTCAAGCAAGCCATCGTTCGGTAACGCGTTCCTTACCAAACCCCTCGCGGGGGAGGCTGGGCTCGGCGCCCCAGGCAGGCAGATGCCCGCAGGGCAAGTACGGTAATAACAGGAAATAAACAACACAGGCGGCAGCAGCACCAGCTCCAGCTCCAGACGGCTGCTTTTTGCTGCCCTATGTGCCAACCACCACTTTTGGCTTGCCAGCATAGCACCGCGACGGACAACATCAAACAGCAGCCCCCCCAGCACCGCGTGGCAGCCACCACCACCACCACCACCACCACCCCACCACCACCACCACCCCACCACCATCACCACCACCACCACCACCACCACCACCACCACCACCACCACCACCACCACCACCACCACCACCACCACCACCACCACCACCACCCACGCACCTCGTTGGGATAGAACACGGGACCTTTGACGTAGCGGTCGCCAAGGTACAGCCCGTCCATGTTTATGAGCGACGTCCACCTGATCTGCGCTTCATTTCAATGCACCAGGAAAACAATGACGACACTGAAAACCATCCCGCCACCAAGTGTCGGGTGCCAGGCGTGATGGTCAGGGGAGTGACCCGCGAGCCCGAGAAGGGACCACCTGTAATACTTACTTCACTTCATCAAGTGCATCCGGATCCACAAAAAGCACACAACCATAAACCCCTGGCCCAGCACGCAGGCGTGGAGGCACGCGGCGTGCGGCAAGGACCCAGCCACGCCCAGTTCATGCCCCACCCGCGTCGGCCCATCCCAGCCGCCCCGGTCATCACAACCCACCCACCAAAAAGCCCGCTGCTGTCTGCCCCGCACGCACCCCGCAACAACCCTGCCCCCCCCCCCCGCGCATGGGGACCAATTCTTGCCCAGCAGAAAACGGCCACAAACCACATGCCGTACGCCGTACGCACACGCACCTTTTCGTACACGTACAGATTCGTGGCGTTGTTCCAGTTGGCGTGTGAGAACAGACCCGCGTACGACACCAACCGCCGTGTGCCGCGCTCGTCCCGCTCCCAGTTGCACTCGCCCGCCTCGCAGTCGAACTCCGGCAGCCAGCCGTGTTGGCTGGCGGCAGCACGCATGTACGGCACGGCGTGTACGGCGCAAATCACATCAGTACGGCGCACATGCGTCAGGCGCACACGCTAGTGCCAGTGCCGTACATGCTCCGCAAACGCCGCCAGGCACTCTGCCATCGAGACACGCATCCGCCCAACCGCCAAGTACGTACTCGCCAGAGTGCATAGCGTCACAGCACGGCCCTCCCCTCCTCCCCGCACACCCACCACCACCACACCCACTACACGCACCTGTACTGCGCGCGGCGGATGGCGGTGGAGGGGTCTTCCGCCAGCATGTCGTCCTCGCACACCCACACCTTGATGTGCTCAAGGTCGCCTGTAGATGTGGGTGTGGGGGGTTACTGGTAAACAGTCCCGGTGAGAAACAAACTGCGAAGAACGTGACTGCGCTGCTGCTGGGATATGTGGGTGTGGGGGGGTGTTTGGCCATCCATGTAATGGGGGGTAGTTTATCCCAGAAACCAAAGGGGGGAGGTTCGGGGTATGGTTGTGCGTGTTTAAGTATGTGGGTAGAGGGCATGTGTGCATGCAGGCGCGCACACACGCACCATACGGTGCCCACCCACCCACCCTCATGCGCGCCGTCGCCGCACATGTAGTATTCGACACCCTGGTCCTTGCCGTCCACCTGTGTGGACACGTGGGTGGGTGCGTAAGGGTGGGTGGGTGGGTGGGTGGGTGGGTGGGTGGGTGGGTGGGTGGGTGGGTGGGTGGGTGGGTGGGTGGGTGGGTGGGTGGGTTACTGGTAAACAGTCCCGGGTGGGTGGGTGGGTAGGTGGGTGGGTGGTTGGGTGCACGGTCGCGGTTGTGTGGGGATGAGGTGAGGTGAGTTCTGAGTTGTAACGGAGCAGCAGCAGATGCGAAAGGAAAGGGGGCAGGTGTGCTGTGCTGCGCTGCTGCGCCAGTTCAGCAAGCAGGCGGCTGGGGCAGTCTGCGACAAAGGGGCGGGCGCGCGGGCACCTGCAACACAGGGCGGGCACGCACCCTGCCCTAGCGGCCTGCGGCACACCCATGTCACACACACAGTGACTAGCTAGCTAGCTGCACATATATACATGCGCGCGCCCCGGCGCCGACCTGCGTCGCCAGCAGCTGATTGCTGCAGCCGTTCCAGGGGTAGAACAGCCTGCAGAATGAGGATAGGACGAAGCAGTTTGGTTTGACAGGTAGGGCGGATGTGTGGGTGGGGTAGGGTGGGGTGGGAGGTGCGAGTCGATTGACGTCTCAGCAAAATAAAAGAGGCAGCTCAGCTTGATTGCGCGGAGATGACATTGGCACGCTATAATGTTGGGGCGTGCAGGCGTGTGCGCTTGGTGACAGGCAGGTAATTAAACGCACTAAACGCACATGTAGCTGTAGACGTAGGAGTACGGGTACAGGGTGTCGTCCTTTGGGTTGAAGGGCCGGAACACTGCGGGAGGGGAAGGGAGGTGGGCAAGGGAGGGAGGTGGGGGGAGGGGCCCATCCATGGACGGCAACGGCCCGCAACGCGTCGCGCACAGAGGCTGCTCCTCACGCAGCCTCCAACTCCATTTATTCACCGTCCCACCCTCCGCCTGACGACCTTACTTCCCGCAAGCCTGGCGTGCCTGCCCCAACCCCCGGCTGCCGCTCGCTTCCATCCTCGCTGTGAAGCCGATAGCCGATAGGAATAGAGCCCCCGCACTCCATTTCAACATATCATCATTATGAGCAGCCGCAGCAGAAGCAGAAGCAGCAAATAAAAGCAGATAGCAGCAGCAGCCGCCGCCGCCGCCGCAGCAGCAGCAGCAGCAGCAGCAGCAGGAGCAGCAGCAGCCGCAGCGCTTTCACCACAGCGCCACCCAGCACTCACGTGTGTAGTACACCTTGCCCGTCAGCCGGCCGCCCACCACCGGGTCCACCACCGCCCGCCGCTGCAGCTCCTCGCTGCTTACCACCGTGAAGTTGGTCTGTGTGCGGAACGAACAGCGATTGATTTGGGGGCGGTTTCAGAACGCGCGGACGTTGTCGGCATCGCGGCCGCTCAATCAAGCGGCCATGCACGGAAAGCGCCGCCCCGCGCCGATCATGTGTCGAGAGAGTCTTACTTGGCAGTCCAATGCTAATAACGCCGCCGGAGCCTCGGTCAGCCCGCCTCAGCCCGCCTTATCCCGCCTCAGCCCGCCTCAGCCCACCTCAGCCCGCCTCAGCCCGCCTCAGCCCACCCACCCACCCACCCACCCGCCCGCCCGCCCGCCCACCCACCCATCCACCCACCTGGTCCGATGTGGCGTTGTATTTGGGTGTGAACAGCCGCGTCGCCACCAAGTTCTGGCCTCTGCGACGACAAGCAAGGCGCCGAAGGCAGCAGGCAGGCAGGGCGGCAGTGTGTTTCGGCTCGAGGCAGGGCGTGGTGGCAGCGGGGCGTGCGTGCGACCAGCGCCGCCAGCGGCTTCGGCGGGTTTACTGCGCCGCCACGCAACCGTCGCTGTAGCCGTCGCTGCTGTGGAACGGTATCAGGTAGGTGGCGAGGGGCCGCGAGCGAGGGGGCCGGTGTGCGCGGGCGTGCACAGCAGGAGGAGGAGGAGGAGGAGGAGGAGGAGGAGGAGGAGGAGGAGGAGGAGGAGGAGGAGGAGGAGGAGGAGGAGGAGGAGGAGGAGGAGGAGGAGGAGGAGGAGGAGGAGGAGGGAGGAGGAGGAGGTAGTAGTTGCACAGCAGTCGCAAAGGCTTTCTAACGCTTTGCGGCAGCCTGCCCCCCGTACGTGTACGGCATGGGCGCAACGCTTCTTAGCCCTGTCCTCTTTCTGCTCACTCGATATACTCCTGGTCGGTGTAACCCTGCGTGGATCGGTTGATTGCAGCACAGCAGGGGCAAGACAGGGTAGGGTGGCACATGTGAGCGTGTCGTTGGGGGAGGGGGTTCCATGCATGTTAAATTAATGACGGGGGAGGGGGGTTTATAAACACCAGCCCATTCTAAACCAAGAATTTCCAAACCAAGAGGGGGCGGGCTAGGAGGGGAGGGGGGAGAACCACTACGTACCCGGCCCGCGGCGGCTTGCCAATGCCTGCAACGTCCTAGCCCAGCACCTCTAACATACATAAGCAGGCCAAGGCAAATCAACGCATGGGCATGTGCGAGCTGCTACTGCCGCTGCTGCTGCTACCGCTGCTACTGCTATTGCTACTGCTCGCGCCGCTGCTACAGCAGCTCATCCATGCCTTGGCTGCCGGCAGCAGCACAACTCACCGTGCCGTCCGGAACATTGATCTTTCTCAGCTGCTGCCACGTGACTGTCTCGTACTTGGTCGCCTGAATGCATGCATGCGGGCGGACGGACGCATCGGTGGCAGTCGAATTCATCATTCACCACCACCACCACCTGCAGCAGGTGCACCTGGCGCCGCTATCCCACAGTACGGTAGTAATCACGCGTGCGTGCAAAACATGTCTGATAAGCTGATCTCGACCCGCCCTTTGCCCCCCATAACCAACCCCCCCCCTCGAAGAGCGACCCCTGCCACACTGATGTCACACACTCATGCCACCGGTGGACGGACACGCACACAGCGCACACAGCACACAGCAGCCACACACACACACACACACACACACACACACACACAGACCCACACACAGACCCACACACACACACACCTGGCGGTACCACGTTGCAGGGTCCGACAGCCAGGAGCTGTCCAGGGGGTGCTGTGGGCGTTATGGTGGGTGGGTGGGTGGGTGGTAGTTCGTTTTAGCAACCAAAGCGAAGGTGGGTTATTTGTTGCTGTCCGGGGGTAAAGAGTGGAACTACTTGGGGAGTACACGTGATGGCAGGGGCTGGTCAGGGCCGCGGCGCGTGGGGCGGCGGCAGCCCAAACTAACTTGGCATTGGGGACTGGAATGGCCTACCCCACCCATCAGACCCGCCCCATCCACGTCCCCACCCAGCCCGGCCTATGTGGTGCCGCGCGCGCACCGCCATAAACCGCAGCAGCAGCAGCAGCAGCAGCAGCAGCCACGTGCCTTACCTACCAGTGCCTGCCTGCCTTACCGTACCTGGTACAGTATGGGCGCGAAGCGGTGCCCCATCCTGGCTGCCTGCTCGCGGGGTACCGGCACGCGCGGCCGGACGCAGGTGGGCGGCTGCTGGAAGGTGGCCTTCTTGGCCATGGTGCAGCCGCCCCGGCCCTGGGCGGAGATGCCCGAGATCCTGCGATAGATGGGTGGGCAGATGGGTGGGCAATGACAAACACAGATCGGCTTCTGGCAGCTTAAGTAAACGTTCAGAGCTTGAGTCTGTGTGTAGGCTGCGTGTGAGATTCGGGGGGGATGGCTGGGCCACGGCGTCGTCGTGCCGAGGCGTTCAGACGGCCTATGCGTCACCCCCGCCCTGTGCTGCAGCCGTAAGGCCGTAAGGCCGTCTCCCAGCTGGGACCGCCACACACCAGTCTTCACTGGTGTCGTAATACTGGTTGGAGGGCATCTCGCCGCGGGTAACCTGAGCTCCAAGCAACAGCGCCAGGGCCACGGCGACCAACAGTCCGGGGCAGCAGTGGTGCGCTGACCGGCGAGAAGCGCCCCGCAGCAACAGTGCTGCTGACCGGAGGTCGAACCGCATTTGCTCCTCGTAGGTAGTCCCGCGCAAATTAGCTATTTTATGTCGCTGCGTCAAAGGAACACAATTTTTGGTGCCTGTCGGGCCCGGCGTCGACACAAATGCCGCGCTTCCCCGCCGTAGCTCAGCCCGAAAACGTGAAGCGTGAGTGCACAATGCTATTGTAAACAAGTATTCGGCGAGGATTACAAAGCATCGCTGCTAGTATAAGTCGTTTTGCAAGCCGGCGTGGAAGCGCGCGAGAAATCAGTCAGTTCCGCAAAGTCCTCACTGCAATCCAAGTATGAGAGAGGAGTTCTTATACAGTACATTAGGAACTAATATCAGGTTGCGCGTATTACAGCACGTCGTGCGGCGAGCCGGACGCAAGGGTTCCGGAACTGGTAGTCGTCGCGTTGCCCTTCACATGGATGTCGTCATAAAGCTGCAGTATCAATGTATCATGTATCAACCGCGGCAGCCTGCTTCGCGCGCATCTGCGGAACCTGACCGTACCCTGCACGCCACGCCACGCCGGACATGCTTTCCCTCAACCGCTCTCCCGACCATCCCCACGCCACCATCTCACACATTGTGCACACACCTGACCCCTGCAAGCGCGTTGAGCATACATACATTGACTAATTCCATCCATCAAGAGCAAGCTCCTACAGCAGCGAGGCAGGAAGCGAGGTCGTTAAAACATGCACGGCGCGTCGGCAACTGAACGCGATACCGGTACCGCACAAGTAACATACCGCGAAGTTTGCGCAGAGTGTCCGGGTCATTGTCTATGACTCTATAAACGCGCCCACTAGCAGCACCTGCAGGGCCGCGTACCAGCATCCCACTCTATGTCCAGCTCTCCTTGCTGCCTGCTAGATCCGACAACGTCATCTCGTCCACTTCGCATTCACTTTAGCGCATGTCCGTAACATGTCCTTAATCCTCGGCAGCCGTACCGCCGTAAGGCTGATATCGGAGCGAGCTTCGTTCGGGCGCCAAGGCCACCCGCCACACACTGTCGACGAGTCGATTGCGTATCGGTGACGCCGGCGTTGGGCGGACCTTTCCCGTTTGGTTTTGGTTCACACAGTCGATAGCTCCTATTTATTTTGTAGCCGAGGCGTGCGTTGTCGCTCGTGAGCGTGCCCTTTCCACATGCAAACCTCCGAGCCCACGGCCCCACGGCCCCCCGTACAGGCAGCTCCGATCGAGCTGCGGCTCTGGATAGTGCCCAACCGTATCGGCATCTGGGAGCTAGGGCCCCGAGCTGTCGCCCGGGACGTGGCAGGCGAAGATGGAGAGCGAGGCCTGCACCAGCCCCGGGTACGGGATAGGTAACGGACATGCGCTAATTTGCGAATGCGAAATGCGAAACCGACTGGAAATTGATGTCGTTTAGGTACAGGATGGAAGCCCCCCTCCAGCAGCACTAGCAGCACCTGCATGGCCGTGCAGTACTACGTGAATGCGACACAGGTGTGGTTACGGTGTGGCGGACAGCAGCGCCTCCCGCGGTCCCGCCGCCCATTCCCGCCATGCGTGCGCCCAAGCCGGCATCCCGGTTGCAGAAACGCTGCCGCACGCGGCACGCCGCCACATTGCCGCCGCTCACAGAAAGTAGCCAGAGCTCGTATCTTAGAAGGGGGGCCGGGGCGGGCAGCGTAGATTCACCCCCAGATTGGCCTGTACCGGTGATCGTCTACGCAAAAAGGGGGCTACGCTAGGAAATGCAAATGCCGTAGAAAGGTATGCAGTTATGATTGACCACATCGTTGGGTGCCTGGGGTGGAAGTTGAGCAACATACCAATACCGCTGGCGACAGTAACAGTGAAGCAAGCTACGTACCTACAGATGAATGAAGCGTTTGATAAATTAAAAGTGAAACACGAAGAGTTTATTCGAGAGGCGAAGGACATGGGCAATACAGAGGTGGTGGCAACGGAAGACAGAAATTACATCTCGAGCACATACAAGCGGCTATGGAAAATTAAGTGGGAAGCCGACCAGAAAGAAGCGTATTGGAGACTAGCGGTCGGCGGCTTCTCGGGCTTCTCCATGCACCGAGGACAAGGCCATAATTGCCCGTGTGGAAGGGCAGATGCGTGCTCCGACCGCGTACACCACTTCAGTACGTGCACAATTGCGAAGGCGTTGAGGACACATATACAAGATTCTGCGGACATTGGTGATGAGGATAGCCTGTTTGAAATAATTGTGGAACGTAGAAACCTGTGGCTACTGGCACCGCCTCACCAAACAATTCAACAGGCAATTTGGGATGTCGTATGCTTGGCGGCGATTTCGGCCATGGACTACGGAAGGAGACTGCTTTTTGCGTCTAGGAATGAGCAAGGATACGTAGGGAACGGGGCGACACTGGCTAGAGTTAAAACACAAGTGATAGCAGACTTTTGGGCAAGACTGCAATCGTACGTGAGCCTGGGCATCAAGCCAAGGGGGTGGGATAAAACCCCACCAGGTCACCCTTGGATTGAAAGAAGGGAGGATGGCAGCATGAGACTGAACAAACCAGCGTATATTACATTTGAGGAGGATTTGGATGAGTGAAGTGGTGGAGCTCCCATGGGAGCAAGGCCTACTAGCCCAAGGCCCAGAGTAGGCTGTCGGCGTTGCAGGTGGCACGCCCCTGAGGTCTAGAGCAGGGTGTTCGTACTAGTTCCAGTACGCTTTCGCTGGCTCGCGAACTGCGTCAGCAGGTCCCTCCTGTAACCAATGCAATCTACGCCCCCCCAAACCCCCCAGAAACGTAGGGATGGGGGGGCCAGGAGCCGTGTCCGCGTAGCATGGCCCGTGCCAAACCCTAAAAAAAGGTCTACGATTTCGCCGGATTTGCGGGGAATTTCTACGAATATTTCTAAGATCAGAGCACTGAAAATGCGGCTCTTGGCAATAACACACGGTAGCCTGGTCCGATATATGAAGGGAGTGTCGCATTGCTCCGCAGCGCCTGCACCATGACTGATGTGAGAGAATGAGACCGCTGTTTCTCCTCATCCATGTTCGGGCGCACTGCAAAAACGCCATGAACCGGCGAACGTGTCCGTTGCCAAACCTTGGCTTTCGAGTGCATTGCCCGCCTGCTGGTTTCCAGGTGCTCGTGACGCTTGGCAGCTTGGGAGGGAGGATGCGTGAAGGCATCCATTCGGCGCTCCGTAACCGTACACATCGGGCCCCTTCTTCTGCCTTGCCGCGCCCTGTTTTTGCCCTTGCTTTGCACACTGTCGCCCGGCCATTGCCTTGCTGCATGCCGCTCACATTAAACACTTACACGTGCGCACGAGGGGACAAACGGCGCCTACACCCAAGTACGGCAGCTGATCGGGCCATTCGCCCATGCGGACGGACACGGCGCCATTGCCCACACCCAGCGGTTGCACCGCACGCGCTGCCCGTGTGCGGGATGGGCCCCCCCACGTCCCACGTGCGCTCCAACCTCCACGACATCGACATCTACCGGTACCACTGCTAAACCCTCGGTCGGCCGCGACCCCCGTATGCTCCCGCAAACCCTCAGAGTGAGTGAACCAGTTCATGGCCCCAGTGCTGCCCCCACATACGCCATCGTGCGCGGTCGGCATGGCCGCTCGGCGTATCCCTATTAGTCCGGGCCGCCTCCCCAGCCGCCACCGCCACCGCCACCGGCCCCCGAGCCGCCCTCCTCGCCGGCCCCAGCCGGCCCCTGCTGCCGCAGCCGCGGGCTGCCCCCAAACACCTTCGGCGGCAGTGGCGGCCTGCCGCTGCTGGTCGGCGTGGCGGGCAGCGCATTGGCGGAGCGGTGCTGCGGCCCCAGCCCCAGTGCCAGCCCCGCCCGAGGCGTGACGCTGGCGGAAGCCGCCGTCGGCGTCTCCGCGCTGCCAGCACCGGCACCAGCACCAGCACCAGCACCGGCACCGGCCCCGGCACCTGTGCCTTCTCCTGATGCCAGCGGCGGCGAGAGTGGGTTGCCGCCATAGCCTCCGGAAAAGGGGCCCATGGCGCTGGCAGGCCTGAAGCCGCCGCTGCCGCTACCGCCGGGCGCCATCACGTCTGGGGGCAAGGACACCGCCTGCGGCACCGAGAGCACCGGCCGCCGGGCTACTGCGGCATCCACACCAGCGCCAGCGCCTGAGGTGCTGGCGCCGCCCGTGGCACTGCCGCTGTCTGCACTTGTGAGGGAGCCCTGCGAAGGCCAGCCGCGGGCGACAGCCGACTGCTGCTGCAGCGGCGGCGGCGACGGCAGCGGCCGCGATGCCGCCCCGGCCGCACCTCCCGTGATGTCGCCGCCACCGCTGCTGGTCCGGATTCGCAGCGCCGGAGCCGCAAAGCGCGTCTGCATGTGGTTGCGAGCGGCACCATGGTATCAATGTGAGCAGTCGTCGGGGCCGGCAACCAGGGTAACACTAACTCTATTAAATTAATTCTGCCCAACTCACCGCATTCGGCGCCGTCGCGGGGCTGTTGACGGCACTGTCGCCGCTGTCAGACACCGCCAGGCTTCCGCTGCCGCCACCCCGGCGCCGGTCCCACAGCGTCGGCTGGTAGAACTGCTGCTGCGCCTGCTGCTGCCGCGCCTGCTGCTGCTGCTGCTGCTGGCGCTGCGAGGGCTGCCTGGCCGGTGGCGGCATGCGCTGACCCCAGGCTGGCCGCGCATTGGCGGCGGCAGCGGCGGCGCCGCCACCGGCCCTGCCGCCAGCCCTTTCCTGCGGTGCCCCGACGGAGGCCGACGAAGCAAGGGTGCCTGCTCCGCCGCCGCTGCGCTTCGGCATCGTTGGCCCTGTCGCAGCTGCTACTGCTGCTGCTGCTGCTGCTGCTGCTGCTGCTGCGGTGCCTGGCCGCGCCAGTTGCGGTTGGACGAGGGCGGGGGAGGCGAAGCCAGCAGTCGATAGGGTGGGCAGGCGGGCGGGGGACGCCACCTCTGCCCCCCATGCGTAAGGCGACTTGGCGGGGCTGGAGTTGCCGGCGGAGGAGCGCCGGGCGTGGGGGTCGTGTGGGGGCGGCGGCGGCGAGAGGCCCGGCGAGCGCGGCACGGTCTGGTGGCAGGCAGGCAGGCAGGCAGGCAGGCAGGCAGGCAGGCAGGCACAAGAGGCAGCAGGGCGAAGTGTCAGCCCCTTTGCAGCGAGCGCAGATCGCACGCACATTTCTGCTGCTGTTGCCCGCCCACACCCCACACACACACACACACCCGCCCACACCTGGCCACACCCGCCCACAAAGCAAAGCGCTCTCACCACGATGCCTGCCTGCGGACCGCCGCCGCCGCCGCCGCCGCCGCCCACGTACGCGTACGCCGCCGCCGCAGCCGCGGCCTCCGCCAGCGTCGGGCCCTGCGCACTGCCGCCACTCGGCCGCGGCGGCGTTCCCAGCACGCCCACGCCAGCCGCAGACGCGGCAGCAGCAGCAGCAGCTGCTGCTGCGGCCGCGGCGTAGCTGCCGAGGCTGTAGCTGTTGGGGCCCGGAGAGCCGCCCGCGCTGCTCATGCCGCCGCCGGCGCCGCCGCCGCCGCCACCGCCGGCACGGTCGCGGTCGCCGCCGGTGCTGCTGCGCCGCGCGCGCGACGCTGACAGCACTGCGTCCGCCGCCGCCTGCAGGTTTATGCCGCTGCCCACGCCCGCCGCTAAGCCGCCCGAGCCCAGCGCCAGGGCTGGACCGCCGCCCACCACACCCGGCGAGCCAGCGACGCCGCCAAACCCGGCACCAGGCCCCGACACGCGCCCGCTGCTGAGGCGGTACGCCAACGTGCCTGCGGCGCCGTGCCCCGGGGCAACGGCACCGAAGCCGTAGGCGACGGCGGTTGGGGAGGTGGCGGTTGCTGACGCGGAGGCGTATCGCGCCGCCGGCGGCGTGAGGCGGCCGCTGCCCGCGCCGCCGGCCGACTCGTAGCCGGCATCTGCGTTCACGCCAGGGTGCGGATTGGGGAGGCGAATGGACGCATGTGGGTGACGCAGGTCAGGCCCCGAATACGGTATGCAATGAGGTGGCATGCACATGCACATGCACATGCACATACCCATGCACATGCACATGCACATGCACATGCACATGGATGTCCGTTTCCAACGTTCATCCAACGATGCACAGGGGTGCAGCAGCCGTCATCGTGCAGCAGCAGCCGCTGAAGCAAGGGCTTGACCCCAAACAGCCGAGAGGCTGCAGGGCGCGCGCGCAGGCAAACAAACTCCCCGCACCTGAGCTCCGCCGACGCGTGCGTGTGCGCACGGGTACCAGAGCCCCCCGCGACGCGCCGCTCCCACCACCACAGCTGCCTCCACCGCCGCCGCTGCCCAGCCGGCTCGCGCCCACTCCCTCGCCGCCGCCCGACACGTAGCCGCTCCTCAACCCGCTGCCGCCCTCGCTGCCGCCGCCGCCGCCGCCGCCGCCGCTGACGTAGCCGCTGCGGCGACCGCTGCCCCCGTCCCGACGACGCGTGGCGATCATAGCTGCCTGGCCCGCGCTGCCGGGCCCCGCTGACGTGGGTGGACGCCCACGTGGCACGGGCGAGTTGGCTGCTGACGTCACGGGGACGCCGTAACCGCCGCCGAGCGACACTACGCCATCGGAAGCGGTTATGCTGTAGGCGGTTGGCGCGCGGTTGCCAACCGACGGCGGGCTGCTGGTCTCGGTCGTGGCGGGCGATCCAACGGACTCCGCAACCGCCGGCAAACCGTTAGAGGCCAGCGCAAACGCGCCCCCAAGGCTGTAGCGGGCTGCGTAGCCGCCAGGTAGGCTGCCACTGCTGGCGGCTGCGCTGCCGCTGCTGCTCCTGTCAGCACTGCCGCCGCCGCCGCCGCCGCCGCTGCCGCCGCCGCCGCCCCCGGCTCCGTAACCTCCGCTAGCCGAGTAGTCAGTAGCGCTCGGGTAGTCCCCCGGCGTCCTGGTGCCGCCGCTCGGAGAGGGCCCCAATGGCAGCGACCGACCGCTGCTCTGGCCCGGCGTGGCGGGAAAGGGCGGCGGCGGCAACCCCGACCGCCCGCTTGCGGGCGTTCGCACGGACGCAGCGCCGCCATACGATCTTGCTACAGCCCCAGATGCTACAGCCCCTGCTGGCACGCCGTCGCCGCCAGGGAAGGTGTCTGTGGCGGCCGTGGACACGGACGCGGACCGGTCCGCAATGGCGCCGCTGTGGCTGTAGCCGTAGCCGTAGCCGTAGCCGCCCCCGCTGTAGCTGGCACCCAGCTGCTGGCTGTAGCCGCCGCCGCCGCTGATGCCGGCTGTAGCAACACCGTAGCCGCCGTAGCCGCCCCGGTGGTCCGAGTCCCCGGCATCCGTCAGCACTGCGTCCATGGCTGTAGCAGAGCCGAACGCGGTGCCGAGCGACGGCCGGGAGCCGAAGCGCTGCGGCGGCGGCGGCGGCGGCGGCGGGTGCTGGCCCGACGGCGGCGGCGGCGGCGCCTGGCCTACCTGGCCCTGCCCTAGCTGCTGCCCTAGCTGCTGCCCTAGCTGCTGCCCTATGACGGGCGGTGCTGGCATGGCGTAGGCGCTGTCCCCATCCAGGTCGCTGAGTAGCGGGCCCCTCAGGGACGACATGCCGCCGGTGGCGACGCCGCCAGAGCTCAGCAGGCGTGCGGTGGAGGTGGCGGAGGCGGTGGAGGTGGCGGCGGTGGCGGCGGAGGGGTGCGGCGCCAGCGGGTACGTGCGCCCGGAGTAGGAGTGCCGCAGGTAGCGCTCCCCGGCGGCGGCGGCGGCGGCGGCGGCAGCGGCGGCCGCGCGGGGGCTGGTCGCAGGGCCGCCGCCGGCACCGCCCGGGATGCCTGAAGGCGGACTGCGGCCAAAGGCGGCGGAGGGGTCGGGGGTGCCGGCGGTGGAGCAGCTGCGGCCCAGCGGCGAACGGCGGTGGTGCGCTGGCGACGCCGACGTCCGGCCGACAGATGCGGGCGCGGCGGCGGCGGCGGCGGCGGCGGCGGCGGCGGCGGTTGACGCTCGGACGGCGCTGCTTGTCAGCGCCATGGACGTTGCGGCGGGCTCGGAATGCTCGGGCCCGGTGCCGTTGTGGTAGTGGTGCGCCTGGTGCTGGCTGAAGGGCTGCTGCGGTTGATATTGTTGTTGTGGGTTGTGGTGTTGGTGCTGCGGGCTATGCCCACGGAAATAGGGCGACTCTGCGGTGGCTAGGCCGCCAAAGCTTCCGCCGCCGCCGCCGCCGCCGCCACCACCGCCGCCGGCGCCGCTGCCCGCACTGCCACTCCACTGGGCAGCAGCGGCTGCCGCCGCCGGCGGCAGTGCGAGCCCCTGGCCGTGGCTGTGGTGCACAGGGCTGTAGCCAGCCGCTGCTGCTACAGCTGCTGCTGCTGCTGCTGCTGCGTGTGCGGGGCCGCGCTGAAGCTGGCCCGAGGCGGAGGAGGAGTACTGTGAGTGCACGTGCACGTGCGTGTATGCTTGTAGCGCATGCGCATGCTGAGGCGAGTACGGGTAGAGCGAGTGCGAGTGCGAGTGCAGCGCTGCATGTCTACTAGCGCCGCCGCCGCCGCAGCCACCGCTGCCGCCGCCGCCACTGGTGGCGTGCAGTGAGGCGCCCCCACACATGACTAATGAGTTGGAGCCCGACGGCGCCGCCGCCCAAACGTCGCCGTCGACGCCGCGCGTCCCGGCGCCGCTGCTGAGCACGCGGCGGTCTGCCTCGGCACCGCTGGCGACGCTCGGAAACCCGTGACGCCAGTTGCTGCCGCCACCGGCGCCGCCGCCACCACTTTCCAAGGCGCCAGAGAAGGCAGGCGAGCCGCCACCGCCGCCGCCGCCGCCGCCGCTACGAAGCATGGTCTGCAGCCCCGGCGGCCGCGTCGCCGCCATGCGCGCTGACGGTGGCAGGCCGCTGTAAGGATCACCGCCGGCACTGGCCGCCGCCAAAGGGCCGCTGCCGCCGCCAAAGGACGCGGCGGCGGCGGCCGCCGCCGCCGCGGCAGCAACCGCCGCCGCCGCAGCCTGCGGGCGCACCGCCGGCGGAGAGGCGGCTCCGTCGCGCTCCGCTGCCCGCCCCTGGGGCGCTCCGCTGCCCTGGTACTGCTCCCGCAGCTGCTGCTTTCGCAACAGGTACTCTGCCTGGCCAGCCACGCCCAGCGCCGGCGTCAGCTGTGCGTGCCAGGCGGCGGCGGCGGCCGCCGCCGCCAGCTCGGCCTCGCCGGCGTCGAACGCCGCCTGCTCCTCCGCCGAGTCGGTCGGCGGCACGGGGCCAATGTACGACACCAGGCAGCACACGCGCCGCCGTACGCAGCTCCAGCAGCCGTTATCGATGACGTCAGCAGACGCCAGCACGACGGCGGCGACCAGCAGCGGCACCGCCAGCAGCGCCAGCGCGGCGGCGGCGGCGGCGCCCATGAGTACGAGCAGGATGGGCACGGCGGGGATGATGAAGGTGCATACGGCCAGTGTACGGCGACTGTGCGGCTCCAGGGCCGCCCAGCAGGACGCCAGGGGTTTGGCACAGGGGTACCAAAATACGGCACGGCCCCACGCCTTGACCTGTGCCCACGCCAGCACGGTGCAGGGCACGCTGGCCGCGTCGTCCTCCGCCGCCTCCGCCGCCGCAGCCGCAGTCGCCACGGCAGCAGGACTGCGCCCCGGCCCGGCGGCGGCCTTGCCGCCGCCGCCGGGCCCGCCGCGGCTAGGCGTGGACGACGCCGCCGCCGCCGCCGCCGCTGCGGCGATGGCATGGGAGGCGGCGGCGGCTTCGGCGGCCGCCGCCATCGCCCACTCCATTGTGCCCTCCGCCAGGGCCCGCTGGCGGCGGCGCGCTTGGGCGTGCGTCCCGCGCCCGTACACCGTGCCTGCACGTACGGAGGTACGGAGGTACGGAGGTACGGCAGGTTGTGCGAGGAGCAGCAATCCCCATGGGCTGTGGGCTTGGCCGCACCATGCATGTATGCCAGTGGCGGGGCAGACGGCCACACAAGCGCACGCCGCCGCGTGCAGCGGTGCGTGTACGTACACGCAGGGGCGCGCGTGCGCACTGCGGTCTTCGCACCCCGAGTGCACAATTGACAAGTCTCTTGCATCTACCTTCATCACACTACGGCATTCATCACATGCGGTATCCCTCCTCACCATACACTCCGCCGTACGTGTCCTGCAGGTCGAACAGATCCTGCAGCGCCTCCCGCCAGCCCGCCGCCTGGGTTTCGTGCGTGGTGTTAGAGATCACAAGGGAGAGAACAGCAGACGTCGGACAATGCGTGCGTGGTGTGTGTGTGTGTGTGTGTGTGTGTGTGTGAGAGAGAGATCACAAGGGAGAGGACAGCAGACATTGCGTGTGTGTGCGTGTGTGTGTGTATGTGTGTGTGTGTGTGTGTGTGTGTGTGTGTGTGTGATGGAGAGATAGACGGGCACAAAACGCGTGTGTCAGCACACAGGGCACGCGCAGTGCTTACAGCAGCAATGCGCACATACGTATTTTGTGAGACCGGTGACAAATTGCAGCGGCGCAGGCCTTGTCGAATAGCTAGTGCATTCAGCGCTTGACGCCGCGGATTCGCAGCGTTTGTGTTTGTTAGTGACCCAGCAAACCACGCAGCCGGCTGCGCAATGCAATGCAATGCAATGCAATGCAATGCAATGCAATGCAATGCAATGCAATGCAATGCAACCAATGGCATCAGCCTGCCGTGCGTAGCACCTGCACCCTTGCTGTCCATCACAGCAGAACACGAGAAAACAGCACGACACAACACGCAACACCACACCACACCACGCAACACCACGCGCAACACACACACCACGCCTTCACACAGCTTCACCTCCTCACCTCTGGCAGGAACGCCTCCGCCTGCTCCAGCGTAGTGCGGCCGCGCCCGGGCGTGAAGCCAGGCAGGGCGTCGTAGGGGTGGCGGATGAGTGCCGCAACGAGGGCCGTGCCCGCGTCCACGCCTTCCTCCTGCCCCTCCACCACAAATCCCACGGCGCTTACGGCAGAGGCGGGTGAGGCCGCCGCCGCTGCCGCAGCAGCAGCAGCAGCTGCTGCCGCTGCCGCTGCTGCTGCTGCTGCTGCCGCCGCCGTCGTTGTTGCTTGCTGAGCCCGCGCTGATGCAGATGCAGATGCAGCCCCCGGGTCCGCGTCGGCGTCGGCGAGGGCTCCGGCGCCTCGCGCGCCAGCCGCCGCTGCCACCAACGATGCCTCCTCGGCGGCGGCGGCGGCTGGCGGCGGCGGCGGCAGCTGTATGGAGGAGGTCGCCAGCCGCGACCTGCCGCCGCCGCCGCCACCACTTCCCACCACGCTTCCGCCGCCGCTGCCGCCTGCGCCGCCGCCGCCGCTCATGCCGCCGCCGCTACCGCCAGGCGTCCTCGCCTCTGCCCCAGCCGTACCGCCACCGCCGCCGCCGCCGCCGCCAGCCGCAACCCCTTCCACGCTCGGCCCACGGCCCACGGTCCACGGCTCTGCGGTCGCCCTGGGCGAGGCGCCAGACCCCGAGCTGGGGCTCTGCAGGCACTGCAGCTGCTCTATCCCCGCGTGCACCGTGAACGCCGCCGCCGCCGCTGCCGCCGCCGCTGAGCCAGCCGCCGCCGTCGCCCCAGCGCCGCCGGCACCGCCGAGCCCGGCGTGCACGCCGCTCATGGGGCCGGGGTAGCGCGCGGGAGACGAAAGGTTCGAGGCCGCGGAAGACGAAAGGCCGCTGTGCGTGGAGCGGCGCACCGGGGGCGGCGGCGGCGGCGAAGCCGCCAGCGCCGCCGGCGACGGCAGCAGTGGCGCCGCCGCCGCCGCTGAAGCTGCCACCGCTTGCCCGACGTGCGCACTGGTTCGAGAGGAGCGCAGTGGACTGCTGGCGAGCCGCAGCCGCTGCTTTGCCACCCGGTGCTGCACCCGCTGCGGCGAGAGCGGCCCACCGCCGCCGCCGCCGCCGCCGCCAGCTTCGCCGCCGGCACCGGCACCGGCACCGGCACCGGCACCGGCACCGGCGCCGGCGGCAGCAGTAGCGGTGGTCATGGCCGCCACCGCGTGCGGCGGCGGGGGGCTGAGCTGCTGGACGGGGGGGGAGGAGGCGAAGCGCGCAGCGGACTGGGTTCGTGCCAGCCGCACGGCGGCATGCAGGGAGCCCAGCCGCTGCAGGGCCCGCGGCGAGGCGGCAGCGTCGGGGTCCAGCAGCGCCGCGGGCGCCATGACGCCGGACCAGGGGCGGTTGCCGTTGCCGCTTCCGTTGCCGTTGCGGTTGCCGCCGTTGTAGCGACGGCCGCTGTCCGGCCCAGCCGCCACGGCGGCGCCCACCACCGCGCTCACGTTGACGGCGCTGCCGCCGGCGAGGCCGCCGCCGCCGCCACCGCCGCCGCCGTTGGCCGCGGCCGTCAGGCCCGGCCCGGCGGTGCCCTTGGGGCTGAGCGCGGAGGAGCCCGCGGCGCTGCTGCCGCTGCCGGCGGCGGCGGCGGCGGCGGCTGAGGCGTTGAGGATGAGGGAGGAGCGCCGCATGCTGCCTGTGGGCGACGTCACCGGCGGCGCCCAGTGCGCCCTTGGGCTGGGGCTGGCCAGGCTTGCGGCGCCCCCTGCGCCGCCGCTGCCGCTGGGGCTAGGGCTGGCGGAACCATTGCCAGCCGCCGGCACTGCCGCCGCCGCCCTTGCCAGCTCCACCTCCTTCCTGCTTCCCGCAGGTAACAACGAACCAGGCCCCACCTCCGTGCCCTCTGCCACGCCGCCGGCCCTGCCGCTGCCCGCAACGGCGGCGGCGGCGGCGGCGGCGCCGTCGCCGCCGCCCGGCGGGAGCCCTAAGCCCTCCGGCTCCTGCTCGAGGACATCGCCGGACGGGATGCGCAGGCCATTGAGCCGTGTCTTAAAGCTGTAGCTGGCAGTAGCCCCAGCTGGCCCCGACCCCTGCGGCGGCGGCGGCGGCGGCGACATGGGCAGCGCTGGAACGGCTCCGCTGCCAGACACAGTCCTGTCGCCGGCGCTGGTGGCATTGGCGGCGGCGGCGGAGCCGCCGCCGCCGTAGGAACCAAACGATGCAAACGCCAGCAGCCCCCTCCGGCTGGGCGCACTGGCGCGGCTCTGGCGGCTGCTCCGCTCCTTGGCCAGGGCAGCGGCGGCGGCGGCGCGCGAGGCCTGCTGCCATGCCTCCTGGGAGATGGCGGCGGCGGGTGTGGGCCGCAGCGGCGGGCTGTCAGGATCTCCTCCCGCTCGGCCAATGCCACCGCCGCCGCCGCCGCCGCCGCCGCGTCCGTCGCCGCTGGTCGCCACCTTCTGCCGCCACTCGACGTCGTCCAGCTCGTCGTCGTCCGCAAGCTGCCGCTGCCGCAGGCTGGTGCCGCCAAGCCTGGCCGCGGCCGCAGCGCCTCCAGCCCCGCCGCCGCCGCCGCCGCCGCCTCCTCCATCACCGCCGCCGCCACCGCCAATGCCGCCGACGGTGGTGCGGCGCCAAAGGCTGCGCCCGCTAGGGCCAGCAGCTGGTCCGCCGGCGCCGGCGCCCCCGCCACTGTCGAAAGGATCCGATGCTTCCACCTGCCAAATGGATCCAGACGGCCCGTAGCTAGAATGAGTGCGGCCGCGAGGCGCTGGCCGTGCGGCGCCCGCCAGTAGTACCACTGCACCGCCGCCGCTTGCCAGGTCACCGCCGCCGCCGCCGCCACCGCCTTGCGAGCTGAGCAGCTCACCCTCCTCTGCCGTGCCGCGGCCCCAGCCGCCGCCACCGCCAGCAACAACCCTGCCGCCGCCGCCGCCGCCGCCAACGCCACCGCCGCCAGCCCCGCCACCAACGCCGCGGTCCCCGCCGCCGGCCCTCTCCACGATGACGCCGGCGGCGGTGCCAGGTGGCGACGGCAGCGTCAGAGTCGAAAAACCATCGCCGCCGCCGCCGCCTCCGGCCGTGCCGCTGTCGGCGCTCATGCCTACTGTGCTGGCGGCGAGGCCGGGCGCGGCGGCGGCGCCGGCGGCCCATGGGGCGGTGTGCATGTCGCGGAACTCCACAGTGTCATCATCCCACAGCGCAGTGGCGTCTGTAGGTGTGAATCACGTTTGCGCAGCGTGCATGTCCTCCGACTCAAACAAAGGAAGGATGCCTTGGTGGTGGGACAACGGCAGGGGTGCATGCAGAGGCAGGCGGGGGCGCGTGCAAGGCGCACCGCATGCCCTAACGCTGTGCACCTATGTGGGCTGACAGATCCACGACGAACAAAACTTGCAGCCGCGGCAGGAAATAATTTTCATTTGTTCTCTCCCTAACATCGGGCCTACGGACCCGAATCCCCCTCAAGGTTACCTAGTAGACAGGGGTTACGCGAATTCGGGGAGTAAAGCAGGTCGGCGGCTCAGGTACACCAGGTGAACTCAGGTGAGCCGGGCGCGGCTTCGTTTATCGCATCGCACACACGGCCTTTGCTTTGTTCCTCCTCTCCCTTGTGCTCGCTACCACAGGCCTACCAAGCAGGTAGGGGTGGGAGCAGTCGTGCGGCAGGCCCTCGAAATGAAGCCAGCCCTGACGCAGCTTAACGAAGTTCCTGCAACAGCCAGCAGGCGGCAGCAACCGTTCGGTCGGTCGACAAGTTTTTTTTTGGTAAAACGGGCCATAGTTAAGAGGCGCGAAGCCTTCTATAGCCGGGCACTCACACACCACGCAGCGTGCACACACGCCACCCATCACCAACGCTCGCCATGTGTTGCCCCCGTCCCCACCGAGTGCGTAACGATGCTTGTGATCAGCCAGTAAGACCCAGACCTACATGAGGCAGTTGATGTCCCGGCGGTCGGGCCAGGTGATGGTGAAGGTGTTGGGCGTGCAGCCGCAGCAGCCCTGCTCCTCAAACACGCTGCAAACATCGCACATCGCACGTAGCAATGCCACTCATGGCGGTTACTTCAAGCAGCACCACTGCGGCAATGCCTGCGCACCAGGGGTACTGTTTCCCGTGCGTTGGCCTCATCAGGCTGCAGCCGATTTCCTCCCATTCGCACTCCCAGCTCCCGAACTCCGACGCCAACAGGGAACAGCACAGGCGGCGCCGCCCTGCCCCGCACGTCGGCAGTGGGCAGTGGGCACGCTCCCTCCCTCCCTCTCCATCTCCCTCTCCTTTTCCCGCTCTCCCTCCTTGCACCCACCCCGTGCGTTCTGCGCGGTTGTGCACACCACGCGCCAGGCGCCAGGACATGAACAGCGCGTGGGCGCCGCAGCGCGGCTGCAGCACCACGCGCGGGTCGTAGGGCGACTCCAGGTCGCAGGCCTGTCGTTGGTTGGTTGGCGGTTGGTGGTGGTTGTAGTGGTCAATGATGGTGGTTGGTGGTTGGTGGTGGTTGGTGGTGGTGGTTGGTGGTGGTGGTTGGTGGTTGGGGAGGGCGGCACATGCGGTGACCGTGACGGGCGTAGGTGGGGGACGAGGCGGAGGAGGAGCCGGCGGAGGAGGTGGAAGCGGAGGAGGAGGCGGCGGAAGAACAAGAGGCACGCGGTCGGGGGTCGGGAACGCAGACTCTAGGAAGGCAGGGCAGCCATGCAGGAGCAGGAGCAGGAGCAGGAGCAGGAGCAGGAGCAGGAGCAGGAGCAGGAGCAGGAGCAGGAGCAGGAGCAGGAGCAGGAGCAGGAGCAGGAGCAGGAGCAGGAGCAGGAGCAGGAGCAGGAGCTAGCGGATGGAGCTACGAAGGCGGTGGGTGGGAGCGAAGGCGCGCGCGGCGGCGTGGGGGGGGGGGGTTCCATGCATTTAATTTAATGACGGGGGGGGGGGAACGCCGCGCCGCAGCTGGGGTGATGAGGCACGCCAGGAGGTGCGCCGTGCTGCGTGCCAAACCCGGAGGCCACCACCGCACCCGCCCCCGCCCCCCGCAGGCAGCACACACACACATACACACACACTCGCGGCAGTCAGCAGTTTTATGAATTAGTACCGTATGTCTCGTCGCGTGACTCGCACCTGGGAGGTAGTGGACGCCATTAGCAGCATGACACAGCCCGGAGGCTGTAGCAGCGGACTGGCGCCCGACTCCCCGCCCTGCGCGGCTGTAGCACCAGAGGCAGTAGCACCGGCGGCAGCGCCGCGGGCTGAGCCGGCGGCTGTAGCAGCAGCCTGTCCGGCGCCCATGCTCGGCAGGGAGGGGAGGCTGGGGGAGGGCTGGATGGGCAGGCGCGGGCGCTTCTGCGGGTTGTGTGGGTGGGTGCGGGGCGACCCCTGGTGCTGCTGGTGCGGCTGGTGCGGCTGGTGCTGCTGGCGGGCTAAGGAGGGGGAGCCCTTGCGGCTGCCTGCGATTGGGTCGTAGAAGTCCGTGTCTTGGTGGCTGTGGCCGTGAGGGCTGTGTTGGCTGCGTTGGCTGTGTTGGCTGTGTTGGCTGTGGTGCTGGGAGTGGGAGTAGTGGTGTCGGTGTTGAAGGTCGTGGTGCCGTTGCTGCTGCTGCTGCTGCTGCTGCTGCTGCTGGTGCTGCTGGTGCTGGTGCTGGTGCTGGTGCTGGTGCTGGTGCTGCTGCTGCTGCTGGTGCTGCTGGTGCTGCTGCTGCTGCTGCTGCTGGTGCTGGTGCTGCTGCTGCTGCTGCTGCTGCTGCTGGTGGTCGCGGTGGTGGTGGTGGGGAGCGCCGCGAATGCCGCTGTTGCGCCCCCGCTGCAGCCGGGTGTCCAGGTGCTGACCATCCTCCGGGTGTTCACCCTGCTCCGCCCCCTCCGCCTCCTCCGCCTCCTCCTCCTCATCGTCGGCCGTGTCGCCCGTGTCGCCCTCGTCGTCGCTGGCTGTAGCACCGTCGCCCCCGCCCGCCTCCGGCGCGGCAGTAGCAGCAGTAGCAGTAGCAGCAGCAGTAGCAGCAGCGGCCGACGCGTCCACCCAGTCCGGCAGTAGCATGCGCACCGGCCACGGCCCCTGCATGCGCGAGGCGCCAGTCGTGGAGAGTCGCGTTACTGCCGCCACCCACTCCTCCTAACAGGGTGGTGCCGCCCCTCCCGGGCTGCCCCTGCTACATCGTCACAACACGTGCACACGGTGCTCGCCCCCACACCCCACACCCCCACACGCCCCACAGCCCACAGCCCCACACCCCCACAGCCCCACACCCCACCCGAACCCAACCGCAACTGGGATGCGTGCTGCATGACTGCAGCGCAACCTGTCCCACAGCACGTCCCGTTGCTGATTGCACCCACGTGCCCCACAACCACACACCTACCAATCATCCCACACCCCCAACCCCACCCCGCTACCTGCATCCGCGGCCGCCTCAGCTCCAGCAGCTCCAGCAGGGGCGCCAGCAGCGCGCTGCTGCTACTGCTGCTGCTGCTACTGCTGCTGCTGCTACTGCCGCCGGGACCGCTACCCGGCGGCGCTACTGCCGCCAGGGGGTGCGGGACGGACAGCGGCACGTACTGCGTATGGGGCGGGTCAAAGAGCTCGCCTGCGTGTTGGAAGAGGTCGGAAGACACGCGAGAGGAGCGCACACCCTGCTCAGTAAGGCGCATGCATAAAGCATTCGAGCGTAGGCTGAGACATTGGAGATTGGATGAAGCGACTCAGAGGCCTGGAGGACTGAAAAGGCACAAAAGAGAAAACAACCTGGGGGTCTGTTTCTGCTCCGAAAGCTGAAGACTCGCAATGCCCCGCCGCTATGCTTGTGAATAAAGGCTCTGAACACATTCCATTTAAGGTCAAGCAACGGCGCACCACCTCACCGTACGTTGCTTCGTACAGGTACTTGGTGCGCGCGTACGCCCTGGCCCAGTCCGCGCCATTCAGCTGCAGGTGCCCCGGCGTCAGCAGCCAGCCGCTGCCGCTGCTACTGCCGGCTGTAGCAGCAGCCGCTGCGGCTGCTGCTGCTGCTGCCGCGGCATCGCCGGCGCTGTTCCGGCTGTAGCCGCCACCCCGCTCGCTGCCCAGCAGCCCGCCCGGGCCCCCGGCCCCGCCTGCTACTACAGCCTCCGCCAGCAAGGCCTCCGGGTCGGAGAAGTGGCGGCAGGCGCGGCGGTACCAGCCCGACATACTGCAGCAGGTGGGGGGTGCGCGTGCGTGCGTGCGTGCATGCGGACAAGTGGGCGGCGGGCACCGGGCAGCAGCGGGCACGCATTCGGGCGATTGCGGGCGCATATTCGGATTGCCGCTTGCTGAGCTGGTTCGCTGGGGCCCAACCGAGCGTACTCCTCCTCCACTCCTCCTCCACTCCTCCGCCCCGGCCCCCACCCCCCACTCCCCGCCGCCCACTCCCCGCCCACCACTCCCCGCCGCCCACTCCCCCCCGCCGCCTCACCTCATGTGCGCGCACCAGAACAGCGCCATGTCGGCGGCCGGCAGTAGCACCTCCTGGTCGTGCACCAGCTGCAGCACCCAGAACCGGGCGTACCTGCGTGCACCAAGACTTGGAACCTTTACTGCGCTGCCGCCCAATCCTAGTCCTAACCCCAGCCCCAACAGCAATGTCACCAGTGTCAGCTGCTGCCCCACCCACACGCTCACCCACACGCCCCACCCACACCCGCACTCTCACCCACCCGGCCCACCCACTCTCACCCCACCCCACCCCACCCACACGCTCGCCCACCTGTTGCGCGCGCGCCTCATGGTCCCGCGCTGGCGGTACTCGGGCCGCAGCAGCGAGTGCAGCAGCCCGCCCAGCGCCTGGCTCAGGCACAGCAGGTCCGCCGACACCTGATTGCGCGGGGTGGCAGTTGCAGTTGCAGTTGCAGTCACATGGGGCGGGCAGGGGCGGGCGTGGGGGGGAGGGGGGTTTACACGCATGCTTGCTGCGCCTTAAATCTATGGGCATGTGGGACATCCTCGCAGCCGCCGCCCGGTGGTCTGGCATGCTCCTAGGTGGTCTGGTGTGGTCTGGTGATTTGCAGGGTGCAGAGCGCACGCAGCGCATGCTCCTGGCGGCCCTGTACCACCCAACCACCCACCCACCCAACCACCCACCCAACCACCCACCCAACCACCCACCCACCCAACCACCCACCCAACCACCCACCCACCCAACCACCCACCCAACCACCCACCCAACCACCCACCCAACCACGTACCTCCGCGGCGCACTCGGTCCCGTATGCGGCCTCGTACGCCCGCACGGCCGGCGGCGGCGGCGGCTGCTGCCCGCCGCCGCCGCCGCCATCGGCTGGCCCCGCCGCCGCCGCCGCCGCCGCCAGGTCCGCGGACGAGCCGGGCTCGGGCGGCGGCCAGTAGGGCTGCGGCGCCGCCTGGAACAGCCGCTGCCACAGCGCCTGGAGCGACGCCGAAAAGCACAGAGCACCCGGGGCCCGTGTATCACCCTCTTGGAATCACCCTCTCAACTTTGAGTGCGACTGGGGGCAAGAGCCGGCGGCCGCGTTGAGCACGAGGAGGCGTTCGTGCGAACCAGCAGACCGGCATTGCGTCACAGCGCCTGGCCGTCCCCCCCCCACACACACATCCTCGGGCTCACGCCGTTGCGGCGACGCCCACACCCGGCGGCCAGACGCCCCTTATATCCCCCCCCCCCTTCTTGGGAATCGGAATGAACTAACCGCCCCTCGCACACACACACACACACACACACACACACACACACACATACATACACACATACACACGTCAGTAACTGCGAGCGATTGCGGGGATTCCTCTCCGTTTCCGTTTACCGACACACACACGCGCGCGCGCATCCTCACACAAACACAACCACAAACACGAACGCGCCCACCTGCGTTCTGTGCGGCTGCGCGGGCGGCTGTAGTGCGGCCCTGAAACTGAGGGTGGCGGTGATGAGCCCCGCCTCCGGCTGCCGGCTGACCGCCTCATCCCAGTCGGCAGCGGACAGCACGCCCGGCTCCTGTGGGGAAGGGCGCACCCGGTGCAGGGGGTTGGAGGGAGGGAGGGGATGCCATGCATTTAAATTGATGACGAGGTAGACGTAGAACAGACGTTTTTCAGACGAGCGGGCCTCTGCCGCTAACACTAGACAGCGTCTCAGATACACGATTACGTGATCCACCCAGACAGCTGTAAACCCGTTGTTACACGCAAACACACGCGCGCGCACACACACACACACACACACACACACACACACACACACACACACACACACACACACGCGCACACACACACACACACACGCACACACGCACACACACACCCTTCCTCCTTGTGCTTTTCTAACACACACACACACACACACACACACACACACACACACACACACACACACGCGCACACACACACGCACACACACGTTGTTCTCACCGGCGAGCACGCCGCGTCCAGGTCCAGGCTGTAGGCATCGGGCTGGCAGCGGTGCAGGAACCACATCCACGCAACGTCCAGGGGAGGCTGCGGCAGCCGCAGCAACACCCCGCCCGCCGGCGCGCCAGCGCGGCCCCCGCCCCCGCCGCCGCCAGCCCTGCCCGCCGGCAGCGTCGCCGTCTCAGCCTTGGCGCCCGCCGCGGCCACGGCTGCCGTCGCCGCCGCCATGCCCGTTGCGCCGCCGCCCAGCACCGCCACAGCCGCCGTCCAGCTCTTGCCCGAGCCCGCACCCGGGGGCCCGCCGCCGCCGCTGCCGCTGCGGTGGCCATGCTGGCGCTGGCGCTGGCTGCCACTGACAGGGGATGCTGCACTCCCGCCGCCGCCGCCGCCGCCGCCTCCCGTGCCTGGCTTGCCCGAGGCCGCTGACATGGACCGCTGCCGCTGCGAGGCCGGGCCATGGCTGGCCCGGGTGTAGCTCTGTTTGCGCGGGTTGCTACTGCCGATGCTGCCCTGCCCCTGCCCCTGCCGGTGGTGGCCGGTCCCCGCCTCCGGGTAGGTGGACAGCGCGCCCTCGTAGCAGCACACGCGCAGCAGCGGCAGCCAATACCGCCGGTAGCGCTCCGCGGCCGCCGCAGCGTAGGGCCCCTCATACAGGCCGCCGGCGGGAAAGGTGTCCACTGCGTGCAGCAGCTTCAGCAGCGCAAGCGCGTTGCCGAGCAGCCGGTCCGGCAGCTGCTCCTCAAACGCAGCAAGCAGCAAGCTGGTGGCGTCTACATCCTCTGAGTCCATGCGCGCCGGGCCCTCGCGCCTATGGCCGGAACGCAAGCCAAGGCCCTCTACACACTACTGCATATATGGGCGCATAACGCAGCATTGCTGCGGACGGAGCAGGGCCGAGCAAAACTTGTTTGCGAATGGCTCGCAAGTTGAAAAACAAACTCGCGTTTTCTCAAAGTTGTAAATTCACACGTTATTAACAGCAGCTCGCTCTCTATAAACGTGTCGCTCTCGTAGAGCCGTTCGCCCCGCCTCTAGGCGTCGTCCCAAAGCTTGTGGGCCTAGTAGCATCAATAATAAAATATACAACAGTGCAGTTCAATATCAAGTTCACAAAGCCGCAATCAGTAACTTCGCTGGTTAAGTGACCAAGTGCGCATGTAAATGCCTTCGCCTGCGCACCCTTACTTGCCTCGGAGCTCCCCAAAGACTGCAATATCAGAGACGGCATGCTAGATACATAGGAAAGGGAGTTTTGGCTGGATTTGGCATCGGGCACACACACGGGGGCCGTGGGGCCGGACACGCCCCACCATATCGCAGCAGCTTCCGACGGCCCTTGCACACTCGGGTTGTCCCCTCTGTAACTCCGCAACCATACCGCAGCAGACCATCACCCCGCACCCCCCTACACCATGTTGTCACCATCCCACCACCCGAGACGCACGTGGCGACACAAGCAAGAAGCCCTCATACTACGGCAATGGGCTCGCGTCCTATCCTATGCGGTAATGCGGCTATGCCTTGTGCCTAATGGCTGCGCGATGTTCATCACCTGCTGTTGGTAGTTACACATAGTTGGCACAGCGTTGCCGCGCATGACGGGAAACGCACAAGCGTGACTGTGTAAGATGCGAGCGCAGAAGAAGTGATATGCTGAGTGATGCTGGTCAACTTTTAAACTCCTCCACATACATGACAAAGGAGGCCAATGTGCGGGGCGGGTAAGCCGAGCGATGTCCCAAACGGCCGAACCCAAACAGTCACATGTCCGATGTGTGCAGGCAGCGGGCGTGCCGCGTGCGTTGCCGGCTGAGCAGAACAGGACGTCAAGTACTTCGTGCCGAGACCTGGTAACTAAGAGGCCCTCGGGCATGGCCCTTCAGCGATCACCGGGAACGGGGCGGGGCGGGCACAACAGCAACGGGACTGACGTAACAATCAGGGTTTCTATTGCACATTTGCACCCCTTCCCTTGTCCTGTCCCATCAAACAGGCGTGCGTTGTCGGCTCAGCGGCGGCCCAGGCTGTTGACTAGCGCTGCGTGGCAACGCTTCCCAACAGTACGGTAGTGATGTACGGCCAACGTACTCCTTGCTGCCTGCTAGATCCGACAACGTCATCTCGCCCACTTTGCATTCACATTTTAGCGCATGTCCGTAACGTGCAACGGCTTTCCGTTTCCAAATCTTCCACGGCGAAAAACGCTGCTGTATCACGTTATCCTGCACGCATTACCAGATCTATCGCCCGCCAGTGCCGCAAGCATCGCCACCGCCTCCCCCTCGGCATCACTTCCAACTCCTGCGCATCCGCAGCACCCCTACACAACCCTGCAAACTACTATACTGTCCCCACCACCACCACCACCACCACCGCCGCCGTACACGTCCACCGCGGCCCACAGCACTCGCGGCTCCAACCCCTCCAACCCTAACAACTGCATCGAATTTCACCACGTGATGAGGGGGAGGCCCCCGCTGTGCCTACGCGCGCCACGCATCGCCGCCCCTGCCCTGTATATCAGTAGGTGCGCCCTCCATGGACCCATCATGACTACCGATGATACGCTACGCTAACCATCAGGTCGTGACAAGAAAGGTGGTCCTCCCACCCGGCAAAAAGCTAAACACCGTCTGCCAGAGCCATCCAGTAAAGGATTTGTAATACCGGTAATCACTGGTGGCACGGGGACAACCAGACGACGCGGCACATGCAGCGCGGGGCCGCAGCTCCACCAGTCCGCCATTTGACAGTCAGTCCCAGGGGTTCCCAGGGAACCCCTGGTCAGTCCTGCGGAGCTACCGTAACACGTCCACAGCCGGCGCGATTGGCGAGTAACGGCATGCCCAGGGTGATGGCATGCGCAGATTTCTATGCTTGACCCATTGACTGCATGCGACCCAGAGGCCGCCAGCGACCTTATATGCAGCCATGCTATCATATTATGTGCGCCTTTGATCGCTAGCTCTGCCCTTACTTGTGTTCTTGGACGCATTCATTGGTTGAACACGCTGGGCTTTCTTGTTCACGGCCCGTCAACTTGCAGATAAACCACTGTGTACCATGCCATAGCTATTCATGGATGTACTCCAACATGAAGGCATTCAGTGACAAATTACCTTCGTGTGTGTCTACATCCAGTATCTTAACAGTATCTATATCTAGTGTTCCATGCAGTGACGCACGAGTCATGACCCATATTCTGTTGCTTTGCGAGGCATTCATGCAAGGCGTTCATGCGCGTTGATGCGTCGCCGTTCGTTGATGTTGCAGCAGAGCCGCATGTACGGTAATCACTCCACGACCGCCTGCCTGCCTAGGGGTCCACCCAACCAGGTAAACCATTCCCGTCACCGACATGCATCAAGCGCGCTTCAAGGAGGATCAGCACTGCCTAGCGGCCGACCTCGCACCAGCCGAGACGGCGGGGGATGCATCATCAGGCGCAGGTAGGTGTGGCAAGCCCACGTGGCCGCCAGCGCCACCACCTCCAGCCGCAGCGCCAGCCACACAGCGTAGCCGGTGCTGCTGCGGGCCCAGTGGTGGAGGTGGAGGTGGTGCGGCGCCGCCAGCGCGTCGGCGCCACCCGCCCCACCAGCAGCCACCACAGCAGCTGCCGGGCAGGAGCCGGCGGCGCTGTAGCCCGACAGTGCATCCGCAGGGGAGCAGACGTCCGCTCCGGCGCCAAGGCCGCCGTCGCCGCCGCCATTGCCATTGCCAGCAGGCGGCCAATGCCCCGAGAAGTGCGAAGCGAGGTACGCCGCTAGCACCGGCATGCGCACGGCCGACAGCAGCAGCGCCGGCAGCGGCGGCAGCTGCGCAGGGTCGGAGCGAGACGGGGGAGGGGGCGCCAACGTCAAGGCAGGCAGGCAGGCAGGCACGCAGGCAGGGGAGGGGAGGGTCAGGACCATACGGGGCGCGATGCCGGAGGGAAGACAGCGGCGGCTTGGCGCCCCTGCCTGCAGCCCATCCCACCCACCACCATTGCACCGCCATGGCACCGCCAAGGGTTGCCTGCTCAACCACTCACCAGGCACGCCACCGGCAGCAGCAGCCCCTCCGCCGCCACCAGCCCCAGCCCAGTGGAGTAGGCCAGCCACAGCGCCGGCGGCGACACACGCAGCGCCAGCAGCAGCGTCTTGCTGACCGCCTGAAACACACACACACACACACACACACACACACGTGCCAGTTAGTTCCAAGCAGTTTGGTCGCGGCAGCACCTGAGCCGGGGCAGCAGGCATGCGCAGCTGTACCACACCGCCATGGTGCGGTCTAGCTGGACAGGACCTAGCATACCCCCAGTTCGCCCCCTACTGCACCGCCACCGTCAAATCTGTGCATGTATGCGCGGTTGCGGCGGCGCTGCCCTCACACACACGACCACCCTGCTTCTCACCACGGCGCCATGGCGAAGCCCAACGGCCGGCCCGGTACGCACCCAGCGCCGCAGCCGTTGCAGGCGGCCCGCGGCCTCCGCGCGGCCCTCACGGCTGACGCCGCGCACTGCCAGCAGCGCCGGCTGCAGCACCCACACCGCCAGCAGCAGGGGCGCGGTGAAGACGATGAACGTGGCGCTGCATCGGAGGAAGCCTATGGCGGCTCCCACGCCGCTGAATGGCGCGGCGGCGGCGGCGGAGTTGTAGCGAGCGAGCACACTCAGACCCATGAGCATTTCGATGACCTCTCTGCAGGGGCAAGGATCAGGGGAATGGGAAAAGGGGAACGCACGCAGGCATAGGTTCAGGGCTTTTCATAAACCTGTGTTGAGCGCCGGTCTCAAATGCTCCCTCCTCCATTCAAACATGAAGCCCATACAGAAGCCGTAGCGTGTGCCAGTTCTGGCTAGTTGTTTCCTTGCCGGCATGCGCTGCAACAAACAAACAAACAAACAAACAAACAAACAAACAAACAAACAAACAAACAAACAAACAAACAAACAAACAAACAAACAAAGGCGGCAGCATCCCATAAATGATGCAACTCACATGACGGGCGCGTTGCGCAGGTTCCAGGCGTTGCGCGCCTCACGGAAAGCCGCAGCCTCCTCCGGTGCCTCCCGCTCCAGGCCCACAAACAGCAGCAGCGAGCGCCAGCAGGCGGCGGCCACCGCGGCCGCCCATGCCCGCTGCTGCCATGCCGCTGCGAGGCCTGCGGCCGAGGTCTCGCCAGCTTTGACGCCGGCGTCCCCGTCCACGCTGCCTTCACCGTTGCCATCACCTTCACAGCCGCAGGTGCTGCTGCCGCCAACGCAGGACGCGCTCTCATCTGCGGCGCTGCCACCCGAGAGCCCGCCCTGCGGCCCATTGGCACGGGTTGCCGCCGGCTGGCCCAAGCCCGCTTCCGGTGCGTATGCGTGGTGGGGCTGCAATCCAGGACCAGCAGTGCGGCCAGCCAGGCCGGCCCCCGCGCTGGCACTACCGCTCATGCAGCTGAGTCCTATCTCCGCCGCCGCCTCGCCCACCGCGCCCTCCACCTCCTCCGCCGCGCCCTCCTCCTCCTCTGGCAACTCCTGCAGCTGCTGCTGCTGCTGCTCCCGCCACTCCCGCTCCTGCTGCTCCCGCTCCTGCCGCTGCTGCTGCAGCCGCGCCAGCCGTAGCCCCACCAGGGCCGCCAGCTGCGGCATGCCGCTGCCCTCCGCGTAGCGCAGCAGGTCCCCGGCGACCATGACCAGCAGCCGGCTGGATGGCCAGCACCGCTGCCGTGAGGGCGAGGCGGCGCCTGTGGTTCCACCACCAGCAGCAGCAGCAGCGCCAGCACCAGCACCAGCGTCAGCACCAGCACCAGCGCCAGCGCCAGCACCAGCAGTGGCGCCGCGGACGTCCACGTCGTCCACGCCATCCACGTCATCATGCTGCTGCAGCAGTAGGCCCAGGTCATGCAGCAGGGCCCCGGCGGCGTCCTCGTCCTCGTACTCGTCCTCATCCCCGCCTTCGCGGCAGCAGTCACCGTCATCGCCATCAGCCGCGTCGTCGTCGGCGGCGGCCGCCTTAACCTCGGGGTCCTCAGCGGGGCAGTCCGCTGCCGCCAACGTGGCCTCTCCAGCCGCGGCCGTGGCCGAAGCCACGCGGCGGCGGCGGTCGCACCAGCTGCTGAACTGCTGGAGCTCCTCCACCACAGCCGCCATATCCACCTCCGCTGGTGCGGGGTCGGCAGCGGCTGCCACCTCTGATGCAGCGCCGCGGCCGCCAGCGGCCGCCAATGACCCTGCTGACGGCGGCAGCAGCAGCACCGGCAGGGACATGCACGGGACGTCGCCCCAGCGCACGTCCACATGCAGCAGACCCGGCTCCAGCAACACAGCGGGGGCTCCATCAGCAGCGGCAGCAGCGGCAGCAGCGGACTCGCCGCCGCCGCCGCCCAGCCTCATCACCACATCCACCTCGTACCGCTCCACCCGCCCCTCCCGCCGCCCCTGCTGCGCGGAGCTAGCTCCTGCGCCTGCCGCCTGGTCGCCGCCCATTGACGGCAGCAGGCGGCGCCGCACGGTCACGGGCAGGTAGCGGTGGCGGTGCCGCACCATCACCTCGACCCCCCCGCCCCCCGCCCCCCGCCCGCTGCTGCTATTGCTGCTGCCGCCGCCGTCGGCTGCGGTGCCTGCGAGCCGCAGCTCCAGCGTCATTGTCAGCGCCACTGCAGGCCGAACGCACGGCCCTTGCTGCTGTTCCCCCTGCAGCGGCGGCAGCAGCGCCACGCGTGGGGCCAGCGACAGCAAGCGCGGGGCATGAGGCGCCGCCCGCTGCCGCCCGCTGTCTGACGCGTCTGAGACTGCTGCGGCTGCTGTCGTTGCGTCAGCGATGGATCCGTGGAAGGCCGCCGAGGCTGCCAATCCCAGCGGGCCCTGCCGTGCCGCTTCCGCTCCCCCAGCCGCAGCCCCCAGCACCCCCGCAGCGCCGTCGCCAGCTCCCCCAGCCGCGGCACCCCGTGCCGTCATTGGCGGCAGCTGCTGCGGCAGCGGCAGCTGCAGCAGCTGCTGCAGCTGCTCCAGCCCGAGTACCAAGGCGCCGCAGTCGTCAGGCAGCGGCTGCGTCATCCCCGGCTCCGCCCCAGATCCCGATCCCGATCCGAATCCAGGTCCAGATCTGGATCCTGCGCCCGACGGCGGCGGCAGCGTCACATACTCGATCAGCAGCTCCACGCTGTTGGTGGGCAGGTGGGACACAAGGGTGGGGTGGGGCGCGGGGGTCGGGCGGGTTGTCAAGCAAGCAAACTCAAACCGAGCAGTACGAGCATCATCAAGATTAGTACGACCAGCAGCGACATGACGAAGTCGACACTAGCAGCCGCCGGCTGTTGAGAGCAAGGGCGATAAACGTGTGAGGTGAGAACGGGAGATGGGTGGGGGAGCCAGTCAGCCGATGTGGAGCAGTGCGCCCAAGTGTGATCGCCGTTGCTGCTGGTTAGCTCTGCACACAGCAACGACGTGCTGTACCGCCCGCCACGCCACGTACCCCAAACCGCACCACGCGCCACACACGCCACACTCACCAGCCCCGCCGTACATACACGCCGGTCAGCACGCGCCCCTGCCGCGCCAGCTCCTGCTCCAGCCGCTCCCGCCACCCCGCCGGCAGGTCCTCCGGCTCCACGCCGTCAACCTTTGCAAAGTGCGTCGTACGCCGTATGAAGCTGCGGTACGGCGGCTGCGCCGGCAGCGGGTGCTGGGGTGCCACGGCCGGACCCCCGGCACCACCGGGGTCCTGCCGTGCTGCGGCTTGTGATGCAGCCGCAGCCGCCGCGGCGGCTGCGGCGGCTGAGGTGTAGCGCGGCGGCGGCGGCGGCGGCGCGGGCTGCTGTGGTGTGGCAGCCGCGGGCGGAGGTGCCATCGCCAATTCTGCGGCTGCTGCTGTTGCTGTTGCTGATGCTGTTGCTGTAGCTGTTGCTGCGCAGGCCGACGCCTCGTGGCACAGGCGGGTGTGCTCTGCATTGCCAGGCGCTAGCGGCGTGCCACTGGTAGCTGCAGTGCCCATGTGGCGGTGCAGCTTGCAGTCACCTCCCATTCCAACCAGCCCGACACCTGGGTCGCTCTGGGTCTGCAGAGCCACATCCCCCGAATCCTTCCCAGCTGCCCCCGCAGCAGCGCAGCTCCCGCTGTCCGGCAGGCCAGAACCGCCCACGGCATTCTGTTGCTGCCGGTGAAGAGGTCGCGATGCCGCCGCCGCGGCGGGCGCCGTCATGGCCGCCGCCGCAAGCAGACTCTGCTGCTGTTGCTGCTGTTGCAGGTGCTGCTTTTGCTGCCTCCTGGAGAGGAAATGGAAGTTCAGATTTGCGACCAGCACCAGCAGACCTTGAAGCAGCATCCACGAGTAGCTCAAGCCGAACCAGGATGTGGCGTACGGCAGGCTGTTGCAAAGAAAGAGGGGACAAGCGGGTGTGGTAATGGGAGGCAAGCGCGGCCGGGATTAAAGCGATGTGGCACGTGTGGATTGATGTGCGCGGCAGCATGACGCAGAACGGGGTTTACATGCGGAAGTAGCAACCGGCGTGCGTAAGCCCCGCGCGAGGTTACCCAACTCCGTCTAATCTGCACAGCTGCTGACCTGGTGTGGCCGGAGTGCCACCTGACTAGGACGCAGGTGATGGGTGTGCCGACCAGCACATACACCAGCTCAAGCGCCGCGTTGGTGTACTGCAGGAATGTCGGGTGTGCGACGCAAGGACAGGCGTCGTCGTGATGGCACAGCAGTGGGCATTTTTAGTTAGATGCAGATGCCGTGCGGCGCCAGCGCATGGACGCTGGACAGGTAGGCCCGCAGGAGAGCGAGTTTGGATGGAGGCCCCCTGGCCCCGTGCCCTGGCCCCCAGACCACGGCCGGAGTAACAGGAGTCCGTCACTCACCGGCAGCAGGTGAAAGAGGAAGATGGCGCACGGCAGCTGGGACCGGCAGAGGATTATCATGGCCATCGGTGTGGGGGTGTGGTTGGGGCCCAGCATGAGCGGGTAGGCGTATGGCACCGCGCGCACTGCAAAAGCGCGTCAAAGAGCCGCAAGGCCACGCGGCAGTGTTTCAAACTCGCTCACGGAAGTCTTGTACCCAGCCCCCGCGGCATGAGATTCAGTCATATCCAGCCCGCTGATTGCACTTACGTATATATGTGGACAGGGGCGCCACGAAGCCATAGTACGCTCGGTCGGGAAGGATGACGGCAGCGACGAGGCGCGCCAGCCACAGTTGATACATGTAGCTTATTGTCATGTCGCCTTTATTTAGTCCCACGTACACTCCCTTGATGTGGCCGAGCATTCCGGCAAACTGTGTTTCGTCGGGCGCTCCGATAGCGGGCGCGAGCCTCCTAGCTGCCTTGGCAAAAAACGGAGCAACAAGTAAACCCATAACTAGCATAAGCAGCTCCAGGTATCGATTGGGCGCCACGCGCGCTTGGACTGAGCTGCTAAAGAGCCACATTCCCGCGTTGGCTGGCGAACCAGACAGCCCCGACAAATGTATCTTCCTAATTTACTACAGAAACATTAAAACTATACGTGCATGCGAACAGGCGGTCACGCTCGCCTTAGGGCTCACGGGCAGCGAAGTTTGAGCGCAGGCTCGTAACCGCGCGGCACAGCAAGCGCGCATTACGTGTGTATTTTACTGGTAGCGCTATGCCATTGCATCGCTATGTCATGAGCTCCCGCATTAAGTGCACCATTACTGACCGGCGCCCGGTGCCGATGGCAACCGCACCACGGCAGCTTTACCCCAAACACTCTACGCTACGCTGGTTTGCTTTCCCAGCACTGGCCGCGCGTCTATCAGCCTTGCCCTCAAGCGTCACGTTAGCCCCACTGCCTGTTGCCATCCCTATCCGTGCGTGTCATACTCACACAAGCGACTGATCCGCGGGTCGCCTCAGTGGGCGGAACATGTAGTTCTATGCCTCACAGCCATATAACCTTCCGTGCCGTAGGAATGATCATCAAGTCCTTTTCGGTCAGCGTTCCCTGCTACAGCCTCACACCACGCACGGCGCGCGGCTATCAGGGAACCCATGGCGGCTTTAGTGCTGTACTCCGAAGGACTGCGCAGGTCTCTGAGTTGTCACGACCATCTGCCGGCTCGTGCCTGGCTCGTCACCGGTCGGCGATGAGGGAGCCGCGTACCACGCCCTGTAGCCACAAGCGTGCAGCCAGGCCCTCGTATGGCTGACTGAAGCCTCACTGGTCGGGAGTGCGAGCGCCGCACCCGCTGGCTACAGGCGGGAAGCTCTGTCCTCCGCCTAAAGTACTGTCTGATAGATGCAGTGTGAGTTAGCTACGCCTGTGGCCCGAGCCTGAGAGTGATGCTGCTATGCGCTCGCGCGCCTAGACTGGGCATGCCCTCCGAAGACGCCTCCAACACCAGAGCGACTCACGAACCACCAGAGATCGTTACAGTATGTCGTCTGTAGTGTGTTGGGTCAGTAGGTGACTGTAGGTGACTGTAGGTAGGAGTAACGGAAGAGCAGCGCCGGTGCCGAGCCGGCGCTGCGCTCTTGTATCTGAGAGGCAGCCTCATTCCGCGCATGGCACGTACCAACCGTCACCGCCCCCTCAACCCGGTCAAGCGGCTAGGTTTCCCCAATGCCCTGCCGGCGGAATGCACTGCCGGTATAATGTCGTGACAGAGTAGCTGGTTGGATGCGGGTGGTCCAAGGCCACTAGATATAATTACATCCGGCACTCCGTGTCACTTGGTGCGTCTAAAAGTGAACTTGTGACCGCCTATTGCCTTTTACAGAACCGTGCGCAAGATCGCTTTGTCTGCACCTCCCCTCCCGTCCCCTCCCCTCCCGTCCCCGTACCCGCTGGCCTCCCCTGAGTGGTCTGCACACACGGACTGATCGTCTAAACACCGATCAGTCTGGACGCACGCGTGGGATCTTTGCCGGCGGGTGAGTGCGTGTGCGCGATCTGGCTCCGTGGAGCCTCGTGGCCGGCTGCCCCTGCGCCGCGCGTGCTAGGCGTGCAGATCGGTATTACAGGGCACGCACGGTACGTTACACGGTACGTCCCATACCTTGTCCTTCACATGGGGCTCACTTCCCCTGTTACTGTTAGCAATGTAGCAAGCACGTACACCTCCGGTACGAACGTACGTACTTATGCCGGCCTTCTCTCTCGTGCTAGCATAGCGGGCCCACCGCCAGCGATGGCATGCCAATGACAATCGGAATGCACGCAATGCGCAATGCTTTTGAAGCCTAGCATGCACATTGCTGATGCCGATGGATGAAAACCCCCAAGTCCCCAACAACCTCAAGTCCACCAGGTAATAACATGCAGCGGCAACAATGCATGGTGAAAGACTGCTAATGGCAACGCACATGGCACGCACGGTGTATGGGCACCCATGCAGCTCGGGCAGCGTGCATTTCGTGTGATGTGGTGCACCAAGCGCTGATTGCAATGCTGCAGAAGTCCCCCCACACACACACTTCGCATCGGCACGTGCAACCGTGCTATCACCTCACTGATTCTCCTCGTTCCTGGCATTCGGCCAGCTTTATGCATGCATGCCAGCCGGTCACAGCATTCAGCACGCAGATTATGCTCGGCCCCCCCGCACTAGTTTAGCAGTTACGCCATGCTAATGGATCAATTCAACCGGCAGCACACCCATTGTGCAAGAACCGGAACATCCTGCCCCCCACACCAGCAGCATTCGCGCCTCTTCCGTCGCGGTACCCAGATCCCAATACCGCATCTTCGGCGGAGTCAGCCCCGCGCGCGGCTCGGAGGCCGGTTCGATGTGCCGCAGCCCCCATCCCCAACCGTTCATCTCACCCGTGCAGATGCCTTAACATATTTTGTCTACGGCATGCGCAGATGCGTGGGTCGCTTGACTGCCGTCGTGCGTGTGCACGACACTACCCTCGCCGCTGCCACCACGACCGGTGCGGTGTCATCGCGCCATGGCGTTTGAATGCAGATAGAGCACGGCTCGTGCAACACGGCAGCATGAAAGACACAGTGCTGCAGAGTGTTCACCAAACACTAGCTCAGATAGGGCAGGCAGCGGCGTTGCGTTGTGCTGCAGCGAGTGTGCCCAGCAGGCTGCTCCCCAACGACGCAGCTCAGCGTTCCACAGTTCACGGTTTTGTCACACCAGTCATGCCACAACTGCGAATAGCCAAGAGGCAGAACTGGTTCGCAGAGCTGGAAGGCACATTCAGGCTGTGCTTGAAACACGTGACTGTCAACAAGATAGGTGATACGACTTCATCGGCAAAAACACACTGAATATTTTCATCAACATGACGATGGACCCTAATCACAACATATAAAGGATCATAATGACGCACACGGCCCCCTATAAAAGTCTTCTTATCCATGGCCTTGGCAACAGGGGAATGCCAATGCTAATCATGCTCCTGGTATGAGTTTAATAATGTTTATGACATGCATAAGAAAAACAGGTCGCTAGCCGCATATCATCATCATCTTGAGGTCATCAGTGGGCGGCATCAAGGGCTCACCTGCTGTACTAACAGTGTAGCAGTGCAGCACCCGGCTAGCTAGCTAGGTTGCTAGCTAGCTGTCAGGGTCAAGCAGGTCTGAGAAATCATAGTGCTGGGACTGATCCGGCAGTACCATCTGTTGTGCACGCGGCCGCCTCGGCTGCTGCCCTCCCCGCAGCGGCGAGCCAGTCGCCGGCCCGCCCCGCCAACTGCCAAGGCTCTTCAGCAGCCCGACGCCGCTGCTGCCGCGACCCGTGAGCGTCTGCGTCTGCGTCTGCGGCTCAACGCTGCGGTAGCCTGGCGCCGTGCGCGAGCCGCCGCCAGCTGGCGCCGCCGCCGCCGCCGCCGCCGCCACCGAGGGCTGTACGTAGCCGCCCTGAGAGATGCTACTGCTGCTGCGGGTTGCCGCCTCGCGGGCGCTGCGCATTCGAGCAAAGCGGCTCGGCGGCAGTAGCAGCAGCCCCACCCCTCCGCCGGCCGTGCTCCTGGGAGCACCCGCCTGTGTGCCGCCGGGAGAGGAATGGTGGCTGGCAGCATTCCACGGGGGCGGCTGCTGTAGCGGCTGTAGCGGCTGTAGCTGCGCAGCCAACATCGTGGATGGCGAGGCGAGGCCGGGCGCGCCACGGGGCGTGCCAGCAGTGCTACTCCCGGGCGTCGCAAAGGCGGCCCCACCGCCGGCGCTGCTGGCAACGGGGGAGTAGAACAGAGCACCCGAGTCCCCTGCCGCCTCCGCCGTCCCGCCACCCGCCGGCCCGCCCAGTGGCCGCAGCGCGAGCGGCGTTGGTGGGCTGGAGTCAAGGAAGTGCTGGCGCGGCGGCGGGGCGGGCTGGATCTGGTCAAGGAGGCCAAGGCTGCTTCCGCCCGCGTCACGGCCCAGCCTCGACGGGGGGGCCGAGGGCTTGCGTCCGCCCCGAGCCCCCACCGCCGCCGCCGCAAATGCAGACACCAGTGGCGGCGGCGGCGGTACCTGCGCTGGGGCCGCCGCAGCCGCATCTCCTGCTTGTGGCAGGGCAGCTTCTGCTGCTGCAGCTGCAGCCGCAGCTGCTGCAGCTGCTGCTGCTGCCGCTGTCAACTCGGCAGGCAGCGGCGCCAGGCGCTTCTGCAGCGCGGCGTCACGCTTCTGCAGCGCCGGCGATGGCGCTGCCAAGGCGCCCGCGCCTGCGGGGGCCTGCACGCTCGCAGCGCGACTCAGGCCGGCGCCGCCGCCACCGCTTCCGCCGGCGCCCGCCGTGCTGGCCGCGTTGAAGCCGGCCGAGAACTGCCGCCGCAGCGACGCCCGGAGCTTACTGCCGACGGATGCCGCCGTGCCGAGCAGGCCGCCGCTGCCGCTGCTGCTCCCGCCGCCGCCGCCACGGAGCAAGCTGTTGTGTGGCTGCAGCCGCTGCTGCTGCGGCCGGCGGCGGCCGGCGCTGCCCCTGGAGCTGGTGGCAGGCGATCCCCTTCCTGTGCCGCTCTGGTGGCCGCCGCCGCCGCCGCCGCCGCCGCCGTCGTCATCCTCGTCGTCATCGGGGAACAAGGACACGGCCAGGGCAGACGCAGCTAAGGCGTCGGCGGTTGCGCGCTGCGCAGCCTCCAGAGAAAGGCGCGAGGCGGCGCGAGGGCCGGGGAGCGCGGGCGTCCCGGCAGGGGCCTTGCGCCCTGGAGGCGACAGCGCAAACGCGGTTGGCGGAAGCGCCGCACCATCGGGTCGTGCGACCGCGCTGGTGCCACCAGACCCCGCGGCCGCCGCTGCGGCGGCCATGGGTGATGACGTGTCACTGCCGCCATTAGACCCGCTGGATCCGCCAGCCAGGTTGCTGTCGTACATGGACACGCTCTGGATCGGCTCCACGCCGTACGGCATGCCCCAGACGGTTGACGGCTCCCTCGCGTCCGCCTCCGAGCTGCCAACCGCCGGGCAACGGCCACCGTTGCCGCCGCCTAGGCCCAGGCCGCCCTGCAGCGACGCCTCGATCACCCGGCTGGCGCTGCGGCCGCCGCCGCCGCCCTCCCCACCGCCCTCGCCGCTGCCCTCGCCCGCGCCACCGCCCGCGCCGCCGCTGCCGCCGCCGCACATGGCGTCCACACCGCTGGCGCCAATGATGTCCAGATCTGCGGCTGGCACGTGCGGGTAGTGCGCTGCCGCCGCCGCTGCGCCACCTCCGCCTGCTCCTCCCGCCGCCCCGCCCCATCCTCCTCCTCCCGGGCCGCCTCCCCTCCCAAGCACTCCGGGCCCGGCGCCGCCCCACACGCCGCCCCACATGCCGCCCATGAGCCCCCAGCCGCCGCCGGGCAGCGGCCCCCCGCCGCCCATCGCCGGCGGCGGCGGGCCGGCGACCCACATGGCGCCGCCGCCGCCGCCGCCGGGCTCGCCATGCACGTCCGCGAAGCACGTGACCTCGGGCACCAGGTCAGGGTGGCGGCGCTGCGCCTCCGCCTGCAGGCGGCCCAGGTACGCCCGGTCCGCCGCCGCCGCCGCGTCGGCGGCGCCGGGCCGCATGTCGTACATGGTCTTCCGGGCGCGGCCCAGCCAGCCGCGGCCGCGGGCGGCCAGCCGCTCCTTGTACTGCCGCAGCAGCATGGCCGCCATGAAGAGCAGCAGGCCGCTGTTGAGCAGCAGGATGGCGATGCCGATGGCGGTCTGCGGCCACGTGTGCGTGTGTGTGTGTGTGTGTGTGTGTGTGTTTGGGGGGGGGGGGGGTCATGCACATCAAGTTCGGAGAAGATGTAGACAGGCAGGCACGGTGTAGCAGGTGAGGGGGGGTTCAAGGATGTAATGGGAGGGGGGGTTGCGGGGTCGGGCGGACGGGCGGGCATGTGTCCGGAAGGAAAAGAGGTGCCGCGGTGTTGACAGCGTGTTGCACCGGGGTGCGGTAGCAGTTGCGGTCGCGTACGGCAGGGCGTGTGTTTGCGACGACGGCGACGGTCGCTATGGGCGTGGGTGATTGCGGGGAGCCCCGGATGCGGCAGGCAACGTGCAACTCAGGATGAGGGGGGCATGCGACGCTCACCCCGTCACCGGTGGTGGTGGCGCCGCTGTCCACGAAGAACAGCCCCAGGGTGACGGTGGTGCTCAGCACGCCCAGGCTGACAAACTCCAGCACCAGCAGCAGCCTGTGCGTTGTGATGTAATGTGATGGACGGATAGATGGCGGCAACACCTAACAGTGGTGAAAGCACTGATCGCCAGCAGTGGGCCTTTGGGGCATGGTAATGGTGGTGGGGATGGCGTTGCACGCAGCGGAGCGAACGAAACCAGACCATGGGCAGGCCGTTGACACAGCAGCACCGCCGCGGTGTACGCATCACGTGCTTATAGCGTGCTGCAGGCAACGCCCGCATAGCCGTGAAGCAGCAGCGCCCGCCCCCCGCCCACGGCCCCACCTGAAGCGCACAGGCGCAGCGGTCATGTTGATGGCGGCGATGAGGTTGAAGACCACCAGCAGCAGCAGCGCCTGCTGCAGCACCGGCAGGCCGCGCCCGAACACGTCCACCGCCACTGCAGGCGGAAGGCCGCGTGGGCGGGGGCGGTGGGTGGGAGCCGGCAGGGGGCAAGGCAACGGCGTGTGGGTTGAGGCGTTGGGCGGTGGGGTGCGCAAGGAAGGACACATACGGCCACAAAGTACAATGCGTGCAACCACAGAATGATGGTGGCCACGGTAGCCATAGCCATAGCCATAGCCAGCAGGAGTATCGGCGACTCACCCAGGCACAGCGTCTGCAGCTGCACAATGCACTCGTAGTAGAAGTACCGCCGTCTGCATGGAGGGAGGGTTATTGTTTAGAGGGAGGGAGCGAGGGGCCACACACACACACACAACACACACACACACACACACACACACACACACACACACACACACACACACACACACACACACACACACACACACACACGCGCACGTGCGTGCTTCAAGAGTTGTGACCAGGCTAGCTGACGGCGCATGCGTCCCAAAAGCAACATGCCGCTGCTGCTGGCATGAGCGCGCGACGCCCCTAGCCTTAGAACGGGCCGCGCGGCACCCCGTTACAGCCGGTGGCCTGGCGGGTGCCGCGTGTGTGTGTGTTTTCCATGTACGGGCGTCGGACCTAAGCCTGGTGATAGCCCGCCCGCCAACCGCCAACCGCCACCGTGACTCACTTGTACCGCAGGTAAAGGAAGCCGTACAGGTGCTGCGTGGCGGGCTCGTCCAGGCGGTGCCGTACACGCCACAGCATGACGAAGCTGGCCAGCGGCGGCGCCACGCACACCGCCAGCACGGCGGCGATGCCCACCGGCAGGTAGAGCGAGCCGTGCACGCCAGCGTAGCACTCCTGCGGGGCGAGTTGCCAGGTGTCAGTTGGTTAGTTAGTTAGGGTTGGTTGGGATTGGTTGGGATTGGTTGGGGCTCAAACATGATCGAACGTAATGTGGAACGTACTTGCAGTCCGCGCAGGAGCGGACCGGGCCGGCGCAGCACAATGCACAAGAACCGCTATGCCTTTCAGCCCCGGCCGTCAGCCCTCTCGCTCATCGCATACCGCACCCGCACCCGCACCCGCACACCCGCACCCGCACCCGTCCACCCGCCCCACCCGCACACGCACCTGGTTGATGTCGCGCATCCAGTAGCCCTGCCGCCACGTGGCGCGCTGCAGCTGCCCGTACTGCCCCTGCCCGTCGTCGATGACGCGGCAGGCGAACACGCTCAGCGCCACCTGCGGCGTCATTGCATTGAGGTCGTTGTTTTTGGTCGTTGTGGGTCGTTGTTTGTGGTCGTTGTGGGTCGTTGTATGCAGGGTTGCACACGGGTGTGGGCGAGCGTGTGAGGGGGTGAGCGTGAGCACATGCGGTCTGTACGCACGAGGGCAATCCTAACGAGGCCGTGGAGTGGCGAAACATACGGTATATCCAAAGCAACATGTGCTCCGGACGGCGACGTAAACAGGCCAGCACGCGCCAGCTGTCGAACCATCATCCGTCGAACCACTACACGGCCATGGCCATGGATGACAAAGCAGCGGACGGACGTTAAGTAAAGTCGAGCCAAGCGAGGAGCGAGGCGCACCTGGCTCCAGCCCGCGTACAGCACGAACAGCGCCACCATCACCACCATGCGCAGCTGGTCACCCAGCCCCAGCATCACGTCCACACGCCCCAGAGCCGCCGCGCCCGACAGCGCGTTCAGCGACAGCGACCGCGCCAGCGTGGCCGCGCGCCGCACCACCGGCCGCAGAGCCACAGGCACCCGCTCAAGCTGCGGCACGCGCTGCCACTGGCTGCCGCCGCCAGCGCCGCCGGCGGCACCGCCAGCGGCTGCGGCTGCGGCGCCTTCGGCGCCGCCTCCGGCGGCGGATACAGCCGCCGCCGCCGCCGCTGCCACGGCGGCGGCGCCGCCCTTTTTGAGCAGGTACACCTCCGCCGGTACGATGACCATGTACTCGGCATCAGCGGTGGGGTCCTCATCGGAGCCGCCGCTGATCTGGCGCACAACCACGCCCTCATGCGCTTCGTGCCACTTCAACCCTTTCCCGTGCCCAGGGCCGCCGTCGCCGGCTGTGGACGCGCCGCCGGTCATCGCGGCGTCGGAGGCCCCACACTGGGCAGCACCGGCAGCCGCTGTCAAGCCTGCGCCTGCCGCCGCCGCCACCTCCCCTACCGGCGAGTCCAGAACATCGCTGACGGCGTGCTGAAGTGCAAACGGACTGAACTTGGTGTCCGCATCCGGTCCGGGGTCTGCAGTCGGACCAGACGGGGCGGCGCCGTGTGCGGCTAAGGCGGCCGCCGCGGACACGCTCTCAGTGCCATCGGCGGCTGCGGCGGCCTCAAGCAGACCGGAATGCTGCCGCTCATGCTCGCCGCTGTCGGAGTCCTCCCCGAACACAACGTCAGCGGCAGCGCTGGGCAGCGGCACGCTGAGCTGCGTCACGGACGTTGCTGTTCCCAGGCTGCCGCGAGCGCTGAGTAACGCGCCTCCCGCGGCGCTGCCGCTGTCAGCAGCGGCGCCGCCGCCGCGGCCGAAGCTACGGCCGCTGAAGAGGCCAAAGCCCTTGCCGTGCCTGCCCACGCTGCCCAGCCCCTCGCCGCCAAGCGTGTTGGCGCGGCGCGGCAGCGACGCCATGGCGGCAATTACCAGGGACGACACGGGCTGGAGCCGCGAAGACGGCCGGTCGCAACTGGATGCGGCCTTCAGCAGCGGCGGCTGCAGCCGCGCCTGCAGGTGACGATTGATGGGCAGCGGCCCACCCGGCGCGGTTGATTGAGGTGCCGCTGAAGGCTGAGCCTGCAGGCTGCTGTCCTGCGCCTGCGCTTGGCCCTGCTGCCGGCGGTGCTGCTGGAACTGCTGCAGCGCGCTGGTGAAGGAGTCAACGTTGACGCTCAGGGCGCCGCCCAGGGGCCCAGCGGCAAAGGCGCTAGCGTGGCCGCACGTGCTGAAGCGGCCTGTGGCTGGCGCCGCCGCCACCACACCCGGGCCCCCCGGCACCAGACTGCTGCTAGCAACGCCGCCGGCGGTGCTTCCGCGAGCGGACTCGTAAGTGGCGGTCGCATCCTCCGTCACCACGCTCGCCTTCACGGCGCCAAAGGGCGTGCGTAGCGCGCCGAAGCCGCCCGAGTCGGTGGCGGTGCGGGCGGCGGCGGCGGTGGCGGCGGTGGCGGGCGCATCTGAGCTTCCCACCGGCCGCAGCACTCCGCTGCCGCCGTTCGGGATCAGCGGCCTGGAGGCGGCAGCGGACGCTGACCCTGGCTCCCCAGGCAGTGACTCTGCCTCGCCCGCAATCATGAAGTCAACTTGCAGCGTGTTGCTGGTGGACGTGAGTCCCACGTTGCCGCTTGCGAGCATGCTGTAAGCGGTTGCGTAGGGCGTGCTGGTCACGCCGGCGGCGGCGCCAGCGTCCGCAACCTGACCGCTAATGAGCTCATGGGTGTCAGTTTCGCCGCCACCGCCGCCGCCGCCGCCACCCACGTTTGCATTGGGCAGCCCTGCGCCGCGGCGGCGAGAGGCGGCGCCGCCGCCGCCGCCAACCCCAAGCCGTTGCGCCAACTGCCGTAGCTGGGTTCCGTTGAAGGCACGCAGGCGGCCCGAGCCGCCGACGCTGACAATGCCGCCGCTGACGGCGGCGCCCCCAGTGAAGCCGCTGGCGCTGCTGGCCCCCCGGTGCCCCGGCGCAGGTGCCAGGCTGGGGACGGCGCGCGGTGACACGGGCGGGATGCGGTCGGCGCCTGCTCCTGCGCCTGCTCCTGCGCCTGCTCCTGCGCCTGCAGCTAAAGCCTCGCCCTCACTTTCGTCCTCGGCCGTGCCCATGCCGCCGCTTCCCGTGGTCTGGGGCGTCGGCAGCCCTGGGCGCAGCTGCTCGTGCGCCTCTGCACCCGGGTGCTTCCCGGGGACCTGCAACCGCAGGCGCCGCATGACGGCCGGCTCGGCGCCCGCCGCCGCCCCGGCGGAAACGGCTGCAAACGGGGAGGGAAACGGCAGGGCCCCCGTGTCGAGCGGCGTGGCGGAGGGCGAGCCAGTGGGAGAGCCGGCAGTGACAGGCGGCGGCGGTTCGTCTCCCGACTTGATGGGCGCGAGCGAGCCTCCCGCCGTGCCGAGACCAGCAGTGCCGTCGCTGCTGTCTGCAATGGTGGCAAGGTGGATGGGGTTGGTGGTCGCGGCGGCGCCGCCGCCATTGGTGGTGCTGCCTTGCGCCCCCCGGATGCTGGCGTCGAGCACCTCCGCGCTGCGGCTCTCGAACGCCGTGTCGCCGGAAAACACGCCCTCCTGCTGCGGCGCCCGCTGCGGCTGCAGCGGCGGCGGCGCCTGCAGCGGCGCGGTGGGTCGGTACACGCCCGCAGCGGCGGCGGCGGCCGCCGCCAGCACCTGCTGCACCGCCGCCTTGATTGCCGCGACACCGCTCTGGGACTGCCGGAGGCCCGGCGGGGATACCAACGGGTCCTCCGCCGCCGAGCCCGAAACCGTGTGCACGCCGGTGGTGCCCGACGGCAAGGGTGAAGCTGTAGCGGCACGACCTTCCTTGGCCGGTTCGTCTCCGGCCCGATCGTACACGCTGTCATTGTAACCGCCGGGCTGCGGCGTGTGTGCGGTGCCGCTGATGAACGCGGACGACGGCACGCGCGCCGCCGCGGAGTTAGGCGAACCGACCAGCCCGTCCATGGCGCCGCCGATGGCGGGGTACGTTGCGGGCATCCCGGCCTTGCTGGGCGTTTCATCGTCGCCAAAGGCTAGGCGGCGGGCGCAGCCCGGCCGCGATCCTGCCGCCCCCGTCACCACCGCAACACCTGCATCTGAGCCCTTGGTCAGCCACCCACGCGGCGGTTTGGCACCGTCGCTGTCCTTGCCTCCGCCGTCGTTGCTGTCATGGTCGTTGCGTCCGCGGTGGCGGCGGCTGCGGCGGCTGCGGCGGTGTGAGGGAGGCACGCCCAGGACCGCTTCCTGCTGTCCGTGAAGGGCGCGCTTCCCCAGCCGATACCTGCGCGGACCCATTCGATCCGGGCAACTTAAGGAAAGAGAACCAAGCGTTCAAGAGTGGCGTGGCATTTTGTGCCGCGTCTGTCAGTCAGATTGCAAGGCGTGCATAACTCTGCAGTTACTGCATGAGCGCCGACAGGTATATATACGAGGTATATATATATATATATCACCTAATGGTCCACAGCGCCACCACAACGCCAATGACCACCGTGGGCGTGATCAGCCCGGCAAACAGCTGCATGCGTGCCTGTTGGTGGGGCAGGCGTGCATGGCACAGCATAGCATAGCATGACACAGCACAGCACAGCACAGCACAGCACAACACGTCAGACGGCGCACAGGCTGCATTGCTTGCTTGCTTGCTGCAGAAAGAAGGCAGGGCCGGATGCTCCCATCCATGCTGCTGCTGCAGCCCCGCACAGCGCACACCTGCTTGCCAGGCCCGGCGCCGGGCGCGAGGCAGGAGGGTGCGGAGATGAATTTGCCTTGGGCACCCGTGAGTGCGCCCAGCGTGCCCTGCGTGGTGGATAAGCAAATGCCAGTGGGGTTGGTTGCACGGGTCCGAAGCAAGTCATGGTCCAGCCACATGAATGCCGCAGGAGGATAGGACGTGCCCGGCTGGCTGGGCTGCAGCGCGGGTGTTCGGCGGGTGCCGGGTTGAGACAGAGGGGCCGACTCTGTAAGGCGCGCTCACACGGAGGAGGACGCACGTGTCACGCACAGCCCATAACAACCGTCTTCAATAGCGCTAGCAGCTGGCACACCTGGAACCGCGTGATGACCACGGGCCAGTCGATGTTGAGGCGGCAGATGATCACAAAATACTGCACATGGTGGTGATACATGGTGACACATGGTGGGTGGCCAGCGAGGAGGGCCGGCCCAGGCGGATAAGCGTGGCGGGCGAGGGCCGAGGGGCGTGGCCGAGGCGCAAGGCCTGCTGGACACACGCACACAACTAGAACGACAATAATAACAACACAACACGAAGCCTTCCCACCCCCGCCATCATCGCCGTCCCGCCTGCACCGGCCCTCCCACAAATGCCCTCTTGAGGTGCCCAAGCGGGTCAACCGCGGGGTAGGACCTGCCTGCATGTGCACAATGGCAACCTGCGCACGAGAGGGAAACACAAGGGGCGGTCGGGAAGGCGTGAGCGCACAGCGATGCGGACGCACACACCCACACACTCACACACACACGCATAAAAACAGCGCGGTGCACCCGCGTGAACAATTGCACATCTCGGACTTCAGATTTAGCAATGGACCCTAACAACCACAAAGCACGCAGCACATACCTTTAGCACATCTGCCGCGGAGACGTCGGCGTGCAGCCCGATGCCGTCCTTGAGATTCGTCCAGGCCGTGTACAGGACCAGCGCGACGTTGCCCAGCACGCCTGCGAGCACCACCACCACCATTAATCATCAATGGGCATGGAAGAATGGAAGATGTCGAGCGCTTTCGCAGCCAGTCAGTGCCGCCCGCAGCCCCTCAACAACACATGTAACACGACATCCAGCCCAGCAGCAAAACGTTGGCAATAGCCAGAAGCCAGCCAGCAAAGCATCAATGCTGACGGCAGCTGCTCACCCAGCGTGACCAGCACCGCGGTGGCGGGCACGGACAGGCACTGCGCGCAGTCCAGGTCCGATGTGAGGAAGAAGCCGGGCTGGCAGGAGGCGCACAGCTGGCCGGTGTAGCCGGGGGCGCACTGCAGCTGCATGTAGCTGCCGGGGTGGTCGGGCGCCACGCCCCACAGGTAGCAGGGCAGCGGCGGCGCCGCCTGCGGCTGCTGCGGCTGCTGTACAACCTGCGGGCCCTGCGGGCCCGCCATCTGCACATCCGCAGCCGCAAGCGGTGAAAGCGCCGCCGGTGTGGCGGCGGAGAAGAGCGGCGAGGGCGGCAGCGAGGGGGGCGGCGCGCCCAGTCGCGCCAGGGCTGCGGCGCCGGGTGGGCGGGAGGCGTACCACTGCTGCTGGCACAGTAGCAGCCGCTGGCTGCGAAGCTGGCCGCTGTGTGCCGCGCCCCCGGCGGCGGCGGCACCGCCGCCGCTGCCTCCTCCTGAGCCCGGGCCGGCGGCGGCGGCGGCAGCGGCGAACACCTCGGACACGTTGGAGGCGGGTACGGAGGACAGGAAGGCGGCGGCGGTGGCGCCGGAGCCGTCCTGGGACGAGTCGCGTGTCGCCAGACAGGCGGCGGGCTTGGGGCAGCGATGCATGCGGGTGCTGTTGGGGGCGCTGTGCCAGTAGCCCGGCTGCGGCACCAGCACCTGCAGCGGGGGCCACCAAGGAAAGGGGCGCGCCCAGGAGGGCCAAGGAGGGCCTGGTTCATGAGCGGTGCCAGGTACAAATGGCCACTCCCACGACAGACACATTTTATGTATCTGGGTGGCAGCCCCAGAGTCGCTGAGGGGGTGCGATGGGCTGCGCAAACCCTGGAGCATTGGGACAGGACACGCGGGCCAAGGCACGAAAAGTTGATCAGCACTCACCGCGCCGCCCGGGCAGATGGCGCGGTCAGGGCAGTTGCGGCACTGCGCCGCCGCCGCCGCCGTCTCGCGCACCCAACTGTACAGCGCTGCCGGCGACGCGCCCGCGCCCGGCGCGACGGCGCCGAGGCCCGCGGCGGACAGAGCCGCGCCGTCACCGCTGACAACAGCGGCGGCCGTGCCGTTGCTGCCGTTGCTGCTGCTGCTGGTGCTGCTGCTGCTGGTGCTAGTGCTGCTGCCATCGCGGGACGAGGGACTCGCATGCGCTGTTGGTGCTGCTGCCGCCGCCGCGAGCGGCCGCGTGTCGGCCCAGAAGTCGAACTGGTCAGACGCGCAGACCTGCAAGATGATGATGGGGCGCACGTGTGTGCGTGTTGTTGCGGCACGTCATGCTTGTTGGTCATGTCATCATGGGAGCCCAGGCTTGGTCGACCTCGCAGCTATTGCTCTGATCATGCGCACGGTTTTATGTCAACATTAAGCACACAGGAATATCTTTGAACAAGCTACATCGCTCCGCGCTGCTGCTGCGGTTGGGCGCCACGGCGTCCCGGCCCCACGGCCGCTCATCACTCACGGAGCAGGACGTCCATGCCGGCGAGCCGGGGGTGACGCGGGAGGCGTCCAGCTGCTCGCCGACCGCGCACGGCAGCAGCAGCACCCGCTCGCGCAGCTGCGCCACCTCCACGGCCAGCAGCCCGCTGACGGACACCGCGGACACCACTAGCTCGTACACGCCCGGCCAGCCACTCGCCACCACCTGCGGCAGGCAGGCAGGCAGGCAGGCAGGAAGGCAGGTAAGTAAGCCCACACGCCGCACGCCGCACGCGCCCGTTGCAGCCAGCCAGCATCGGGGCATGCGCCTGTCAGCGCACTCGGGAGCCTCGACAAGACGATGCACGCAGGGGACAGAGCTACCGGGCCAGCAGCAGAGGTAAAAAGGTTGCCTTCAATTCATATGGTGGCGGTGACTCCAGAACACAACCCGGGGTTCTCTGACCTTCAAACCGCGCCCCCGACTTGCCTGCTCCCACTCCGCGGTGCCGTTCTGCACGGCGACCTCCAGCGCCCGGGACTCAAGGATCGCCAGGGGCGCTGCGCCGTCAGATGCGGCGGTTGGCGACGCCCCGGAAGCCAGTGCAGGCGGCGGCGTGCCCGCCATTTGCAGTCGGCGCTGGGCTGGGCTGCCAGGAGCCACCGCGACCAGCGACAACCCCGCAACCACATCCCATGAGCCTGGGAAAGGACGGAAACAAGCAATGCGTGGACACGATGAGTCAAGGGTTGCATTAGTCATGACGGGCGCAGGCCGGCGTGCGGGAGACCAAGGCACTTAGAGTTGAGTAGTTTTGCTCACGCTGCAATGGAACCTGCTCTCACCGTCGGAGCCAACCGGCACGCCGAGCCCGTTCACCAGCTGGACCTCCACATGAAGCTTGGTGCCTGCGGGGACAAGAAATCAAATACAGTACTGCGCTTTTAAGATTTCCTGGATCCAAAGTGCTTTCATGGTATTGTTGTGTTGTTTGCCGCAGATGGTGCGCTAGCGCCAGCCGAACTAACGAACGTCCGCGCACAGCTTTTGACAGTGCTAATACGGTGCAGCACGCATCAGGCACAGTGCATTTAATGCAAGGCGAAGAAGCACGTTGGCTTCATAATAAAGATAGCATGACGCTGCAAACTGCGGTACTCACCTGTGGGCAGGGCCCAGTAAGCCGCAGCGTAGCTGGGCGCGCCGCCGACGTCCCTACCGCGCGCCAGCAGCAGCTGCGTGTCGTCGTAGGCGCCACCTGTGGAGCTGTTGCTACTGCTGCTACTGCTGCTGTTGCTGCTGCTGCCGCCGCCAGTTGCGGCACTGCTGTCCCACGTCAGCGCTGCGTTGGCGTCGTAGCGCCGCAGAGCGGTGATGCGGAAGCCGGCGGGCGTCAGCGTGAGGAACTCGCTGTCGTTGAGGAGCGGCTGTAGCAGCCGCTGCAGCAAGAGGCTGTAGTCGTCACTGGTGCCGGCTGTAGCATTGGCGCCGGCTGCCGGCACGCCCTCCGTCGCTGGCAGCTGCCCAGCAGCGGGCGAGAACGCGGGTATGCGGCACATGGCGATGCCTCGCAGTAGTTCGGGCTTGGCACCGCCGGCTGTAGCGGCTGTAGCAGCGGGCGCCGCTGCGGCTCCAGCGGCGGCCGTGGCAGTAGCACCGGCGCTGACGTTGACGCCGCGGGAGCGCAGCGCCGCGACCGCCGCAGACACGTCCTCGGGGCGTGGGGCACCGCCGGCGATGGCGCCAAGCGCGGCCGGCAGGCGGCGGGCAGCGAAGAGCTCATAGGGCGTTGGCGCCGCCGCACCCATACTCGCGTCGCCTTCGGGGGTGGCTGTACGGGTGGGGTCGCAGGCCGGCCACACCGCGCTCGCATGAGAGTCCTGCAGCCACAGCTGCGAGCCGTGGCCGTCGCCGCCGCCGTTGGCGCTGTTGTTGTTGCCACCCGTCGTGCCATCCAAGGTGCCGGTGCTGCTGGTGCTGGTGCTGGTGCTGCTTTCGTTTGCAGCCGCTCCTCCACTGGGGCTCAACTGCGATGGTGATGCGTCAGCCGCAGTGTCCACCACAGCGTCCGGAAGCGGGTGCCCGTACGGCAGCCGGCTGTTGACGATGACCAGTGGCCAGCAGCCGAGCGTTGGATCCAGGTTCCGGCTCAGCAGCAGGCCCTGGAACATGGGCGCCATCAGCGCCGCGATGACGGCGCTGCTGGATCCAAGATCCAGGTGCGCCGCGGCCGCCGCCGCCGCCGCGCCAGGCGGCACCGGGCCGCCCTCCAGCCTGCCCCAGCTGAAGCCGTCCGCAAAGGCGCGCACCAGCGCGGCCGCGAGGGGCGCAACGTCGCTAGCCCCGCCCGTGCTGCTACCGCTGCTGCCCGTGCTGCTGCTGCTGCTGCCGTTGCCGCTACCAGAGCTGGAGCTATAGCTCCGGAGCGCGGGGCACTGCTGCGTTGATGTAATGGCAGCGCCCCGCGCGGCAGAGTTGCCGCGCGACAGGTCGCTGCGGCTAAGTGCCAGCGCCACCGGACCCACCACCATCATCGCACCGCCGTAACCCTCATATGCCAGCGGCGTAGGCGTTGCCACGTCAGCTTCGCTGGCGGCGGCAGCGGCGGCGGCACCGGTGTCCATGGCGCCGGCCAAGAAAGCACCAGCGGCGGCTGCAGTGTTGCCGGCCAGCGTGGCGCGGTGGATGAATGCGATTGTGCCGCCGCCGCCGCCTGCAGCCGCCGCCATGGCTGCGGCGGCACGGCCGCCGGCGGCGCCGCTGGCGGCGGCGGTGGTGTTTGCTGCCAGGCGCCCGTTGATGTAGATGCCACCGCCGGCGCCGGCTGCGTTACCCGCCACGCGCACGTTGGTCAGAAACAGCGTGCTACAGCCGTCGAGGTGAAGGCCGCCGCCGCTGCTGCCGTGGCTGCTACTGCCGGCCACCTCCACGCCACTGAGCACCAGCAGCGAGCAGTTGGAGGCGTGCAGGCCGCCGCCGCCGCCCGCGCCGCCGGGCGACGTCAGCGCGTTGCCCGCAAACCGGCTGCCGTACGTCACCATGCTAACGTCAGTGCCGGCAAACAGCCCGCCGCCGCCGCCGTCGCCGCTGCCGGCCGGCAGCGTCACGCTGTTGTTGCAGACGTACAGCCAGGTGGCAACCGCGCGCAGCAGCCCGTCCAGCGCGGCACCGCCTCCCGCCGCGGCGGCGGCGCTGCGCAGCGGCCGCGCGCCGCTGCCGGCGGCGCCACCGAGCACCGCGTTGGCGACCAGGCTGACGTTGGTCAGCCGCAGCAGCGGCGGCGGCGGGATGTCATCGTACCAGTCGGTGGCGGCGACGGCGGCGGCGGCGGCGGCGGCGTAGGCGGCGGATCCATTCCGTATGGCTGTGCGCGCCGTGGCGAGCACGTTCAGAAAGGAGTCGCTGGCGGCGTCGCCGCACGTGTGCTCCGGGCACAGCGCCGCCAGGCCGCCGCCGGCGGCGCCGGCGGCGCCGTCGCGCACGTGCACGGCGGTGATGTTGACGGACGCCAGCGTCACGCGGCTGAGGGTAACGTGCAGCCCTCCCCTGCAGCACACATAAACGACAGCGAACCACACAGTTCATCACTCATACGCAACACAAGGCAACGGGCTTACGCTGTACCAGACATTCTCTTTTAGACTCGGTAGATAGATAGTTGCAGCCACCAAACCCTCAACACTTAAAAATTGATAACGGAACAAGCTCACCCCGTGTCGCTAGCACGATTCGCCGTGAAGTCGCTCGACGTGATCGACAGCGCGCCGGACAGCAGCGGAGAGGCGTGCACGAACGCCGGCTGCCCTGCAGAAGAGCCGCTACTGCTCGTGGAGCTGCTGCTGCTGTTGCTACTGCTGGTGTCGCTGCTGCTACTGCCAGCGCGGGTACTGCTGCTGCTGCTGCTGCTGCTGCTGCTGCTGCCGGTGATGCCGGCGGCGGCCATGTCGGACAGCAGGCTGCCGGCGCGGCTGCCGGCGCCCCACGCGTCGTCCTCGCCTAGCAGGCCCGGCTGGTGGTCTGGTGGGTACGCCGCCAGACCGCCTCCGCCGCCGCCCGTGGCGATATTGCCTGTAAAGGCGCTGCCGGTCACGGCCAGCGTGCCCGGCGCGGCCCACAGCAGCCCGCCGCCGCAGTGGGAGGCGCTGTTGCCCAGGAACCGGCAGCCCTGCACCCGGCTGTGGGAGCGGTAAAACGCGGCCTTGGCCAGTGCAAGGGAAGCGCCGGGCGAGGATGACGGCGCAATCGAAACCGCGCCGGATGCCGCTGGCGCTGCGGCGGGTACTGCGGACGCGCCGGCGGCCACGGCGCTCGCGTGGGCGCTGCTGCTGGCGCTGCTGCTGCGGTCGAGCACGTCCGGCTGCAGCACCAGCGCCGCGCCGGCACCGTTGCGGGCTGCGCTGTTGCCGGCAAAGGTGCTGTTGACCAGCGCCGCCGCCACGCCGGCGGCGGCGTACAGCCCGCCGCCGTCGAGCCCCACGGCCGCATTCTCCGTCAGCGTGCAGCCCACCACCTCGAGGCTGGCGCCGCTGCTGCTGAGGCCGGCCGCGGCGTTGCTGGCGGCTGTGGCGCTGTCGTCAGCGTCGCCGTCGTCGTCCGCCGCCTCAGCGGCGGCGCTCGCCGCGAGCAGCTGCGCGGCCGTCGGCGACGGCGGCGGCGCCACGGCGACCGCGCCGCCAGCCTGCCCGGCGACGTTCCCCGCGAAGACGCAGCCCGTCAGCGCAACGGCGCCGCCGCGGTTGGCGTATACCGCGCCGCCGCTGGACTTGACGGCGTTGGACGTGAAGTTGCTGGAGCGGACCTGCACCGCGGCAACCGCCGCAATTGCAGCCAACAAGCCTACCTCGGCACCTGCTGAGCTGCTTCCTGCTGCTGCTGCTGCTGCTGCTGCTGCGCTGGTGTCCGGCGGTGCTACAGCCAGCGCGCCGCCCTGCTGGTCGGCGCTGTTGCTGGCGAAGCCAGTATCCGCGATCCATATGGCGGCGGTGGTGCCGACGTACACGCCGCCCCCCGTGCCGTGCACGGTGTTTGACGCAAACACGGCCCGCAGCACCGCCAGGCTCCCGGCAGACGCAGCCGCAGCAGCTCCGGCTGTAGCTGCGCCACCGGCTGTAGCATTGGAAGCCGCGATAACGTGATTGGCAGCTGCGGCGGCGGCGGCGGCCGTAGCAGCGGCTGCTGCGGGCTGGATCTGCGCCAGGCCGCCGCCCGTCTGCTGCGCGAAGTTCGACACGAACCGTGTGCCGTCAACCCCGACGGAGCAGGGCGTTGACGTGTAGAGCCCCCCGCCTGAAGACTTTGCGGTGTTGCTGGCGAAGCGGCCGCCGCGGAGGCTGACGCCCGCGGCAGCTACAGCCACTTCGGCCTCAGCGTTCGCAGCGCCTGAATCACCCGCGCTAGCAGCCGCCGCTGCGGCTACGGCAGGAGCTGCACACTGCGACACGCCGGGCAGCGAAAGCACGGCCGCGCCGCCGCCCGCCTGCCCAGCGGCGTTGGATTCGAAATCCGTTCCGTACAGCCGTACTCCGCACGTGCCCGGCAGCAGGTACACGAAGGCCCCGCCCCCGCTGGCGTCCGCCGTGTTCCCCCGTAGCGTGCAGCCGGACAGCTCCAGGCTGCTGCCCCTGCTACAGCCCGCGGCGGCGCCGCTGCTACTGCTGCTGCTGTTGCTGCTGCCGGTGGTGAAGACGCTCTGGTCGGCCACACGGGGCGGCAGCGCGGCCAGGCCGCCGCCGTACAGCCCGGCGCGGTTGGTCGCCAGCGTTACATTTGCCTACGCCGGCGGCATAGAAGTAATATGCAAGGTTACACATTCACAAACAAACCTTGGTCCACATGGCGGCAATCTAGTCATGAAGCAAGATGATATCTTTGGTAGGAGAATGGATGGAAAGGTGCATCACGCCTCGGCACTCATATCATACCGTGCCGTATCGAGGTTGAAACCGAGCCCACCAACTCACCAGGCGCACCGACACCAGCGTTGCTAGGAAGAGACCGCCGCCCGAAGCCTGCGCGCTGTTCCCCGTGATGGTGCTGTCACTCAGCTCCACACAGCTGCTCGCAGCCGCCACCGCTGCCGCCGCCGCCGCCGCCTGCAGCCCTGCTGCCGCCGCGGCCGCGCCGGCGTCTCCGGCGGCGGACCCAGCCGTTGGCCCCGTGGCAGCAGAGGAGGCGGCGGCGGCGGCTGCAGCGGCAGCGGCGGCAAGCGCCGCCACCGCGGGCGGCGACACGGCCAAGCCGCCGCCGCTTTGCGCCGCGGCGTTTCCGTCCAGCGTGCAGCGCCGCAGCACCACCACCGCAAGGGTGCCGGCGTAGATGGCGCCGCCGTTGGCCTGGGCGCTGTTAGACCCGAACCGGCAGTCCACGAGCTCCAACGGCGACCCCATGCTGCTACTGCCGGCGCTGCTACTGCCGGCGCTGCTACTGCCAGCTGCTGCGCTTGCAGCTGCGACCTCGCTGCCACCTCCCAGGCCTCCGCTCTCGGGCGGTGCGCCGGCGGCTGCAGCCGCACCCGGAGAAGGCGAGGACGAGGACGACGAGGACGAGGACGCCGGCAGCGCCGCCGCCACCGCGCCGCCACTCGCGCCGGCGGTGTTTGACTCCATGGCGCAGCTCTGCAGCCGCACCGCGCCGCCCGTGGCAGCCGACAGCGCGCCGCCGTTGCCCTGGCTCGCCGCGTTGTGGCTGAAGCTGCAGCCGCGCACCGCCACTGCCTGCCAGGCGGACGCGGCGCCCATGGACGGCGCGGGCGGCCCGGTCACCGCCAGCGCGCCGCCGCCCATGGCGGCCGTGTTGGTGAAAAAGCTACAGCCTGCGACCAGCGCCTGGCAGTAGCCGAGCAGCACCGCGCCGCCGCTGCCGCCGCTGCTGCTACGGCCGAAGCGGGAGCCGGCCAGGACGACGTTGCACGCTCCGGGCGCCGCCGCCCGAACCGCGCCGTGCCAGGCTGCGTCCACGTCAGCGTCCGCCTTGGCTGTAGCACCAGTGGCAGCAGCAGCAGTAGCAGCAGCACCCGCTGGAGTAGTTTCGGTTGCGTTGGCCCAGGCCCCGTCGCCGCCGGTCAGGCCGGCTATGGCCAGCGCGCCGCCGTCGCGCCAGACCGAGTCCACGGAGGACGTGCTGTCGCTGTCGCCGGCGCGGTTGCCGAGCAAGGTGCAGTTGACCACCCGCACTAACAGCGACGCGCGACTTGCGGCGGACGCCAGTAGGGCTCCCCTGCGCACGCAACAGATAGAATACAGCAGTTAGTAAATCGCTCTGGTGAGGTGGGAGGGAGAGGGTGTCGTAACTTGCGCTGCCTGCGCGTGATACGCAATAGAACACAGAGCCGTGTTTGTTTATCGCCACGTCCACACAAAGCACGGGATGCTGCACGCACATCTCGAACGCAACCTACCCCGCCCATCCGGCAGCGTTCTGCGACAGCGTGGCGTCAGCCAGCAGTACCGTCCACGTGGCGGCTGCCGCCGCCGCCGCCGCACCGCCACCGCCGCCAGCGGCTGAGACGGTTGGCCCGGCGACGGTGCCGCCGCCGCCACCGTTGCCGCCGCCGACAGCTGGTTTGCCCGCCGCTGCGGTTGTCGACGCGTCAGCCTGGGAGTCGTAGTACTTGGCTGCGGCCAGGTGGACGGCTCCACCCGACAGGCCGGCGGTGTTGCCAAGCAGCGTCGCGCCGCCGGAGACGGTGATGGTGGCATTGACGGCGGCGCCACTTGCCTGAGGCAGAAAGAGATAGATGTAGGGACATGTTTGCAGCTGCAGTAACAACATGAAAGTGTGCGCATGAATCATTCCAAAAGCAAGCACGCGTCGTGCCACAGCAAAAGCCAGGAAGCACACGTAGGGCCACAAGAAGCGACAGGCGGCACAGTTCTCACCATCAGCGCAAACGCGCCGCCCTGCCCGCGCCGGGCGGTGTTGTTGGTCACCGCCACGCCCCCCTCCAGCCGCAGCAGGCCCGGGACCTCCTCCAGCGCCGCCACGCCGCCATGCATGCCCGCGAAGTTTCCCTCCAGCCGGGCGCCGCCGCCCGCCACCAGCGCCGCCACCCCGGCGGCGGCGTACAGAGCGCCGCCGTCGCCACCCGCCCGGTTCGCGGCCGCCACGGCGCCGTCGGCCAGGGTGACGTTGGCCAGCCTGCCGCCGACCCAGAGCGCGCCGCCGTCGCCCGCGGCCCGGTTGCCATGCAGCCGCGCGCCGCCGGCGACGGCTAGGGTGCTGACGGCGCCGCCAACCCAGGCGCCGCCGCCAGAGCCTGCGGCCGCGACGTTGTCTGACAGCTCACTGCCGCCGTCCAAGACCCACGTCCGGATCGCGCCGCCGACGCACAGCCCGCCGCCGGTGCCGTTTCCGGCCGTGTTGCCGGACAGCGTGCTGCCGTTGCGGATGCCCAGCGACCACACGCCGCCGCCGAACCACAGGCCACCGCCAGACACAGAGGCGTCGTTGTCGCGCACGGCGGCCCGGCCGCTGAGGCGCACCGTGGCAGCGGTACCGCCGAACCACATGCCGCCGCCGGAGCCGCCGCTAGCGGTGTTCCCGGCGACGGCGGCGCCGTCCGATAGCCCCAGTTCTGCGAGCACGCTGCCGCCGACGGCGACGCCACCCCCCTGGCCTGACGCGGTGTTGTTGCACACGCCGCTGCCGCCGCCGCTTGCGTTGAAGGTGCCGATGCTGCCGCTGACCCACACTGCGCCCCCCTCCCTCCCCGCCGCGTTGCCGCACAGCCGGCCGCCGTCCAGCAGGTTGACCATGCCCAGGGCGCCGCTGGTGATGGCGAGCGCGCCGCCCGCGCCCGCGGGCGCCGCATTGCCGTCGATCTGCGACCACCGTGTTCACCGCACATGCATGCATGCATGCCCTCACATCCACGGTCCACGGTGTTAACCCAGAACCACAAAACAAAGCCAAGCACCTGCACCATGACAACGGCTTGAGGACCCGGCGCCGCATGCACTCAGCAGCCACAGCGAACCCGACTCCATCCCTTTGCTGCTGCCAGCGCACCCGCAAACCGAACTCGCACAGCCGCCAGCCACAGGGGCCCAACCTCCCACAACACACACACCAACAACGCACCGCGCTGCCGCCCGTCACCCTCAGCTCGCGCAGACCGCGCGCCGCCCACACCGCGCCGCCGTCGCCGCCGGCGGCCCGGCTGCCGGTGATAGCGCTGCCGCCCTCCAGCACCACCGCGTCCACGGCGCCTGAGGGCACACCCAGCGCGCCGCCGCCCGCCGCCGCCGTGTTGCCCCGCATCGCGCTGCCGCCCGCCAGGCTGAGGCGCTTCAGGCCGCGCTCCGCCGCCACCGCGCCGCCCTGGTGGGGTGGCGGCCCGGCAAGTCACACACGGCAAGGGTGAATGTTGCTGTTGTTGCAGTGGTGGTAATGGAGCTTGGATGCGAGTTGATTGTTGCGGCAGCGGGCCCCCTGGAGTACAGGAAGACGGCCCCAGGACCCCGCGCTCCCACCCAACCGCCGCCATCACGTCTTAATCAATCGTCATGAGTGTCCTGTGATCCCCCATCGTGTCGGCATCATCGCTCACGTGCTGTCCGGCGCTGTTGCCGCTCATGACGCTGCCGCCCTCCAGTGTGACGGTCGTAATCTCCGCGTCCGACGCCACAGCGCCGCCGCGCAGCTTCGCGACGTTGTTCGACATGCTGCTGCCATCTGCGATGTGGGTTGGTTTCATTTTCCGCCGGTGGCATTATGGGAGGTGGTTGATAAGAGGACATCCAGGGCGCTTATTTGGGCGTCTTGATACCGTTATAGTTTTGTAGTTGCGGTACAAACGAATCAAGCAAAAGGTAGGGATGTGATGAGCGGGCATGTGCTACTTTGCCAACTCGCACCTGCTAACAAGACCAGGCCGATACCCTTGAGGGTGTTTGAAAAGGCACCCCTGCAGGACAACACAGCCAGCCGACCATCACTTTACGCTTTTCATGCTCAACACAGCAAGCCAACTGCAGGACAACTGACGTGGCTGCACCAGACAATCTCTATTCCAGACCAGGGGATTGTAAGCATCAAATGTAGGAATGGAGCAACAGCTGACAACTCAGCAAAAACTCACCCCGACCAGCCAGCGCTGTTTCCGTCCATGGCGCTGCCGCCCCGGAGCTCCACCCGCCCCGCCAGGTCGTTGGCCCACACGCCGCCTGCACGGGGCAAGGGGCAGTCGCGGGTTTTCAGTGAGCAGGTCACACACAACACACAACACTTGTGTGATCTGTTTCACCACTCCTCGCAACCCGCCTGCGGTCATATGGCTATGCCGGTGCGTTCAACAAGGACGTAACGTGAAAAAGTGACATGGCCGTGGCTGTCACGTGTCACGTGCGTGTGTGTGCATGCATATGCGGCCTCGTACAAATCATATCAGGACCCCCTCGTGGGGCCCCCTGCAGTCTTTGCATTCAAATCCAGATCCATGTTCACCCGCCATAGACCCACTCACCGCCCTGCCATTGCACGGCCCGGTTGCCGCTGATGGAGCTGCCGCCCTGTGGACCGGTGGGCAGGTAGGTAGGTGTGCATGGGGGTGGTTGGGTTGAGGGGGGGTGCGGGGTTGACACGTGAAGGTGGGCGAGAGGCCGCGCACCGTGACGGGGCTCACAGACCGCCCCACGCTGACACGCCGTCACGAACAGCACTCCTCGGAACGGCGCATCGTCACTCCTCAGCGTTGCACGCCACGGCCCCGCCCTCCCTCCCTCCCTCCCCAAAGCTCGGTAACACGTGCCTAAACTCCCCTCCCCCCAGCAACAACCCTCCAAACACGTGCAGAGGTGTCCCGCGACCCCGCCACACGCACCGACCCCGCCCCACGCACCGACAGACTGAGCACATCCAGCCGCGAGCCGACCATGGCCGCGCCGCCGCTCAGCGCCGCCGTGTTGTTGTCCAGGCGGCTCCCCTCATCCAGCCGCAGCTCCGCCAGCGGGCCCCACACCCAGAACACTCCGCCGTCGCCCGCCGCCGTGTTGTTGGTGAACGAGCAGTTGCTCGCCGCCAGCCGGTTCTGTGGTGGGCGTGAGTAAGGAGGACGGTGAGAAAGGCGGTGGTCGCGACTTTGGGAAGGCGGGAGCCGGGCACCACAGCGCGGACATAGCCGAGCTATCCGCACCGGCATCGGAGGCTCAGGGCGCACACACACACACTTTTTGATTTGCTTGTTATCTCCTTGTGATCTCTAACACACGCACACACACACACACACACACACACACACACACACACACACACACACACACACACAGCCGCACAGTTGCAAGAAGGCCTGACTCGGCTCCCATTTCCCACCTCACGCCCGAGCGGCCACCCACACCAACGGGGATGCCATCCAGCCCCACTACCAACCAGTCCTACCACCATCACCACCACCACGCCGCCCCCCCATCGGCACTTCACATTTGATGAACACCATCCTATGGATGGCTACCCCCCCCCCCCGGGTACTTCACAGAAATTTGATACACACCATCCTATGGATGGCTACCCCCCCCCCACACACACACATATATACACGGACCCGGACCCGGTGCACGCAAGCACTCACCACGGGCAGGTCGATGGATGAGAAGAAAACGCCCATGCCGCCCGTGTTGTCCGCGACTGTAACCCCCCTCAGTGTGATGACCATGGCGCTCAGCTCCAGCCAGGTGCCGAAGGCGTCCGGGTGCGAGGCCCGCGGGTCCGCGCCGCCTGCGACAACCCAGTCAGGTGCAGTGGGGGGTTGCAGGCAGGGGGTTACCGTCTGGTTGTTGTTTCTACAGAGGCACTCGGGCCAGCATGCAGCTGCTCTTTGAGAGGGCCCGGGCTTACAGGCCTTCACTCACGGGCTGCGGCGGCTGCTGCGGCCGCGCCGCATGTGTCGCGGCGCCCTGCACGACCCGCCCCCCCCCCCCGCTTCCATCAGGAGCCAAGGGGCCGCCAGGAGCTGGCACGGTGGGCCTGTGAGCCCGGACCACTCGCTTTACCCGTGCCACACGCACCACCGCGGCCGGTTTGGCAGGACCCACGCCCCAGGCCATCAGCCGCACGCCGCAAACCTAGCCCTTGGGTTTTCCCGGCTGGTTTGCTTTGGGCTCGGGAGTTGACTACCCCTGGCACCGCGCCCCACGCACCTCCCGGCACCGCGCCCCACGCATCTGCCCTGCCATGCTGCGCGACGCCCATGCGCCCACCCACCGCGCAACCCTCAATGCGTCCGTACGCCCCTCTACACCTCTCGACCACGCCCTTTCTCCCATCCTCCCGGCCCCCCCCGCAGGCGGCTGCGTTTCCCAGCTGCAGCGCAGTCGCATTTTGTTTCTCACCGGGACTGTTTACCAGTTCCCCCCTTGCTTGGTTTAGTTTGGGCTGGTAACCACAACCCCCCCCCCCCGCCCCCCTTTCCCTCACCCGCCACGATCATGCCGTGCCCCACGGTGCTGGCCGTGTCGCGCGTGGCGCCGTGCGTGCCGTACAGCCCGCCCCGCGACACGCTATTGCCGGTGAACAGGGAGTCGGCGATGTCGAGCCGCAGGTCGGTGTCCGGCTCCTGTGTGGGGCGTGGCGCGTGTGTTTATTTCTGGGTGTGTATGTGTGCAAACACAGACAAGGGAAAACGCAGGCTTTGCATGCGATACATGGCACATGCATTTGTGCCTGTGTCTGCGCCTGTGTTTGGGAGAGAAAGGGGTGGTTTAATCCAGAAACCAAACGGTGAGGGACTGCTTACGGGCTCAGGCATGCCATGGGAGCGAAATGGGTCAGATTCAGGATGCCATCGGGATAATCATTTGTGGAGCACAGACGCGCGCACGTGCTCAGCATGCAAAGCGTGGGCCAAAACCCTGCACGCCTCTCGCCGCCGATCATCCGCTCTCCCTCCCATCAGCCCTCCCCCCACCCCGCCACGCACGCCCTGCCCCCCTGCGCACGCCCGCCCGCCCTTTCCCCCCCCCCCCCACCCGCCCGTCCCACCCCCTGCCCCCGCTCCTCCACGCACTGTGGTGTCGTACTGCAGCATGAGGCACGCCCAGCCGTTGCCGCCGCGCACGTTGGAGCAGTTGAAGCGGGACAGGGCGGCGGCGCGCAGGCCGGCGGCGTGCAGGGGGCCGTGGAGCGTGCCCAGGCTGGCGCCCACGCCGCGGATGCCGGTCAGCGTCACGTTGACCGCCTCCAGCTGCGGCGCGGCGCGTGCGTGTGCGTGCGTGTGCGGTTGTGGGGGGATGCATAGGGCGTAAAGGGCAGGGCCGGGTGGGGTGGGGCGGAGCGGGGCAGGGCAGGGAGGGGCAGGGCGGGGTAGGGCAGGTTTTGTTGCGTCATGGCAGCGGAGCAGTGCGGAGAATCTAGTTGCGGTTCGGCAACCCCATCAGCACTGTGGTGTTGGTTCCGCAGCCCCGCCCCCCACCCCCTGCCCCGTCCACGGCCGGCCACACATAGGACACTGTTGGCGGTGGTGTGTGCCCCGCGCGGTGGCCGAGCAGTGGTCCGTTGGTCGTGTGCTCATCCACTGACTCACTGCCTCACTCACTCACTGCCTCACTCACTCACTCACTGCCTCACTCGCTCACTCACCCGTGTGCAGTTGAGGCACTGCAGCAGCGCGCGCTGGCTCAGCGGCAGGTCCCGGATCAGGCTGTCGCGCCAGATCTGTGTGGTGGTGGTGGTGGTGGTGGTGGTGGTGGTGGTGGTGGTGGTGGTGGTGGTGGTGGTGGTGGCAGGTTCGGGCAATGGGTGCGGATGTGCAGGTGAGCGCACAGCGGCAAAGGCCTCGGCGCTTGGCAGGCGTGCGTGCGATGGGGCCACGTGCGCCGTCCACCCGTACCAGAGGCGCAGGTGAGACGTCACGTGCAACGGCACCAGCAGGTGAGCACACGCGGCTGCTGCTGTAGGAGTCGAGCCGCCACCACCGCACTCACCATGTAGGGCACGTTTGACATGGTGATGCCCCACTCCTCATCCCCCGCCCGCGCCGTCACGCGCACGCCCCTCCACCCCGCCGTGAACGGCAGTAGCGCCCGCCCCACCGCCACCTCCACCAGCGCTGCCGCGCCCGCGCTGCTACTGCCGGCGCAGTCCACGTCAGCGCTGAGCACGGTGGCGTTGGCCGGCAGTAGCGTGCCGCTGACGCGCCGCCCGACCACCACCACGCGACACACCACGCCGGCTGGGAGCGGCCGCGGCGGAGGCGCCGGCGGTGCCGGCGGCCGAGGCGGTGGAGGCGGCGACGGCGACGGGACTGCAGCATTGTAAGGGCATGAAGTGTCAGGTAAGCGCGCTTTGGTTCAAGCCGGCACTTGCCACGTGCCCTCCTCCTGGTTCGGAAGCCACCCTGCCTTGCAACGCCACCCCCATCACCCCCCGCCCCTAACCCATCAGCCCCCAAAACAACTCCTCCTCACCTAGGCACCGCACGCCCGCATCCTGTTGGGCAACGCGCGGTGCAGGCGTTGCATAGGGGGTTTGGTTTGCGTCGCGGTTTAGAGGTCATGCAACAACATGGCAGATGTACTGTTGCACGTCAACGTTATGTAACTGTGTGCACAGGCCCACTCCAACAGCCACTAGCCGCTTCCTGCCACCTGCCACGCACCATGGCGTGATTGCACCCGTTGATCCCCGTCATTGGCGTGTTGCAGTTGGCCAGCGTCGGCTCGAAGCCCCTGCGCCGTGAGTTCGCAGAGCCCACGCAGCGAGAACAGGGCACCACACGTGCTCAGCAGCAGCAGCAGCAGCAGCAACAGCAGCAGCAGCAGTAGCAGTAGCAGCAGCAGCAGCAAGGCCATGCCAGCACATACGGTATCCCAGCGCCCAGCTCCCAGCGCTGCCAGAAGCCAGCCGGGGCGCAGACCTGCACCGCAGCCCGCCCAACGACCTGCCATAGCCCTGCTGGTCGCACCCGGCCCTGGCACAGCCCTGGCCCACACGTGCTGCCTGGCCCCGAGCCGCCTGCGGCCTCCGAACACTTTGCCCCCAGCGCTCTCACCAGCATCGCAGCTTTGTGAGCCAGATGGGCCCCGTGCCGGCGCCGAATGTGGCGTTGAGCAGAGGCAGCGCGCCGGCGTCGGGCAGACCCAGCTGCCGGCACGCCACGCGCGCCTCCGCCACCTCAAAGCCATCACTGCGGTGAAGCATCAAGCGTAGTTAGGGCGGGAGATGCGGGTTTGGTGTGCGGCGAGCCCTGCTGCTCAGTAGGCGGCGGCGCGTGGCAGCGGTGGCAGCGGCGGCCTGGCCAACTCCAGTGCGCGCTGCCGTGCCTGCCAGCACGCTAGCACGCGGCGCGCGCCTGAGCTCTTTTGAACACATGGTGGCGTGCACGTCATCATCCAAGGGGCTCATCAACGTATCGACAGGAACAGGGGCGGGCCGGAGAAGTGCCTCGCCGCCAGGCTCCAGTTTAGTTGTGACACCGTGAGTCACTTGCGGCAGCAAACCCGTCCCGCACGCGCGATATATCTTGAATTACCTGCAAACTGTGCCCCAGGTCCCGTTGTACAGAATTTCGACACGGCCTTCAAACGGCGACGAGCCGTTCACAAGACGCAGCGTTGCCGAGCCTGTATCAACCCATATGCATCCATAATAGGTCACATGCGATGATTCTGAGTTATAGCGAGCTTGAGGACTATCGGCCTCAGGTAGGCCAGCGCGGATTCTAGTTATTTGGGCGCACAACGTCTTCCCACGCAATGCACCTGTACTTTGGGCGCTTGCCAAGCTCCAGTACAGCAGCGCTGTTGCAGCCAAGAGCAGCCCTCCACTTGCTGGTGGCATTCTGATGCTGGCCAGAGTCCTCGGGAAGGAACTCAGAGCTCAGTAATGTTCATATAAAAGCCCCCATTTGCTAGATTCAACGGCGACAGCAAGCGCTGTCCCCGTAAGCGACGCCAAATATTTGCACGGGCACTAAGAACTTTTATGCTTGGATTTCGCGGGCGTTTCTGAGAAATAAACCAAATCCTTTGTTCAACACAAGTCTTCTTTTTATTGGTCCTGTGTCCGTGTCTGTGCGTGCGAACGTGTGGGCGTGTGGGTTCCATCAACTCACGCCCCCCTGTTACGGACCTGTCTCCAAGACGGCCAAGACTTGGCGTTCCAAGACTTCTACCCAGCGCTTCCGCACACCGTGGTCATTTGAGGCTCACTCTTGCGCCGGGGAGAAGCTGGTAAGCACGCACAAACCCTGACTGCATTGGGACTGCACCGCAACGCATGAGTTATGAGTCATGAGTCATGAGCATTCACGTGACTTGAGGTCCATGCAGGCCACACTAACTCCTTTGACTCCAGGGGGACAAAAAAGAGCCAAACAAAAGGAAGAAGCTAAGTGACCAAGTTCAGCTTTCGTAATCTTAGCGTCATAACCGAGTGCAAGTAAGCTGCCAGCCTCTGAACCAGGGGAGGGGGAACCCCTGCTCTGAACCGTCGTTCCCAGCGTAGCCTGCTTCATATCGCCTCCTGTGATGCCAACCGCTTGCGCAGTGCCTGTATCTTCCTTCTACCGCGTAGAAATTTGCCTTTTTTCGGCCGAAAACGTAGAAGCTTTCAGGGGTTGGTGGGGCGCACGTCTAAGGCCGGTAGACGTTTTGGCGGGCAAATCAGGGGAAGTGTTGACGTTTTTGGGGGGTTTGGGGGGCTTGCCCCCCAAGAAAAGTTTTTAGCGTAGAAGGGTTAGCAGGGGTCATCTACGCGGTAGTAGACACTGAGGGCCCAAGGGCATCTACAAGATACAGGCACTGCGCTTGCGTGAGTCTTGCGTAGCTAGTGCATTCTTGCAGAACTTGCTTCTCAGCCTCCACACTCCTACAGCCGCACAACCTCTACACCCGTTGCGCGCGGGGGCGGTGCTGGCTACCAACTTTTGGGCGGTTCACCTCTCTCTCTCTCTCTCTCTCACGGACACGCTCTAAAATGCGAATTCGTAGCGCTGGGTAGTCGAGTTGTGGATGTCGCTTCTAGCAGGCAGCAGCGAAATTATTGTACCGGCAGTGCTTTTCGTCGGTAGGGCATCGAGGGAACCTAGCCGCTTGGCCGTGTTGAGGGGGCGGTGATGGTTGGTTCGTGCCATGCACGGGTATTCGAGCGCAGCGCCGGCACTGCACCGGCGCTGCTCTTCCGTTACTCCTACAGTCACTTATGACCCAACACACTACAGACAACATACTGTATGGTGGTTCACGAGTCGCTCTGGTGTTGGAGGCATGTTTGGAAGGCATGCCGAGTCTAGGCGCGCTAGCGCATAGCAACATCACTCTCAGGCTCGGGCCACAGGCGTAGCTAGCTCACACTCCATCTGTCAGACGGAGATATAGGCCGAGGACAGAGCTTCCCGCTGTGAGCCATCGGGTGCGGCAGCTCCCTCGCACTCCCAATCAGTGAGGCTCCAGTCAGCCATACGAGGGCCTGGCTGCACGCTCGCGGATACAGCCCGTGCTACGCGGCTCCCTCATCGCCGATCCAGATGTGGTGTGACCGGTGACGAGCCAGGCACAAGCCGGCAGGTGGACGTGACACTCCCAGCAGCCAAGGCGCTGTCGTGTGACTCTCCGTGTGTGTGTGTGTGTGTGTGTGTGTGTTTACAGGGCGTGTGTGTCTTGCTGCATCAGCCTATCCCCCGGGGGTAGGCGCTGCTGTGTGTACTGGGCCGCTGAGTTGTGATTGATTCTGTGCTGTCCTGGTGTGAGCTGCCACTGCCTGCGCTGTGTCTCAGGGTTACTGTCGTCTCGTATCGTGTCGCGGGGTTTGCATACTGGCATCGGCGATACGGGCCATGCTGCAGGTGACTTCCGAGACTGGCAGCCCTGGCTCGCCATTTGAGATGCCGCTAGCGCAAGCTGACAGCCTGACTATCAATCTGTGTCGACTCAACTCACCTCTATCCGCGAGCGTGATAACTTCCGGGAAAAACTGCCTAAGCCTGCCTCCTCGCTAGAGCAGCAGCATCGGGTGGCGTGCTTTCGCTTTTGTTTCGCAATTTAGCGCATGTCTTTAACAGCAGCATTGAGCAGCTGGTCCGCCCAGCTGTTCTTGGTCACCCCCACTAGTGCAGGTGTCCGGTGCGAATGGGACTCAGGGACTCAGTGGCCACACGGGGAAATAATTACGACCGTGTCGGGACATGCAACACAACTGTTGAGTTGCATGTCGTAACATGCCTGTTGGTATCCTGTGGCCGCGTTGCTCCCGCGCTGTGGGGTACGGCTTCTTCAGCGCATCACGCGTCCTGCAGCCATGGGGGGAACATAACGCCCGGGAGCACATCCATGCCTCGAAAGCGACGGTAACCGTCGAGATAGTCGGCGTCCTTACTCTCGCTGACACCTGACAGAAGACCATGCTGAGCTGAGGCGCTGGGCTGGTGTTCGCGGCGGGCTGCGGTAGCGAGGCCGGTGTGCGACCAACCTGAAAGCGCCAGCGCTGCTACTGGCACACGGCAGAGCTATAGGGTGGTGCATTATCAGTTGGCAGCTTCATTGCTGCACGGATGACAACAGCATTTAGCAGACGTACGAGGCGGTTGGCCTTGAAACGGCGCAGTTATGTCAGAATGCGCACGGGCGCACGTGACCAGGCAGGCAGAAACCGGCAGATGGTCGTGACGTGTTTTCGTGCTTGGTGCTACTCGGATCAGGTGCTTTGCTTTGAGGAATCCCATAAGAGGGAGTAGCATGTTGCTTAAGCTGGCGTGGAGGTCTCTTCAGCGGTGGCAGGGCATGGGCGCGCGCACGGGGCAGGCGGGGAATGAAAGTTTTTGTACATGATACAAGCCGTTTCCCAGACATGTCATTGACGCAGCCGCACCGTTGTAAGATAGGTGCACTGGTTATGCTGCAATCTAGTCAAACGTTTACTGGTTGAGGCGGCTGGCCATAGAGGGGCACGGATACTGGCGCTGGCCGCTGGCCGTGGCCGCTGGGTTAACAGGGAGGTGAAGGACACGGGCTTTTCGGGGCCCGGGGTTGCACGTGAGCGCATCGGCGTTGTCATCCTTGCCCCAGCTGTAGGATTGCGTGGGAGTCACGCCACTGGCACGGCACGGTTGTACAAACCGGGGGGCAGCCCTGTCACATCAGCGATGGCGGGCCCCTGGCGGGCCCGGTTGATGGGGATGGGCATGGGGATGGGGATGGGTCATCTATATATATCATCGCATCACTATATATACCTTTGCCCAAGCGCAGGCGGCCGAGGCGGCGGGGCTGGAAGGTCTGGCGGAGCAGCTGGTGTCGGCGGCGGAAAAGCGGGCGGTGGCGTTCGGCGGCTCGTGGGTGAGGGGTGGGGTGGGGGAAGGGAGGGACGGTCGTCAGCACGGACACTCCCCATGCTGCTCGGACACCCCATGCCACCCCTCCGCTCGGACATACATCGCCGCTGAAAACAGCGCCGTAAACTATTTCCCGCAAAGCACTGCTATGCAATACGCAAAAATTTATTACATGCAGCAACGCTGAAGCCCGCAAAAGTCGCCTCAGTCATTTCTTTTAGGTCGCCATCAGGCCCCGTTTCAACGCCTGGTGGCGATGTTTCATAGTCCCATGCTGATGGGAACTCTCCTGGAACTGCGCGGACTGCTCTAGAGGCGGGGGCCGAGCCAAATGGGGTGCTCTTGCCACTCCAAGCTGGTCTCCCGCGTGGACGCGACCGACGCTTCCACGCAGGGCATCAATGACCAGCAACGAGTCGAGTCCCAAGCAGCAAAGGCCCCAAAGGTGCTGCTCGCGCCTAGAGTTGTGCATGGCCGCAAGGGAACACTCCTGAATGGCTCGTTTAAGTAATATGTTCAGAAGTCAATTAATGGCGCTGAAATGACGCGGGTTCTGTTCACGCTGTCCTACACAGGCTCTCGCACAGAGTGGGGCTGCGCTGACGGCATTGCCGCAGCTTCCCGTGGATCTATGGCTTCAGGGCGTGAAGGTATGCTGAAAGAAGGGTGCCCAGCAGGTGGTGGTCAGGAAGAGGCCCAGGCAAAAGTTTCTGACACCTTGCGTCAACTCGCTGTTTTTATGCCTGTAGCTTCACGGGCTTGCACAAGCGGGCGACACGTCTACGTCTGGGGGCTTGCTGTTCAGCCGCTTGGTGGTTGCAAAGGGGCACGTCCTTGCAGCCATTTTCGAGGGCCACGCCTCCGCAGCTGCGGCCGAATATTGCCGTAATAATTGCTGGGAGGCGTTTTCTCAGGCGACTGGGAGCAGGCAGCAGGCACCGGCCGGCGCAACGGTGAGCAGCCGCGGCAATTTTCGACAAAACCGGCCAGCTCTGAACGGCGCGTGTTGAATGCATTCTGCCTGCCAGCCGGGGCAAGAATTATCAAATTGTTTTGAAATGCACGTGGAGCCTCTCGCGCGGTCTCTTTTTCCCGTGACGTACTGCTTCCCACCTGCGTTTCCTACACAACGTTTCTGTCCTGCTCCGCCCTGCTGCAGCTCCGGTCCCTGGACCGCAGCTTCCTGACCTCGTCGTCAATCGCGCTGGAAGCGCGACTCAGCAGCGGCTGCAGCGCCACGCTGCTGCACATCGACCTGGCCGCGCGCGTGGCGACGGTGGCGACGGTGGGGGCGCACGGCACGGTGGCGCTGGGCAGCGTGGGCCCACTGCCTGGGTCCCCGCCAGCCAGCGCAGCCAGCAGCCCAGCGCCTGCGGGGGCCGCGCCGCGGCAGCCGTCCCGGCAGCGCAGCCGCAAGGACAAGCGCCGGAAGAGCGGCAGCAACGCGGTGGTGGACTCCAGCGCCGGTCGCGGGCTGCGGCAGGCGGGGGGCGGCGCGGCGCCGCGGGGGCTGCTGGGCGAGCCGGGTGGCTGCCGGCACCACCACGTGGTGCGGGCGGCCACCCTGGAGGAGGCGAACGTAGAGACCAGGTGGGCGAGCGGGAGGGCTCGGGTCACGGGCCTGAGGGGTGTGGGGTTTGGACAGAGGTTTGCACGAATGGGTTGCCAGCAGCTCTCTGGTTGGGCTGGGAGGCCGAACGGACTTATTGAACCCTGCCTTGCATTTCCGTAGGAGGGCACTTTCGGGGCAGAACATCGAAAACATATCCGGCGCGGCATCGTCGCTGCTACCGGAGGCAGGGCACATGGGCCCCGGCGGTGTGGGACAGGCGGGGCCCTCCCCCATGCCCCCGGCTTCGTCGCGCGCGAGCGCGGAGCGGCCGCCGTCGGGCCTCATTGCGGCAGCGGGCAAGGACGCGCTCGGCACTGTCGCTGTGAACAGCGGGCTTGCAGCGCCCATCGCGCCGTCGCCGCGTGGCCGGTTCCCCTTGTCCAGCCGACTGCACTGCGGCTGTGACGTGCGCGTCAGTTCGCGCCCACTGGCGCCTGGCGACGAGTGCCTGCTGCTGCTCGCTGGCAGCGGCGGCGCTGGGGCCGCAGCCCTGAAGTCGTTTGCCCGCGACAGCGGTGGCCTGGGCGTGGGTGCATCTGCACCTGCTGCGGTGACTGCCTCACCAACTGCGCCAGTGCCAGTGCCTGGGCCTGGGCCCGCGCTGGCGGCCCCTGCTCAACCGGCGGTCGCGGGGGCGCGGCGGTATATCGGCATCGTGGGCACGGCGGCGGGGGGCATGCCGGCCTTGCGCTCGCCGCCGGCATCGGACGCCGGCGGCGGTTTCCAGCGGACGTCGTCCGCAGCGCCCGTGCTGGCGTGCTGCTCGCTGTCGGCCTGGCAGGCGGCGGGCTCCTTTGCTCCGGCGGCAGCCATCAGCCCCGCGGACGCCGTGACGCTGGCGCACGAGGTGGCGATGCTGGGCGGGCCGCCGGCGTCGTGCTCGGCCACGGCGGCAGCGGCGGCGGCGGCGGCAGCGGCAGCGGCAGCGGAGGAGGTGATGGGCGTGGGCGCTGCGGGGACGCTCGTGAGCAAGGGCCTCGCTCCTGTGCAGGTGCGTGCGTGTGTGTGTGTGTGTGTGAGAGCGCACCGGGCGGTCGGGGCTCGCGGGCCAAACCGGACAACGGTGGATGCCCTGTACACCCAGTTTTGAGGCGTGAGGTGGTTGCATGACGTACTGATAAGTGCTTCCTCGCCCTGGCCTTGTCCGCAGGGTGGCATCCCCGCCAGTCGCGAGGCGCGGCTGGAGGTGCTCTATGACAGCCTGGACCCCGTGGCGGACGCGTGCGTGGCGGCTACCGCCGGCGCCGCCGCAACCGCCGCAGCCGCCCCGCAGAACGCAGCAGCGGTGCGCGGCGCGCGCGTGGTGGCGGAGTATGCGCTTGCCGCGGCAACGGCGGCCGCGTCCTCGGCCGCTGGCACCGCGGCGGCGCCAGGGAGGCAGGTCTCGGACCCGCAGCTACAGGCTCTAGGGGCGGGCCCCGCGACAGCGCCGCCGCTGCCGCCGCTGTCCGCAGCGTGCATGGCTATCTGGCTGGACTGGGGGCCTGCGCCCCAGGAAGCCGGCGCCACGGCGCCGCCGCTCATCCCTGCGGCGGTGACGGCCGCCCCATCTGCCGCAGCGTCCATCAGCCTCGCGGCCCGGGCCAGCGGCGCTGCCTGCGGCGATGCCGCTACTGCCGCGCGGCGCTGGGACCTGGCCCGCGGCTACTGCCGCTTCCTGGCGCTGCGGCGGCGGCGCCTGCTGGCGGCGTGGCACAGCGCGACGGAGCAGCTGCAGCTGGGCGGCGCGCTCTGTGCTGGCGGCGGCGGCGGCGGCTCGGGGTCGCAGGTCAGCGTCGCCGCGGGCCTGTCGTCCTCAGCTGCTGCGGGCGCTGCCACAGCCGGCACGGGCTCGTGGCTGAACCACCCGCCGGCGCTGCTGGCGGCGACGGGCTCGGTGGTGACCGGTGCCTCGGTCGAGTCGGCCGCCGTCGGCCTCAGCGCCACCGGCCGTACCATGTCCTTCACCAACCGCGCGCCGCTCATGGAGTTCGTGGAGGAGCTGCCAACCGACGTGGCGCGCTCGCGCCCCGCCGTCGCGGGCGGCGCCGGCGGCGACTACGCCAGCGGCGGCAGCGGTGCGCCGGGCGGCGGCTCCCGCACCTCGGCTCAGGCGCCGTCGGCGGCGCTGACGACCACGGCGTCGGCGGTGGCGGGCGGCGCCACGCTGGACCCGCACCACTCGCACACGTCGGCAGCGGTGCCGTACGGCATCAGCGGGCTGCTGGTGGCGCCCATGGGCGGCCTTGAGGACGAGGACTGCGAGGAGGGCTCCGCGGCGCCGATCGACTCGCCGACGGCGGCAGCTGCCGCTGCCGCGGAGGCGGTGGCGGTGGCGGCGGCCGCCGCCGCTGCGTCCGGCCTGTCGCCTATGAACACGGACCAGGGCGGCGCCTCGATAGCGGCCGCCGCTGCCGCCGCCGCTGCCGCAGCCGCCACTGCGGCCGCTGCACCCGCCGACAGAGCCGCCGTCGGCCACCACAACTCCTCCTCCTCCGCCGCCATCTCGGCTTCCGTCGCCGCAGCGGCGGCGGCGGCGGCGGCGGGCGCCGCCCCCAACTCCTCCTCCTCCGCTGCCGTCAGCCCGCGCGTCAAGTTCCACCAGGACCTGGCGCTGCTGGCGGCGGACGCGGCGCAGGCGCGCGGCGACCTGGACCGCGCCGCCGTGATGCGCCGCGCCAGCCGCTCGCTGCCCAACCTGGCGGTGCAGCAGCAGCGGCAGGCCATGGCGCTGGTGTCTGGCATGCAGGTGCAGCCCGCGGACTCGGACGACGACGAGGACGGGGTGGATGAGGAGGAGGAAAGCAAGGATGGCGAGGATGGCGAGGGCGAGGAGAGGTTCCGGGAGGAGCGGGCTGCAGGGGCGGGCCCGGGCTCGAGGTTTGGGCCCGGGCCCGGCGCCAGGCGGCTCGGTGGCGTGGGGAGCAAAAGCGCTGGCTGCCGTCGCAGCAGACGGCGGCTGACCATCGGCGATGACGGCGATGCGGAGGTGGACGCGGAGGCCGCCGCCGCCGCGGCAGCAGAGGCGGTGGCGTTCGCGCAGGTGGCTGGCGGCTCCTTCAGTGGGGTGGGCGGCCGTGGGCCCGTCGCCCGCGGCAGCCCCACGCGAAGTCCCGCCGGCAGCGGTATCATCGGCGCGGTCGGCCGCGCGCTGTCCGAGTTCTCCGACGCCGCCACCAGCACCGCCGCCACCTCCACCTCGCCCGGCGGCGCAAGCTCCGCGCTGCCCGGCAGCTCCGCCGGCGCCGCCGCTGCCACCGCCGCGGCTGCCGGCGGGGGCGTCGCGATGGACTGGTCGCTCATCATGACCAACGTGAGCGCCATGAACGGGATGAGCAGCGGCGACCTGGCGCAGCTGTCGGGCCCCGCGCACTCGGCCGGCCACACGCCCATCCCCTCCGCTGCCGTCAACCGCCTGCCCGCCGCCGGCATCGGCGCCGGCGTGGGCGGCATCGGCGGGGGGGCTTACGCCGGCAGCCCCATGCCTGGCACCACCTATGGCGCGGCCAGCGGCGGCGGCAGCGGCGGCGGCCGCGGTGGCGCGGCGGTGGCGGTGTCAGCCGCCAACGCCGGCGGCTACCTGGCCATCCCTGGTGGCTACCACCAGCGCATGGCGGCGGCGCCGGGCTACCCCGGTGGCGGCGGCGGCGGCCGCTCGCGCACACCGCACGGCCCCGGCGCGCTGGGCGGCCCCGGCGGTGCCGTGTTCAACATCCGCAACCAGGTGGCCTCGCCCTCGCCGGCGGCGGTGGCGGCGGGCAGCCTGCGCGCCTCCGTGCTGCTGGGGCTGGGCGGCAGTGGCGCGGGCAGCAGCCGTGCGGGCAGCGCGGGCAGCGGCGGCGGCGCGCTCAGTGCGGGCACCGGCGGCGGCGGCAGCGGCGAGAGCCTGGGCCGCGGCAGCACCGCCTTCAAGGCCGACCTCATCCCGTCGGGTGCGTGGGCTGTGCAGTCTCCGTCTGTTGCTCGGTTCTGCCCATGCTGGGTGCGATTACACGATGCATAGGTCCGTTTCGGTCCGTACGTGCTACGGCAGTTGCTTCAGTAGGGCCTTTGCGTGTTGGCAGTTGGGCAGCGGTTTTGCATTTGGCGACGATCCCCGCTGCTGTGTTGATACATGGGAACGCAGGTATCCTGATCGGGGCCCACTCCACGGGTGACGACGCGGATGCTGCCGACGCGGTGCTCGCCGGCGGCGCCGGCCGCGACGGCCGCGACGGCGGCGCCGCCGGCGGCACCGCCGGCGCGATGGCCGCCGCGCTGGCGGCCGGGGGCGGCAGCGGCGGCAGCACCGGCGGCGAGTGCGACCTGCTGAGCGAGGACCTGCCGGCCCTGCGCATCGAGAGCACCGCGGAGCTGGCGGCGCTGATGGCGGAGATCATCATCACCGAGGACGGCGAGGTGCGCGGGAGCTGGCGTGTGTGTGTGTGTGTGGGGCAGGGGGGGGGGCGGTGTGGGGGAAGCTGGTGTTGTTGGGGGCCGTTCTGGGCGGCCGGTGTTGGGGGTCTAGGTCAGGTGCTGGTGTGGGGGGCCGGTGTTGGGTGCCTGTGCCTGTGCTAAGTGCCTAGGTCAGGCTTGCCACCGCGGCTGCTGCCTGCGGCGGTGATGTCGTTGTGTGGATGGTGGTGCGCAGGTGGTCAGCACCGCCGGAGACATGGCGCTCTCGCGCGGGAGCGGTGGCGGCGGCTTTGGCCGCGGCCACAAGTCGGGGCGGCCGGTCAGTCGGCAAGGCAGCCGGGGCTGGACGCCGCGCCTGGCCATTGTCCGCGAGGACGCCCGCGAGGTGGGGCGGCGGCGCTGGGCAGGGATGGTCTGAGGGCGGCCGCCGCGACAGCTGGCCTGTCAACAGTCAGTCGCGGCATCAGTGCCGTAGCCCATGCATCGGCTGTTCATGTGCCCTGCACACATCCCTAGCTAGCTCACGTTGCGTGCGGCGCCACATCGTGTCCCGCTCTCAGTGCCCATTCATGCCCACTCGCGCCCTCTGGACATCGGCACTTCATTATGGTAAACACCATCCATGGATGGCTACCCCCCTGCGCTGATCCCTCCATGGCTTGCTGACCTCTTGCCTGCTCTTATACCTCGCCGCTGTTGCCACCTGCTGCCCCCACAAACATTTGATGCACACCATCCTATGGATGGCTTCCTTTAGCTTGGTTTAGTTTGGGCTGGTAACCACACACACCCCATGCATGGCACCCCCCCAAAAAAAGCAGGCGCACAGCAGCACCACCAGCGTCAGCCAGACGCTCCTGCTGGGCGAGATCGCGGACCTGCGCTTCTCCGCCATCAGCGAGGAGCGCTCCTCCGAGCGCGGCAGCGGCAGCGTGTCCGCGGGCTCGCACAGCGCCGGCAGCAGCGGACCGGTGGAGCAGATGGCGCAGGTGGGGAGGGAGGGAGGGAGGGAGGGAGGGAGGGAGGGAGGGGTGGGGGTGGCGCCGCTGCGTGTGGGGCCGGGGGAGGGTGGGGGGTGGCGCCGCTGCGTGTGGGGCCGGGGGAGGGCGGGGCGGGTTGCTGTTTGGTGGGGCCTACTCCAAAGGCGGCTGTGGTGGTTGAAATTGCGCGTCACAGCGGGGAAGGATGGAAGGATGGAAGGATGGGGCAATGCGTGTGAAGGGCGCGCGGCTGGGATTCCCGGCTGTGAGCCCTGGTTACCGCGTTACATGCCATGCATGCCGTGTTGGCGCCGTGACATGCGGTGTGTGCTGCGGTGCGTGCGCTGCGTCATGTGGTCCTGCCCACAGGGGAGCGGCTCGGACCGCGGCAGCGGCTCCGTGCGCGGCTCACGGTCCAACAGCAGCCTGAAAGGGAGCGCCGAGGAGCTGCAAAGCAGCAGCAGCGACAGCAATGGCGCGGGCGGAGGCGCCGCCGCCACCGCCGCGCGCACCAGCAACACGGGCAGCGGCAGCAGCGGCCGCCTGGCGCCGCTGCGCAACGTGGCGCACACCGTGGTGCCGCAGCTGGCGGACACCATCGCCGCGGACGCCGTCAGCCACGCCGGTGCAGCGGCCGGCGCAGCGGCCGGCGCGGGCCTCGGCCTGCACACCGTGGGCGTCCCCCCCTCCCGCGTGCGCACGGCAATCCTGGGCGTGCCGCTCAGCGTGCTCACCGGCCGCGCGCCCGTTGTGCCCTCGGGCTCAGCCACCGGCACGACCACGTCAGCGGCAAGGGTGTCGGCGGCGGCAGGCGCCGTCGCGATGCCGGGCCGGGTGCCGTTCGGCCCCGCGCCGGCCCTGGCCACCGCCGCTACTGCAGCATCGGCAGCGGGCGCGGGCGTAGCCGTCGGCATTGGTGCCGGCGCTAGCACGGGCACGAGCGGGCACAGCATGGGCTTCTTAGACAGTGCTGGCGGCTCGCAGCCGCCCTTCATGTCTTCGGAGCTCAGCACCACCGGCATGTCGCCGATGGTGCAGCACGCACAGCACCACGTGCAGCAGACGCAGCACGCGCAGCACACCCAGCAGCAGCTGGCGGCGCTGCTGCAGTCGGGCGGCGCAGGCGCGGACGCCAGCCCCACCAGCGCGGGCGGCATCAACATGATGACCGACAGCACCGTGGGATTCATGGGCGCGGCCTCCTCCTCCTACGCCGTCGCGGCCGCGGCGGAGGCCGCGCTGGCGACGCAGTCGCTGCTTGGCTCCGCCACCTCGGCCTCAGCCCTGCTGCCGCTGCCGCCGCCGACCACCGTGGCCTCGGCCCCGCTGCTGGCGGTGCTGGCGGCGCGCGCCGCCGCCGGAACCGCCACCGTCAGCCCGGGCCCGGCGCCACCCAGCGGTGGCGTCGAGTACAGCGCCGCGGCCGCCGCCGTCGCCGGCGGCTCGCCGGCGGAGCCGTCGCCGTCGCCGCTGCGCCGCGGCGCCAGCGCCACCGGCGACGGCGGCTCCTTCGCCGGCGAGCGCCTGAGCGAGACCGAGGAGTCCGGCATGGCGGCGGAGACCGCGACGCTGGAGGCGGTGCTGCACGAGCTGAGCCCCTCGCTGGACCGCGACCGCCTGCCCGACGGCGAGCAGCTGCTGCGCGGCTCCGCGGTGCGCCTGGTCAACAGCAACAGCGGCGTGGTCATCGGCATGGCGCCGGGCTCCGCCTGCGAGAGCCCCTCGCGCACCGCGCGCGGCTCCGCCGCGTCGCTGACGCTGTCGAAGAAGCTGATGGAGGTGATGGCGCCGGCGCCAGCGGCCGCGCCGGAGGGCGGCGCCGTTGCAGGCGCTGCAGCCGCCGCGGCGGCGGCGGTGGCGCCGGGCAGCACGCCGGCGCGGCGCAGTGGTGGCGGCGTTTCCGCCGCACCGGGCGGCCGCCGCAGCGGCACAAGCATGGGCGAGGGGCTGGTCCGCTCCCGCGCCTACTCGATCAGCGGGCTGGGCCCGGCGGCGGCAGCCAGCGGTGGCTGTTCGCCGGACGCGCTGGAGGCGGCCGTGGCCGCGGCCGCCGCCGCGACGGGGGGCAGGGCGGCGCTCGATAGCTCGATTACGGTGACTTCGACGGACGCGGTTGCGGTCGATGAGGGTGACAGCCTGGTCAGCGGCAGCAGCGCCGCGACGGCTGCCACGGTGGGCGCGCTGGCGGGCTCTGCCGCCGCCGCATCCGCCTCCTCACGCCACGGCGTCGGCCCCGACCGGCCCAACCTAGCCATGATGGGTCGCTCGCAGAGCGCGCTGGTGCCGCGCAAGAGCGCCAGCCCCTTCGGACAGGGTCACGCTGCGGGGGGGGGCGCCGCCGCAACCATCACCGCTGGCGCGGGCGGGGCCGCTGCCACTAGCCACCCTCAGCAACCTCACGCCTACCAACACGCGGCCAGCGCCGGTTCCAGCCACCCGCACCACCACCACCACCACCACCACCCGGCGCACGTGCGGCACATGTACGGTCTCTCCGACGCCTCCTCAGCGACAGCCGCCGCGGCCGGCGCAGCCGGCGCCGGTATACCCGGCAGTGGCGGCGCCAGCGGCGGCCACGGCCGCGGCAGCGGCGGCGCCGCGCTGCCGCCCGCCACCGTGGCTGCCGCCACGGCCACGGCCTCCGACGCGGGCACGGGCACGGCGCACGGCATTGAGCGGGCCTGGTCGGTGGGGTCCGGCACCAGCGGCCCTCTGTGTAGCATGCTGCACAGCACACTCAGCAAGAACAGCATCACCGCCTACACCATCGCCACCACCACGCCCACGCCCGGTTGCACCTCGGCCCAGGGCTCAGGCACGCGGCTCGCCACCATGCCCAGCCACACGCAAGCCGCGGGCGGGGGCGGGGGCGGTGGAGCCACCCCCGCTGCCGCTGCCGCGGCCGCCCGTGCCAACAGCGGCGGCTCTGCCGCCGTGACCGCGGCGGGCATGGGCGGAATGGCGAGCATGTCACGGCGGCCATCTACGGGAGCGGCCTTGGCGGCCGGCGCCGGCAGCGGCGGCACCGGTGCTGGCGGCGCCGGCCCCTCATCCTCCACCGTGCTGTCGTTTTCTGGCGGCGTGATGAGTGGCGATGCCGGCGAGACAGCCGAACGTGCGGCGTCGCCGTCGCCGCCACCACCACTGCCGCCGGCGGCTGTCTGCGAGGCTGCCTCCAACTGCAGCAGCATCACAAGTGTCGCGAGCAGCTGCAGCGCGGCCATGGCGGCGGGCGGCGCAGCTGGGGGCTTCGGCGGCGGCGGCGGCGGCGGCGGCGGTGTCAGCCCGCAAGCGGCCAGCGGCCTGTCGCGCAGGGTGCCGCGCTCCCACTCCATGCCGCGCTCACAGCATGCGCAGCAGCCCCCGCAGCACGCGAGCGGGTTCGGCGTGTTTGGCGTGCTGGGCGGCGTGCTGGGCTTCCCGCGGCCGGCAGACGTTGCCTCCACCTCCGGCGTGGAGCCAGTGTACAACACCGGCGGCCTGCCGCCGCTGCCGCTGCCGCAGCTGACGTTAGAATCCTCATACGAGGCCCATGCCACGCACCCCGCCTCGCCGGCTGCGGTGCTCGACGGCGCGTCGGTCATGAATGTTGCCGCGGCCGCCGCCGCGGCGGCGGCCGCGACGCCGGCGTCGATTGCTGACGCAGGCGGCTGGCTGCCGCCGGCGTCGCCGCCGCTGGGCACCGGCGGCGTGGACGGCGGGCAGCGCTCCAGCAACGTGTCGCGCAGCGACGCCAGCGGCGTGTGGACGACCGCATCAGCCTGGACGGCCAGCACGACGCTGCCGCTGGGCAACAGCAGCCGCCGCGTGGGCTGTGCCATGAGCACGGCCGTGCCCGGCACGGGCATGGGCATGGGCGGCGGCGGCGGCGGCGGCACCAGCAACACCGGCGCGCTGATGGGCGGCACGGGCGGCGGCTACATGACCATGAACATGCAGCTGCACAACAACGGCAGCAGCAGCGCCGCCGCCGCACATCACCACCACAACACCCACAACAACAACAATAATGCCTGTAACTCCTCGGCGGCGCTGCTCAACGTGCACGCCGCCTCTCTCATGGTGATGGGCGGCGGGCTGGCGCCGGGGCTCGCCACCATCGGCGACGCGGGCGGCAGCAACACAGGCATCCTTGGCGCCGCCGGCGCCAGCACCGGCGGGTACGGCACGGGCACGGGCGGCGGCGGGTACGGCATGGGTTTCGCCGGCTACCAGGCGGCGTACGGCAGCGTCAGCGGCCTGTTGATGACCGCCGACTGCGCCTCCAACACGCAGCTGCTGCCGCCGCTGTCCACGCAGCCCTGGGCCGGCGGGCTGGGCGCCACGGGCGGCGGCATGGCCGGCGGCGCCGCCGGCCCCGGCCCCGGCCCGCTCATGCACGAGCGCTCCAGCACAGGGTACTACTACTACGGCAGCGCGGTGCCGCTGCACGGCCCCTCGGCCCTCGCCGGCCTCGTGCACGGCCACGCCGCGGCTGCTGCCGCTGCCGCTGCTGCTGCTGCTGCGGGCGGCGGCAGCGTGGAGCACGCCGGGCAACTGTCAATGGGCGGCGGCGGTCCCACCGGTAACGGTAACGGCGCCCGCTCGCAGCAGAGCAGCACCATCCTGGTGGGCAGCCCGCACGGCAGCCACCTGCCGCCGCACCTGTACCAGCAGATCGTGATGCACCAGCAGATGCAGCAGCAGATGGCGGCGCTGCAGCAGTGCAACGCCAGCAACGGCAGCGGCGCCGGCGGAAGCGGAGGTGGAGGCGGTGGTTCCGCCGCGGGTAATGCGCTGTGGGGCTCGCCATACGTTGGAGCCGGGGGCCGCACCGCCAGGGTGTCCGCCACGGGCACGGGCGCGGGCAGCCCAGTCCAAAACAGCGGTCCTGAGCGGCCCAGCACCACAGGCGGTGCCGCGGGACCAGCAGGCGGGCACGGCCGGTCCTATGCCTCCGCCACGGCCGCCGGCACCGGACTGCAGGTGGTGAGCAGCAAGGCCCCCTCACAGCGCGTCCCGCTCGGTGGCGGACCGCACACCACCGCCAGCATCGTCCTGGGCGGCGGCGGGGCCAGCGGCGGCGCTGCGGCCCAGCTCAACGGCTCGGCCCTGTTCCCACCCACCCACCCGCACCTGCAGCACAGCCCGCGTGCGCACGACAGCCCCTCCGCCGATGACGGCACCGCGGCCATGGAGGCCCTGCTGCTGAGCGCTGCCGCCTCCGCCACCCCCTCTGCCAGCGCCTCGGCCTGCAACAACGCCGCGCACCCGCTGGCGCCGCTGCTGGTGTCCCATGCGGCCTCGCGCCTGGGGATGGCTGGCGGCGTTGGCAGCGGCAGCGGCGGACGCGGCGGCGGCATCACGGGGGTGGCCCTGGTCAGCGCCAACGCCAGCGCCAGCGGCAACAGCAGCGGCGAGGGCGCGAACGGCATAGGCACCGGCGTGATCCTGGGGCCCGGCCCCAACACCGGGGCCTGAACACGAGAGCGTGGGCGCGGCCGTGGTCGGGTGCGCGGCGCGCAGCCATCATCGCTAGCTGCAGGTTACTGCGAGGAACGAAACACGATGTGCGCAGAAGAACTGAAGAAGAACCGAAGAACGAGCAGTCCATTCATCAAAGAAGCCGGACTGCCAGGATCAGGGGAAAGGCGCAAGGGGGCAATGAAAAGGTGATCTTTGGCTAGCGTGCACAACGTGCAAGGCACGCGCCTGTGCTCCTGGGTAGGCGCGAATTGTAGACGTGCTGCTGTAAGTGAGCGGGCAATAGCATACTTAGCTGTGCAAGCAGCCTCCGTGCGAGCGCAAGCCAGGAGTGCATGGTGGCACACGCAGGTGTCGCTGCAATTGTCGTGTGCGTGCATAAAGGCGAGCACGATTTGACCGAAGGCACACATGCACTTGCAGATTACATCATGGCCATGGGGTATTTCAAAAAGATGGGCAAAAAATTGCAGATTAATGTTGCAGGCTAGTGAGGTTGGATGCACGTTGCCTGCGCGGGCAAGTTGTTGCATGCACCAACTTTCTTTGGATGGGGCTGCAATTTTTGTTGGATGTTGTGTTGGAAAGTGGGCACTGAAGCTTGCGTCGGTTCCTAAGACCATGTGCCAAACGGGACGTGGGTAGCGAGACGATGGGCTGGGGTGGCGCTTAGTGGGGCCGTGCGGGCAGCTGTCAGGTGCTCAGAAGGTCAAGCGAGACAGGCAGCAGTTAGGCTTCTGTATCCGTTGGGCTGTATGACATGAGAGCACGTACCTTCAGCCTGCACGTCTCCGACGCTGATTTGCGCCAGAGTGGCCAGAGCTGGCTGCCGGGGGAAGGGTCGGGACAAACGCATGGGTGAGCACGGGAGCTTGCACGCCGGACACTTGGGCACAAGGCGTTCTAATCCTGGGCCAGCGGCGGAATGCTATGCCTGCTGGGCATGCGGATCGTGGCTTAAGACGCAATGAGTGCTATGCAATAATATGCGTGAAGCAATGGCTGAGCCGCCAATTTATTCGGCTGGAGCAGCATGGTCGGTCGACGTTGGGCCCCCGAGGCTGTGCTGCACCCGCCGCGTCTGATGAATGCATGGAATCCGAGCACCGCGGCGCATGGCGTACAGTGGCTTTGCGCGGCGTGGCCAGGCATGGTGGTTGCTTGATGTACGCTCGAAGGTCATGAGATTGGCTTGTGGAAACGGAGATGATGCGGCAACTTAAACGGTGAAGTATGACAGGGTCCCTTCCTGGATATGGTATGACTGGGTGGGGGTTTCATTGCAGCACATTTCTGCACTCAGGCAGCCGCATAGACGTGTGCCGCGCGCTGTTGACCCACAGGATAAAGCCGAAGGGCACATAAAAGACATTGCTTCTTTCATGCAACATACAATTGTTAAGTATGCGGTTGCAGAAAGAGCGGTGCCCACATGCATCGGCACAGTAGATTCTGGTCTGATTTGGGAATCGCCAAGACGATCAGGAGGTGGCGCACAATAAAGAACGGATTTCCATCCCGAAGCGATGCGTGGCATGGGAGGATGTCGGATAATAAGGAGGTCGGATTATGAAGCAGTTCACATGTCAAGGTAGCAGTGAGGTGTGTGAGCATCGATGCGGTCTTGATCCCGTGGAACTGCGTGCTCGTTTTTAGCACACCGTGCGTCTCTGTAACCGGGCGCCTGCCGCTACCCATCAGTCGCTCAGCCTACGCCCACAGACTGCTGGCGCATTGCCAGCACCGCTCTCCTCCTGAGCAGCGGCATTCCAGTCTGCCACTATTGCTGATGTCTTGTCACCGTCTTCCTCGCCTGTCCTCCTTTTAAGGCAGCCTTGCGGCCCCCATGGCAACCCGGGGCGCCCCCCGCATAGGGGCTGAGCCGTGCCACCCAAACTCCGCGGCTGTAGTAACTGGACTGTTGACCTACCCGTCGCTTTCCCAACTGCCACTGGTCAAAGACTCAAAGCCTGAAGTACCCGGCGGCACGCACGACTGGCTCCTCGACCCTCTGTCCGCCCCTGCAAACCAAACGAGCAGTGATCCAGCAAACGGCGCTCAGTCACATGGCTGGCCCAGCCTGGTGCCGTAGGGGTTGAAGCCGGCAGCGAAGCGGATGCCGGCCGGCACCATGCCGCACAGCTTGGGGTTGTTCTCCACCGTAACGGAGATGGGGCGTGCCTCGGCCAGTGGCATCAGGTCGCCCTTAGGTGGTGGGTGGGTGGGTGGGTGGGTGGTAGTTCATTCCAGAAACCAGAAGCGAAACGACCAAGAGTGGGTCGGTGGGTGGGGTTGTGGGCGGAACCAGCCCAAACTAAACGGGTGGGGTGGGTACGCGGGTTGTACATGGATTGGGTAGGGGCCGTGTGGGTTAATCGCCCAGATCAGCACCCAACCACGCGGAAGCACACAGTACACGGACCGGGCGTTTTACGAGCGGCGTCTGTAAGAAGGATGCAAGCTAGTGGGAAGCAAGGAAGAGGCGGAAAAGGCAGTGTCTTTCTCCCGCCTCCACCCAGCCCTGCGCGGATCACATCGGGCCCGCACGGCCAAGACGCCCCGACACAGAACCGACAACTCACGGAGAAGTCATTATTGGCGATTTCAAAGGTGTTGAGAGTCTTCTTCAGTTGGCTGCGGGGGCAGGCGGAGGGCGGAGAGGGCGTGCTCGCGTGTGTGGCAGGTGCACGACGAGTTAAGCGGAGCCAACAGCTTGCTCCAAGTTGTGCCGGCGTGACGCAACGCCCCCGCCCCCCACTCCAGGCAAGAAACCATGCGCGTGATTCCACTCACCTCAACTCCTTGGGGATTGTGCCGTACATGTGGTTGTACTCCAGACGCAGCACGCCTGCGGCCAGCGGTGTGTACGGCAGGCCACGCACAATCCACCCTCGACACCAGGCGACACGTCATACACTGACGAGCCATGAGGCAGCAGCACTTGCGGCTCGGCACGCCAAAGGTGAGCTTTGTCCGTTCATGGTGCAGCCACTAAGCCCCCCCTGCAGTCCTGAACTCATTCCCGGACACCAATGTGTACGGCAGCACGCAGGCACTCACGGAGGCGCGGCATGCTGCCGAACGCGGGGGGGATGGTGCCGATGAACTGCGGGGAGGCGGGGCGCAGTGGGTGTGTCACGAACGCGTGGCAATGGCACGGCACAGGCGCGCGCAATACGATAGGGTCGATACTGTTGTCTGCAACCCACGGCGTCCCAGTGCTCTTTCCGTGAATGGTGCGCGCTGCGAAGCGCGGGCTACCCAACCCGGCAAGTAGGATGCGGCCTGCATGACCGATTCCCCGCACTTGCCGTGAACTTCACACCACATGACCACACCAAGCAGTAGGTGCCACTGACATCGTTAGTCATCGACGCCGCCCACCTCATTGTGCTCGACCTTAAACTCCTGGAGCGTGGGGACCTTGGTGGCGACCTCAGACGGTATGGTGCCCGTCAGCTGCAGCAGTTGGGGCAGCACTTGTTTTCGACGCTCACCAGCTTTCCTTGCTGCCTGCTAGATCCGACAACATCATCTTGCCCACATCGCATTCACATTTTAGCGCATGTCCGTAACATGGCAGGGGAGGAGCGCAAGCATTAGCGGGCACCGGCTCCCGGAGACCGTCACAGGCAGGCACATGAGCAGCCTTGCTGCTGTGCCCGCGCCAGGTGACCAAACTTAAGGCACGCTAATACGTATGCGTTAAGGAAACTCATGCTCCTCATTGGAAGCACTTGAGCTTTGAACGTGGCAGCCGTATGCTGCTTCCATGAATACATAGTACAACCTACCCGGTTGTAGGAGAGGTCGAGTTCCTGAAGGTCGGAGAAGCAACTCAGTGCCCAGCTGGGGAAGGGGCCTGAGTGGAGTTAAAGGCGATGGGCGGGCGAGCGGCAGAAAGGGTCGGGCCGCCCAAAGCCCAGGCGCGGGGTTAGTTGAGAGTGACGGCGGATGGTGCGCAAATTGCGCTCAAGATAGAGTGGGCCTCGGCTTCCAATCACATGGGGGGGGGTATGACACGGTGAAAGAGTCCCCCTCAGCACGGCTGCACCGACCTCTCAGGCTCTCACCCACCGTTGAAGTTGCTCCCATCCAGATCCAGCTCACGCAGGTGCTGCAGACCGCACAGCTCGCCTGTTGGTTGGTGGGTCGGCGGGCGGCACGTTGACACGTTGTGGAAAAACACACTTGCCGTACATATGCAGGCAAGTTCACACAGGACATACATACATACCGGTACACACAGCGAACACAAGACGCCGCCGCACACTATGCCACGCGCTTGAGGCTGTCTGCACAGCTAGGGCCGTACCACGCGCCTCGGCGTCAGCCTTGATGAGAGCCACGGGACACCCCGCAAACAACTCAGAACCATCGGGACCACCGTACTCACGCGGCGGGAGGCCCTCCAGCTCCTGGTCGGTGATGTGCACGTTGGTCACCAGCCCATCAAACGCGCCAGCGCTGCCCTCGCCGTACGCTGCATGCGTGTGTGTTTCAGAGCACAAGCAAAAAAGAACAACAGACCGTGTATGCTTGTGGCTTGGTGAGCGTGTGGCTGCCTGAGTTTGTGTGCGCAGGGAAGAAAGGGCGCGGCGATGAGGCGGTGCGTGGCTATAACAGAGAGCTTGCCGCTGTCAATTGACGACGCGTGCAGCGCTGGCAAGCCATGGGAACGCACATTGGGAATGCAACGGGATTTTCCATCACGGCAAGGCACACCACAGGCGGCCCGCGGCCCTCCCCCCCACAAGTCTCAGCCTCGGTCTGAGCGAGTCTGTGTCCAAGCAAGTGTCACAGCCGGGCTGGCAGTGCGGCAGTGGTTGAGTGTCACAGCCGGGCTGGCAGTGCGGCAGTGGTACTCACGCCCCACGGAGCCGCGGCAGTGGATGTACTCCCAGTTGCCTGCGGGCGGGCATGGCCACCATGGCCAAACAGGCACACCGGTATCAGACAGAGGATCCTGAATGTGAGGGGGCATAAGGGGGCAAGCACAGTTGCTACGTAGCAGGATACGGTACCTCCCTGGGCGCACGGGCTGATGACCTCTGCCGACAGTTCGCGTACTGTACTGGCACAGCCGCCCCCCGGCGGACGAGCCGGTGGCGCACATCCCTCTCATTCCATCTATCACATGTTCATGAACACAGCACTACAGCCAGCCACCCGCACACCATCCGGCACCCACCAGCTACCCGCACATCCTCCAGACACCCACCCACCGCTCCAATCCTTGGAGCAGGGGTCACAGCTGGAGTCGGAATCGCTAGGGTCCGTGGGGCTGTGGGCAGGTAGGTGGGTGTGTGGGGTGGGGGGGGGGGGTGTCAAGAGGTCATCAGGCGCGTGTGTGGCGTTGTGCGTGGGGGAGTACAGTTGGCGTGCAGTGGAAGGAGAGCGTGTGGGTCAAGTGGGCACGCGTATGCATCCATGGGTCCATGGGGCACGCGACAGATCACGAGTGCACCACGCCTATCTGATGGTGACCAAACCTAGTACGGCGATGTAAGCGCGCCACAGCCGCAGCCGCATCTTAGAGCGGATGGCACAGGGCATGGGGGCAAGAGCCGCATCTTAGGAGCATTTCAGTGTAGCCGGTGCACGATCACACCCCCACCATTTCCAGTGCGAGAGCGTCTTTGCCCACGAGGCGGTCTTGTTTATGTAGGCGTTCCGCAGCACCAGCAGCGCCTGAACTGCAGTGGGTCAGCGTGGGCAGGCGGACGAGTGGGGGTGGGTGGGCCGTTGGTTGGTTAGTTAGTTGGTAGGAGACGCCGAAGAGGCGCAGGGGAGGAACGCGGTAGCCTTGAATCCGCCACAAGCAGCTGTTGTATGTGCGTCAAGACACGCAGATGGACCGACATCCCGATGTACATGCTTTCAGGCGGCATGATCAAACGCAACAAGTCCTGGGCGTCCAGCCAGCACTCTGCCCCTCCCTGCTGCTACCGCAGCGCCGCACTGCTCCACACTCACGCTGGTCGGGCCGCGTGTATGCCTGCACCCGCTGCTGTTGTTGCTGAAGCGCCGCCAGCAGCACCGCTAGCAGCAGCAGCCTGCCTCCCGAGACGCCGCGCCGTAGTGCAGCGCTGGAGCACCACCATCGGCCGCTGCGACCATGGCTGCTGCTGCCCTCCCGGCCGCCGGTGCCCAGGAAGCCCATGAAGCGACGGTAGCCCACTGCGGGTGAAGAGGTCGTCATGCCGTGCGCGCGGAAAGACCTGAATGATGAGGTCGGGCAGCGCGTGGGCGTGATCGCGAACAGAAAGGGTAAGGGCTTCCTGGTTGTTGGCTGGTGGATCGGCGGATAAGCTGACGCCGCGTTTTGCGCGGCGGTAGCTGGAGCTGGGGCGCTTTGACAGCTGCGCGGGTCCAGCTACAGTCCAAGGGCTCGTACGCAAGCATCGGAAATTGGTAACTGTTTCGTGATGAAGAGATAAGAGCACTGCTTGCAGACCTTTTTACCAAGCACGCCGCCATTGCACCGGACATGTCGCCCCCCGCTGCAAGAGTTGCGCGTGAAGTTATTTTGTACAAGCTGCAACAACAGTCAGTCAGCCAACTATGTGGATTACTGCGTAGCGGAAATGCGCGGAAACAGGGCTCCAGGGTGCTGGGAGAGCCGGAAACGATGGTCGGGGAGCTGGCGATGAGGTTCGTGCTTGCACAACAGCCTGCAAGACCGAAGTGCCTGTGACCTTGCGCTTTGCACTGCCCTAAAGCAATTCTAACACCAGCAATTTGCTTCGGCGCTTGCCTCTGTCGTTGTCAGTTGAAAGAGTGCTTGCACAGCGTATGACGTTTTGCGTTTGTCACTTAGCTTCCTGCGTGAAACTTAAGGAATACGTGGGATACTGAGCGAGAATGAGCGTCAAGGCGCATTCATTGACCACCGAGGCAGCAAACAAGAGCCTGGTCGCAACAGTGAAAATCTTCGCTTTGGTCATTGCCTGGTATGGAGTCAACATCGGTGAGATATCGCAGATCGCGACAAACTGCGACAATTCTGGGCGGGCATCCCGGACCCAAAGTAGCCAAATGTCGTCCAACGCTGTGCATTCAAATTTTAGTCAATGTAGCTTCTCATACATTTAGGTCCAACCTCTGGGTCGCGAACAGCCCGTTCAAGCCCGTTTGCTGATACGCGAGTCAACTCTCTGCAAAAGCCTTATACTTTTCATTTATAACAGTCGACGCGTCTAGTCGCTCTGCGGGGCTGCATTCGGAGCGGACGGTCACCACCTGAGTCAGGCGCCACACTGTTGCGGTGCTCTTTCGCAACACGCCCCGCCCACCTTTGCATCCGTCCACGCCACCTCATAACGTTGCCTACTCAACCTGACTCCCTCTGACCACAGCGCTTCTCATCGCCAACAAATGGCTCATTAGCGAAACGGGCTTTAGGGACACCACGCTGCTGACGCTGCTGCACATGGTCACGTGTATGCTCGCGTCGGGGGCGCTCATGGGCGCGGGCCTGGTCCCCGCCAAGAGCATGAGGTGAGCGGTGTGTGTGTGGGGCCGATGGGGAGGGGCTGCAGAGGGTTTTGGGGAGGGGGTTGGACAGGGCGTTGGGGACGGCGGTGGTGGAGATTGGGCTGTCGAAGGTGCTAATTTGGTGGGGAGCTGAGGGGTTGCCTGGAAGCGAGAAAAGCAGAAACGCATATTGTCAGCGCAGAGCCGAGGGACCCGAGGCCATGGCGCGCCAGCTGGGAATGGGATGCGATGTGGGACACGTCGCCCGTTGTCACGCGTCTCCGCTGCAGCCGCGCCCCGCCTGCTCCCGGCCCCCTCTAGCAGCTTCCCCTCCTCTCCCCCGCCCCCCCCCCCCCGCCCGCCCATCCTTGCGGTTCACGACCTCCTCTGCACCTGGGCCATCAACACCACCTCCACCACCTCACGTCCCGCCCACCTCCACCTCACCTCCCGCCCACCACCACCTCACCTCCCGCCCACCTCCACCTCCACCTCACCTCCCACCCACCCCTGCCCACCCCTGTCGCCACCCCCGTTACTACTACTACGGTACCACCACCACCCCGCACGCAGCATGCCGCTGCTGTTCAAGGTGGCGATCCTGTCGCTGTCCTTCACCGTGTCGGTGGCGGCGTGCATGGCCTCGCTGGCTTACATCCCCGCCAGCTTCGCGCAGGCGCTAGGTGCGTTGGGTTGGTGGGGTTGGGTGGGTTCGGTGGGGTGGGTGGTAGCTCATTCCAGAAACCAAAGCGGCCATTGCAACCCAAAAACCCAGAACCAGAATGGGTGGATGGGTGGGAGGGTTGGGTTCGGTGGGTGGGAGGGTTGGGTTGGGTGGGCGGGAGGGTTGGGTTGGGTGGGCGGGGGCGCTGGTGGTGTCATGGTTGCAGCGCCGGACCCTAGCAGTGAGGGCCAGGGGTTGGCTGGCCGCGGCCTTTTGCCGCCTGCTGCCAGCTCGGCGGCGCGTCGCTTGCGTGGGTCGCTCGCCGCCTGCTGCTTGTGTTGCTCTGCCACTCACGCCATCCGCTCTCTCCCACCCCTGCTGCTCCAACACCCCCCCCCCCCGCTCTCCTCCCCTGCTCCCCCCTCCGCGAGGCAGGCGCCTCCACGCCCGTCATCACGGCCGTCCTGGCGCTGCTCATCCAGGGGCGCCTGGAGGTGGGGCGGTGGGGCGGTGGGGCGGTGGGTGAGGCGGTGGGTGGGTGGGTGGGTGGGTGGGTGGGGCGTTGGGTGGGTGGGGCGTTGGGTGGGTGGGTGGGTGGGGCGGTGGGTGGGTGGGTGGGTGGGTGATGAGCTGCTGCTGCGGGGGGTGGGGCGGAGCCGGAGCCGGAGGCTGCGGCGGAGGTGGAGGCGGAGGCGGACAGGGAGCTAGGGGTGCGGGTTAGGGCCTTGGAGGTTGGAGTTAGGGGGTTGGAGTTCGTGCTGGTCGAGGTGGTGGTGGAGGGGGTGCCAGGCACTGAGGTGGCGGGGTCAGCGGGCAGAGGGTCGGCGTTGGCAGCTCATGGACACGGACCCGCCCTGCACGTGCCGCATGTGCTTCCAGGCCCGCGGCCCCCTTGCCTACGGCTACCTATCACGGCTGAGTATGCATGGAACCCCCACCCGCCTCCTCCTCACCTCTGCCCCCTCAACCCTCCTCGCCTCTGGCCCCTCAACCCTCCTCACCCCGTCCCCGCTGCCCGCCGCACGGCTCCTCTCGCCATCACCTGTAGGACCGCGTCACGTACGCTGCGCTGCTGCCGGTGGTTGGCGGCATTGCGCTGGCGAGCGGCGGAGAGCCACTCTTCAGCCTGCTGGGTAAGCCGCGACGCGTGCGACCGGGGGACCGGGGGCGCGGGGGGCAGCCATCTGTTGGATGATTGTCGAGTTTCCAGCCAAGTCGGAGTAGGGTCGGCTGACCGAATTCCAACACCATCCATATGATTGTCGAGTTTCCAGCCAAGTCGGAGTAGGGTCGGCTGACCGAATTCCAACACCATCCATATGATTGTCGAGTTTCCAGCCAAGTCGGAGTAGGGTCGGCTGACCGAATTCCAACACCATCCATGGATGGTGTTTAATCGCGGGGTGTGGGGTGGGGGTGGAGGGCCATTCCCGTGCCGGGTTAGTCGGGGACAGGAGGAGACAGGGAGGCGCAGCCTGATGTGGAGGGCTGACTGTGCGCGCAGTCAAGTATCCCTACATCCATATAACGCGCTGACCTCCACCTGCCCGGCGGGCCTCAATAAAACACCTGCGAAACACCCGTTGTGACGACGGAGTCCGTCCGTACCCGCCTGCCCGCCTGCCGGTGCCGCTGACGTTGATGCGCAATGGCTTGCTTGCTTGCTGGCTTGCTGGCTGGCTGGCTGGCTGGCTGGCTGGCTGCAGGCCTGGGGCTGCAGCTGCTGGCATGCACCGCCCGCAGCCTCAAGACCGTGCTGCAGGTGCGGGCGCTGCTGGCTGCTGGGAGTTGCTGGGCGCGGCTCTTTCCGTGCGGGGCGCGTGTGGCGGGGGACCTGCCTGCCGGGGCCCTTTACTGCATACCCAGCACCCATCCGGCACAGTGTCGCACTCCGTGCGCCCCATCCCACCCCACAAAAGAACCCAAAATCACACCCAAACCCAAACCCACAATTGACACAAGTACGAACTGTCCCGGCACTGCCGGACTGGGCCATACATGCAGGCGGCCATGCTCACTGACGACCGCGACAAGTTCCACCCCATGGCGCTGCTGGGCTACACCTCGGCCATCTCCGCCTGCTTCCTGCTCCCGCTGGTGGCGGCGGTGGAGCCGCGCGGGCTGCACAACATGCGGCAGCTGCATGCCGAGAGCGCCCACTTCACGCCGCTGCTGCTGGTCAGCTGCTTGAGCGCCTTCCTGGTCAACTGGACCAACTGTGAGTGCGTGGTGTGGGGTGTGGGGTGTGGGGTGTGCGTGCCTCGGCTGGAGGTGGAAAGAAAGCGGCGGGCAGCTCGGGAAAGCTGGGGGGAGATGTGCAGTGTGTGATTGGCTCTAAGCGCTTGGGTTGTGTGCAGTGCTTGAGCTGAGGGGTGCGGCGGGGCGGGGGCGGGTCCCGCCGTCAGGTGTGGGGCCAGCAACGCAACGCCATGCTGACGCTCACTCTTGTGCTGCTCACCTGTATGTGTGCGAACAAAACTTGCCACCGCTCCGCCTCCGTCATCGTCGCCACCACCTCCTGCTGCTGCTACTGCTGCTGCTGCTGCCGACACGGCCGACGGCTCATCAGTCGTCATCAGCAAGATGTTGGTAGGTGGCGTGGCGTGGGTGGGTGGGTGGGCGGGCGGGCGGGCGGGCGGGTGGGTGGGCGGGTGGGTGGGTGGGTAGGGCGAGGTGGCTGACAGGCATTGTTGCAATCAGCCTGCAAGCACCTTCGTTGCCTGCAAGCACCTCTCCAGCATTTCTGCCCCAGCGGGCCTCTCTGCTTGCCCTGCTGCGCAACAGCCCCCCTCTCTTTTCTCTCTCTCTCTCACACCAACCGATGCACGCACGCACGAACGCACGCGCACAGGGCGCGCTGACGCTTCAGGTGCTCGGCAACTTCAAGAACGTGGTGGCGGCGGGCGCCTCCATCGCCGTGTTCAACAACCCAGGTAGGGTAGGCACAGCCCCCAGCGGCTGGCGGGCTCTCACCGACTGGCGCGTCGCGTAAATACGGAGGAGGAGGTGTGGAGGAGGTGTGGAGGAGGAGGAAGAGTTCAAGGCATGGCTGCCGTATGGTACGGTAGTTCTGATGCTGGCTAGGGGCCGCTGGGGTTTGGGGAGGCGGGAGGCATCAATCCGTGGGTGTGTTTGAGGGTACGGCTCTGCGGAAGGTAGGGGCAGGCACGCAGGAGGAGGAGCCGGGGAAAGAGAGGGGCCCTGCGCGGGGCCCTGCACGGGGCCCTGGGGTCAGCCAGGCGGGCGGGCGGCTTGAGGGCACTGGTACCTCGCTTCTTCGCGCCACGCAAGTCACATGTGGGACTGAGGGGTAGAAGACTCGCGCTTACCGTAGTAGTAGCCTTGGGGGTTGGGAGGTGTGAGCGAGCCAGACCTGGGTCCGTGCCACCCCAGGATGCGCTTCCTCACTTTGCCGCGCCCCGGCCCCGTAACTCCGCTTCCATTAGACTGGTTTAGTTTGGGCTGGTGACCACAAACCCCCTCCCCTCCTCGCAGTGACCGCCATGGGCCTCACTGGGTACGGCATCACCGCCTTTGGTGAGCACCGATGGGCGCCAGTGTTGAGGTGGATGGCCGGCAGCTTGACGCCGGCCTGACGCCGATGGGTCCTGTGGCGTGCGCGGAAGCTGCTGACCCATGCCTACCCATACTATGGCGGCTCTCAGGCCGCAGGCAGGCTTCCTCCGCACACGTCCTCTGTGCCCAGTGCCTCATACCTCGTTGTCGACTGCGCTACATCGGGCAGACGCGCCCAGTAATGCTCTGTCGCTGACGGCGGCGCTGTACTGTATTCACAACGATCACGTCCTCGCCACCTCCGCTCGCAACGGTGTGTGTTTGTCCGCAGGCGTGTTTCTGTACTCGCACATGGTCCGCGTCCACCCAGCCACCAAGGTGACTCCTGTGCTGGGGCTGGGGCTCACAGCCCCGCCCGCAGCCGCGAGCAGCGGCGGCAGCGGGCTAGACGGCGGCGGCGGCGGCGGCGGCGCGGCGGTCGCAAAGGACGTGGAGAGCGGGGGCGGGCTGGCGGCGGCGGCGGCATCCGTCACCAGCGTGCGGAGGGCGAAGGAGGCGATGGAGGGGTCAGAGGCCGGGGAGCGGGAGCCGCTGCTATCACGCACAGGTCCGGTATGAGGCAGCGGATGGCACATACGTAGGCCGTACGGAAATACAACCTGGCCTGGGCGAACCGGAACCGGTCCTTGTCTGCGTCTGACGGGGACACGGGAGATGAGTAGGGGCCGGAGCTGGAGAAGGGGATGACGGGTTGTGCAAGGCCGCCGGGGGGGAGGGGTATGCGTCGGCCGGTATGCGTGAAGACCGTAGCGCGCGGGCGCCAGATGTGGCTGAGCCTGTGACCAATGCTACTTAGATAGACGCTGAGCACGTTCGTTAGTTCTGATCACGTGATTGGTTGCACCAAGAGTAGGCCGGTCAAGATTTACGAGCGCTGAACGAAGACACCGGAATCGCAAGCACAACATTTGTGCTGTGATTGAACCGGCGAATGCATGTGGCTGTGTGTCTTCAGACCTCGGCTTCTCATCCGTTGTAGATGTGTCAGTCCGTCCATCATCAAGCTTGCACGTTATTAACTCCGTCGCCCCTCAGCGCAGGACGCATGGAGGGGGAGTTGAAGATGGGTATTAGAGCTGGAGCGGGGGTGCGTGGCCGAGTGGCACAATAGTGGTGGGCTGGGCGGGCCGTTGAGAGTACAGACCGTGCGTGGGGCAAGGATGTGGTACATGTACATCGCAGTGGACTGGAGAAACGGTGGATGTTGACTTCATTGTGGTGAGCGATAGCGTGTGCGTGGGGCAGTGTCGATGGTGTCGATGGTGGTTACACACGGCATCTTGCAATCTGCGATACGTACTGTTCCGGCGCCCCCAATGGACACCCCCATACAGGCAGCATGCTGCCGTGCCCCCAGCACCCAGCTGCACCGTACCATCAGCAGATGCCGGTGTACGGCGGCCAGTCACGCACCAGCTTACAAGCGTTTCTTTCGCATCTCGCATTCGCATTCTAGCGCATGTCGGTAAAGCGATGCTTCACGTACCCCTACTTGCTCACTGCGTTAAACTGTATCCCCCATCCCATTCCCCCCTCCCCCCCACACACACATTGCATTGGGTATAATTTGTTGGGCTGGTACCCGCCAACAAACACACGCACACCGGCTTGAGGTCTCTTAAGACGCAGGCTTGGCGTGTTGACTTATGAGGCTCCGTCCATGTGCGATGGCAACGCCAGAAAAGCCGCGGGCGGCTATATCTAACCCACAGCAGCTTGGTTATTTCCGGTAACGCCATGCATCAGTCCAAAACACTTTCCCGATCATGTATGTAACGCATATGCACACTCCGTGTCTCAACCTTTGCAGTCCCATGCAAATTTTATTTGATAAAACGCGCTACCACCGTCTGTTCCCTCAGCGCTACCGCCGCCATAAACCCACCGTACCCTCAAGCAAGCATGTGGGCGCTTGCACACAGAAAATGGCATCGACGCGAACACGCACAGCACAAGCCAGCCATCAAGTAAGGCCAGCACGCCTAGTTTCGGGCCCGGGGCAGAAGTCTCCCCACAGCTGTAACATAACGGTGATAAGGCCAGCACGCCTAGCAAGCGGTGGGCCAAACACGTGCAGCCAAGGTTCCGCTGCTGCCGACGCCATCCGCACGACCGCGCGCGTGGAAGTCAAGTCTGCGCGCTGGCGCGTCCACACCAGCAGAAACAAAGGAGCCACATATCCGGTTTGAGCCACGCGCACCAGGATGTATGTACGGCGGACGCGTCCTCACTCCCACGCAATCCTCACAATCCTCGCTACAGCTCGTGTGTGAGCGTGTGCAGCTCCAGGAAAGCGAGGCCGCCGCGCGCGCCGCAGCAGAACAGCGGCGCCCAGAAGCCGTTGACCTCGGCGCACGTGTCCGCCACCGCCGCCACCAGGCGAGCCGGGCCCGCCACGAACACGCCCACCGCCTCGTCATCGGCCGCTGCCGCCGCGGCGGCGGCGGTGGTGAAGCCCTCATCATCCGCTGCAGCGTAGGGCGCGGCGGCGTGGGTCAGGATGGTCTTGAGGTCGGGGCGGCCGGCGCTGATGTAGGCGGCGGCGGTGGGCACCGGAGCGGTGGCCACGGACGCCTGCTGCTGCTTGCTGTTGGCGCCAGAGGAAGCAATGGTGTCGATGGCCGCAGCGGTGCCAATCATTGAGTCCCCGGGCGAGGAGTCAGATCCCGAGGACGAGGCGCGCTGCTGCTTTCCGGAAGCGGAGCCGGTAGCCGCAGGGGAGGCGGCGGAGGACCTCTTGAGGCTCAGCAGTCTGCGAGAAGTATATGTGGGGCGGCGAGGACGGATGGAACGGCAACGTCAGCAGCTTCAACATAAAGATCACTGCACACATACACAGCATCGGACAGCGTCTCAGATACACGATTACGTGATCCACCCAGATAGCTGTAAACCCGTTGTTACACATACACACACACACACACTCACACACGAAAACACACACACACACACACACTCACACACACACCGCGTACACACCCACCCAGCCGTACATACGGTACACCGCATACAACCCTGCGCGGCACGCACCCATTCGGCCCACCATGCCCGCCGCACCTACCGCACCCAGCGCACCCACCTGCACACGCCGTGCATGACCAGTGCCAGGAGCGCGGGGCCCAGCACCGCCCCCACACCCAGGGCCGCGAACTGAAGCATGCCCACATAGGAGAAGTCGTAGCGCACCGCCACCGTGCGAGAAATGTAGCCGTCGTAGGACTGCGCGTGCATGGGCGGGTAAAAGGGAAGCGGTCAGGGCCGCACACCTTAGTACAGTAAGGATGGAGTATGGGAAGAAAGCAAAGCAAGCAGTGCACACACTGAAATGCGCATGCTCGTGACGGGGTGGATGTACGGAGCGCCATACACGAGTACCGTAACCCGCCGCCCACCCAGTGCGCAGCAGCTACCCACACACCTGCGCTGTGATGAGGCCGCCAAAGCCGCCGGCAAAGCACAGCACCACGGCCGCCGCCCACACCAGCGGCCCGCCCGCAAGGTAGGGGTGTGCCAGGGGCCTGCGCGCGCGCGAAACCCCACCAGGCCAGCATCAGGACACATGGTTACTCCTGGCTACGCATGCGTACGTGCTGAAGAGGTAGGCGTGGCGTGTCACATGCACAGCACATTACATGCCCGGCAGGCAGCGAGGGCTAGCGCACGTAGCTGCAGAAGCTAAGCCGCCCACCTGGCCTTGACGCCGCCACAGGCCGCCCAGCGCACGCCGCCGGCCGCCAGCACAAGCAGGTACCCTGGAAGGAACAGCACAGCCGCCACCACGTCCCACAGGGACCGGAAGCCGAAGACGCCGCGCCGGACCAGGCGCGCCACCAAGCCGCCAGCAGAGCCCTCGTCGCCGCTGGTGACGCTGCCGCTGGTGCCGCTGCGGTGCAGGCTCTTGATGCTGGAGACGGTGGCTCGGCTGAAGGTTGCGAAGGAGCGCGAGAAGGCCCGGGGGAGGTTGGCGAGCTTGGACGACGGGGAGGCCTCCGCGGCCTGCTTGCTGCCGTCGGTGGTGGTGGTTGCGTCAGCGGCGACGTCCAGCGCCACGGCGGCGGCGGTCTTGCCGCTGTTACCGGTGATGTAGAGTTGCATGTCCAACCAGCCGTCCTTGCCCCTACAGGTTGCAGGGGAGACGAACGGTTTTAGGAGTGCGAAGTCCAAGCAAGGTAAGGAAAGCGCACACGTGCGTGAGGGGGCGTTTGCTGTCAGAGGAAGCAAGCTCACATGGGCCAGAGGGATATCTGCGGTGCTCTGCAGCTCAACACACGCAATCTCTACACAAATCCCCCTTAGACCCCTGCACAGGGCCCCGATCAGCTCGCAACATTTTGCACGCACGCCGCCGCAAGCTCCCACACACACACACACGCACCCACCGGTTGGCCTCCTCCAGCACCTCGGCCGGCAGCACGGCCTCCAGCTCGTCCGCGCTGCGGCTGACCCACACGAAGGTCACGCGCTCACGGCGGTGGCTGGCCTCGTCCGCGTCGTTGATGGCGCTGGTTGCGGCGCGGCGCGCGGCGATCAGCTCCTGGAGCATGCCAAGAGCGGGCGTGACCTGCGTGCAATGTCATGTGTGTATGTGTGTGTGTTAGTAAATGGAAGCGGAGAATGTGTGTGTTAGAGATCACAAGAGAGAATGTGTGTGTGTGTGAATGTGTGTGTGTGTGTGTGTAAAGGATTGTCAGCCAGGAAAGGAGTGAGACGAGTCATACTGCATGGAGTTGCAGACGATAGGGGGAACACCCACAACACAATACGGCGCGTGTGGGAGCGCGCTAGCTAGCTAACTACTATGCTCAAACGTGCCGGTACACGGCTGCGCTACTTACTCCAATGCCGCCGGCGATGAAGATGTGGCGGCGGAAGCCCTGCACCAGGCGGCGGCTGTAGCTGTTGGATCCGGTGAGGGTGGGCGGGTGGTAGGGGCCGCTTACGTACAGCGCCAGAGAGCTGCTGGCGGCGCCGCGAGTGGCCTCAAGCTGCTTCATCAGGCTCTGCATGAATTGTGGTTGCGGTGGCGATGAGGGAAGTGGGCAGGGCAAGGGGAGGGCTTCAGAGCTGAGGAGAAGCCGGCATGCTTGCATGGGAGCGGCAGTGCAGGGCGGTGGCTGGATGGGCAGGGAGTCCAAGCAAGGCGATTTTGAGTAAGGCCCGGCGGCTGGCTATATGGCGGCGCGAGCAATGCGACATTGCTTTTGGCTTGATCGTGTAGGTTGTGCTGCAGCGGCGCTCACCCGTGTCCAGGCATTGTACTTCTTGATGTGGACCTGCATGTACCGCTCACGTGGCTGCCCGGCGGCGGCGGCGGCGGCAGCAGCAGCTGCCGCCGACACGTCGGACGACGATGTGGTGGAGTGCTGGGAGAAGGGCAGCCCGGCGGTCTTGGAGGCAGTGGAGGCAGGATCAGCAGCGGCAGTTGCAGCAGCGGCGGGGTGATCGAAGGTGGCGGAGGCGTTGGCGAGGGTGAAGGGGTGCCACTGCCACCAGCTGACGGAGGGCACGTTGAGGAAGACAGTGTCGCCGCCGCACCAGGTCATGGACTGCGGAAGAGAAAGAGGGCGGGGCAAGTAACAAGGCGCGGGGACGCAAAAGCGAGGCATGGGGAAAAGGCGACATGTCATGCGAATCAGGTGGGCATGCATGCATGCCTGGGAGCCGCGCGCGGCTGAGAAGCTGCTGGAAGGGTAAGCTGAAGAGACTGAGTGGGGAACCCTAGGATTAAAGCCACCAACGAAGGATCGGGTCAACGTGTCCACGCATAATTAAATTGCAGGCCAGGGAGGGAGGCAAAACGACACCCCACCGCAACGCACCTGGTCGCAGGGGATTGTGAGGGTCAGCACGCCGCCGTCACGGGACAGGCTGGCGGCCACGCCCTGGGGCACGGCACCCGAACCGCCGGTGCGCTTGGCGTGCGCCACCGCCTCGGGCGAAACCAGGGACACGCGTGTGGCGTTGAAGCACTGCTGGATGGTTCGCAGGGTGACGTCCAGGAGGTACAGGAAGATGCCTGTGCGCACCAGCGGGCGGGGGTGCATGCAGCGGTCAGGGGAAGCTAAGTTGCGTGGCGAAACCCAAATGGGCCAGGGCGGAGCAAGCGCAGCAGCAATTGTAGGGCGCGTTGCGACGGCGTGTGCATGCAGGAGAGCGCGTCAGCTCGAGCCTGACAAGCATGGGGCAAAGAAGGAGACGGGCCAAGGGAAGCCATCGCAAACAATAACTAACCCTGCCACGCACCCACCACCCACCCGGCATGATCCAGGTGGCCACGTCCTTGCGATGCATCATGCCGAACAGTAGGAAGATAATGGCGCCCAGGATGTGGCTGATGTAGAACAGATTGAAGAAGCGCCTGTGATGGTATAGTCGTCATTGCCAGAGGTTGCAAAGTCAGCAGAGCGGCATAAGGCGTGAGAAGTAGAAAGAGAGCGCGGATGCCGCCAAGGCGAAAGGAAGGACGTGCAGTGTGTGGGGGGGTGGGGGGATGGCTTGGGGCAGGGCGGCTACGGCGGCCGCACAGGGCGGGCCGCATGGGTGAGTGCAAGGCAAGGCGTGTGCCCCATCGCATGCCCCCATAGCTGTGTGTGCGTGGGGGGAGGGCGCAGGCCTGCTGCAAACTACTGCAACCTTACCAGCCCGCTTGCACTGACCACCCCACGCACCCACCCACCTGCGGACGAAGGGGATGGCGGTGACCCACAGCTGCCAGCCGCCGCACAGCGCGATGAGTCCGGACAGGCGGTTCACGCCCGCGTTCATGCCCCAGTTCAGCATCGTGGTCAGGCTGCGGGCCGGGGCGAGGAGGGGGCGGCACGCGTGTTGGCGCACATGCGCAGCAGGCGGCGCGTGGTGGTGGTGGTGGTGGTGGTGGTGGTGGTGGTGGTGGTGGTGGCGGTGGAGTGCGTGTTGGAGAGGTGCGGGCGGTGATGGTAGTGGAAAGGACGGGAGAAAGGCCAGGAATATAAAAGAAGGGCAGGGTCGCGAGCTACCTCGGAGGTTGCAACACAGGGCTGGCAATGCGCATGTGTTCCATAAGGAGAACGGCAACGCTGAAATCGATTGAGAGCTGGCCGGGAAAGCGCATGGCGGGCGGGGCACGCAGGCAAACACGCCACGCCACGTCGCGCGTGTGCCGCCAACGACTCACGTGCCGGCCTTGGCCCACGTGCTCATATAGGTGATGCCGTGGATGGAGTAGACCAGAAGCGTGCCGTGGCCCAGCCACCTGTGGTGTTGAGGGTTTAGGAAGCAGCAGGGACAGGCGGTGAGAGCACAGAAGGGCAAGCAAGGGGATGCGACGCGAGGATACGGAGCGAGGGCAAGGCACGAGTGGGACCAAGGCTCCAAAGCGTCTGCGGCGCTGCACCCGCCCTGGCCGGCCCCAACTGTCACCATCTCCGCACTATACCAATACAAGTCCCCCATTCAAAGCACCAGGTGCTCATGTGCAAGCGCAGCTAGGCAGCAGCCGTGAGGCCTGTGCAAAGGGAGCCGTTCCCTGGCATGCAGCAGCCAGTCAGCCAACCCCCGGCGGCCCCTACCTGTGGTACTTGATCAGGGTGGGGAAGTCGGAGCCCAGTAGCCAGTGCAGGAAGTTGCAGCGCGGCAGAGGGAAGAACATGATGAGGATGTCCAGCCGGCCCACCCAGCCCGCGTACTTGGCGACGCTGCAGTTGTGGGGGCGGAGAAAAGGAAGGTGCGGGGGCGCGTGTATGGCGGGCGATGAGCGGTGAGCCGAAGCAGGAGCAGCACAACCAACCAGCGGCCGCGTACACGGAGCTGAAGCGGCCGAGAGCTGGGACTGAGCGGGCTTGGGCAAAGGACTTGGCACGAGGTAGCATGTGCATGAAGGCATGCATGGCCGCCCTCTCAATGTCATGTGGAGGGAGGAGGGTGTCTTTGTCACTCCCATACCGTGCGCGCACACACACCTGTCTTGGACCACCTCGGGCAGGGGCTTCAGTTTCTTGACTGCTGCGGGCGGCGGCGAGGCGGCCTTGACAGTCCCGTTGGCTGCCTTGGTGGTGCCGTTGGCGGGGGGTGGGCGAGAAGCGGGCGGGGCCGGTGACGGGGACTGGGACTGCAGCAGCATACGGCTGTGTGTGGCGGTCAAGAGGAGGCGGGCGGCGGCGGGCTTGGGAGAGGAGGTGGTGGTGTTGGCGGGCGCAGCTTTAAACACGGGCGGCGGGCTCCGGGCTGTGCAGGAAAAAAAGGGGGCAGCGGCACACAGAGGAGAGATATGTCAGTCGACGGCCTCACAAAGCTTTGTTATTTTGGCAGAGAGAAGCGCCCGCGTCTTCAGCACTACTCAGTCGTGACTTACGCTTGGGAGGCGGCGGGTTGGCGCGGCGGTTGTCGAGAATGCGCATCGTCATCTCTGCAGCAGGCAGGCAGGCAAAGGCATGACGGTTAAGGAACGCAAATACACATAAGCCTGTGCGCAGCTCCGCGCCGCGTGGTTGTTGTGCCGTACACGCACGCGCCAACCAAGCTGAGTCACGCATCAGCTGGCGGCAGCTCGCCCCACCAACGACCCAATCAACCGCTCACCGTACATCCACATGGCGTGGATCGCAAACCAGAACAGGATCAGGAAGAGGTCCAGGACGCTCAGGCCGCCGGGTCCCAGAAGGGAGCGCCACAAGCCTCCCGGCGGCACTGGGTGGTTCAGCACGCGACGCACGCGCGCAAGAGCCTGGGTGTGTTGGTGGAGGGAGGGGGCGGATTGATGGCTGGGGGCACGCACAAGCGTGTGCGGGGGGGGGTAGGTGCGGGGAAACTTTGACACGCAGGGGTTTGTGGCCTTTGGACTAGTGCGCGGCCGCTAGGCACGGGTTTGCCGGCACGTGCCCCACGCACTAACCCCACCTTGCGCAGTGCACGGCCCAGGGAAGAGGGCTTGGAGGACGCTGATGAGGAGACTGTCAGGCACGAGAGCCACAGCAGGCCCGCGGCTCCAAGGGCGACCGCCAGGGTTGTGGTCCATTGCCAGATGACCTGTGCAGGGGCGGCGCGATGTGGGTGTGGTTGAAAACATCGCCAGCAGGGAACAGTAGTCCTGCGGTCCCCGAGCCCGCCCGTGCGTGCGCGAAGTTAGTGACCGAACTTATCAGCTGCGCTGCCCCGACCCAGATCGACCCACCAGCCAGCTGATGGTGCCGCTCAGAAGGGGTGTGGTGCGGCCGGTTGTGCCGTTGATGAAGGTGTAGGGCAGGATGAGGCTGTTGCGCCAGACCACGAACTCGGCCTCGCGGACCAGGTACCAGCGCGTGGGCTGCAGGGGAGGGAAGAAAGGCGCGGCGAGGGCGGGGAGCGAAAGAGTCGGAAGACGCTTCAGAAAGGCCACAATTCATGCAATTTAAAACATGGATGCAATTGGCATACATAAGCGTTGAAGTAGCAGGCAAAATGCATATTGCTACTCAGGCGCAGCCCGGCGGCGCGAGGCGCGTGCCAGACGCGCAGGTTACAAAAAACGCGTTGACAGCCGGTTTTACGTCAACCCAAATGCAACTGCGATAACACACGCCACGCCCCGAACTCACCGTGACACACCAGAAGAAAGCAAAGGTGACGCAGCCCGCCAAGATCAGGAGCCGAAAGAACAGCGACGCGCTGACGCACAGCGCAGCGTTTCCGCGCGCGGCCCAGCCTGAAGCGGCTGCCATGGCGTCAGGTGTAAGAAGCAATTGAATTGCAGACACCTGCAATGTATGCTTCCGTTGTTGTAGGCCGCCGACGGGGAATTGTCGCGACCGTTGTTGTAGCGGTGCGACCGACTGTGATTCGAGCTGGTGCCCGACGTTGTTAGGGGTCGGCGAACAGAAATGTTAAATACCAGTGCAAGTTGTGCCTTCTTATTGTGCACGCGCAGCGATCTGCCGGCGGCCGGCGTGTGCCACCCGCGACGGGCGTGTGGCGCCCACCCTTTTTGCCGTCGCCGATTGGGCGGAAAAGGTTGCAGAAACACGACACGACAAAGACTGATCACAATCGTCCAAGCAAAGCTGCAATTATGCCCGAAGTCAAACTCACGCGACTGTTCAAGGGGAACAGTCGCGCGCGAGAGGTGGACAAACCTGAATGCCGCGCCGTATCCGGAGCGCCCATGTTCGCTTCAGGGCGCGCCGGGATGACTCCAGTGATGCTCAGATGTAATGCATCGAGGTCGGGGCAGGGTGGACAAGGCTGCGCGCGAGGAAACCGTGGGCCGTTTTTACGGATGTCGGCCGCCTCGGCATCCGCGCGCACGCGAAGGTCTCTGCATCGCGAAATAAAAAGTGAAGGCGACAAGGCTGCGTGGTGCCTACGTCTGCGCCCCTGCTAGCAGCAACCCCGGCCGGTACTGCTGGTCTCTGCTTCCCGACCCGGCATGCTCAGCGGCATGCTCAGCTTTTGCAACGCGACATCGCCAATCCAAGGCCACGCGTTACAGCCTGACCCGTCAATGACATCTATAGCCAAACCGCCCGCACTGGGACAGCTTGCAGCGCCCCATGTGCACGACGCACGCGGCGCCCGCACTCCAACCTTCCTCACCGCCGCGGGTAGCTTAGCCCCACCAAACTTGGCATAGGTAGGGTACCGTATTAAGGGCATTCTCAACCGCAACCCACGACCCCTTGCACCACCAATGCCCCGCCCGCCTGCCATCGTGCCGGCATGCACCAGCACGTCCTACGCGGCCCCCACACAGCCTAACCTTAACGCCCTCGCTGACGCCAGCTGCTTAACGGACGGCTGCCGCGCCCACCCTTAACGGACGGCTGCCGCGCCCACTCCCGAACGGTAGTCTAATGCAACCCACGCCCACGCCCGACCCTAGGCCCCCTGCCCCTACCCCTGCCCTTGCCCTCTGCGCCCGGCCGCCCGCCCCATTCCTCCCCCTCCTCGCTCGCCCTCTACCCCTGCTGCAGCCCCGCCGCCTGCGCCATGGCCATGGCCACGGTCTGCTGCGGCGTGAGGTTAGCCACGCGCAGCTCGTCCTCCAGCGCGTCGTAGCGGAACGTGAAGTTCTCCTTGCGCCGATAGCACCAGCCGGTCTGGGTGCGGGGCCGAGGGGGAGGGGGGCCGAGGGGGAGGGGGCCAGCGTTTGGGAGGGCGGGAAGCGGAGAGCGGGGTGATGGTGGTGGTGGTGGTGGGGAGGGGGCTGAATCCAGCGGCCCAATGAACCATCGCGATGATGGACCCGGCACGCTGGTCCCGTGCACGGAACGTTGCCGTGTGGATAAAGGGATGGGGGCGGGGGCGACGCTTGCGTAGTACGGATGGGGTTGGGTACTGCGTCCTCGTAGCGTCAGTTGAACGACGCTGAGTCGCGCGTTTTTGGGCTGAGCCCCCCCCCCCCAGCGAAGCGTTCCAGGGGGGGGGGCCGAAGCCCCACCCAAACCACCCCTGTCCGTGCGTTCGTTCGTTCGTTCGTCCGTTCGTGCCGTTCGTTCGTGGCTGCGTCGGCAAAAAGTATCATACTGGCACATACCGTGACTGCTACGTATTAGTATTTGTTGTTGCTTATTGTATGTAAATAGGCGGCAGGGAAAATTCGGGCGGAGCGAGAAGTGCCTTCGCGCGTCCGTGGTTTCGCGAGGTCGCAAAGATAGCCGCAAGCACCCGCGTTTATTGGGCCTATGAAGCAAGCTATGTTGGCGGCAAGCAACGCGGGGAACTAAAACGCCAGTTTGTGACAACTTTCGGAGCCATGTCTGTCGCCCCTCCTGAATTGCTTGCCGAGGAGCCCCGAGGTCGCTCCCACCCCGCGCCGAGCCCGAGGAGTGTCGGGCATTGGGGACGTCTGCAGTGCGGTATAGGGCTACAAAGTGCTTGGACTTGGTGGCAAGGGGGCCCTTGACTCGCGTGGATGGCGTGTGGGATTTAGGCACGCGCGCCTTGTGCTGACCGAGTCCTAAGCCCCGAGCTCGCGTATCGTCGGCATGGGCCCAACGCTCATTCCCTTGAAGCAGCCACCCAACCCGTAACTGTATTGGGGCATAGCCCATTTTCCAGCTGTAAAAAGCTGACACCCCTTGTTGGCCCACGCCGCACGCTGCTACCCGCTGCGCTATGCTGCGCTTCCGTCTTAGTTGCGGCGTCCATCACGCCGCCAGGTACCTCTCAGGCCCCGGGGTCTGAGCCATCATCGGCCACCAATAGCCCAGCTGGGACCCCAGCATGCCCCCGCCACGCTTTCACCCCTGCACCACGCTACTGCCGCCTACGCAACCCACCCAACTCGACCCACCCCACACAACCACGCGCCCGCGCACCTGCATGTCATCGTGCACAATGTTGTAGTCAAAGTACACGTAGGCGCCCTGCTCGTACTCGTCACTGGTGACAGACGGCTCCGTGAAGCGCTGGAACCAGGCGTTGTGGTGGCGGTGGAAGCGCCACGACTGCCGCTTCAGCTCGTGCGCCGCGAGGAACTGTGCAGCGGCGCGGTTGGTGTTTGGGGTGTGTGTGAAGTTGGTGTGGGTGAGGGTGTCGAGCGTGTGGCGGGTGTGTCGAGCGGAGTGGCGAGAGGTTGCAGGCCGGATGAATCAGCATGGGTGCCTGCGACGACGCGCTGCAACGACGGCGTCGTGACGCGATGCGCTAGGGCAGGGCAGGGACCGGCGCATGTGCAAGGGGTGCCATTCGTGCATGCGTGCTGTTGCCGCTGTGTCCTCCCTCCCTCCCTCCCTCCCTCTCCATCTCCTCCCGCCCACCTGCTGGTATGTGTTGGGCTGGAAGTAGAAGGCGAAGAAGAGGCATTCGGGGTCCATCTTGCGGAACAACGCCGGGTTGTCAATCACCTCGGGCGTCGTCTGTGTTGCGGTGGTTGTGCGTGTTTGTACGAAGCAGCGTGGAGAATTGTATTTGTCAGATAGAACACGGGTTGCATGGGTGCATGAAACTGATAGCGAAGGAAGCGCAAGGCTACTCAAGTCAAAGGCGCTTAGATGCTGCATCACCCCGCGTGTAGGCCGTCGGCGTCAGTCCTTCCCTCCCGCCCCCCAGGCCCGCCCTCCCGCCCTCCTGCGAGCGTCTCTTGCCTTGGGGTACGAGGCGGGCACCGCCACCGGGTGGCGCGGCCGCGTGTGCTTCCACTCCGTGTCCGACAGCTGGGGCAGCACGCCGCGCCTGCAGCCGGGAGGGGGGGGTTGCATGTTGAGATAATGACGTAGGAGACGTAGACAGACGATGTGACACATGAGAGGGGGGGGTTCCATGCATGTTAATGGGGGGGGGGTTGCAAGGATGTGTAGGGGGGAGGGGGGTTGCAAGGATATGTAGGGGGGAGGGGGGTTGCAAGGATATGTAGGGGGGAGGGGGGGTGCAAGGTTGTGTAGGGGGGAGGGGGCGAGACGGGCGGCAGCGGGTTGCAGAGAGCGGTGGGTTGCAGGGAACCGTGGGTGGCAGAGAACAGTGCAGTGCAGGAAGGGAGGAGAGCATGGAGTGAGTGAGAGGGAGCGGGGCCCGGGCCCGGGCATTTTTAGCCTGGTGGGGAGGCGTGTCCCCCGATGGGGCGAAGCCAGCCCGCTCCCCGCTCCCCGCTACACCCAGCTAAAAGCTACACCCAGCTATAACCACACAATGCGGCACTGTCAATGCCCATCCTGTCATCATCCAACCCAAACCCCAACCCCAACCCCGCCCCCAATCCCGCCCCCCCAGCCTGGCCCCCCCCCCCCGCCCCGCCCCCGCCCCCGCCCCGCCCCCGCCCCGCCCCCGCCCCCGCCCCGCCACTCACGCGTAGCACGACTCCAGCACTTGCTTGGCCGCCGCCACGCTGTACGCGGGCACCACGGGCGGCAGGTCGCCGGGCAGCATCACGCCCACGGCGGCGGCGCCGCCGCCACCGCCCACACCCGCACCCGCCCCTGCGCCCGCACCCGGGCCGGGCTGCTGCGCGCCCGGCCCCGCTGCTGCCGCCGCTGCCGCGCCCGCGGCGCCGCCCAGCGCCATGCCCGCCACCCGTGACGCGAGCGCGTCGGCCGCTGCTGACCCCGGCGCCGGCCCTGCGCAAGCACATGCCCAGAGACCCGAGTTAGGTGTCGAAGCCGCGCTGGTGCGGCAATGCCGCTGGTGGGCGGACGGAGCAATCATGTCGGGTACGGTAGCCTCGAGGTGTCGCCACTCTCGCATTTGTGGTGATGCATCGTCCCCTCGCTCCCCTCCTCGTTCTTTTACTTTGGGCATGACTTATTGGCTGGAAACAACAACCCGCCGTGGGGAGCCAGCAGCCTCGGAGGTCAGCTCGCTGGCGCTAACGGTATGACCAGTGCTGCGTGTACCCGCTGTACCTCTGGACATCGGCACTTCATTACTGATTAAACACCATCCATGGATGGCTACCCCCCCCCCCCCCCCCACTTCATTATTGATTAAAGACCATCCATGGATGGCTACCCCCCGACTGGCGTACTCGCCCTGACATCACATGCAGTGAACCCGTGGTGCACCTGAGGAGGGCGTGACGAAGGGCCCGCTGGCGACGCCTGGCCCCGACGGCGCCGAGTCCTGTGTGTGCGAGACACGGGGGCGCGGAAGACCGCGGGTACTGAGTTGTGCCTACCCGCGGCGCCCTCGCCTCACACAATGCGTACAATGCGCTGGCACAACACCCGGCCTTCAAATGTCCCCAAGCCCTAGATCACTAGTGATCACTGACCCTCACCACACCCACGGACTTTGGGAGCACCCCCTGCCAACCTGGAAACCGCAATCAACAACGCACCTGCAGCCCCCCCGGCCCCGCAATGGGCCCATCCGTCCTGGAGTCCACAGACGCGTCCTGCGACTGCGCCGCCGACGGCCCCGTGGACGGCTGCCCCGTCGCCGGCCCCGCCGAGGACGCCGCCCCTGCATGCCCCGGCGTCGACGCCGCTGCCGCCAGCCACCGCGGCACGCCGCCCGGCGCCGCCGCGTCTGCGCCGGCGGTGCCGTTGGTGGCGGCCGCGGGCAGGGGCCCAGAGGCCGCCCTCCCGCCCGGCCCCAGCTGCCCCCCGGGTGGCGGCGGCTGGCTGGGGCCGGCGGGGGCTGTCACGCCCGGCGGCGCGCCGCGGGGCGGCAGCGGCGAGACCGCCTCCGATGCCGCCGCAGGCCCAGGAGACGCCGCAACCGGCGCCGCGGCCGTTGTGCGCGGCGTGACCGTCCCTGCATGGAAGGACAGGCAGACAGGCAGGCGGGCGCGGGCAGTGGGAGTTGCCGGGCGGCGGGCGCGTCTGCCAAACAGCAATGAACACCGCGTCACGGGCGACAGCGGGCGGGGGCGAGCCGTTGGCACTGTGTGTTGTCCCCGCACGCCCCCGACACAGCGAACGTGCAGCCCCCACAGTCCTCCCAGCCTCCTCCGACAGTCAGCTTGCCCCTGGTCCACCCTGCGTTGCATCACGTAGCCCAACCGCCCCCGAGCTGCCCCGCCCCCGCCGCCCCGCGGCCAAACGCCGCCCGCAGCACCGCTGCCAAACCGGGAAACCACCCGCTACCCCTTGCGCTTCCCGCGGGTGTGGCTTCTGGAATGAACTCCCCGCCTGGGCTGCTACTTACAACCCCCCCCCTGTCCACGGGCCGCAAGACCCACCCGAGTCCAGCTCTTTGGCGGGTGTGGGAGGCGCCGTCTGCCGCGCGCTGCCCGCCGCCACCGCGGGCGCCGGCGCCGCCAGCGGCGGCACCGCCATGGGCAGGCCCGCCGCCGCCGCCGCCGCCGTCGCCGTCGCGGCACCCTTGCCGGCGGCGGGCGGCGCGGGGCCGGGCTTGCGCACCTCGTCGTCGTCATGGAGCTTCAGGTTGGTGTTGCCCTGCGCAGGAGCGGCAGCGGATTCATTGTTGGTTTATCGAGAAGCTGCCCCAACCCTCGAAAAGAGGGAAATAGAGCGAATGCAAATGCAGAAGCTCCCCGTCTCTCGAAAAGAGGGAAATAGAGCGAATGCAAATGCAGAAGCTCCCTATCTCTCGAAAAGAGGGAAGTAGAGCGGCTTCAATTGCGGGCTTGCCGGCTAGTAGCTGCCCTCACCGCGGGCCAGCCAGGCTAGTTGCAAGCTGGGGGCTGGGGGCACGGTGATATGCCCACCACGCGCCGCCACTCTATGATCAGGATGCAGGCAAACGCACCTTCCGCCCAAGCACGCGACGCTCTCGGGTTGCAGCCAACCAAACCCTGAACCCCCTCCAAGCTTCGTGCGGGTCAGCCCAACCCCACCCCACCGACCGAACCTGCGCAATTAGCTGCGCCTTGGCCGCTGCCGCTGCCGCACGCTCCCGCTCGCGCTCCTTCTCCCTCGCCTCCTCCAGCTCCTTTTCCCGTGCGCCCTTGCCGTGCTTGACGCTGTGCAGCGGCGCGGCGGGCGCGGCGTTGTCCACTGCGTCCAGCCGGTCCTGTGTGTGCGCGGGGGGGGGGGGGGGGGGGTCGCGTGGATGTGGGTGTGGGTGTGGGTGCACCCCATTGCGTGTAAGCGACTGCGCACGTAGCCGAAGTGCTGTTACGGATGCACTTGTTGTGGTGGCGATGGCGCCCGGGCAACTGCGCGGTTGTTACAGCTGGGCGTGGCGTCACAGCGCGCCCACCGTCCCTTCCACCGCCCAAGCTGTCTCTTCCCCTCCCATCCAATCTTTCTCCACTGCACGCACCCGCCGTCCCCACCTCCGTTTTGGGTTCGCATAGGTCGACCTGGTTGTAACCGCCCCCCCTAAACTATTCCCCCCGCACACACGCACACACGACTGCCGCCTCCGTTCGCAGCGCAGTCAGTTTCTCAACAAGGATGGTTAACCAACTAACAACCCCCCCCCGCGCACACACACACCTGCTCCACTTCGCTACATGTCCGCGCCCGACCCACCTGGAACATGGCGTACATGTCGTCCACATTGGTCATGTCCATGCCGCTGTCGTCGCCGTCCTCCGAGCCCTGCAGCAGCAGCGGCAGCAGCAGCAGCAGCAGCGGCGGCGGCGGTAGCAGCAGTGAGCGGCGGTGGCGGCGGCGGCCGCGGGTCATGGCGTGCGCGGCTTCAGGCGTGTGGTTAAGGCGCATCCGCAGGTGCGGCGGTCACACAGGCCCGGAGGCGCACCCCGGCGACCGCGCAGGGCGTCCTCTCCTCTCCAGTGCCCCCGTTGGTCCAGTTGTTACCCTGCTCGATCGAAACCCGCTGCGTGGCAACCGCTAGAGCCATCTACCCCCCAGCTCCTGCTTGTGCCCCCGACACGCGCGCCTGCTCCAGCTTCTCCCCCCCTCCCCCCCCGCCCGCCCTCGCTCTGCCTTCCGCCGTTTCTGGACCTGGCTGCCCCGCTCCTTCTCCAGGGCAGCCAGCCACCAGCCACCCGCCACCAGCCACCAGCCACCAGCCACCAGCCGCCCCCACCCCCACCCCCTGTACACCCCCATGCCCTCCTCCTGCCCCACAGCCACCCCCCAGCCACCCGCCACCCGCCACTAGCGACCAACCCCCAAACGCCAGCCCCCAGTCGCCAGCCGCCAGTCGCCGGCCGGCCACCCACCCCCCACCCGCGCCACCCGCCAACCACCCGCCGGCCAGCCACCCACCAGGTACATGTCCATGTCCTCCTTCAGGTCCGACAGCTCGTCGGGCTGGATGGTCTCGTTGTCGATGCAGCGCAGCACCTGCGCGGCAGCGGCGGCGGGGTTGGCAGCAGCGGGGCCGGCAGCGGCGGCGGCAGCGGCAGCAGCGGCGGCGGGTGCGACAGGAGTTGCAGCGGGCAGGGGGAAGGGGTTGCAAGGATATGCAGCGAAGTGGAGCGAAGGGGTGGGCGGTCACAACAGGCTCGGTCGCGTTCGACGGGGTGGGTCGCGGCTCGAGAGTCAAGGGAAGTGGCCCGTGTTCCACTGCGCAGGAACCGGCAGTGCGAGCCAGCACAGCCCACGCCGCGCCAGGCGGCGCCGCAATGGCTAGCCCATCGAGCCCGACCCGCACGTAGGCGACAGGCGTAAGGTGCGCCAGGCTGGCCGCAAGACACAGCACGATACCAGTCGCCCCCCCCACACACACACACACCTCCCTCCCTGCCTTCGCTCAGAGGCCACTCGCTTCCCACGCCCTGAGGCACGCCCTCAGGCCCTGCCTGTCTTTCCATCCCACCCCCCTCCTGCAACGCGCCCTACCGGAACGAGCAACGCCCCCTCCCCTCCCTCCGCCCCCTCCCCTCTCTCTGCCCCCCCCCCCCCCGCCCCGCCCCGCCCCCGCCCCGCCCCCGCCCCACCCCGCCCCGCCCCGCCCCGCCCCGCCCCGCCCCGCCCCGCCCCGCCCCCCTGTGTCAATACACACACGGCCCGCCGCCCACCTTCTCCAGCCGGTCCACGTGCTCCTTGTGCCGCCCAACCGTCTCCTCCAGCGCCGTCAGCCGCGCGGGCGGCTTCTGTCGCTTCTTAACGGAAGCCTGCGGGTCGGGCGACGCGTGGTGTACGCGTGGTTATTGTCGTTGAGCGCAGCGCCGCTGAGCACAGGCTACATGCATATGGGATGCCGTCATGCCAGGCCAGCCCCACCACACAGTACCCCCCTGCCACCGCCGGATAACCCCGAGGCGCACCTGGAGCTCCTCCATCTCCGCCTCCATGGTCTCCACCTGTGATTGCAGAAATATAATTAACCCTCGTTCAGAAGTACTGTAGGTGCGTGTAGGAATATGCATCGCACGGCATGCGCCTCGACTGCGCGGCCATCCCGGCACAAAACCCCACCCCACCCCTGCACGAAACACGAAACCCCATAACCCTGCTTCTCGCCGCCAGCCCGGCCCACGCCTGGCACATCCAAGCAGCCCCGCAGCAGCCTCCGCCCAACAGCAGCATCCGCCGGGCTATGGGACGTGCGCCGCAGCCCATGCCACCAAGAGCCAACGCGACCCCCAGCCCGGACTGCGCGCGGACCCGGCCCGACCTTTTCCGTGAGCTGGTCCACAACGGTGTTGATCCAGTCCCGCGCCTCGTCCTTGGCTCGCTGCTTCGGGTCCCGGTCAGCACCTCCCGCTGCGCTGCCCTTGGCTTTGGACTCCTTTTCGCACGCCTTGAAGCGCTCCATGTCCCGCTCTATCGACTTGCGCGCGTCGATCAGCGGCTGCTTGTCCTTGATGTCCGCACCAGCAATCCTGAGCCCAAGTACATGACCTGTACCTCAGCAACGGGCCTGGACACGCCTCTGCCCGCGATCCCCCACTTACCAGCCCTTAATTTGCTCTCGCAAGCGCTGCAGCTTCTTAATCTCCTTCTTCAGCTCGCCCTCCAGCTTCTCACGCTGGTTCTGGTTCTCCTGGTCATGCGCCTGCTTGTGCGCCAGGTACTGCGCGACCGAAATGCACCCGCGTGTTAGCGCGCTACCACCCTGGCCGGCCGTTAAGCGCGGAATGTTCAGCAAAATTGCTCGTTCTTGCCTGGTTCCATATTTCGTCAAATACTTCCTGGCCCTCCTGGACCTTCTTGAGGGTCCTGTCTATCTCAGCTTTAAGCTTTCTTTCTGCTGCCATGGCTGCTAGTTGTCAAATACAAGCCAAACCGCTCAAGGTCAAGTCATTAGCGCGCACACAGAGTCCGGGGTCGCGAATTAATTTTACTCGCCCCTCTTTCGTTGCGTAATGCGGTATTTGCTTGTATCAAAAGGTCAGAGCAAGCTAGTCTGTCTCTGGTCGAGGCTCGACTCTGTTGTTTTGGTTCAGTCGCGGCTCCCATGCAGTGTGGCCCGGCAATCCAGGCGTGCCCGTGCCCCGTCCTCAGCGGCTGCTGCCCCCGCGCCCCGTCCGCAGCTGCGGCCCCGTCCTGTCCTCAGGCCACGTGAAGACCGCAACGGTAACAACAGCTTGTCACACAACTCGCAGCCTGGCCAGCCGCGGCCGGCCACTCTGCATTCGTCCTATGCAAGTGCTGAAACTATTGAGCATTTCGGTGATATCACTCAAGACACGGGACCTGTGTGTGTGTGTGTGTGTGTGTGTGTGCAGTATTCCTGACGTCTCGTGGCCAGGAGCGGACAGAAGCTGAGAAGCAGGCAAGCGCGTGCATCCAGGCTAATGAGCTTCCAGGCTGCCGGTACAGATATGGCGTTCAGCCGGCTTGGGTAGGCTGGCAGGTTGCCACGTGTGTTAGTGACTGCCTGACTGGATGCCGGACAACCACAACAGCATTGCTAGCTCCGACAACACCATCCCGTGATCCCGCCCACTTCGCATTCGCATTTTAGCGCATGTCTGTAACAGTGCTACACGGACACGCAAGCAGATCTGCACCTGCCGCTGGGCATCGTGGGCGTGGTTGTTTTTGTTCTCGCCCCGCTGCGTGTGCGTAGGCACACGAGGGTGTCGCAATCACACCCTGGCTCACGACATGGCGTTCTTCATCATGCTGTGGGACCATGGGACCAAGCTGCACGAGAACCACACCAAGCGCGTGTACAGATTACGGATGTACAGCCGGTGCTGGTGGGCTGGGGCAGGTTGCGGCGAGTCTGGTTCTTGTGGTCTAGCGCAAGACTTCAATACCGTGTCACACGCGGCATCGCGCCCACCATACATGCGCCCTGCTGCGCGTCATAACTCCCCCTCTACCCCTTTGTGCTGGACAGGCGGACCGACCACTCCTGTGAGGGCGTGCGGCAGCTCCAGATGCTGGCGCTGGTGTGCGTGGACGTGTTCGGGTACACGCCCCCCGTGGAGGCTGCTGGATCGATGGGGAATCAATGGGGTGGTGCCGTGGTGGGGAGCGCGCAGGGCCTCCCCCGCCCTGGTATGCTCGTGGCGCGCTGGTGGTGTGTGGTTTCCATCTGTCCACGACCCGTGTGCTCACGTGCTGTGTGTACGTAGCACGGCAAAACGAGGGCGGGGCGGGGGGGGGGGGAGGCGAAGGGAGAGCCCCTGGTAAGCTCATGGCGCGCTGCTGCCAGTCAGCCAGTGGTATGCGTGGTGCGTCCATCAGCCCTGTCCTACCCGCAGCCCTCACATGGGATACCGGCCCCGTTACGGGTTTAGGTCCGTTGTACGGGGCCGTTGTAATACCGGACCCTCGGTACACAGCATACCGGGACCCCCGTTACGGTACCCCTTGGCTACCGGCCCCGTGACGGACCTCCCGCCTCCCATAGGGCTTCACATATAGTCTCAGCCTCTTTCATTCCTAGAGCTACAGCCCATCCGCCATCCACGGTGTGCGTGTGTTAGCAAACTAAACTAAACATATAGCATCGCAGGCATGCATGCGTGTGTGTTAGAGATCACAAGGGAGAGAACAGCAGACATAGGACAATGCGTGCGTGTGTGTGTATATGTGTGTGCGTGCGTGTGTTTGGCTCCGGGAGTGTACTGCACAGCCGCCTTCAGCAGCCCATCGGGTGCTCACCAACCAGCGGTCCACTGGCGGACCCAACTCACACCACCACCACCACGCAAACACAACTAGTGCAAACACTTGACTACAGCGCGCGGACATGCCCGCAGCCAACTTCATAATGTCATAACAATGAACGTCCGGGTTTGTGCCTCCAGTGCAGCGTCGCAGCCAACAGTCACCCGCCACAAACAAGCCCATCCGCCTGCTGGGTCATTCCGATGCTGCAGCAGCCGATCCGCCTACCCCGCCCAATGGTTCTTTGCTTTTGTGTTCTGGAATCAATTGATTTCAGAACCATCGCAATGCCTTCCATCCACGCGGCCTGTGCGTCCGAAGCAGTGTTAAGCGCCCACATCAATCAGCAATCCTACCCGCCTGGCCACAGCATGCCACTCCGCATACCATTATACTATTCAGCAGCTGACCGGCGGCCAACTGGGCGATGGGCGCTGTAGGCATTACTGTTTGGCCGGCGGACTGGCGGCGGACACACCGCCGCCTTGCTCGCTCCCGCCAAAACAGCTATAGCAGTACGCATGGCTCAGAAAGTACCGTACGCAACTCGAGCGGCAGTCGGCCTCACAGCAAGACTGCACTCCCCACACATGGGGCTGTCGTCGTCCAGCTAATTGGCTTGTTTATTTGGCACACACAGCCGGTCGATGGGGCGTAGCAAGAATGTGGCCTAACAATACCCCACCACTCATTCCATCACCAAACACCCATTCCTTCGCTGTTCAGATACGGTAAATGGGTGACAGCAGCACATCCTGCACATAAACATAGTAAGCCATTGCGATCTTAATGTGTAAATCTTGTGCCGTGCAACCCGCACTCGCTGTCCGTGTTGCGTCGTGCCAAACACACACACGCAAGTGGTGCCACCAACCACCTGCACTACGTACTGTGTGCCGCCCCCACCCGCTGCCCTAGGCCACAGCCGCCACAGCCGCCGCAACGTCGTTGGCGCAACGCCGCGACGTACTACCGCTAGGTACCGCGGTCGGAAACAACACCGCACCGCAAGGCCAGCACGGCACCAGCAACTGAATCTGGACTGCCACTGCATGCACCACCCGCCGTGGCCACCGCCCTCTGCTGACACACCGCCGCAGCCGCCACAGCCTCGCTGCACACTCGTTCCGCGCTTCCGTGCAAACATGACGCCCGCGCCTACCTAGCCCTAGCCCACTTGCAGCTTCCAATTAGGAATCAATGAGTATTTCACTTCCATTTCTCTTGGCGCTCCTCTTACGCTTACGCCCCTCTTGCGTTCCTGTCTACTTCGTTGCTTCGCGGGTTCCTGTCCCGCATCCATTCCCAACCCTTCAACATACCCATTCCACCCCAGCCCCCCCCCTGCGTCCCGCTCCCGGCTCCTGCCGGGTACTGCGCCCTCTATTGCCCAAATCGCCCAATTGCCTTCCTTACTAGCCAGGGCCAGGGCCAGGGCTGCTGGCAACCGCGCGCAGCCGCACCTCCAGCTGCCGCACCTCCGCCCGCTGCTCCTCCTCGGTGCCGTCCAGCCGCGACAGCCCCAGGTCGATCACCACACAGCGCGGCTCCTCCGCCTCCGCCTCCGGCGCCGCCTCCGCCTCCGCCTCCGGCAGCAGCAGCATGAAGTTGCTGAGCCGGATGTCGCCGTGCAGGAAGCGCCCCCGGCCGCCGCCGCCGCCGCCACGGCCGTGTCCTCCTGGCAGCAGCACAATCTCCGCCGCGTGCAGCCGCTGCAGCGCGCGCACCGCTGCCGCCGCCACGGCCGGCGTGATGTGCCCGCCGCCCCGCACCACCGCCTCGCGCAGCGTCACGCCGCGCACACGGCTCGTGGCTATCAGGCGCACCTCGCCGTCCGGCCAGACCCGGCTCGGCTCCTCCTCCAGCTCGTCGTCGCCCGGCTGCGGCGGCGGAGGCTCCACGTCCGCCAAGCGGCTCGCGACCAGCAGCCGCGGCAGCCCGTCGCCCTGCAGCCGCGCCAGGGCGCGGTACGCGCGCCGCTCCGTCTCGAAGGCCGCTATGCAGCGCTCGTCCGTGTTCAGGAACTTGAGCACAGCCGCCTCGCCGTCGACGAGGCCGAGGCAGGAGACGCCGGCGTAGCCCTGATGCAAGTCCTCCGGGTAGCTGGTCTCGCAGTCGGCCTCAATGCGTGGCCGCGGCAGCCGGGCCCGGTGCGGCTCATCATTACCAGGCGCGGCGGTTGCAGATGCCAACTCAGGTGCAACGGCAAAGGCGCCCTGCTGTTGGCACCGCAGCTGCTGCAGCAGTGAGACCGGCTGCGCCTGCTCACCGGCCGCTGACTGCCATGCGGCGTTCGCTGGCGGCCTTGTCGCTCTGCTGCCACTGCCACTGGCAGCCGGCCCCGCACCGCCCGCCGCCTGCCCGCCCGCGTGCCCCACGCTGCCGGCTGCAGCAGCCCCGCCGCCCTGCTGCCCCTCATGACCATCCCCACCGCCGCGCATGCTCGGCCCTGCAGCCGGCCCGGGCGGCCCCGGCCGCGGCGGCAGTGCTGCTGGCCGCCGCCGCGCGAGCATGCTGCCGCCACCAAGTGGAGCTGGGCGGCTGAGCACGTCGAGCAGGCTGAGAAGCATGATGTACAGCATGGCGGCCGCCGCCGTGGCGGCCGGCTGCTCTGCCGTGTACTCATTGGTCGCCAGGAAGGGCCCGGCCACATGCAGCACGCCATCACGCACGCCAAAGGTGCGGCCGCTGCGGCCGCTACCGCCGCCACCACTGGCCATGCCACCAGCCACACTGCCACCGCCGCCGCTGCAGCCGCCGCTTCCACCTCCAGTGCCAGTGCCAGCGCCGGGGCCGCCACCACCGCCGCTGCAGCCACCATCGCTTCCGGAAGCACCATCTGACGCACGTGCAGCGGCGGTTTTGCTTCGGGTTGCGGCGCCGCTGCTCTTGTAAATGACGGCTGCTGCTGCTGCTGCTGCTGCTGCTGCGCATACTGGCGCCTGGGCTTGGCCCCGTTGAGCCCCCGGCGCGCCGGTGCGGCGCACGGGCCAGACGGCGTAGTGGCTGCAGAGAAGGGCGTACGAGACGTCGAGGTGGTGCATGTACGTGTTGACCTGCATTTTCGACATACGTAAATATGTACAGAGGATGGATCACGGCTCGATTGCTTGACGGAAGCAGCCCAGCAGCAGCACGGTAAGCGTTGAGCCCCGCAAGTGTGCGAAGGTAAAGGCGAAGACTCTGTACGCCGCTTTATTACTCCACACAAACCCGCCGGTGCTCCTGCTACCTGCTGCCGATAACCCCACACACAAGAGGCTGCATGTGGACATGTGCGACGGACGCACCTGTGCGAATATGGCCTTGGCGCGCTTGTCCCCAGCGTTCCAAAGCTCCACCAGAGGGAGCGGCTCTCCGTTTTCCGTCACCAGCGGCGCTGGCGCCTTCATCTCTGCAAAGCAGCCGCAAAGCTTCCACAGCTGCTGTGTCGTGGCATCTACGACGCCCACACTAAACGAGGCATCTGGAAGCAGCGAGTCACCCGCGGACTGCTGCGCCTGCTGGCTAGGCATCGCGCCTAGGTCGTTCAGCCTGTGCTCAACAAGCCAGGCGACACGGCTTACGAGGTTAGCCGCCCTTGCAGCAGCCGGCCCGGTTGCAGCAGCAGTGCCAGCCGCTGGCTCCGCCCCAGCAGCCGCAGCCGCAGCCGCAGCCGCAGCCACAGCCGCAGCCGCAGCCGCAGCCGCAGCCGTGCCAGTCGCTGGCTGCGCGCCTGCAGCGCCCGCAGCAGTGCCAGCCGCCAGCTGGGCCCCAGCGACGGCACTGGAAGCCGCGGCACCTGCTGCAGCTGCACTTTCGCTGCTGGCCTCTAACCTTTCCAAAAGACCGTTTGTAAGGTTTGCCAGCACCTCAAGGAGCCAGAATGTGCGGATGCCGACAACACCGTCGTTGGTCAACGGGACAGGCGGCCCTTGGTGCGGCTGTTGCACCCTGTTGGTGGTCCAAACACGATAGATACAGCGACAAGCGTGTTTGTCGGGAGAGTGTCTGGTGTCAGTGCGCATCCACCCGCAGGATGAGCATGGGCATTCTTGGACATGCTGGGACAGGTGCGCTCATCATCAACCACATGTGAACCGTGTGCGTGGTTCGTGACGCCCTCACCGAATAAGGTCGCCACTCGCCTTCCTGAAGATGCCATCGGCGTCCTCGATCAGCGTGAGCACCTCCGCTTCAAAGCTACTCCCACCGCCGCTGCCCTTCGCGATACCACTGCGGCTGCCGCCCTCCGTGCTGCTGCTACCACCCGTAGTGCTGCCGCCACCGCCGCCGCCCGCCTTGCCGCTGCCTGTGATGCAGCTCCCCCCAGTCGCTGTGGAGCTGCCCGCAGCATCGTGACTGCCGTCGCGTCCAGTCAGAACACGTGCCAAGCGGCACAGAAGCGCGTCAACACGTTCTCCTCTCTCCACAGTCGTCCAGACGTTCAAGGCTTTGGGCTCCGGATGCCGCACGGAGTGCGAGCTGGTGCTGGCACTGCCGGGTGGCGGCAGCACCGCGTCCTTGCGCGCGGAGGCCAGGAAGACCTCTGGCCGAACGCCTGTCCATGCGTGATCGTGTTGCACGCGTGCAAGAGCGTCAGCCTTGCCTGACAACATACCACACGCATCGCACAGACTAGTATGAGCCCATCAAAGCGTGTAACGTACATCGCAAAGGCCCTCCCGCATCCTTGCACCCACAACCCACACGAGCGTGCATGCGGGCGACACTGCGGCAACCTACAGGCGTTCCACGCGCGGCACTCCCACGTATCCATCCTCCATACCCAAATGCAGGACAGCGTGTCACCTGATGCTACGGTATTAATGACGTCCTGTGTTGCGGTTTCAACCGCCGCAGTCGTGACTCCCGCGGCATTGGCCACGGCTCTCGCGAAGGTGAAGACACCCTCGTTTATCCCTGCAATCCATATCCGCTTATTCAGCAGATTCACCATGGGTGCCTTCGCGCTTCGACAAAGTCACAAACACAGCGGGCGCGCAGCTTATCATAAAGCCATCCCGACAGAACAAGCTCATCGCCGGTGCATGCTGTTTGCTCACCCTCCTCCACTTTTGGCCAACTGCAGAAGCCATGTTTAGCTAGGTTCTGAACCTGCTGCTGTGTCAAGCCTCCGTCGAGCCAACGGCGTTTGAGCTCCGGATCGACGGCAGGAAACGATAGAGGCTGCATTCATAATCCGAGGAATGATGAGGATGGAAAAGTATGCCTGATGGGCCTGCGGGCCCACGGAATGAGGGGCCAAGGTGACAGGCAGCTGAGATTTTGGCCTTTGGGTACGTATTTGCCGAAGGCAATTGCTTGATACAACAAACTTCTTACACGGCTCAAGCCAATTTGAATACAGCCCCACACCAGCATGCGCAGGAAGCATGGAAGCGATGGTGGTCGAGGGGGCATCTAGGGCCTGCATTCCACATTTCCACGCCCCTCGTACACAGCTTGACAGGTGTGGGTGCTACAAATTCTCTGACGCTGGCATGTACCGCTCCTCTCTATAGCTGTGTGCCGGGGCCGTCATCGGCGCTGGGGTGCACAGGGTTGGGGCGGGGGCGGGGGCAGCGGGGGCTGGCGGGGGCAACCCAATGGGGAATCACCTGCCTGTCCCTTCACTGCCACAGAGCCGCCTGTGCGCGCGGCGGCGCCGTGCGTTCCCCAGCCGTCGCCCCCGCAGCCGCCGGACGCCCCTACGCGTCGCTGCCGCGGTGCCGCCCCCGCGGCGCGTGTGTGTGCAGCCGCCGTCTGCGGCCGCACCTCCCACTCTTTTGCTGCCGGCTTCACGGCGCCCGGCGTGCCACCGCATTGCCTCGCCCTCGCCCGATGCACAGAATGACAGAAGCATCCGTTGCGTGCATGCGCGGCGGTGGCCCCCCATTCTGTTATGTTACAGCTGTGGGGAGACTTCTGCCCCGGGCCCGAAACACGGCCGCTGCAGCCTTTGGACTGGCGAGATCGCCGACAACCTGAACGGCATACACGAACCAAGTCTACGGCGGTCGAAGCGCACATTGCATCTCGCTCGCACAACCTGCGCACAAAACAGCAGTCACACACAGCAAGAAAGAGATCGCACCCTGGTCAACCCCCACTTGCTTTCATTATTTGCAGGCTCGGTCATCTCGGTCACCCAAGTCGCCCCACGGCTTTGCGTATCACGCCCCCCCCCCCCTCGTATCACGTCCAGTACGTGTCCGGCCGCCCGCCCCCCCCAATACGTGTACCGCCCCCAGTGCGCATTTCTGTATTACGTATCCGCCCGCTTTGGTTTTCTCCTAAGTGATGTGTCCGCTTTTTGTCGCTTTTGTCCTTTGCTAGAAAGGGGGCAGACAAGGGGGCAGACAAGGCCCCGTGGAGGAGGAGAGTGCGGCGCCGCCCAAAAAGCGGCACAAGCGCGCGGGCTGAGGAGCTGACTGGTGTCTAGGTAGCGGTCCGCAGTGGGGCGAGCAAGGCCTGTGGTGTTGTAGGCAGCAGTGGTACGACAAGTAGTGCGGCTGCTGTTGACTCCTGCACTACGTGTTGGCTGGCTCCTGCTGTGGTGCCGCGACTGTTGGGCACCTAGGTTTGGCTCGGTGCCTGTTCAAACCGACCCCGGCTATGTCCGGACGATGAGCCGATGAGGACGTTCGGCCTCAGACAGTGGAGGGCCTGAGCCCCTTTTCCCTGACACAGAGAAACACTTGTCTCTTACAGGATCATGAGAATGTATCGCAGTCTTTGGGATATTGATTGAAGAGCTATGGGATTGACCTGCAGGGAGGCTCACGAGCAAATAAGAACATGTGATGCCAGCCGTGAACACCGCCTTCTGAATGGCGCCCCTGAATCACCGACTGCTCCATCCAGCTCCAAGCAACACAGGCTGGAGGCGCTAACCCCGCCGCCACTCCCAAGCACGCACACAGCTGACAATACACTGCTGGGGACCCTACGGAGCGAAATGAATAACATAAGCATTGCCGTAGTGCCAGCACGCGTGGCATGAGCCGGGCATTTGCCACCGGCGCCCTCCGCTCAAACAAAACAGCAATGTCACTGCGCGCTTCAGTGACAACCAGAGATCGCAGAGCCCGCGCGCGCGACACATGACACCTGTACTACCTCTCCTTGTCATGATCTAATGCGTAACTGCGCGCCTGTGGGGCGCCTACGCTATCGGCATCAACATCGGCGTCCTTAGCGGTTCGTATGTAACGCGCCCGCTTTCGCCTAACGTGCCTTCTCTTGTGTCCCATCGAGCTATTACCACCCAGAGGGCACGACGCGCAGCAACGCAGAGGACCGTTGCGGAGCGTGTCCAGCGTTCTTCCGCCCTCCCTCAGCACGAAGCAAAGACAGGGCTTGCGTTCGTGCCAAGGCTCATAAACACCGTCCTCGATGCCGTGCGAGAACCTGCCAAGGGCACACACCCTAACACATAGCAGTTCTCGGACGAACTGACACCAGCAGATAGGCGATATAACAAAGAGTATGCTGACGATAGGTGCGGAATGAGTGCGAAATCACCTTAAATGGCCTCGGGGTCTGGCTTCAGGCCCACGACCCGCAACTCAGGCACTGAGCCCGTAACCAAAGCACACATAGAATCACATGCAAGCGATAGTACCATGCCACAGAAGGGCTCGCACATGCAACAAGCGTGCAAAAAGGGTTCAGACACCTGTGGTAGACATGCTGAAACGTTCCTGCGCGGGCACGGTTCGGCACCTCGTGATACGACCTCACTTCGGCCGAGACGCACAAAACCCTGGATCCTGCACACACGCATACCAACCGTCTGTTCCCTACGACCGGGTACACGCCAGGTACGGTCACAGGTTGGGGCGTGACATCCTGAAGCCCGGCACACGTGCCTACGTCGGCGGCGGAAGAAACGTCCTTGCTGACGCCTCCTCAACAAGATTGCAGCACCAGTATGTTTGGGAATTGGTAAGAGGTAATCATGATAAGCCAAGCCGTTGCATAGAAAACCATACCGTCCAAGTACGGTACCAGCGCCGCTGACCTCGATCCATGGGCCAGTTGAGCAAATCAGCTTTCAATTATGCATTTGACATACATATCAGTGCTCGAAAAGCAGTTCAATGACCATTAAAACCACATCTCCTGAAAGTACCCCCCCCCCTCCCCGCACAGCAGCCGCAGTCCAGGCCCGGCGTATCATTTGCAACACGCAATCAAGGCTCACCCATTTCAATACATGGCGCACGCCATTACCCATTTGCACAACAGTACAGTGAGTCATCGTTTCAACAAATTTCTGTTGCACAGTCTTGTTGCCATGGCATGGTACTACAAGTGGCTCTCACTCGGTGTTGACCAGAGCGCCCGCCGACGGTCCACTGCAAACGTAAACATGGAGGCACGGACATCCTAGTACAACCAACCAAACCCCCAGCGCCAATCCTAGCACTCCCATACCGGTACACACATACTGCGGTGAATTCTACATACATGCTAGCAGGCGCCAGACGTACGGGTCCGTCTGTCTCTGACTCTCTGCCGTTGCCTAGGGCAGCGTGCGACGCAGGCACAATGATGGCTGCTGCGCCAGCTGCTGCACCAGCTGCCACCTACCTACCAGCTAGCCACCACAACAGCAGCTGGGCAGGAGGCGGCACGCATGTTTAATTATTGACGAGGGAGATGTAGACAAACGTTGCGACACAGAAGGAGGCGGCAGGCATCAGCAGCCGCGCTACAGGCCGCCGCCGTGTCACTGAGTGTGCTGCTGCATACGCTGCTCGCCTAGGTACCCCCGTGCGTAGCCCAGCAGGCTCAATCAAGCGAGGCAAGGCGGCGGGGTACGTTAGTTGCGCAGGTTCCAGCCGTTAGTTGCGCGCCTCACGTAATGTAAGCCGCCGCAGCCTCCTCCGGTGCCTCCCGCGCCAGGCCCACAAGCAGCAGCAGCGAGCGCCAGCAGGCGGCCGACAGCCGCCGCCGCCGCCGCCACGCTTGGCTTGTCGTTACTTATCTTTGCTGCTGCCCGCCCCCGCCGCCCGCCGCCCCCGCCGCTGCCGCCACAGACCTGACGCCATCCAACTCCTACGCGCTGCAGAATGCCTTGTTGCTGCTGCCGCCGCTGTTGCTGCCAGGCACTGCTTTTCTGCCGCCGCCGCCACCGCCGCTGGCGCCACTGCCCCCACCTAGCGCCGCCAGCTCCGATTCAAGTACGGCCAGCCGCAGCCCCACCAGGCCAGCCAGGTGCGGCATGCCGTTTCCCGCCGCGTAGCGCAGCGCCTCCCGGCCCAGCAGCAATCTGCCGAGGCAGTGCTGGTCAGCGGGGGCGATGCAGGCGGACGCGGGAGTAGAGGCGGATGTGGCGCCGGGGGCGCGCCCAACCGCGGCGGCAGGGGTGTCGCTGCTGCGGCCGCAGCGGATAGGAGGAGCGCCGTCATCAGCTCCGCCCGCCGCCGCACCACGCGCCATCATGGCAGCAGCAGCAGCATCGCCACCGCTGCTGCGGCTGCCATGACCGCTGCTGCAGCTGGCCTGAGGGCGGTTGGGATCACGGTGCGCCGGCGGAGCATGCGGCTGGTCTGTGCTGCTGTAGAGCACAAGGCCGAGGTCGCGCAACAGGGCCCCGGCCGCGTCCTCGTCGTCGTCGTCGTCGTCGTTGTTGTCATAGCCCACAGCCATTGCATGCCCCATGCCCGCATCCTCACCCTCCCCAACTTCAGCAATAGCGCTGGCGCGCGCCGCCGCCGCTGCTGCCGCTTCTACCGTTGCAGCAACCCCGCCGCGGCGGTCGCACCAGCGGCTGAACTGCTGGAGCTCCTCCGCCACAGCCGCCATATCCACCTCCGCCGGCGCCAGGTGCGCAGCGGCTGCCACCCCTGATGCAGCGCCGCGGCCGCCGGCGTCTGCCAAAGACCCTGCTGCTGCTGACGGCGGCAGCAGCAGCACCGGCAGGGACATGCACGGGACGCCACCCCAGCGCACGTCCACATGCAGCAGACCCGGTTCCAGCAGCACGGCGGGGGCTCCATCAGGACCATCAGCAGCAGCGGCAGCAGCGGACTCGCCGCCGCCGCCGCCCAGCCTCATCACCACATCCACCTCGTACCGCTCCACGAACCCTTCTCCAAATTCCACGGACTGCGATTCCAGTGCTGCTGCTAATGCCGATGCTGATGCCGATGCCGATGCCACAGCTGCTCCCGCGCGTCCTGCCCTGGCGCGCGGACCGCCGCGCAGCGGCAGGCGCCGCACCGAGACCGGCAGGTAGCGACGGCGCTGCCGCAGCAGCACCTCGACCCCGGCACCGCTGGCGACAGCTGCCGCCGCCCCGCTGCCGCCGCCACAGCCGCCGCCCTCAGCGCTCGCACTCGCCCCCAGGCGCGGCGGAAACCAGAGCTCTAGGCCCAGTACTGGAACCAGCCGCGCCGCCGCTGGGCGGCGCTGGGCCGCTGCTGGTCCCGACAGGCCGGGCTGCACTACTGCTGGTGGTGGCAGTAGCACCACGCGTGGAGTGAGTGACAGGAAGCGCGGCGCCAGCGCGGCCGCATGCGGGCCGCCGCCGCACGCACCACCTGCTGCAGCAGCGACGGATCCGTGGAACGCTGCGGAGGCTGCCAGTCGGACCGGGCCCTGCGGCGCCGCCGTACCAGCCCCAAGCACCTCCGCCGCCCCTAGCAGCCCTACTGCTGCTGCGGTGCTGCGGTCCTCCGTGGCCGCCCCGGCCCCATCCCCCGCGTGGGCCGGCAGTAGCTGCGCCTGCGCCTGAAGCGGCAGCGCCTTCATCAGTCCGTGCACGTGCCCTAACTCCAGCAGACTAAGCGGCGCGGCCACAACCGCATGTGCATCGGTGCCGCCGCCAGCGCCAGCGGCGCCGTCCGCGAACTGCCGCCGCCGCCGCCGGTGTGCGCCAAGACCGACGCCGCCAGCTGGGTTCAGCTCCACATACTGAAACACCAGCTCCACGCTGCGAGCGGCAAGAACGCATGCGAGATTGCACCATGAGGTTTGGTTTGTGTCACAGGAGTTGTGAATTGCTCTCCTGACACTTCACGTTCCTGTGACATTCGGAGCGAGCGAGGCGACGCCAGCAACAACAGCGACCCGGGCGCGCGCAGCACATGCCAGCAGCAACGCTACTCACAACTCAATAGTCTAACGGCAGAACGCATCCCATACTGCGACAAAAGAGACCCACTCACCAGCCCCGTCGCATGCAGGCGCCGCTCAGCACACGTCCGTGCCGGGCCAGCGCCTCCGCAAGCCGCTCCCGCCAGTCCGGCGGCAGGTCCTCCGGCTCCATGCCGTCAATCTTCAGGAACTGCGTCGTGTGCCGTACGAAGCTGCGGTACGGCGGCTGCGCCGGCAGTGGCCGCGGCGGCGGCGGCGGCGGCGGCGGAGCGGCAGTGGGTGCGGCGGCGTCAGCTGCTGGCTGCTGCCCGCATTGTGCGGCAGCTGCCTGCTGCTGCAGCCCCCGCTGCCGTGCTGCGCGGTCGTCGACGTCTGCGCTAGCGCTTGGCGGCGGTGGCAGCTGTGGCGATGGCGGCACTTGTGTCGTTGCCGCCTCCAGGAGCTCCAGGGGCCTGCCCGTCACACGGGCATTGGCGGCAACTCCAGCTGCGTCAGCGGCTGATGTTGGACCCCGCTTGGTGTTAGAAAAGCACAAGGAGAGGAAGGGTCGACACCGTGCGTGCACCGACTTGGTGTGTGTCTCATCAGCATCATCATCATCAGCAGCAGCCCCTGCGGCGGCTGGCACGACTGCCGCCGCCGCCGCCGCCATGTGGAGGGTGCAGGCGGCGGCGGCGGCGGCTGCTGCGCCCAGGCGCGCTGCAGCCGCCACCTCCCTCCCTCGCAGACCCGCCTTCTCGTTCGGGCTAGGCGCACCATTGACACCAGAACTGCTGAGCGCATGGCTGGAGGCACCGCACACGTCTGCTGCGGCGTCCTGCTGCAACGCGCCCATGGCGGCCGCCGCCGCCAGCGCCGCCAGCGGTCGCGCCTGCTGCCGCTGCCGCCGACGCTGCCAGCGCGACAGGCAGTGCAGCCCCATAGTAGCGCAGCCAATGAGGACGCTCTGAACGGCGGGCCACACAATGCTGAAGCCGCGGAGCGGGTCCACTTGGCTGCGGGCATTCATCGTCATGTCACAGGAGGGTTCATTCGTCACATGCAGTCATGCAGTGGCCCGCGCGCCGCGTGCGACCGATCCGCAAGGTAAGGCGGAATGGGGTAGTTCATTCCAGAAACCAAAAGCGAAACGACCAAGAGAACCCGAACCAGCCAGCCCAACCAATGGGGGTGGGGTCAAGGCATCATTGAGAGGTGAGCGAGAAGGCACGTAAGGACCAAGGACCGTACGCATGTACGCATGTACGCATGTACGCATGTGCATTGTAATGTTACAGCTGTGGGGAGGGTGTGCAGGCGGCGGCAGGCGCCGTCCGCTGCCGCGCGCAACTGGCTGCCGTTGCTCTTTTCAAGTAACAACAAGCAAACCAGCTACGGTACTCACGTTTCGGGGTTGCTGTACCAGTGACAGAGGATGCATGCGGAGGTTAGGTGGAACGCTAACGTCGCTGTCTCCAGGATAGCGCTCGTTTCCTGCAGTGCGCGCGGTGAGGAGCGAGGTCAGAAGCGGTCCAGTTCGGTCTTCACTGGTCGGTAACGCGTGGCCGGCACGGCGCGGCACGTTTGTTTTGCGGCAACGCTCGACAAGAGACACTTCCTATTCGCAACGCCAGGCGGCACTGGTGTCAACGCCTCGCATTTCCCGCCATGGCCTCTGCACAACCCGCTCCACTCGCTGGCTCACCCGCAGCGAAAGGAAGCAGAACAGGGCGCCAGGCCAGTGCTGCTGCAGGATGACGTGGCGTTGAGAGGGTGCGAGCTGGTGCCCGGGGCCCAGGGCCAGCAGGTAGGCGAAGGGGAGTGTGCGAGCTGCAAAAGCAAGTGCGTGAGCAGTCGAGCAGTCAGGGGAAATGATAGCTGCTTGAGTCTGATGCCGGTGGTGACGGGCTGTGCCGAGGGACCGGGAACTAGGGGACCGGGTAATACCGTGCGAGATTTTTTGCCTCGTCTCGCCCCCGCCCCCGGTGATTCAAACCATGTCGTGAATGGGCTCCAGCTTTGAGCATGGACTTACACACATACGCCGCGAAGGGCGCTCCGACGTGCCAATGAAGGTTGTCAGGAAGCGTGAGCGCTGATAGTAACCGAACAACCCAAGCGTAAGTAACCAGAGTGTTCCAAGCTCCATCATGCCCCAAGCGAAGCAGAGAGGTCGCCGCGCCGGCCCATGTCTCCTCTTGTCTCTTTGCCACCAGGAGCCCCACTACGGGCGCGAACATTCCAAGCAATATCTCTGCATGGCGCTTGTCACGGCTCCGTGATGCAGCCGTAGGACGGTTCATGCTCCGCGAAAGACTCTCTAAACTGGCACCGTATGTCCCCGGCAGCAGAATATCAATACGCTGAGGAACTACATCAGAGTGAGTATCCAAGCGAAGCGACGAAAACTCCAGGTCATGGCACTGCAGGGCTTCTGTCTTACTGGGCTTCTGTCTCGAAGCGCCTTATGCGGGCAATGGAGTTTGGGGCAATAGGATCCAAGGGCCCTAAAGTCGCTCGTTTTCCCCCGCTTCGCAAAATTTAATACATATTAGCATCATACGCAGTAACTTCAACTCTCCCCGCGCCAACCGGTGCGCAATTTCGGCATGCGTGTCGGCCCCCCTTGCAGTGCTCGCCGCTCGGCACCCCAAACCCCCCCAACGCCCCCGAGCCCTCCCCCCCCCGCTACAAACGTACACACTTCACTTCCATAACAAATATGTGCATATATATCAGCTGTGTTGCTCGTTTGCCGGCGATTTGTGTACGTATGTAGCGGGGGGGGAGGGCTCGGGGGCGTTGAGGGGGTTTGGGGTGCCGAGCGGCGAGCACTGCAAGGGGGGCCGACACGCATGCCGAAATTGCGCACCGGTTGGCGCGGGGAGAGTTGAAGTTACTGCGTATGATGCTAATATGTATTAAATTTTGCGAAGCGGGGGAAAACGAGCGACTTTAGGGCCCTTGGATCCTATTGCCCCAAACTCCATTGCCCGCATAAGGCGCTTCGTTCTGTCTTACTGGGCTTACTGGGCTTCTGTCTTACTGGGCTTCTGTCTTACTGGGTCTTTCTTCCTTCTGTCTTACTAGGTAAATGTAGCTCACGCCCGCAGCTATAGTCTGGGAACCGAAAACCAGGTTCAGCAATTGGGTTTCTAAAACCTGTGGAAGCGCGCCGCCGCAATGCGGCGTGTCCGGCCATGGCATCCCCTATCAAGTACCATGTTTCCGCATGTCGCATTCACATACTCTGACATCTCCTGTCCCAGGCATCCACTGCACGCAGCTTAGCGGCCTTGAGATTTTCTACACAAGAAACACGTCTGAGTCCACCCAACAACTTCCACACATTGGTAGGTCGCGCCACGGCCTCGCCACCGCAGCCCGCCGCGCCCGACAGCCCAGCGCCCCGATACAGCGCAGCATACGGTCATGAAGACAGCGTGTGTTGGGACGCCCCGCTTTACCAGCCGTTTACCGCCTCTGCTTGCCGCTTTGCCTCGCTTTCGCGTTTCGCATGCATTCGCATAGCCTCAGCAGCACATGTCGGTAAGACATGAGCACGCACGACGTCGTGGGGTGGGATGTAAGGCTCCCTTGCATGCCGAACCTCCCGCCTTCCACACCACATCGGCCCCAAACCGTGCAGCGCGTGTCCCTGTGCCAATCAGTGCTGCTGAGCAGTACATGAATGGATGAGCAATGCGCACCACGCGTTCAAAGCAAGTCTTCCACCCGCCCTTACTAACGCCCTTGGATGGACGATGATCGATGCTCATTGTTGGGCTCACAATCTAAGGCCCCCCCAGAGACAGTGATCAAGTGGGGGGCGGGGTCCCTTCGGGCCCTTCCGCCCGACTTGTGTGACTTGTCACCTGTGATACACCAATAATGAATGAAGGAGTTGACGCGTTGGAGTTAGGACAATGTGCCGGCGAAGGCTGATACTGTGGCGCTGTGAGCTCTTACGTAGTTGGAGTATGTTTACAATGTATTGGAACTGCGAAACTACGCGGTGCAGAAGAGGCGCCCGCCGTCCGAATTGGGGCACCCGGATTCGGACATGGTTCCCCTTTCGGACACGCCCTGTCTGGGCCCGGGCTGCCGTCAGGACACCCCCCGTTTGAACCGGTTCAGACCGGGTTCGGACCAGGTTCGGACCAGGTTCGCACAGAAATGCCCGGTTTCGAACGGCCTGTGTTTCCCCGAGTGAGGCCCATCGCTTGCATGAGTGTCAGACTGCCAGTTGCCTGCGCCGTGTCTTCCAGCGTCGCCATCTGCTCCTGCCGCTCTTGCTGCTGCGCTAAACGCTTTAGCTGACCTAATTGACCTAGTTGCCCTAGCTGCTCGCTCTCTTGCCGCTCCCGCTGTCATTCCAGCAGGGCCGCCAAGTGGGCCGCCAACGCATACTCCAACAGGTCCCGGCTGGCGACCAGCAGCCGGCCGGCAAAGCGCTGCTCCAGCTGCGCTGGCGTGGCCATGTCGTAGGCCGCGGCCGCCAACAAGGCTTCTGCGCTGCTGCTACTGCTACTGCCGCTGATGCCGCCAATGTTGCTGCTGCTACTGTTACTGCCATCGTCGTGACCACCTCCACTCCTGCCACCAGCAGTAGTGCCGCCACCGTACACGGCGGCCAGGCAGTTATCGCCGCCGTACAGCACTGTGCCCAGGTCGTACAGCAGGGCCCCGGCCGCGTCATCGTCGTCGTCATCCTCGTTACCTCCATCACCTGGCTCTGCGGCCTCACTACTGCCGCCGTCGGTCGCCCCAGGAGCGCCTGGGAGAGCTCCACAAGACACAGGGGTGCCCCTGACCCCTGACAAGACACATTCATTGACTAAGGTTACATTCCAATACAAGCAACGGTATCAAGCCCGGCCAGAAACACCAAAATAGAAGTTGTCCCTGGCCGCGTCCCTGGCCCGTCTAGCCCGTCCAGAGACGGGGCGCCCGGCAGGGCGCCCGGCCCATCCCTGGGCATGGGACACCGCTAAACCAACAATCTGGGGGTCTTAACTGCGGCCTGAGACGGAGCCTCTAAGCTATATGGCTCAGAGTATTGCCAAGTATCAGATCATAGCTTAGCTCTTCTGAGCGGCTTGGTCATTGTAAAGCCCTACCTAGTTCATAGTTCGCCAGGCTATTGTCCCTGCATCACAAATGGCCACAACCGAGCCAAACATGAAAATAGAGCTTCAAAGTATGATGATTTCAAGCGCGCTGAATTTCACCGAGGACGATCCGTGCCTGGTTCTTCAGACGAACGATGCTGGGCTGCAGGCGCACAACCCAACCAGCGCGCCCGGGTCAAGCCAGGACGAGTTGGTGCAGGCCATCCTGAACGCCGGCATGCGGGTGTGCATGGGAATGGATGCCTTGCGCAGGCGCAGGGTAGCTCTTTGAACTGAGAGTTGCCCAGGCCTGAGCGAGGCTGCCCACTTACTGTCCTTGTCTGAGCGTCCTCACTTATATTGCCCGACCTTGGTTCATTGTGCTGGGCCTGCGTTGCATGCAGGCGGCTGAGCATGCGGACGGCCGCGCGTCCAAGAAGTACTTTTATGGCACCGCGAGCGCGTGGATTGCTGCGCTGAATGCGCTCGGCGCGATTGCCTGGGCTAAGCACGCGCACAACGTGCCGGACGTGGGCGAGCTCTGGCAAGTGACGGGGCCGGCCGCATCGCTGCACTTCATGCAGGTTCTCGTGCCGTTCAACGAGTGAAGGATTGGCAAGAAAACAGCGCTCACCTGCGCCATTCCATTACACCGGGCGCCGCCTGAAGCACTTGGCAGGTGCTGCGGTTGTGACGCTCCGCGGCCTCATGGCCGCCCGGGGCTTCTTCGGGCCGCCCGGGGCTTCTTGGGCCGCCCGGATAGTCTGTTGCGCAGTGCTGCTGTTATTCGCTGAGATAGGCGAACAGCCGACACAGCCGAGACAGATGTCTGGAAGGGTACGTGTCCTACCAGTTATGCGTGTCGTTGCGCCAGGGCCTGGAGGTAGCATAGTTGTTGAGTTGACATGCGACTGCCATTTCCTTGACAGCGGTGGTTTGGGGCCGTTTTGATTGCGTGCATATGCGCGTGCAATGATGCAGGGCTGCCGCGTGTGGCGCTTGGATACGTGGAGGTTCGTGGGGTGTGTGCATCGGCGGACAGAGCCAGGGGTGCTTGTGCTGCTACTACTGCTTCGTGGCAATCGCGCAAAACTGGCAAAGGTGTGTAGGTCGCTAGGGCCGCTAGGGCCATGGCTTCGGCGGCCTTCGTTGCTGACCTTCGACTCTACACAAATTTCTGCAGCCCTTTGCGGGCTCCCACGGCAAGTGTTTTGGTTTGGAATGGGTTCTGAAATCAGGAATTTCGGCATGGCGCTTGTCTCCGAGGTCTCAGTCGCCCGGGCGGGCGGCCTTAGGCGCACATGGCGGCCGCGGCCCTGGGGGAGCGGTGCTACGCGTGCTCTTGGCTGCTAGCCTTCTGAACTTCATGCACGCAGGTATTTGGAGGCTCTCGTGGTCTCTGGAGGCCTGGCGTGGACCCTTCAATGTGCATCGGTCTGCTTGTGGCTGCGTCGCGGCCTGGCGTGCTGCTGCCTCAGCTGGCTTGCACCGTCTTCTGTGCTCTCGTCAGCATGTGGAGATGCCTAGCTTTGGTGGTGTGACCGGGTTGTCTAACGCGTTCGCTTGCGCTGCATGTATGATTGAGCCTCGCGGCTCGGACTGTGCCTTTGGTACGACAAGCATGTGGTTTCATTGCTGTGTGCATGCCCCGCGCTCGGCAGCCCCGGGAACAACCCCTTGTTGCACGCAATAGGTTGCCCGTGTGGACCTTGGATTTTCACGGTGGTGCTTCCGGCACCCGTATAGAGCTGAGGGGTTATCGGCACCCCGGACGAGTAAGAGGACCCGTATTGGTGCTTGGGCTTGCTCTCTGTCTGCTGGGCTGTTGCCTTGTGGGTTGCGGGTAGGCGTTGGTACCTTGGACAGCGCTTTGAGCACAGACGTGGGTTTTTTGCTTAGCGGTGCATTCATGAGCCGCGCGCATCGTGATGCTGTGTTAGGAGTGGCTTTGGCGGGCATGTGCCTAGCTTCGAACGACTGCACAGCTGTGAGTTGGGTCGGCAGCCACGCAGGGGTGGCGGTCGGCTGCACTCTTCGGAGCGTGGTTCCCCTGTGCCACGACGGTGTTTACACTGTCCCCTTCTTGTAATCCGCAATCATGTGCGCGTGCAATGATGCAGGGCTGCCGCGTGTGGTGCTTGGATACGTGGAGGTTCGTCGGGTGTGTGCATCGGACAGAGCTAGGGGTGCTTGTGCTGCACTGCTGCTACTTCTGCTACGTGGCAACGTCTTCACATGGGCTTTTCCTTCATATGGTTATATGGCGGTGCCGTGCTGTTGTGAAGGCGGGCGCTGTTTCAAGGCACGGTTGATAGGTAGGAGAGTCCCTTACTGACGATGGGTCATGTGGGTATTGCGAGGGGACGAGAGATGGGAGCGCATTGACAACACCCGGGAACTCACACAATGGCCCGGCCCGGGCACCAAAATGATTGCTGGAAACGTCCTGGTGCCCAAGCACGCCCGCCGGCCCCAGTTGCAACACTAGAGACGAGATGAGCTTGAGCACTTTACAAGGCTTGAGGTCCATGCAGGCCCCACTCACTCCTTTGAGTCCGGGGGCGCGAAAATGCACATCGGCGCATGGGCGGCGTGGAGCCCTGCAACACGTACCCACCCACGCACAGCCTCCGCCTTCCTCCTCGTAATCCTCCTTGTCCCGCCACTACCAACCTCAGCATCGTCACCATGATCACCATAGTGGATCGGTCACGCGGGCGGCAGGCCGGCGGGCTCGGGTGGCAGCACACACACGTGCCGCATGGTGGGCCGGCCGTGAGGGCAGTTCCACGGCTGGCGAAGCTCTGTGTGTGTGTTAGAGATCACAAGGGAGAGTACTATGAAAGACTTGTGCGTGCGAAGGGACTGTGTGTGTGTGTGTGTGCAGTGTGTGTTTGGTGGAGGTGGTGGAGGTGGAGGGGGCGGGGGTCCAGGTGGCAAGGGGCGGGGTTAGAGGTGAGGAAGCGAGGGGCTCCGGGCACGCGTCGGCACTCGTATCACGTATCGCGTACACGACCCGTTTTGTCACACACCTTGTGTTCCCACCCACGCGCCCGTCACTGCTCCACCCACAGTCACCCCTCAAACCCTGCACACCCACCCAGCCCCGCGCACACACTAGGTTGTCCTGCGTTCTCGATTCACGAGACTCAAGGCGGCAGCCATGTGCTAAACCGCAGTTACAAACACCCACGCACACACCCGCACACGCGCTCACCCGCCAGGCGGTCCAGCACGCGGCGCATCTCGGCCCGGCCCAACGGCCGCCCCACCATGATGGAGCTGCGGCAGGCGCGGCTTGCCAGCATGGACCGCACCCTGTGTTAGACGTGGCACAAGGGAGACAACGTGTTGAGGTTTAGAGCATTCCCGGGCTGGAAGGAAAGCACTAAGGGCTCAAACTATTGTCACGTTCACTACGCTTGTAAGTGCTAGTCGGCTCTTATACGACTCTCTGCACGCTAATACTGATACGGTATATGTTACACGTATAGGACTGTCACCTCTACATTAACAGCAAAGGTCTATGCGCACTCTGCACGCATATATCGCACCGTCGCATGTCGTGTCACTGCATGGGGTTTGCCACGGGTTTGCCTAGTTGGCTGACCGGACTCTCCGAACATCAACACTCCCACGCGGGCAGACAACTAGCAAACACGTATTCGCACACATGTAAGCTATCGCCTTCCTTCACATCAATCGTACACGAGCTGCTCCCGTGTTTCCCTACACAGTCCTCGCTACACGCTGCTCAATCACGTCCCGCTACGCACAGTCGCTAGGCCACGAAGTTATCTACCAAAGCAACACACCGTTACCTGCATCAACTTACGCACACAATCACTGCACACTCGAGATACTCGCAAGTCAGAAACAGAGTTCTCGCACACGCACGTTTCGCAATCACGCACTATTCAAGTTGCACGGATCTCTCACTCCTGGCGGTTACGCACGCATGTCTTCCCCTTCAGTCATGAACGCATGTCCAGATCACAAAGTTAAGTGCTTGCGCAATCCGTCTAGCGCACGCCCATGCCAGTACGGTTTCATGCTAGCAGAACCACGCCGCGTCGCATACACGCAGGGTCCACACCCTCCCACGCGTTCCATACTCCGAAATTCTTGTGCTGCACGCACCTCATGCCAAGCGTATCCCACGTACACGTACATGACTCATGCACGCATCACATACACCTGTCTCCATCCCGCACCTGTCTCCGTCCTGCATATGTCTCCCCATCCCGCAATTCCCGCATTCTCTATCCCGCACACCTGCCTCCATCTGTCACGTCGTGCAAACCAGAAAAGAGTTGGAACAAAGCACATGCGAGGACCGTCGTCCTTTAGGCGAATAAGTGATGATCGTCACCAACATGGTATCGAGGGGGCTCATAACCTGTTGAGGTTTAGAGCATTCCCGGGCTGGAAGGAAAGCACTAAGGGCTCAAACTATTGTCACGTTCACTACGCTTGTAAGTGCTAGTCGGCTCTTATACGACTCTCTGCACGCTAATACTGATACGGTATATGTTACACGTATAGGACTGTCACCTCTACATTAACAGCAAAGGTCTATGCGCACTCTGCACGCATATATCGCACCGTCGCATGTCGTGTCACTGCATGGGGTTTGCCACGGGTTTGCCTAGTTGGCTGACCGGACTCTCCGAACATCAACACAACGGACAAAGCAAGGACCGGCCGTGAGCGATGCGGTGAACGACGCCGCACCCTGTGTGTGCCGGGTGCGTTGGCGTGCGTGGGATGTTCCGTGTGTGTAGGTGTGTGTATTGGCGTGAGGTGAGTGCAGGTAAAACAGGTGCTGCAGCATGGTGGGTCGCCATGCGCGGAATGCATGCATGCATGGAATGCATGCATGCATTCCGAATGCGGATGGAATGCGTGCATGCATTCCGAATGCGGATGGAATGCGTGCATGCATGCATGCATGCACGTCGGTGTTTGCAGACTGACTGACAGACAGACTGACTGACTGACAGCTGTTTGTGTGGGCCCACGCGCGCCAGCGCCAGCGGGGAAGCACGCAGTGCGGAGCCATGGATGGATGCACCATCCACTCATCCCGGCAACGGCACTGCTGGGCCCAGGCCAGCCAGCCAGCCAGCCAGCCACACAGTGCCGCTGCGTGGGCGGCACGGGGCCGTGGCCGTGGCGACACCACCGATACAGCGCCCCTCACGGTCCCCCCGCTGGTCGCTTTGGTTTCTGGAATAAACTAACACCCCTACAAACCATCCTATGGATGGCTACCCCCCAAAACAAAACCCTCACACATCCCAGTCGCCCCACTCACTTGCTTGGCCGCAGCTCCTGCTCCCAAGACCGGTCCGCCGCCGCCGCCGGCCCGCCTCCGCCTCCTCCGCCTCCGCCTGCCGCGCCGCCGCCGCCGCCGCCGCCCCACGCCGCCGCCACCGCCTGCCCCTCCCGCGCCCGCAGCAGCGCCGCCAGCTCCACCACATCCTCCATCCCCAGCTGCCCCGTGGCCTTGCTGACAGGCACACACGACAGCAGCAGCTCGCCCTCGTCGCCCTCACCGCCCTCGTCGCCCTCGAGCTCGACGTCACCACCTGCAGTCCCAGTGGCACCTGCTGCTGCGTCCACAAGGACCACGTCCGCGTCGCTGCCGCTGCCACTGTCGCCGCCGCTGTCGCCGCCGCTGCCGCTGCCCCGCCCCGTCTGCGTCTGCTCCTTCTCTTCCTCCTCCTCCTGCTGCTGCTGCTGCTGCTGGCGGGCTGCTCCATCGGCGGCCGGCGCGGGTGCGGCTGCCGCCGCCGCCGCCGCCGCGGGGGACGGCACCGGCACCAGGCGGCCGCCGCGGGTGCGGCTCACGAAGTCAAAGCCGTTGCGCCGGAACACGTCAATGTGCTCGCTGGAGGCGTGACGTGGCGTGACGTGACGTGCCATGGCGAGGGCGAGGGCGAGGGCGAGTGTATGTAGGGGGGGACCATGGGGGTGGCGGGGGGGGGGGCAAGTGGGTGAAAATGTTGACAATTGGTGCAAAAGAAAGGACATGGTCCCTTGCAAGAGGAGCACAGGGCCCTCGCGGCCTGGGGCTCCCCGCTCCTCACCCAACCGACCCAACCCACCGAATGAGCAGCTGGTCCACGGGCAGCAGCAGCCCGGGCGGCAGCGGCAGCGGCGCCAGCAGCGGCTGCCGGGTCAGCGCCACGGAGCGCTGCAGCCGCTCAAAGGTGGTCTTCTCGTCGGCGGCGTGCTGGCGGGGGGTGGGGGTGGCACGTGTGGGGGGGGGCGCACGGGGCGGGGGGCACGGGGCGGGGGGTGAGGTAGGGAGGGCAGGTCAGCAGGCGCGGCAGTGAGGGGGCGAGGAAAGCGGCTCAACAAGGTGGCGAGATGGTCACGCGCGCATGTGTGGGGACGCGTCCCACACACCGCCTCCTAAACCGCCGCGTCCTACAAACCGCCTCCTAATCCGCGGCGTCCTACAAACCAGCCGTCGGCAACCACCCACAGTGCAACCACCTCAACGGCGCTGGTCATTCAACCACCGCCAAATCACCGCAACCACCGCCCACCCACCCTTGGAACCCTCTAGATCCCACCCCACCCATCCCACCCCACCCCAAGCCCACCCCACCCACCTGAAGCCCGCCCACCTCAAGCCCACCTCAAGCCCACTCCCCCACCCCCACCCACCTGGTCCACGATGAACACGTCGCGGCCGTGTGCGGCCAGGATGAAGCCCAGGTTGAACTGGCCCAGGACCTGGGTGGGCAGGGAGGGTGGTGCGGCAGGGAGGGTGGTGCGGCAGGGAGGGTGGTGGGGCAGGGAGGGTGGTGCGGCAGGGAGGGTGGTGCGGCAGGGAGGGTGGTGCGGCAGGGAGGGTGGTGGGGCAGGGAGGGTGGTGCGGCAGGGAGGGTGGTGCGGCAGGGAGGGTGGTGCGGCAGGGAGGGTGGTGCGGCAGGGAGGGTGGTGCGGCAGGGAGGGTGGTGCGGCAGGGAGGGTGGTGCGGCAGGGAGGGTGGTGCGGCAGGGAGGGTGGTGCGGCAGGGAGGGTGGTGGGGCAGGGAGGGTGGTGGGGCAAAAGGAGGCGCGGATGCAAGTGCAGGTGTGGTGGATGGCTATTCACCACAATCCCCCTCCATACCATACCACGGATGGCTACCCTCCTCGTTTCGTTGTTTCCCTTAGGTTTCCGGAATGAACTACCCCCTTCCTTTCCCCAACTCAACGCCGCGCCACGCCGCGCCCATCAGACCACCCGCGTCCCACTGACCCACGTGCCCACCACGCTCTCACCCGCATCTCCCGAAACTGCGCCTTGCTGAACACGCGCTCCAGCTCCCGCTCCGCAGCCGCCTCCCGCTCCGCGTGCGTCAGGCCGCCTCCACCACCGCCGCCGCCGCCGCCCTCATCATCGTCCCCTCCCTGCTGGGGTCCGTCGAAGGCGCGTGCTACGGGCCCCGAGCCCTCCTGCGTGCATGTGGCGCGGACATGTAGTCAACACCTGGGTGCCTGCCATGACGGTAATCAAATAACAGGTGATAGGGGGTTCAGAAGGGGTTTCTCCAGGGGCATCCCTTGGGCATTTGAGCCGAAAGCAAAGCCCCACCACAGGCATGCGCACATACGACTGTACCTGCAATGAAGACTGCGCGAAGCGCTGCCCCGCCGCCGCCGCCGGCGCCTGCTGCTGCTGCTGCTGCTGCTCCTGCTGCTCCGTGAGCCGCCTAGCCGCCTGCTGCGCCCGCAGGTAAGCCACCCGCGCCGCCGTCGCCTGCTGCAGGCAGCCAGGAGCCAGCCGCAGCACCGCCGCGGGGGACCGGGCGCCGGCACCAGCCGCGCCTGCTGCTGCTGCTGCTGCTGCTGCTGCTGCTGCTGCTGGCGCAGCCCCCGCCGCCCCGCCCGCCACCGCGCCTGCACCCGCTGCTGCTGCTGCTGCTGCTACTCCTGCTGCTCCCCCGAGTCCATACATCGAGCCCACCGCCTCATCCTCACCCGCTGCCCCCTCCGCCTCCCCTGTCGGCCCCTCCTCAGCCCCGCCCAAGTCCATGGCGACTGGTGCCGCCTGCCGCCCTGCCTGCCGTCGCCCCGACAACCGACGGCCTTCCACAGCGGAGACCGCCGCCGCCGCCGCCTCCTCCTCCTCCTCGCCCGCCTCCTCTGCGCCGCCGCCCTCTCCAGCCTCGGCCGTGGCCTCCGCACCCGCCGCCGCCGCCGCCGCCGCCGCCTCTTCGTCAACACCGCGCCCCAGCTCCTCCTCGGCCCCCTCCCCCTCGGCCCCCTCCCCCTCGGCCCCCTCCTGGAGTGCCGCATGCTGCTGCGAGGCCCGAGCCAGGTATGGGCTGACACGCAGCCCTGCTGCTGCCACTGCTGCGGGTGCTACTGCGGCTGCTGCGGGTGCTGCTGCTGCTGCGGGTGCTGCTACAGCCTTGCCGCCCGCCGCGAAGCCGCCAAACATGGAAAGGAAGGGATGGCGGAACGGCGCCGCCGCCCCGGCCGCCTGGGCCCCCTGCTGCCGGCCCGCAGCAGCAGCAGCAGCAGCAGCAGCAGCAGCCGCCGGGGCCGGGGAGGGCTCCACCGCGGCGGCTGTACCAGCAGCCGCAGCAGCGGCTCCTGCAGAGGGGCCCTCGTCTTCGCCGTCATCGCCGCCTTGCTCCGCCCCTTCCCCACCCCCCACCTCGTCATCACCCACTCCGCCCGCCTGCTGCGGCCGCAGCTGCTGCCGCCAACCGCCGCCGCCGCCGGCGTCTGCCTGGGCAGGCTCACGGCGCGCGCGCTTGGCCGGCGGCGGGCTGCCAGCTGCCGCCTCGGCCTCCTCCTGCCCCGCCTCGTCCTCTGCGCCCTCCCCTACGGCGTGGTCCTCCCGCACTGGCACTGGCACTGGCACTGGCACTGGCACTTCTACAGCCGCCGCCGCCGCCGCCGCCACCTGCACGCCGCCCACGCGCCCGCCGCGCACCACCTGCAGCTGCGCCTGCTGCAGCGCGGCCGCCGCCATCGCCTGCTGCCGGCCGCCGCCGCCGCCGCCGCCGCCGCCGCCGCCGCCGCCGCCGCCGCCCGCGCGGCCGCCCGCGACCAGCCGGCTCCCACCGCCCCCCGCCCCGCCGGGACCAGCAGCAGTCCCCAGTAGGCCGCCGCCGCCGCCGCCTGCAGCGCCAGGGCCCAAGAGGGGCTGGTTGACGGCGAAGGTACAGCGAGACGGCTCCCACAGCGCCGTCAGGGCCTGCAAGGGGCAGGGGGGTAGCCATGCATGTTAAATTAATGACGAGGTAGACGTAGAACAGACGTTGCAACACACGTTGGCATATCGATGATGGGGGGGGGGTGCAAGGGGGATATGTGGCGAAGTGGTAGAACAGGTACAGTAGACCAGCAGACGCAATCGTTAAAGGTGCGGGTTAGGAGTAGGGGGCGGCGCGGAAGGGCGAGCAAAGGCATTGGGCTGATGATGAAGCCCCACAAGACCTCTTGCCACCGTGGCTAGGTCGCGTCGGCACGCATGGGCCGCAGGTGCGGGCGTGTGTACCCCATTCCCCGCCACCTGGCTGGCTGGTTCGGGTTCTCTTGGTCGTTTCGCTTCTGGTTTCTGGAATGAACTACCACCTCCCACCCATCCCGCTAACACAAGGCAGGTATGCCGCACCCCAGCCCTTGCCCCACCACCCCCGACGCCCCCTGGCTTCGATTTCCTTGGTCATGTTGTCATTTCCTTGGGTACGGGACCTTCATAAAACCCTGCCAACCTGCTGCAGCAGCCCGCACAGCCGCTCCTCAGCCGCCATGAACACCTGGGGGGGGGCGGTAAGGATGAGCGCGGCGGTGGCGGAGGTGGTGGTGGTGGCAGGTGGCGGAGGGGGTGGCAGGCAGCAGCGGAGGAGGTGGCAGGCAGCAGCAGCGGCGGCGGCGGAGGTGGCAGGCAGCCAATGCAGGTGCGTGCAGGCTCAGCAAGGCGGGGTGGGGGCAGGGGCGCACACGGTGCAGTGGGGCGGTTTAGCCGACCAGGCCCGACCCACGTGCGCCAGTCAAGCACCTTGCGTCAAGCCGCACCACCGCCCAAGGCACTGCCCACGCCACCACCTCTTCCCACCGCCGCCCTCTACCGCCCGCCACCCCCACCCGCCCCCATCTCCTCCTCGCTCTATTGCACCGGGCCCAGCCTAGTTTGGGCTTGGGGTACGGTAACCTCCCCCTCCCCCCCCAAAAAAAATCAAAATCACCTTGCGCTTATCGGGCGTGACGTTGACATCCACCTCGGCCGCCGGTACCTGGGGCGGCGGCAGCGGCAGCAGCGGGAGGGTGGGGGAGTGGGAGGGGTAGTTCATTCCAGGAAGCAAAAACGAAACGACAAAGAGAACCAAGGGGGTTAAAGGGGGGAGGGGAGGGGAGGGGGCCGAGGTGTCAGGATGAGGACATGGTCCAGCCATGGCTTGCGGTGGGTGGCACACGGCCGTGTTGCACGGGCCCCTCCAATGAATTTCATCATTGCATGCGTGCACGCACACATACACGCACACAGCCGCCGCAGCCCCAGACGCAGTCCTACACGTCATGTGCGTGTGCGTGCGTGGCAGGGCCCATTCTGTTCCGCAGCCCGGGGTGCATCCAGCGGCACCCACCACCACCACCACCACCACCACCACCGCCGCTGCCGCCACCACCACCACACACACACACACCACCACCACCACCACCACCACCACCACCACCACCAGCAAGCAGCGGCGGCACCACGTGCTATCTAGCTTCCCAGCCATCTAGCTACCCAGCTACCCGGCTACCCAGCCACATGCCTAACCAGCCACCTGGCTACCCCAGCTACCCCAGCTAACCAGCTACGCCCGCCCAAGCCCGCACGCATCTAGTTAGCTAGCCACCTAGCCACCTAGCCACCCAGCCGCCTAGCCATGCCGCCCACGCATCTATCTAGCAACCCAGCTAGCTACCTGCAGCGCCAGCACCGCCATGGGTCGGCTGCTGGCGGCGTGCAGCGGCGAGGACAGAGAGCGGAAGCAGTCGTTGAGCACCCTGTGGTGGTTTGGGGGTTGGGGGGGATTGAGGGGGGTTTAAGAGGGTTAGAGGAGTTTGGGAGGTTTGGGTTGGGGAGCGGGGCAGAGCGGCAGCGGAGCAGAGGGCGGAGGGGTCGGGAATGCGGTAGGGCTAGTAGGGCAGGCAGCCAGGTAAACCCTCCCCACCCCAAACAAACACTGCCCTCTTCCCCGACCAACTCCAAACAAACACACAACCTTGCTCCCCCCTCCTCCTCGCTCTTACGCATTGGGTTTGGTTTAGTATGGGCTGGTATCAATACCCCCCCCCAACGCCTGTCTACGTCTCCCTCGTCATTAATTCGACATGCTTGGCACCCCCCCACACACACGCGCGCGCGCACGCGCACGCATGCACACGCACGCACCGCTTTTCCCTTGTTGTTTTGTTGTTTTCGTGTGATCCCTTAACGCAGAACCCGCACCTGGCCGCCTTGGGCAGGTCCACGGGCCGGCCGTTGAGGAAGAGGAACTGCCTGCTGCCGCCGTCGCCCTTGAGCCCGCAGCCGGCGCGAGACACCCAGCTGGGTGGAGAGGGGTTGGGGGTGGAGAGGGGTTGGGGGTGGAGAGGGGTTGGGGGTGGAGAGGGGTTGGGGAGAGGGGTGGTGTTGGCGGGAGGGGAGCATGTTGGCAGGGAGAGAGGGGGGTCAGGAATTGGAGAACCGAACTCCCCTGCCTCCTTTTGAAGAACACGCCAGGCCTCGCCTGGTGGCCTGGACCCCGGCCCCCACAAGCCGACATCCTCACCCCCCCAAACACACACACGCACACATCCACACACACACACACCTACCCGACCAGGCGCACGCCCGTCTCGCCGTCCGGCCCCAGCACCAGCGGCTCCAGCGCCTCCGCGATGCGCCCGCCGAACAGCGCCACGCAGTTGTCCCGCAGCGCCGCCAGCAGCGCCGCCGTCTGCCGGCCGCCGCTGCTACTGCTGCTGCTGCTGTTGCTGCTACTGCCGCCGCCATCGTGGGCGGTGCTACCGCTGCTGTTGTTGTGGTTGTTATTGTGGTGGTTGGTAGCGTCCGCACGGCCGGCCGGAGGGCCGGCGGTGGGAGCTGTATTGGCGTCCGCAGGCAGAAGCGGCGGCGGCGGCGGCGGCGGCGGCGGCGGCGGCGGGTCATCCAGCAGGGCGCCGCGGGCGGCGGGCGAGGCGGCGACTGCGGCCAGCACCACAGACAGGCAGCCGGGCAGCGAGGCGGAGGCGGAGGCGGTGGCGGTGGCGGTGGCGGTGGCGGCTGCTACTGCTGCTGCTGCTGGTGCCTTGGAAGCAGGGGAGTAGGGGCATGGCAAGTGTGTGGCGCCAGGCCCTGCCCCTGCCCCTGCCCCTGCTGCTGCGGCTGCTGCCCCTGCAGCCCCTGCTGCTGCGACGGGTCCGGCAGCGGCGGCGGACGCGTAGGCTTGGTACGTGGCCGCGGGGGCGGAGGTGGTGAACACGGCGCTGCGAGCCGCGCCCTTGCCGGCCTGTGGGCGGTAGGTGGGGCGGGGGCCGCGGGCCCGGGGGGGGGGCCGGGGGGCGAGAGGCGGGGGAGGGGGCTTGAGGGGACGTCAAGCGTGCGCAGGGACTGGGTTGCAGACAGGCTGTGTTTCGTTTTCTTCTCAAGTTCGCCAGACGCACGCGCGCGCGCACGCACGCACGCACCTGGTTGGTCACGATGATGCGCGCGTGGGTGGCGATCAGGGCGTAGGCCTGGGGTGTGTGCATGTGCGTGCGGGGGGGGGGGGGGGGTTCCATGCATGTTTATTTAATGACGAGGGGGGGGGGGGGTCAGGCTTGACTAGTCAGGATGACGTTGTAGACAGGAACATGGTGGGTGGAGGGCGGGGGCGTATAAGTAGTGGGTGGCCCCGGCTCCTCATCAGCCCCAGTACCTGCCCCGGCCCTGCCCTGCAGTGTCCATCAGCCACCCCGCCCCCCCGACACACACACGCGGCGACAACCGAGTCACAATCCTACACACGCACAGGCCGCACACACACACACACACAGGTCGCATACACACGCACAGGTCACACACGCACCTGCAGCACGGACACGGCCTTGGCAAACTCGCGTTTGATGTTGCGCTGGAACTCCTGTGGGTGGGTGGGTGTGGGTGGGTGGATGGGCGGGCGGGTGGGTGGGTTGGTGGGTGGGGCCGGGGTGGGTGGGTGGGTGGGTGGGCGGGTAGGTGGGTGAGTGGGTGGGTGGGTGTGGGTGGGTGGGTGGATGGGCGGGCGGGTGGGTGGGTGGGTGGGGCCGGGGTGGGTGGGTGGGTGGGTGGGCGGGTGGGTGTGGGTGGGTGGGTGGGTGTGGGTGGGAAGGTGGGTGTGGGTGGGTGGGTAGGTGGGTGAGTGGGTGGGTGGTTGGGGAGTGGGTTGGAAGGTGCAAGTGTGCATGTGGGTGTGGGTCGTACACACACACAGAGAGAGACAGGGAGGGCCGTGAACGAGGTGGGCAGTGGTCGGAGCGATCCCGGGGGGTAGGAGGGGGCGACCCCCCGTGCAGTGGTCATGCAAGTCGTCATTGCGCGTGCGGCATTGCCACTCCTCCATCCGCCTAGGCCCACACCCGGCCGCCCAGCCCACTCTGCACATGACAGCTCCTCCAGGCCTGTCCGCCAAACCCAACCACCCCACCAACACAAAGCCCACCCACGGCACCAACCAGGCCCATCCAGGCCCATCCCGCCCCATCCCGCCCCACCTACCCACCCACCTCAGCCCATCCCGCCCCACCCACCCAGCCCCGTCCACCCACCTCAGCCCCCCACCCACCTCGGCCCCCCACCCAACACACGGTTTAGTTTGGGCTGGTGACCACCACCCCACACACACCCACACCCACATCCAAACACACACACACACAGCCGCACACAGCTTTGTTTGTTATTTCCTTGTGATCTCTAACACACCCACACCCAAACACACACACAGCAGCCACACACAGCTTTGTTTGTTATTTCCTTGTGATCTCTAACACACCCAAACAGCCACACACACAGCAGCCGCCACACCTTGTGCCTCACAGGCAGGCTGCTGAACAGGTCGTTTACCGCCACGGTGGTGCCCACGGCGCGGGCGGCGGGGGCGCGGCTGGTCAGCACGCCCTGGGGGGAGGGGAAGAGAGAAAGCGGGGGGCCGGCGGGAACGGGAAACGAGGAGTTGGGGCAGGTACAGTACGGGGCAGGTACTGCGAAGTTCTGCCCCCATGCAAAAAAATCCCACGCTGGGCATGATTCGGTCTTGCGCCAAGCACACAACAATCGCCCCTCCCCCGCCGGTCGAATTGGGTACACACACACACACACACCAAACAGTACTCTCCTTTGTGATCTCTAACACACACATATACACACACACACACACACACACACACACACACACACACACACACAGCGGTCAGCGGGGTCACTGCGGCTTATCGGGTTGGGCGACGCCACCCGGGATTACGGGGGTTTTGCGTGGGGTTTTGGCACGTTCCGCAACTCTGCAACCGCGCCCGCCACTGTGCCCCATTCCGCCGAGTTGTCTTAAGCGTGCCCCGTGCCCTGCTTCGCCCTCTCCTCCACTAGGGAGGAGAGCAGTTTCCTGGGTTGGGATTGGGCGGGCTGCGTGTCTTTTAGCTTGCTTGCTGCACGCCGTTCGCATTGCCGCCTCTTTTCCTTTGCCATACCCGTGACACTTTCGCGCTGCCGCCCTTTGCCTATGCTTCCTCTGCCGCCTGTAGGTGAGACTACGGACAGCGGGCGGGAATCAGGGAATTAGGCGTGCTGGGTAAACGTTTTTATGCGCATGTCACAAGCATATGGGTGCATGTCGGGGTCGGTTTGCTTCGCGAACGCCCGACGGGTTCCAGGCTATTTCTGCGGGTAAGTATGACTACCGGGGCTACGCGGTACCGTCCAAGAAGTATTCGGTGCGTATCCGTCAGTAACTGCGAGCGATTGCGGGGATTCCTCTCCGTTTCCGTTTACCAACACACACACACACACACACACACCAAACTTCTTGTGCTTTTCTAACACACACACACCCCAAACTCCTTGTGCTTTTCTAACACACACACACCAAACTCCTTGTGCTTTTTTAACACACACACACACGCACACACACACACGCACCTCCTTGTCGTACTCCAGCCGCACGCCCGCGGCCTGGTCGGCGGTGCGCGTCACCACCGCCAGGGGGGCGCTCAGGGCGCACAGCGAGCTCAGCGCCTCGCCGCGGAAGCCGTAGGTGGAGATGGACTGTGTGTGAGGGGGGGAGGCGGGGGGCAGGGGGGCAGGGGGTTAGCCATCCATGGATGGCGTATAAACAAAAATGAAGTGCCGAAGGGGGTGTGTGTGGGGACGGCGGGGAGGGCGTGGGGGAGGAGGTAGGGGGCAGGGTAGGTTGATTCCAGGGACCAGATCGACCGTTGGGCGGGGGTGCGCAGGGATGGTAAGCGAAGTGGAGCGGCACAGGGCGGGAGCGGTGGGGTTGGGGTGCAGGTGGGGTGCTAGCCGCCGGGGTGGGCCCGGCAGCAGCAGCTGTAGGACAGGGCACTACGACCGGGGGGGAGTTGTAAATGCCAGCCCAGTTAAACCATACCCATGCTGCCATGCAAAAGAGCGGGGAGGAGAGCGTGGCCTATGCTGACAACGGAGAACACTCGACAGTCGCCCGGGGGCCCGTAGGCCCGGCAGAAGGGGACCCGGCTTGCATGCGGGCACCCAGGGGCTAGCGTCAAACAAGGCGGCAGACTCTCAAGTCATGGAACTGCAACAAAGGTTTTGGGAATTCAACGCTGCCCAACATCATTCAATCAATCGAGCAATCATAGATACGGTAGTACGGTAGTAGTCGCTGGGTAGCTCTCACCGCCAGGTCATCGAAGGACGCAATCTTGGAGGTGTGGTACTTGAGCGTCAGCGCCTTGGGCGTGCGCGCCAAATAAACAACGGTCAACTTCAGTAGCACTGAGACAACATGAGCATTCGAAGAGAGGAACCTGCCCCCACCGCCCGCACCTGTGCCCGTGCCCCCCACCCCACCCCAAGGCAAACCCCCACACCTTCCCCGTCCCGACCCTTCGTGCCCAACCAGGCCTCAGCGATGGCCACTGGGCTCGCCCTCGGGTCCGCTTTGCCTTGGGCTGGGCTATGTAGCCGCCACACACCACCTCCGCACCACCTGCGCCCCACCCCCAACACACCCAACAAACCAACCCGCCCCCCCCCCCTTCGCGCTCCTCCCCCCCCCCCGCCGCGCTGACCTGGTAGTCTGCGGGCGGCACGCCGCGGCCGTTGTCCGCCACCTCTATCAGCGAGGCGCCGTAGTCCTTTAGCCGGACCTGCGCAGCAGTTCGAAAAGGGCTCTGAGTGGCGGCTTTCGAGGTGGGCACGCGCTACCGTGCCCCCCCCCCAGCGGGTGCTTGCGCGCCGGCGGACCAGTCCGCCGAGCCCTTTCATAAGGTTGGCTAGGTGCTTGCCTCAATATTCGTTGCCCCGGCGTCCAGCGCGTTCTCCACAAGCTCCTTCACCGCTGTCGCGAGGTCCAGAATGACCTGGCCCGAGCAGATGCGGTGAATCGACTGCTTGTTTATTTGCTTGATAGAACCCGCAGCCTGCTCTCCAGCGCCTGCAGCTGGATGCTCCATTTTAGCCTCCAAAGCAAATTATAATCGTGGTGGCCCGAGCTGCAGCTGTCCCAAACTGTGTTTCTTTCACCGCGCCCAGGCTTTTTCTAGGTCTCATCAAGACATATCATTTGAATAGAACCCATTATTAATTACCCGCGCCAACTCTTTTCAGGTTTCAGGCAAAATGCGGGACACGGATCTGCAACAATAAAGTTATGTGCTGAAGTTTCTCCTATGCAAACTACAATTAAATAGTATGGAGGCTCTGGGATGCGTTTGCAGCGATGCCTGATTGCTTGAGAGCCATGCGGTAGCGCTGGCGAGACTCGCTTTGCTTAGGCCAATGCCACCTAAAAATGGCAGACAGATGGCAAACTCCAAGGGTATGGGGCGGGGATAGGGGGAAAGACGAGATAAGGAGCGGCGCCGAGGGACGGGTGACCGGGAGGTGCATCGGTCAGCATCGGTTAGGCACGCACACGGCCACGGCCGCACGTATACTTGCTCTTGATTAGCGCCCCTGCTGGGATTCATAATGCAGGTGCATTACAGCTGCTTACCCGCATACATATTATCACGAAGTCAACCAATTTGAGTTCCGGAGGGGCGGGGAGCACAGTTTCGCTACCGACCACCGATGGCCGCTATCCTTTCGCTATGTGACAAACTCCAAGACTTGAGCAAGCCGGAAGGCACCCTCAGAGTCAACCCGGTCGTCCTTCACATCCGCGCTTGTTCCCGCCTGCCTGCTACCCTTCTTCACTTTTACATCGCGGTAATGACGGGCAAGCGAGGCGCGGCCGCAGCAAGAGGGCGCAACGGCTCTAAGCGGCAGGTGGTGGGCGACGTCGCCTGATAAACTGATAAAAGCCGGCGTGGGTCAGTGGGTCACCCATCGCGGCATCGCCCAACCACCACACCCTTGCATCCGTGTGTACGCGCGTGCGTCCGTATTATTCTTACGCCCACCCATCCTGACAACTGAAACGCACGCAACCATGTGAACACACAGCACTGCGTGACAAGTGCCTGGACGCGGGGCTGCTGCCGCCGCCGCTGGCGGCGCTCTCGGTAGAGGGCCCACCGCACCACGGCGCCGGCGCCGGCGCCGGCTGGACATGCGCTAAATTGCGAAGGCGAAATGCGAGACTGACTGGAAGTTGACGTCGTGGCGCGGCTGCTGCTGAGCGTGCTGCGCTGGAAGGCCTGCCGCCCCCATGTCGTGGTGAGCAACAGTACAGAGCAGTACAGTACAGTACAGCAGTACAGTGTGCGTGCGCATTGGCGCAATTGACGCCGGTCGTGAATTGTGGTCGCCTGCCCTCGAGAAACGGGCTCGATGCGGGCGGCTCGTGGCACGTTGGCGGGCCGGTTGCTCTCCTTCTCAGCACAACCCCGCATACTGTGTGTGCCGCACTGCCGCTGCTGCCGCTGCGGCGGCGGCGGCGGCTGCGTGCCGTGGGCCTTGCGTCGCCCCGTTGCCTACCCGGCCCTCGCTTTCCTCATTCCTGCCTGCTGCCAGCACCCGAGATGACCGCGTAGTGCTGCTGCCCACGTGAGTAACTGACCAACTAACTGAACTAACTGACTGGCACGCTGTGCATGCACGCAGCGCGACTCGCCGCCCGTGCTGCTGGCCTGGGCGTCCCGCGGCCGAGCCATCCCGAGGCGCACCCTGGCGTACGTGTGCCGCGCCCTCTTATCTACTTCGCGGCTGTGCTAGACCGCAGCCGCAAACTGCGGCGGGAGGCCGGCGGCCGCGCGCGCAGGCGCAGGCGGCCGCCTAGCCAGGCTAGGGAGGGAGGGCGGCGCCTGGATGGAAGGAGTTGGCGTGGAGGGGGGGGGCTGGTGCGGGGTTGGGTGGGGGCCTGGGGGGGGTCGCGATGGAACGGCCCGGCGTGGAAGTGCGGGAGGCAGCCCATGCGCTAGAATGCAAATGCGAAATGCGAGAGCGAGGCCATGTGGGTCCAAGCTGTAGGGCTGGAGTAGGTGGCGGGCGGTGTCACACGCCTGTGCACTAGAATGGTGTCGCTTCGCGAAGGCGAGGCAGAGCGACCTGGCAAGGCCGGAACGCCCGACAAGCGAGACGGAGAGCCTGGAATGGGTTGGTGCTGGTTGGTGTGTCGATTTGGGGTTGGCGTGCCGAGATTGGGTTGGCGTGCCCCAATGCCAATGGCAATGGGTACCTAGAATCACCAAACTTTTGCAAAGCATGTCTGTTTTTTGTATATTGTAGTCTTGGTAACAATTACAAAGCACACTTGGATTAGCGAAGAAATTCGAGAAGCAACGAATTGTTCTTGAGACATCCTTCAAGCCAACGCCATTCTCACGTCCGTGATATGACTTCGCAAGTCCAATTGCAAAACAAGAATGAAGGGGCATCATCCACTGATAAGGTGGCGAGCCTCAAGGCCACGCTGAAGGATCTTGGCGCGCAACGAGAGGCGATGGAGAGCGAAATTGCGGACATATCGGAGCGCCTGAACGCGCCTGGAATGCCGGGCTTGAAGGGTAGCCTACTGGATAAGCAGGTGAGGCCTCACAGACGGCGTGGGTGGACGGGGCGCTGGTTCGGGGTCGAGGGGTCAGGCGCTAGGGAGGTAACACAGCGTGCCGTGGCCAACCGCTCTCTTACATAGGCGTGCTCTGCACATCTGGGAGAGAGCTCCGACGCTGGAGTCCTTGGTGGTGGCCATGCTTGCATGCCCTATCACAATACTTAAAGCACGTTCTCTTAATAATACCGTGGCGCGTGACCGTGGCGTTCCGATGCACGGACGGACGGACGGACGGACGGACGGACGGACGGGACGCACCATTCAGGGCATCCGCGGCCGCGTGCCCGGCTCCTCCACGGCTCGTCCTGCTCGTCCGCCACTTCCTTCCCAGCCCGCTCCCCCCCCCCAACCCCTCCTCCTCCCTTCCCCTCCCGCACGCCTCCTCCTCCAAACTCTAATGCGTGCACCCCCACCCTCCCTCCCTCCCTCCCCTCCATCAGGGCTTCCCGCGCTCCGACGTTGACGTGGCTGCCGTGCGCCGCGACCGGCACCGCCTCATCTGCCTGACCAACGACCACAGGGTGCTGAGCGACCGGCTGGCGGGGCTCCTGGGGGAGCTGCACACAGCCATGAGGTAGGCCAGCAGTGAAGGGGGGAGGAGGAGGAGTGTGGGCGGAGGAGGGAGGGAAAAGGGAGGAGGGTGGGAGCAGGGTGGGAGCATGGGGGAGGGGTCCCGGGATAGCAGGCGGGCGATGGGTGGGAGTGTGGGGCATAGGAGAAATGGCAGCGAGCGCCGCCCTTGCGCATTTTTCCGTGTTAGCGGCGGGGCGCGTGCGGGAGGGCATGTGGAAGGTCATGCGGGGGGGGGGGGCATGCTAGGCGTGCATATGAGTGTGGCGCGGTGGAGGGCGTCGCTGAGGCTACGTGGCACCGGTGCAGCCTGCCACCGGTGCAGTGCCGGCCCGCCCCACCCACCCCCCCCGCTCCCGCTCCACGCCATTGCACGAACTCTCAACTGGTTGCGGCGAACGACGCACGCAGGGAGCAGGCGGCGGCGGCGGCGGCGACGCCATCTCCCGCAGCAGCAGCAGCACCACAACCAGCGGCACCAGGGGTTGCGCCTGGCTCCACCAGCACCTCCGCACCCATGGAGGTTGACGGCGCTAGCGCTGGAGCCTCCATCACCACCGCCACCACCAACAGTAGCAACACCAGCAACAACGGGGCGACCGTTGCGGCAGCAGTAGCATCGGCACACGCGGGGTCCTCCGCGGCCCACCACGCACCCGCCGCGCCACTAGCGCAGCCCAGCGGTCCGGCGTTGATGCCGTTCGCGTTGGTGGACGAGGTGTCGGAGGGCTCACCCGCGGCCGCGGCGGGGTTGCAGGTGCGCGCCGCGGTGTGCACGTGCGTGCCGTGGTACGGTCTTGCATGGGGGCTAGAGAGGAAGGGGGGCTGTGGTTACCAGCCCAAACTAAACCACTAGACCGGGGGCGTGGAGGGGCTGCTGGTAGGTCAAGCACCAGCGTCAGGGGGGCTGATGTGATGTGAGGGCCCGGCACCGGAAGGCAGCGAAGGAGATGGAAAGTCGGAGCGGGCCTGAGGGGGCCATGGTGCGCTGACCGATTGACCGACTGACGGACGGACGGACGGACGGACGGACGGACTGGCGGACTGACGGGCGCAGCAGCAGGCTCCAGAGGCCCAGGGTGACTGAGCGGGGTGGAGGATGCGGCATGTCCGGGGTCACGGGGTATCCCTAGCTCCCTAACGCCGCGCGTGTCGTGTCGTGTTGCCATTTTTTTATAAACGGAATTGCTTGATCATAAAGCTCCTGTCGACCTACCCAACATCCGCCTCGCATGCACAACCTCACGTGCCGGCGCCCCCGCTCGCGTTTTCCCTGCTGCTGCCCTCTCTCAGGTGGGCGACCTGCTCTGCGCGTTCGGGGAGGTGTCGGGCGCGGCCCCTGCAGCCGAGGACGGCGCTGCCACGTCTTCCTCTTCTTCGTTATCGGAAGCAGCAACGGCCTCAACCGCCTCCGCCCCCGCCTCCGTGCCCTCGGCGCTGCTGCTGCAGCGGGTGGCAGGTGTGCTGGGCGCCAGCGAGGGCCGCGCGGTGGCGGCCACGGTGCTACGGCAGGGCGCGCCGCTGGCGGTCAGCCTCACGCCGCAGCGATGGTCGGGGCGCGGGCTGTTGGGCTGCCACCTGAAGCCGCTGTAGCGGTGGCTGTAGCTGTAGCAGTAGCTAGGCCGCCTAAGCCAGGCCAGGCTGCCTAAAGCGAGGCTGTAGCTATGCAACCGAAGGTGGGGCTGTAGCTAGCCCGCCTAAAGCGAGGCTGTAGCTATAGCTGTAGTTGGGCCGCCTCGCGCGAGGTGGGCGCCAATGCTGTGGCGGCAGTGCCTTGGCCTCGCGGGGGCTGTTGCCACGTCACAACGCGGCTGTTGCGGCTGAGTTAGCTCTCAGGGGAGGCGGGGAGAGGCGCGGTGGTGGTCCAAGCTTACAGCGGCTGCAACGGCAGTGTTGGAGCCCTGGCCTCTAGCGGGGCGGGCCCCAGCACGGGGCATTCTAGCGCACGTCGGTAACACGGGGGCCGGGGCCCTAGGAAGAAAGCGGGCGCAACTACCTACTCCTGGAAGTGGAAGTGGAATGCCGGTGGAAGTGGAGGCAGGCGCGCGACCTGTGCTGGATGATGTTGACGTGGTTTACAGGCGGGTACGGTACAGTAATTGCTGTCATCACGTGCAATGCAGAGCCGCCGCGGCGGCTGCCCCACGTACGTGCGACGGCAGGTCGTCCTTGATACCGTGTATCCGTGTGTATTCCCTTGCTCGGAGCGTCGGAGCTCCAGATGTGCGCCACCCCCATGACGTCGGTACAGTTATTGCAGCGCGTTTCTCCTGCTTATGCGCCCAATGCCTTGCTTGCTTGTAATTGCGGATATGTGGGGGGCTTCGGACACTACTGGGACCTCGCAATCTTGCCCCCATGCCTGTTCCATCAGAAGAGCCCCAAAAGTGCGCCAACCCCACACACCTTGCCTTTGATGGGGCGGGGCGGCGAGGGATCTCGCGGGCTCTCCCGCCCGCTGCATTCGTGCACGTTGTCATCAACGACTTGGTAGCTCACTAGTTCGGAACAGAGCAGCTAGGTAGATCAATCTCGCCTGTTGTTGGCTGTGTTAGTGCGCGCACAAGAAGAAGATGCGAAGAAGATGATGCTGTCTCCCGGTGAAGGGATGGGTCGGGACTTGGGCATACGGTAGTAGGGGCCAGTGGGGGATTCTTACACGGCTGAGCGGCACACCACCTTCCCCGCCCGCGCTCATTACCGCCGCCTATTCCTGGCCGGCGCGGTTAGCTGTACGAGCAGCCACCAACAAATACGGTATGCGACATTACATAACGGGACAGTCCGACCCAGCAAGGGGGCCATACATGCAAGCCACCCTCATGAAGTAGGCATGGGGCAAGAAGGCGAGTTCCCGGCAGTGTCTTAAGCCCCCCATATATCCACAAATACATGCAAGCCACCCTGTGCAGAGCTGCAACCCACCCACCCACCGCTCCTTCTGGCCGGCCACACACACGGGCCGCCAAGCGACCTACACGCTGTCAGCGCACAGCCTGCTGCCCCGCACCCACGCACAGCTAGGCAGTAAGCTGTGGAGCTGTGGTGCTCGCTCGCAGCATACGGCGGCGCCAATTCAACGCACTCCCATCCAAACGCCCAACGCCCCACACCTCGCCGCGCTGATCGTCCTAGTGAGGTACGGGCGTCAGTACTACAGCGACCCTCCGCATCCCGCAACAATGCTGTGTAGGCTTCACCTGCAGCCCTGCACTTCACCATCCCTGTAATGCGCGCCATCAGCGCTCCCCCTGTAACACGCGCCATCACGCGCTGCGGCCCGCAGCCAGCGCGTGTGTTAGAAATCACAAGGGAGAGAACTATGAAAGACTTGTGCGTGCGAAGGGACAGGCGCTTGTGTGTGTGCGTGCACAACCGCGCAATGGACCTGCAACGAGCCCACGCCTGAAACCGCCTGAACAAGAACAACAACAACAGCACTTCATGAGCTTCATGGCAATACTGCAAGAGCGAGGTGAATCAACATCATCATCATTCCGCGCATCAACCCCGCATCAATCTTGCCGCCCCATATCCATGTCTTTGAGCTCACCCACGCACGACATGAGTATGTGCCGGTAGGCGCCGTGGTGACGACGACGACCCGCGACGACCTGCTGGTTTCAAACTTCTTGGCCCCGCGCGCCCTGCCGTACCCCGCACGGTGCCGGGGCATGTAAATAGGTTTCAACCCCACATCCTATGGGCTCAGAAACGCATTAAACCCAATCATATACAATATACGGTATATACGTTCTCCCCTCAAGGTGCCACTTGACACCCACAGGTACGGAGACCCAGCATCTGACCCAGCCTCAATTCACGCAATGATGGACTCCTGCTAGTTCTAATTCGTGAGTCAGGGACATGATTGTCCAACAGCAGCCTGCACCGGCCACCTTCCGCCGCTTGCGGCTTGCACCCTTGCCTACCTAGCACTACACATCCTGTGCCCTCTCGCCGCCTCACATCTACAGTTTGGCACACGGCTTCGACCTACACACCCGCAGATCCCTCAGCGCCGCCGGTGACCTTATTCCGAGGGGCCGAGCGTCTCTCCGACCACCTACCGACTGCCTCGCCCCACACCAAACCCAGCGATGCCTGACCGCGGTTCGTTTTGCTCATATCCTCCACGGGCGCAGAAGATGCTAGCAAAGATGCTTAACTAAGCGGTCTCAGTGGTCAAGAAAATGCTGGCTCCACCAGGCAAGAAAGCTAAGCAGTTTATTCGACGACATGGACATCCGGGTCTTTTGCCGCCAGCTTCGCAATCTTATTTCGCCATTCAGCTCATGTTCCGGATAAATGCAACGCCGCAGGGGCAGCGAATGATATAAATGTACGAAAAAGCAGGTTACGCACCTCATGAACAAGTTTCGATGCGACAGAGCACGCCAGTAACATACGTCCTTGGGTGCCTGTAGATTCTACGAAAGCATACCTACAATTTTCTTTCTCACAGAAGCTGCTCACCAAAATCGGCCCCGCTGCAGGCGCTGCTGCTGCGCCGCCGACGCGGACGCCGACGCCTGAGACGGCAGCGGCGGCGGCGGCGGTGGCACGGGCAGAACCGCTGCGGCCCCAAGCAGCGTCGACGACGACGGCCGCACCGGCAGGGCCGGCCGCGGTGGTGGCGGCGGCGGCAGCTGCAGCGGCGCGTCCCGCAGCAGCGCCGCCGCCAGCTCCTCCAGCGCCGCCGCCACCGCCGCCGCCGCCGGCCGCGCCGCCGGGTCCGCCGCCAGGCACGCCTCCGCCAGCCGGATGTACGGCGGCGGGGTGGCGGGCGGCCAGGCCAGGAGCGCTGCGGGGAGTGCGGACACCTGTGCGCGACAGTGGCACGTTCCGGGGGGGGATTCAGCGCATGTTTAGCTGAAACGTTTCGCAACGAGCTCGAAAATGGGCCTGCGCTACGGCCTGCAAAGTTATCAACTTTTGCCTTTGTGTCGGGAAGCCGCTGCCGCAGCTAGCAGCCAGCGAGAAAGCGTGGTATGGGCTCCAAGCTCCCACGCACCTCGGCGCCCGGCGCATTCTGGTCTGCCAGCCACCGGCGCAGCGCCGCCGCGGCGGCGACCAGGCCGCAGTTGGCACCGCCGCCGCCGCCGCCGCCATTGCAGCCGCCGGCGGCGGCGGCGGCACCAGACGGCGCCGCCCAACCTCCTCCATCGCCTGCAGCAGCCCCTTCGCTGCCCTGCCCCTGCCCCTGCCCCTGCCCCTGCCCCTGCCCCTGCTCAGGCTCAGGCTCGGGCCCGGGCCCGGGCCCGGCGGCCCGGACCTCCAGCAGCGCGGGCAGGCTGCGGCCCAGGGCAATCTCATACATGAGGATGCCGAGGCTGCAAATAATGCACGGCGTTGAAAAGAGGACAGGGGCAGAATGGCACGGTGCACAATCCTTAGAGGTTGCGTTGTGTTTCAGCATGGTGCTAAGTATTCGTGGTGGTGCAGGTGGGGAGCCAGCGGTGGTTGTGCCAGGGGTATGGCAGGATGGGAGGTAACAAGGGAAACAACCCGTGGGGGAGACCCCTGCTTAACGCGCAGGTGCCATGCATGTGCACAAGTGCCATGCATGTGCACGCGCGCAAGTGCCAATGCGCACCACACCACAGGACGCCGCACCGCACCTGTAGCAGTCGGCGGCGCGGCTCACGGCCCCGCGGGCCACCAGCTCGGGCGGCGAGTAGAGCAGCGTGCGCCTGGGGGTTCCATGCATTTAATTTAATGACGAGGTAGACGTAGGGTGGGGGGTGGACGGGCGGGGCGGCGTGGGCGGCGTGAGGATGGCAGGGGTGAGGGCATATGCGGCGTGCGTTGAGGCGGCTGTGCCAACGACACTTAAGAGCCAGTCGGCGGCAGACCCATGGTTGCGGCCAGGCGGCCAACAGCAACAACCTCTTGCGGCCAACAGCCCAAGCAGCCCGAGCAACGCAGTTGCAAAACAACCTATGGAGGCGTTGTTGCCCAACCCGGGTGTGGTGCCCTGACCTGCAGTCGCGCGTCAGGTGCGTGCAACCCTCGTCCAGACGGTCGCTCAGCCCGAAGTCGCACACCTGCGGAAGGTGGCACGGTGCGTGTGATGGTGGTTGGGCGATTTGCGGTTAACGGGTATCGGTTGGCAATGCCGTGCAACGCACAACATCATCCTGTCTGTGTCGCCGCCGACACCGCAGTCACACATGGCGCCAGCAGCTGCGGCCCAGAAGGCGGGCAGCCGCGGCCAATACCCGTTGCCGCTACAGCCCACGCACCTTCGCCACGAACCCGAAGTCGTACGAGCCCCCATGTACGACGGTGACTGTACTTGCGACGGCTGTAGCAGCTGCTGCTGCTGCGGCGGCGGCGGCGGCCGCGGGCGACGTCGACCCCGAGCCCGACAGCCGCGGCAGCTGCGCCGCTCGCGGCTGCGCCGGCGGCGGCAGCACCAGCGACGCTGGGGCCTTGGCAAGCTCCTTCTCCTCCTCCAGCTGCTGCTGCTGCTGCTGCTGCTGCTGCTGCTCTTGCTGCTGACACTGATCCTGATCCTGATCCTGCTGCTGCGCCGCCCAGCCCTCTCCCAAGGCTGCTGGTAGCGGGCTGTGCTGCAGCGGCTGCTGCTGCGGCTGACAGCCAGACACCACCTGTGCCGATGCCGTTGCAGGCACGGATGGCGCACCCGATGCGGCCCCTCCACCTGCTCCCCCACCTGCGCTTCCGCAGTCGCTGCTGCTACTGCCGGCGCCGCTGCTGCTACAGCTGCTACAGCTGCTGCTACTGCCGGCGCCGGCATGCAGTAGCACGTTCGCCGACGTGATGTCGCCGTGGACCAACCCCCTGGCGTGCAGGTGCGCCAGCCCGCGCGCGACGTGAAGCGCCGCCAGCGCCGCCACCGCCGACTGCGGCGCCTGTGGCGTTTGCAGCGTCTGTGGCGTTTGCAGCCGCGGCGGCGGCGGCGCAGCAGCAGCAGCAGCAGCAGCAGCAGCAGGAGCAGCAGCAGCAGCAGCAGCAGCAGCAGCTGCAGCAGCGGCTGCGGCGGCAGCAGCAGGGGTGCCGTTGCGATCTGCGGCGAGGTGCGGAGACTGCGGCTGCGGCTGCGGCTGCTGCGGCTGGGGAGGCGGATGAGATGAGGGTCGCGACATCCCGGCGCTGACCCGAGCTGGTGCCGTCCCCGTTGTGGTGGCGGCGGCGGCGGCGGCGGCGGCAGGGCCAACGTTGTAGCTGGCGGCGCGGACCGCGGCAGTGGCGTCAGCAGCCGTCACGCTGTCGGCACGTGTGGCCGTCACGGTCTCAGAGGCGGCGCCGCCGGCGCCTGTCGCGCGCTTGGCGAACGGCAGGCGGACCGGCAGCCATGCGAGCGGGTCGACGGACGCGGCGGCGTGCGGCTGCTGCGCGTGTGGCTGCAGCCGCGGCGACAGCGTTGGCGGCGTCGCAGCGGTAGGAGACAGCCGCTGCAGTCCTGCTGCCGGCGAAGGCGGCCGCGCCCCCGCCGTGGCGGTGGCGGCAGCCTGGCCCCGCCCCGATGGCGACGTCAACGACGTTGACGTCGCCATCGGCGCTCCCAGGAGGAGCAGCGGGGGGCCGGGCGAGCCCCATGGCGGCGAGCACGGCGGCAGCGGCGGCGGCGGCGGCGGCGGGCGGCGACAGACGGCGCGGCAGGCGGCGAGGCGGCCGCTGTCGAGGGCGGCGGCGAGGCTGCCGCCGTCACACAGCTCCAGCACCAGCGTTAGGCGCCACACCTATTGTGACAAGAACGCGGCAAAGAAGCTTTACTTGATTCAGTTTATAGCTAGGTTATGTGAACGGGCACGATTTCAGCGACGTGAACCAGCAAAGCCGCCTAAACTTTGGAAATGCGTGCCGTGACATCGACAGGTGCCGTTGCCGTAAAAGTCAACTTCAGCAGAGCGAATAAGAAATGCTTCATGCAACGAACGGCTACGCACCTCAGCCTCCGAGCCCTGCTGGCCTTCGCCGCCGCCGCCCCCAGCAGCAGCTGCAGCTGCTCCCGCGCCAGCCGTGGCGGCGGCGGCGGCGGCGGCGGCGGCGCCATCGGGTGGCGCGGCAGCGCTCAGCCGGTCCAGGGCGTGGGAGTAGGTGGCGACCACGTTCATGTGCGACAGCGACGCACTGATCGCAGCCTCCCACACCACCCGCAGAAACGCCGGGTCACCCCCGCCCGAGCTGCCTCCGCCGCCGCCGCCGCCTACGCCGCTGCCGCCGTCGCTGCCACCGCCGCCGAAGCCGCCGCTGCTGCTGCCGCCGCTGCCCGCAGTCTGCTCTCCGCCGCCGCCGGTGCCGGCGCCGGGGCGGCGGCTGAAAGCGGCGGCGGCGGGGTGGTGCTGGAAGAGCACGCTCTTCACCGCCACGTCCAGCCCCTTCCAGCGCCCGCGGTACACCACGCCCTGCGCGCCGCGGCCCAGCTCGCCGGTGAGCACCAGCAGCGGCTGCTGAGGGCTGCACCCTGCTGCGGGTGCTGCGGGTGGTGGTGGTGCTGCGGGTGCTGCCGCCGTCGTCGCTTGGTCGGGTCGCGCCGCCTGGTCCGGCTGCTGCTGCTGCTGCTGCTGCTGCTGCTGCTGCTGCTGCTGCTGCTGCTGCGACAACGAGCGCGTCTGGGCTACTCGTACAGCTGTTGCGGCCGAGCGGGTTGCCTGTGGCTGCTGCGCCGCTGCCGCCTCCGCCGCCGCGTGGTCAGCAGCATCCGCCTCGAGCACGCGGGCATCCGCATCTGCTGCACAAGCGCCCGCGTCCGTCCCAAGGGGCTGTGAAGGCGAGCCGCCGCCGCTGTTGAGCCTCCCGAAGGACAGGCGCGCAAACACGCGAGTGTCTCCCAAGGGCGAGGAGGTGCCATTGGAAACCGGGGAGGCGGCGGCGGCAGGCGAGGCCGCGGCCGCGGCCGCGGCCGCTGCGGCCGCAGCGGCCCCAACGCGGCTGTCTCCGAATCGGCTGAGGCGACGGCCGCCGACAAAGCTGTGGGCGCCAGACAGCACGCGCTCGGCTGGCGCCGTCGCCGTCGGAAGCGCTGCGTCCACGGGTGCCGGCCCGGCGGCGGTGGCGGCGGCGGCCGCGGCGGCAGCCAACTGGTGAGGTGCAGCCGCAGCCTCGGGCTTCACAGCTCCACCGCCGCCACCGCTACCATCACCACCAATCCGCTCCTGCACGTGGCCCATCTCCCTGAACGAGGCAGCAACGACAAAACCAACAACAGAACCAACCAACCAGTATAATGGGTTCGAGGAGCAGTGCAAGAGAGATGCAGGTCGGGTGCCGGGTATTGTACAGGCACATGGCTGACATGCTGACATACGATATCCCCAACGCGGCAGTACAGTACGTGCCATCCGTCCGTACACATGCATACGTGCGCCGCGCTCTTACCGATACATGGCCGACACGGCGGCTGCCACGAAGCCGTACACGCGGGACCGCCCGCCGCCGCCCCCAACATGGGCGCCGGCGCCGGCGCCGGCGCCGCCGCTGCCGCTGACTGTGCTGCTGCGCGCGGCGGAGCCCATTGCCGCCGCCGCCGCCGCCGCCGCCAGCGGCATGCCGCTGACATGGGAGCCTATGTAGGATGAGGATGCCGTGGTCGCAGCAGCGGCGGCTGCGGCGGCGGCGGCGGCGGCGCTGGGAGACGCGACGCTGGAGGCCGTCCGGCTGGGGAACTTGCTGCCAGACATGACGCCGGGCTCGAATTCGTCTTCGGACACACACAGCACGTTGTCGCCCAACCCCGTTGACAGTCTCGCCCCCCCGGCATTGGAGCGGCTGCCCCCACCGGGGTTCCAGGGGCGGGACTGCTGCGTGCACCGCGCCGCGCTTGCGGCGGCAGCCCCGTCGTTTGGTGCTGCCCGTTGCTGTGCCAAGTGGGAATGGCTGCGCGGCGGCGGCCCTGCAGCGACGGTGGCGGCAGTAGCAGCAGTAGCTGCTCCTGCTGCTGCTGCTGCTAGCGAGGAATACGACTGGCTCCTGCTGGATGGCCCCAGCCCCAGCCCCTGCCCCAGCCCCAGCCCCAGCCCCTGCTCCAGGGAGGCACGGCCACGCAACAGAGCCGCCCGCAGGGCTGCCGCGATGCCGGACGCGCCCCGCGCGCTGCCGGTGCTGCCGCCGCCGCCGCCGCCGTCGCCGCCGCCGCTGCCGCCGCCGCAGCCGCCACCGGTAACAGCCCCCGCAAGCGCGGCGCCGGTGCCGCCTCCGACACCGGCAGTGCTGAGGGCGCTGCCGCCGCCGCCGCTGCTGGCGCTTACAGCGGCCTCCCCGCTGATGGGCGCGGCTGGCAGCATCACACTGCTCGGCTTGCTGGAGCCGTCGTTGCCGCCGCCGCCGCCGCCGCCGCCACTCGTACCGCTACTGCCATCCCCCGTCATGCTCATGCCAAGCGTCGTGGCGCCGCTGGGCAGCGGCGTCAGGCCGCTGCTGTCGCCGCCGCCGCTGCTACTGCCGCTCAAGCTGTGCTGCGCGGCGGCGGCCTTGCCTCCCGCCGCCGCTGCTACAGCCCTCGTCGCCGCGGCGCCGCGCGTGCAAGCGGCCTGCAGGCCGGGCGAAGCCGCGGCGCCGGCAGCAGCAGCAGCAGCAGCAGTAGCACCAGGCATATCGCAGGCGCCGCAGCCGCCAGAGGCAGAGCCCCAGCCGCTTTGGGAGCAGGAGCCGGTAGACAGGGGCAGCGCAGGTGAGTCTCGGTCCGCGCCGCCCACGCAACCCCAGCCCTTGTCGCCAGCATGCGCGCCGCTGCTGCTGCAGCTGTTGTTGTTGCTGCTGCTGCTGCTGTTGTCGCTGCCGAGTGCATGCCGGCGCCGCCGCCGCATGGCACTACGCACAAACACCGCCACCACCAGCGTCCCCAGGACCAGACCCAACAGGCCGCACGCAACGCCGATGCCGATGGCGGCTCCGGTGGCCAGGCGGGCCTGCGCGCTGTCTGAACCCGTTGCGCTGCCGGCAATGCCGGCTGCACCGGCAGCAGCAGCTGCGGCGGCGGCGGCGGCGGCGGCGGCGGCGTCCAGCTGCGGCCCCGTCTGACTGTTGCCGCCGCTCCCGCCCGTGCCGCCGCCGGTGGACACAGGGCTGTGGGCTGCCGCCGCCGCCGCCGCCGCGTCCCTGGCGTCGCCACCAGCGCTGCCACCGCCCCCAGTCCTCGTATCAGCTGCAGCCGGCTGCGAATCGGCGGCGCCAGGGGTGCCGCCGCCGCCGCCGCCGCCGCCGCCGTCGCTGACACCGACGCTGCTGCTCCTGCAGCCCGCCGGCGAGGGCGTCACTGCTTCTGGATCCAGCGAGATCGGCAGGTCGTAGCTCATCGGTCCCTGGATCCCGGTCCCAGATCCAGGCGCGGCCGGATCCACGGCCGCCATCAGTTCCTGGATCGTGTCCATGCTGTTGTCGGGCCCGGGGGAAATCACGCGCGCGCCCGGCGGCGCCGCCGCCGCCAGCGTTACGTTGCGCCCGACCAGACCACACCAGACGAACGAGCTGAAGACCAGACGCTCCTCCGGCCACGCATCTTCGGCGCCTGCCGCCGGTCGTTGCTGCGCGTCGCCACTGCCGCCACCTCCGCCCACCGCTGCGCCGCCGCCGCCGCCGCTGCTGATGATGTCGTTGTTGCCGTTGTCGCTGCCGCCATCCGGCACGGCGGAGCTGGCGTCCACCAGCGTGATGGCGGGGTCGGGCGCGCCGGCGGCGGCCGCGGCGGCGGCGCCCGCCAGCAGCCGTTTCGCGAGCGCGCGCAGCCGTGCCGCTGCTGCAGCCGCCGCCGCCGCAGCCTCTGCGGCAGTTGGCGCCGCCGCCGCCGCCGCCGCTTCCGCTCCCGCTCCCGCTTCCTCCGCCGCCGCCGGCAGCTCCAGACGGGACGCCGAGGTCATGGCGCGCAGGTGCACCAACGCATCCGCCGCCGCCGCATCCGCCGCCGCCGCCGCCGCCGCAGCAGCAGCAGCAGCCCCTGTGGACGCTGCATCGGAGGACGGCCCTGAGCCTGGGGCGGCGCCGGTGCCGCCACACGAGGCGATCAAGGGGGCGGTCAAGGGGGCGGCGGCGGCGGCGGCGCGTCCGGCCAAGGCCTCGGCCCAGGCCCAGGCCAGGAGGGCGAGCTCCCGCCGTGGCACCACCAGCACCACCGACTCCAGGAACACACGCGCGTCCACACCGCTACTGCTATTGATACTGCTGTTGCTACTGGCGCTACTGCCAGCGACAATGCTGTTGCTACTGCCACTGCCCGCCGTGCTGCTGCTGTCGCTGCCGCTGCCTGTGCCCGCGCCCGCAGCTGATGTAGCAGCATCGGCGCCAGAGGCAGCGGCAGCGGCAGTAGCAGCAGCAGCAGCAGTAGCAGCCCAGGCTCGCGGGAAGTCAAAGGTCCACAGGCATGAGGTGAAGTTGGTTAGCGCCGGCGGCAGGCCGGCGGTTGGGTCGGATCCCGCCGCCGCGCCGAACATGACGTAGCGGTTGTTGAGGGTGGTTGCCTGCGCCGACCGCCGCTGTTGTTGTTGTTGGTCTTGCTGCGTCAGCGCCCGCCGCTGGCCACTGCTACTACTGCTACTGCTACTGCTACCGTTGCTGCTACTGCTACTGCTGCTGCTGCCACTGCTATCATTGCCGCCATCAGCCGTTGACGGCGCGGCGGAGGCCTCCGCTGCCGGCAGCGGCGCGCCCGTGTACCAGTCGGCGGGGCGGGGCGTGACGGCCGGCGTGCGGTACGGCGGCGCCACGCCGTGCGGGGCGGCGGGAGGCCAGGCAGGAGAGGAGGGGTGGAGCCCCGCCACGGGCAGGCCCGCGAGTACCTGCGCGAAGGCGGGCGGGCGGAGGGCACGGTGGCGGAGGCGGCGGAGGCGGCGGAGGCGGTGGTCACATGGACATCGGGAACAGTGGGCATGTGCGTACAGCGTCACTGCAAGGGCCCACATAAGACGTTCGGGGCTCCGTCGGGGCTGGTCGTGGGCCTTTCCTCCCTTGCAACCCTCGCTTCCTCCCTGTGGTCCTGGGTTTCGGGTTTTGGGGATGCAATGGACGCTTTGGTCTCTGGAATCAACTACGGTATCCCCCTTCCCTCCCTGCCTCACCAGGTGTCGCAGCGTGAGCGAGGCGGCGGGGTTGTGTAGGTTGACGGCGGCGGGCGCGAAGGCGGCGTGCAGCAGGCGCGGGGCCCCGGTCGGGTCGCCCAGCCACACGTTGGGGGCTGCCAGCTTGACCTGCGCGCGCACGTGTGACCGTGTGTTAGAGATCTCCAGGGAGAGAACTATGAAAGACTTGTGCGTGCGAAGGGACAGGAACGCCAAGCAGGGAACGCGACGCAACGTGACCATGTGTGTGTGTGTGTGTGTGTGTGTGTTGGTAAACGGAAACGGAGAGAATTGTGTGTGTGTGTGTGTGTGACCATGTGTGTGTGAAAGCAGGTGCAGGTGCGGGTGCTGGTACGTGTGTGTGTTAACGACAAAGAGGCCGTTGCCTCGCTGAGTGTCTGAGAGCGTGTCTGAGCGTGTGGTGCGTGTGGTGGAGCTGCAGGCACGGCGGGGCAGGCACGTGCGCGGTCGCGGACCCACCCACCCACCCACCCACCCACCCACCCACCCACCTGCGCGTTGCGGAAGCTGGTCAGCGGCATGTAGGGGTCGGGCCACGCCACGCGCAGCACGCCGTGCTGCTGGACGAACACGGACAGCCGCGCCGCGTCCACGGGCACCTGCGGGCTGTGCGCCGCGTCCACCACGTACTGCAGTGGCGGCCCGCCGCCGCCGCCGCCGCCGCCCGTCCGGCTGCTACTGCTACTACTGCTGCTGCTGCTGTTGTAGCTGCTGCTGCTGTCGTAGCTGCTGCTACTGCCGAACGCGTCGTACAGGTACACGGTCAGCGCGGGCGGCGCCACGCGCGGCAGCGACACGCCGGCCACTCGCCCCAGGCCTACCAGCGGCGGCTGCAACGGCGGCTGCAGCAGCAACAGCTCGGCCGCGTCAGCCGCGAGCGCTACTGCCGCCGCCGCGGCTGTAGCACTCCCGTTGGCGCCGCTCCCAGCCCCGGCTGCCGCCGCCGCTGCTGCCGCAGCCGCCGCCGCTGCTGCCGCAGCCGCCGCCGCTGCTGCCGCTGCCGCTGCTGCCGCTGCCGCTGCCGCCCAGCGGCCAGCGCCCACGTCCACGGCTGCGTCCGGCAGCAGCTCACACAGCGGGTGCCGCCCATCCCCGTCCAGGCCCTCCTCCTGGACGTCCGCCGCCGCCGCCGCCTGCACGTTTGCCGCCTGCATTTCCGCCGCGGTGGCGGCTGCAGCACCCCCAACGCCTGCTGCCGCAGCAGCGGCTGCGGCCAGCGGCGGCTGTAGCGGTCGCGGCGGCGGCGGCGGCAGTAGCAGCAGGCTGCCGTACACCCAGCCCCTCTTCCAGATGGAGCGCATGCCGCTGGGCAGCCACAGCCCGCCGCCGGGCAGCGCCACGCCGTCGGGGGCCGGCTGCGAGGAAGCAAGCGCAGGGCGGAGCAGGGCGGAGCAGGGCGGAGCAGGGCAGGGGGGCGGCAAGTGTGTTTGGGGGGCAACGCCACCGCCCACACACGCCCGCACAGCTCGCGTCGCGCAGCGTACTGCGGTGACACCAGCCGTCGTCTCGCAAGTCACAGGCAGCCCGGGACCATGCAACCCTCGCGCATACAACCGCCGCCGCCGCGCGGCGGCGCGGCAATACACAAACAGACAGTGCGCAACCCGAAGCCCCCACCCCGCTAATAACCACAGAAAAACACAGATCAGAGATTACAGATCACGAATGCCAAAACAGCACGCGCAGAAGAACACACACACACACAAACACACACACACACACACACACACACACACACACACACACACACACACACACACACACACACACACACACACACACACACACGCACGCACGCACGCACCGGCTCGGACTCGAGCGCGTCCGACATGAACAGCTCGTTGTGGTAGGCGCACAGCGCGTGGCTGAGGCCGTACGGCACCCGGCCCGTGAGGTCCACGTGCCACGTGGCCAGCTCCGGCCGCGGTACGACAATGGCCGTGCCGTACACCCGCACCAGCGGCGCCGGCGGGCCCGGGTCGCTGCCCAGCCGCCCCCTGACCCAGCTGGCGCCGCCGGCGGTTTCGTCCGTGGCGCCCAGGATCCAGAGCGGAGCTGTGAGGAAGCTGACGACGCCGGCGGCGGGCGGGCCGTACGGCGCGTTAGTGATGGTGAGGTTGTGGAACTCGACGCGCGCCCGCGCGCCGCTGCTGCTGGGCCTGGCGAGTAGCAGTAGCAGCGGCGGGCAGCCGGCGAGGTCCAGGACCACAGGAGGAGGAAGAGGAGGCGGCGGCGGCACGGCTGTAGCAGCTTGTCCGGAGGATGTGGCAGCGCCGGCGCTGTCGCCGCTACTGCTGCCACTGATGTTACCATAGCTGCTGGGCGTTGCAGGCGCCGCAGTAGCAGTAGCAGCAGCAGCAGCAGCAGCAGGCGGCCACCCAGCGATGACGAGCGGCGTCGCCAGTGTGCGGATTGCCTGCGGCCCGCCGCCATTGCTGCTACTGCCGGCCCCCGCGCCGCCAGTTGCTACAGCCCACGCGTCTGCCAGCACCACGCTGCGCGTGATCAGGATGTACTGCGGCGTGGTCAGCTGCACCAGGTCGACACTGCTACTGTGACTGCTGCTGCTGCTGCTGCTGCTGCTGCTGCTGCTGCTGCTGCTGCTGCTGTTACTGCTGCTGCTACTGCTGCTGCTACTGCTTGGCGACGGCGGCGCCTTTGCACTCAGCGGCTGGCGCGACGCCAGGGCCGCCCACAGCCCCTCCGCGCTGTCCACAACGTGCGCAGTGCAGGGCGACACGAGTGCCGCTGCCGCTGCCGCTGCCCCCGCTCCGCCCACCGCCGCCGCCGCCGCCGATGGCGGCACGCACGTGACCGTCACGTTGCGGAGCCGTACAGTCGCCGTGTCGTACCGCAGCACGCGCAGCAGCCCGGGGGAGACGGTGAAGTTCGGGGAGGGCGAGGCGCGGCACGCAAAGTCCTGGGCCATGGCAAGGCCCGCGCAGCTGCTGGCGACCACCTCCACGTCCTCCAGCGCTATAGCCTGCGCCTGCTGCCCTGTGCCATTCCCACTGCTGCTGCTGCTACTGTTACTGCTACTGCTACTAATGCTGCGGGGCAGCAGCACCCGAAACGCCCGCAGCGCCAGGAAGGCGGCGGGCGGCAGCGGGTAGGGCGACTCGGGCAGCGCGGCGCCCGCCAGTCGCAGGCCTGGGCCGCAGAGCGCCAGGCTGGCGTTGGCCGCGAGGGAGAACAGCGACACGCCGCCCCTGCACGGGCACGGGAGCGTTAGTGGCAGCGTGTGGGTTTGGTTTGCTTGGGGGGGGGCCAAAGTAGTGGTGGTGAGGGTGGGCGGCGTTAAGCACGGGCGCGGGGACGGGGTGCAGCCTGACTAATTGCCCCCCCTGACTAACAAGCGCACGGGTACCCTTGCTGCAGCGTCCCGTCCAAAGGTCCCTGCAGCCGCCCGGCAGAGCATCACCATTTGAGATCCCGGCTGCACTACGCTCGTCTGAGCTGCTGTCTGTGCAGCTTGCACCGCCGGTTTTAGGGGACATTTTACCGCGCGCTACGCGGGAGCCCAGCAGTGGCATATTCCGGATGAACGCAGTACGTACGGCGTGGAGGCGAAGTCCTTCCATCAGCTGCTGCTTTCCCTTTCGCGTGTCCACATGTAAGACGCAAGCGCTGCTATGTTTGTCGTCCCGTCTGTCGGCCAAGGGCTGGCGTTCACTCGCGCAGGGCCCGGGCGCTTAGGACGCCACACGCGTACTGCCCCCGTTTGGGGACGCCCACCTGAGATCGAGCACTCGCAGGCCACCGCCATAATTTCCGGCGCCTATGGATACCGACGTGGTTATAGCCGCTGCTGGCGAGGCGCTTGGCGCCAGCGCGACGTCCTGGACAAGCTCGCATTTCCTCCAGCCGGCCGAGTCGCGAGCCCCGCAGCCAGCGAGGAACTCCAACGGCGTTACAGCATGCCCACAGAAGCTCCAGTGCGCCAAAGCGAACAGGAGAAGCCATGTCGGAGTCGTGCGCGCTAAGAGTGGCATCTACAGGAGCCCGCGCCTGCAAGCCTTTGCGTACATCTCTCTTTAAAGCTTATAATTGTCATCGATTAGTTAGATGCAAATTAATTTGCGTTGACATGTCGTCCCCCGCGCCTGGTATCAAACAGTGGCGTGGCCCAGTCGTGTTTCTCGAGGAAATTGGAAAAATACGCGTGAGGGTTGTACTTTATAAAACTAACACCGTATAGAGGCTGCAGGTATTTGGTTTGTCCGAAAGCTGGAAAAGCGAGCGTGGCGATTTACGCCCGCCCGCCCCCACCCACCACCTCCACCACCTCCCTGATGCAGGGCCCCGCAGCCGAATTTGCCCAGCCCCTCGCCGCCCGGACGATATGTGCAGCACCAATATTACCCATTGTAACCGCTCTGTTTCATCCAAGCGCAATCATTGTTCAGCTGGTTTGTCGCACTCCACGCCGGACGCATCACAGTCGACGAAACAACATTTATTGTGTCAGAAATGATGTCCGAAGTGCCGCGCCAGTGGACCCGCGAAGTCGGCTGCGAGGACGCCTTCATTTTGCTCACGCTGTGAGTCTCAAGGCGTTCGACTGTTTGTTCGATCTCATAATTGTAGTGGAAAATTCCTCGCACAGGGAATTTCCTGCGCTGGGCGAGGCGGCCGTGAGCGCGATGACGGAGCAGCTGTTTAAAGACGTGCTCACCCGTGCGCTCACTGAGCTCTATGGCGTAGTGGGCGGCGCTGTGCCGTTCTCTTTGCTGCACCTGGAGGGCGGCGCCGGCATCGTGCGTGTGGCGCGCAGGTGAGAGAAAAGAGGCCGCGCTCCACCGCGCACCCGCACCCCTGCCCGCACCCGTCTCCCCTCCAGCCGCTTGCAGTCTAACGAAGCAAGCAGCATCATGCCGACCAGGAGCGCAGCTCTCTCATCACATCAGGACCCGTCCAACGCTGCAGTTCCCGACACCTACCCCTCCCCCATGCCGCTCCTTTCACCACCCGGCATGAAGGCCTCTCCTGCCCTGCGCTTCCTGCCCTGCTGCCTCCCCATTTGTTGCCCCGCCCCGCTGCAGTGACGTGGACAAGCTGTGGGCGGCCGCCTCCTTCGCCACCTCCTACGACCAGCACGAGCTCCGCCTCACGCCGCGCCGCAGCTCGCCCTTCCTGTTGCAGCTGGCTGCGGACAGCCGGCGCTGGGCGCAGGAGAGCCTGCAGCCGGCGGCGGCGGCGGCGGCGGCAGCAGCGACGGCGGGTCAGGCGGGAGCAGCAGCGGTGGTGGCGGCAGCGGCGACAGCGGCGGTGGTCGGGGCCTGCCAGGGCGCGGGCGCGTGAAGGCGGCCCCGGTCCTACAGCTGCGCGCAATGGGGGGAGGGGGGGAAGGCGCAGCTGAAGGACTGTGTCCAACATCAGCGCTAGGTGGCGCGACACATGCAGCCGCAGCCGCATGGCCGCGTCGGCCTCGTCGGTGGGTTGTTGTTGCTTGAGGCGCGCGGGAGACGCCAAGAGACACCCGCTTGCGGCGTCACCGGGGACGTCAGCTTGCTGCATCACCGGGGACGTCAGCTTGCGGCGCACAGGCGGCTCGGTTGACCGGCTCCCAGAATGGTCCTGATGGCGCTCGCGGAGTGTGAGGGAGGGGCTGGCCGCTGGCTGGGCTCCGCCAGGGATACAGCGGCCGAGCCGCCGAGGCATTCCGGCATACGCGCATACGGTGCAGCGGCTGAATGATGGCGACTGCAGCAGCGCGCCACCACGCCCGCATCTTGTGCACGGGGGAGGGCGCGTGGCCACGGCCGCAGCCGCAGAGGCAGGCGGCCCGGCGGCCCGGCGTCCCGGCGGCAGCTGTGGACGCGGGGGCCCAGCCGGCCCAGGCCGGGCTGCGGCGCCGGCTGCCTGTCCGCCCGACGGCCGTTGTCAAAGCGGCACGTGCTGCGCGACGGTGGTGGCGCGGCGGACTGGCGCGGAGGTTTGGGTGGATCTTGCAAGCGGCGTGTCCCAACGGACGGTAAGACAGCCAGTCAGACAGACAGACAACAGACCAGGCTGGCCCAATGAGCAGCATCTTGTTGGCCCAGGGATGCAAGGCGGCTGTGAGCCATGCGGCCGCCGCTGCCCACGTCCGATGGCCGGGACGGTGTCAGCGGCTCCTCTGCGCGTCCAGGGCCCCCGGCGTCCTGTACGCCCGGCCCTTACCTGACCTGTTGGCGAGTGCCCGGCCCTGGCCCCGGCCCTGGCCCTGGCCCTGGCCCCGGCCCCGGCCCCGGCCCCGGCCCCGGCCCCGGCCCTGGCCCCGGCCCTGGCGCTGGCCCCGGCCCCGGCCCCGGCCCCGGCCCTGGCGCTGGCCCCGGCCCCGGCCCTGGCCCCGGCCCCGGCCCTGGCCCTGGCCCTGGCCCCGGCCCTGGCCCCGGCCCTGGCCCCGGCCCCGGCCCCGGCCCCAGCCCCGGCCCCGGCCCCGGCCCCGGCCCCGGCCCCGGCCCCGGCCCCGGCCCGGGCCCTGGCCCCGGCCCCGGCCCCGGCCCCGGCCCCGGCCCCGGCCCCGGCCCCGGCCCCGGCCCCGGCCCCGGCCCTGGCCCCGGCCCCGGCCCTGGCCCCGGCCCCGGCCCCGGCCCCGGCCCCGGCCCCGGCCCCGGCCCCGGCCCCGGCCCCGGCCCCGGCCCCGGCCCCGGCCCCGGCCCTGGCCCTGGCCCCGGCCCCGGCCCCGGCCCCGGCCCCGGCCCCGGCCCCGGCCCCGGCCCCGGCCCTGGCCCCGGCCCTGGCCCTGGCCCCGGCCCCGGCCCTGGCCCCGGCCCCGGCCCCGGCCCTGGCCCCGGCCCTGGCTCCACCGGCGCACGCCGCCAGCGCAGGTAGGGTGCACTGCGTTCGCAGGGCGTGTAGTGACAGAGGGTGAGTCCCTTCGACAACAGGGGCGCGTCGGGGATTGCGGTGACACACCGACGTTTTGTTCGCTGGTGCGATCGGGCCGCTACCGTATGCACCCGCAGCTCCCGGCGTGGACGCCTACACGTGTGTGTCTTTGTGTGCAGGCGCTGCAACCAACAAGGCATGCCCGACTGCCGTATGTTGCACTGACCGGAGGTGTGTTACTGCCGCCCAATCGGCTGTTGCGCAGGTCATGCCCGCCGGCCTCCGTGTCGCGGACTTGGTGTTCTCCTGACGAGCCGACTCGTGGCGCTGGCCTCCCTCCCCCAGGGCCCCCCTCAGGGCCCCCCTCAGGGCCCCCCTCAGGGCCCCTCCCAGGGCCTCCCTTAGGCAGCACCGATGGATGCGGGGTCAGCAGTGGCGGTGCCAGTAGTGACGGCGGCGGCAGGGTGCACTGGCTAGAAGCCGGGCTGGTGACATGCGAGCACGCGGGCGTAGGGGCGGCCTAGGCGCCGGTCTTCCTTGCTGGCTGTGGAGGCGGGGCACTGGCGGCGCCTGGCTCCGTACCTGCGAGGGAGTGCTAGGTTGGGAAAGGCCGCGACTGCCCATGGCCGCGTTGCCGCTGTGGCTTGTGTCGGTGTTCATGGAGTTGGCAAGGGGCAAGAAGGCAAGTTCCCGGTAGTGTCCGAAGCCCCCCATATATCCAAAAATACGAGCAGGCAAAACATTGGGATCAGAGACAAAAGAAACGCGCTGCTGTTACTGTACCGACGTCGGTAGCTGGTTGGAGGTTGCTGTGGCTTGTGTCGGTGTGTTTACAAAGTCCAGGGCCAGCAGCCAGATATCCCACGGGACGTGATGGAGTGCACCGGCTTTATGCTTAGGAATCCAATTTCAGACGTCAGGTGGTTGATTGTATTGGCTAGGCCTATAGGGTAGACGAACTTGGAAAGGCCCTGGAGGCGCGTGCCGGCGTCGCGTGGGTGTGTGCTGGCGCCGGGTGGCCTCGGGGCCCTGGTGCGTGCTTGTTTGTCGACCAGGGCTTTAGCTGCGCCGGCTTCGCCCTCTTCGCCATCATGAAATAGACAATTACATGTACCTTGCTGATAAACAAATATCGGAGCAGGTGCGAACGCTGACACGTCGTCCCGAAGAATCCTGCAACTCGCCCCAATTCGCGCTGGCTTGTTCTCGGCATGCAGCAGAACAGCTGTGCAGCTTCGTATACATACGCTCATATGAATCTACGAGGCCTGAGCGTCTGCAGTCTAACCTAAAGCGTTGCCTCGTGCTAAACGTTGCATCTCGTTAGCAAATTTCCCTCCGGGCAACACACGCTCGCTTAACCTCGGGCTGACCGGTTCTACCCCCATGGCGCGTAACTACGTGCCAGCGCTCGTTGCGCTGGTAGCGGTTTCGGCTGTGCTCGGCGTCGCGGCGGAGCAGCAGAAGGGGGGCATGCTCCGCGTGAAGCTGCGCAAGACCGAGATGCTGACCACGGTCGGCCGGCCGCGCCCTTACCTGCTCGGCGAGCAGGGCCTGCTGGGAAACGCCGACGAGGGCGCGGTGACTCTGAAGAACTTCATGGACGCGCAGGTGCGGGGGTGTGGGTGTGGGTGTGGAGCTGCGGCTGGAGCAGGGGTGTGCGTCTGCAGGGTTCAAAGGGCTTGCTACGTGGGCTCCAGGGTTGGAGGCCAAAAGAGCCCTTCCTAGCCCAAACAGTGACCCCCCGGCCTGTTGCGGCTGCTGTTCGCTCATGTCTGCTGCGATGCTTCCGCTCCGCAGTACTACGGCGAGGTGGGGCTGGGCACTCCGCCGCAGCTGTTCAACGTCATCTTCGACACCGGCAGCTCCAACCTGTGGGTGCCCAGCTCAAAGTGCGCGCTGTTCAACATCGCGTGCCGCCTGCACCGCAAGTATAACGCCGCCAAGAGCAAGACCTACAAGGTACCGTAGTACAACCACTGGGGACGCGTGGGGAAGTGTGGAATATGTGTGTGTGTGTGTGTGTGTGTGTGTGTGTGTGTGTGTGTGTGTGTGTGTGTGTGTGTGTGTGTGTGTGTGTGTGTGTGTGTGTGTGTGTGTGTGTGTGTGTGTTGTGTGTGCGGGGGTTGTGGTTACCAGCCCAAACCAAACCAGACCCAATGCATAAGGGGGGGTAGTTTGTTCCAGAAACCAAAGCGACCATTGCAACCCAAAAACCCAGAACCCGGAACCATGGGGGGGGGAGAGCGTGGTAAGTGCCCCTAGGAGCAGCACCCCATGGGGTCGCATGGGGCTCGGTCGTGACCCTGCGTGGTGCATGTACCGCAACGTTTTTTCCGGAAAGTTGCTGATGTACTGCTGCTGCCGTACCCGCTCAGGCCAACGGCACCGAGTTCTCCATCGAGTACGGCACCGGCAGCCTGGACGGTTACATCAGCGAGGACGTACTCAGCTGGGGCGGCCTGACGGTGAGGAGGGAAGCGAGGGAGGATAGGCACGGAGGTCAGGGCAGTTTATGTCAGTCCAAACCCCAATGCGAGGGAGGGCAGGGTACTTCGTCTCAGAAGCCGAATGGACCGAAGGGAGGAAGAGTGGGGAAATTCGAGAGCGGGAATGGCGGGCTCTGAGAAGGGCGCGGGGTCAGTGCAGTCGGGGTTGAGGGTGCGGCGCGCGCTGTGGGGCGGTGCAGGGGGTTTCTGGTGCGGGTGGTTGGGAGGGCAGGGTTGCCGGGGGCGAGCATGCGCGGCGGGGCGGGGCCGCGGATCCATGCAGGTTGCAGGAAAGGCCAACAGTGAGTGGCCACTGGCGGCCACTGTGGCTGCCGCAGCTGGGGGTGAGCAGTCCATTGACTGCAGCCCACGCACCGATCTCTAACACATCGCGGCGCGGCTGTCACGCGTCAAGTGCCGTGCCCCCCGTCTGCAAACCCGCTGCCGCTCCCTCAGATCCCGGACCAGGGCTTTGCAGAGGCCATCAACGAGCCCGGCCTCACCTTCGTGGCAGCCAAGTTCGACGGCATCCTGGTGAGCAGTTGCCGCTCGCTCATTTACCATCCAGCATTTAGCATTTAGCATTCAGCAATTAGCATTTAGCATTTAGCTGCAATGAACCGAGCTGAAATGGACCGAGCTGAAACAGCTATTGGCAGTAACACAGCAGCCGGGCACAGCACCCGATACGATCAGCTGGAACTGCACAGGTGTGCTGGCGCCGTGTGACGCAGTGCTCCACGCACGCTCTGCGCACGGTGCTCACCAGCTCCGTGCACACGCGCACACACTTGGCACACACTTTCACGCTTGCTCACCTACCTACAAACTCACCACTGTGACACACACACACACACAAACACATGGGCGGCTAACGGGCGATTCGTGTCGCTTTTTCTAACACACACACACACACACACACACCTATGCTTCCTCTGCCGCCTGTAGGTGAGACTACGGACAGCGGGCGGGAATCAGGGAATTAGGCGTGCTGGGTTAACGTTTTTAGGCGCATGTCACAAGCATATGGGTGCATGTCGGGGTCGGTTTGCTTCGCGAACGCCCGACGGGTTCCAGGCTATTTCTGCGGGTAAGTATGACTACCGGGGCTACGCGGTACCGTCCAAGAAGTATTCGGTGCGTATCCGTCAGTAACTGCGAGCGATTGCGGGGATTCCTCTCCGTTTCCGTTTACCAACACACACCTCTGTGCACCACACACCGCGCCCCCCACACACACACAGGGCATGGGTTTCCCCGCCATCGCCGTCAAGCACGTGCCGCCGCCCTTCACGCGCCTGGTGGAGGGCGGCGAGCTGGCGGCGCCCGTGTTCAGGTGGGAGGCAGAGGGGTGGGGGTGGGGGTAGTTCATGGGGGGTGAAGGGGTGGGGGTCGGGGTGGGGGATGAAGGGGGGGGGTGCAGGGGTGGGGGTGCAGGGGTGGGGGCACGGGTGGGGGTGGGGCCGGGAGATGCAGGTGGTGTGGCCGGCGCGGGTGGGAGGTGGGAGGGCGTGTGTCAGCAGGTAAGATTGTGCCCATGGCCCTGCTACCGCAAGGCATGTGCCGTGCTGCCCGCAGCTCAGCTCACTCCGCCCCCCCCCCCCCCCCCGCGCGCCCCTGCGCGCCCCGCCATTGCAGCCCACACAGCCACGGCCACTCCCTCGCGACCAGCAACACTGCCTCGCCACGAACCAACCCCCGCACACATTGACACACACGGCACTGTCACCCCACGGCACTCGCGCGCACCCCCCACGACACTCGGGACCCGCCCCTCCCCCTGTTCTACGTCTACCTCGTCATTAAATTAAATGCATGGAATCCCCCCCGCAAACACAGCTTCTGGCTGAACCGCGACCCGGCCGCGCCCAACGGCGGCGAGCTGGTGTTGGGCGGCATTGACGAGGCGCACTTCAGCGGCGAGCACACCTGGTGCGTGCGTGCGTGTGTGTGTGGGGGGGTTGTTGGGTTCAGTAGTCTTGGACTCCGGGGGGGGGGGGGTTTACTGGTTAAGCAGCCCCGGTGGGATGAATCAATGACACAAGGGAGGGAGGGAGGGAGGACGGGAGGGAGGACGGGAGGGAGGACGGGAGGGAGGAAGGGAGGGAGGGAGGGAGGGAGGGAGGGAGGGAGGGAGGGAGGGAGGGAGGGAGGGAGGGAGGGAGGGAGGGGCCTGCCGCTCGTGCATCCTCATTCGCCCGCTCGTGCATTGACCAGGCCTCGACGCCGTGGCGCCAGTAAACGCTTTGCTGCTTTCCTGCCTGCCTGCTTGTCTGCCTGCCTGCCTTCGGACGTGCCCACCCCACCCCACCCTTCTTCATTAATTTAACATGCATGGAACCCCACCCCACCCCCCTACACCTAGTCTTCCCTAACCTGATTGACCGGAACCCCACACACACACCCCACACACACACGCACACACGCACACACATACCCACGCCCACACCCACACGCCAGGGTGCCGGTCACGCGCCAGGGCTATTGGCAGTTCAACATGGACGGCCTGGACCTGGGACCGGGCAGCCAGAAGATGTGCGCCAAGGTGCGCGTGCGTGTGCGTGTGTGTGCCCCCCCCCCCCCGCTCGCGCTCGCGCTCGCGTGTGCTTGCGTTCGCATTTGCTTTCGAACTTGCGATTGCGTCTGCCGGCGTGCCTGCATTATTGCGTGCATTGCGCGCGCTCGTGAAAGGCACGCAAGGAGGCATGTCGGCATGCCGCAGGCCGGCTGCTAATGTACGGCATTGAATGGGACGGCCTGGACACGCTACGCGTATTCTGAAGCGCCTGCGCAACCCGCCTCTTCTTACACACACACACACACACACACACACACACCCTTGTGACCTCTAATACGGTACACACACACGTCCTTGTGATTGTCTAACACACACATGCGCGCGCGCGCGCTCCGCGCCGCCCACAGGGCTGCGCCGCCATTGCTGACACCGGCACCTCCCTGATCGCCGGACCCTCCGACGAGGTGGGCATGGGGTTCCATGCATGTTAAATTAATGAAGAAGGAGATGTAGACAGGCGATGCGACACAGAAGGCGTACCGATGACCAGAAGGTGTAGTCGGCTCCAGCGGACGACGGCGACCCCCGTTGTAATAGGTTTGCTGCCTAAGAAAGTAGTTGCTCAGGTGATCCGTGTATACGTCAAGTTGTAAGTCGTGTAGTGGCTCAGAAAAACGCGAATACCTCGACGCATGTACGTGCCTCGCGCGCGCGCTGCTGGACTTTCCTATACTGAACGCCTTACTCATCTGGCGCCGCATAGAGCAAGTGCCACACCACGCGCCGCGCCGGATCGCATGCGTTAGCAGGGCAGCGAGCAGGGCAGGTCAGGTGTGGCGCAAGGCAGAGGGCAGGGGCAATACATCTACTCAACCCAAACCAGTGCGAAAGTGCGGGGCAGTGTGGGATAACAGTATTGTAGTAGGCTATTAAGATGCTTGCAAAAAGACTATAGGGACGGGGTGCACACAAGGGGCTTGAAGGCAGAGATGCATGGGGACGGCACCCAGCACGGCAGCGCGCATGGGCGGGGGGTTTTGATTAAGCTAGGGAGCGTGACGGGGCTCCGGAGAGCTCCCATACCGGCCATACCTCGGAAGGTGAACCACCGTGACCGTGCTGTTGCATGAGGTGCGACCACTGCATGGAGTGACCACTGCAGATGCGGGTCTGCCCGCGCTGCCACCTAAGCGGGCGCGCTTAGAGGACTGCACCTGGCGCTTACCGCCCTGCTTCTGAGCCCATGGCCACTGGATGTCCTGTCTGTCTGGGGTGGGGTGGGTGGGTGGGGGCGGCCATGGGGTGGGGTGGGGTGGGGGGGCTGGAGCTGCTTGCATGGGAAAACACGTCGGCACGCGCGCTGGACTGCTGTTGTGCGCTGCTGGGCTCCCGCATGGACCCCACAGGGGCCGGCGTGCCTCGTGTGCTGCCTGCGCCTCGCGCACCAAAGCACCATCCTGATCCGGAATCACACACACACACACACACACACACACACACACACACACACACACACACACACACACACACCAAACACACCAAACACACCGCGTGACATCCAATGGTGTAAATTTCCAAATCGCCCAACCGCCCAACCGCCGTGCCCCCATCATCCCGCACCACACACACACACACACACACACGCACACGCACCACGTAAACCGGACGCGACGCTGCTTTGTCTTGATCGCATTGCATACACGGTCTTTGCTTTGCTTGTTTTCCCCTTGTGATCTCTAACACACGCACACACCTTGGCGTTTCTATACCTTTGCACGCACAGGCCTTTCATTTGTTCTCTCCCTTGTGATCTCTAACACACACGCCAGGTGGCGGCGCTCAACCACGCCATCGGCGCCACCTCCGCGCTGTCCGCCCAGTGCCGCCAGCTGGTGCGCGACTACCTGCCGCAGATCATCGCGCAGCTGCACGACCTGCCGCTGGACCAGGTGGGCGCGTGGTGCGGGTGGGTGGTGCGGTGGGTGGTGCGGTGGTGCGGTGATGCGGTGGGTTAGAGGGTGGGTGGAGGGGGAGGGTGAGGGGGGAGGGTGAGGGGGGAGGGTGAGGGGGGAGGGTGAGGGGGAGGGTGGAGGGGAGGGGGAGGGGCGGAGGGGGGAGGGGGAGGGTGAGGGGGGAGGGGAGGGGGAGGGTTGAGGGGGGAGGGTGAGGGGGAAGGGTGAGGGGGAAGGGTGAGGGGGGAGGGGAGGGGGAGGGTTGAGGGGGGAGGGTGAGGGGGGAGGGTGAGGGGGGAGGGGAGGGGGAGGGTTGAGGGGGGAGGGTGAGGGGGGAGGGTGAGGGGGGAGGGTGAGGGGGGAGGGTGAGGGGGGAGGGTGAGGGGGGAGGGTGAGGGGGGAGGGTGAGGGGGGAGGGTGAGGGGGGAGGGTGAGGGGGGAGGGTGAGGGGGAGGGTGAGGGGGGAGGGTGAGGGGGTTCCATGCATTTAATTTAATGAGGGGGGGTGAGGGGGGAGGTGAGGGGGGAGGGGATCACTGGCTCAAGCGAGGGGGGAGGCGGGATGAGGGGGGTGGAGGTGGAGGGGAGGATAGGAGGAGGTGGATAGTTCGCTGCATTGCCCAAGTTGAGTGGTGGGATAGTGGTGGATGGTGGTGGGTAGGAGTGGGTGCGCTCATCGTAGGCCAGTGCGTTGTGTGCAGGCGCAGCAGCCAGCCGCGCACGCGTGCTGCGTGGGTAGAGGGAGGGGTTGGAGGGGTGCGTGGTAGAGGGAGGGGTGGGAGGGGTGCGTGGGTAGAGGGAGGGGTTGGAGGGGCGCATGGGTAGAGGGAGGGGTGGGAGGGGTGCGTGGGTAGAGGGAGGGGTTGGAGGGGTGCGTGGTAGAGGGAGGGGTGGGAGGGGTGCGTGGGTAGAGGGAGGGGTTGGAGGGGCGCATGGGTAGAGGGAGGGGTGGGAGGGGTGCGTGGGTAGAGGGAGGGGTTGGAGGGGCGCATGGGTAGAGGGAGGGGTTGGAGGGGCGCATGGGTAGAGGGAGGGGTGGGAGGGGGCGCATGGGTAGAGGGAGGGGTTGGAGGGGCGCGTGGGTAGAGGGAGGGGTTGGAGGGGTGCGTGGGTAGAGGCAGGGGTGGGAGGGGCGCATGGGTAGAGGGAGGGGTGGGAGGGGTGCGTGGGTAGAGGCAGGGTGATGAGGCGCCTGTGTGGGAGGTGCCTGTGTCTGGCGCGTCAGCCTTCCGGGATGAGGCTCATGGGCTCATGAGTCACACGGTGTGAGGCACACTGGCTGTGTCCCCTCACGTGGCCCTTTGCACCTGTGTGCCCTTGGTGAGGCCGTGAGAGCTCCGGACTCCGGACTGCGACGGGTGGCCGTGCCGCCCTCATCCCAGCTCTCACCTGTCGCGACCTCACCCACCTGCACCCGCACGCGCTGCGCCAAACAGGTGTGCGCCAGCATCGGCCTTTGCCCCGTGGCCGCCGCCGCCGCCACCGCCGCCACCATCAAGCCCGCCCGTCGGCTTCTCGCCGCCGGCGCCGCCGCCCGCGCCCACACCATCCGCGCCGGCGCCGCCGCCGCCGCCGCCGCCGCCGCTGACGACGACGCCGCCGCCGCCGCTGACGACGACGCCGTCGCCGCCGCTGACGTCACCGACGTCGACGCCGCGGTCGCCGCCGTCAAGGCCCAGCTGGCAAACCTGGTTGGCCACGCCGCCGCCGGCGCAACCACCGCCGCCACTGCCAACGGCGGCGCCGCCGCCGCCGCCGCCACCAACAGCGTGTCTGGCGTCATCGCCAAGCTGGTCGGCGAGGCCGCCGCCGCCGCCGCCAACGCCGCCGAGCAGGCCCAGGGCGCCGCCACCGCCGCCGCCGCCGCTGCCGCTTCCAAGGACCAGTCCACCGGCGACAGCGTGGTGTGCAGGTGCGCGCCTCTCCTCGCATCGCATCGCATCACCTTGCCTCGCCTCGCCTCGCCCCGCCTCGCCTTGCCTCTCCTCGCCTTGCCTTGCCTCGCACCGCCTTGCCTTGCCTCGCACCGCCTTGCCTTGCCTCGCACCGCCTCGCCTCGCACCGCCTCGCCTCGCACCGCCTCGCCTCGCACCGCCTCGCCTCGCACCGCCTCGCCTCGCACCGCCTCGCCTCGCATCGCATCGTCGCACGTGCGGGCGTGTGTGTTGGCGGCAGCTTCAGGCCCAGCCGCAGCCCGCAGCCGTAGAACTCCCACCTGTCATTTGCACCCCTTCCAACCTCCTTACGATACTCGTTAGGCCGCTGCTCGGCAATTTTGTGTGAGGCCGTAGTATTTCTGCCTCCCCTGCTGCTTGACTGTCTGTCAAGTTACAAACTCTCTCAAACACCTGTTGTACGATTGCATCCTACTCATCGCGATCGCCGCGATTGCGATCGCCATGATCGTGATCGCCTCCCACAGCTTCTGCCAGACCGCGGTGGCGTACATCAAGATCGCGCTGGAGGCCAACTCCACCATTGACCAGATCGCCGACGCCGTGGGCCAGCTGTGCGACCAGGTGCGTTGTGCCACCGGCAGCTGCCGGTAGCTGGCGGTGGCTACGTGAGGGCGGGCGGGCGGGTGGGCGGGCGTGAGGGGGGGTGGGCGGGCGGGCGGGCGTGAGGGCGGGGGGGTGTGCGTGGGGGCGGGTGGGCGTGAGGGCGGGTGGGCGTGAGGGCGGGCGTGAGGGCGGGCGGGAGTGCGCGGGGGCGGGTGGGCGGGAGTGCGCGGGGGTGTGAGGGCGGGTGGGCGGGCGTGAGGGCGGGCGGGCGTGGGGCACCTCCAGGTCCAGCTCGTAGTTGCCGGAATGGGGTGGGGAAAGAGGAGGGGGAGGCTAGGAGGAGGAGGAACGGATGGGGGAAGCGCGCGCGAACTCTCCCCTGCTCGATCAGGTGTTTTCGCAACGCCTCCCCCCGCCCCGCCCCTTCTGGTCATCGGTACGCCTTCTGTGCCGCAACGTCTGTCTACACCTCCCCCGTCATTAATTAAAAATGCATGCACCCCCTCCTCCCCCGAGCAGGTGTCGTTCGGCGGCCCCAGCGTGGTGGACTGCGACAAGCTGCCCGGCCTGCCCATCATCTCCTTCAACATCGGTGGCCGCGTGTTCCCGCTGCGCCCCGAGCAGTACGTGCTGCAGGTGGGGGTGTTAGCGCGAGTAATGAGGAGACTGAGACTGAGGCTGAGACTGAGACAGTGAGGCTTGATGATAAGGCTAGATAACATGGCTGCAGTCAGTTGAGAGTAAGAAGAGCGAGATGTTGAATGTCAAGGCCGCCGCTGTCGCGCGCTGTGGGCAACGCCGCCCCTCTTGCTGGCCCACATCGTGGCACGCGCGCAACTCCTCCCTAAGCCTCCATGGATCGACCCATTGCACCTCCCTCATTCCAACACCGCCACACCCACCTCATCCACCCATGGACCCCGCCACCTACCTGCTACACTTCGCTACGTATCCTTGAACCCCCCAACCCCCCACCCGCACCCCTGCACCTCTCCCATGATCACACATCACCCACCACCGCCCCCATCACCCACCACCGCCCCCATCACCACTCACCGCCCCCAACGCCACCACCACCGCCCTGCCCCGCCCCGCCCCTGCCTCTTTCCCTGCCCCTCCGCCACCTCCTCCGTCATTAACTTAAATGCATGGAACCCCCTCTTATAACGAGCAGGTGGACGCGGGCGGCGGCGAGACGCAGTGCATCAGCGGCTTCATGGGCCTGGACGTGCCCGCGGGGCCGCTGTGGATCCTGGGCGACATCTTCCTGGGCGCCTACCACACCGTCTTCGACTATGGCGGCGCGCGCGTGGGCTTCGCGGACGCCGCCTAGAAAGCAGGCAGGCAGGCAGGAAGGAAGGAGAGGTGTCTTTGGGGGGGCCTGGTGAGATAGAGAGGGGGGCATGGAGAGGGAGGAGAGGTGGAAGGAGAAAGGGGGACGTCGTGGGGGCGGGGATGAGGGCGGTTTGGTCAGGACTCAGGAGGCTTGAAGGTCGGGAATGGGGCGGCCGAGGCGTAGGAGTGGGAGGATCGTGAACAGGATGTGGGTTGAAAGGATATGGAGCGGCGAGTCGCTACGAGGGAGAGCTGGGTTGAGGGTGTGCCAGGCTGCCAGCTACGGACCGTTGGCCGTGGATGTACGCGCCTGGCAGCGCGTATTCGTGCGGTGGTGGTTCTCGGGGGCACCGGCGTGTTGTAATTGCATCCAGCAGCACGGGTTGAAACCTAAGACGCTGTGCTCTCAAGGGAAAGGGGCAAAGGGCGGTGGTATGCGCTGCCGACGCTGCACGACGACGCGCCCCGTGCGACACGCTGATGGATCAGCAAACCCTGATGGGGTTCAGCGCGCCAGGGCCACCGCGTCACTGCGTCAGCGGCGTATGTGCCGTTGCCCTCTGCTGCCTTGCGGGTCCGGGATTTAGCATACTCAACACAACGGGACACAGTGCCGGGGCTACCCACTGCTCTGATCTGACCGTGCATGACCCTCAACGGCAGACAGACCCCAATCCCCAAAACCCGACCCAGATGTGAAACCATGGTCACGGAGGACGTTAGCGCGAGAGCGATGGTGAGGGGGGGGGTGCGCGGGTGTAGTAGGAGTTACCCAACGTCCCCGCGACCCATTGCCCCTCTTGCTACGTGTGGCCTACTGACGAGTAGCATAGGGGTGACGTGTGCGTTCCCAGGCGTAGGTAGCCCCCAGGGGAGCGTGGGTCGCTCGTCTTCGGGTTGTCTCTTGTCGGGGGTTTCGTTTGAGGTTTTCGATGCGCGAGCTGTCTCCACACCGCCTGGTCCAGTGGGCTCAGGAGAGCACAGGGAGGCGTTTCTCGTAATTTCGTTTCGCGGATAGGCTTGCTCAGGGTCTGCCTCCCCTGGGCTTGCTGTGCGCGGGCAGGGCAGGTCAGCCGTGGGCTTGGGTTTCTAGCGCTGCAATTGTGAGCGCTCTCGCCAGTCCAGAGAATGCATGGTTACAAGAAGGACCTGGTGACCCGGGTCGCGAGCGAACTGCTCTGGACTTCAGGGGCGTGCCACCTGCACGCCAACGTCTCCACCGTGACTTCTGCCGCCTAACCGTTCACCCGATCGATCGATACTTCTTACTTTATAGGAGCTCGCGGCCGCCCTAGTGGACCGAATCCGGGCTCATCGACTAAGTCCTAAACCCGTCCGGCCGACCACTTATCCCTAGGCAATTCATCCCGACCGAAATCGGGGGAGTCCAGAGGCTGGTAGGCTGCAGAGGCCGTGTGTCGGGCCCGGGTCGGAGGCAGCCCACAGCTGTAACATTAGACCCATGGGCACACCTGGGATAGCTTGTTGACGAGCGGCTGAGAGCACTCCAGAGGATGTGAGCGAGGACCTTCGTCCGTGTCCGCGTGTCGCTGTCAGCGCCAGGGAGCATAGAGTGAGGGCCCAGCCCCGTCTCGAACAGGGATTGCTAGTCGGTATCTGCTAACAACTGGCCAAGGCGCTATAAGCCGTGCTCCCATGCACTGTCATTGACAAGGGCGTGTCCGCCCACAGCGGGGGGGAAGGCGTGCTTTGGGGCCCTGAAGTAGGAGATCGCAAAAATACCTGTCACAGCTGTCAAAGGGCCTTGCCGTCGTATGCGCGAAGCCGAGGGCACACAGCGGGCAGCTCGTAGGCCCTGCGGGGAGGCGACAGACGAAGGGATGCCGCGGGGGCTGCCCAACTTCCCGCGTGCTTCCACATCCAAATGCATCAATCAGCATCAATCAGCATCACCCTGCGCACTCCCCCGCAACAGACAGCCCCATGCGCCGTGCCGGTAATAGCATTACAGCAACCGCCTGACTGGGCCCCCACCGGCCCCACCGGCCCCCACCGGCCCGCGCTGCTCGTGCACCCGCTGCGCTGCTGCGCTGCAACATGCGATATGATGGTCATCTCCGGTGATGGATGTGGCCATGTGGGGTTGTGGGAGCCACGGGTGTAACGGTAGCAGCAGGTGATGAGCAGGCCCAGGCCCCCTGGGACAGCAGCTGCCCTCCTGCCTGGCCTGCTGCCCTCCCTCGGGGCTGAGGGCTGAGGCAGGGGGGCTGCACCTACCGGCCGGCCGGCCTGCCTCCAGCTAGCTGCTGACGTCGCTACAGCTGCAGCGCATTGACTTGCCTGCACGCGAGGCATGATCAGGCATGACTTGCCTGCTTAGGTGGGTCCTGTGGGGGCTTCGACTGTACTCTCGGGACGTCGTCACGTCGCATTCTTTGCCCCATGCCCTCTTCCATCTGCCTGCCTGCCTGTGTTGCCAGTCTTGCACCGATGTGCGGCCCGGGCGGTCCAGTCCAGTGTACGGGGCGGGGGCGTCAAAGCCGGTGGTGCCTGCTGTGTGCCCCGCTGCCCAAGGTCCGCCGCCTTAAGACGTTGACCCAGCTGGTGCTGGGCTATCTTGGAAGGGGCAGTCCGAGGTTCTGCAACCTGGTGGTGCGGGTCGACAAGCAGAAGCGGGAGGGGCTGCGCAAGCTGGCCAAGGCGTGGGCGAAGAAGAAGGCCGTTGTGATGGTCCCCTACCTTTCACGACAGGGCATGCAGCTGCGGCAAGAGCGGGCGGCCATCTTCAAAGGCCTAGCTGAAACGGGTTGCGGAGCCAAGGTGGACTGGTGCGGCTGACATTGAATACTTGGACGGAGAAGGCGAGCGTGTGATGTTCCAGTTTTAACCAAGAAGGCTAGATGGATTGGGATGCTGCGTTTGGGCAGTCGCTTGCTGAGGGCGGTGACACAATGTACACACAACGCGCCACATAACTGATCCACAACACACGCAACGCACACATAACTGATCCATCACAGACACACAACGTATCATTTTGACATACCGGTAGTTTGAATCTGTCTGGGCTGTGGACTACACCTGTAACAGCATCATCATCAGTCCGATGGTGAGCGGCTGAGGAGCACACGATACCGGCAGGACGGTGACAGAGCAGCGACAGAGCATTACAGTGTGCGCCAGAGGTCAGCCGCAGCGGCGCCCATCACCGATGCTTGACCCACACAACCCGTATAGTTCCTTATAATCAGTTCTTGGCCGGTGTCATACACGCACCCCAGCACTCTCGAGGCAGAGAATCAATTCCGCGTTCACCACGCGCAGCCCGCGACTGCAAAATTTACAGCCGCCGCCGGTGCTGCCTTCTTCCCGGGCGAGCCCGGAGGAGGCGCACGCGGCGGCAGCGAGGGGCACCAACCAACGCCGCGGGAAAAACCCAACACATTCTTGAAGGGCGCACCGCAGCGGGGTCCCGTCGCGGGGAGCCACACAAACCCCGAGAAGAAACAATCGCTAAGGGGCGCAAAAATTGGGGGCTAAGGCACAAACTCATATTTCGTACTCACCATCGAACACACCACACGAGAGCAGTCACACGAGAGAATCACACACCACAGATAGTGACACACAGGAACGCGCAACCACCGGCGCGGAATCCACCAAGTTCTTCCCGGACCTGCCCGTCTCCGCATCGACACCGGAACACACCGCAGGCCGGCGGCAGGAGACGAGCACACGAGCTGCAGGCGCATGGGACCCTCTCGTCCTCTTGCAGTGCAGCGCATAAGCGGCCATGCAGTCCTAGGCGAAAGCCCAGCAGAAAGCGACATGCTCTAACGCAAGCCGCAACCAAAAACCTCGAGCCCGCGAGCACGCCTCACCACACAAATTCAATCTCAGGGTCCTCTTTGAAAGGCATTGTACATAATATGTTACTTGTAGTCTTCACGCCGCCAGCTCCGAGCTACCACATGCGCTGACCCCAGGGCGCCCGCCCCGCCCATCGCACGCCGGCTGGCAACACACACATAACTCTTCGCTGATTGCTGGCTAAAACTCAAAATAATTTGCTTGGGCGCCTGCCTGCTACGGGCCACCCCGCCGCCGCTGCTGCAGGCCTGCATGCCCTGCTGCGGTGGCCGAAGACCAGTAGGGTGCTGCCGAGACCCGATACCATGATGCCAAACCCCAGCACTGGACCGGAATCCAACGGCAGCCGCAACCCGCAACGCAACCCAAATGCAGCTTCTGCCGCCAAAACACTTCAACGCTGACCTCCATGCGGAACTCCTCTGCTCAACTCCGCCAAGTCGACGACTACAGGCCCTTGCTTCTAAATGCTTTCCCTTGGCACGGGGCCGCCGTGTGCCGAGGGCGGTACCTGTTCACAAACAGCCACCAAACGCGATGGTCAGCAGAATACCACAAAAACACATCCATGTAGGGAAAGCCTCTCCTCCAAGCACAGTAGCGAGCACCCAAGCACCTGAGCAAGACTCACTCTGATGGCATCGCGTGCTGCATGCGCCTGCACCCGCTGCCACGCAAGCGAGTACGGCGGCAACGGGTGCAGCGTCCCACTGAGATGTCGACAGAGGAGATGAAGCTGATCCAGAGCGGGCGCTTGACGCTGCTGAGGACAGAGCTGCAATCATGACTGAAACGCAGGCTGCGGGAGGCTCCTGCTGCTGCCGCAGGCACCGGGCTGCACGCCTTCCCATGGCCCCGCGCCGCCTCGCGCCCGCCTCCGAGCTACTGCTCACGCAGCGTGATGCATTATTAGTTGTCCAGTGCGAGAGCACCAGACGCAGGCCCCCCCGGCGGTGCATGCCGCCGCGACAGCTGGTGCCGTGGCTACATTTGGCAGCCCGGTCGCTATGTGTGCGTGCCGGGAGGCACTGCGGCGGGCGGAGGCGGACGCGCGGGCTCGGCATGCTGTAATGGAGGTGCTAGCATGCAGCTCAGTCATGGCTGCGCCTGTCGAATCCACCTCATGCATCTGCGCGGTTCGGTTACGCGGAACGCGAGGGAGAGGTAGTTCATTTCAATTCCCAAGGGAGGATCGGAGCCACCCTGGACCTGTGGCACGGCCAGTCACCGCGACCTGCGACTGGTGGGCTGGCTAAGCCCTGCGACAACGCTGCCGCAGTGCGCGGAACCCGTCAGCCACGGTGTGCCTGGGCCCACGTCCGCACACGAGCCCGGTGACGACGGCCTAGGTGCAACAGCGATGCCCGCAAGCACGCTCACCTGGTTGCACGAGGTGGCTAGCTGAGGAGTGGCGCGTCGAGGCGTGTGGGGCTTGGTCACGGCCAGCCCCACACATCGTCCTTTACTAACAAGGGTCTCCCGCTGTCGTCCAGCGTAAATGTTTCGAACGTCCCCTGGTTGCGTTCGCGGGGCATTGGCCCAGGCTTCGCCTCAAGGCGCTTGATTTCGTCCTGCGAGCGAGTTGATTGCGGGTCAAGCCTCGCAAACATCACCAAGCTCTCCTGCTGCCCTCCTGGGACTCGACACGACGCCCCGAAACGGCTTCCGTCGACCTACCTCCGACGGTACGTGCAGCACGCGGTTGGGCCCGGGCTGCCAGGCCACAATCGCCATCGCCACGATTTCGCGAGGGTCGGGAGCCCGCCCAGGGTCCGCGACAGTCCGATAGGGCACCTCGACATAGCCCTGAGCATACTTGTCCGCGAGGTTCGTCCATTCCTGCAAACACCAGCAGTTCCGGGCGGTCAAATAGGGCGAGACGGGCGAAATCATGACTTCGCGAGTGCCTCGCCAGGGGCCTGAACCGCGCCCGAATGCAGGATCGACTTGCCTGCTCCTCCAGCACCACATACTTGTACTCTATCCGTTGCCCTGGCGCGAACTCGACCTGCAAAGCGAGAGCCATTCGTTCCATCAGCTTGGGTTTTCCTGATCCTCGCTGCTCCGCCCAAGCCCTTGAACACCCACCTCGCATGTCCACTTGTCGTTAGCGTTCCATGCCATGGGCATTTTCGCGATTGAAAGGAACGACCAGCCCAGGGGCAGCGCTGAACCGCCGATGCAAAGGATTTGATGGCGGTGCGCCCGGTAATGCACGCTGAACTGGACCCGCACAGTTTGAGGAGCAGGTTTGGGTGCTTCAGAGGTGCACCGGACCGCGACTCGGAGAGGCCGTGGCCGGGCCAGCGGCAGCGAGTGGCGCCGGGTGAAGGCGTCCGCGCTGTGTGCCTTCATCTTGCTTTAAAGCCAACGAGAACTATCCTACGTCTACTAATGCACTATAGATGCACAGAGACGCCTCATAAACGCGAGGAGAGCAATGTTGAACCCCTCCAAAAAGTGCACGGATGAGACTTCTCTGTCGTCAAGGAAAAGAGGGCACTGACGTTAATTCAAATATATCACTTCTTGCGAAACCGGCAGAGAAGCTTTGGCGACTCGCAAAGGCACGCCATGCGTGGGGCGGTGTCCGCCTGGCCAACGGCGTCTTGACCAGCGACAGTAATAATTCTATGATGAGGCGAATGTTACAGTAATTGCCAGCATATGCGAAGGCTTGCCCCGCGTGCCAGCGCCGGACCCGCAGGGTCGGTCAGTCGAGTTTGAGAAGGCTCCCGCGTCGTGGCTGGCCGTGTCGCAGGTTGGCTCTTCCAGTCCCCTCAACTCCCCTCCTCCACTGCCCTCGGTGTTCACGTTTCCATGAGGCATTTTGCGCATAAGGCACGCCCGGCTTCACGCCTTGGCACTGATTTTTGGCCGCGTCGAGCAGTGCGTGAACGTTGCGTGTTCACATGTCGCCACACGAACAAGTCCTATCTGCAGCTCCCCTGCTTGAAAGGCCTTGCAATCAAATTGCTACCACGTTTCCATAATACCAACCACTGTTCGCCATTCCGCAACTGCGTGCAGAGGAATTCATGTCAGGGGCTTTGGCGCCAAGCTCGACTGGGGCCCAAGTTGTGCGACTTGTGGCAGCGCTCAATCATTCGCTGCGATGCTGTTTCCGCTAACCTGCCACAACGATTACGAATGCACGGGCAGCCGGCCAGGGGTCATGCCACCGCGCCATGCAGGGGGGATTGTCCCTGCTAGCGGGGCCATGGGGCCCATGCAGCCATAGAGCCGCGCCATAAAGCCCCGGCGGCCTCGCGCATCGCTTTCCCAACTGCGCAGTCCTGCAGACGTTCAGGCGGACTTGTATTTGTTCCCCTCGTGACCCGCAGCCATATTTATCTAGGATCCCGGACGTCCCGGCCCGCGTCGCCGCTGCTGCAGGGCCCGCTTTCGCCCTTTCGCCTATACACGCCCCCTCACCCAGCCCGCGGCACAACCTGGCGCTCGCACACAGCGCGCAAACGACTTGATCCGCACGCGCTAAGCTCGTTGTCTGGTAGTGGACCTCGTCGCCGCGCGCTAGTTTGCAACTTCGCCAAGATGTCGGTCGCAGCCATCGCAATCGCCGCGGTGGCGCTCCTCGCCCATGGGGCCGCTGCCGCTGGCATCGACTGGCAGGTAAGCACAAATGGGCTCGGTGGTGCGGAAATGGGGCACAGGCGAAGCATCCCGGGAATGCCACAGCTCAACTTTTCATCACCACACACCCCCGAAGCCGCGCCGTCGCGCGGAGGGCGCCAAACTTCGCCTGCTTGTGCATTGCGGCCCGCTTATCGCGCCTGTAGTCACCCTCGCTCTGCTCCCCTTGAATTCTCCCTACACGCGCGCTCCTTCCCTTCCTTGCTGCCCCTGCAGTGGCACACGGGCCGCGCCACGCACTACGGCGGCGCTGGCGACCCCTGGAGCATCCACAACGGCCACTGCGGCTACGGTTACCTGGACCCCAACGTGGGCACCGGCTGGGACATCGCGGCGCCCTCCGACCAGAACTGGGACTACGATTCCAGCACGTCGAACTGCGGGTGAGAAGGTGATGTTGAGGTGACGTGGAAACAACGTCGCGGATGCATGTGGGGAGCTGGTGCGGTGGCGCTTAGTCGGTAGTTGCGCCGCAGGTTTGGGGCGTTGTGGCTGTCACCCCCCTTTTTTGCCTGACCCACATGGCCAAGCAACACCTGCGCGCTCTACCCCACGCAGCGTGTGCTACGAGATCGCGTGCAACGGCATGGATTTCTCTGACTTTTACGGTGGGTTTGCGTGCGCTTGCTGCTTCATGTGCATGTTGGTTTGGCAAGTAGGGCGGCATGGGGGAATGGCACGAATGCACGGGGCGCTCATTCTCCCCGACCCACATGACGTTGGGCCGAGCGAGGCATGCGCACGCTGTTCCAAACCCAACCCATATGGGCGCGGAGCAGTATTTCCCTGCGTGGAACTACCGCTTCACCCTCCGCATCCCTGCTACACATTTTATTGGCGCGCAGGCAACTACCTGGAGCGCACGGACGTGTGCTACAACGGCGGAGACCAAAGCGTGGTGGTGATGGTCAGCGATATCTGGTGAGCCAGGCGTGGTCGTGGCTCCGCCAAGTGCTACGTGTTCATCGTGTCCTTGTTACGTGCTGCTTCTGGCGGGTTGGTTGCACGTGTCCCTCCCTTCCTCCGCCCCCTCCTCCGCCCCCAACGCCCCTTCCGCTTCTCCGACCTGCACCTTTGCTTGACTCGACCGCCATCTGCCCTTCCCCTTGCCTTGTGGCTACGCCCCCTTCCGCAGCCCCTGCTACTACCCCTCGAACCAGTACTCCAACAAGCGCTGGTGCTGTGGCGACATGCAGCACTTCGACATGTCCGTGTTCGCGTTCGAGAAGCTCGCGGACGTCAAGTGGGGCGTCATTGGCATCAAGTACCGCCGCGTGCCCTGCGACTACCAGCCAGCCAAGCGCGCCTACCGCCCCAGCTCCGCGCCGGGCGCGCAGGAGTCCACCTCCGCACCCTGGAACTGGGACTCCTCCAAAGACAAGCGGTGAGGCCAGGTCATGTATGGACTGTTGAGGATGGGGGCATTATAAAACGGGTACGCCTGCGCGCCTCACCCGTTCTCCAGAAGCCGGTTCCGTAATCCCGTGCCGCGCCTTGCTTGCGGTCCCCACCAACCTGCACCCCATTCCCACCTGCACCTCGCACTCCTGACTGCCGTGCTAATTGCCTTGAGACAGGTGGACGCTGTGGAGCCAGAAGAACAGCTGGAACTTCGGCGACGCCACCTACTCCACCACCAGCGGCCTGCAGGTGCGAGCCCAGGCGATTAAAGACGGGGTGGGGTCCCTTCCCGCGCTCATCAGGAGTTCCACGTTGCCTTCTGCTTTCATCCATAAAATGTGTGTCAGCGTTGCGCGACCCACATGGCCACGTTCCTCCTTCCGGTTCTGCGCGCTCCTGGCCTTGGCCTCAGCGGCTCCTGGTCCCTGGGCCCCACACGCTCCCCCCCCCCGCACCGTCGCCCGCCACCACCACGCAAACCGCAGGTCTCCTCCTCCAGCTCCTCGTCCTCCTCCGGCGACGCCTCGTCTTCCTCCAGCTCCAGCAGCTCCTCCTCCGTGGGCCAGCAGTCGTCCGTCACCAACGCCTACTACGGCGGCTTCATGCAGGGCTGGAGCGACTCCGGGTCCTGGGGCCTGTCCAAGTGAGTTGGATGAGGCTGCTGCGGCTGCTGCAGTGCTGCCCTAGTGCGCATGTCTGTGCGCGCGTGACGGCGTGAGCGCGTGCCTATCGCAGAGTGTAGGTCTTGACCCGCAGCAGGCAGACCATGCATTTATGCGAGCCGCTTGCCCGCTTCCCAAGTCCGAAGGCTTGACACCACGCGTGCCCGGCCCTTGGCAGCTACCTCATGCTGCTGCGTACCCTGTGTGCCCTGCTCGCCCGCTACCTCCGCAGGTGGGACCGCGACTCTTCTTGGGGTTTCGATGGCCAGCAGGCGTACTGCGCCACCCTGTCCGGCTACGGCGGCGCCAAGTTCAACGGCTGGAGCGGGGCGCTGTCCTCCAAGCGCACCCTGGAGTTCTGGGTCCGCATGAACGACGGCGCCGCGGTGGGTGGTGGTGGTGGTGGTGGTGGTGGTGGTGGTGGTGGTGGTGGTGGTGGTGGTGGTGCATTACTCGTATTGGGTTCGCCCGGATGCGCATGTGTGCGTCGCTTGCCCAGGCGCCTCATCCGCCTGCGCTGTACACGCTAACACGCGAGCCTTGCGCATCGCTCCATTCGTGCGAGGATTCCACGGATGCACACTTCCCGTGTAACTGCATCTTCACCCAGCTGTCTACTACTGCTCTTGCCTGCAACCATGTGCGCAGCCCGACGTGACCATCAAGCTGGCTTCGCCCAAGGGCGGCTGCAAGGACGTGCGCCTGCGCGAACTTACCCCCAACGACAGCAAGGCTGGCTGGCAGCGCTATTGGGTGCAGCTGACCTCCTTCGACTGGCGGTGAGTGCTGCACGCGTGTTGTGATGGCAAGCATGTTTGTGGCAGGGGCAATCATGTGCGACGCAGGGCAAACCTTCATGCCGGGCTGTAACGCAAGTAGGGTTATTATGACAACAAGCGTCATGTACATGCCATCACGGGCCGGGCCCCACGGCCGGACGTGAGGCTTCTAGTCCCCATGCCTCCGGCGCTCTCTATCTGGCAAACCATTGACCACACCACCTCTTGCCGCCCTGGTGTGCCACCTGCCCATCGTTCTGCAGGGGCCGCAACGATGGCGGCGCCTTCGGCGGCTGCAGCGACAGCGTGTCGGACTGGGACGTCAACACGCTGTTCTTCACAAACAACTGGGGTAGCAACCAGTACCTGTGCCTGGACCAGATTAAGCTGTTTTGAGGCAGCCATGTGGTGGACCTTGAGCGGTCCTGTGAAGTGTGCATCCCGTGTAGGAGTCACTGAAGTGTTGTGCGGTGGTCTAATGCACAGCGGATACAGTGAAGTGCAAATGGGTTGACGTGTACAATAGGGCGCAGGGCAATAGCAGTGCGTTGTGCCGTGCGGCATGTTTGGCAGATGCGCGCGCATCGATGCATGGCACAGTAGATGTAGCTGACGTGTAGTTGCAGAATAAATACACCTGGCTCCCTGCGGCTTGATTAGTACCGGCCTCATGCATCCAGAGATGGTTGGATGGTTGCCGCACAAGCTAGATCTGTCCGGTTTACGCAGCACGCACATAGGCGCATGGCAAGAAGTGGGTTCCAATTTCCAAGAGCTGTTTGCGCAACAGCAACAATCTTGTACTCTGCATCATGAATAATTTGTGTACCTGGTCCAGCAATCATTATGCCGCGTGTAACGACCGCCGCACCCGACCAACATTATGGAATACTTATGGGAGTTGGTGCCTGGTTGATGGGCGCGGAATGCTGCAGGTTGCCAGCAGCCTCATATAATCACTTGAATACGTGCAGCAGAGAAGCCCTGCAGCATCAAGACCCTGCGACATCGACTTCTCTGATTTTTAGGGTTGCGTGCGCTGGCTGCTTGAGGTCTGTAAACGCGCATGACGTGTAAGATTATTAGCTCGTGCCCCGAGCTGGTGAATATCTCAATATCACAAGCTGGCATTGGGCCCGGGATCAGGCCGATGCTCTCCGGGGCCATGGCCCGGGCACACACGCGCACCTTCTGTGGAGCGGAGGGTTACTCCTGGTGGAGCGTGTCAAGTCACGGCACGCACCCGGAGCCACGAAGCGATTGAACAGGCTTGAGTCACTGCGCGAATTTTATCAGGGCGACCCCTGGTTATCTATGTTATAAACTCAATAACCTATGGTCGCAGCGTCGGCCTCGCCGTGGCTCGCCCCCGCCCAGGTCGGCTGCGGCACCCCCGCAAGCCTGCCAGCCTGCATGCAGCCAGTCAGTCGGGGCCAACACTTGCCGGAAAGGACGCCATGCCGCTGTTAAGAAATTACTATGACATTCACTTATGAGTCTTGCTGCACAGAATTAAGAAAAACAAGCGAAAACTGGGCATTAGCCTTCTCACACGACAGACCGCCTCCAGGCCGCCTCCGCTGGGCGTGTTATTATAGCTAAAACAGAGATGTTATCGATGAATAACATAGGGATTTTACAATAGGGCTCGCCCTCGGTCTGGCGCGACCTGAGTGGTGGCTACTCGCGAGCAAATGGAGGAGCTGCGCAGCTTAAGCTGCGTTTGATGAAGGACAGGAGGGGAGCGCGTTTGGCGCTGCTCCTGCTCCTGCTTGCTCATGCGCCAAGCCAGGGCGGAGCGGCCGCTTGGGAGGATTGCGCTGTGGCTCTTGGAAATGCATCTTTAAGGTAAGTAACATCTTAGGGCGCCATGACAATCTTATTACGGCTAGCGCTGGGAACATGACACAAAAACAAAATGTGCACGCACACAAAGGCCTCCCTCGCCGCGTACTGGGTGATGCTGCTCATGCAAATTAGCTCAAACAGATTGTCGCGATGCCCTCGCGTTAGGATACAGGTCCTCGCGTTCACGGCCGCACTCGAGCGCGACACGCCTGTAGTCGCACGGGGCAGGGTAGCGAGCGGGACAAGTAACCTTTAAGGAAAATTTTATACATACATCCACACTTAACTGCATCTGGCTGACTGCCCTTATGACCGCCATGCGCAATTCCTGATGCCTCAATTGCAGCTGCGGCACGGCCTCTGAAGCCATTGTTGCGAGCACGGTGGGCAACTACATCCGGCAGGGATGCCTCCAGGAGTGGAATGCCATCCAGGTGCGCAGCCGCCGCGCGACGGTCCGGCTTCCGGCAGTGACCCCGTACCTGCTTGACTCGGGACTCCTCCGCCACGGTTTCGGCCGCTACGGCGTGCCACGCGCCTCCTGCCGCACCCCGGGGAACCGCCCAGAAGCTTGGTGTGGGCATCTGCATGGGCCACGGGCTGAGGCAACGCGCTTACATCGCGTGTACGTGTGCTGCTGGGTCAGGGCCCGCGGGCCCGCCGCGGTCACACCACGCCCTCTCACACCTGCCTCCGCAACCCGCCACGCCGCCCCGGCATCTCCCGTTTGGCCGCTCCACCCCTGCCCCTCCCCTCCCTCTCGCCCCGGCTCGCAGCCTCCCACGCTGGAGCTGCTGGTGGGCTCGGGCGTGGCGCTGCCGGGCGAGGTGCTGAGGCGCTTCCAGCTCGACACGGGCTGGGCCGTGCGCGCCACGCCCTGGGACGAGTGAGTGCGGGCGGTAGCCCCTGCTAGGCCTGGGTCGGGAGGCACGGCACTGGTGTACGTATAGCAGCGTGGGATCATCATCGGGACCCCAGGCGCCAGGTGGCGGCCAGGTGGCTGCCTGTGTTGGCGGCGTGGTGCGCGGCGTGCGGCGAACTCGGCTGCTGGGGTGGGGTGGGGGGGGGGTGGATGGGTGGGGTCGTGGGCCGCTGCCAGCGGGGCGGCATGCCGTAGCTGCGCGGGTATGGTGGGGCAGGGCTTCTCGGGCGGGAAGCGCTGCGTGGCTGGGTGGGGCTGATGGCATCCAGGCCATGCACCGTGCGTGTTTAGGGCATCACTGTCGTGTTCTAGAATGACCCCCAAAAGGCGAAAGCGCCGGCTCAACAGAGCCTATTACTTGCGCTTCATTCCATTCCCTAAAATAGCGGGAATGGGGAAGAGGTCGATGCACGATTCGATCGGGGTCATCAGCGTCTCATCGTCACTTTGTTAGTGTGTTTAGGACACAACCAGTGCAGTGCAGTGACCTGTTGCGGTGCGTTCGGTTCCTGCTGCTCAGGGCCTCTGGCGTGCCGCCGCCTCTACCCGGCGGCGGGGCCGGCACGAGCAACAGCAGTAGCAGCAGCCGCAGCAGCAGCAGCCGCAGCAGCACCGGGCGCCGGGCGAAGGGGCGGCGCTCGTTGGTGAACGTTGACTTTGGCTTCGGCTCAGGCACCGGCTCCCCGAGCTCCAGCTCCAGCAACAGCAACAGCAACAGCAGCTCCAGCAACAACGGCAGCAGCATCAGCAGCGGCAGCGTCTGGGGCATGGCGGCGTGGCGTACGGCGCTGGCGCTGTCGTATGACGGCTGGATCCTGGACTCGCAGCTGCTGCCGGGGCTGGGGTACGTGGGCGCGCTGGCAGCCCCCTCCCAGCTGCTGGATCCCCCCGGCGCCTTCGTGGAGCTGCAGCGCTCCACGCCGCCGCAGCTGCGGCTGTACGGCACGTCGTACCAGTACCGCACGGCTGCGCTGCCGCTCGGCCACAACGGCCTGGCGCTGTACGGCAGCCGCGCGGCGGTGGCGGCGCTGTACCGGGACGCGGCCATGCGGCGACGGCTGGGCCTGGGGCTGGAGGGGGCAGCGCCGGCGGCTGCGGCGGCTGCGGGGGACGCATCGGCGGCGCCCCAGGGGTCTGCACCACCACAGTTAAAACTACAACAGCAGCAGCAGCAAGCCGCCAGCGGTCTGGCCTCTGGCGACGTGGCGCTGCCGCTGGTGTGGACGTGGGAGCAGCTGGTGGACGCGGCGGCGGCGCTCAACGGCACGGACGTCGACGGCGACGGCGCGCCCGAGTACGGCATCTGCCTGGACGCGGCGCCCGGCTGCCTGGGCCCGGCGCTTGTTCAGGCCATCGCGGCCTCGTACCTGCAGACGTACGGCCCCAGCCAGGGCTGGCTGCTGGACGCGCGGCGCATGGTTTGGCGGATAGACTCCGCCGGCTTCCGGGCTGCGCTGTGGACGCTGCAGCGGCTGCTGGCGTACGGGCCGCCGCCCTTGGGGCTGGGCGGCGGCGGCAGTAGCAGCGGCGGCGGCAGTAGCAGCGGCGGGAGCGGGGCTGGGGGCGATGGGGAGCAGCCGCCGTGCCGCCGAATGAATGTGCCGTTTGCGGAGGGGCGCTGCGCCTTCACCATCCACACGCTGAGCCACGTCAAGGTGCGCGCGGCCGTGTGGAGGGCCGGCGGGGGGCGGGGGCGGTGGCGGGCGCGGGGGGGTGGGATGGGGTGGGCGCGGGGGGGGGTCCATGCATGTTAAATTAATGACGAAGGAGATAGGCGATGTATTATACCGGGGGGGGGGGCGAGGGGGTAGTTTATTATTCCAGAGACCAAAGCGACCATTGCATCCCAAAAGAGGGGGGGCAAGTAGTGCCCCCCCCCCCCCCCGTTGGCCCGGCTTGCTGCCGGCGGGGGCCTGGGCGCTGCGCTTGTGCCGCCGGGTGGCCGCCGGGTGGCAGGCCTTCGCAAGTGGCCGGGCATGCATCGGGACCCCGGGACCGACGCTGCGCGGATGGGTTGCGAGTGAGCGTTAGATCGCAGGCCAAGGCATCGTTTGACGCACGAGCTGCCCCCCGCTCAGCTTCGACCCTGGGACCCCGCATCCCCACCCCTACCCCTCCTCTGCTCTGCTCCGCCCGGGACCCTCACGTCCATTCCCTCACCCGCGGAATGGCACGAGTAACGCCCGGCCCCCCTGTTTCTTGGTTTAGCATGGGCTGATATTTACAACGCCCGCCCCTCCTACAACGCCTGCTCTCATCTTAATGCGTGTAACCCTTCCCCCCCGGCCGCCACACGCCGCAGGCGGCGCTGTCCTGGCCCGATCGCGACGTCGACACGGTGTACGGCATGCGTGTCATGCTGCTGCCTGGATCCAGCCGCGTGGACGTGGCCTCCACGGGGTGGATGGGCCACCTGCCGCATCGCACCGGCGGCACCCTGCAGCCCTGTACGGCGGCGGCGTGCCCGTACGCCGTAACGGTCAACGGCAGCGGCGGCGCCGGCGGCGGCGCTGCCGCCACCAACGCCGCGCTGAGCACCAGCTGGCAGTCGCTGTGGAGCGCCACGGTGGCGTGGTGGCGCGGCAATAGCACCAGCAGCAACGGCGGCAGTAGCAATGGCAGCAGCAGCAATAGCAGCAACAGCAGCAGCAGCAGCAGCCTGCCCGCCGCGGCCGTGGTCAACGTCGCGCCCATGCCGTACGGCTTCCCGGTAAGCGGCGTCAGCGCCGCCGCGCCGGCGGCGCGGCGGGCGGCGGCGGCGGCGCTGTTCGCGACGCTGGCGGCGCCGCCGGCGCAGTTTGCGATGATGGCCATCATGAACTCATCGCTGCTGCCGTTCCGGCGGGTGCCGCTGGCGGCCCTGGAGGCGCAGGTGGCGGCGGTGACCGCCGCCGCCGGCGAGGCTGCCGCCGCCGTCAGCCCGCGACAGCTGCGCGACATTGAGGGTGTGAACGACGTCATGGGCTCGCACCCCAACGCCGCGCCGCCGCTGCGGCTGCCCGGCGCGGAGCGCGCCTGGCCCGTCTTTGACCGCATCGTTGCAATCCTGGCGGCCGACGCCGCAGGACCCTACGCTGCAACCGCGCCCAACGACCCCGCCGGGGACGACGAGCCGCGCGCGCCCACGCCCTACGCCTCCCCCGCCGTGGCGGCGGCTGTGGCGTACGCGGCGGCGGCGCTGCCGGAGGCGGTGGCGGCGGAGTTCATCCTCGCGGCCGCTGCCGGCGGTGTCAGTAGCAGCAATGGCAGTAGCAACGGCAGTCGCAATGGCAGCGCTGGCTCTACCAGCGGTGTGCAGTGGCCCGACCTGTACGGCAAAGCCAGCTTCGTGCCTGCCGGCAGCAGTAGCAGCCTTGCTGCTGCTACAGCCGCTGTGGCTTTGCGGGCGCAGTACCGCGCTTCCATTTCGTATCGGGCTCCACTGGAGGCACATCCAGATGAGGTGGGGGGGGTCATGGCCAGGCAAGGGGGCTTGGGGAGGTCAGGGCACGGGCATGGTTGCACGTGCTGTTGGCGGCGTGGGTGCGACATGCCTTAAGGTGCGGCTTTGTCAAGTAACGGGTGCTGCAACGACAATGTGCAACGTGCTTACTTGCCGCCTCCGCTGGTCCTGCTCCTCTACATGTGATATGGCACCTCTCCGCCTCGTCCCCATACCGGTTTCCCTTCGGGCCGGAGATGGTCCCTCTTGACCTGGGTGCGGGGTACCCTTGCTTGGTCGGATTGTCCCTTTATGTAATGTCGCATTCATACCGTATACATTCTCCGCCTCCGCCTCAACCGCTTGCAGGTACCTGAGCCGGAGCCCTCCAGTAGCAGCGGCGGCAGCGCGCTGGCGGTTGGGCTGTCGGTCGGGCTGGGCGGCGCGGCGGCCGCCGCCGCCGCGCTGCTGTGGCTGTGGCGCAGTGCCGGCGGCGCGCGGCGGCTGCGGGGCGGGCGGGCGGGGCTGCTGCAGCGGCTGCTGCGGCCGGGTGGGTACTCTGGCGCCACGGACGACAGCTCGCACGCACGCAACACCTCCACCTACGTCGTGCTGGACATCCTGGTGCGTGTGGCGTGGGCGTGTGGTGTGGTGGTGTGGGCGTGTGCAAGGGACTTGTGGAGGTGGTGGAGGTGTGTACGGTAGGCAGGGGCGGCGCTGGTCGCGGCGGGTTTGCGCGGCATGTGCCCGCTGGCGCGTGAAAGGGGAAACAGTCAGTTCGGTGCGGAGCTGGGGGCAAGGACACCCAAGTCGGCTGGCTGTGGAAGCGCGGGCTTGCCGTTGCGCTGAAGCAGTACGCCTGCAGCGGGCGACGCGTGCGGCACGTGCGGCACGTGCGGCACGCCTAAAATGATTTGAATAATGGGTCCGCGCATGCCCAAACGAACCTCACGAACCGCAAGTGCTGTTTGTTACCCACGCCATCCCGCCCTGTCACCTCCCAAACAAAACAACAACACGAAACAGGGCCTGTCCGACCCAACCATCCCCGACGTGCCCCGCGACGCCGCGCTGCGGCTGTGCCACGACGCCATCAAGCAGCTGGCTCGGCGCTACAGCGGCACGCCCGTGGCGCTGCCCGACACCGAGCTGCTGCCGCCCTTCTCACGTGCCGCGGCGGCGGCGGCGGCGGCGGCTCGCGGCGGCGGCGGCGCGGCGGACGGGATAGGCGGGCTGTACGCGGGCGGCGAGTACGGGGGCAAGCTGCCGGGGCCTTCTGCCGCGATGAAGGTGGGTGGCAGGGAAGGGCCGGGCGGGGCCGGGGCGGGGCGGGCCGGGCCGGTGCAGTGCGGACGTGCATGCCATCAGGTGGAGGTGCACAGAGTACCGCATGGCAGCGGCCCTACAGGATGGCAGCGGCCCCCTCTCCCGCTTGCGAGCTGCTCATGGTGCACCCGGGCCCGTGGGGGGGGACCGCCGCCGCTCATCGGTCGCGGTCCTCCGCCACCAGCACCCGCCGCGCCCCATTTCCCGGCGCGGCTTCATATGGCCAGGGTTGCATAATACGCTTGCGCAGAAAGGCTTGTACGTCGCCATAGTACGCTGGGATGTTGGGATGTTAATTGTCTTACATGCACGACGTCGCGACAAGTTGGAGTGAGCTACAGAATTTACACTATATCAGCTGATCCCTAGAGAAAAGGCTGCCTTGGATACTGTTCATGAACGCCTCGCCTCCGCGCAAATCCGTGCCATGCGGGCGCCCCGGCACCCCCGAAGCCGTGAGGCCCCCCTTCCCCGCCGCCGCGTCCCCCCTCTCGCGTAATATGTGACGTACTAAGATCCAAGGGAGGCGCGTTAATACGTACTACGTACTATTACGTACTGTACTGTACTAAGTACTGTGCATATGGCGACGCTTCCGGTCACCCACACGCCCCCGAAACCCACACCAAGCAAGGAAAGCGCACTGAGCAAAACCCAAAACCCACTAAGCAAGCTAAACAAAACGTTCTTGTGTGATCAATTCCGGCAGGCGGCCGTGAACGCGGAGCTGGCGGCCATGCGTGGCTATGCGCAGCAGCACAGCTGGGGCGGCCTCACAATGAGCAGCAGCGCCGCGCGGCCCAGCGCCCAAGGCTACGGCGCCAGCGCGCTAGGCCTGGGCTCCGCTGGCTATTATCCCGGCAGCCAGGGTGGACTAGAAAGCGCCGGGGTTGACGGCGGCTATGCAGCCGTCGGCACGCCCGGCGCCATCGCGGCCGCGATGGCGCAGAGCGGCATTGGCGGCATTGGCGGCGTTGGCGGAGTGGGTGGGCTAGGCGGGACTGGCGGCGGCGGCGGCGCCGGCGCTACCGATGGCGGGATGATGGTAGGGTCAAGGAAGCTGTGGACGTACGACAGCGGGTACGTGTCGCTGACGTCACGTGACCTGGACGCGGCACCGGCGGCGGCGGCGGGGGCGGCGGCGGCGGCGGTGCTGCCGCCCTCGTCGGGCATCAGCCCTTGGCAGCTGCGGGCAGGCGCCGGCAACGTCGGCACTGGCGGCGGCGGCGGCGCTGGCGGCACTGGCAACGGTGGCGGCGGCGGTGACGGTCCGTTGCCGCCGCGGATGCTGGGGCCGCCGACGGCGGGGCCGCTGCAAGCAGGCGCGACGGCGCTGGGCGCCGCTGTGTCAGCGACGCGGACGGCGTCGGGCCTCGGCGCTGCGGCGGTGGGGCACGGCGGCGCACTGGGAGGCTTGGGCGCAGACCTGTTGGGTGTGCTGCCATTGCCAACCTACGATAGCGACAGCGACAGCGACAGCGACAGCGTCTTGAGCACGCGTGAGGACCCTGCGCCCGCAGCTGCTGCGGGGCCAGAGGTGACGGCGGAGGCGGCGACAAATGAGGATGCGGCGCCCAGAGCGGCTGCCAGCGGCTGCGGCGGCGGCACGTCGCCAGACGCGGTGGCGCTGTCGGCTCGCGGGCTTGTGGACGCCAGCCTAGGCGGGGGCGTCGGCGGGGCGCTGAAAGCGGGCGAGGGCTCACGATTGCGGTCCCGGCCGCAGCCGCAGCTGCTGTCAGTAGCGCGGACATCCGAGCCGTGGGGCATCGTGCCGCTGTGCCTGCCGGGCCCGCCGCTGCCGCCTATGGACTCGCCAATGTCGGAGGTGGCGGCGGCGGCGGGGCCTGACGCTGCCCAAGCGCCAGTGGCGACGCTGTCCCGTGACCAACAGGGTGACTGCGGCAGCGGCAGTAGCCTCCGGCACGTAGCAGTAGCGGCGGCAGCAGCAGCAGCCGCAGCAGGCGCGTTGGCCGCGGGGGCGACCCGCAGCGCTGAGGCGGCCGCGCCACACGGTGTCGGGGGTGTTGCCGTCGCCGCGTCGGCGCTGCTGCAATGGCACGGCCGAAGACCCGTCGCCGCCTCCGCCTCCTCCTCCTCGCTGCTGGGCGCCAGGGCCGCAGCGCACACCCGCAAGCCGCTTACGGCCTCGGCCTCTTCCTCGTCCCTCAACGCCGCGCCAACCGCGCAGCGCAGCATAGTTGCAGCGCTGCGGCGGCAGCACACCTCCCATGCGGCTGCCCGCATCAGCCCTGGCGGCAAAGGCGGCGGCGGAGGCGGCGGAGGAGGCGGCGGAGGAGGCGGCGGCAAAGGCGGCGGCGGCAGCCTCGGGCCAGGGACGCCGCCGCCGGCTGCTGCGGGGGCGGCGCCGTCCTCGGGGACGCCCTCTGGCATCGCCGACGGCAGCAGCATGCGAGACGTGCTGCTTGCCGGCATGCGCGACGTCATCGGAACCGACCTCACACAGCCGTCCCAGCAGCAGCAGCAGCAGCAGCAGCAGCAGCAGCAGCAGCAGCAGCAGCAGGCTGTGTCGGCAGCCTACAGGACGTCCAGCGCCGAGACCGTCCGGCTGCTGCAGGAGCTGGACGCTGCCGGCGGAGCCAGCGCCGCCGCCGCCGCCGCCGCCGCACCGGCCGGCGGCGGCGCCGCTGCTGCCGGCACTGGCGGGCTGGGCATGCTGCCTACACTCCACGAGGGCGTGCCTTCAGACGCCTTCGCCACGGGGGGCCCCATGGCTGTATCCGCCATGACGCCGGGGCGCCTCCCGCCGCAGCCGCACCAGCAGCTCCCGCCGCCGCCGCCGCCGCCGCCGCCGCTGCCCATCGCGCTTGCTGGCGGCCGCCTGGGGCGCTCCATGCCCGCTACGCCGCTGCTAGGGTCTGGGCACAGCCAGCACCGCCTCTCCAGCGCGTCGCCGCCGCCGCCGCGGCGGCCGCCGCCCCTTACGCCGCTAGTGGGCGTGGGCACGTCCGCTACCGCCACCGCCGGCCTCGCCTCGGCCGCTTCGCCGCCAGGCGCTGCCGCCGCCGCCGCCGCCGCGGCGGCGGCGGCGGCGGGCAATCTGGCGTCGACGGCGTCGGCGCCGCCGATGACGACGCGCGGCGGTGCGCTGGCGGCGGCGATGGCGGCTGCCAAGGCGGCGGCAGGTGGCGGCGGCGCCGCTGCGGCCTCCGCGGCGCCGTCACAGCCGACGCGTGTGGCACTGATGTTTAGCTCGGTGCACGACGCCGTGTGCTTCTGCGTACATCTGCAGGTGAGCCTTGTTTGTTTGTTTGTTTGTTTGTTTGTTTGTTTGTTTGTTTGTTTGTTTGTTTTGCAACCCAGGGTTGCGGGTGTTCCTCGTGTTGCCTCAATTTGCCTACGGTTGAGCGCGCAATGCGGACTGGATGCCGTAAGGCCTTATATAAATAGCTTGGTCTTACACACGTCCTCGTGAGAGCAACTCTGTCATACGCGGTAACACGCAGGCTATGATGACTAACGCGCGCTGGCCTGCGGAGGTGCTGGAAGCTACCGGTTGTCAGACCGTCGCAGTGCGGCCACGCTCGGTTGGCGCCGCCGCCGCGGCGGCGGCCGCCGGTAAGGGCGGCGGTGCCGCCGCCAGGGGCGCCGCTGGCGACGGCGCCGGCAGCGGTCGGGAAGGCGGGGCTGGCGCTGGCGGCGCCGCCAGCGGCGGCGGCGGGCGGGATGGCAGCGCCGCCGCGCTGAGCGCCGCCAACGAGTCTGGCGGCGGCATGATGGTGGCGTCGGCGCAGTCGTCCTTCGTGGTGACGTCGCCGTCGCCCTTCTCCGCCGCCGGCGCGGTCGACCGCATGAAGAACCTCATCAGCGGCGGTGCCCGTGGCAAGAGCGGCCGGCTGCTGCGGCCACTACCCATGTCACCGCGTCTTGGCGGCGGCGGCGGCAGCGCCGGCGGCAGCGGCGGTGGCGGCGGCGGTCCCACAAGCCCGTCGAACTCCCGCGAGCCGCTCGCCGTGGAGCGCTCTATGCCCAGCGTCAGCCGTTTCGCGCCCCACAGCGTGGCACTGCCGTCGCCGCAGTTTGGCGGCAGCGCGGGCGGTGGCGGCGGCGGCGGCGCCGGCAGCGCCAGCCCCCGCTTTGGTGGCGCCGGCTTGTACGGGTCAGACGCCTGGACCCCCCTGGCCGCCGGTGCGCTCGTCTCTCAGGCCTGCTCCCGCGCCGGCAGCGTCACCGCCGCCGCCAGCGGCGCGTTGCACCCGTTCTACGGCAGCAGCGTCGCAGCCGGCGGTGGCGTCAGCCCCGGCGGCGGCGGCGGCGGCGTGGCGATGGCAGCCGGCGGGCTGACAATTGCGGCGGGCGTCGTGCCGGGTAGCACGACGCCTCGGTCGCCGCTGGGGGCCAACTCTCAGGGCACGAGCGTGGGCGGCGGCGGCGGCGGCGCCGGCGGCGGCGGCGGGCATGGGGTGCTGGCCTTTCGGCGCGGCAGCGGCGGCGGCTACTACCCAGCCGCCGGTTCCTCGTACGGCAGCAGCGGCGCAGGCCACATGATGTGTGCGTCATTGCCGCTGCCGCCGCCGCTGGTCGCCGGCACCGCGGCGGCGGTGGCTGGTGGCGGCGGCGGCGCCGACGGCTCGGCGCGGATGCTGTCGCCGGCGGCGCAACGCGCCGCCGCCGCTGTGGCGCGAATGAGCTCGCAACAGCGGGCCCTGCATTGGCGGCTGGCGGCTCGCAGCTCGGTGGATAGCGGCGGCGGCGGCGGCGGCGGCGGCGCCCCTGCCGGCTCGGACGGAAGCCCCTCATCGGCTTCGTACAGCGCGACTGCTGCTGCGGCTGGGCACATTGCTACCGGCGGCAGCCGCCTTGCCAGCGGTGGCGGCGGCGTCGGCGGTGGCGGTGGCGGCGCCGCAGCACTGGCTGTGCCGCTGTTCTCCGGCGCCGCGCCGCGCGGCCCTGCAGTCGCCGCGATGGGGGGCGCTGGCGGCCTCATCGTCGGCGGTGGCCGCGTCGTTAACATTGCCGGGATGACCGCCGCCGGGGCTGGCGTCGGCGTCGGCGCCGGCGTTGGCGTTGGCGGCGGGCCCAGCGGCCGCCCGGGCCTGCACCATCAAGGCCTTCACCACTCCATGCTGGCGTCAGCGGCGCCAACAGGCACCAGCGAGGCCTCAGAGCTGCTGCGCCTGGGCGCCGCCGGCGGCGCGACTGCCGAGTTAGTCATGGGCGACATGGAACTGGACACGGCAGAGATGGCGGATCCGGGATCCGCCGCCGCCGTCGCGGCCCCGGTAGACGCGCTGCAGAGCGCCGCAGCCGCTGCGTGGGGCTCGCCCTCTGGCGCGCTGGCGGCGGCGGCGGCGGCGGCGGCGGCGGCGGGGCCGCCGGGGGCGGCGGCGGCGGTTGCCCGCGTCGTGGACACGTCGGCAATGTCGCTGGCGGCGGCGGCGGTTGCCGGCCTGGCGGGCGCCGCCAGCGGCGTCGGGTTTGACACCATGGAGCAGGAGGATGTTGGCCCTGACGGCGAGGACTGTGTTGGCGGCGGCAGGGGCTGCCAGCAGGATGAGGGCGTGTTGATGGCGGGCATAAGGATTGGGGACCCAGATGCCGGTGAGCTGGGAGAGGAGGAGGAGGAGGAGCAGGGGCCGGGGCTGCTGGATGACGAGGACTCGCCAGAGCGGTTGCAAGGCTCGTTCAGCATGCGGCATGCGTCGACGACAACCACCGCTGCGCCGCTGTCCCTGGGTGGCGGCGTCGCCACCGGCGCGGCAGGAGGCAATAGCAGCGGCAGCGGCGGCTGGCCCGGCCCCGACCCCGGCCCCGGCCCCGGCCCCGGCCCGGTGGCGGAGGCGAGTGAACAGGACGGCGACCGTGGCAGCAGCGGCGGCCGCCGCCGCGGTGGCGCGGGGTCGGCGGGCTCGGACCCTGCGCGCGTGTCCGCGGTCGCGGCGGCGACGCGGCGAGCCCTGGTGTCGCAGGTCTCTGGCGTTGCCGACGCGGCGGGTGCTGGAATCAGAGGTCCCGCAGGCGGCGGCGGCGGCGGCGGTGGCGGTAGCGTTGCTGGCGGCGCGAGCGGCGGCGCCGGCGTCAGCAGTGCCTCTCTCGGCATGCCGCTGCGCCGCATGCCGCCCCACCTGTCTGTGGAGGTTCCCGCCTCCCCGCCGGGCAGTGACATGGACGGGGCAGAGGGGTCGTTGACGCCCGAAGGCGGCGGCGAGCCCGGCCGGGTCCAACCAGGCGCGGCGGCGGCGCAGCAGCAGCAGCAGCAGCAGCAGCAGCAGCAGCAGCAGCAGCAGCAGGGCGGCCCTGTGCGGTGTGCAAATATGCCCACCACCACCACCACCACCATCACCGCCGCCGGGCCCTTCAGCACCGCCAGCGCCACAGCCTGGCTGTTCCGGCAGCAGCTGCTGCAGCAGCAGCTGCAACTGGGTATCCACGGCTCAGGCGGCGACGCCTCGCCAGCTGCTGCCGCTGCCGCTGCCGCTGGCGGGGGCGGGGGCGGGGGCTGGGGCGGCTACCACCACTCCATGCCGCTGGTGCAGTTTCCGTTTGGCAGCGCGTACGGCGACGGCTCGGAGGCTGGCGGCGGCGGCGGTGGCGTTATGATCGGCGGCGCCCTCAGCGCCAACCTGATGAAGCTGCCGGCGCTCCGTGCGCGTGCGGGCAGCGGCGGCGGCGGCGGCGGCCCATACGAGGGCCAGCCTGGCTCGGCGGCGGCGGGCAGCCCACTCCTGCAGCAGCCCGGTGCTGCCGCCGCCGCCGCCGCCGCCGCCGCCGCGGCGCCGCCGGCGGCGGCGGCGGCGGTGCGCAGCTTTGGCGAGCAGGTGCGCATGACGTTCGAGGCGGTCGAGTGGGCGTCGGATGAGCGCGGCGAGGAGGGCGTTACGGTCATCTTCCGAGGGCCGCACATCGTGTGCGGGATCAGCACGTGGCAGTACGGCGACGACGCGCCGGTTGACTACAAGCCGTACGACACCGGCGGCGGCGGCGGCGGCGGCCGCGACGACGGCGGTGGCGGCGGTGACGCCGGGGAGGCGGACGTCACCATCCGCGGCCGCCGCGGCGCGTTGGACGTCCCGGCGGCGGCGGCGGCCGGGGCGCAGGAGGAGCAGCAACTGGGCGTCCGCGCCGACGCCCGTTTTGGTGATGGCGCCGCCTCCGTCGACCTCGCGGCGGCAGCGGCGTTGCCGGTGCCGGCGGCAGCGGCTGCGGCGGCAGCGGCGGCGGCGGCGGCGGCGGGCATCGCGCCGGAGGGGCAGGAGCGCTTCCGGCGGACGACGCTCGAGGCCGCGATAGCGGACGGACTGGCGGCCGTGGCGGCCTCTGTTGGCGCGGCGGTTGGCGGCGCCGCCGCCGCCTCCACTGCGGCTCCGATCGCCGATGGCTTCATGTACGGCAACCCCTTGTTTGGCGGCGTCGTGGACGGCGGCAGCGTTGATCGCGGCGTCGGTGGTGGCGGCGCCGGCGGCGCCGGCGGCGCCAGCACCGCCGCCGCCGCCACCGCCGCCGCCAGCGTCGGTGGCTTGACCGCCGACGGCATGCTGCTCATGCCGCCCGGCGCCGCCGCCGCCCTGACGGAGTCGCTTCGCTCGGCTGCCACCGTGGCTGGCGGCAGCGGCGCCGTCACCGCCGACACCCAGTCCGGCGGGGAGCTGCCCTCCTCCCGGCCTGTGCAGGGCTTCGTAAGCGCCGGCGGCGGCGGCGGCGGCGCGGCGGCCACTGCCGCCGCCGCGGCCGGCACGGGTTCCGGCATGGGCTCTGCATTGCTGGGCTGCCCCAGCAGCAGCGGCTTGCTGCCCGTGACCATGGCCGCGCTGGCTGCCACGTCACACAACGGCCCCCGCAACGTCGCGCCGGCCGGGCAGCCGGGAGTTGGCGGTTTTAGCGGCGATTTTAGCGGCGGCATCGTGGGCTTCGGCTTCGGCGGCGGCGACGGCGGCGGCAGTGCAGGAGTGTCCGACTACGGCATGCTGCCGTACGGCACCATTGCTGCCGCCGCCGGTCCGGGCGCTGGCGATGGCGGTGGCGGCGGCGTGAGTGACGCCGACGCCGCCGTCGCCGCCGCAGCCGCAGCCGCCCTGGAGCGTTACGGCTTTGACTTTGCGCCCGGCGGCGGTGCAGCCGCCACCGCCGCCGTCGCCACCGCCGCCGCCGCCACCGCGCCAGGACCACAGTCGCTGCACGTGGGGGCGCCGACGCCGCCGGCGCGCGGCCGCGCCGCCATGGCGGCGCTGGTGACCGCCAAACGGCGGCAGCGGCGGCGGCTGCCGGCGCCGCTGCGGCGCGCGTTGGCGATGTGCGAGGCGGGCCAGGGCGGCTTCGTGCTGCTGGACGGCCCCACCTACAGCGCCACGAGTCAGGAGGCCCTGCAGGAGCAATGCATGGTGGGTAGGGCAGGGGGCGGCGGCGGCGGCAGAAGTAGTAGTAGCAGTAGTAGTAGGGCTTTTGGGGGGCCGGGGCCGGGGGCGGCCGAGAAAGGCTCTGGTGGTGAGAGGGGAAGGGCTCGTCAATCTGACTCGGGGTCTGGGCGCAAACCAGCTGTTTGGTCTGGGAAATGCGGCGGGTTGCAATGTGGCGTTGCAGTACGAACCTGCTGCGCGACCCCCTGCCGGGCCCTGTCTTGTCTGTCAATCATTCATCTTTACGTCTGCCACGCCTGCTTATATAAGCACACGTCCGAACCACCACTCAACGCACCCACTCACACACACAGATCCTGCACATCGGCGACTACCTGCTCCACGGCGCCACGAGCGCCGCCGCCGCCGCCGCCGCCGACAACGACAACGGCAACGACAACGACCTCTTCCGCCGCCAAGGCGGCGGCGGCGGCGGCGGCGGCGGCGGCTACCGCCGCGCCGGCACCAGCGGCGCGCTGCTGCTGACGCAGCCGTCGTCGGGCGCCTTCAGCGCCTCGGGGGAGCCGCCGCTGGACCTGTACCTGGCTCTGGACTTTGCGCACCTGGCGCGGCTCTGCTACCTGCGGCCGTTGGCGGGCGCCGAGCAGATGAGCCTGGGCCTGCTGTCGGCGCCGGTGAACGCCGCCGCCATCTGCTTCACGCTCGTGGTAAGGGCCCGTGGGGGGGGGTTGTGGTTACCAGCCCAAACTAAGCCAATCTAAAGGAAGCGGAGTTGAGTAATGCAGATAAGGTGATACAACGGGGGGCTCGTGGTAGGGCCCGTTGGGTGCGGGGGCCCGGCGGGTTGGGGCAGCGGGGCGGCGGGGGTGTGAGTTTCGGGAGCGTGCGCCCCCTGCAATGGTTGCAACGCTGAATGTGTGTGTGTGTGTGTACCGTGTGTGCCTGCCGCGGTGGTGGCGGTGGGTGCGATGAATCGGTGGTGCACTGCACTGAATTGGACTTGATCACCACCAGGCTGCTGAATGGCAGGCATCCCGTCAACTGTCGCTGATGCTGGCCAGAGTTGTGTTAACCATGTTTGTTGATAATGTTTTGTGGCGATGGGAAACAGGTGGGCATGCAGACGCTGCTTGCCTGGAACAAGGAGGCGGCCAAGCAGGCGCTGGCGGTGCTGCGCGCGGCGGCGCTGCCGGCGCTGCTCAGGCACGGCGGATACCTGGTGGGTGTGTGACTAATTCCTGTTTGCTGCTTTGCTTGTCGATGTACGACCGCGCCTGGAACTGCCTGGCTCCCTGGCCTTGTCCGTTTGTTCGTTCCCTGGCGCGCAAGTGTTCATCGACAATTCCCAAACCGCGTCCCTTGCACGCTCTGATTACGGTATTCCTATCGCTGAAATCTTTTTTCTCAACACTTCTCACGCCATTGTGTGTGTGTGTGTTAGAGATCACAAGGGAGGGAACTATGAAAGACTTGTGTGTGTGTGTGTGTGTGTGTGTGTGTCGACAGGTCGAGGACGCGGACGGGCTGCTGCTGACGGCCTTCCCCAGCAGCCGCGCCGCGCTGGCGTGGGCGCTGGAGTGCCAGGCGGAGGCCAAATACCTGGACTGGTGAGGGTAGGGGGGCCGTGTGTGCGGGTGGGTGGGTGGGTGGGTGGGTGGGTGGGGGTGCAGAAAGCGTTATCGTTGGCGGGGGCTGGGCGGGGGCGGGGGCGGGGGCTGGGCTCATGTCATGACGCAGCGGTGTAGGATACGCCAAGACCCAAGCCCTAACCAACCACGGAACAGGGTGCTTGCGCTAGCCGAACGCATCCCTAGAGCTTTACTCAATGCTGTCCTCCACCCCCACCTCCATCTGTTCGTCCGCCGGCCACGCCCCCCCATGCGATCCGGCGCGGCGCGTGGTGTGGCGCTTGCTCGATGCGGCGCCAGGTGAGTAACGCGCTAAGTCTAGGAAAGTTTAGCGACGCGCGCGCGAAGCACGTACATGCGCTGAGTCGTTCGCGTTTTTCTGAGCCTCTACACAACTTTACCTCTACTTCACACACGGATCACCTTAGTGAATGACATGTTAGGCAGATCAAACTATTCGGAACGGGGATCGGCGTCTTCACGCGGAGCCGACTACGCCTTCTGGTCATCGGTATGCCAACGTGTGTTGCAACGTCTGTTCTACGTCTACCTCGTCATTAATTTAAATGCATGGAACCCCCCCCCCCCCACACACACACACACACAGGCCCGACGAGCTTCTGGAACACGCCCTGTGCGAGCCGGTGTGGGTGCGGGACGAGGAGGACGAGCCCGACGGCACCGCCACGACCGCCGCCACCCACAACGCCATGCCCGCCGCAGCCGCCTACACGCCGCCCGGCGGCGGCACCGGCACCGGCCACCTCACTGGCGGCACCGGCGGCGGCGGCGGCGGCGGCGGCGGCATGGGCTCCAGCCCGCTTCTCTCGCTGCAGCTGCCGCAGGCCTACAACTTGATCCTGGGCGGCGGCGGCGCCGGCAGCGCGGCACCGGTGCCGTCATCGCGTGGCCCTAGCGCTAGCGGCGTGCTACTGGCGTCGGGCCGCGGCGGCGGCGGCGGCGGCGGCGGACGCCACCTCGTGTTCAGGTGGGCGCCGGCGGGACACCGCGGGGGGCGGCGGGAGGAAGGGCGTGCTGTGTGTGCTGCCTGGTCGCTCCTGGCTCCCTTGTGGCCTCTTCTGCCGTCCCTCAGCCTGCGCCCCGCCACCGCCATCCGCATCATGTCATGCGCTGCCTGCATTGAGTGCCCTCAACTGCCAATACTGCCATCAACTGCCAATAACTGCCCTCAACTGCCATTAACTGCCCTCAACTGCCAATAACTGCCCTCAACTGCCATTAACCGCCCTCAACTGCCAATAACTGCCCTCAACTGCCATTAACCGCCCTCAACTGCCTGCCTTGACCTGGCCTCCCACACACACAAACACACACACGCCTGCGCATGCTGCACGCACAATGTCGACCCTTCCTCTCCTTGTGCTTTCCTAACACAAACACACACACGCACACAAGTGATCTCTAACACCGGCACACACCACGGCACACGCACGCACACGCACCGGCGCGCAGGGGCCTGCGCTTCAAGAGCGGCCTGGACTGCGGCGACGTGCTGGCGCGCGTGCACACCACCACCGGCCGCATGACCTACCGGGGCCGGGTCATGAACCGCGCCGCGCGCATAGCGGGGCTGGCCACTGCGGGGCAGGTGGGTGGGTTGGGTAGGGTGGGTAGGGTGGGTGGGTGGGTTGGGTAGGGTGGGTGGGTGGGTGGGTGGGTGGGTGGGTGGGTGGGAGGGTGGGTGGCGCTGCGGGGCAGGTGGGTGGGTGGGTAGGGTGGGTAGGGTGGGTGGGTGGGTGGGTGGGTGGGTGGGTGGGTGGGTGGGTGGGTGGGTGGGTGGGTGGGTGGGTGGGGTGGGTGGGTGGGTAGGGTGGGTGGGCGGGTGGGTGGGTGGGTGGGTGGGTGGGTGGGTGGGTGGGTAGCGCAGCGGGGCGGGGCGGGGCGGGGCGGGGCGGGGCGGGGCGCGCAAAAAATGCGCGCAGCGCGGGCCGTAAGGGTTGTCACCAAACACATTGCTTGGGACGCTGCTGCCACGCCGTAAAATCTGATACCAAACCAATCCGTGCTAACCGAACACCGAACTAACCAACCAACCAACCAACGGACCAACCCCAACCACCCGAACAACTATAATGGCTACCGTATAATGAATGCAACTGTAACAACCGCCCCGCAGGTGCTGTGCAGCCGCGGGCTGTGGGACGACAGCGGCCTGGAACAGCAGCCCGACCTGGACCCGGCGGCGCTGGCGGTGGGCGAGAGCTGCGGGCAGGTGGCGCTCAAGGGCCTGGCCGCCAAGATGGAGGTCATCAACTGCATGTGGGTGCTGGGTTTGCTATGTGTGTATTGTTTGCTGTTGTTTGCTGTTTTTGTTTGTCTGCTGTGTTTGCTGTATTTGTTTGCGCATCTTCCTTCTTGTCTTGCCTTGCGTGTGCGTGTTCGCGCCACGGTACAGCGCCGCGGTACAGTGCTCGTCGCTTGGGTGCTGCTGCGCACCCGCATGCATGCGGCTAGCAAGCAGGCGCAGCCCGTTCCGTGCGCGCGCTTTTGTTTTGTCTTTGTTTGTTTGGCGGGTGCGTTCATGTCTAGGCCGTTTAACCGTCGTGTGCCTTATTGATTGATTGACTCATTCATATGTATAAACTTCTGTTGACACCCCCGACAACAACCCCAACTGCAGTCGCGTCTTGAGAGCCGACATGCTGCTACACCAGCAGAGGGCGGCGGCCGCCGCCTCCATCGCCGCTGCGGCCGCCGCCGCCGCCGCCGCCGCCGGGCTGTCCGCCGCCGGCAGCGCCATCAGCGGCAACTTTGCGGACCTCGCCATCCTCTCCACGTCCACCAGTGCAGACGCCCTGCACCAGTCCCTCGCCAGCGCCAGCGCGCGCGTCGCCGCCGCCGCGGTGGCGGCGGCGGCGGCGCTGTCGCGCCGCCAGACCGCCGCAGAGCACGGATCCACCGCGGAAGGCCTGCGCCCGTCGGCGCCGGCGGCGGCGCCGGTGGCGCCGGCGGGGCCACCGGTTGGCGCCGCCGCCGCGACTTCAGGCGCCTCGCCGCTAACGAGCACCGCTGCCGGCGCCGGCGCCGGCGGCGACGCCGACGACGCCGCCGGCCTGCTGGGCACTCTGGAGGTGCCAACCGACGGCGCCGGCATGGTCCTGATGCAGGCGGTGCCCCTGCTGTCGGACTCGGACGACGACTCGGGGCACCTCAGCCGAGCCTCCGCTGCGGTCGCCGCCGCAGCCGCAGCCGGCGCGCGGCGCTCCGGCGGCGCCACCGGGCGTACGGTCGGAGCGTCGATACGGTCCCGTCATTCGGTGGGCGGAACGGGTCCTGCAGCAGCCGCCGCACCTGCTGGCGGCGGCGGCGGCGGCGGCGGCGGCGGCGGCGGCGGCGGCGGCCCACTCGCGGCACGGCACTCCGCCGCCCGTCAACACCTGGCCACGGTCGACAGCGACGACATCGCAGCCGCAGCCGCAGCTCTGGCGGCCGCAGGCGGCGGCAGCGTCGCAAGCGGCCGCGGCATCAGCGCCGGCGGGGGCGGCGGCGGCGGCGGCGGCAACGCCATGGGGCCTCTGGGTATTGCGCGCAGCAGCGTGCCGGTGCGTGCGGCTTCGCGTGCCTCGGGGCCCGGCCTGCACCCCGGCGCCTCCAATGCAGGCGCAAGGGCCAGTGGCGGCGGAGGAGGAGACACCGGCACATCGACTGCCGCCGCCGCCGCTGCTGCCGCCGCCAAGGCGGCGGCGGCGCGCGTGCGGCGCGCCAGCCTGTTGTCCAACAAGCACTACCTGGAGCGTGCGGGGGCAGCCGCGTCCGGCGGCGGCGCCGGGTCCGGCATCGGGTATCCAGTCGGCGGCAGCGGCAGCGGCGCGGTGGCGGCCGCTGCCGCCGCGCTAGCGAGCGGTGCCGGCGGCGGCGGTGGTGGCGGCGGCGGCAAGGCCCTCGCGTCCATGCTGCTGGGCAGCGAGGAGGACGCCATGGCGGCGCGCCTGGCGGCCGAGTACAGCAGCGGCGCCGGCAGTGACGGCGCCGCCAGTGACGGCGCTGGCGGCGGCGGCGACGGCGGCGGCGGCTGTGGCGAATACAGCGACGGCGACGATGCAGCCCATGGCGGCGGCGGCGGCGGCGGCGGCGAGCGCACCTCGGCCGGCGCCGCCGGCGTGGCGGCGCTGCACGGCATGCTTCGGCACAAGCGCTCCAGCGCTGTGCGCCAGCACGTGGGCGGGGGCGGCGCGGGGTCGGGATCCGTGCCGAATGCCGCCACTGCCGCTGCCGCTGGCGGTGGCGGCGGCGGCGGCGGCGGCGGCGGCGGCGGCGGCGGCGGGAAGGCCAGCACTAGCGGCGCGATCCCGGCCGGCGCCGCCGCTGCCGGCGGCGAGGCCGCGGCCAGCCGCGCGCTGGCGGCGACGGCGGCGTCAAAGCTGCGCCAGGCGGTGAAGAACGCCGTCATGCGCTCGGGTGGTGCAGGCGGCGGCGACAGCGACGAGCACCAGGAGGAGCATGGGGCCAGAGCCGCGGGCGCCCTTGGGTCGGGAGGGGGCGGCCCGGGCAACGCGCGCCGCTCGTTGACCGCAGTCGACGGCGCCGGAGGCGCTGCGGCCGCAGGCGCCGGCCGCCGGCGCCCACCACCGCGACGCCAGACCGAGACTCCAAAGGCTGCCGGCGGCAGCCTCTTTGACCGCCTGCGTAGCTTTGCGATGCCAGCGGCCGCGGACGCCGCCACCGCCGCAGCCGCCACTCCGGCTCCCGGCGGCGGCGCCAAGCCCCCACCGCCGCCGCCGCCGCCGGCGGCGGCGGCGGCTGCCCTGAGCAAGAGCAAGAGCATCCGGCAGCGGCTGGGCTTCGGTCGGGCACTGGGGCGCGCTAGCTCGGGCCGTCGGCACGAGGACAAAGACGAGGCAGATGAGCTGGAGGGCTTCCGACCCCAGGCATCTGCGGCGTCCGAGTTCTTTCCCTCCCGCGTCGCATCCTCGGCGCTGCTGTCGGGCGCCCGCGCGCGCCTGCGCGGCCTGCCAGGCTCTTTCACACGCGCCGGCGGAGGCAGCGAGCTGCAGGGGCAGCCTGGCTCGCCGGGCGTGCGTTCCCACGACGTCGGGAGTATGCTCAGCCCCGGTAGCCGCGGCGGCAGCCGTGGAGGCATGACGGCGCCGGCGCCGGCGGCGTGCGAGCTGTCGCCAATGCGCTCGTTCGCGTCAATGTCTACGCTGCGTCACGGCCTGTTTGGCGGTGGCAGCAACGCGGGCGGCGGCGGCGCCGTGGGCAGCAACGCCGGCGCCGGCGTCGGAGGCGTCGGAGGAAGCGGCGGCGGCGCTGCTGCGCTGCTGAACAGCAGCGGCACCAGCTTCCGCCGAGGCACCTCCACACAACTGCAGACTTCGGGCCAGGACACCGACCCGTCCGGCCTCGACACCAACAGCGCCAGCGTCGCCGCCAGCGCCGCCGCCAGCCGCCGTGGCACCGCCAACTCCATGCTGCTCATGTCACCCTCCGCCCAGCAGCAGCAGCAGCAGCAGCACCTGGGCTCGTTTGGGATTATGGAGGATGGGGAGGACGAGGAGGCGGGCGAAGGTGAGCCAGCGGCGGGCGCTTGACTGAGGGGTCCGCAGGTTACTTGCAGAGGCGGTTAGGTGCCTTCCCTCTATTGCCTTGAAACGTGGTCTCAACACCATGGCCCTGACCACAGCTGCTCACTCGCCAGGTGCCCGGCTGCCGTCCGCGCGTATTGCGCGTCATGGTGCCCCAATGTGATGGCCTGAATGTATTAGCACGGGCTTACATTCACGCCTTCCTAATCCTGTGTGACGTGTGAACTGGCGTGCAGACGATGACGGCTGCCAGCTTTCCACCGTGGACGCTCTGCTGCGGTCCGGGGGCGGCGGCGCCCCGCGCCTGCACAGCACCACCCGCACCACCGGTGGCGCCGGCGTGAGCGCGCTGGCGACTGGAGGCGGCGGCGGCGGCGGCGGCGGCGGCGCCGGCGGTGCTGCTAGCGGCGCCGCCGCGCGCCTGCTTCTGACCTCGCCATCGGGGCCGCAGGGCGCGGCGGCGGCACAAGCGCCAGCGCCGGCGCCGTCTCTGACCAACCGCCTGGCCTCGTTCACCACCTCCTTCCTGCGGCGAGACAAGCCACCCACACACGCACCCACACCCACGCCGCACCCGGCGTCTCCATCGCAGCACGGCCCCGCGCAGCAGGGCCCGGCCCGGGCGGGTGGCGCGCCGACGCCGGTGGTGTCGGTCAACGCACGCGCCGCGCTGCCCACCTCACCGGGCGGCACGCGCAGCACGCACAGCGTGCTAATGGAGGCCATGAGCGGCGGCGGCATGATGACGTCAGCGGCGGCCGACACGCCGCCCACCACCCCACCGGGCTCCACGGCGCAGGCGGCGGCGGCAGCGGCGGCGGCGACCTTACGCCGAGTGCCGCCGGCCCTCGGGCCGCCGCCGCAACAGCAGCACCACCACCACCAGCACCACCACCACCACCAGCTGCTGCTGTCGTCAAGCGGCGGCCTGCCGCCGGGGATTCTCGGCGCGGCGGCGGCCGCAGCGGTCATCAGTAGCGGCAGCGGTGGTGCGGGTGCCGGCAGCGGTGGCGGCAGCGGCGGCGGCGGCGTCAGTCCGCTGGCCTCTCGCCTCGGCCTGGGCAGTAGCTTCACGGCGCTGCCGTCGAGCCAGGGGAGCAGCCAGGTGGGGAAGGTGCAGCACCATCAGGCCAGCTCGGCAGGTGGGCAGGTGGACTTGGATTCGTCGCAGGGCCGCGGGCGGCACAACCACACCGCCAGCGGCCTCATCTGCACCTCCGCTGCCGCTGCCGCTGCCGCCGGCGCCGCCGTTGTGGGCTCGCCGCGGCGGGCGTCGGTCGCGGCGATTGGAGGCGCCGGCCCCTCGTACAACCAGCACCACCACCAGCACCAGCACCACCATTACCAGTACCCGCAACAGCAGCAGCACGCGATCTATCACGTGCACCTGTCCCACCTTCAGACCAGCACCAACACAGCGGCCGCTGCCTCCGCGCCTGGCGGCGCCGGCGCTGCCGCGGGCGGTGCTGCACCCGCCGCCGCCCGCAGCCGCACCTCCTTCCGCAGGAGCGCCACCTTAATGACACTCCCGTTTAGCACGAGTGCCCACACCCAGGCTCGATCGGGGGACCTGCAGCACACGCTCAGCGGCCCTGGGTCCGTGCACTCGGGAGCCGCAACAGCGGCAGCAGCAGCAGCAGCAGCGGCCACGCCGGGCCACTCAACCACAGGCGGCGGCTACGCGCGCGCCCACAGCACCGTTGGCGTGCATGGTGGTGGCGGCGGCGGCGGCGGTGGCGGCGGCGGCCGCCGCGGCGCGCAGGGGTCGGCGGCGGCGACGCCGATGCCGTCGACGCTGCACGCGCACTCAGGTTCCCAAGACGTGGACCCCATGACCAGCACCGGCGTCGCTGGAGCCGCCGCTGGCGGCGGCGGCGGCGGCGGCGGCGGCGGCGGCGGCGCCTTGAACAGCTTCTTCTCCTCCATCCACAACTTCCTGGGCCTCGCGCCGCCAAGCGCGGGGCCAGGGCCAGGGCCTGGGCCTGGCGGTGCGGCGCTGCTCGCCGGCGGCGAACCGTACGGGGGGCAGCAGCTGCAGCTGCAGCCGCCGCACGGCGACCACGGGCCGTTGCCGCGTCAGCACAGCGCGCTGCCTTCCTCCAGCTCTGTCCGTGCAGCCGGCGGCGGCGGGCTCGGCGGCGGCGGCCGGCGGCGCTCCCACCGGGCGCCCGGCCCCGGTGAGCGCCTCGCCACCTCCGCCTCCGGCTTCGCTTCCGCCGTCGGCACCGCTTCCTCGGTGGCAGGAAGAGACGCCCACGGCGGGCTCCGCAGCGGCGGCGCCGGCGTGCCAGCCAGCGCGGCGGCGGCGGCGGCGGCGGGCGCGGGCTCGACCCCCGTGCCGCTTGCGACGTGGCAGACGCGGCGCCGCTCTGTGATTGAGGTCAGCGGCAATGTGATGGTCCTGAACGCGGGGGCTGCCTACGCGTCGGGCTGGACGCTGGACCCACAGGACGAGGAGGAGGGCACGGCGGCCGGCGCAGCGGGCGCAGGTGTTGCCCACGGCTCTGGTCACCTGACGGCCGGCCTTACCTCGGCCGCGGCGGCAGCTGCACCGCTGCACTCGGACGCTGCAGCCGCCGCGAGCGCAGCGCCCGGCGGCGCCGGCAGCAGCCCGGCGGCGGGGCAGTCGCCGCGCCGGCGGCGCAGTCAGCGGCTGGTGGTCGACGACGGCCACGGCGGGCAGATCGGCGGCGGCGGCGGCGGCGGCGGTGGCGGTGGCGGTGGCGGCTTGTTTGGCCGGGCAAAGTCAGGGGAGAAGGAGCGTCGCTTCTCAGCGCTGCGGCGGCAGGTGTCGCGTGGCCCTTCTGGAGCCCTGGGCGCGCTGCTGTCTTCCAACCACTCGCCCGCCAACCTGCCATCAAGCCCGGCGGGTGGGGCAGCCCGGATGGCGGCGGCGGCGACGGTGGGGAGTCAAGCCGGCGGCAGTGGCGGCGGCGTTCCAGGGGTGGACATTCTCGCAATTCCCTCCGGAGAGCTGGCCCTGAGCGGGGATCTGTGCTCGCCCCTGACGTCTGCGGCGGCGGTGCCGCTGGCCGGTGCACCGGCCACAGCCGCCGCCGGCGGAGGCGGCGGTGGGCTGGCTCGGCTAGCTCGCGGGCTGAGCGGCATGCTGCTGCTTCGCAGCAACAGCAGCCGCGTAAACAGCGTCGCCGCGCCCACGCCGGGCTCCAATGTCAGCGGCAGCGGCGGTGCCGCCGCCGGTTGCAGCGGGACAGGCGCCGAGGCGACCGCGGCGGCGGCGGCGACGGCGACGGCGGCAGCGGCGGCGGCGGCAGCGTCACGCCCGGGGCCTGGCCAGGTGCAGGCGCAGGCGTCGTGCCGAGGCAGCGCCAGCCCGGGTGACGGCGTGGTGACTGGCGGCGGCGGAGGCATTGTCGCTGGCGGCAGCAGCTGCGGTGTGTCGGTCACGGCGACGGCGATGGCCACAGCCTCAGCAGCAGCAGAACCAGAAGCACAAACCACGTCGGGAGGGACGGCGGCGGCGGCGGCGCCGCCGCCGCCGCCACAGTCAAGCGGCGCAGGACTGCCTGGCGGCCTGCTGGACGGCGGGGAGGCGCTGTCGGCCACCTCGCCGTTCCTGTCGCACTCGGCCTTGGTCGTTCCAAGTGGAGAGGCTGGAGGGGCCGAAGGGGCCGGCGGTGGCGGCGGCGGCGGCGGCGGCGGCGGCGGCCGACTGCAGCGGTCGCTGACAGCCGGCATGGGCCTGTCCACACGTAGCCTGGTGCACCGGGTGCTGAGCGGCGCGGGCGACGACAGCGACGGCAGTGGCAGCAGTGGTGGCGGCGGCGGCGGCGGTGGCAGCCCTGAGGATGGGTAGGCGTGGCGGTGGCGCCGGGCGCGGGCGCGGCGGCACCGGCAGCAGCGGAGGCGGCGCCTACAGCCCGGGACAGGAAGCTGCATGGCGCTGCGTGAGGCTGCGTGCGCCGCAGCTGGGGCAGGGGTTCTCCCTCCAACACTTTGGTTTGGTGTAGGACTCAATCAAGTGCGTTCCATGGGTTCATGCCGTCATGTGGGCACGCACGGTTGCGGAGGCGATGCGAAGACGGACGGCTGGGACGGTGGTGACGCGTGATCCCTCACTTGGCGACTGAGAGAAGAAGGCGCGTCGAGCTGGTGGTGATGGGGGCACGATGCTTCCAACCGTGTGCTGCTGACGCACACGTGCCCGAAATTGGGTCTTTTTCTCTCTCACCCCTGTCGTAGCTTCATGGTATGAAATATTGTGGCGCCCGGGCACGTGGCAAGGAGCACGTGCGTACCGGCCGATACGTTTGACTCGCGCCGCGAGTGTCAATAAGCTGCCTCTGGGCAGTAGCGCGCTGCATTTCTGACACGCATTCAAGGTACATCTTACTGCTCATCTACTATGCTTTTTTCGCTCATGCCGGCATCGGGACTCACTGGTCCGTGTCATTGCTCAAGCCTGACCACCCTGCACCTGTGTGTTCCAATGAAAAGGGAGGGTGGGGCGCTGCTGAACCTATCGTTTCTCTAAGTTAGGTACACTGGTACAGTAAGGTACACAACTTGTGGTGTGTGGAATTGCCGCTGAGGCATGCCCTCGGCTTACATTATCCGCTGCGTTGCTACATCAGCGTCTGGGGGCCTGTCGCATGCTTGGGGTGGCAAGAGCGAGGAGATTCGCCCCTCCGCTTCAGCGTATGTATGCTTTGGACAGATGTGTAGCGTGTTGACAAGTGTGCTGCGGTCCAGGGCCAGGGGAGCACGGTGGAGCATTTGCGATACACGGTTGGTTTGGTGCCGTACGTTTGAAATGTCGATTGCATCGCATGCTGCATGGGGTTGCACTGCATCGGACGCACATGCAATGCATACGTGGTTTGCCGAAGTCGTCATTGGGGGGGTGGGCCATGTGAGGAGGAGTGGGGAAGGGAGTCAACACGGGAGCGTACACATACGGCGGCACGCATTGCTTACTTGGGGGTGGCAGGTAGCGTGGGGGCGGGGGAGGGGGGAGTTCATTCCAAAGAAACCAGAAGTGAAATGACCAAGAGAACGGGGGGGGGGTAGCCATTCATGGATGGTGTTTCAGCAATAACGGGGGGGGGAGGAATTGTGAGTACTACCCCAAGCTAATCCAAACCTAAGGGGGTAAGTTCATTCCAGAAGCCAAAGCGGCCATTGCAACCCAAAAACGCAGAACCCGGTGGGAGACTGCAGACACTGCGAAGTGCGGCGAGGGGCGACGACAGCCAGGCTTGGCCTGAATGTGACGACGCCTGGTGGGTGCTGCGGCGGTGTAGATGGCGGAATGTGTCTGGTCTGAGTCTGGTCTGGTCTAGTCCGGTGTTGGCCGTAGGCTTGGTTCGTGTGCGCCGTTCAGAGGTTGTCGGCGCTCTCGCCTGTCCAAAGAGGCTGGTAGGCTGCAGCGGACGGGGCAGAAGTCTCCCCACAGCTGTAACACACGTATGTTGGAAAGTAAAAAAGGAGCTCCGTGCACACACACCGCTCCGATCCTAGTTGTGGAGGGCGCGGAGGTGATTTGGGGTGCTTTCAGTCCATCGCGGCGGAAGTAGGGTACTGTGTCACTTGTCGAAGTAACGTCGCATCCACCCGCACCCGTCAGTGCCCCCGTGCCGTGTCACCCATACGAGTCAGCCGGGACCTCTCCCAAGCAGGGCTCCCCTGTGTGTGCTTTGGAGTCCTGGACAAGGCGGGCGGCGCGCCACTAGCTAGTTTGCCCCAAGCCCTGACTTGGACAGAACGAACCTAGGCACATGCATTGCTTGGGTGAATGTCAACAGGGTAACAGGGGCAACAGCCAGCATGCCGCACATGGAGAGTCCGTGCGGGCACCGGTCCCGATAAGCGGACTGGCTTCTGAGAGCCTTTCGGTCCAGACGTGTTGATTGGGTTTGAGTCATTGCGAGTGAAGTACGGTGCTGGTGTTACGCAAGCCTGATGGCCTCGGTACATTATTTCAGGGGCACGGTAGCACACACGACCTTGTATGCTATGTAACCCCTCCCCCGGCTGTCTGGGGTCACACATTTGTGTGCTTTGGGACCGGGACTAACGACCCCCGCCCACCCATTCACTGACTTCACTCACTCACCCACCCACCCAACCCCGCCTGGGGTCAATGCACAGCCGCAACGCGCCCATACGTACCGGACTACCGGCGGTGCGCAGATTCACACGGGGTGCTAGAAGGGTGCCGCACAACGTTAGCGGACAAGGGGAGGTGAACAATTTTATACCTGATGGTGGATCTACTGATGCCAGCCATGTGGGCTGTGCGGTACTGCGCTGGGTGCCTGGACGCGTTGGCAAAGCCAGTAAAGCAGGGAAGATGTATGTCATACCCACCTGCCGGTTTGGACTGGTCCCACCACTGGGGAAGGCCACCCTCGCACACACGTGCGCCCCCGCCTACACCCCTCATTGCAGAGTGCCTCTGCGTCCTCCCTGCCTCAGTGCCTCCGCGTCACCTGCTGGGCTCCTCCTGCGCTCCTGCTCTCGTGCTCATCACTGACCCTTCCCGACTTCCCTCTGGAAAGGGCCTCCCGGCCTCCCGGCCGCCATGACGCCACGACGGCGCTCAAGGCACGGCACGACACCAGTCCTAAGAGGCTGGTAGGCTGCAGCGGCCGTGTTTCGGGCCCGGGGCAGAAGTCTCCTGCTGGGCTCCTCCTGCGCTCCTACTCATCGGGCGCGAAGCCGACCACGGACCACCATCCCTCACCCACACGCCCCCATTGACCCCAGTGCCCCGGCGTGTGCCGCCTCGCACACAACACCCCGCCCTGCCTGCCCTCCTTCGGCTCCACCAACCCCTGGGCTCCACAACACACGCGACCTCTCTCATGGTTTCGGAATTACAGAGGGGACAACCCGAGTGTGCAAGCCCACAAGGGCCGCCTCTCATGCATCCGTTTTAAAGCATTAGTTTACTGCTTCGCTCTACCGGTATGTATCTGCCTTTCGAGGATGGGACCGACTTCCTAACTCCTAACTCCGCTAGGCGTACTTCAGTGATGTACGCCGCTACGCCCAATCCTACATCATGGAAGTCCTATGGGAAGTCCCTCTGGTCCCTAGGCCCAGGCAGCTAGATATGCCCTGAGTGGCCCGCCCACGCACGTGACCTCTGCTCCCAGCCCCCCTCCCCCCGCGTTTGCTGAGCCCAGGGACAAGGAGTTCGAGGTGGAGAAACCTGGGCATGGGCCGCGCCGGCACTCGCTGGAGCTACCACACACCCGTCTTGGTGCCCACCCCTCAGGCAAGCTCACGGCCCGCTGGGATAGCTGCTGTCCCGTGGACTGTGAACCCGGCCGTGGACGTTGTGGAGATTGAGGGCTTTCCTGTCCTGTCCTGTTCTGTCCTGCCCTCCCTCCCTCCCTCCCGCAAGCTTGCGGAGTCGTATGAGGCATTCATGCATATTCTTTCAGGTGTGTCCCTATGCGTGCATTAGCGTTTCCCGCATTGGCGGCTTGAGCTGTTGATAAGCACACTGCCGCAACGCCCTTGGCACATCCATGGAGGCGCGCGTGGAAGAGGCGCTTCTTGAGACCGCACCCAGCAGCGCGTGAACCATGCAACAAGAGCGGTCGGCTGGCGCCAAGACCCTTAGCGATGGCTGAGTATGTGCAAATCCATAAGCGGGCGATCTGACGGGCAACGGACAGCGCCTTGTGGCGTGCGCCCGTCCGACATTATTTGACGAACTAAACAGAAGTGAGGCAGCGCAAGACGAAATAGTGGCCTGCTTGGCGCCCGGCCCGTGCGAGAGCTGAGGGCGCTTGCTCGCTTGTTCGCGACCCTGCTAACGCCGAGTGGACTGTGCGGACAGCTATGTGGCTGGCTCACCCATAGCATCCTATGCAACTAACAGCATTTGTACTATTGATTTAAGCTGGCCTGCCTTATGGGTCTTGGCCCGCAAGCTTGCTGCACGATAGCATCGTCGTCGAAGGTCGAGATGTCTTGTAAGTGCGGTGGTGTGTGTGCAGTGATTCGTAATTCGTAAGCCTAATCAACGGGATGGCACAGTAGCCCGCAGTAGTGGCCTCATCGCGCCTGGCGAGCAGCTGCGCCGGCTCCCCGAACGGTCGCAGTAGCAACCGAATCCGTACCGACCGCCACTGCCACGCTCTTAGAGCAACGCTTGCGGACAGTTTTTGCTAAGCTGCAATCCCAATTGCTATCATCTCTGCCGTTCCAACATTTGCTGCTCAGTTTAGCACGTCGCGCCTAGGAGTGCCCATTCCCAGCGCTCAATTAGCGGCGAAACGGCGACCCATATCAGTAGTTTCCAAGCAAACTCTCTCCTCCATAGACACTGAGCAGCATCTAGCACAATTCTAGACTCCTAATTCATCTGGGTCATTTGTTCTAGCAGATTTACGAAAGGGCCGTCAGCATCGCCCTACCGCTTGGACTTCCTAGCCCGGTTCTCCAGCTTCTTTCTTCCGAGGAGTTCCTGGGTGCATCACTAGCAGCTTCGAATCTATCAGTAGAAGATGGCATCAACTAGCAAGCCCGCGCGTCCACTGCTCTTAGCGCTCCTGGTGGGCGCATGCGTGCTGGCATGTGGTGCGGCTGCGCTACCGGGTCAGCACAGAAACAGGAATCGGCGGCTCAATCAGTGGTTCAACTTCTATGAACCGCCTAAGATGTCGCCAAGACCCTCCACGTCGCCGTCGCCCTCGCCGTCGCCCTCGCCCTCTCCCTCTCCCAAACCCTCGCCGTCGCCCTCGCCCTCGCCCTCGCCCTCGCCCTCGCCCTCGCCCTCGCCCTCGCCCTCGCCCTCTCCTTCGCCCTCTCCCTCTCCTTCTCCCTCTCCTTCTCCCTCTCCTTCTCCCTCTCCTTCTCCCTCTCCTTCTCCCTCTCCTTCTCCCTCTCCTTCTCCCTCTCCTTCTCCCTCTCCTTCTCCCTCCCCCTCCCCGTCTCCGTCCCCGTCCCCTTCGCCCTCGCCTTCGCCCTCGCCCTCTCCTAAGCCTCGCCCTTCTCCCACCCGGGCGCGGACTCCTCGCTCGCCTCCCCCTCCCAATGCCTCTCCCCGACCCTCTCCTTCGCCCTCTCCCTCGCCATCCCCCTCGCCGTCCCCTTCTCCCTCTCCCTCGCCATCCCCCTCGCCGTCCCCTTCTCCCTCGCCGTCGCCTTCTCCAAAGCCCTCGCCCTCTCCGGGGATCACTCCCCGAAGCGGCAAGCCCAACTTTGTGGTGATCATCACTGGTAGGTGCTGGTTCGCCGGAATGCAGCGACCCCAGCGGACAGGGACGCGAAAGACAGCAAGGGGGGGCCTCCTGGGGTTTGCTGCTTTGCGGCCCATGCACCGTACCTTCCTTTTAACCTCTCCTCCGCTCCTCCTTGCGCACGCTATTTCGCACTCGCATGGCAACGCACGTGCCCCACCCGCCCGCCCCTGCCTCCAACCCACACCCTCCACACACCAACATCCACGTCAACGCACAGATGACCAGGACGACATCCTGAACTCCACGCACCCCTACTACATGCCCGCGCTCAACCGCCACCTGGCGGCGGGCGGCACGCGGCTTTCCAACTTCGTCGTGTCCACCGGTGAGCCAACCAGCCAGTCAGTTGGTCAGTCACCGCTGCAGTGTGTGTCGGTCGGTACTTGCGTGGACAAGTTCGCGATGCGGTCAGGCGGACAGTCAGGCAGACAGTTGTGTAGCTCTGGCCATACGTTCCGTTCGTGCAGTCCTCGAGCTGGGGCTCAAGGCAGGAGTTCGCTGGGAGGGAGGGGACAACCGCAGGCAGAGGGCAGATCTTGGCTGGCTAGTTCTTTGCTGATGGGAATGGGCGTGTGTGCACTGCTTTGGTGCCGCCGCAGGCGTGTGCTGCCCTGCGCGCGTGTCGGCTCTGTCCGGCCGCTACGCGCACTGCCACAACGTCACGGGCAACTGGTACCCCTCGGGTGAGTGCGTGAGCGAGTGAGGGTTGAGGCATGAGTCACCGCCCCCGCCCCCGCCAGCCCACCTGTGCGTGCTAGCCTGAGCCTCTCCCTCCCAACCCCTGGTGGAACTGCACTCCAACCAATTAATAACTACGGCAACCACCATCAACCACCGCAACCTCAACCTTCAGGCGCCTTCCGCAAGTTCTACGAGCGCAAGGTGGAGAACAACTGGCTGCCGGGCTGGCTGCAGGCGGCGGGCTATGACACCTACCTGGTCGGCAAGGTGGGCTGTGGGCACTGGGCTATGGGCGGGCAGTGGGCACTGGGCAGTGGGCGGGCACTGGGCTGTGGGCTGCAGTGGGCTCTTCTCGGGTGGATAGGGTGGGCGTGGGCTTGAGGCCGCGAAGGGTGGGCGTGCGGAACTGAGGAGAGGGCATGCGCGCGCGCGGGTGGCTGAAGGAGAGGGACGGGAAAGGGGCTGCGGACGCGCCCTCACACAAAACCCTTCGACCTTTCACCCCCGCACTCCTTCATCACCGCCTTCCTCCGCCCTCCCACCAATCATCTCCCATTCCAATCACTACTGGCCCAATCACTGCCCCAAATTTACTTTGCTGCAGTTCCTCAACGCCTACATGACCGACGCGGCGTACATGGGGGCCGACAGCGGCGACTACTACCCGCGCGGATGGACCATCTTTGACGCGCTGACGCAGGGCACCTACGCCTTTTGGAACAGCTGCTTTGCATTCAACGGCGGCGCCGAGAAGTGAGTTGGCCTGGATGGGTGGATTAAGTGGGTTCGTTGGGAAGCAATGGCAGCGGTGGTCGAGTCGTTGCTTGGACATCGGTTCCACGCGGCGGAGCGGACATCGGCAGGCAGCAGCGAGCCCCGTTTTGGAACCCGTTCCCTTGATTGGGCAAGAATGACAGCTTGGTTTGATTGATTGCCGCGGTGGGCCCCGCCGCACTCGCCGCTGCCACCCCAACGCCTGCCAACCAACCCCTTTGTTGTTGGCCCACACTTCCTCTTCTTCTTCCACACCACCTCCCTGCTGGCGCAGGTGCTACCCCAAGCAGTACCAGACCGACATCATCCGCGACAAGGCCGTTGGCTATCTGAAGAACGCCGCCGCCAAGAAGAACACGCCCTTCTTCATGTACATCGCACCGACCGCCCCACACGTCGAGCTGACTGGCACCGGCTGGCAGCCGCCCTCGCCCGCCGCCCGCCACGCCAACCTGTACGCCAACGATAAGGTGAGTCGGCGTGATGGTCGGTCGGTTGGTTGGTTGGTTGGTTGGTCGGGGATCCATGAAAGGACATGCTGATCTGTGCGCGGCGCGTGCGCCCCGTTGCCCCTGAGCTAGCTGCGCACCGTGCGCCGTGTGTGCCACCGCCCTACGAACCCGCCGCCCCTTCCCTTTCCCTGGAACAGTAACTGTCCGTGCTAACGAATGCCTTTGCGCTTTCTTCCCCATGTCTTGTTGATCACCCCCTCCCCCATCACATCACAGATCCGCATGCCCAAGGGTCCCAACTACGGCGTGCCCAACCCCAACATCCCAATGGAGGTCGACGCCATGACGCCCGACTTCGTGTCGGAGCTGGAGTTCCACTACCTGCAGCGCCTGCGCTCGCTGCGCGCCGTGGACGAGCTGCTCGACGCCGTGGGTGGGTTCTTATTTGTTTATGTGGTTTGTGGCTTGTGTGCATGCAACGTGGTTTGTGGTTTGTGTGCATGCAAACTTGCAAACATGCAACGTGTTTTGAGCCTCATCATCGCATTTCCCCCGATCAATGGTCCCTGCAACCAACCTAACCTACCAACCTACCCAACTAACCCAACTAACCGCCCCCCCACACACACACACAACGCACGCAGTCAACCAGCTGTCGGCGGCGGGCCAGCTGGACAACACCTACGTGCTGTACACGTCGGACAACGGCCTGCACCTGGGGCAGTTCAGCCTTGGCGACGGCAAGGCCACGGCGGTGGAGGAGGACAGCCGCGTGCCCTTCTTCATCCGCGGCCCGGGCATCCCCGCCGGCCAGGTGGTGCCCACGCAGACCAACCTAATCGACATGGCGCCCACGCTGTTGGCCCTGGCGGGTGAGTGATGGCGGGCGGGCGGGTGAGTGGGCGGGCGAGCGGGCGGGCGGGCGGGCAAGAGAGAGAGAGAGAAGCGTGTGCGGGACAGAGAGTTGATAGAGGTGAAGCTCCCTTGCCTGGAAGGTTGGGAGTTGTGCTGGCTGGTTGGGGAGGAGGGTTGAGCCTTTTCCGTGAGTTGCGCGGTGGTGCGCAACACCGCACACGCGGGCACGGCACCCTTCTGTCTGGCCCCCCAACCCCTCACCCCTCTCTCCGCCCTCGCACGCCCTGCCCTGCCCTGCCCCGCAGGCCTGCCGGTGACCGACGACGTGGACGGCGCGCCCTTCCCCATCGGCACCGAGCTTGTCGCCGCACACGTCAACTCGCTGCTGGACGCCTCGACCGCGCCCGCCGTGGTGGCCACGCCGCAGATGTACGCCAGCCTGCGGCGCGACAGCAACGTGATCGAGGCCTGGGACAGCGACGGCAACGCCGCCACCACGGACGTGGTGTACAAGACCATCCGCGTGTGCACCGACTACAAGATCTTCGGCGACAGCGGCGCCTCCAACGCCCCCGCGCGCTACGTCAGCGCCCCTGGCACCGCCTGCTACAAGTACAACAACTGGTGCCTTGGCGGCCGCGAGTTCTTCGACCTGTCCTCCGACTCGTACGAGGTGAGCGGGCGAGAGAGGGCGAGCGTGTACCGCGGGTTGACTACTAGTGGTCAGGCCCAGGCCCCGGCTTAGCTAGTAGTCAGGCACACACAGCACGAGCTCCCCCCAACCCCCACCACTTCCTCAGCCCTCGCCCTGCCCCCTTGCCCCCGGTCTTAGCAGCCCCCCACCCAGCCCCCCTTCCCCGTCCCAGCCCTCCACACACACACACACACACACACACTTCCTCTCCTTGTGCTTTTCTAACACACACACAAACACACATCCACACATGTGTACGCACGTGCACAGGTCAAGAACCGCATCGACGAGGTGCCGCAGCGCGTGATGGATCGCATTGACGGCGTCATGTCGGCTCTGGCGCACTGCAAGGGCGCCTCCTGCCGCAACCCCTACTCCATCCTGCACCCGGGCGCCGAGGTGTTCACCTTCTCACAAGCCATGGACCCGCAATTCGACGCCATGTATGCCAAGCTGGTTAAGTTCTCCTTCGTGCGCTGCCGCGGCGTGTACGCCACGAGCAATGAGCCCACCTGGACGCTGGGCTTCGGGCCGCAGCCCATCAACGGCGGCACCGACGCGGAGGTGGCGGCCTCCACTCGGAGTTCGCGGGGCCTGCGCGGCGGCGGCGCCGCCGGCGGCGGCCGCGTGTGAGCAGCAGTAGGAGCAGCGGCGGTGGCGGAGGCGGCGGCGGCGCAGGCAGCAGGCCGCCGCCGCCGCCAGCCCTGATCTTGGCTGGCAGTAATGGATGTAGGTGGTGGTGGCGGTTGCGCTGCTGCGGTCGGCCGGCCGGCTGCGTGCTTGTTGGTGGCGGCGTGCCGGCGCGTGCACGCACGTGCGCGTGCAACATGGCACGTGCGGTGCTGCGGCGGATGTGAGGACAGCTAGCAGCAGCAGATAGATGAATGAGGAGCGTCCAATAACAAACAACAGCCCATGGCGGACCGAACAACTCAACCCGACTTACCCAAGACGGAGGCCGCGGACGGCGCGGCGCAGCGGCAACAGCAGCAGCAGGCAGGCAGTGGATGGTGTACAGTGAACGCGACACGACACAACAGCAGCAGCAGCAGCAGCAGGGTGGATTCGAGGCACATTCTTCAACTTCAAGCGCGCTCAACTTGCAACAATCTATCTACGGAGCCGCGCAAAGGCTGGGAAGGACGAGTCACCCAGCAGCAATACCGTCAGCAGGAGTCTGTTACACGCAAGAACGCTACACACCAGCACCGGACGGTGTCCGCCGCGGGGAGCCATGTGTGGCGCGGCCCGCGCACGCCTGCGCACCGTCTGCTGGGAGTTTAGGGATCTGCCGGTTTTGGTGTTGTACGATGTACGCGTAAAGTGTCGATGAAGTGGGGGTGCGGACGCGGGGTGCACCTGTGTGCTCAATCAAATGCACGCATGCATGGGGCATGTATAGTTGTAGAGAAGAAAGGCAATCCTGCCGTGTGGCCTTTCTTGGGGATTTGTCGATTGCGGGTGGGCACAATTGATGTTGACTACGATGATTCATTTGTGCGGGCCTGCACACGAACCACCTTGGCTCGCACTTCCTTAGGGCCGCAGTTACCTTGCCTTGATGCATTGATTGCGCATCAAGCAACTGCATTGCCATCTTAGCTCATTGCCATCTTAGCTCATCACCACTAGCCCTCCCTAGCCCAACTCTAGCCTTCTTCTAGCCCGTGCGTGTGCGTGTGCTGTCAATGCATTCTTTCTGGCCGCGGATACTCGCGGCCATTCCTCAAGGGCTATCACCTAGTGGCTCCCATGGTGCCGTAGGCGGGCGTGTGAGCGTCAGGAGCGTACGTAGGTGTTGAGAGAATTGAGTTGAATCGTGTCAAGTTGAGTTGAGTTGCGTTGCTGTGGCTGTGACCTAGAAAACCTAGCCTGCCGCCCACTTAGCATAAGAGGCACGCCTCTCAAACTAGCAATGAAGACCACAGATCGCCGAGCACAAATGCACCTGGGCCGGAGGCAGCAGGCCCAGACGGTCTGGCTCTCCACCCAAACCAGTTGTAACGAAGAATGCGTTGCAAAAGAGCTCAAGAGCCGCGCGCCCTGTCGGATTCCAGTCATGAGGTTACACTACCGTACTCGCAGCCTACTCACGCACACACCACTGTGCACAGTCAGCAAAGCGGGAGGCCCTCAGGCCCTCTCACGTTTTCACCCGCAGCGAAGCGTCACACCAAAGGGGGGGGGGACGAAGCCCCCCAGGATCACCCCTGTCCGTGCACACGCACGTGTCTGCGTGCGTGCGTGCGTCGGCCAAAAGTATCATACTGGCGCAACCCGCGACTGCTACGTATTACTATTGACATAGGTCCCCAGGGGGGGGGGTAGGATCTGCAAAATTATACCCCATGCCTCATTATCGAAGAGCTCGACGAGAGCGTTCGATATCCGCGTTCAGGGTTTGAAAAGGGGTTTTTTAGTGCAAAGTTGGGGGGACCCCCCACCCCCCTTGCCTGGGCCTGGCAAGGTTTTGTCACCACCTTCGGAGATTTCGTTCCGTGACCCCAAACGCCTTGCCGTAGCTGCAGAACTACGAGGTAGCACGTAGAAACGATACCAGATGCAGCATGGATGCGTGGATATAGAGGAACCGGTCCATATCTCACGTTTGTGGGTCGACATGCCGACATGTCCGGCACATGTCGCCTAGATGTCACTCGGTACTATTGGTAACGACGCGCACCGACCATCGTGAAAGTCTCTTACAGAGCACCTAACCTATGTCTGATACACCAGCCATGTAAGGGAGAGGTTTTGCGGGGTCTGGGACCGTTGCTGGGTGTGGGGAATGGATGGCTGGAGCCATGGATGCGTCGGTTGCCTCCGCACCCCTTGGGCTGACCGGTCTGCCAACCGCGCCATGCAATAGAGGCTGGTGAAAGGAGTTGATTGGCACAAGTTTGGACAAAAATGGAGGGGTTTAAAGGGGTGTACGACAGGGGGCGACCCCCCCACCCCCCACCCCCCACCCCCGGGAGGTTTTGTGGCATGGGGTATGGAATTATTGTTCCTACCCCCCCCCCTGAGGTCCCTTCTCCTCAGGCTAGTCTCCAAGCATGCGCAATTTGAGCTCAGCCGTGCATTGGCGGATTGACCGCTGTTGTCGGTGCAGCACGCACTAGCTGTCTCATGAATGACACCATGCACCAGCAAGCCTTCCTTTGCTCTCCGAGCAGTCCGCAGGCTTAGCACACGCTTAACAATAGCATAGAATAATCTGATTGAACAGACCTGGTCCGGATTGTCTCGGTTGAGTTCCATGCAGTGCAGAGGCATTGTCACAGCCCCTGCCTCACGTTCACAACTGACACTGATGACCGACACATGCAAGGCCCTCCCTACACATCACACGCATCATGGAATCAACCACGCCCCGTGCGCATATCATCAGTTGCCAAACCCGACCTCCTTTGCGCCTTGACGCTCATGATCCTCTTCCTCCACCCAGAGCAAAGCAACAAGCAATAAGCTTCCGCGGGCTTTGGGCCGCATGCGTGCGTGCCCATCGGCGTCGCCGGTCACCGCCCCCCTCTTCCCCCCCTCGCTCCCCACACACAAACGCCAACCCTTCACACCCAACAGCTATTCATTCAGCCTTCCACATTTACATGGTGGGTGCGATCCAGCCTTGCGGCCGCATCCCGCATTCTTGGCGCGTCCCATCATCAAGCCTGGCCCCCGGACGCCTTATTAAACAACCTGGCTCGTGGTGGAACGCGGGAGTGTGCGGGGGGTTTCGGGGGACGGGCGGAAGGCCAGTGTCAGCCGAGATAGGGATGCTAAATGGATCGCTGAATGGTTTAGACAGCAGTTTGCTCCCTCGTGATGTCTCGCGAAGGAGTTCATCTATTTCGCTAACACGCTATCCATCGAACCACATTGCGGGCTATTCCGCGGACCTTTGTGAAATACCTGCTGTGGTAACCCGGGGTCGGCGACTAGTGCGGCCCTGCCTCCCTAGATTGCATCGCAAAGAGCTCCGGCGGCACCAGCCGCAGATCGGGGATCTCGTGCGACGGGTCATAATAGTCCGCACACTGCTTGAAGTCCAGCTTCTTGAACCCGGCGTACAGGCTGTCGTACTTTGGATCCATGGCCTCGGCCAGGTTGACCACGGAGCCGTCGGGGTGGATCCGGGTGAAGGGCTGCGCGCAGCTGGATCCAGAGCAGTAGCTCAGCACGGTCAACGCCGCGTCCAGCCGGTCAACCAGCCGCTGCGTGCCGGCGGGCACCGGGGCCTTGAGCCTGCACGGGGGTGGTGAATTGCGGGCACGGGTGGGCGGGTGGCGGCATGTCTCAGAGCCCTGGAGGAGCCGAGGGAGGGAGGGCGAGCGTGCGTGGGCCTGCTGCTCACTGCTCACTGCTCAGTGCTCGGGATGGCCGCCCTAAGCCTCCTCCTCATGCATGCCTGAGTGTGACGGGGGTAGCCGTCCATAGGATGGTGTTTGGGGCGGGGGTTCATGACATACCCCCGCTGCTGCCGACGGGCACCCGATGCAACGCCCCCATCTCACGCACATCACACAGCTCGCGCCCCGTGTACTCCGTGAGCAGTAAAAACCGCGTTCCTCTAACCTTAAGCCAAACCCTGCATACCGTATACTTTCTACATACTGCCCCCCACAGCACGCCCTCGGAAGGCAACCCACGGGAACAAGGAACAAGGAACTCACAGCATGTCGTGAACCTCGGCCTCGTCGGAGCTGAGGTTGAACAGCTGCGTGAGGCGCAGCTTGCCGGGGGCGTTGTCGATGTTGCAAAACACCACGTACCTGTTGCATTAAACAAATAACATGTGCGGCATACGGTAAGAGTTAGATGTCGTGGTTGCATGTGTAAATGTCATACATGTACCGTAGTATGTTGTGGAATGCGGGCGGGTCAGCGGGCGTGTGGTTGGATTGACCGCCGTGAGGCAGCAGGCGCGAAAGGCCTCCCGTGTGCCCAACGCGTGCTCCTGTTATGTTGCGCAGCGTCCACGTACGATCACCATGCCCTCAACGAGACAGTTAGTTCCGACGGCCAAGAAACGCCCGGCGGCCCAGCATGATTTCTCTACTTGTCCCGGCGAGGCACGCACACCCACGCCCGCCCCCTCACTTGTAGCAGACGTTGCCGCCGCGCTTGCTGCCGGCGGCGCTAGCGGCGATGGTGGCGTTGGGCGGCATGCAGGCGCGGATGACGCGGTAGTCCTTGCCGCGCCACAGCTTGCCGTACTTCCACTGCTCGATCAGCGCCCTGCGGGTGCGGGATGGTAGAGCGGGGTGGGTGGGCGAGCGGCGGGCGATACAGGGCGTAAATGGCGTGAAGCGCGCGAGGGGCAGTGCATTTGGCGCGTTTCTCAGGCGTAGGGCGCAAAGGAGCGCAGAAGCAGAGGGGCCCTGCCTGCACGTGTTCTCCGACGGCCCAGTTGCTCACAGGTTTGCCCAGGTCGACTCGCGCGCCCCGCCGGCCGTGGCCTGCTGTGCCAGGCGGCGGGCGGCGCCGCTGCCGCCCCCGCTGCCGACCGCCTCCAGCGCCCCGGCCGCCGCCACCTCCTCCACCTCCCCCTCAGCAGCCGCGTTCTCGCCACCACCAGCAGCAGCCGTCAGCAGGCCGCGGCCGCTGACGGCGCCGGACACGAAGGCGCTGCGGGACTCGAGCGCCGCGAAGCGCGCATTGACCGCGTCGTCGGTCTCGTCAAACGAGTTGATGGCCTTCTTGCACCTGCGGTGAGGTGCGTGCATCGCATGCATGAGTTCTTTGGGGCCACGTGCGACAAGACTGTGTTGTGTGTTGCGGTGCGGCCTGGTAGGGTAGATAGCTGAGAATGGACTCAGAGAGGAAGGTTGGATTGCAGGATATATAGGTGCAATTTGGCGCAGCTGCTGGCAATGCGGCCGGGTGCTGCTGACCCATGTGCGTGTGTCACGCACTCACGCCGTGTTTGTTTGCGCCACTGCCGCACTCAGGCCCCCCGCCGCTCCCGCTCACTTCTTGCTCTTGCAGGGCGGGGCCGGCGGCGGCGTGGGCGGCATGGGCGGCGGCCGCGACGCCCGCGCGCACACGGCGGCGCTGGTGGCGGGCGGCGCAAACATGTCCGTCCCAGCGGGGGCGTTCCAGTAGGCGCCGCTGTAGTTGTAGAAGGGGCTGTTGGGGCGCGGGTGCAGGCTGCGAAGCAGGTCCAGCGGGATGGCACCGCCGTCCACGGGCGGGGCGCCGGGGGTGACCGAGCCGCCGGCAATTGCCAGGATGGTGGCGGTGATGTCGACCATGGCCGTCTGCACGGTGTTGGCGTAGGCGCCGCGGGGCACGCCCGGGCCGCGGATGAAGAAGGGCAGCGCGCTGCGGGGTGCGTGTGTGGGGGTGGGCGGGTGGTAGTTCATTCCAGAAACCAAAAGCGAGGGAGGGAGGGATGGGGGGGGGAGGGGTGGGAGGGAGGGATGGAGGAAGGGCAGCAAGCAGGGAGGCAGGGTACACCGCGTTACGAGCGGGTCTGTTCTGGTCGGGGCTACACTGTACCGGATTCCGGTCAACACACGTATGCTACGCCATCCGTGCACGGGCTTGGGCGGGCCTTAGGGGACCTCAGCGCGCATACAGACCCCAGAATGCGGCACGAGAGCGGTACTCACACGTCTTCCTCGAAGTAAGTGAACTTCTCCTGCGAGGGCACAAGAAGAAAGGAGTGGGGTGCGCGCAGTGGTAAGCAGCCGGGCGAAAGCTACAGGGCGTTGTTTGGAACGGGTTTGGAGCGAGCGGGTCCAAGGGACCATATATGGACACCCGGCATCGGCCTGTCTTAGCCACCATCCACGCACCGAGGGGATGTTGTGCTGGCCTAGCTTGAAGCCGTTGTCAGAGGTGAAGAAGATGTAGGTGTTGTTCAAGATGCCCAGGCATTCCAGCTTGGTCACTGCAGTCATCATGTGCGTGCATGTGTTTTGGGCGGCACGCACAGAGCGGGCACACCAGCAGGGGCGGGGCATGTGTGTTCACGCACGTGGAGGGGCACGTCGCGCTAGGGCGGCGTGGGGGAGTGTGTGTGCTAGGGCATGGATGTCGGATGCTGGCAACACGTGTGTGAACGAACGGCGAAGGGTTCAGGCGTTCCGCCTATGTTCCTGAAAGTGCTCTGGCTGATACAAGCACTCCTGCTGGCACCCACTAACCAACCGCCGGGCGACCCGGCGTCAACCAAACACAACCACTACGTCGCCACGCACCGCCTCTTCCACCCAACCCACCCCACCCAACCCAACGCACCCAACCCAACGCACCCAACCCGCCCAACCCGCCCACGCCTCTCACCCAGCCGGTCGAGCTGCTGGTCGATGGTGAGCATGGACTGGGCGCGGGTGCGGTAGTGCTTGTCCGTCCAGGCTGGGTCCCTGGATGGCGGGGTGGGTGAGGGCAGCAGGAATAAGAACGTCAGGCGCGGCGCCGGCGGCGGCGCATGGACGTGTGGGCGTGTGGGCATGCATGGTGGGGGACACATTGCAGTGCACATGCGTGGTGGTGGTTTTGGGGGGCGGGGAGTCTGCAGGAGGCAGGCGCGCCGGCACGGGGCCGGACATGGGCACAGGGCCGGGCATATGACTTGAGGGCACCACCAGTCCACCACCACCTCCGCTCCCCATCGTGCCCAGTGCCCAGACAGCAGCATCCCGCAGCCACCACCACCAGTCCACCACCAGCCTAACACCCGCAGCACCACCGCTCACCACCACAGCGGCTTGGTCTTGCTCATGCCGAACCGCGGGTCGGTTGGCACGCCGTAGTTGGGGCCCTGCGGTTAGTCGGTTGGTTGGTTGGTTGGCCGGGGCCGTTTTGGTTGGTGGCGTTCGTGGCGCCAGCAGCTAGCCGGCACAGTGCGCGTGTCAGTGTGTCAGTGGCCACCCTGTGCTGGTGGTGACGTTTCGAGAGTTCACAAGGAGAGGACAAAACGAAAGACTTGTGCGTGCGTGCGAAGCGACAGGAACTGGTGGTGATGTATGTGCGCCGTGTCCCGGGCTGCATTACGGTATGGGGAACCTTGCGGCCGCCGGTTCCCCCCCTCGCTCTTGTGCATTGGGTTTGGCTTAGTTTGGGCTGGTAACCATAACCCCCCCTACACCCACCGGTCCATCGCCCGCCCGGCCCTCTCCCGACACATGTAAGTAAGCCCCCACCTCACGGCCCGCCTCACCACAGCCCACCTCCCTCCACCTCGGCCCCTCTCCCTCCAAGCCCGCCTCAACCCAGCACACTACCTACACACTCATGTGCTCACCCGCGGCACCTTGGCCCCGGCGAAGGCGCCCGCGTACTGCGCCTCCACGCGCGGCAGGCCGTCCACGGGGCCGTCGTGCGGGTTGGCGGCGGCCAGGTAGGTGAAGAAGGGCACGCCCGCGTCCACGGCCTCCCTGCGTGATGAGGCAGGGCGGTGGCGGTGGCGGTGGCGGTGGCGGCAGCGTGTTGTGTTGCAGGGAGACCAGTTGCGTGCATGTGTTCATGTTCGTGTTCGTGTTGACGGACGACACCAGCGAGGCCGTGTGCATGAGACCGTGTGCTTGAGAGCGACACGATACCGTATATAAGACCCCCCCTGCCCCGCATGACCCGCCCCCCCCAAAACACACGACCCATGAAGATGTGATGTGATGTGATGACTCACTCCATCCAGTTGAAGGCGCGGTCGAACAAGTTGATGTCGGGCTCACCCTGCGGCAGCAGCAACACCACGGCGGTGTTATCAAGTCATCCTTCAGAGGGACAAGGCCGGCCGTGGACACGGTATGCACGTGTGCACTTGTGTGCGTGTCAACTCCCTACACACGCGTGGGCAGACAGGGCGTGTTGAGGGCAAGGTTGAGGGTGCAGCATGCCGGAGATCCCCGGGCCTCCGCTTCCGGTCCTCCACCAACCAACTCCTGCCCTGCCCTCCCCCGCCACCTCCTCCCCTATCTCCTCGTCTATCTGAGTCCAGGTGAGTATCCTAGTATGGGGCTTCAGGCGGCAATGGGGTCCGCGCGCGGCTGGGAAGGCTGACATGGTTCATGGCTGCTCTGGACTCCGTCGTCCACCTGCCGCTCCACTGTCCAAGCCCGCCCGGCCAAACACGGTCACGTCCGGTAGCTCGCACAGGCGGCTGCATTTCGCTGTCGCAGCGCAGTCATGCCCTTCATTCGCAGCTTGTTTCTCACCGGGACTAGTTTAATTTAGTAGCCCTTCCCCCCTTCACTTGCTGCCCTCCTCTTCCCCCTCACCTCCACTTCCTCCACGTAGGCGCAGTCGGTGTAGTAGAAGGACAGGTACACGGGCGGCTTCCGCTGCAGGAGCGCATCCGCGCGCGCCGCCGCCTCCTCCGACTGCGGCTCGATGGGCGGCATGGAGTGGTCCCAGCCCGGCAGGCAGCCGTACCTGCCGTACCAGGAGGGCCGTCGTCGTACACGTGCGGTACGTGTGTGCGTGGCACGTGCGTGGCAGGCACGGATACACTACACACGGCGCAGGGTCTGAGCGAGGCGGCGGCGCTCCGTCGCGTGTGCGTGCACGCCGTGCACCGGGTACGTACGTGCTGTTGTTACTTGTGGAATGGCCGCTCGCCGGCCCCCCGGCATTGGGTTTGGTTTAGTTTGGGCTGGTAACCCCCATCCCCCACCCCGGCACTTCATCTTCTTATCGCCCCCCAACGTGGCGCCTGCCCTTCTCTGGTACCAAGCAGGCGAGTATTCCGATTGCGATGCGCACATTTAGCTAGCGGGGCTGGGTTTTGCGCGCGCGAGCCTGGGTACCTATCATGACTACCGACGACTCCGACGACAAGACCGCAGATTCAAGGATCAAGGGCGCCCAAGACCCAAAGGTTAAGGCCATACCACCTCCTCGCTCTGGGTTGCGGGCTTTGCGGGCTGGTTAGGGTTCCCTCGGTCGGTTTGCTTTGGTTTCTGGAATGAACTAACCTACCCCCACTCCCTCTCCTCCTCCACCCCACTCTCACTGGTGCGACACGGAGCCCTTGAAGCCGTTGAGCACCTTGCCCAGCTGGAACGTGCGGTAGCCGGCCGCCTGTGATCCCGTGTGCATGTGCATGTGCATGTGCATGTGCATGTGCCGTATTGTGTGGTTGGTACCGGACAGAAAGGGGGCCGGATGTACGGCAGGTACGGCAGCCAGGAAGCAAACGGCAGCCAGGTAAGGCAGCGGCGCAGCACACGTGTTGCAGGTACGGCAATATGGGTCGCTAGAGGTCGCTCGTTGGGCCCCCCCACTCCCGCACACACGCACACACGCACACACGCCCCCCCCCACACCTCACCTGCAGCCACAGCGGCAGGTAGCTCTTGTCCAGCTTCTTGGCCTTGAAGCCAATGTAGCTGCCTGTGCGTGGCCGCAATTACTGAGTCCATGATTCACTTGAGAGCCACAAGCCCAGGTCAGGGCCGGGTACTTTGATTCACGGCCCCGGGTAACGAGCGATACGGTACTGGCGCCTGGAGTGCCTCTGCTGGCAGTGGGCGGCCGGGCCGAGCAGGGAAGCCTACAGTAGCCCCCCGAACCCCGTACGCTACATGCGAGCTGCCGCCCGCTCTAGTGAAGCGAGCTAGGCCCATGTGAGCAGCTGGTTAAAGAAGGCGAGTCCATGTCAGCGGGTCCATTGCGAACAGCTCAGTGAGCTAAGAGGACAGCAGGGCCCTCCTTTCAACAGGGCATTCATGAAAGGTCGAGCCGCACTAGACTCATTAAACTGATAGGATAGTTGGGGTGGCAGACACTCTTAGTCCTAACATAAACACACACGCCGCACACAGGCGCCCCCGCCGACGCCCGGGCAGGCACGGCCCCGTCCCGTCCCGCCGCTCGCACCGTGGGGCGGGTCGTTGGCCGTTAGGTTGGTGTTGTGACAGTGGCGCCCAGTCAGCAGCGATGTACGGCTGGGGCAGCAGTTGCCCACGCTGGTCACAAAATGGGGGAACTCCGTGCCTGCGTGCGCGATCAGCGTGCAAGCAGGGCAGGCCGCGTTACTCTTGCTGGGGTTGCCACGCATGTTTTATGGGGGGGGGCGGTCGGGAGGGGGGCGGTCGGGAGGGGGCCCGCTGATAGCTCACCCCCGCATTGCAACAGCGGGGGGAGGGGGCGGGCATGGTTGCCCATCGCCCAACTACGGTACAGTCCGGTCCCACCCACCCACCCCACCGCCCCACGCTGGCAGGCCGCACCTTGCAGCCGCAGGTGCTTGTGTATCATGGGCAGGTAATAGGGGTGCGTGGTGTTCATCATGTAGTCCTGCAAGGATGTGCATCAGAAGTGCGTTAGTTGATGTACGGGGTACAGGACGTCGTATGGCGTGTCCAGGCGTGTCCAACGTCCGCAAGGCCAGGTCCAGTTCCTTTTTTGTTACCAGCTGTTTGACTTTGCCGTATGAATGGGCAGGTTGGGGCGAGGCTTTGCATGCCCGGCGCGACTAGCCCGCCGGGGCCGAGCCGGCGAGGTAGCGCCGTATTCGTAGAAGTGGCGGCCGTGCCGGGGTTCGCAAAACGGGGCGCATCCCAGCAGCGAGCGCGCTGAGTCCCCACACGATTCTCTCACCATGTCATCTACCAGCAGCATGATAATGTTTGGTTTGTTGCTTTTAGGAGTCGGTGCCCGGGGAGGTGGCCGCGGTGGAGGCGATGGCGATGGGCGAACGCGGCCTCCCAGCGCGCCACAGCTAAGCCCGGCCGCTAAAATGATACACCATACTACTTGTTTCATGGCTGGTCAAATGCGGCAAATTAAAACTAGCGCGTTACTGTCAGTGGCAATTCAACGTTTAGGCGGGAATCGAGGCGTCACCGTGAAGCACTGGGTGCTGAAGGCACATGCTGAGCATTTATAGGTATAAGAGTTGCATGTGCCTTCAGCAGCAAGTGTGTAACAACTGAGGCAATCGTGCGTTGGGCGCCCGTGCTACCGTCGGGCGTTGGCCACGCCGCATGCAACCAGACCCGCTTCGCATTTGCGAATCCCCCCATCATGTTTAGTCCCGCTGTCGGGTTCTCCTGCAAATGGATAGACGAGGCCATCAGCGTAGCGTCGAAAAGGGGCTCCGCACGCGGGGAAGGTATCATGCTGCTGTTTCATAACACGATTCTGCTTCGTGCGCCCGCCATTTCGTAAATGGTGCGCAGCCGCGCCGACCAGGCGACCACACCAACCACCGAACCACGGGTTTCCAGGGAGGCACGCACCAGCCCCTGCCTACCACACTGTCGCAGCTGTGGGTCCACCTCTGGCCCAGGCCTGAAACACGGCGGCTGCAGCCTACCAGCCCCTAGAGCCTAGCGAGAGCGTCGATGTCCTGCCTCCCACGGTCCCACCCATACAAAACGTCTCTGTGCTCCGACTTCCCGAGCTGCGCTGCTGCTCTACCAGCACCTGCACACCCGCGCGTCTCTATCCATGTGGTCACGTGAATAAACTGCGCCCTGCATGACTACGATCGACATCCCTGCTCCAGCACACACTCCCCCTCACACACCGCTCACAACGCCCTCCACAATACCGTATGATGACCCGAACACGCTTGACACCTCCCCTGATCGCGAGTGCTTTCCCGTGGCGGAACATCACTTTGAGCCATTTCCTCCCCCAACATCCATCCCATATCACATGTTTGTCCCAAGCCGTTGTCACAACAGAGGCGGCAACAGAGGCGGCCGGCTGGCACACACACACCACACGCACACAACTGTCCAAGGAGTCTGATGCCGTGCAAATACCCAGGTCATCTGGGTCGCGTCCATGCTCTGTCACGTCCGAGAGTCCCAACAGGTCCAAGCCGGCACTCTTCGTCTTTTCGTTGGTACCCAGTCAGGCGGAAAAAGCCAAACAGTCCCAGGGAGTGCTTCGCCGCCGCCGGCCAAGCCACCCAGCAACGCCTGCTCGGCGCCCGCACCTCGGTCACAGTCCAAACGGTTTTCCCCACAGTTCAATCAATCCAGATTACCTATTTCCATTCCTTTTATACTTTGTACGACATCATCAATGAAATTGTTCTGGTCCGGATGTCCAACCGCCATTGAAGAACGCCATGATGGCTTCGGGCGATTCCTCCCGCACTTCCTGGCACCAACCCCCCAACTTATGTACTCCACACGTCGTCCGAGGAAGGGCAGCTCATAGACCGCACCGTGGCCAATGCACAGCAGTTCCCAGCCTCCACGCCGCTGTTTCAGCCGCCGCCGCTGCTTCCGTCGCCGCCGCCGCCGCTTCCGCTGCTATGATAGGGTGTGTGTGTGCTCCTGCAGCCCGCTCCGCACGCCTCGCAGGCCGCAGCACCGCCACAGGGCGCCCGCTGCCGAGCCCTGCGCGGCTGTTGGCCTGAGCGTCCCCCGCCTCCTCCTCCACCGCTCCAACGCGCTGCTGCTCGCTGCCCAGCAGGTCAACACCCGGTCAACGCCGGATCCGCTCAGCTGAGTATCCCCTTGAAATTCTCCGGGTCCATGCGTATCCGGAAATCCACGTCGTCGAGGAAGTCCTGTGAAGGAATTGCGGAAATGCACATACGGTACCGTACGGACTTCAAGACCCCGAGGGCACTTAGCATTCAGGGGGGGGGGTTGGCATTAAGCATGGCGGTTCTACTGTTTGTGTTTTGTCTATTCGTGCCGGCGCCCGCGCGCCCGCCCTCCCACCCACCCGGCGAATGGAGACCATGGGGTAGGACACCAGCTGCACGCGGATGCCCAGGTGCCCGATCACCATGGCCGTGCTCTCAAACTCAATCATCTGCAGAGGCGGGGAGGGTGGAGGGAGGGGGATGGTGGTTAAATTCCAGTTGTTCTAACTCTGAAGTGGGTGAGAGCGGCCGGCCGGGGCCGCGCCGGGGCGTGGAGGAGGCGTGGTGGCTGGGGCAGCATGATGCCCAGGGCGACCAAGGGGGGTAGCCATCCATGGATGGTGTTTAATCAATAATGAAGTGCCGATTTTCAGAGGTCCAGAGGTACAGCGGGTACCAGCCGGGCCTCCGGGGGCAGGCGGGCGCCCCACGCTGCTGGTGCCCGCCCCTAAGGCGCTCCAAAGCCGATTGTCGCTCCTATCTCCCATTCCAACGCCAGCCCCGCCGCCGCCGCTGCCACCGCTCCGCCCAGCCCAGCCCGTCGTAGACCCGCCCCCGCCCCCGCCCCCGCCCCCGCCCCCGCCCCCACATCCACCCCCACCACCCCACCGCCCCCCGCCCAGCCCGCAACGCACCGTGACCAGCAGCGGCGTCTCGGCCGCGTCCGCCGGCTGTGCGGGGTCGGTCCGCAGCGCCCGCTCGTATACGCAGTACTCCCAGCCGTCGTACGACACCACCAGCTTGAGGTTCGTGCGCGCCACGTCGGACGGCAGGCTCAGGCACTCCTGTGAGGTGTTGTTGTGAGGGGTTCAGGCAGGGGGGGGGGGCACGTGTTGACGTGTGTTTGTAGGTTGTTTGAGGATGTCAGGATGAGGATGGGACCTGCCCAGGTGTTTAGGGACAACGGTACCTTGTTCGCGTACTGCGCACCTGCTCTGGCGTGTAGTGGTAGTAGGTGCGGCAAGCGGCGGAGGTGGTGAGGTGGGCGGGCATGGAGGCGTCGGGGAACGCGCGCGTCATGAGGTCCTTGGCTAGCCCCTGCATACCGTTTGCGCAGAGGGGATGCATCCAGAGCATGAAGCCGGCAGCACTAGGCAGCCACCAGGTGCCGGCGCTGCGAGGCCTTGGCGAGGCTGCAGGTGCAACCGCGTCCTATGGATGGCCGACACGCATGGCATGTACCCCGATGCCGAGCACTTTCTGGTGGACTAGCGCGACTTGCGTCGACTCAGCCCCAAAGTCTTCTTCATATCGCAAAGAGCAGCATGGAGCAGGACCCACAAGCACCGGGGCCTGCGTTGCTCGCGGGACCCAACGAATTTACCTGTAGTTCGCTCGCTCCATCCACGCGTTTTAGAATCAAATGATTATGACGCGTCTTGCCGCCAAGAGTATACCAGGATACGAAGAGCGAGAGCGTCAGGCTTTTCCTTTGGGTCCCTGCGCCGCTCGGCGTCACAGTCTCTGCGCATAGCAATCTGGATGGTGTTTCTACTGTGCATAGCTCTTCTAATGCTGCTGGCCTCGCTTGCATTGTCGCGTCCTCCCGAGCAAGGGTTTGGTCGAGCTGGACTACTGTTGTGCTTGCTGTGTGTACCGGCCCAGTTGTCAAGCATCAAGGTTGCATTTGCAGTATATAGTGTGGGGAATTTGCGCACACCTTTGCCAACGCGCGATGTCAAGAGGGGATTGCTGGGGGCAAGTTTGGTGCCGGATTGTGTTTTCCTTACACGCGCCGTCCTAGAGCCCCGCTGGTTATGTGTTTCCACTCAGCGAATTCCTAGATGCAGTAACGTAGCTGACTACGACACACTGGAGTTCTGAAAACAGGCCTACTTTGCCACGACGAGCCCCTCCCGAGTCGCGAGAGTTTGACTAGTTTTCTTTGATTACTGGGCCATCTTGACTCTTTAACCGCTATTGCAAAAGACCTTTCCAGTATGGGAGCAAAGCTAGAGTAGTTTGGACTTCCGTGGCGTCTAGCCTTCAGGCAACCGCCTTTGAGTGGAAGCTATATCATTATTGGCACGCCTAAATCATCTGAGGAGCCGCCAGCTAAAGGATGGACCTCCTGGCGAGCTATGGGTGCGTGTAAGCTGCGCAGAGAAGTCCTGACGTGCCGACTGGCCGCAAACCAGTTGCACACGATTATAATACGATACGTATTGCGTGCGTAAAGCCTATACGGTCTCTCTCTGCGCAGCGATGACGAAGATCGGTCGCCGCTCGACGCGCCGGAGAGCCCCACAGCTGCCGCAATCGCGGCGACAGCACCGAAATTGAACCTGGCGATATCAGCGGCACCGCAGGTGGGCGCGGAGACTCAGGCCTGTGAAGTCGGGGTCGAGGGCCGGGAGGAGGGGCGCCGGGATGGCAGCGCGGGGCAACTGCCCCGCACACTTTAGGGCCGCGGAAGCGCTGTTGCGCGCCGCTAGCTGTGCGCGTAGTGCGCTGGCTGCATGCCTGGCTGCGCACCTCGAGAGCCTCCTGGCGGAAGGGTGCCGGGCGGCGCCCTGTCCTTGCCGCCTTGCCGCTTCCAGCATGTGGCGGTGCGGCGCCCTGCCCTTGCCCTTGCCGCCCATGCGCCGCCCTGGTGGGAATGGCTCCAGCCGATGCACCAGTGTGTGCTGGGGCGACAGCCGCCAGGGGCACGTAGAGCCTTGCACACCGGTGGGCAACGGAGCAGAGCCGGCGGGACAGTTGCGACACAGAGGCAGCCGCCGCCGCCGCCGCCGCCGCAGCAGCAGCAGCAGCAGCGGCAGTGGCGGCAGACTGCCCCGGCCTGCCCTGAGCGCCTTCGCATCTTCGTGGTTAGGGTCGGCGGGAGCGTGGGAAACTCGGCGGTAACGGCTGCAGTGGGGGAGGCGGGGCGGGGCCGCAGGCAGTGGAGCTTCGCGGGTTGGGCCCCCGCGAATGAGGAGTGAAGAGTGATGAACAAAAGAGGGGGAGGCGACTGCATTGCAGCGCCAGCACGCCTGCAGAGCACGGGCACGCACGGGCACCGAGGCAGGCAGCGCAGCGCACGGCGGCCGCCTCCCCAACCTCGGCGGCCCACGCCACTCCCACCTCCATCCAGCCCTCGCAAGTCGCAACCTCTGCCCGCATCCCTTCCACACCGCCGCAATGCCGCCCACCCACTGCCCGCTCTCCCCCATCCCCGCACCAACCCCAACCCTTCCCCGCCACCGCCCCCACCGCCCACCGCTCGTCCTCTCATCCCTCGCTGCTCCTCCCCCTTTCTCTGTCTTCCCCTCTCTCTGGCCTCCCCCCCCCTCGCAGGTGGATACCACGGGCCTGGTGCTGCGCGGCAATGAAGCCAAGTCGCTGGGCGAGGTCCGCAAGCTGCAAGGTGTGGGATGGGTGGGGTTGATGGGGTGCGGGATGAGGGGCGGCGCGGATCAGGCGGCGGAGGCGGTCGAGGGAGGAAGGCGAGCGGTGGGTGTCCGTCCGGGGGGGGAGACAGCTGGGGTTGTCAAGCTGGCTGCAGCAAGCAGGGCCTTGCACGCGGTGTTGCTTTGCGGGGGAAAGGGAGGGGGGGAATGCAACGGCAGGTTGCGGTCGTCTGCTGCCAGGCCGCAGGACTGCAGGACTGCAAGCGGCAAGGCCCAGCCTTGCGCGGCGCGTGGGGCTGACGTGTGCGTTTGCTTGCTGTCTACGCACCCATCCGCACCCACGCCTGCACCTGCACACACACAAACCAGTCAACCAATTATTCCGCATCAACCAACCAACCAACCAACCAACCACAGACGCGGGCGCCCGCAAGGTGATGTACAACCTGCCCGTGGAGGACATGCACGCGCCCGTGCTGGGTGAGTGGGTGGTTGGGTGGTTGGTTGGTTGGGACTGATTGACTGGAGTGGGTTAGGGTGGTTGGGACTGATTGAGCAGATTGGTTGGGACTGAGGGGTGGGGCTGAGGGAAAGCGGTTGCTGCGGGAAGGTAGCAGCTGGCGGGGTGGGCGAGTGCACTGGCGGACGGTGTTCAGTAAGATTTAGACGAGGGGGTCGGACGTTCCGGAGCGGGCTGAGTGCAGGGGGGGCTGGGTGCAGCGGCGGTGTGGTGGCCCCTCGGGACCCGAACGTCGCACGTTGGGTGCGCAGCGACCGGCAAGCTCGACTTTCGTTCGCTTTGGATTCGAGAACTATGAACTACACGACCATTCCCGATTCCCAACCACCACCTGCACCACGCTCCACCACCGTCCACCCCCCGACCCCGCTCCCCCCCCGACCCCCCGCTCCCTCTCCCCCCACTTCACAAACATGTGACACACACCGTCCTATGGATGGCTACCCCCCTCCCCTCCTTGCAGGCCCAGCTCACCCCTACAGCCGCGACGGGCTGGCCGCGGGCCTGAAGAACCACTTCGTGGGGCACGTGGAGGACGCGCACATGCACCCCATCCACTTCGAGCAGCAGTACCACAACTTCCACGCGCTGGGCTTCGGCGAGGCGCCCAGCGGGATAGGTGCGTGCACGGTGTGCGTGACTGCGTGCGTGTGCGGGAGCGGGAGCAGGAGCAGGAGGGCTGAGGAGGAGAGGAGGACAGGAGGAATGGGGGCCGGGGATACTGTGAGGGTGGGGCTGGGCATGGGGCGGGAGCGCATCCCACGCGCCGTAACAGCCGTGTCGCGTGGCAGCGCACGCCACCCCCCACCTTGCAGCGCCGCACGCCACCACGCTTTGCGGCACCGCACGCCGTGAACCCCGACGCCACTCACACCCACACACATGCCATGCTCGTCCCTTCGCACGCACAAGTCTTTGATAGTCCTCTCCCTTGTGAACTCTAACACACACGCTATGCTCTGCACGCGTTGCGCCCACCACACGCCGGCCACCTTCCACTCCCCCCACCACACGCCCCGCAGGCCTGGTGGGCAAACCGGTGGATGCCGAGGCGGTGGAGGTGGCGGCGGAGGAGGGCGGGCCCAGCGCGTGGAAGAGGAGGAAGACCACGCAGGAGCGCAAGGCGGAGCAGGTGGGGGTGGGGGGCAGGGTAGGGGCTGGGAGGGAAGGCGAGGGAGTGAGGGAGTAGAAGGAGAGGGGCTGGGCTGGGCAGGGCGTGCGTGCGTGCGAAGGAGGGCGGGGGAGTAGGCGTTGGCCCGTGTGGCTGTGTTGGTGCGGGGTGCGGCTCCCGAGCCCGAGCCCACGTCCGGCTTTGCACACATACCTACGGCGGCTCACCCGACCAAGATGATTTTGCCATCTGTGATTCCCGACCCTCCCCACGGCGGTAACTTTGATTCGTGTGTGTGCCTCTCCACAGGCGGCGCGCGCGGAGCGGCTGGCTGCGCCGTTTGACCCCTCCGCGCCCTTCTCCCTTCAGGAGCGCCAGCCCTGGGCCAGCAAGCAGGCAGAGGTGCGAGGGGGGGGGGCGAGGGTCGCTAGGGGGGGGGAGAGCGCGGGGGGGAGGGGGGGAGGGGTTGGGGCGGTGGATGCATGGGCGCGGCGGCCGGGCGAGGGCGGGGAGAGTGTGGGGAGCGAGGGAGCGGGCATGTGCGGGCAAGTGGGTTGTGTGGAGGGCAGGCAGTAGGCGGCGGCGGTGGTCGTGGCCCAACCGCTCAGGGTAAGCCCAACACAACCAAAGCGGGGGGGGGGGGGAGAGGGTAGTTCATTCCAGTTGGGGAGGAAGGGGTAAACGGCGGGTGGCGGCGCGCTTTCCTTATCCCTGTTCAGCCACCGTTGTTCTCTCTTCTTCCTCCCTCCCCGCGTTCCCCCGCAACTTCACCACATATCCTTGCAATCCCTCTCCCCCTCCCTCTCCCCCTCCCCCTGTGTTGCAACGTCTGTTCTACGTCTACCTCGTCATTAAATTCACATGCATGGCGCCCCCTCCCCCTCCCCCTCCTCCTCTTCCTCCCAGGTTGCGGAGCTCACGGAGGAACAGAAGGAGTTCATCGCCAAGGCGGAGGCGGCCAAGCTGGAGGCGGCGGCGGGTGGGTGCTTGGGGGCGTGGGTGGGTGGGTGGGCGGGCGGCGTGAGGTGGTGGAAGGGAATGGGTGGTGAGCGGTGTGGGTGGGTGGGTGGGCAGTGTGGGTGCGTGCCTGGGGGCATTGGTTGGGGGCCGTGGGGGCTGTGTGGCAGTTGGAGAGGTGGCGCTTAGGGTGGGCGTGTGGGCGGGCGTGTGGGCGGGCGTGTGGGTGGGCGTGTGGGTGGGGAGCAGAGCGGATGCCGCCCACGCACCGCGCCTGCGGGCCATGCAGTCGCATGTCAACCGCAATCACAACCGCCAACCGCAACCAAACCCAACTCTTAACCACCACCCAACGGACCGGACCACCAACCAACGAACCGATGGTGGCCTGCAGGCGGGGTGGACAAGCAGGGCCCCACCAGCTTCTTCCACGCCAAGGACGAGAAGGACTACCAGGGCAGGTGGGTGCCAGGGCGTGGCGTGCGTGTTTTGGGGGGTAGTTTATTCCATGTGTGTTTTGGGGGGGGGGGGTAGTTCATTCCATGTGTGTTTTTGGGGGGGGCCGGGAGGACGTGGGCGGAAGAAGGGGGCTGTGCGGCTGAGCAGGGGCGTGGGCGTGGGCCGAGGGCGGGAGGGGAGGAGGGGAGGGGAGGAGACGAGAGAGCATGCCGAAATCACGCCGGATGCGTTGCTGCCACTCTCCCCTGATATCGTGTCTTTCATCACAGGCCTTCTAGTTATTTCACACCCACTCGTCCCAACACTCTGAATTGCTCCCCCACGCACGCATGCATGCAACCACCCATACACACACGCGCCAGCCCACACACACACCCCCACACGCACACACAGGTCCTGGATCCTGCCGCCACGCGAGAAGAAGAACGAGTCCGACTCCTGCTTCCTGCCCAAGCGCTGGGTCCACACCTGGGCCGGCCACACCAAGGTGGGTGGGTGGGGAGGATGGGAGGGAGGGCGGGAGGGTGGAGGCACAGGGGGCACACCAGGGGGAAAGGGACGGAAAACGCGGAAGGGAGCGAACCGTGTCCGCGAGGACGGAAGATCGGGCTTGGGCTTGGTTACCGTATGTTCGGTTGCGCACTTCGCTCGTTCAATGCTCTGCGGGCATCTGCCCTGACAAACTTCGGAGCTGCTTTGGCCTGCCCACCTCTGCCTTACACACCCTCACTCACACACTACCCTTTGTTTATTTTGTTTCTTCCCTCGTGCTCTCGTGCCACACATTCCAACATGCACACACACACGCACGCACGCACGTTTCCCCTATCCCGTGTTTTCTAACACACTCAAACACACACACACACCTGTGTGTGAGGGGAGTGTGCGCCAGGGTTTCGGGTCAACGGAGCTGAGGGTGGGTTGGGTGCCGGAGCACCCCGGGCGTTTCTCGGCCAAGACCGGCCTGGTAGTCTGACGCGTTTGTGGCTGCCCTTTGGCATAGTCTGCCCTGGCGTCGAGTGCTGGTTAGGTTGTTGTCGAGGCTGTGAAAGGCTGCGGGGTCGCTGGACTCAGCCCCGTAGCCACCTGTCGCTGTGCTGTTGCGTGCGGTGTGTCGTCTGTCCGGTGCTCGTGTTGCTGCGGTGCTGGCCCTCCAGCCTAGAGCTTTGTGAGCCCGCTGGGCCCTGCGTTGTAGTACCAGCAGTAACCCTTCTGAGGTTACTGGCGTGGTCCAGGTTGGTTGGAGCGTCCCCCCGGTGGACTCCAGAGCTTGGCTGCGCTCTGGGCAGGGGAGACGCGTGATAGCGGCAGCGTGTGGCCTAAATGCCTCGCTGTCGCTGGCTGTCCCGAGTACTCGCTCACGAGACTCGTCAGGCCGCCTGTAAACCCGTTGTTACACACACACAGACACACACACACACACACACACACACACACACACACACACACACACGCCCCGTGCACACACACACTCACTCGCTCGCACACACACACACACGCACACTCGCACTCGCACTCACTGCTGCTGTCCTGCTGGCGGGTGGGGCCCCCCTCCCTCAGGGCGTCAACGCGGTGCGCTTCTTCCCCGGCACCGGGCACCTGCTGCTGTCCGCCGGCATGGACGGCAAGGTCAAGATCTGGGACGTGTACGGCAGCGGCAAGTGCATGCGCACCTACCTGGGGCACAGCAAGGTGAGGGGGGGTGGGGAGGGTAGTTCATTGTGGGGGGGTTGGGGGAGGGGGAGGGACGGGTGGGGAGGGAGGGAGGGGGGGGCGAGGGAGTCGTGGTCGGGAGGGGGGGCGGGGAGAGGGGGGGACGGGGAGAGGGGGGGGGGACGGGGAGGGGGGCAGGTGGGGTAGTTCATTCCAGAAACCAAAAGCGAAACGACCAAGAGAATGGGGATGGGGAAGTGGGCAGGCGGGGTACGTGTTTTGCGAATGTGTGCTAGCTGCCAATTACAAATGCACAGCACAATCTGCAATTAAACCAAACACGAACACGCGCACACGTACACACAACACAGGGCGTGCGCGACGTGTGCTTCTCAAACGACGGGCGCCGCTTCCTGTCCACCGGCTACGACAAGAACATCCGGTTGTGGGACACGGAGACGGGGCAGTGCATCAAGACCTTCAACACCGGCAAGGTGCGTGTGTGTGCGTGTGGCTGCGGCCGTGTGCGGCTGTGTGTGTGTTAGAAAAGCACAAGTGTGTGTGTGTGTGTGTGCTGAGTGGGTGGGTGGGCGCACACGTGTGTGTGCGACCATGTGCTGATTGGTTGGAGCAGGAGTGTTGCGCAGCACGAATGGCTCCCTGGCATGGATGGAAACTGGTACTGTGGGAAGGGGGTGGGTGGGGTGTGCCACGGCAGCGCTGTTGTTTCTGCACCAACCACGCCCCCCGGCATCCCTTGCACCGCCTCCGCCACGCCACTGCATCATGCACGCACGCGGCAGGCACTCCTCCTCCTCCGCTTCATTGCATGCGTGCGCCAGACGCTCCCGTCCACGCGCTCCCCGCGTGCTGCCTTCATTTCTCCACCCTCCACCCTCTCCCCTTGTGCGCCCTGCCCTGCCCTCCCTCGCAACGTCTGTCTACATCTCCCTCGCCATTAATTAAACATGCGTGGCACCCCCTCTCCAGGTGTACTACTGCGTCAAGTTCCACCCCAGCGACGACAAACAGAACGTGTTCATGTCGGGCTGCCAGGACAAGAAGATCTACCAGTTCGACACGGACACGGGTACGACGGGTGATAGGAAGGGGCGAGGGACGAGCTGGAGGGCAGGGCAGGGGCGGGCGAGGGAGGAGGGGAAAGGGGGTTTAGGGTTTTTAGGTACGGTATTAAATCGTACGGTACTATCAGAACACCGCTACGAACCGCCTGACATATGCAACCACCAACCGCCAACCACCAACCCGGTTACGCACAGGCGAGGCGGTGCAGGAGTACAACTACCACCTGGGGCCCGTCAACACCGTGACCTTCATCGACGAGGGGCGGCAGTTCGTGTCCACGTCGGACGACAAGACCATCCGCGTGTGGGAGTTCGGCATCCCCGTGCAGGTGCGTGTGTGCGTGCGCGTGCGTGTGTATGGGCGGCGGGGGAACAGCGGGTTGGTTTATCCCAGGAATAGAATCGACCACTGAAAGTCCCAGAACTAGGAGTTTTGCACGCATATTATGTTCAGGCGGGTATTAGGTATCAGGTATCACCTTTGCACGAGTTGGTGCTTCCGCGCCCCTGCACACCTGGACCCCTCTCTCTTCCTACCATACACACCCCCTCTCCCCCTACACCGGCGCCCCCCTTTAGGTTTGCCATTTACCCCGGCCCCTTCCATACCCACACCTTTCCACACCCACACCTTTTCCCCACACCCCACACCTTGTCCCCACACACCTTGTCCCCACACACCTTGTCCCCACACTTCCCACACCTTCCCCCCCCCCCCCACACACACAGATCAAGTACATCGCCGACCCCTCCATGCACTCCATGCCCGCGGTGGCCACCCACCCCTCCAAGAACTACCTGCTCATGCAGAGCCTGGACAACCAGGCGCGTGGGGCGGTGGGAGGGTTGGGTGGGTGGGGCGGTGGGTTGGGTGGACGTGGGGCGGTGGGAGGGTTGGGTGGGTATGAGTGAGCGGAGTCTTGTGCGTTCCAGAGACCGAATGGGCAAGCGCAAACCGGGGAGGGGTGAGGGGGCGGTGAGGCCGTGGGTGGTCAGAGGGTGTGGGGGCCATGGGCGGTCTGCAGCCATGGGGCGGCCGTGTGTTTGCGAGACATACACACACACACATATATACACACACGGGGCTTGTCTGGGGTGTGTGTGGAAACCGACTACACATGCCTGGACCCCCCCCCTTGCCCCCCACTTGCACCACCCGTGCACCGCCCGTGCACCGCCGCCGCCGCGCTCACCGCCAACCTTGCGCACCGCCACCGCCATTGCTACTGCCGCCGCCACTGCTGCTGCCACTGCCGCCACTGCTACTGCCACTGCCGCCGCTGCCACTGCTACTGCCGCGTCCAGGTGCTGACGTACATGGTCAAGGACGGGCGCTTCAAGAGCATGAAGAACAAGACCTTCAAGGGCCACAACACGGCCGGCTACGCCTGCCAGGTCGGCTGCTCGCCGGACGGCAAGTGAGTGTGGACCGGTGCGGTCCGGGTCTACTACCGTACTCGGCGCAAACGACAGTCCTGTCGTACACGAATAGTAGTGGTGGTGATGGTGGTGGTGGTGGTGGTGGTGGTGGTGGCGCAGCCGCCGCGCCAATCCAAATCAACCCCGGGCCAGCGCTTGACCTGTGCCTGCTAGTGCCTGGCTGTATCACATCATACTCGTGGGCCACAAACACCCATAACTAAATCCGCCCTCTTCTGAATAGCGTATTCTCCAACTGGATATTTATCTCATACCACCAAAGCTTCTTTCTGTTGTAACTGCCGATGCCTGCAATTTAATAAAAAAACATTTATCGCGCAGGTACGTGCTGTCGGGCGACTCGGAGGGGCGCTGCTTCTTCTGGGAGTGGGGCGCCCCGCAAAAGATCGTGCGCACCATCAAGGCCCACGACGCCGTGTGCATCGGCGCCGAGTGGAACCCCATGGAGAGCAGCAAGGTGGCCACGTGCGGCTGGGACGGCCTGATCAAGTACTGGGACTGAGGAGGACGTGGACCGAGGATGAGGAAAGCTGCGGGAGTAACTGGTCAGTCGAGTTATGTTTTTGGTGTATGTGTGGGGGGGGGCCAGTGCTGCAGGGTAGAGGTGTGTGTCCGCGGATGCGGCGGAGGCGAAGGGGGGCATTGGAGGCGTTGGAGGCGTTGGAGGCGGCAGCCGAGCGACTTGGGGGAGTGGCGCAGAGGAAGCCTTTATGCGGGCGTGTTGCGGAGGAGTGGTTGGGGGTGCTTGTGTCGAACAGCGCAGGTTGGCGCATAAGAGCAGGATTCGGGGAGGGCACAGGAGAAGGGGTGTGGAGGAGGAGGAGTGTTCCGCCTCGTTGCGTGCATTGCCCAACGGCGACGGACGACGGCCGGCCCAGGTAAATGCAGCGCATGGCGAGCGGGGAGCAAGGGTGTAAATATCAGCCCGCCACCAGAGAGGGGTGGGGCTGGCGGTGATATGATGGAGATTTTGGGGGGACTTGATGCGGCGGACCGGCATGCCAGTTGGCGGGTGAGTCCTGGGCACGTGCGCGGCGCCGGTGTCGGATGCGGCGCCATGGTCGCACAAGCGGCGATGGTTCGCATCCTGGGACAGCTGGAGTGGTTTCAATGGTTAGCGCTGTGTTATCTGTCGTTTGTGGGTGTGTGTGGCGCAAGGCTGAGTCCTAGGAGCATGCGGGGGCGTGGTGGCCGCCCGCTCGCTCAAACTGCGTATGGGTGTGGGTGCGGCGGTGCGCGTTATGTCGCATGCATGCCCCAGCATTCATGAGGACCTCTCGGGGCCGTTGTCATTGCTTGGACTGGAGCGGATGGCTACGTGCGGTGCTTGTCGAGTTGTCGAGCACCTCGGCCGGCGAATCCCGCGCCCGATGATGATGAAACTCGGCATCTAATGATCCAACGCAACTGGAGCAGCGGCAGCAGGGAGCAGCCACCCGGGCCTTTGCACACAGCGGGAGTGTGATCTCATGGAGAGAGGGTCAAGCAGGTGGCGGGTCCGCGGATGCCGCGCAAATGCGCAACAAGCCGGGCACGTGCCGCGCTTTGAGGAGCAGCTGGCTTCAAGGCTACTGTAGCTACTGCGGGACGGCGACGGCCGGGACGCTGCGGGACTCGACTACGGCCCTGCGCTCCTGTCCGGTATGGAGCATGGCGGCGGCGGCGTAGAGCGAGCTGCTGTATCTCCTCATGTTACAGCTGTGGGCCTGCCTCCGACCCGGGCCCGACACACGGCCTCTGCAGCCTACCAGTCTGTGTGTCCGGTGTGGCGCACGGCTGCCCCTCTGGGGCGGGGGGTGGGGGCACAGCGGCACTACCGCCGGCTGTTGCCAGAGGCGGCGAGGAGGCGGCAGCAGCAGCACCTGTGGCCACAAGTGGCGTCGGCCCCGGCGGCGGGCCCCTCGATACTTTGGAGCGCCAGCTGCGCTCAGCCCCACGCGCGCCCGACTGGGCAGCCAAGTCAGTGCGTATGGCCGCTGGGGCAGTGGGTGGGGCGAATCCGGCGCGAATGCGGTGACCCGGACCGTGTGCCCACCGTGCACGGGACGTGGGGTACACACGGTAGGCCATATCCACAGTGAAGGCTGTGGGATCAGGTGGCCGGCCCTGTGCTGGTTCAGCCCCACATATGTACAGCACGTCAGCACGTGCTGTACGACAATACTCCCGCGACCCGCGCACGACAGTACGGTAACCCAGGCTGCCTGTGTAGGCCCTTACATGCGTGTCCACATCTTACGCCGCCACCACGTGCGGCCGACGCATGTGCGGCAATGAATGAAGGGCCACGGGGCCACAGGGCCAGGTCCACTCGCAGAATTGCGCTATTCTACTGTAAGAATGCTCTCACCGCTCCCATCATGTGACACACCGGCACCAGCTCAGCGGCGAGCAGTCGTGACTGTCAGTGTTCACAGCGCAAGCCCCGCCCGCCACATGTTGCCGTGCCCTGCTGGGCTGGCTCATACTCCCATGTTTGGATACGGCAGCACGCACTTCATTCAGCGGTCAAGCAAGGAGCACGCATCGCGTCAGACCACCGTCAGACGAGCGCAGCCGCGCCGGCGGAAGGCGTCAACCACTTATGCGTCAGCCACCAAAAAGTGCCAAAAACACGCCACACCCAACCTGACAGCCCCTCCCTGCACAGCCTCCTGGTACTCCCGTACAATGCATCCCCAGGCCCAGGAGCCGTACATCTCGCTTCCATGCACCGTACGGCATGCGTGTGCGTGCTAAGCAGCTCGGCGCGGCAAGTGCCGCCGGCCCTCGTGAGTGCCACACACACACACACCCGCCGACCCTGCGCTCCCCAATCCACCTATTCGGTCCTGCAAGCCTTTCGACCGCGGCGACTGAAGCGGCACTCATGGCACAACCGTAGACAGGCACGGCGCACGGCCGCAAGGCCTGGCAGCGCAGTCTAAGGCGCTTAACTACACCACCGGCTCACTGTCCTCCCTGCGCCGGCATGCCCATGAACGCACCCCCGCCGCCAAAGCCGCCGCCGGCACCCGCCGCCGCCGCCGCTGCGCCGCCGCCCATGAAGAACGGGTGTTGTCCCGCCCCCAACATTGCCATGTACTGCTGTTGCTGCTGTTGCATTTGTTGTTGTTGCTGTTGCTGCTGCTGTTCTTGTTGTTGTTGCTGTTGTTGTTGGAACATGATCATCATCTGCATCTGCTGCTGCTGCTGCTGGAGCTGCAGCATGAGTTGATGCTGCATTGCCATGGCAGCCGCCTGCTGTTGCGCGTCAGGCGCCGCCGCGCCTCCCCCTGTCACGGGTGCCTGTGGCGGCGCCGCGTGAGGCATGACGCAGGCTGACGCCCCGGAGACGCCTGCAGACGACTGTGCCGCCGTCGCGGCCGCGGCAGCGGCCGCTGCAGCTGCGGCTGCAGCGGCTGCCTGCTGTTGCTGCTGTATCAACAGTTGCTGCTGCTGTTGCTGCTGTTGTTGTTGCTGCTGCTGCATGAGCATCTGCTGCTGCAAGTGCTGTGCGTAGGCGGCCTGTTGCTGCTGCGCGTGTTGCTGCTGTTGCTGCAGCTGCTGCTGGTGCGGTTGCTGGTGCTGGTGCAGCTGCGAGTGCGCCGCCAGCGGCACCTGCTGCACTGAAGCCGCATGCACGTGCGCCGCTTGATGTTGCATGACTGTCGCATGCATGGGCACCTGCGGCACGTGCGCCTGCGGCACGTGCCCGTGCGGTATCCCCGACGGCAGCGCTGCCATCGCCGCCGCCGCCGCCGCACCTTGGGGCACGCCCTGCGGCCCGGCACCCACCGGCATGCCCACCGGCTGCGCCACCGCCGCCGCCGCCCGGCCCCCCTGTGCCGCCGGCTGCGCCTGCGCCGCACCCTGCTGCTGCTGCTGCTGCTGCAGGTACGCCGCTGCGCCCGCCGTGCTCGCCATCGCCACCGCCCCCGCCGCGCGCATGCCAGCTGCTGATGCGGCCTGCTCCTGCTCCTGTTCCGGGTGGTGCTGCTGCCCCGCCGCCGGTGGCGGCACCCACGGCGTGCGGCCATCGAAGCGGGGATCTCGGCGGAGCTGCCCAGCCAGCAAGCGCTGCGGTACCACGTCTGCGCCAGGTGGGTTCAACAATGCATTTGGGCGAGCCACACATGGCAGGTGCGTGTCGACATCATGGGTGGCCCAGGCGAACGAACAACGCAAGCAGGAAAAGCTCCCTGGCGCCCCGAAAGACTGCGTGGCGGCGCAGTACATGCAACCATCCGCAGAGCGTCATCGCGCGTGGTGCGGCTGGCCGCCACTACTGTAGCATCAAAGCCGCTGTCTGTGCACACGCACGGTGCCACGGTCGCGCGCACTCCTTCACTCACGCACCTGACATCAGGCGGCGCCCCGGTTCCCAGGCCTGTACGGCGCCGGCCACCTGGTCGTACCGCAGCTCCGGCCCCGCCTCACCGCCGCCCCCGGTGCACACGGCGCCGCCGGCACGTGCGATCAGCGCATCCAGGAACAACTCCTGCGTGCGGGGTCGATTTGCTGACGTGGGTTTGAGGAAGGACAGCGGTCTTTGGAGACCCACGCATTCGAGAGGCCGGGGCCTGCCAACGGCTGCGCCTGTCAGTGCTGCTGTCCGCCCCTAACATAATCGCTTGCGAATTCAGGCTAAAAGCAGAAATCATGACCTGCGGAGTCATTGACCCTTGCCCACGGGGAGAGACGGCCCAACGGCTGTGTTGCCGGGTTTGCGGCCGGCGCGCACCCACCTCCCACACAGCCGCGGCCGTCCCCGCCGATGCGTCTCGGCTTTTATGCAAACTACTGAAGCCCAGGTGTCTACGCAAACACCAAACACACGACACACCCGAAAAAGCCCTAAATACAACCGTCCCTTACCGCAGCGCGTGCGACAAGAAAGCTGCTCTCCGCGTTTGAGGTAGCTGCCACCCTATGCATTATTCTTTTTACTTGAGCCATTGGCAGTTCCTGCAGAGTGGCACAATTGAGGGAAATTGCGTCCCGGCGACGCGAAAGCCAAGGCTGCGATGGTCAGCATACCAATTCGCTTGTTCCATTGCTTGTTGCATTTGAATGGTCCATATTCGCGCTCTCCGAGACGAGCGATTGAAGGGTCGAGTCAGGTTGACCAGAGGCTGGTGGTGGGTCACTTGAACATATGTTGCAAATGCTTATTAATAAAGTAAGTGTCAAACCAGCATCGAGGGCGAAACAGTGAGGTCAAACACGCGACGACCCTAAATGCAGAGTGAACTCGTGCGCCACGCAATGTTACAAATATAACTGTGTACTTGATATTTGTTTGATTACTAGTGCGCGCTGTCCTTCAGGGCTCCTAGCCACGCCCTGGGAGGGACACGGGGGGACGAGGAGGTCACGGAGGTGTCACGACGACCATCTGCCGCAGGGGTCTGCCGGTACACCACGCCAGTGACGGGCCAGGCACAAGCCGACAGATGGTCGTGACACCCCTCCTCCACAACTACACACACCTTTCTGCTCACCCACGTGGCTGGGCGATCATCCCATCTCCCCCGCCCACACCCTCCGCCGCCACTCTCAGGGTTATCCTTCGCACGTTGCGGTGTTTATAAACACCGTGTGTGACAGGGCGATGCCGTAACCTCATTAGAGCTGTCTACCTGAAAGTATCAAGCCCTCCGGCTGTCCCCCATCTGTGCGGCGATGGCAGCGTTTCGCAAGGCACTGGGGCTCGGCGGCAGCGCTCATGACGGCAATCTTACTCTCCTTGGCATCTGACCAAAGACTATGCTGAGCTGAGGCGGTGGGCTGGTGTTCGTGGCGGGCTGCGGTGGCGAGGCCGGCGTGCGACCAACCTGAAAGCGCCAGCACCACCGGTGCCCAGCGCGACATGTGCAGGAGGGAGGAAAAGCGAGAAGCGTAAAAAACGAGGGGAAGAAGACAAGGAGGCCGGGCAAGGCAAACAACGGGCAAACATCAAGGGACTACTCGCGGCCACTCTTGAGCATCCGCCGTGACCTCGATCCGGCCGGGGTTTCAGCCAGTGGAATCCCCGAATCCCCGGGCCTGCCCCACGACACATTCCACGCCCACGCACGCTAAGTTAGATGGATTACATCGTAAAACGTTGCTGAGCACGTGTCCGTGCCTGCCATGACTGTCAGTTCTGCTTTTCTGTGTCAACGTGCCGAGGCATCCCGGGGACATGCGGGGATCTGTCTCTACTAGGGCAACCGGCGGCCCTCTTGTCGCTGTACAGTCGTTGGATATTGCTTGGCAATTGGCATGCTTGTGTGAGCTGCATGACACTGCGTTTGGGCACTGGAGCCGCCTGTGGGGCCCTCCCGAAATCCGCCAGGTCAGGCTCCCGAGACCCGGACGACCCCAGGGACCAGGGGACCCCCTCCCCTGCCAGGGACCGACGACCGGCCCCCCAACTTTGGCTCCCCAGAACTTCCTCATCAGACATCCCCTGAAGAAATAAAAAGCACGTGCATGATTATTTCATTGGGATCTATAATATTCGGGCATGGTGTAAAATCCTGACATTTATGATCCCCCCGGTTGATTCATTAAGCACCCCTGCTGGCGACACCTCGGCGGCTCGGCGCATGACGAATGTTACAGTGTATTTGCATATCGGTGCTTTTGGTGGGCGCACGCGCGGGACCAAGCTGTCCAGCTTTCCGGCCCACGCAGAGCCGCCAGAGCGGCGCGCATGTGGGCGCTCCGCCACACGTGCTAGACGCAACTTGCAGTCCATTCCGCGCATGACCACAATCATAGTACTGCGGCTGACGACCTGCGCGGCTTGGCAAGACTCTCAACAGGTGTATGAGAGTCGGACGGAAACGATTTGCAGCTGCCAACACACATGTGGTTCCGCTTCATTGGTCTGCGGTTTATTCATACCGGTATCTGACTGACGCTGCAGTGATACCGGTACCTCAGTTGTGCACCTGCGGCGTACCGGTAATCCCACCAAATCCACCTCATCCCGTCTCCCACGCCCTTCATCATCGTGGTCGCCTAGCGCGCCTTTCGGTAGCACAACAAAGGACACCCAGCCATCGGCCTCGCCCTCTCTGTCTCTGCACACAGTCGACCTCTTTTGCAGGCCGCAGCGCCGTGCCAGCGTACCCATTCCGGTTTCCTCTCTCCAAGCGCTTTTGAACCATCATCAAACCACCGTACAATCATAAACACACACCACGGCGCCGCATTCTGTGATCCTACTCCGACACCAAACCACAAGTACGACGAAGGCGCAATCTACTCCTGGCTTAACAGCTACTGCTTCGCACCCATGGCGCCTGCCTGCTCTGTATGCATGAATGTACTTCGTTCACTCGTTGGTCCCCGACTGTCCACCGCCCCAAGGACAACAAGTCCTACCAGACCTCCAGACATCCGGGCGCACGGTCGACACGGGTCCACACGGCGGCGTGGTGCCGCCCCCCAACCCCGACCGCGCCCTGCGCCCCGCGCACAGGGCCCGGTTGAGCCCCAGAGCTGCGTGCTTCAGCCCGGCCTGCCCCGAGTTCAGGCCGAAGCCCGAGTTCAACGATACCAGATCAGCCGTAATGCCGCATGGTTATAATATCCCTGGCGCGGCCGCCCAGGGCGCGGCCGGCTCACACCACCCAACTAACCAGCTGTCCGACGGACACTTCCCCGGTCCCCTGCCTCCTGCATGACTACCTTCACAACGTTATCGCACAGTGTCTATCTTTTCCCTTACCCCCAGCGTCTGACGTGGCACTTGCACACACCTGCCCTTCCTCCCTTCCCGTGCGCCTGGTGGCCGTGCCCGCCCCACGGCAGCCAGTGCAGCCAGCCGGCGGCCCCCAGCTGCAGGTCATGCACAGTCATGCACATTCATGCAGGTCGTGTACATCATTGCGGCATTGCGGTATTGCCGCAGGCGCACACAGCACGAAGCCACGCCTGCATCCCCAGCCCTTTCGCACGGCCCCCCCCCTGCATGGATCACCGCACGTGCCTCCCAAACCCGGCCGCCGTGACACTGTCAAAGCCAGAACTCTTCAGCCCGAGTGGGCCCCCACATGCACCCATATGCCCCTCCTGCTCCTTCCTCCTAAGTGACTTTCCCCGCCCCCACTGCAGCCCCTGCACTTTTGGAGTCCCGCCTCTTACATGGGCACCCCTGGTCTGCCGGAAACAACACACGAGTGCCATCTACAACAAAGACGACAGTGCTAGTGCTGCTAACGCCGTGGAGCCGACGGCGCTCCCGCACGCGCACGTGTGCGCGCCCTGTCCACCTTCCTTCTCACACCGGCACCACCTGATCTGCCGGCACGAACGCCGCCCGGCAGCCCGGCCCGCCCGCCAGCCGGAAGTAGGTCACGCCGTCGCGCACGCCCGTGGGCGCCGGCGCGCCCGGGCCGCCGCCGCCGCCGCCGCCGCCGCGGCCGCCCGGCGACGCGCCGCCCTTGCCTGCTGCTGCAGCGCCGGAGGCCGCGGAAGGCGGCGGCAGCTCCAGCCCCACCACGAAGCCGGCGCTCCAGTGGCAGGGGCCGCGGTAGCGCACCACGCCGCTCTCGCCGCGCAGCGCGCCGGCCACCACCCGCACCGCCTGCCCGCGGGCCGGCAGGCCCGCGGCCGCACCACCCGCCGCCGCCGCGGGGCTGCCCTGCCCTTGCCCCTGCCCTTGCCCCTGCGGGCCCCCGCCCAGCAGGGCGCCCGGCAGCGCCAGCGGCCGGCGCAGGGAGGAGGCCAGCACGTCGCCCAGCTCCTCCACCAGGCCCGCCTCCAGCAGCGACGCCGCCAGCGCCACCACCCGCTGCAGCTGTGCCAGCTGCTGCCGCTCCGAGCTGCCCAGCGGCACCACAAAGGCGGCGCCGGCGCCGGCGCCGGCAGCGGCACCGGCGGAGGTGGTGGCGGCGGCTACACTGCCGCCGCCGCCGCCGGCGGCGGATGCCGGCGAGTGGGCTGATGTGACCTCGTCGTCCGTGGCGGCGGCGGCGGAGGGGCCGGACGCCGCGGACACGCCCGAGGCAGTGGCGGTGGCGGTGGCAGCAGCGGAGGCACCGCCGTGGAAGAGGCTGACGGGCCGCAGGTTGGAGGTGGCGTCGCCGGAGGCGGCGGAGGCGCCGGGGGAGTGCGTGACGCCGGCGGCGCCGCTGGGCGCCGGCCAGGCCGAGGGGCTGGGTGGCTGGTGGATGGCGAAGCCCGCAAAGCTGCGCTGCACGCTGGCGGTGGAGGGCGAGCCGGGGCCGTCGGCGCCGCCGCCGGCCGAGCCGGCCGCCGCAGCCGCAGCGGCGGCGGCGGCCGTTCCAGGCGGCGTGCCGCCGGGCACGAGGCCCACGGTGGCGGATGCGCTGCCGGCGCCGCTGCCCTCGCTGCCGGCGGTGTCGTGGCTGGCGCGCAGGCTCGGGTGCTGCTGCTGCTGCTGCTGCTGCTGCGACTGCTGCTGCTGCTGCGGAGGCGGCGGAGGCTGGCGCTGCGCCGCCGCCGCTGTCGCCGCCGTTCCCAGCGCCTTGCCCGATGCCGCGCCTGTAAGCCGGGAGCCTGCGGGCCGGCCAGCTGCAGGGGCGGGGCCGTCCGAGGTGGGGGTGGCGGCGGTGGCGGCGGTTGCGCCGCGGCGGCCCGCCCGCGCCGCCGAGTGAAGGACACCGCCAAAGACACCGCCGGCGCGGCTGCGCTGGGCAGCGGGCGCAGCGGCGGCAGCGGAGCTGACGCTGCCGGGTGTGCCCGCACCACCACCGCCGCCGCCGGCACCAGCGCCAGCACCAGCACCAGCGGCGGCGGCCGACATCGGCGTCGATGCCGCCGTGCCGGCGCCGGTCGTGCTGGCGGCGGGCGTTGAGCCGGTGACGAAGGAGCTGGGGCTGTCGTACGCCGCCACAGGCTGCAGCGCCTCCTCCTCCTCCTCCTCCTCCTCTTCATCTACTACTTCCTGGTCCTCCTCCTTCTCCTCCTCCTCCTCGCCCTCCGACAGCGGCGCTTCGACGGCGGCAGAGGGCCCGGCGGAGGCCAGGCGCGACGCCGCCGCGCGCCGCGCCGCCGCCTCCAGCGCGGTGCCGCTGGCGCGGTGCGGCACCGGCGACGAGGCGACGGTGGAGGAGCCGGAGCCGGGCGTGGCGTCGCCTCCGTCGGCGGCGGCGCCGTCCGCGGCGGCGGCGGCGCTGCTGGCCAGGCCGGGCGCGAAGGCGGAGATGGACACGCGGCGCGGCAGGTCGGACAGGTTGGTGCTGCCGCCGACGGACATGAGGGTGGTGGAGGCGCGTGACAGCGCGGCGGCGGCGCCGGTGGCTCGGCCGCTGACGCCGGCGCCGGCGGCGGCCGCCTCCGCCAGGGCGCCGTAGCTGCCGAACTGGGCGCCGCCGGTGGAGTAGAGCGAGTTGCTGTTCCACAGCGCGACGGCGGCGGGGACGTCCACGGCAGCGGCGGCGGCGGCGGCCCCGGTGGCGCCCATGTCCGCCGATTCCACGCAGTCCAGGGCGCCTCCGGGTTGCGAATTCTCCGACGCCTCGTACCTACCGCACCAGAGACAACAGGTCACATACGGTATGTAACATGCGTTACTCGCGAACTGATACAGCAACGCCTGAAAAGCGCTGTCGGGTTGCCGCTGCCGCTGCGGCTGCCCTAGCCCTAGCCCCAGCCCCAGCCCCACTAGCCCCGCTAGCCCCAGCCCAAGGGCGCACCTGCCGCTGGGGTAGGACATCTCCGAGTCCTCCGTGGTCATGGACACGCTGGGCCGCTGCGGCGGCGCCGCGCCCTGCTGCCCCGCCGCCCCCGCCGCCGCCGCCGCCACAGCCGCGCGCGCCGCCGCCAGCAGCCCCGGCGACGGCGCGTCGTCGGGTGTGGCCGCCAGCGCCGGCGCCGGCGCCGCCGGCATGGAGTCGTTGCTGCTGCCGCCCGCCGAGGACACGGCTGAGCTGTCGCCGGCAGGCCGCTCCAAGGACGCGTCTGGCCCGACCGCCGCCTTGCCGCCTTGCGCGGCTGCCCCCTTGGATGCTGCAGCCGCGGCCGCGGCAGCAGCCGCCCGGCCTGGTGCCGCTGCTGCAGCGGAGGAGGGCGCGACGTAGGAGCTCCGCCGCACGCGCTTCTCAGCGGGCACGGCGGCTGCGGCGCCGCCAGTGGCGGCGGCGGCGGCCCCGGGGTTGGAGCGGCGGGCACTGGGGCCGGCCGGGGCGCCGCCCGCGCGCATGGGCGACACGCCAACACGCGCCCCACGGCCAAGGATGCCGCCGCCGCCGCCGCCGCCGCCGCCAGCCCCGCCGTCCGCCGCGGCAGCCGCGCCCGCGGCCGCGCGCCTGCTGCCGGCCGGCGCCGGCGCAGCGCCGCCGCCTGAGGGGCTGACGGCCCCGCCGTAGGGACCTGCCGGCGGGGACGCGGCGCCTGTGCGGGAGACGCGTGGCGCAGCAGCCCCCGAGCGAGGCGCTGTAGCGGAGCGGCTCCACGGCCCCGCCTCCTTCCCGGCCGCCGCCGCCGCCGCCGCCGCCGCCGCCGCCGCCGCCTTGCCGCCCATGCCACCTCCGCCCATCGCATTGGGCGACCGCTGCCCGGCCCCAGCCCCAGCCCCGGCACCGGCACCCGCAGCAGCCGCGCCGCCCGTGCTGGTCGGCGTTGTCGACCTGGCTGCCTCCGAGCCGCCTGGCGTCGTAGCCGTCCCACCCACCGACTCCCCGTCAACCTCAAGAGCCGGGGGCGGCGCCGCCACCGGCGCGACCGCCAGCGGCGGTGCCGCCGCCGCCGCCGCGGCGGCGGCGGCCGTGTCGAGCAGCCCGGCGCGGCGGCTGCTGGTCGTGCGGGCGACAGGCGGCGGCGCGCCGGCGGCGGAGCCGGCGGCTCCAGCGCGTGTCTCAGAGCGCTGCCGCCCAACAGGCGGCACCGGGCGGCCCTGCGGCGCCGAGGGACTGCGGTTGCGAGTGGCCGTGTCCGCGCCGCCCTCCACGGCGTCGCCCGCAGCCGGCGCAGCAGCAGCAGCAGTAGCAGTAGCAGCGGCAGCGGCGGCGGCAGTAGCAGCAGCAGCAGCGGCGGCACGGGGCCGCGTGGGAGCTGCCTCCCGGATAGAGGGCTTGCGCACAAGGCGGGCCGGCGGCGCTGGCGCTGGCGCTGGCGCTGGCACCGCAGCGGCACCGCTGGTCGACGCGTCGTCCTTCTCGCTGCCGGTGGCGGGGGTGCTGCCAGTCGCGGCGGCCGCACCGCGCGCGGGCGTCTTGGCGCGCGCTGCGATGGCCCCACCCGTGGCCCCGCCCGCGCGCGCGGCGGCGCCGGCGCCCTGTGGCGTCGGGTAGCGCCTCGCAGCGCCCCCGCCCGCCGCTGCGGTGGCACCAGCCGGGGCCGGCGGCGCGCCGGCGGCGGAGCCGGCCCGCCGCGCGCCCGCCGGCGTCCGCGCGCGGGCTGCCTCCCCCACCGCGCCCGCCGCGCTGCCGCCGCGCGCACCGCGCGCCGCCGAAGGCGGCGGCGCCGCCGGCGCCGCTGCAGCCGCGGCCTCCGCCGGCGGCGGCCCCGCCGCCGCCGGCATGGGCCGCGCCGGCAGCGGCGAGTCCATTGCCGTGTTCTGAAGGTCGGGGAACTTGCTCATGGGCGACAGCTCGCCGCCGGCGCCGCCGCCGCCGCCCTCGTCGTCCGTGCCCGGCGTGGCGCCGCCGGCTCCGGCTCCGGCTCCGCCGCGTGTCGTGAGCATGGGCGTCGCAGCGGCGGCGGCGGCGGCGGAAGGCGTGACGCCAGGCGTGGCCCCGGAAGCTGTGGCTGCCGCGGCGGCGGCCCCAGTGAAGCTGAAGGTGTCCGCGGCCAGCGACCCGCCGTCGCTGCCTGCGCGAGCACAGGGAAGGCATGCCGCAGGCCGCGGCCTTGAGTCATGAGTCGCGAGTCGCGAGTCGAGAGTCGTGACAGCACACGACCCCAGGCTTTGCTGCGCCGAGCGCGCCAGGCCTTCAGGCAGCCAGCCCTATCCAGCACCGGCCCGCGGCGGCCCCTGTTGCCGGCTCGTGGCCTCGCTCCGGCCTCCCTTCCCTGATCCCGTCCCCCTACGTCCGCCCCTATATAATACCATCAATCTGACGGGCACTACACCCTGGCCCCCTCTCCCCCTCCCCCTCCCTTTGGTTTCTGGAATGAACTATCCCCCTCCCCCTCCCTCTCTGCCCCCCTCCCTCTCCCTCTCCCCCTCCCTCTCCCTCTCCCCCTCCCTCTCCCTCTCCCCCTCCCTCTCCCTCTCCCCCCCTCCCTCTCCCCCTCCCTCTCCACGCACCCGTGCCCGAGGGCTGGCGCGGAATGGCGGCCGGGGCGATGGCGGGCAGCGCCACGTCGGGCATGGTGGCGGCCGCGCGCGCCCGCGCCGCCGCCAGCGCGGGCGCCATGGAGGGCAGCGCCAGCAGCTCCAGGGCACTGGCGCGGCGGGCGGGGTCCTTGCGCAGCATGCTGCACAGCGGGGCGGGGCGGGGCGGGGGGAGAAAATGGGAGGGTGGGGCTTAGGTGGTGAACCAATCCCGTTGAGAAACTGACTGTGCTGTGCATGGAGGCGGCAGGGAGGGTGGGACAGGGAGGGTGGGACAGGGGGTTACTGGTAAACAGTCCCGGTGAGAACAAACTGCGAAGAACGTGGCTGCGGGGCTGCTGGGACAGGGAGGGTGGTGGGTGGGCGGGGCCAGGGGGTCCGTGCATGATGATACGTTGGGGCGAGAACAACGTTTGGGGGGTTCCATGCATGTTAAATTAATGAAGAAGGGGGAGGGGTTGTGGTTACCAGCCCAAACTAAACCAAGCTAAAGGAAGCGGAGTCAAGCCAGGTGTGATGGGTTGGAAGGGTGTCACGGAGCAGGCTAGCAGGGGGGGGATAAGGGCATGGGCAGGGCAATGGACGGGCAAGCAGCACAGTTGCCGCCCCCCACCCACCCACTCACGGCACGCAGACCCCGACTCCCTGACTTACCGCGCCCGCACCACCCTCCGCTCCCCTTCCCTCGCCCCACGCCCCCGTTCCCAATGCGTCCCCCCAATGCCACGGTCGCTTTGCTTTCTGGAGTAAACTACCCACGCCCACACCCACACCCACCTCCCACACCCACCCCCACCTCCCACACCCACCCCCCACACCCACCTCCCACACCCACCTCCCACACCCACCCACTCACTCACGCCGCCTCACCTCTTGAGCACGGCCGCCCAGTCCGCCGAGTAGGTGGGCGGTATGGGCGGCAGCGCGGCGCGCTTTATCTTGGCCACCAGGCCCGCCAGGTTGAAGGCGTTGAAGGGCGGCTTGAGCGTGGTCAGCTCGTACATCACCACGCCCAGCGACCTGTGCGGGTGGGGGCGGAAGCGGGGCGGGGGGGGGAGGGGTTCGGGGGGTGCCATGCATGTTTAACGCCACGTCGGGGGAGTTGGTGGCGGAGAAGGATGTGTCCAGGTAAAATTGTTTGGCCCCAAACCCCAACCCCGGGAATGGTTTACCATCTAACCCCACTGGGTTCTTCTGGTTTCCGGAACGAACTACCCACCCTAACCCGCCTCCCATCCCCCCCCACCCCGCCCCCATCCCCCACACACATCGCCTGCCCCGTGCCGCTCTCTGGCCCACCTGAACCCCCCACCCCACCCCCGCCCGCTTCGCCGCACCACGCGCCTTCCCCCCCCCCCCGGCACTTCATTATTGATTAAACACCATCCATGGATGGCTACCCCCCAACCCAACCCACGCCCCACCCGCCCTGCCCACCCACCCCTGCCCCCCACAGGCCCCCACTGCCACCCCACTGCTCTGCCCCACTGCGCTCGCTCGCCCACCAGATGTCGGTCTCGAACGAGTACTTGATGTTGCTCAGCAGCTCGGGGCTCATGAAGTGCGGCGTGCCCACCAGCGCGTAGTCGTTGCGCGTGCCCTGTGTGTGTGTGTGTGTGTGTGTGTGTGTGTGTGTGTGTGTGTGTGTGTGTGTGTGTGTGTGTGTGTGTGTGTGTGTGTGTGTGTGTTTGTGTGTGTGTGTGAGGGCGGCGGGGAAGGGGGGGAGTTTTACATTCCCGTACCCAGTATACATATCAAGACTGTGGAGGCGAGACAGAGGCGACTGTAAGGAACCCAATGGAGCCCAAGCGTAAGCGAGCAGCGCATGAGTTGCAACCACCGGGCGTGTTCCCCATGTGGGTTGCAACCCACCCGCCCGCCCGGCCGCCAGCGCACACGTACCTTGGCGTCATGCGCGGGCGTGTGCGCAAGCTGCTGCTCCGCCTTGTCCGCCCCCGCACCGCCCGCCGCCGCCGCCGCCGCTGCCGCAGCCGCCGCCGCAGCCGCCGCCGCAGCCGCCGCCTTGTGCGCCTGATCCTTCTCCCCCTGCTGCCCCTGGAGGTGCGGCGGCGACAGGACGTGGTGGTTGGGCGTGATGGGGCCGCCGGCGCCCGGTGCCGCCTGCCCCGGCGCATGCAGCCCGCCGCCGCCGTGTGCGCCGCCGCCGCCGCCGCCGCCGCCGTGCATGGCTGCCGCCAAGCCCGCCGTGTAGGCGTCTGCCCCCGCGTGGCCGTGACCGTGCGGGTGTGGTACGTGGCCGTGGCCGTGCGGGTGCGGCGGTGGGGTGTGCGGCAGGCCGGGGGTGACGGGGGCGCCGCCCGCGGCGTCGGGGCCCGTGTCCGTGTCGTCGGTGTCGCCGTGCTTTGGGGCGCGGTGGCCCTCGTCGGCGCTGGGCACGCTGCGGCCGTTACGTTACGGGGAGAGGTGCGTGAGCGCGCGCGAGTTACGAGACTTCTTAGGAGTTGCGCACGGCCGCAGGCTGCTGTGCACGGGCGCATTTGCGTTCCACACAACCCCCATATAAATGCTGTCTCTCCTCTGTTGGTGCTGTGGCTCCTGTGCCCCCTCGTGCCCCCGCCCGGCGCCCCGCAATCGGCACTCCCCCGCCATGCCTGCGCCCCACTCCCCCGCCATGCCTGCGGTCCTGGCCCAATGCCCACCTCGTCCGCACGCCCACGCTCCTTCTCACTCTCACCCAGTCGCCCGCAACCTGTGGACCCTCCACCCCTCGTCCCCGCCCTGCGCCCCTGCGACTCACAGTCCCGCCCCCTGCCCCCCACCCTGCACCCGTAAGCCACACCGCCCCGCCCCCTACCCCCCGCCCTGCGCCCCCTACATCCTCACCGCCCCGGCCCCCTGCCCCCTTACCCCCCTTGCCTTGCCTGCATTGCTTGACTCCGCTTCCTTTAGCTTGGTTTAGTTTAGCTGATAACCACAACCCCGCCTCCCCGTACACCCCCCCCCCCTCACCGCACGGTGGACAGCCCGAAGTCGCCGATCTGCACATCGCCCTCTCCCGTGAGCAGGATGTTCTGAGGGGGAGGGGGCGGACGAGGGGGTTGTGGTTACCAGCCCAAACTAAACCAATCTAAAGCGGACGAGGGGGGGTCCATGCAATGGAAGTGAATGACGAGGTAGACGTAGAACAGACGTTGCAACACACGTTGGCATATGGTCAGGGGGAGGGGTTGGGGGTGGGTGTGGAGCGCAAGGGGCGGAGCGTGGGGTGGTGGGATGGCACGCATTAGAGTTAGAAGAAGTAGGCGTAGCCCGGTACACAGGTACAGTAGCCGTGCCGTTACCGATGTCTGTGTAGTCCAGCGTCGAGCTCCAGCGCCGATGCATCGCGGCTGCTGCTGTTCCCATGTTTGCTGCCTGGTCTGGTCTGGTTCCAGGGCGGCGCGGAGTGCGGCGGGCCCACACTCCCTTGCAAACTTGATTATCTCCATCTTCATTAGCCATAGAGTGATAGCCAAGAACGTTTTGCAGCGGCTGCCTCGCCGCTGCCCAACACCGCCAACGCCGCCACCTTTCACGTCCTGCCTGCTGCCTCCCACCCATGCCTCTCTCGCACCTCGCCGTGCCTCTCCCTGTACTCCTCTCCCCCACCGCCTCCCCCCCTCCGGCCGTATTGCATCGCCGCCCCACCCTGGTAGCATTCCCGCCCCTCCGTTCCTCCCCCGCTTCCTCACAAACACCCTCAGGCTGGCCTTTCTCCCCCTTTGGTTTCCACGTTAAACACGCCCAGGCCGTCACCCCCACCCTCACCCTCGCTCCCTCACCTGTCTGCCCCACCCCTTCCTGCCCCCTCCCCCTCCCCCTCCCGCTCCCTCCCCCTCCCTCCCCCTGCCCCCTCACCTGCGTCTTGATGTCCCGGTGCAGCACCTGCTGACTGTGCATGTACTCCACCGCCAGTAGCAGCTGCGCCAGCCACAGCCGCAGCTGCTCCTCGCTGAAGGGCTTGCCCTGTGCGTGCGTGCGTGCGTGCGTGCGAGGTGAGGAAACGTGGAGAAACGGGGAGAAGAAGGGGAGAGGGGGAAAGGAAGGTGCCGTGCGGTGTGTGGGGCGTGCGAGGGAGGGCGTGTGTGGGCTTGGGTGCGCAGGGCGGATTGCGATGAACGGTGGCGTGCAGTGGGGCCAAGTGGTAGTGCGGTGAGATAGGGTGCTGCGGAGTGCTTACATGGGTCCCTTGGGGCCCCCGGCTGCCTGCCGGCTGGCCTTCCCTCCTCCCACTGGCCCTGGCCCCATTGCCCCCACGTTAGAAACCCCGGCCCTCCCCCACACGCATGACCCACAACATACAGGGGTGGATTTTCCACTCCCCGCCCTTTCCTGACCTTCTGCTTGGCGACGGCGGTGGTGAGGTCGCCCTTCTCACAGTAGCCGTACACCACGTTGATGGTGTGGCCGTGGTGCGTCCAGTGCTCCTTGTACGGCATGATGAAGGGGTGGCGCAGCCGGGACACCTTGGGGGGGCGAAGAGCAGGGCAGGGGGAGAGGGGACACGACAGGAGGGGAGGGGGGGGTAGACGGGGAGCGCATACGTGCGTCAGTCGTGGCGAAGAGGTGAAGATGGTGGTGGCAGGGGTCTGGCTTCCGTGCAGGGATGGGGGTGGAGAGCATTCAAATATGAGTTATGCGCTGGACGCCGACTCGCTCCTGCAAGGGCCAGCAGCCGTGTGTGCGTGTGTGTGCCGACTGTCCTCAACACCCGCAACCCCTGTTCCCCATACAAGCTGCTTCAAACTGGTCCCTTTTAACCCGTGCCGCGGCCACGCAGGTTGTGCAACGCCCCTATCGGCGCTCACAATTTCAATTTCCTGGCGCGTGGCTTTCCGTTGCCACTCCGACTGTCGCGCCATCTTGATGCGCTTCAGCACGTACCTGCAAGCGCAATCGTGATAGCGGTCCAATTTGGACAGGAACCAGCAATGTCATGGGCCCAAACGCAGTGCCAATCAGTTTCGGACAGGGTTTCCCGGGGCGCTAGCCTGCAGCGCACTTCCGGGTCTATTTCCACTCGCGTACCGCTGCTTCGTCGTCTTCTCGACCACGAGGTTGACCTCTCCAAAAGCGCCTTTTCCGATGACTTCGCGGACTTCATACCGCAAGTCTGGGTTGTCCGCAGCGGGTCGTTCCTCCATTTCGAGCAGGTTGCGTCGCGTCTGGCCTTCCCCTCGAGCCCCTCAGGCTTCTAAGCAAGCGCCATCATTTCGAGTGTAAGCGCGAAAAAAAGATTCGTGTGCCTTGCTGCACTTGAACTTCCCCAACTGGCCTCGTTTGGTCGCGAGCTTGCTACTGCTCGTCGTGATGCTTGCGTTTGTGCAGTGCAGGATACATGCGTAAGTATCAGGAACACGCAAGGCCATGAAGGGGCAAGTGATGAAACACGATTTGAACCGACGCCTGCGACATTGGGCGAAATCCGCCCCGCTGCAAAGAAAATGCTACTGTAAGGCACAAATGCTCAAACCTGTTCGCCAGGTTCGATTAACGCATCGCAAGGGAGTTGCAACACCCTCGACAGCCGCGTGTGTGTTTGGGGACGTCCGGCAGCCACCGCCTTCAAGCATCTACAAGCTCACGCATCCAGATCACGCGGGTAGTCTAACGCATTATGCTGCAATAATGCATAAATAGCTATTATGTGTGGAAGCCCAACACGTGCAATTTGCGCCGTCTGGCCGTAAAATTGGTGCATTACGTGTATCCAAAGCCTAGGGCCGTAATGCGCACATCTGTCACGCCTTCCCGTGTGCTGACATACTGCTGAAGTGCCCCGCTGATGCTAGCATGGAACACACACGGGAAGGCGTGACAGAGCGGCGGCGGCGGTGGCGACGGCAGTGGCTCGGGCGGCGGCAGCGGCAGTGGCGGCGGCAGCGGCGGCCCGGGCGTGATGAGCCGGCCGGGTCACAGTGTGGCGGGCAGCAAGCGGCCAGCCGCCGAGCAACAGATGCCTGCCAAGCGGCGGGTGTAGATGTGGACAGGTGGCCTGCAAGCAGGTTTCAGGTTTGGCTCAGGTTCAGCAAGCATGTTTCAGGTTTGGCAGGTGTTCAGGTCTGGCGCAGGTTTGAGGGTGGCCAGCCGACTGGCGCAGGCCAGTCAGGTTCAGCAGGTTCGCCTTCAGGCCACGCGTGCGGCAAGGCGCCACGGCAAAAGTTGTAGGAAATTTTGATGTATTTCAGGCCACGCGTGCGGCAAAAGTCGAGGGCCCCTCGAGGATCGAACTCGAGACCTGCTGATCAGCCGCGTGCACTTGCGACTGCAGTCAGCTGCTCTACCACTGAGCTAGAGACCCACGGGTAGGTGGCAGCGGATGAATGGAAAATCATTATATACGTGTAACCTCAGGTTGTAGCGGCACCTCGCTGGGGCACGGCTATTTTTGGGCTAAGCCCCCCCAAGCGTTCTAGGGGGGGCACGAGGGGGGGGGGCGTGCGTGCGTCAGCAAAAAATGTCATACTGGCACGAACCGCGACTGCTACGTATTACTCTATTGCATGTAAATAGGCGGCAGGGAAAATTCGGGCGGAGCGAGAAGTGGCTTTGCGCGTCCATGGACAGTTGACTTTCGCGAGGTCGCAAAGATAGTCGCAAGCGCCCGCGTTTGTAGGGCCTATAAAGCAAACCTTGTTGGCGGCAAGCAACGCGGGGAACTAGAGCGCCAGTTTGTGACAACTGTCGGAGCCATGTCTGTTGCCCCTCCTGAAACGCCGAGGAGCCCCGAGGTCGCTCCCACCCCGCGCCGAGCCCGAGGAGTGTCGGGCATCGATGACGTCTGCAGTGCTTTAGAGGGCTACAACATGCTTGGACTTGGTGGCAAGGGTGCCCTTGACTCGCGTGGATGGCGTGTGGGATTCAGACATGCGTGCCTTGTGCTGGCCAAGTCCTAAGCCCTGAGCTGGATCATCGTCGGCACGGGTCTAAAGCTCATTCGCTTGAAGTAGCCACCCAGCCTGTGACCATGTTGGGGCTCAGCCCATTTTCCAGCTGTACAAAGCTGACACCCCTTGTCCAGCTGTACAAAGCTGACACCCCTTGTTGGGGACTCATTGTGTTACAGCTGTGGGGAGGCTTCTGACCCAGGCCCGAAACACGGCCGCTGCAGGCCGCTGCAGCCTACCAGCCTCTCTGGACTGGCGAGAGCGCCGACAACCTGAACGGCGCACACTAACCAAGCCCACGGCGATCGAAGCGCACTCCACGCGACCACGCTTGACACTACTGCTGCTCATTGGCACTCAGTCCTCCTCCCCCAGCTCCTCCATGTATGCTCTTCTCCCCCGCCGATCGATCCTCCTCGCATTGTACACTTCGCATCGGTAGGTCCAGCCACTCTAACCCGTCGAAGCTAGCCCAGCAAGTACGGTACTGGCGTGCGTGTGTAGTTTGCCAGGTTCTGCGAAACATAGAAATAAAACGGAGAAAGCCTGCTTGGTGGACATCATGAAGCCACTGTGTTCTTCCCATGCGTCCAACCTGGACAAGCAACTAAAGCAACAGGATACCGACAGCAGTGCGCTCACACATGAAATTGGCAGGCGCGCCTTATCACCCGTGCGGCTACCGTACCACGCCACTGTCAGCAGGTGCCAAATGCGCAATATAGCAAATTCCGAATGCACGCGCTGCTATCAGTCCGCCGGCGGGATATATTCCGCTCAAGTGCACAGCAGGAAACAGAACAGAACACGCAGATGACAAGTGTTCCCCTGTGTCAGGGAAAAGGGGCTGAGCCCCTCCAAAGCCTGAGGCCGAACTACCTCATCGCCCGGACATAGCCGGGGTCAGGGGTCAGGGGTGGCCGGGGTCGGTTTGGACAGGCACCGAGCCAAACCTAGGTGCATGCCCAACAGTCGCGGCACCACAGCAGGAGCCAGCCAACACGCAGTGCAGGAGTCAACAGCAGCCGCACTACTTTTACGAGAACACGCAGATGGAAAGCCTGGTGCATCCGAGGAGGATGCACATGCATATATGCTCATTAACAAATCAGGCCAGCAGGCATCCATGTGCGTTCACAAATACACAAAGCAAACCAACGTGCGCACCGAGATTGGACTTCTTCCAGGCGAGCTCTGCTCATTCATCAGCTCCTTTTCACGTATGCCAGTTGCCCCATGTATCAGTGCATGCATTGTATAGGTACACGCACGGCCCGAACAAGGCGCCCCCCAAGTGTCCTCCGCAGCATCCACAATGGAGCAGTATCCAAAATAATGTGCAGTTGCGCCTCAAACGCACAGCAGGTGCCACGCCCAGCAGGCAACCCCCGCCACGGCTCTGGCTCATCTGGCACTGCCAGCTGCACGCATCTGCTGCCAGCCGCGCGCCGTTGAGAAGCAAGCCCAACCACCACCTGGCACGTGTGGCCGCCAGCCAGCCGCGCATACATGCACCCCCGCACCCAGCCCATACATCATACGCGTGCACGCACGCCCATCCAGCAGCATCATGATTATTGCTTGGAGTAGTGCGGGCAGGCTTCAGGTCATCATCTACCTGGGTTGCGGAGCTGTGATCGATGCCCTCGGCGGCACACCGTGCGTGTGCCATAACGAACTAGCTAGCTAGCTAGCCACAGCGAAGTAACAGGCCCAACCGCTTCAATGTACCCCCACAATGCAATGCTTTGATCTTAACTCGTTCATTCCTAATGACAGCAGCACGGCAACCATCCATGTACACACCCCGCCCTAGTGCCAGCAGAAAGGGGCCAAGGCAGCCGCCGCTCGCAGGCCGCCGCCGCCACTTACGTGGACTCCTGCTGACCACGCACTGCACGCACGTAGCCCACCATCCATCCATGGATATGTAGCTAATGTAGCTGTCTGCCATGCATGCGGCAATGACTGGTACCGCTCTGGGTCATCACACGCATGCAGCCCACCCACGCACCACGAGCAGCAGCATCCAGCAGCAGCATCCTATCCAACATCCAGCATCCAACACCCAGCAGCATCCAGCATCCAGCATCCAGCAGCAGCAGCCGGGCGGCAACTCACTATCTAGCTCGCTACTCAAGGTTGGGGGCGGGCCCAGTAAACCAGTACCGGCCGCCGAAGCCGGGCGCGTAGAAGAGCACTGCCGCCAGCGCCAGCACCGCCACGATCAGCGGCGCTGTGTAGTTGGCGGAGCCGGGTGTGATGGGGTAGGTGGTGGGCAGCACAAACACCACACTGGTCTGCACGCATACGTTGGGGGAGGGGGGTTAGTTCATTCCAGAAACCAGAAGGGGGGAGTGCAGTCAGAGTGATGGCGGCGGTGGGTGGTGGTGTACGTGAGCGAAAGGGGGGGGACATTTAGGGTGGTTGGTTGTTACCGTCGTGGGTCGGCGCTCGTCGAGGGTGCGGAAACAATAAAGGGACGGCAAATTGGAGAGGCGTGTGCGGGTAGGTGGCCGGCGGTGATGAGCAGTCAGAGGAGACATGCATGGCCTCGCTTGCAGGCAGCATGCATGGCCCATGGTAAGAAAAAGACTGCCTACGCTTGACGCCCAACCCTCCCCCAGCCACCCCGCCGAATGCCTTGGGTTCTGGATTGATCCCGACCTCGCTCCAACCCCGCGGGAGGCTCACCAGCACAATCCAGCCGCACGCAATGACGGCGAGCGGCTTGGAAGCGCGGCCCAGGTTGAAGGGCCCGGGGAGGAAGGAGTACCGGTCGTGGAAAAGGCGCAGGAAGATGGGGATGCCTGCAACAAATACGGTACACAAGGTCATGTGCACGCGTTACTAACTCTATTTTGCGGGTGACGGCCGCATACCGCATACTGCGCACGTCTCTGGCTGCTAAACGCCCATGCCGCACTAACGCACACAGCTTCCTACCGTCATCACCCCCCCACCGGGCCACGCTCACCTCCTCGCTCTTATGCATTGGGTTTGGTTTAGTTTGGGCTGGTAACCACAACCCCCCCCATCGGGGCTGTTTACCAGTACCGCCCCACACACACACATACAACCAAGCACCCGCCTCCCAAGCCAACTCCTCAGCACCCTCCCCTCCCCTTACCCCTCCCCCAGTGCCCCCCCCCCGGCCCACACACATACCGTAGCTGACGCTGAGCGCCACCACGCTGCCGGCGCTGACGGTTGCGAAGAAGAGGTCGTTGTAGATGCAGGGCACCGCCAGCGCCGCCGCCAGGCCCGCCGTCAGCCACGTGGCCGCCACCGGCAGCCGGCTGGCGGGCGCCAAGCGCCGCCACAGCCGCGCGCCTGGATGGTGGTGAGGAGAGGAGAAGAGCAGCATCAGCAGCAGCATCCAGCAGCATGTGTGTGTGCATGGCCGTACGTGTGAATGCATGTGCATATATGTGTTAGGGAGCACGAGATATGTGCATACGGCGGTATGTGTGTGTGTGTGTGTGTGTGTGTGTGTGTGTGTGTGTGTGTGTGTGTGTGTGCGCGCGTGTCGGACACGGCGGGAAGACGGCACGGCAAGGAACACGGCCGGCAACAAGGACGCGTGGAGGCGGCCAGCCGTGCAACGTCTAGATAGCTGTCGCCCGTCCTCCTACTTCTAACCGCCCATCCATGATGACGTACGTGGCACGTGTTATCATCCCTCAGTCCCTCAGTCCCGCAACACAACACGTGAATTCCCTCAGTCCCTCAGCCCCTCTCACGTACGTACCCGGCATGGCGCCGTCCCGGGAGAACGCGTACAGCATGCGCGCGTTGGCGCACAGTGAGGCGTAGGCGGAGAAGAACAGCCCCACCTGTGTGTGTTCGTCGTCAGTAAACACAAGTTAGCTAGGGGCGCCGCGTGATGCAATGCCCTTGAGCGGCCGCACGCGTGTGGGGTTAGTTCGTGTGTGCGCACGGTGTGCCACGGTGCGAGGAAATAAAGGGCTCAACGGCTTTGAGCGGCGACGGAGTTGCGTGTGGGTTGAGGGCCGTACAGCGTCCGTCTACCGTATAGGCTGCCACACGTGCGTGGGCACGTGTCCGGTCCCTTGCTTTCCTACACATATCCGGACGGGCCATTCCCGTTTGGTTTCGTTTACACACGCACGCACGTACGTACGTACCAGGCTCACGTACGACAGCCCCAGCGCGCCGTAGCCGGTGCCGTACCGCGCCGCAAATACATCCCTGTGTAAGTTGAATCGGGGGGAAGACAATCGTATGCGATCTTACTAATGCAGAACACTGTGCCGAAGGATTACTGCACTGGTGTGCGCGTGCGAAATGTGTTTGTTAGTTAAGTGGAGAGGAGCACGGTGCCAATGTAGGTACTGAGCACGCCTAGCTAGGAAGGAAAGGCAGGTATCGGGTCCTCGCAAAGAGCTGGGTCGGCAGCACACAGCCCAACTTGCACCCACCACAGCAGCTGCATCATGGCGCTATGGCCGCCCGTGGCGTTGTTGGGGTTGAGCAGGTTGGCCTCGCTCTGCGTGCCGGGATCGTGGATTATGGATTGCGGGGACAGGGGTGAGCGGTGGGGCTGGCTTCAGTCCAGTTGGGTGCGCCTGAGACGCTCCAACGAAACGCCGGTGGCTGTCCTGGGCGGGCCGTCTCTTTAGCACAAACACATGCTATCGTGGCATCATGCTACGCCCGCGCCCGCCCGCCCACCATGCATGCACCCGCCCGTGCAGCGCAGCCAAAGACCGATGATGATTACATGCGTGGTGTAATCGCATGCAGGCACGCACCCGTCCGCCGCCAGCCTGACCCCCGTACCTGCATGGCGAATGTGAGGCTGACGATGAGGCAGAAGCCCACGCCGCTGCACACGCACACGCTGCCAACGAGCGCGTGGGCGCCCGCGTTCTCCGCGTCGATGGTCTCCTGCATCACGGCGCAGGGCGGGTGCGTCACGCGTGCGTGCGTGCGTGCGTGTACAGTGACTACTGTCACTTATGTCATCATGGCAGACATCTCATCGGTTTGCTGCTGACCACGTTTGCAGCAAAGACGTTTTAGTGCTGATCGCTAACTTGCTAGACGGCTCATGCACGGCGGCGGCTCGTGCTGCTGCGTGCGCGCATGCGGGTGGCTCTCGCGCACGCACCTCCACAACGTGGATGGCTGCGTCGTAGCCCATGATGGTCCACTGGCTCATGAGCAGCCCCATGAAGAAGATGTAGGCGGGGCTGGTGATGCCTGCGTGTGTGTGTGTGTGTGTGTGTGTGTGTGTGTGTATATGTGTGTGTATGTGTATGTGTAAGCGTGTGTGTGTGCGTGTGTGTATGTGTATGTGTGCGTGTGTGTGCGTGTGTGTGATGGCGACAGCGGCATGTGTGCGCGGATGTTCGGGTCGTGTTATATGGGGCCACGCTTGACGCAAGCATTCGAGCGAGGGGGGTGCTTGACTGGAGGCACGTGCCGTTGCCTGGGTGTGACGTTTTCGTGCTGCATGCGCCGCCGCATCGCATTGTATGGCATCCGTACCTTGCAGCAGCCGGCGCCGCCGGCACAAAAAGCCCCTCCAGATAGCCCCTAGCCCGCTAATCTAGCCCCAGCAGTGTCCATGCATTCATGGCCCCTGCAACCGCGGCTCACGGTGCGCACGGCACGCACGGCTTACGCGGCAAACCGCGGCGCACGGCGCACGGCACACGCGGCACACGCGGCACACACGGCGAAAGGCACGCACCGTGGATCTGGCTGTTGGGCGTCCAGGTGGTGAACACGAAGTCGGGGCTGTTGAGGCGCGGCGCGCCCGCCACCAGCAGCACCGTCACGCACAGCGCCAGCGTGGCCACCGCGTGCCAGAACAGCGAGGTGGTGGCGAGGTAGGAGGTCACGTGGATGGACAGGGAGTTGAGCACCGCGTGCGTCTGTGGCGTGGCGTGGCGGGCCGTACGTGTACAGAGAGCATGGAAGGAATGATTAAGGAGGCGTGTGATCAAAGGGTCCGGCAGGGTAAAAGGGGGATGGGGCACACGCATTGCGGGTCCGTGGTGGAGCAGACGAGGGCCCACGGTTGGTGCTGGTTTGCCACGTCGGGCCTGTTGTATGTTGTTGACACGCCTGCATTGGCCGCGCGCAACGCCCGCACTACGTACGGTCATGTCCACCCGCACTCCGGCCTCACAGCCACACGCACGCAGTCCTCCCCATGCCGCTACAGCAGCAGTATGGCTGCAGCTGCATCCACCCACCCAGTGTCCCACCCATCAGCAGAGGTGCTCCGCGCAAACACGGCCCGCTACTGCGCACCCACGGCCCTCTACTGCGCACCCATTACCTATGCGCCCCACAGCGCCACCCAGCAGGGTCCCTCCCAGCACCAGAGGCCCCCCGCATCCACCACCGCCCCCCACACCACCCACGGTCCCTCCCAACCACCTCCCCCCGCCCCCCGGCCCCCTTCCCCCCCGCCCCCTTCCCCCGGCCCTCGGCCCCCGGCCCCCGCCTCCTGCACACGTAACCTCACCCCTCACCACTCACTATGCGCCCGCCCTCCCTGCCCAACTTGTTACTAACACACCCTCATGCCGTCACTAACACCTCCCTCCCTCCCTCATGTGTGTGTCGTGCTTTGCCGCGCTGGCCCCCCCTGGCCGCGAACTAACGCCCGCTACTGCCCCCCCCCCGCCGGCCCCCAAGTAACGCCGATGCGGCCCCCTAATAGGCCCGACTGGCGCTCCGGCCAGCCCTCTTTCCACCCGGACTCGCGCGCGCTAGTTTAGGCTTTAGGCTTTATACTTCGGTTCAGTCTCCTCCCGCTCTTGAGCTTTACTTGCGCAACACTGCCCTGCAACCCTCCCGCATGTACGCCTCCGTGACCGGCGCTCACATCACGGCGCCGGCACTGCTCTGGTATCATGCAGGCGAGTATCGCGATTGAATCGCGCAATTCAGCTAACGGGGTGGGTCTGTACGCGCGCGAGCCTGGGACCCTGGGTGCGATCCAAGACTACCGACAACACCGACGACAAGACTCAAGATTCAAGGCTCAAGGGCGCCCGAGACCCACAGGTTAAGGCCACACCACCTCCGCGCTCTGGGTTGGGCTGGTTGGTTTGGGTTCTCTTGGTCGTTTCGCTTTTGGTTTCTGGAATGAACTACCCCCCACACCCACCCACCAGCAGCATGAGCGCCAGCACGCCCAGCACGGCGGTGCGGCTGAGGTGCACGCCGTCCGGGTTAGCGTTGCCGGCCGGCCCGTGGGTGTGCATGAACACGGCCGTGGCCACGCCCTGGGCCAGCGTGTACTCCAGCCCGGCGGTGAAGGCCACCTGTGTGTCCGTCCGCCCATTCAGTCGTGTTGGTAAACGGAAACGGAGAGAATCCATTCAGTCGTGTGTGGTACGCCCATGCGTGGGGGGTTTGTGTTTTGGGGGAGGGGGGCGTTGTGCGGGGACAGTGCGACACCGCTCACAAACTGCTGGTAAGCTTTGCAGGTCGGACTGGGCCGGACGACAAGAAACAGCCCCGGCGGTAGGCTGATGGCTGGAATGCACTGCACACTCGTTCCGATTAAACCCCAGGTTGTTCTCCCCACCGCGGAGTCTATCCACTACAATACACGCATCTCGCTTGCCTTCCCCACACCACCGCCCACACCGCCACCTCCCCCCCCCCCCCCCACACACACACACACACGCCACCGCCCACACCGCCTACACTGCGCCCTCGCTCACCTGCCCCAGCAGGTTCAGCCAGCCCGCCACCCAGCACACCAAGGTGCGGTAGCGCCGCGGCGCCAGGCTGAAAGACCTGCAGCAGGGGGCGGCGGTCCAGGGGGTGGGGGGCGCGGCGCGGCGGCAGGCAAGCAAATGCATCGGGGAGCTGCGTGACGTCCCCTGCCTGGGACCTCACTCACTCCACGCGTTTCCTTGGCCCCACCTGCCTGCTGCCTCCAGCCCTCCTTCCTCCGGGACTGACTCAGCTCACAACCGCCCCCCCGCTTCCGGGCGGTTGCCTCTGCTGCTGAGATCCACAGACCGCACTCGGCCCTCCCCACGCTGGCTTTGATACACACCCCTCACCAGTAGTAAATCCCGCCCGAGGTGGGCAGCGCGCTGAGCAGCTCCGCGAGGCACAGCGCCACGACGAGGCTGAAGCAGCTGCACACCACCCAGCCCCACACCACCGCCACCGGCCCGCCGTACGCCATGCCCTGCGTGCCGTACGTGTCTGCACACGGTAGCACGGACGAGGCAGTAGCAACAGCAGTAGCACGGCGCACACAGGGTATGTATGATGAATGTGATTGTACGGCACACGGTAATCAGTGCTAATGTCGGAGAGTGGGATTCGGCCTGGCCCCGTGATGCTGACGCCAGCCCCTTGTCCCTGGGTTGGTGCCTCCTGAAACTGAACGACAAAACCCACCGGCCACGCCTCACACGAACCTCCACCCCCGCCCAGACCTGTACGCAAGCACGCACGCACGTACGCACGCATGCACGCACGGGTACACGCAAACACGCATGCACGGGCACACGCACGCACGCACGCACATACGCAAGCACGCACGGGCACACGCACGGGCACACGCACGCGCTCACCGTTCATGGCAAAGAAGGAGAGCACGCTGGTGCCAATGGCCATGTTGTTAAACATCGTGAACTTGCGCTGCAGCTCCTGCGAAACGGCATGACGTTCAAGTAGTGTTGAGGCGCAGCGCACAGCCTGCCTGTGTGCCAGGGCAAGTCCTTGCTAGTCCTTGACACTTTGCAGGCCCCCGGGCAGCCCCCGGGATTGCAAATTGCAATTGTGTATGTCTACCTGGGGTGGGAGTGGACGACCCCGCCGGGCTGCGGCTTACTTCTGGCGCGCAGTTGCCGTGCCGGCGCCGCACACATGCACACTCTTCAAACGCTCCTTCTCCACTACCCACCCTTGCGGAGCCAGAACGCAGTCACGCCCACACGCACATTGGCACGCACGCACGCAGCAGCACACGCACGCAGGCACACACCTGTCGGTACCCCAGTTGCCAGAGCTTGACCTCATCCCACTTGCCCGCACGCGAGGCCCGCGCCGGTGGCTGGGCGCCGCCCTTTTGGTGCTTCTTGTTCTTAACTGGGCTGTTGCCGCCAAAGTAGGGCGCTGTGAAACTAGAGCCCACAGCCGTGACCGCCTTGAGGCCGGCGCCATGCTGGTGGCTGTGGAGCTGCAGGGTTGGTGTCTGCGGGGCAGGCAGGCAGAGGCAGGGGTGGGCCGTTGGAGCTGGGCGTAAAATCGTAAATGGCAAGGAGCCCGGGAACCCCCGGGGCCCGGCGGGGTCAAGGGGCAGCGCCCAAGCCGGATGGTCAGGGATAAAATCTGTCACAGCTTAAATGGAATAGGTGCATGCAGGAGAGAATCTGAGCTCGGAAGGCTGAGCCCACAGGTAGGGCAGGCGGGCGCAGCGCAACCCGACCGCCGAAAACCCTCGACCGAAACCCTCTTGCGACGTCTGCATTTTTAGTTGCTATGTAACATGCGAGGGCTCTCCAACAGCAGTGTGGTGAAGTAAGCACTTGCCTGCACTGGTTTGGCGTCGCGTTGATGCGCCGCTAACTTTGTCGCGGCGGCCTCCGTCGGGTGCACCGGTTGACCACGCTGAGGCACGGTGACGACGAGTGTTTGAAGGCCGTTAGCCTCAGCAGTTTGGGATCCGGCCATGTGTGCGGTCAAGTCAGCTGAACCGAAGCGGCATCGGTCCACACTCGCCCTGGACTCCGCCAGCGAGCTTAAGCTTTTTCACTGTCATAATGTCAGCTGTCCAAACCCGGACCAGACGCTACGAGGACCCCGGCGCACACGTGGAACCAATTGCATGCGCAAAAGTAAGGCAGCCAGGAACGTCGAACGTCAAAGTAGTATCAACCATCAGACTATGCAAAACACTATTGACTTCTGCGCGTCGGTTTTCTGAGGTTCAGTGGCAAGTAAGACTGTCAGTGCTGCTGGATTGAAGCTTCTTGTCGATCATCGCAACTCCTTTTAAATTTGCAATGGCTAGACTTTACCTGCTGCCCCATTTCTTAAACCCCGCGCATGAGGCCCTGCCGTACAGCCGTGTAGCGCGCAGTCTCCAAGAGAGGGTCCGCAGAGGGTCCACCCAAAAAGCAAATCAAGTGCGGGTAAGGCACGGCTGTGTGAGAGCTCAGGCCACCGCGCTACGTAGAGCCACGAGCTCGGCTCTCCCTGGCTCTGCAAAACCATCAAACAACGCGCTTGTTCCCAGCCTCGGCTCCGCGAGCGCGGAAACAACAGATTGTTTATTTTACAACCAGATACTGCCTGTACAAGCAGAACAAATTGGGAATGCTGCGCACCAGGGGCCAGCGAGCGGTGGGGGTGGGGGGTGGGCGCGGGTGAATCCTGCCACGCACGAACACGCATTTCGGCGGGCGCGACGAGTCCAGGCAAGTCGCGCTGACAAGGTATCTGGCAATCTTATGCGAAAAAGAACCACTGTTACCTTTCAAGCGCTCGAGCATGCACATGTTTACACTTGGGCGCCATGAGGAGCCCGTAGCGTGAGTGATGTCTATTTCAGCGCGCCAATCGCCAATTGTATTACAAGCTAATAAATTGTTGTTAGACCTTCTTGATGTGGCATTCATAATCTATATCACGTATCCCACTCCGTCCCTGGCCAGTGGCAACCTGCGAGAGCAAGCCGCTCTCAAGACCTCGCGCGATGGCTAGCCATAGAGCGCTAGTCCTTCTAGCTCTATTAGGAGCGATATATCTTGCAGAAGGCGCAGCAAGGCGAAAAAGTCCCCCGCCATCGCCTCCGTCCCCGCCCCCGCCAGCGCGGCCGCGGGTGGCTCCAGGCTCCAAGCCCAACATCATTCTTCTGCTAACAGATGACCAGGTAAATAAACTAAGCTTTCGCCTCAGCACTAAACCGCTGACGGTGTAGCGTGAAGGTTACGGCTTCGCGGCAGGTGGTCGTGCCGGGCGGGCGCGACTGACGCAGTCGCATGATTCTTCACTCCCAACCCAATCACTCTCCACCCCATCTTGCAGGACTACGTTATGAACTCGACGCACCCTTACTACATGCCCATGCTGCACAAGCACCTGCGTCTGCAGGGTGGGTCAAGCAGCGCGGGAGGGGCAGGGCAGGGCAGCGTGGTGGGAGCCAGCAGTTGGCAGGGTGCCAAGCAGGATGCCAAGCAGGGTTTGGGAAACGCGTGGCCGACTTGGGTGGAGCGTTGGGCAACTTTGCGCGCACAACCAGAAGAGCCCTCAGCATAGCTGAGGACTCGCCATGTCAAGCGATCATGATTTCACGCAGCGAATGCGCCCGCCCCGACACGCCCAGGCACGGAGTTGCCCCACTTCGTGACCAGCGTGGGCAACTGCTGCCCCAGTCGCACCGTGCTGCTGACGGGGCGCCATTGCCACAACAGCAACCTAACGGCCAACGACCCGCCCCACGGTGAGGGGCTCCCCCCATAGGCACCAACTTGCTGAGGGAGGTTGGGGGCTGGGGAATGGTCCGAGCTTTACCGCGGCTGGTGCTGGTGCTGGTGCTGGTGCAGGTGCAGAATGAGCGTGTGTGCGGAATCAGCTAGCGGGAGCCGCCTGTCTGGGGGAATCGGGTGGCAGGGTTTGCACGCAAGAACGATCACAGAAGCTTGCAACAGCCGCATTTACCACGGAACCCACACGACTCGCCATGGTGCAGGCGGCTACGCTGGCTTCAAGACCAAGAAGCTGGACAAGAGCTACCTGCCGCTGTGGCTGCAGGTGCGGGGTGTGTGGGGGTTCCCAGTCCAAGCTAAACCAAATCTAATGCATTATGGGAGGCGTGTGTGTGCGAAGATGTGCTGGGCGCATCCAGTACCGTGTTGGGGCAGGGAGCGAAGGGGAGTCGGCTCAGGGGGCAGCAACCGCGTCACTGTTTAGGGAGCGTGGCAGGCCTGTGCGTGAGCGATGTGCGCCCAACTCCCACGCCCAACTGCGAAGTACCCAACCTCGGGAACGGGCACCCAGGTTTCCCAAACCGGCAAACAGCTCAACCTCCCCAACTCCCAACCTCTCCCACAACACACAGGCCGCCGGCTACAACACATACTGGGTGGGCAAGGCGCTCAATGGCTTCAGCACCTTCATGGCCGACAAGTGGGTTGGTTGGGGCAGTTGGCGGTTGGCATTGGTGGCTGCAGCTGGGGCACGTGCGTCGCGTCGCAGTGGTAGTAGCAGCAGTAGCAACAGCAAAGGGGTGGAGGCCTTGTAGCTCGTGTCGCATCGCACGGGGAGGGGGGAAAGGAAGGGCCGCCACACGGTGGGCTTATGGTTGTGCGGGGGTGCTGGAGAGGCGGGTGGGGCCCTCCAGGGGCGGCAGTGGCACGAGGGCGCGAGCTCTGCTGTGCGACTGTGATGGAGCGCGTGTCGCGACACGTGTGCACGCGCCCGCTTCAGCGCGAGTGTGTTCCCCCGACGGCGCGTGTGCGAATGCAGGTACGGCTGCTTGCCGGGATGGGACCACCTCATGCCCAGTGTGGGGCCGCCCACGCTGGCGGACGTTGACGAGTTCCAGGTGGGTGGGTAGCCATCCATGCGGCCGGTGTGGGTGCGCAGTTCATTCCAATCCCCAATTTTGACCATTTTGACCCAGAACCCAGAATCCAGGGGTGGCTCCAAGCTGGCGACACACGCGCACTTTCTGGCCATCTCGAGCACACACACGCGCGCACACAACCAACCACAACGCGCCACACGCCCGCTCGCGACCACGCCGCGCCACACCCACCACACCCGCACCACCACGCCACGCCGTACCGCACAGGCCGGCCTGGCGCAGCGCCCGCCCGTGTACCTTAAGTACTACTACACCAACTGCCAGTACCACGAGCGCAAGGTCGGCCTGCCCGACGACAACCTGTTTGAGCGCGCGCACTCGCTGATCGAGTGAGTGGCAGGCAGGGTTGGCGGGGCGGGGCGGGGTGGGGCGGGGCGGGGCGGTGGGAGGAGGAGGAGGAGGAGGAGGAGGAGGAGGAGGAGGAGGAGGAGGAGCAGGAGGAGGAGGAGAGCTGCTGGAGGGACGGCGCGGGGGGGTGGGTACCGTACTTGGAAGCACTCTTCCTGGAGCGTGGCTGGAGGCACTAGCGTGCTCGGGCCAGGATCTGGAGAGGAGAGGACGCTCAGGGTTCAGGCCAGCAGGGAATTCAGAAAGCGTGCGCGATGATGGCACGCGGCGCCGTAGCGGAAGGCGGAACCACGCCGCGCATGCACCAGGGCTGTGCTGGGGCGCGCAGCGAGTGCTCCGCTGCATCCACTCACCTGGTCGCTCCGTACCTCCGCCTCTCTGCTTGAGGCCAAACCCTTAAAAGCCCTGCCCTGTTCCACGCCCCGCACCAAACAACGCTTTCCTGCTTCTGCTACATTCAGGGACTCGGTCGACTCGGGGAACCCCTTTTTCCTCAAGCTGTCGGTGTCTGCGCCGCACGACGGCCCCGTGGACGGCCTGCCGCGCATCGCGGACCGCTTCCTGAGCGCCTTCCCCGGGCTCAAGGTCCCCCGGGTGGGTGCATGTGTACATTGGGTGGGGTGGGTGGTTGGGGTTGACTTGGTTATGATGGGTGCGCATCCGCATATCGGGGGCACAAGGTTGGCGAAGAGCTGCGTTGCGGCCCGGCTGCTGTGGTGGGCCGGTGCGTGGCCCGCTGTAGTGGGTGTGCAGGCGCGGGCGCACGTGCGCCGCGCGGGTGGGCTGCTTGCCTGCCGTGGCCCGTGTCCGCCCCGTGTGTGAAGGACGCCCTCTGTCCGGGCCATGCACCCACCCACCCAACCAACCAACCAACAACTTAACAACGAATCAACCGCCGCAGGGTCCCAACTATGGCAAGCCCATCGACGACCGCTTCGGCATGAGCAAGCAGCGGCCGCTGTGGTGGGACCCGGCCGACTCGGACATCCGCTACCGCGCTCGCGCGCAGTCGATGCTGGCCATTGATGAGCACCTGGACAAGCTGGGTGGGTGGTGGTGGTGCACGGCTTGGGATGGAATCTCGGATAACGGAATAAGGCAGGGGAGCAGTCGGTCGGTATGTGGCACTAGCATAGCATCCCAACCTGTCCTGCCAGGACTTCACTGCCTCACACGGGAATTTGTTTTGCAGTGACCAAGCTGGAGTGCCTGGGCATCCTGAACAACACCTACATCATCTACACCTCGGACAACGGCTTCAAGCTAGGCCAGCACAACATCCCGCAGGAGAAGTGGACCTACTTCGAGGAGGACGTGTGAGTACGGCTGTGTGCGTGTGTGTGTGTGTGTGTGTGTGTTAACAAAGACAAGTGTTCCCCTGACGTCAGGGGAAAGGGGCTCAGGGGCTAACGAAGGAAACAACACAAACAGGGGGGAGCGTACGGCTGTGAGGGTGGGTGCATGTGTGTAACTTTGTGCCTGTGTATGTGCATGCATTGGACACACGACCGCGGAGTGCAAACCTATTGGCCATTCCGATCGGCGCTGTGCTGTGTTGCGCGCGAGCGAGTGAGCGCCGCTTTTTCACTGAGCTCTGCTTCTTTCGCTCTGACCGACTGACGAGCGCCGCGTCCCTGAATCGCCACCCCCCCCCCCCCCACACACACACACCGCAGCGCGCTGCCCTTCTTCATCCGCGGCCCGGGCGTGCCGCGCGGCGCCTACGCCAACACGCTGCAGGCCGCCATGGTCGACGTCACCGCCACCATCCTCAACCTGGCCGGCGCGGCGCCGCCCGCCGGCGCGCACCCCGTGGACGGCGCGCCGCTACCGCTGGACCTGCTCCGCAACCTGCACCCGCAGCCTAACAGCCCCTTCTACAACTACAGCGGCGCCTACTGGGACGCGCCCGCCGGCACCGTCAACATGCTCAAACCGCCCGCCACCGACGCCGCCACGTGCGCGCGCAGCCCGCGCCCGCCGCCCATGCCGCCACTGCCGCCCAGCCCGCCGCCCTGCAAGGGCAGCAAGTGCAAGCCCGTTGACGTTGGCTCGGACGACGACGACTCGGAGGATGGGCTGCTGACGCGCCTGGCGTCGTATGACGAGGGCGCTGGGTCGGGCGACGCGGGCGGCGGCGCGGCGGCCGGCCGCCGCATGCTGCGCGACGGGGAGGGGGAGGCGGAGGCGGAGGCGGACGAGCTGCGGCGGCAGGTGGCGGAGGCGACCATGGTGATGGAGCTGGAGGAGGAGGCCGCGGAGGAGCGCGAGCGGCGCGCGCTGCAGGCGGCGGGCTCGGCGTCCGGCCGCATCTCCACCTGGTCAAACATGTGAGCGGGGGTGGGGGGGGGGGTGTGGTTACCAGCCCAAACTAAACCAATCAACTAAACCAAAAAGGGGGGGTTTGGGGGGGGGGGCCGCAGCGCTGTGGGGATGGTCAGGGCATGTCAGGGGTTTTCAGGGTACGGTATGTGGGGAGTCCTGCCTGGCTGGTGCATAGCGCCGAGATGCGGGGGCTTTGGCGCTGTATCGCCTCTTGAACTCCCCTCTTACCCACCCCTCTCACCCATCCCACACCCGCAGGGCGCTGATCGAGCAGTGGAAGTACGGCAAGCTGTGGCGCGGCAAGGACTACCGCGTCGTCCGCGCCTGCATGCCGCCCAACGCCACCATCGCCGCCAGCGCCGCCGGCAGCAAGCGCGGCGGCAACGTCTGCTACAAGTGAGGGGGCGGGCGTGGGTGTGCGTGTCTCGCCGGGCACTGTGTCATATTCCAGGCATTTGCAGGCGGCAAACGTCGCCAGAGGCAGCGCTCCCTTCACCTCTGCTTTGTTTCTCGCGGGCTGCCAACGGCATGTCAACCGCGAACGATGCATGACCCTGACCAGCCTGCTGATTTGTTTTCGCACCCACCATCGCGACCCACCATCGCCACCATCGCACACAGGTACGTGGTGTTTTGCAACATCGAGCGTGCGTACGGCAGCCTGCGCCTCAACCAGCTGTTCAACCTCAGCAACGACGAGGCCGAGGTCAACGACCTGCTGTGAGTACAAATCGATGTTTGCGAGTGTTGAAGTTTGGGGATGCAGCGGGACAAGATATGCACACAAGCATGCAACGTGTGCCTAGCGGCGTGCGTCCTGGGCTGCATGGTGCCACTTTGCTTGGCCTTCCCTTGCACTGTTAGGTTCAGCGCGCCGCTCTTAACAGTTCGGACACGCGCCCTTTTTTTGGACACGCGCAGGCTGAAGAAGCCCCTGCCCGCCGGCACGCAGCGGCTAGTTGACCGGCTGGACGCGGCGTTGACCGTGCTGAGCTACTGCTCTGGATCCAGCTGCGCGCAGCCCTTCACCCGGATCCACCCCGACGGCTCCGTGGTCAACCTGGCCGAGGCCATGGATCCCAAGTACGACAGCCTGTACGCCGGGTTCAAGAAGCTGGACTTCTACCGCTGCGCAGGTGAGCGTGTGCGGCATTGCTGGCTGCGTTGGCGTGTGGCGTTGCTAGCTGCATGCGCCACGCATCACTGTTCGACCGGTGCTCTGCTCGAATGTGAAGCGTGTCACGGGCCCTGCGAGTCAGGCGGGGAGTTTTCCTGGCGTGTGTGTGGTGTGTGGCCTCTGACACGCCTCCCCCCCCCACCCCCCGTGTGCCCTAACTTTCCTCTCGGCGCGTCACAGAGTACTATGACCCTGCCAACGAAATCCCGGACTCGCGCCTTGTGCCGGAGGATTGGACGCTGCCGGGCCGCGCGCCGCCGCCGCGCCCGCCCACCAGCACGCTAGACCCTTACACGCCCTTTGAGAAGCCGCCCAAGAAGGGCGGCGGCAAGAAGGGCAAGAAGGGCATGTAGTGATTCCCCTTGTCGTACGGCTATTAAGAAAGACTTTGTGACTTCACATGGGTTGTAGTTATTGCGCGCCCACGCGATTCCATTTGTCGATTCTTATGACATGCGGGCCCCAGGGGCACCGCAAGGGGGCACCGGGGCTTATTACCGTCATGGCGGCATGTCTGTTACCGTGATTGCCTCATGAATTCCGCACTTCACGCCTCTATATCAATGTTATGTGCGTCTAAGAATTTTCTGAACGAATGAAACGGAATGAAGGTGGGGGGACACAGGGCGCAGACTCGCAGAGTTGTAGGGCACATTCAGTTGCACGCTAACACATGCGGGGGAAGGGGGCCCAGTGCCGGACCACTACTGCTGCCAAAGCAGACATGCTAGGTGGTGAATGCCAGGACATTTGCCCTGCACAGGCCGGTCGTGGCCCGTCACTGTAATGTTGAGGCGCTCGGAGGTATCTGGTGGTATGCTGCATCATGGCGCAGCCTGCCACAGGTGATCAGCGAAGCATGGGCAGCATGAGTCCACACAGTATTATAGCTACACAATGCATTGAAACCTCTGTTCATAGACCAAGACCGCCGCGCCTGACAGGGCGCAAATGACACGTGACATCGTTTATGAACTGCAAACTTGTCTACGAACGCTGGTGCGTCAAGTCCTAATGTGACATTTCACACAGATTTGCCAGCATGGCTGCAGCGGATAAGTTTGCATTGTTTGAGGCTGACGGATGGCAGCACGACTTTGCCTATGTGCGCACGTTGGGCAACCTACTGCTGGGGCCCAACCCGATAGAGCCAAGCGCACAGCAGGTGAGCCCTGACACGGGGGGCCGGGCGAGGACAGGAACGGCGATTGCTGACACGCTTTCCCTCTCCCGCGCCTTCCTAATGCCGCCATCCTCCTCCCCGATGTGCAGCTTAAACGCGTGTGCTTAGTGTGCTCCGACCTGCAAAACAACTGCACCGACGACAATGGCTCTGACGACGAAGGGGAGGCGTCCACTAGCCAACCGTCGCTGTGGCAGTTGGTGGGCACGCAGGCCTGGCCCGGCCTGATTGCCCTGTACAGTCTGGTGCTCCGAAAGGGGGCCGCAGCCGAAGCAGTGGTGGCGCAGCAGGCCCTCGCATCCTGCAGCCCCAGACCCCGCACCGAGAATGAAGTTGTTTGCGTGTACCTGAGTGGGGCCCTGACAAAGCAGCTGGGGGCGCTCTTCGCTCAGCAGGTGGAGCGGCTGCAATCAAGTCCGGTGGCAGCGGCGGGTGCCCAGCCGCAGTCGCGTGCCGTTGATAGTGCCGGCAGCGCCCCACACATGAGGCCGGAGAGCAGCTTATGGGGCTCGCGTCCGCGCTGGCACAGGCACACGTGCTGCGCCTGTGGGCGCGGCGCTGTGCGGACTTCACGCAGCAGCTAGAGACCAACTTCGGCGAGCTCTCGGAGCTCCTGCTGCTGACCGAGCAGCGGCAGCGGCAGGGGAAGCAGCAGCAGCAGCAGCAGCAACAGCAGGGGGACCCGCCTACCAGCGGCGGGCGTGGGATTGGGTGCTGCGCCAATAATGAGGGCAGCGGCCCGGATCCGGATCCCGATCCGGATCCGGCCATCGTGCAACAGGAAGGGCCGCAGTGGCAGACGCGGGACCTGGGAGACCGGCTGCTCGAGGTCTCGGGTGCCTGTTGCCGGCAGCTGAGCAGCGAGCGCAGAATCAAGGCCATCGACCGCGACATCGTTTCCCTACGCGATGTGATGCGTGCCGTGCTGCGACTAAGTGACGTCGGCGGCGGCGGCTCCCCGGGTAGTGGTTGCAGCAGCAGCAGCAGCGGCAGCAGCGAAATGGCCGAAACGGAGGACAGTCGTCAACCGACCACCGCCACCGCCGCCGCCGCCGGCGCCGCCTTCTACCAGGAGCTTGTGGACAGCGGCGTGCTGGAGTGGGCGGCGCGGTGCGTGCTGGTGACGGCGGCGGCGACAGGGCCCTACGCGCCGCACACGGAATCATTTCTGGCTGAACGCTTGCAGGAGCGACTGGCCGGTACTCCGCGCGCACAGCTGGTGGTTCGGGCAAGCTCACTAGTCAGCGTAGTTTCTCGCTGGACAGGCCACCTGATGTACGGGCTGTGCGTACCAGATGGATTGCGGCGCGATGGCAGCAGTACTGCCGCCGCCGCCCGCCTGCCGCTGGCGCGCGCGCTGGCGTCGGGGCGGCTGCCCTGCCTGTCGCACCTGCTGTCCACGCACCTGGTGGGCATGTGCGTGGCGCTGGACGGCGGGCCCGACTACGGCCTGCCCTGCCTCACCGAGCGCTGGCGGGCTATGGTCGAGGCAGCGGCTGCGGACCACACAGCCGGGCCCGGCGGTACCATCGGCAAACGGCCCGTGGAGGAGCAGGTGGCGTTTGTGCTGCAGCAGCAGCAAGCGGGCGACGCGGCACTTGCTGCGGCTGCGGCTCCGGCCACAGAGGCGCGCTGCAGCGGGCCCCGCGGCTGGCTAGCTGCCGCCACAGCGCTCATGCCAGACCAGGTGAAGCTGCAATGGCCGGGCGGCGAGGAGGCGACAGGGGGCGAGCCTGCCAACAGCCCGTGCCCTGTCATCCACAGCGTAGTCATAAGAGAGGCCGGTGATGTGCTGTTGTTTTGGGCAGAGGTCCTGGCGGCTGCTGCCGCTGCACCGCTGGCGGCGGCGGAGGCTCGCGAGAAGGGCGGCGGCGGAGGCGCCGTGCCAGCGGCGCCCAAGGCCGCCGCCGACGCGAGCGCAGCCAGCGGGTCGCAGGACGGGGACGTGCCTTGGCCAGGGTGTGTGGGTGGTTGCGGGGACAGCAGGGCGGGAGGCGTCGGCAACAGCAGGGCTAGCCTACTGCGGCACAGGGTGCAAAGGGCGCTGCTGGCGAGTGGCCGGCTGCAGCAGCTGCAGCAGCAGCAGATTCACGCGCAGGCGGCGGCGGCAGCGGGGCCTAGCGACGGGCCGCCACCGCCACTGCCACCGCCACCGCCACAGGCCCAGACCACGCCCAGCCCGAAGCAAGAGGAGCAGGGATGCGCGCAGCAGCAGGCCGTGGCGCGGCTGGAGGCGCTGGCTGCGGCGTGCCGCGCGGCGCCGCCGCTCAACACGGCCGCGACGGTGGCGGTGTGCATGCGGCTGGTGGCGGCGGCGGCGGAGGCGGAGGGCGGGGCGATCTACACGGACAACCCGCCAGAGCTCCAGGACAGGAGCAATAAGCGGCAGGCGCTTACAGAGCTGGTGGCGCGCAGTGCTCGGGACCTTGGGGCAGCAGTAATGGCGGCGCACCCGCCAGGGCGGCGGCTGCTGCGGCGGCGGCGGGTGCAAGCAGCAGCAGCAGCACCCAGCAGCAGCGCCGCCGGCACGGCGCCGAACGGCATCCCGGCGGCCGCGGCGGCAGCAACGACGGCGGAAGAGAGGCATGCAGCAGCACCGTCGGCGGCGCCCGCTGCTGCGTCAGCTGCTGCCATAGACCAGCAGGGGATGCCGCCGCGCGCTGAGGAGGGCGCCGTGCCATGCGGCAGCGGCAGCGGCAGTAGCGGCAGTAGCAGCAATGGCGGCAGCGGCGGTGCCTTCGCGTGGCCGCCGCCACTCCTGGAGCGGGGCTGTGTCGAGGTGATGGCGCACGCGGCCCTGCAGTGCTGTAGGGCGGCGCTCCTGGATTTGACCATGCAGCCAGCAGCCGCAGCCGCGGCGGACCCAGCTACAGCTAGTGCTACAGCTAGTGCTACAGCTCTCGCAGCGGCCTCTATTCTCTGCACATCGGCCAAACAGGCCGCGGCGCAGCAGCAGGAGGCAGCGGGGCGGCTGTGGCGGCTGTGGTGGGGCGCGGCGCTGGGCTGGGTGCAGCTGGCGGCGCCGCCGGGGGCCGCGGATGGCGGGTTGGAATCTGGGGATGCAGGAGAGGGGCGGGCGGGGGGGCGGAGTTGTCGCTGGCTATGGCACCAGGTGACTGAAATTATGACGCCGCCGCCGCCGGCGCCGCCGCTGCCGCCGGAGGTGCTGACGGCGTCCACGTCAGCGTCAGCGTCGGCGTCCACGTCGGCGTCCACGTCGGCGTCCACGTCGGCGTCCACGTCGGCGTCCACGTTGGCGTCCACGTCGGCGTCCACGTTGGCGTCCACGTTGGCGTCCACGTCGGCGTCCACGTCGGCGTCGGCTGGACTTGCTGCTGCGGGTGCCACCGACTCGGGGGTGGTCGCAGCGGCCCCCGACGCAGCAGCACCCTCAGCCCCGCTCCCGGCCGCCGTGACGGGTAAGCAGCCGACGCACTTTGGGGTGCGGCTGACGGCTCATGCGCTCGCGGCTCATGCGCTGACTCACGTAAGGTGCCAGGTCTGTTGGCGTGTGATGTAGAGGTGGTGCGCTGGCTGGTCGCAGGGCGGGTGGCAGCGCCGCCAGCGCCGGGCGCCGCCACGCCAGCGGCGGCGGCGCCACCGGCGGCGGCGGCGGCGGCGGCCCCGTGGCTGCGCGGAGCGGTGGAGGCGGGCTGGGTGCCGGTGCTGGAGAGCATGATCCGCCGCCTGCCCGTGAGTGCGTGTCAATCGTGATCTCGCCTGCTGCGATTTGCTTGTTTTATTTGTGGGGGCTAGAGGCTGTGTGTGCGGCCCGCAGGTAGGTGGGGCTACGGGGGGCAGCAACATTGTGGGTGCAACACGTGAGCAACATGACGGTCGTTACGAATGTGCACGTGGCACCTGAGCACCTGACACATGGCCATGCCTGGGCAGCCAACCGCTGTACACCAACCGTCGTGCGGTTTCCGACATCCGTGTCAATTACGGTAGTAAGTGATGATTACGGTATGATTCCCGGCCGCCCTTGCCGCGCCCCCCTCGCTCCCTCAGCCGCTGATCCCGTGGGTGCGCGCGTTTGCCTTCGGCGCGGATTGTCCCATCCTGCCGCTCGCACTGGACCACAGCCCCCGGCAGCTGGCGTCGCTGATGTGGACGCTGGCCAAGCAGCTGCGGCGGCGCCGATGCGATCTGGAGCGGCGCTCAGACATGCTGGTCGGGTCACCCGAGGTGGGGAGTGTGGCGACGTACAAGCAGGAGGTGGCGCTGGAACAGCTAAATGCGGAGTCGGCGCTCGTCGACGGCATGCGAGTGATGGAGGCGCTCCGGCCTGCGCTCGCACCGCAGCTGGCGGCGCTGGCGGCGGCGGCGGCGGCGGCGGCTGAGGCGGCAGCTGCGCAGGCGGCGGCGGCGGCTGCTGGGGGCCGTGGGGGCCAGCACACGGGCGCCGCTGGCGGCAGCAGCCGGGGCAGCACCGGGCTTGCCTTGCGGTCCGCCGATGCAGCAGCGGCGCCGGCGGGTGCAGCGGACGATGTGGGGAGCGGCATCGGCAGTCGCATAGCCAGGCCGGAGGAACAAGCAGGCCGCTCGTCGGCGGCACAGGCTGCGGCGCCGGCGCTGGCGCTGGTGCGCGAGATGGTAGCGTTCCTGCAGAGCTACAGCCGCCGGTACTGGCTGCTGGGACTGCCCACCACAGATGCCTCCTTAGTCGCAACGTTGAGCGTGGTGGTCAAGCTTCTGACAGATGCTTTCGCCGCGTGTAGCGCTCTGCATAGTCATCAGGCCGGCAGTGGGGACGGCGGCAGTAGCAGCAGCAGCAGCAGCAGCAGCAGCAATAGCGCTAACAGCAGGCTCGGCAGCTGCCGGGAATTTGTGGCGAGGCAAATGGATCTGGCGGCAGCCATCCAGGCGTGCGTAGCGCTGGTAGGACAGGTGCCGTCCGCCGGCATGGGCGGCGGTGGCGGCAGCGGTGGCGGCAGCGCACCTCCGGCGGCAGGTGTTTCACCCGGCCTCGTGTGCGCAGGCCTGCTGTGTGCGGCATTGTCGCTGGCGAAGCATGACCCCGCGCTGCTGCTGTGGGCGCTCAGCGCGGACGGCGGCCCTGATAACGGCAGCGGCAAGGGCGGCGGCAGTAGCAGCAACAGCAGCAGCAGGAGTGGCAGTAGCAGGGGTGGCGGCAGCAGCAAGGGTGGCAGTAGCAGCAGCGGCGGTGGTGCAGATGGAGGCGGCGGGAGTCGCACGGGGCGGCGCAAGCTACTGCCGCGGGTGCTGCGGGATGCGAAAGCGCTGCGCGGCCATGGCCATCAGATTGCGGAGGTCGTGGGCGTCTTGGAGGAAATGCTTGCGGATGTGGAGCTGCAGCCTCCGGTACCAGGTGCGGTAGGTACCCCTTGGCTGGGCACGGCGGAGGCGCTGGCGGAGGCGCTGGCGGCTGGCGGCTGTGCGCCCGCGCCCGTGTGCGCCAACCCGGACTGCGTCAACATGCAGGGCCCCAGCGAGCTCGGGCTGCGGCTACCGGTGCGCTGCCGCGGCTGCGGCCCGGGCCCGGGCTCGGCGCGGTACTGCGGGCGAGAGTGCGCGGAGGAGCACTGGCGGGCGGGGCACGCGGTGCTGTGCCGCGGCGCGGCGGCTGGATGAGGGCGAATTGGCACAGCACCAGCATAGATGGAGATGGCGGCAGTGGCGCTTGGGCAGCCGGGGCTGTCGGTATCCCTGGTTTACAATGGATGCAGGGTGTGCCCACTGGGGTGTGCCCTTGCGCTTGACCAGGGCACGAACACGGGCGGCTTGAGGAGGCAGTTGCGTGGCGTGGCGGTGAGGGTTGTCATCAGGGGAGATGACTCTTCCCTGGTTGTCATGATGGCGCAATTCTAAACGACACGATTCGGGGACAAGTGATCCAAACGCATTAGCATCAGCAGGCACAGGCACGCACACAGAGACCACATCTCATGTGTGTCATGTGTGGGGCGCGTGGGATGTGAGGTGAGGAGAGGAGCTGCTGAGGAGGTGAGGCGTTGCATCCAGCCCGCATTGGAGTCCTCAGGGTTCGTGGTGGTCTTCGGTGAACGTGGCTGAGTGGCCCTCCAACCAGCTACCGACGTCGGTACAGTAACAGCGCGTTTCTCTTGTTTCTGATCCCAATGCCTTGCTTTGGATATATGGGGGGCTTCGGACACTGCCAGCGGGAACTTGCCTTCTTGCCCCTTGCCAACTTCATGAGTGGCTGAGTGGCGTTCATGCGGCAGGTTGGTTCTACATTCTGAAGGACCTGCAGCTGCAACTGCAGGCATATTCATTCATACGGTACGGGCCCCCTAACTGTCGAATGCCAAACAAACCAATACCCTATGGTAATGCCTCCGTCCTAATGCATGGTGGCACTGTGGCAGTGCTTCAGTCCTGCAATCAGTGCAATGCCACCATCCATGTGCTGGACAGGTGGGGCAGCACGAAGGAATGCATGGGAGTGCTGTAAGGAGAAGAGTCAGGACCCACCCCAAGCAGTCCCCCAAAGTTCCGCAACTCCGCAAGCCACTTATTAACATGTCGCAGCTGCGGCTGCAGCCAGACGAGCAGCAATCAGCCACGGGCGGCGGCAACACCGCCGCGGCCAGCGCTGCCGCGGCCATCAACCCGCGGGTCGCGCAGGGCATCTCCGGGCTGTTCGGCCGACCCCAGCTCGCGGACTGCCTCCTGGTGTTCCAGCTGGAACCGGAGTGCCCGCCGACGGCGCCCCAGGCTGCGGCTGCTGCTGCAGCGGCTGCGGCGGCTGCGGCTGAGCCGGCCGAAGCGGCGCCAGGCTGCTCCTCCTCGGGCGGCGGTGAAGGGGCCGTTGCCGCGGCCGCGGCCGCGCCGCCGCGGCCGCGGCGCTGCGGCGAGCCGCTGCCTGCACACGCCTTTGTGCTGCGGTTCGCGTCCGACAAGGTCGCGGCTCAGGTACGTGGGGGAGGGGGGGCCGGAGGACGGGGACCGCGGGCGGGCGACGCGAACCTTTGCAAAGGCGAGCGAGAGGTCGCGGGTTTGCTTTTACAGCGTCCCGGGGTTGGCCCGAGTGCCTTGGCCCCTCTCGTGCTGCCTTGCCAGTCCTTTTCACACCTCTTCTTCCTCCTCCGCTTTATTACTGTCCTCTCGCCCCCAGCTGGACTGGCCGCTGCGTGCCGGTGGAAGTAGCACTGACTGCGCCAGCCCCAGCAGCCGCCCCTGCAAGCGGGCGCGCACATCAGCACCCACCGCTGCAGCTTGCGGCGCTGCTGCTGCTAGCGCACCCCCTGGAGCCGCGAATAGCCCACCTGGCGCACATGCTACAGCTGCGGCTCCTGCTACAGCTGCTGATTAACAGCAGCAGCAGCAGCAGCAGCAGCAGCTGCTGCCGCTGCCGGAGGTGCAGCTGACGCTGGGCCGTGAGGAGGAGCTGCCGGCGGCGCTGGCCGCAATTAAGTTTGCCTACACGGGCCGCGTGGAGGTGGGCAGCGTCCGCGAGGCGCTGGCAGTGCTGCAGCAGGCGGCGTACCTGCAGATGGAGGGCTGCGCAGCGGCGTGCCTGGCGGCGGTAAAGGGCATGCTCAAAGCCTCTGACACCACGGGCGGCGGCGGCGGCACAGAGAACCGCAAGCCGCCCGTGCTGGAATTCTTCAGCTGCACGCACCTGTGGCCCGATCCGGGGCACGAGCCGGCATTTGCGGCGCTGCTGACGGAGGCCAAGCGGCGGCTGGTGGCGCACTTTGGTGACGCGCTGGCGGTGCTGAACAACAAGGCGCTGTATGAGCAGATGCGGGTGCTGCCTGCTGTGGGCCTGGAGGCTCTGCTGGAGTCGGACGACTTTGGCACCGACAGCGAGAGCAGCGTGGTGCTGGTGCTTCTGGAGTGAGTGGCTGGGGCTGGGTCCGAAATATTGTGTGCGGCCGTTGTGCAGGATTGCAGCGATAGGTTGCTAGAGGGGTGACGGATGAGCCACCGACTAAGAGCGTTACGTGCGTCTCTCTCGACCTCGCTCATCCTTGCCTTGCGCTTGCTTGGTTTGCATGCCGCTTGCCCGGGTTGGTGGCAAGATGACGTACGCGGCCCTAGGCCGCCTAGCTCAGGGCCTGGCGTGCCTCCTTAGCGGTGGATGACTTCATCTCGTCTTCCTAGCTTGCCCTGCCCCCGCCGCTGCCCTGCTGACAGGTGGATGGACCTCAACCACAGCACCACAGACGCAGAAGGCCGCCGGCGCCTGAGTGGGCTGCTGCGGCTGGCGCAGTGCAGCCGCACGTACCTGAGCTGGGTGCTGCCCCTGCTTGCCACGCGTCAGGCGGCGCCGCCGGCCGGCAGGCCGCCCCCTTTCTTGGCGATCTCGACGGCGGACGCCTCGTTCCTAACCACATACGGCCTCTCCACGTCTGCTGAGGAGCGGATGGTTATGGCGAGCGACAGCAAGGGGCGGGGGCGCCCCGACTGCCGGATTCCGGGCTGGCCGGCCGCTTGGCTGAGCCCCAAGCGGCGCCGCCAGTGCCTGCCGGCAGAGGGGCGGACGTTTGCCTTCGGCGCGAGTCTGGACGACCTGCAGCACTCCTTTGGTAGCCTTCAGCCCGGCGCCATAAGCGAACTCTTCCTACAGTGCCTGGCGAACAGCCGCGAAACCACCGTCTTGACAGCGCACGGTATGCAGTGGAGGCTTTGCCTCCAATGGCAACACGGCTCAGCGGAAGCGGGCGTCTACCTGCAGCCAGAGGTGCCGCCAGGGCTCATGTATGCAGCCGCGCTTGCCGCAGCCGCAGATGCTGCACCGGCACTGCCTCCGCTGATGAGTCTGAGTGCGGCCGTGGTAGCTCTGCCCCCGATGCGGCTGTCCGTCAACCGCAACGGCGGCAGTCGTGCCGCATGGTCTGGGAGCTTCTCAGATGGCGAGTTCCTGCGTATCGGCGACGGCCGGGGTTGGGACGCCGTCGTGCGACTCGAGCAAGCGTCCTCCGCTGCACGAGGACCCGGCGGCAACAGCAACGCCAGCTCGAGCAGCAGCAGCACCGTTGCGGCGCTCTGGGCACGCTACTTGCAGGGCGGCGCCCGCCTGACTGTGGACGTGGCGCTCCTGCCGCCGCTGCTCTGAACAGGTGCAGCCATGAAGGTTGTAACATTTGCGGCCACGTAGCACACACTGAATAATACGAGGGGTATGCGTTGAAAACGGGTTGGCCTGTTGGGCTCAGCTGCTCAGGGTTTCCCTGAGCAGATTTATTACTGCGCAGGGTGCCCCTGACGTCGAGCTGTACGTAGTACCGTATTTGGCGTGGAGAGAGCGCAACACCTGGTACAAATCCGGCAAATTTCTACGCGGTAGAAGGAAGATACAGGCGACTCGCACCCTGCTATCATGTGGCTCGCATTCATTGGTTGTGTCTCGCCGCATCTCTCTCTGTCTGTGTCAGTGTTGGCACCGGTTGCATTGCCACACCGGACTGCCGGGCATTCAACCGCATTTTAACATGTCTGTCTTGCCGACGGGTTACGACAAGGACTCGCGTGGAGCGTTGCCCGAAGGGCTGAGGAGGGTGTCAAACCCGTGCCGAACCCGGGAGATGATAAGGAGCCCAGCTGAGCTGATTCTAGACAGCAAATGTTGCTACTTTGCAAATCATCAATACCGATGAGCCCACGAGCAAATCCTCTATAACTGACGAGGACAGCTCTGAGGACAGCTCCCGCCACCGCCAAGCTCTGTCTTCTTTAGGTGTATTATAGAATATGCAAGCACAAACTGCATACGTATAGAATCAATAAATCACATCGAACGCGCCGTTGGAGAATGAAATCCCTTACGGCCTACTTCAAGCCTGTCGACAAAGGGGATGCAGCGGCAGGCTCGGCGATTCAAAGCATTGCGACTGCAAGCGAGCCCAAGGTGCCTGCGGCACCGCGCGAGGAAAACAGGCCCCCGACATCGCGGCCTGCTCCAGCCCCAGTCCCCGCGCTGAAGGCCCAGCGCAGCCAGCCTACAAAGCCTCTAACCAGCGCGAATGGACAGAGCTCAGCGACCCGGAGCGCTGGTCCAGTGCGACCACCCCTCTCGCGTGTGTTCTCGGCGAGCGTGGGCATGAGCCGGGACGCCCTGCTCCAGGAGATGCTGCACGGCGCTCGGCGCAAGGCAGCCGAGCCAAGTCCTGCTGGCACCGCCGCGCAGCTCCGAGACCTGGACGGCAAACAAGCCGCTGCAGGCGCTCCGGCGCGGCCCGCCGGGGCCGCCGCCGCTGGCGCCGGCCTTGCCTTGGCGACAGGCGCGGGTGGCGACAGTGCCGACGCCTCCTCCCCAGCCGATTCAAACCCTCCGGTCAACGGCGCGGGCGAGCTGCAGGAAGCTGCCCTGGCCGGTCAGCGCGAGCGGCCAGCGAAGCGCCCCTGCCTGCAGCTGCAGCGCAGCACGCCGCCCACGTCGTCCTCAGCCCGGGTGCCGTCTCCTCCAACCGCATCGCTAGCAGCAGCAGCAGCACCACCAACACCAGCACCATCACCACCACCACCAGCACCATCACCACCACCACCAGCAGCAGGGGCGCTGGCAGCCGACGGCTTCCCGGTCCCGAGGGAGCATCGTGGGTCGCTGCCGTGCCTGATTGAGGCGCGGAGCCTGGGGCGGCTGCGGCCGCCAGCGCAGCAGGCGCTATGGCTGGAGCGGCGGCCGGCACTCGCGCAGGTGTGTGTGGGGGGGGGGGGGCGGTGGATACAGCTGGGGCTGGGACAGCCGGGGCAGCAACGTTGCTGTGGTTAGTGCCGGCGAGGGCGCTGCAGAGGAGATGTACTGTACTACGATGTCATGGCATAATATTGACGGTGGAGGTTGATGGCTCGGGGTGGGGTGTCAGGGAGAGGCAAGTGAGGATGGTAAGCAAGCGAGCCGGGGGGATCGGACACACGCTACAAAGGACATGGCGTAGGACCGCGGCTGTGGCGCCGCAACCACCCAAAGAAGCAACCCTCGACCTGCCTTGACACGCTTTCACAGGCCGCCGGGTGGGATGCGGCGCTCCGGCAGCGGCTGCCCTCGGTGCTGCACCAGGACGCCATCACGCAGATCGAGCTGTCGGGAGCCGGATCTGGATCCGGCGGGATCCGGCTGGCCGTCGCGCAGGCCAACCAGTGCGTGCGCATCGTGCCGTACGGTGTGCTGCGCGACGCGGCGCTGGAGGCGCGCGCGCGGCGGCGGGAGGCGGCGGAGGCGGTGAGGCGGGGCTGCTGGCGTGGAGGAGGGTTTGGGGCAGCGGCAGGAGAGCGTGCAGGAGGGCGTGCAGGAGGGCGTGCAGGAGGGCGTGCGGCGGATGCCGAGGAGCCTACTTGCGGCATGATTGGTCGCGACGGCGCCGAGCGCTCAGTAAGACATGCTAAGAAAGCAGCGGTTGAATGACTGGCTTCGTTTCTCTGTTTAACAGGCTGATGAGAGTGACGACGAGCGCTCGGACGATGAAGGCGGCGGCGGCGGCGCCAGCCGCCGCCTCGGCACCTCCTCCGCCTCCGCAGTCACCCGCCGCGTCGCGCTGCAGCCCTGGGACGAGCTGGCTCACCGTGGCATCCGCATCGGCGCCTTCTGCTCCTCCACCGCCAGCACAGCAGCAGCACCCTCCAACACAGCACCCTCCAACACAGCAGCTGCAGCAGCAGCAGCAGCACCCTCCAACACAGTAGCGGCGGCCTCCTCGCGCCCGCCGCCCTCCTCCTGCGTGCACACGCTGAGCCTGCGGCAGCACGTGTCGGCGCTGGGCTGGGACCCGCGCCGGCCCGGCCGCCTGGCAGTGGTGGACCGGGCCAGCCCCAACGTGCTGCTGCTGGACCTGGGGGCCAGCCGCCAGGTGGGAGGGGGGCGCGTGGGTGCGAGCGCGCGCGCGCGCGCGCGCGCGTGTGTGTGTGTGTGTGTGTGTGTGTGTGTGTGTGTGTGTGTGTGTGTGTGTGTGTGTGTGCGTGTGTGTGTGTGTGTGTGTGTGTGTGTGTCTGTGTATGTGTGTGTGTGAGCACGTTGGGTGGTTGTGGCGGTGGTGGTGGAGGTGCTGTTCGCTGTGCTGTGGAGGGCGCGAGGGAAGCGGGGCGGCGTGCAGAGCCGCACCGGGTGCTGCATCTGTGCCGCGGCCTTGTCCACGGGCCTCGCCTCCCTGAGCCGTACGTTTACGATGTGCTTAGGCATGATTTTCCTTCTCCAATTGCCTCCTGCCTCTTTGACGCCAGCGTCGACTTGTTTACAACACCCTGCGAACAACAACAATGCTGTGTGCGCGCGAGCAGGACATGGTGCGGTCGCACCTGACGGCGGCGGCGCCCGCCGCCGCCGTGGCCTCCCTGGGCGCCGCCGCCACGGGGGGCCTGGCGGGCGGCGGCGGCGGCGCGGCGGCGCGCAACCTGGTGTACCTGCGCTACCCCCGCGCACTGGACGCGCCGTACAGGTGAGAAAGGAGGGAGGAGCGGACTTGGATGCGGGTAGTGGATGTGGGTCGGGTCTGATTCGCGCCCTGGGGTGAACGGTACGGCCCAGCCCTGGTGGGCCAGAGGAGGCGGAGTGGAAGTCTTGGAGCCCGCGCATCCCCTGCCGCACAAAACAGCACTCGCCTGCTCACTGACGCGCACACACTGCTGACACACACACACACACACACACACACACACATGCACGCGTTCCCTGCCTGGCGTTCCTGTCCCTTCGCACGCACAAGTCTTTCATAGTTCTCTCCCCTGTGATCTCTAACACGTGCACACCGCGTGCGCCCTCCAGCCTGGCGGCGGCGGGGCGCGCGGGCGGCCCCGACGGCGCGGCGGTGCACCTGTGGGATGAGCGCGCGGGGCGCGGGCCGGTGGCGCGGCTGGTCTGCCCGGGCGGCGCGGCGCTGGTGGCGCCGCTGGAGGCGCCGGGCGGCGAGCCGCACTGCCTGGTGGGGGTGGTGCACCCCAGCACGGTGAGGCGTGTGTGTGTGTGTGGGGTGGGGTGGTGGTGGTTGTAGGTAGTTCATCCCAGAAACCAGGAGCGAAACGACCAAGAGAACCCGAACCAGCCAGCCCAACCCAGGGGGCGGAGGTGGTGTGGCCTTAACCTGTGGGTCTGGGGCGCCCTTGAGCCTTGAATCTTGAGTCTTGTTGTCGGTGTTGCCGGTAGTCATGGATGGCACCCAGGCTCGCGCGCGTACAGACCCACCCCGTTAGCTAAGTAACCCCCACTGCCTTGTGGGGGTGGTGCACCCCAGCACAGTGAGGCGTGTGGGTCGATGGCGTGTGTGGGATACTTTATTCCGGAAACAAAAGTGACCATTGCAACCCAAACATCAGAACCCAGGGGGGGGTACACGCATTAGGATTTGGAGGAGAAGGGGGGGAGGGCAATTGGAGAGGGGGAACAACAGGTAAGGGGCCGGGGGACGGGGTGTTGTGCGGAGGGGGGGGGTAGTCCATTCCAACCCAAGCAAAATACCAAGACCCTGAACCCGAAACCAGCCAGAGAGTGGAGGAGGTGTGGCCTTAACCCTTATCTTGGACGCCCTTCAGTCTTGCTAGTCGGTGTAGGCTGTTGACGGGGGGGGGGGAGGCGGGTGCTGTGGGGATGCAAGAAGTGTTGAGCGGTGTGGAGCTGGGGGGAGCGGGTGGCGGACAGGGCAAGACACATGCACGTGCACTGGCGTCTCATGTGATGGGCACTCCGCAATGCAGCCTGCCAATGTTTGTTGTTGCATGAAGCATGATGGAGAGGGGGCACCCTCTCGTGATGCGTGAGGCGTGAGACGTGCGCCCACAAGTGGACTGCTCCCTGGTTGGCTGTTCCTGTTTGCAGCTGGTGGTTTGGGACGTGCGCAGCGCGTCCAGCGGCCTGGGGGGCGGCCTCAAGCCGATCGGACAGGGCGGCACCGGTGGCGGCATGCTCTCGCTTGGCAGCTCCCGGCCGCACCCCGCCGCCAGTGCAACCGCCGCCGCCGCCACGACGGCGGTGGTGGGCGCCTGGGACGTACGCGCTCCCCTGGCCGCGCTGGGGTGCTGGCAGCCGGTGGTGGGCGGGCTGGCGGCGGACCCGCGGGACAGCCGCCGCCTGGCGCTGCTTCTGATGGTGAGCGTGTGTGCGGGTGCGTGCCTGTGCGGCGAGGCGGCGGGGCGGCGGGTAAGGCCCGTAGGGACACTTGCGCCGCCATAGCGCCTCACCGCACCTGTTGTATATGTGGCCTGTGTGGCTCCTAACCTTATCTGCGCCCTCCCTCGACACCTGTACTGCCACCCAGGACGGCTCCACGGCGCTGTGGAACCTGGCAGCGGGCGGCCCCAGCCACGCCTACCCCGCGCCCTCGCCCCTCACTGCAGCCTACGAAGCCGCCGCAGCCGCAGCCGCAGACATTGTGGTGGCTGCCGGTCCTGCAGGCGCTGCTGGCATTGGCGGCGGTGGCGGCGGCAGCGGCAGCGTGACCGCCGCTAGCCTGGCGGCGCTGCTGAGCTCACGGCCGGCAGCGCTCGGGGATGCGGTGGCGGCGACGGCGGCGGCGGCGGGGCCGCTGGGGGGACTGAAGGGCGTGTGCGGGCTTGTGGGGGCCCTGCAGGGCGCCTGGGATGCCGACGTCTGCGGATTCTGGCACCCTACCGCGCTGTTGCGGCACGCTAGCAGCAGTAGCAGCAGCGAGGCTGTGGGCGCGGCGGCGGCGGCGGCAGCAACGCGGCCGGGCCTGGTTCTGTCTGACTTCAGGACGGGCAGCCGCAACGCAGAGCTGGCTTCCGCGGCAGTCGCGGAGGCCATGGCGGCGGCGGCTGCAACGAGGTCCTCGGGCCCTGCGGGAGCCGCCGCCAGCGCAGCAGTGGCGGCGGCGGCGACGGCGGTGCCGTCCGCGTCCTCGGCAAGCTCCTTGGCGGCGGCGGCGCTGGCGGCGGCGCAGCTGCGGCGGCGGGCGGCGGCGCTGGCGGTGCCGCTCGAGAGCTGGCCGCTGGGCGTGGCGTGCGTAGGCGAGACCGGGGATGTCATCTGCGGCACGCTCGGTGGCGAGCTGCTGCACTGGACCAAGGCCTGAGGCGCTGGCTGCTGTGATTGATGGTGAATGGCGGCGGCCGCGGCGGCACGACGGTGAACGTGTTGGATGGGGATTCCGTGCGTAGGTACGGTCTTGGGTGCGGTAGTAGGCAGGAGCAGCCCTTCGGGAGGTTTACCGCCCACACCATGTATGCCAAATCAGGCCGTAACACGGCATTGCCGCTGCGCGTTTGGAGTGGTTGTGTTGGGCCGTTGGGGGCTTACGGTAGTGCCCCCAGCTGCGAGCCGGGGTCCCGCACGGCCGGCACCCGAGCTAGCCAGATGTAAGAGGGGGGTCGACTGGTCAAGGGTTTGGCCCTGGAGTTACGCTTGAGTGTGGCGGAACACGGCAAGGGGCGACATAGCGACGTCCCGTTGGCATGAGCAATTCCCAACCCTGCCCCATTGCAAGCAGCAGAGCAGGGAGCGGTGCGTGCGCGTCTGACGTTACTATACCCAGTAGCTGCGCTGCGTTGCTGGCGGCAAGTAAGCAAGTTTAGGCTGGAGTTACGCTTGAGGTCTTGCACGGTCAGATCAAAACAGTGGGCAGCCCCTGGTGTTACGCATGTGTGTTGCGCGCCCGCCGAGGCGCTGCACTGGACCGTGGGCCACTGGCCCCTACTATGACGTGTTCCGCGTTGCAGGCATCTCGCGTCTTTTGACGGTCGCCCCTCAGTCATCCCATGCCGCCGCTACAACACACACACCGAGCGTGCCTTATGCCCAGAGCCCAGAGCCCATTGGGAAGCGCCGTCTTCCTCCTTGATCGCGGTGCCTGGCTTGACCTCCTGCTCCCGTCTATCCCATCTTCTACAACAGTGCAGCCCGCTTCGCCTCTGAGCCTCAGTAGTCTAGTCAGTTGTATTACTAATCTGTTCCGTGGTCGCGCCGCCATGTGCAGCGAGGCCGGCCAGGAGCAGCGCCCAGGCCCGGCGCCGCTCGCCCTCAAGTTGTTAGCACCGTGTCAAAGCCATACACGGCAGCCGCCAGTCACTGCTGCCACCACAACCTTGAACCGGCGCCCACCCGGCCCAACCGCTGGCCATACAAGACAAGACCAACCAGGTGGCCACATACCGCCAACCTCAAGGCCCCCCCGACCCATCCACTCTCACATGAAGCATAGCATTCGTACGTATGCGGCGCCGCCTTTGTCGCTCCCTACAAGCGCCCCCTTTGCGCTGCTGCCGCTCTTGCTCCCCGCTCTTCAAAGTGACCCACACCATCCCATGGATGGCTACCCCCCTCCCCCGCCTCAGGGCCGACAAAATGCGCCAACGTCCGCCTAACGTCACGACACACGCTGCCGCTGCCGTCGGGCCCCCACCCGCCAGCGCCACCCGTCAGCTCCCACATTTCCAAAATCCTCCTTGAGCTCATCGGTCATGGTGTCACCTGATGTACGGTAACCGGGCCGGACAGCCTTGGCAAAATCGCATCTTGACAATTGCAAGAAGCAAACCCCCTACCCCGGCGCCGCCGGCTGCTGGTACACCACCGCCGCCGGCCCAGGCGCCATGGCCCCAGGCGCCATCATGCTCTGCCCCCCGGGGTACATTGCCTGCAGCTGCTGCGCCGCCGCCGCCGCCCCGGGCACCATGCTGGCCGCCGGCGCCGCCGCCGCAACCGCCGCCGCCGGCCCCGGCTGCATGGGCGCGTAGGCGGGCGGCGCCGGCGCCGCCGCAGGCGGCGGCGGCGCCGATGGCGCCATGGGGTTGCCGCCTGGCGTTGTGGCCGCGACAGGGACGCCGCCGGCCGCGCCAGGCCCAGGTGCCATGCTGAGCGCCGGCGGCGTTGGCGGCGGCGCGCCACCAGTGGCCGAGGCCCCCGGTGCACCGTTTGGTGTGCCGCCGTTCGGCAGCCCCGCCCCGCCCGCTCCACCTGCTGCTGCGCCTGGCGCCGCCGGCCCCGCCGCGCCACCCACCGCCCCCGCGGGCTGCGGCGCACCGCCGCCCGCGTGCCCCGCCCCCGTCGGGTGCGGGTGCGGATGCCCATGCGGGTGCGCGTGTCCGTGCGGCGGCGGAGCCGCCGCCGCAGGCGCTGGCGGCGGCGGCGGCGGCGCCGTCAGTCGCTTCATGGCCGCCACCTGCACCGCCTTGCCGCACCTGGAGATGAAGCGCGCCAGGCTGGAGGCGTACAGCGAGGCGGGCACGTCGCAGTGCGGGTAGGCGGGCTGCAGGCTGGGGCGCACCAGCGTGAAGGGCAGCCCCTCGCCGTTGGTGCCGGTGGCCAGGCCGCCCATGCCCACGAAGGGTGCCGTGGACAGCGGCGGCCGCGACTTGTAGCTGAAGCGGTCGTCTCCCAGCTGCGCGTTGTTACAAGACAAGACACACACGAGCCGGAGGGGAGATGAAGATGAAAAGGCGGACCGGGTGGTGTAGGAAGGGTGGTGGTTAGGTGGGGCTGGAGCGGACGGGCGGGTTGGATGGAGCAAGGGGAATGGAGCGAAAAGAGGCATGCATATGGCAGCAGGTGAGAAGATGAGTGCAAGAGCTGCTGCGCTGATGGTTAGATGGGCGACCGATAGCTTCCCCATGGCCCGTGGCTTAGTTGGTGCTCCCTCCACGCTCCCAGCCCAGCCCAGCCCCGCCCAGCCCAGCCCCGCACATCCCCAGCCCCTAACCCACCGTGGCCGCATACAGCCTCCTGGCGTCCGCCTCGATGACGCGGATGCCCTGGTTGCGGTGCTTGCGCCGCCCCGGCACGCCACCCGGCCCCACGCCGCCCGGCCCCGCGCCTCCCGGTCCGGCGCCGCCCAGCCCTCCGACGCCCACGCCCTCGCCGCCCACACCGCCCAGCCCGTCGTCGCGCAGGGCGCCCGGCCCCGGCCGCCGCTCGCGCAGCCGGGACTCGAGCATGAGGGACGCCGCCTCCGCCGCCTCCGCCGCGCGCTGGCGCTTGAGCTCCGCCGGGTCGCGCTCGTTGCCGAACTTGTCGAACCGTGGTCCGGCCGAGGTGTAGCGCGGTTGCAGCGGGATGGCCCTGGAGCGGTGTGGTGTGGTGTGGCGGTGAGGAGGGGCAGCGGGGTGTGCGCGCGTGTGTGTGTGGATTGAGTTAACGAAGTCACAAGGGAAAACAAGCACAACAAAGACCGTGCATGCAGTATGTGATGCGATAAACGACGATGCGTCCGAAATACCTGGCTACCTGGGCCGCCGACCCCAAGTCAGTTTCCTTCTTTCGGAGTCTGCGTGTGAAAGTGCCGTCAAGTTCCCTTGCCTCCAGCCCTCTCAACCCCACCCCACCCCACCCCACCCCGCCGCACCCAAAACCACAACGCCCACCCCACGCTTTAACACTTCACTCACGTGGCTCCCTCGGCTGGCTTGCGCAGGTCTCGCCACACGCTGGCCGCCACACCGCGGTAGTTTTGCATGCCCTGTGTGTTGTTGTTGGTTAGGAGGAGGTGGGGGAGGGGTTTAAATGGTGAACCATTCCAGTTGAGAAAACGACTGCGCTGCGAATGGGGGCGGCAGCCGCGTGTGCGAACTGCTGGTGGGGGAGGAGGTGGAGAGGATGCGCGGCAGGGAAGCGGTGGGTGTGACAAAGAGGACACGGGCGGGCCCCCTGGCTGCAGGTGGTGCGGCCTGCACGTGTGGACGGAAGCTACTCGCCAGCCGCCAACCACCGTTTGGAGCGCACTGTGCGGACCGTAAAGGAACGTAGCCACCCATACAACCCACCCACTGCCTCCCTGCACCCACCTAGCCCACCCACCGCCTCCCTGCACCCACCTGGCGGCCGCAGCTGATGTACTTGAGGCTCATCTTCTCCATTAGGTCGGCGTGCCACCAGGCGTTGGAGCCCTCGGGGTTGTAGGTCTTGGCGTTGTTGGTCATCTTGAGCAGGTCGGCCTGGGCGGGCATGGTGGGCGGAGGGGCAGGTGGGTGGGTGGGTGGTCGTGGTCGTGGTGCGGGTGGACGGGTGGACGGGTGGATCCGTGCATGTAGGTGCAAGATGAGTCGGAGCCGTCGCACCCACAGGCACACGTCCTCCCATCGCATATACCGCACACGCCCGCCCTTCCACCACAATGCGCGCGCCCTGCCTGCTTTTTGCCGATTTGCGTCGCCTCTCCTGGTTCTTCTCCGCTAGTTCAGTTTGGCTTTGCCCGTGCCCCGCCTCCGCGCCCCACTTTCCCTCACCCCCTCAACCCTCACCTCCAGGCTGCCCCAGGTGTCGTAGCAGCCCTCGGCCAGGCGCCGCCGGATGAGCGAGAGGTCGATAGGGTCCTTGATAACCTGTGGGAGAGCAGGGGTTCCAGAGGTATGGTAAGTTAAGGGAGTGAAGGTGCACATACAGGGTAGTGCAGGGGTTCCATGCATGTTAAATAAATGAAGAAGGAGATGTAGACATACAGGGTAGTGCGGGGGTAGGGCGTCGGGGCGGGCGGAGCGGATAGCAAGGCCCGGCCGCGCGGGGGAGCGGAGCGGAAGGGAGTGGGGAAGACTGGTCATCGAGATACCGTATATGTGAGTCCAACAACTGGACGCCTAGGAAACGCCCCTTCCTCCGCAAGCTCTACACCAGTCATGGGCGCCATGTCGCAAGTCATAACCCCAGCGACCCTCACTATACATGCACCCATCCCTCTCCGTGCCACGCAAATCCCGGGCCCGTGCCCTCGCATACCCTCCTGCATCATCCACGCCCCCGCCCCCGCCCCCGGCCCCCTCACGCTCACCTCCGAGTACCCCGGCGCCAGCTCGTCCGTCACGGGCTTGGCGAAAAGCCCGTCCTTGTCCTGCTTCACAATCTGCTCAAAGCAGCGCTCCAGCTCGAACTTGTTCGCGTGGTCGCGACTGCCGCCGCGCCCGCGCCCCGCAGCTGCAGGCACCACCGCGCCGCGGCCGGCGGCGATGCCCAGCCCCCGGCCCAGCCCGCGCCCACGGCCGCGGCCGCGGCCCAGCCCGCCCAGCCCGCCGCGGGCCAGCCCGGGCCTGGGAGCGACTGGTGCCGCCGCCGCGACGGCGGCCGCGCCGCGGCCGGGGCCCCGGCCGCGGCCCCGGCCGCGGCCGCGTTTCGGCGGCGCGAAATCCGGATCCGGCCCGAAGTCGTCGTCCACGTCATCCAGGATGTCGTCCAGGCCCGCCGCGCCCGCCGCCGCCGGCTTGGTGGTCGCCACGGCGGGCCGCGTGGTGGTTGTGATGACGGGCTTGGTGGTGATGGTGGCGCCCGCGCCGCCCAGGCTCGCCATGGGCAGCTTGAGCTTGAGGCGCGGCAGGCCCAACGATGGCCCGGCGGGGCGCAGCCCGCCGGCGCCACCGGCGCCTGCGCCGGCTCCGGCGGCTCCGCCGCCGCCAGGAAGCGGCGCGCCGGCTGCGCCGCCGCCGCCGGCATCCGCCGCTTCGCCCCCGCCGCCGCCTGCGCCGTCCCCGCCGCCGCCGCGCGCGATGCGGGCCGCAATGCTTGCAATGTTCATGTTCGGCATCTTCATCTTCAACTTGATCTTAGGCGCCGGCGCCGCCGCGGTGGGCAGCGGCGCGAACAGCGCCTCCGTCGGCGGCGGCGGCGCGGGAGCCGGCGCCGGTGCCGGCGCTGCGGCCTTGACGCCGCTGCCGAAGCCCCCGAGCCGCAGCTTCAGGGCTGGTCGCGGCGCCGGCGCGCTGGCGGTCCCGGTGCCCGCGCCCGCGCCCGCGCCCGCGCCGCTGGGAAGCGGCGCAGGCCCGGCGTTGGCCCGAGCGCTGCCTGGGCCCGGTCCTGCCGGCCCCGCCGCGCCACCCGCATTCGCTGGTCGTGGTGGCTCCGGTGCTGGCGCCGGTGGGGCTGCTGGCTTGGGCGCGGCGGGTGCTGGCGCTGGCGCTACAGGTGCGCCGCCGCCGCTTGCTGCAGCGGCCGCCGCAGCTGCGGCGGCAGCGGCAGCCTTTGCGCCTGGCAGCGCGATTTTGAGGCGCGGGGGCGCCATTGCACCCGACACCGTGGATGCGGTCGCCGGCTTCTTAAGGGGAGGGCCGGTTGCGGAGGGTGGCGCGGGCACCGCCGACGGCGCTCCCCCTTCCGCTGTTGTGCCATCCCCGGGCGGGTCCTTGCGCTTTCTGCTGGGCGTCGCGGCTGTTGACGCCGTTGGCTGGCCCGGCGTTGTCGCGCCGCTGCTAGGGTCTGCCTGGCTTGCGCTGGGCTGCCCTCCCGCCGTGGGTACTTTCAACTTGAGCTTCATGGCCCTTGAGTCGGGCCCGGGTCTGTGCTGACCCCAGCAACCGAGTCAACACCTACTGCATCGGTGCGTCCCAAGGCTCGCGAAAGGCCTCCGTCATGGCCCCACTGCCGGGGCCAGGTGCGGAGGCCGCTAGTATCTCTAGTGAAATGCCTGCAACAAGGAATGAAGGCAATCCTGGGCAGCCCTTTGGGCGCATGCGCAGCCTATCTACAGTCACCTAGTGCGAGAGACCTAAATATCGTCGCGGCAAGTCCCGCGGTGCAGGCAGTTCAGGCGAGCGCGAGGAGATCCTCTGAAAATTGCAAGAATGGCGACGGATGTCTCACTAGGGTATTCGGGGGTGTCAGGGGAGGTCAGGGGGAAACCTAGTAGCTCAAGTGAGTGTCTGTGTGTGCCAATCGGGTCTGCGGGCGCTGCGATGGCGCGCCAGTCTGCATGAGCTCCAACCGCATGCAGCGACCCAGGTTTGACCTACCGGATTGTTCATGAGGCTTAAGAACGCTCTATCAGCTGCTTGCTATCGCCTGCTGCGGCAATACAGGCAGGGCAACGAGCTCATGGCAGTGCCCAGGGTTGTCGCGGTCCAAGGGCTTGCGGCTTGCCAACTTAGTTGGATATGGCAAAAACTGCCAAGTTTTATGCGCTGAAGTAGAGCTTGCTTGCTAAGAGCCTGTCCACCCCGCGGCCGTGTCACTCGGCTTGCCCACTCCGAGCGGGGAGGCAGGGCCCGCCACTAGCCCGCCGTCAGTCGGTGCGCACGGCAGCGCCGTCTGAATGACGCTTGGGGCAGACAACTGCTGTCGCGGAGCATTACATGTGTGGCCGCGGGCTGCGCACCCGGCCTACGTAGCCTAAGGTGTTGCAGCCGCAGTCCCGCACCATGCCCAGCACCACGCCCAGCACCCCTGCCCAGCACACTGCATCTCTTCATTACTTCACGCCCGTGACACTTCATATTTACTTGGCGTCCTGGACCTTTAAGCAAATCTTGTGATGATCCTGTTGAGTATGCATAGTGCAGTCGCCGCTCCGGTACCTGTGCACCTCATCTGCGCACAGGCACGCCTTCCACTGCCCATGTAGGCCCCTGGACTCAGGCATGCAGTGGCGCAGTACCCCGTAAAAAGCAATACTACTACGGTACCGCTAAACAGCTGAGCGACAATGAAGCACGCGCAAGCACGGTGCCGGTAAACAATGTATCAAACGCAAGCGGCCGCCGCACTCTGCATTAGCGGTACCGCCTAGTTAGCTAAGAATCTGCCTCAAACGGGAGAATCCGGTCCCTGGAGGCCCTATTATCGATTCTCTATATGGTATGTTACGGTCAATCCTGCGTGCTTTTCCGACACACAAACACAGACACACGACAGTCACACAAGCACACACGTGTTTATGCCGAACACAACCCTGGCGCCAAACATCCACTTACATCCTGCCGCCAAACAGCCATACATCCGCCATCACGCCGCCAAACAGCCATACATCCGACTCCCCACCGGCGGCAAGCGCATGTCACCAGACCGCCCACTCGTCTTTAAGCAGGCAAGCGAGCAGGCAAGCTGTACCCAAGCTGGAGAGGCGCAGGCACCCCGGCACCCGTCGGCAACTGCAATCCGCAGCACCACCTGCGCTGTGCGCTCCTCCGCTTGCGCCGCACAATGCGCTCTCGCCTGCTCGGCCCCGGAACTGACGACCCTCTGGGTGGTTTGGCTGCCCCTGCCACGCACTGCCCACTGCCACGATTTCGGTGCTTAGCCCACGGAGACGTGCTGCCTTTACTTGGTGCAGTTCTTGCCGCCGGTGAAGCACACCAGCAGGAAGATGACCACCGCCAGCACCAGGATGGCCAAAAGCACCACGAGCTTCATCCTGTGTCATAATAATCAGAGCCAGGCAAGCATAGTCACAACAATTGATCGGCGGGATGCGCAGACACATACACGTAACATTGCGCAAGGGAGCGGCATGCAGGCGCCTAAGGCATAACCCCGCAAAGCACAAGGGTTACGGCATAGCCCAGCTCGAGACCAGCTCGCTTGGCGACATCCGCTGGGCAAACACAAACCCAAATCCGTTTTGGTTCGCAGCGCTCAACCCACTTGCAGTTCTGCCACCACATCTTGTTCCGCAGCTGCCGGCCCTTCTTTTGGAACTGCTCAGCCTGCGGAGGAGAGGGGCGGGGTGTGGGTTGTTGCACGTGTTGCGCGGGTACGTGGTCAGAGAGCGCGTTGCGTCGACTAGTTTGTCTCCCTCCCCCAGCGCAACGCCTTGTGCCCACCCACTACACCTGCCAGCGGCACCACCTGTCTCATCCATCACTTCCCTTTGCACCTCCAGCCTCTCCCTCGCAGCCTTGCCCCACAGCCCCCGCTTGCGCTTCCAACTCCGCCCCCACTTCCACTTCTCACCGGGACTGTTTACCAGTAACCCCACTTCCACTACCACCAGCCAGTGCCAGCGCCCCTGCCTGTCGCACCCACCCCCGCCTCTCGCAGCAGCCGCCTCCGCTTCCACCTCCGTATCCACATCCACCTGCGCCGACGGCCCACCTGCCCCGCCTCCCGCCTGAGGCACACAGCCCCCACCTCTACCCCAGCCCTGCCCACGCCCGTCTGTCTGCCCGCCCGCCCACCTGGTTGCGCAGGTCGTCGGTCTTGTCCACCAGCAGCTCAATCTTCTCTCCGCGCTCCAGCACCTTCTCAATGTTCTCCACCATCACGTCCTTCACCTCGTTCACCTATCCGCCAACCAGCACGTGACATTGTTGGCATGGGAGCAGAAGCGTATTGATTGGTGGGTGCTGGCGTGTTGGTGCGGCTGCGGTTGCAGCCTACGCGCATGCGCGTGTTTCGTCTTGCACACACGCGCCCCGTCCCGACAGGCTGCTGCCACGTCCTCCCAAATTGCAGTCCTTGCTGAGAATGCATCCTATGTGCGGTAGCACAGCAGCTGCCACCCTAGAGCGGCGCGGATGGCTTGCTGGTAAACAGCCTGCGCAGTCAGTCCCGGACGCCTCGGAGCCCGCAGCCCACCTTCTTCTGCACAGCCGCGATCTTAGAGATTTCCTCCGGGTGCTCCATGCAGTACTCCATGTGCGACTTGAGCCGTGGCCTGCAGCGCAGGGGGGGTGCAGCTGGGTCAGCTGGAGGCGAAGCAGCTCCTGCGGGTGGGTCTGCGCCCCCGCGTGCCAGCGGCAAGGCGGCCCTTCTCCATACCAGACCTGGCAGGTCTGGGCGCCCACACCGCGCCCCCTGCCCACACCACAGCGACGCCGCGTTCGCCTCTGTGATACCAGAGCCAGCCGCTTCAGTGTCGCTTGGTGACCCAACCCACGCGCTTTCAACCCACCCGAAGGTCCGGTCCATGGACAGCGCCGCTGCCGTGCGCGCCTTCTCCGCGTACTTCTCCTCGAACTCGTCCCGCACTCGCTCCAGGAAGGCGAAAGGAATTTGTCGACCATATGCCTCATCCGCCACCACCAGGTAGGCTGGAGGCACGCGGCAGCGGGCGACGGGGACAGTCGGAAGGTGCCCTCGGCGTTGGCATGCTTTCAAGCAGGCGCCGGGCCCGACGTAGCCGTCTGACCCCCCGACTTACTGAATCCGTTAGCCACGAGGAAGTTAAACGTGTGCCGGTCGCACGCAATCGTGAATTTTGGCTCCGGGTTGGCCAACTTCTGAAGGCATTCTATTGCGACCGTGTTGAAATTGCCCGAGTAAGGCGTGTACTCCGCCAGGACAGTCGTCCCTCGCGCGACGAAGGCGTAAATTAGAGGCATTCCTGAGAGAGGAGGTCAAGTGGCGGGATCGATTGACGTAGCACCCTAGTTTCGCTATGTGGGTGTTTTGCAATGTATGATTGTTTGTAAGTTTAACCGAAGAATGTTGAAACGTTTGGAGCCCGGCGGGGCCAAGGGTCCTACTGTAAATTTGGTCCGCGCGATTGGGCCTTGCCCGGCATTGCAGCACGCAAGGCAGAGCCCCTGCTACACCATTATTTTTACGTACTGCAGTCCTGCAATCAAAACGTTTAGGCTCGCAAACAACGCTAAAATACACCCTTGCTCACAACACCCGTTCGCGAAGTTAATGGAATGGTGGGCGAATGATACACCGGTTGCACATGATGCGGAGTGGTTACCATAGATAAGCTGCCTTGCGCGACAAGCCTGACGCGGGTATGCAATCGGCGTAGCTGCGTGCCAGCGCGCCAGGCACCACGGTTCCCGGCGGCGTTCCGCTATAATGCCACTCATATATTCTTGTGTAGCGTTGCTCCATGGCGCCACGTTGGCGGAGTATGCGGCCTTTGCGGGGAACTTCGGCGCGGTGGCCAAGGAGTACCTAGCCCGCACCACCGGGGAGGGCAAGTTTAGCTATTCCGTGGACGGCCACACGTTCACGGTGTTGTGCCGTGGAGGACTCGGTGAGTCTGGTCGCAGCGGCGGCAGCACACCCCACTGATGCATGGGCAGCAGGGATGGGCAGCAGGGTGGGGCGGGGGGCTGCGTGGCGGTCATGGTTTTGCGCCGGGCGCCTCGCGGTGCCGCCGGTACCCGCGTTGACGCTGCTGCTGACTTGGACGGCGGCGCGCTGTTGCACAGTGCTATATACGGTCGCGAGGGCTGTGTGCACCCACAGCAAATGAGGGGCTGGTCGCTTGGGTAGCACCAGCCGTTGCTGCACGGCACAGCTTCGAGCACCGTGCTGGTGCGGGACCGACCCGGGGGATGGCGCTCCACGCCGCGCACACGCTCGACGCCTGAAGCCCCCCAAACCAGTTACGTGTCTGACAGCCAGCCTCAACTGGGACAATTCCTTTCCTCCTGGGAACAGCCGCAGCCGTGCGCTGCAGCGCTGCAGGGCTTCTAAGCTGCCAACCAAGCCCAACTGCTGGCTCTGCGGCCCTGCTTTGTGGTGCCCGCAGTGTATCTAGTGGTTGCGGATGAGGCGACGGGGAAGACCATTCCCTCCGCCTTTATTGACAAGGTGGCTGATGACTTCGCTGTCAAGTATGCGGACAAGGCGGTGGGCGCCAAGGAGGGCGCGCTGCAGTCGACCTTCGGGTGAGGGCGGGGTGGAGTGGGGCGGAGCAGTGGCGCGGCGTGGCGCTGGGCGCTGGGGGCGCCGGCCATGACGGCGCGCTGCAGGTACAGGGATGGAGTGTGGGGAGTGTGGGAATGGGCACAGGTGGTGCGCCGCGGCAAGGGAGCGCCGGGGCTTGCGGGTGGGATGGCACTGGTGGAGGGTGGTGGGCGGTGGGTGGCGGATGCACTCTGGGGAGCGGGGTGTGGGCACGACGCCAACGGCGTCAGGGGAGCTTACTAGCACCCTGCACTGTGGGGGCGCTGCCCACGCTCCGGCCGCAGGTTGGACCTGTGCGTGCCGCGCCACCCCTGTGCGCCGCATGCAGTCTTGTCCACCACACACCAATGCACCCCCCCCCCCACACACACACACACACACAACCACCACACCTCCCCACCACACCTACCCGCAGCAAGCAGCTCAAGGCGATGATGGAGCACGCGACGCAGTACCCGGAGGAGTACTCCAAGGTGGCGTCCGTGCAGAAGAAGGTGCGGGGCTTGCAGTAGCGGGAGGAGCAGGCTGGGAGGTTGAAGTAATGGAAGCGCGAGAAGAGGAGCCACGGGCGTCTGAATGAGGAGCGGGGTGGGTTGGATGGCAGGAGGCGTAGGGCCGACCATAAGGGCCTGCCTAAACAGCAACTGGCGGGGGCGCACAACTGGGAGCGCAGAAGGCCAACCTGGGCGCTCTAATGCTCGGTGCGTGAGATGTGTGCTTCTGTATGCGTTGTATGCGTGGGACGGGGACAGGTGGACGAGGTGAAGGGCATCATGACCGAGAACATCGAGAAGGTGCTGGCGCGCGGCGAGAAGCTGGAGCTTCTGACCGACAAGACAGAGAACCTCATGTTTGAGGTGAGTGCCGTACCGCCGTGTGCTGCCTGCAGCCCGCGTGCGTGTGCCGCAAGGCAGCATCAGCTCGGTGCAGCTTCACACGCTTGTGCGCGCGCGGAGGCCACTTCCTCGTGGTAGTGGAGATCAATAGCCTCGTGCGACTGGCGGTCGGCTTGGTGAGGGGGGGGCATCGGGTGTCCACACGTGGCCAAGCCACGCGGTGAGGACGGGCTTCGCCTGACGCCGCTGCAGCCGGCACTGTCCCCTTCACACACACCCTGACCCCTCCTCGCGGCTCCGGTTTGTGTGGTGTGTTGCAGTCGGACCGATTTGTGCGGACAGGGAGAGCGCTGCGGCGGAGGATGTGGATGCAAAACTGCAAGTGAGTGCAGCAGGCGGTTCTGGTTCTCAAAGTGGAAAAGCAAACGCGAAATATTTTGGGCTTGCCGCTTCGGGGGCAGAGCCGGCGTAGCGGACCCAAAAAGACAGCGCGCGCGCTGGTGGGAAAAAATACCCCGATGCCGCAAAGTTGCTGGAAGCTTTGCCGCGCCTCACTCTCCCATGACCGCTGCTGCACAGGATGAAGATCGTGGTGGCGCTGGCGGTCATCCTTCTGGCGGTGGTCATCTTCCTGCTGGTCTGCTTCTCGGGCGGCAACTGCCTCAAGTAGGGCAGGAGCAGGATCAGGAGCGGCGGCTGGAGCAGCAGGAGCAGCGGCCAGGGGAGGAAGCGGCCGGGGGAGGCAGCGGCTTGACGTGCGGTTGGGAGCGGAAGTGGCCGACAGGAGGAAGTGACCAGGAGGAGGCTGGGATTGAGGCTGGGAGGAGGCTGGGGTTAAGGTCAGGGGCGAAAGTGGCCAGGGTGAGCGGGCTGCCGCTAGGTCTCGCCACGAGAGTTTCTTGAGGATCGCAACTTTTAGTACATAGCTACATATGCGTATTAAACTAACTTCGCTTGCGCTGGTTGCACCGGCAAGGGCGATTGATGGTGCTTTTCTTGCGGCGGATTCAAACAGTGACCTGAACTGCTCCAGGTAGCACTCTCGCGCCAATGGTGGGTCCTGGTCCCCTTGAGCGCATTACAATGGTGTAGCCGCAACAGAGCGCAGGAGAGTTAAGCTAGAAGCCGCATGTTGCTGTCCTGCGGCGCCTTGGTTTGGGACCGGCAACGCATTTTTGCGACTGCTGAATCTAAAAGTGTTTGTGTGCGGGCCGTGCGCTCGTGAATTTGTTTGATGCGGGCATGCGGCTCGCAATGAACGTGTATGGGGGTGGCTGCCTGGCTGGGGCTCAGGGGTGCTGAAGTACCGAGTTTGAGGAGGGTGGGTGGCGCAGGGTGCTGCTGATGGGCGCGGGTGAGCACTGATGCCGCAGGGTGGCTGCGAACGCGACCGAGTGCTGCTGGAAGGACACGATGTAAACTGCATTTGCGTTGCCACGTGGGGGTCTATTTTTGTTATGTATGGGTTGCGTGAGTGCAACCCCAGCCCACCCCGGGCATGACCCAGCCGGGATGTAAGGCAAGCGCTAGTGTTTGGGAGAAGGGGGCGCGGCACGCGTGTGTTCGGCACGATGGGAAACTGCAAGTGGTTACATGCGCAGGTGACTTGAGCTTATGAGGAGCACATTCTTGACATGCCAAGTGCATGCATGTGTTGGGGCCGGCGGGATGCGCTCCTGCTTGTGTAACGTTCAAGGCTTCAGGCTCTTGCGCTCCATCTGTCATGCTTGCGTTTCCAACTGCAAACCGCCGCCGCATGCATGTGCTGCCGCGCGCAGGAACCAACATCAATCCCACCGCATCGTCCCAGCATGCAGTCCATAATCTGCCCGGGCGGCGTCAACGGCCACACACACGTTTGCATCTCTGCGTAACAAACGAACTACCATCCAGCATCCCTCGATTTGGGGCGCACAGTGAGGATAAGATAATCATGGCAGGACCTTCTCAGGCCCAGCATCGGCATTCTTGTGAGGCTTGCTTGTTTAGGTTTAGGCGCAATACAATACTGCGCGCGCTTGCATCAAAAGCATCGCCCCAGCATGCAGTCCATAATCTGTCCGGGCGGTGTCAACGGCCACACACACGCTTGCATCTCTGCGTAACAAACGAACTACCATCCAGCATCCCTCGATTCGGGGCGCACAGTGAGGATAAGATAATCATGGCAGGACCTTCTCAGGCCCAGCATCGGCATTATTGTGAGGCTTGCTTGTTTAGGTTTAGGCGCAATGCAATACTGCGCAAGGAAGTTCATGAACGCACTCTGAAGTCCACACGTCCTTCGAATTTCGTCACCCCCAACTACTACGTACATGCACACACGCGCAACCAGCGCACGCTTGATCGGCAGGAGTATGGTTTTTGTGAAGGAGGTGGGTGATGACGCATGTTTTAACATGCATGCAGCAGCGCTTGAGGGTCTCTTCAGTTAGACTCCCTCCAGACCTGCCGAACCTGCGGAGCACGCCGTGAAACTGTAAAAGGTATTTACCCCCAAGGCCAGACCTGCCCTTGCGTGGCGCACATTCCTTCAGCACGCGCTGACACACAAGAAAACTTCCAAGCCGAACAGAACGAAGCCCTTGCCGATTATCAAGACCAACCAAGGGCGCTCGCATGCGGCATGGCCTGTCCATCTTCACACACCGTGCCGCAGCTCTTGCCCATTCTGATGGAGCAGCAGGCATGGGGCAGGTCAGCTCTTGACTGCCCATTCACTACTACGATTCAATGCTTTGCCTGCCTTGTATATATACTGCGAATGTGCATCACGGCGGCTTGCGCACGCGCGGAATCCAAAAAGCGGATAAGGGAAGCATGGCCCCGTGGATAGTTCTGTCACACACACACACACACACGCACACACACACACACACACACGCACACACACACACACACACACACACACACACACACACACACACACACACACACACACACACACACGCACGCACACAACCGGACGCGACGCTGCTTTGTCTTGATCGCATTGCATGCACGGTCCTTGATTTGTTTGTTATCTCCTTGTGATCTCTAACACATACATTAACCCGCACGCCAGACTCTCCCCTTTCTGTACAGACAGCAGCAGCGGCAATTGCAAGGCACTTGCTGTGCCGTGTCAGCGCAATCGCAAGCTGGCTGGGGCTCATCTATCTATCGCCGCCCAGGTGAATATGATATGTGCGCGTGAGATGCGTATGTACGTAAGGCAGGTTGGTTAAAACTTAGCAACACAAGGGGGCACAAATCGTACGCATCCAGTGCAGTTGTCCTATATAATGGATGCATTAGTTGACAACATGTCAGACACTATAAACACCACGTCCACTGTACGCACCGCTTATTAGGGCGTTGACCAGGCCCAGCTTTGAATCACTTGGCCGTATGCGGTATTATGTGCGGCCAAGCGTGATCTAACTTTCTCGCGTCCAAGGCGTAGTCGTTGGCTCGACTAAAAGAGCTTCTTCACCAGGGAAGTGTCGCCTGCAATAATTGCCATGAAGGCGGCAGGGGGAGGGGGCCAACGTTCGCGTATCCTAATGACACCGGGACTGTTTCTGCCTCTGCGGAGGGGTTGCCACTACCCCAAATCAACGCGGCACGCACGCTCGTGTACGGCAATTGGTTCGTCACCCACCGGTGGGGCAGCACTGCTGGTCGCTGTTGAAGAAGGCGTGACGGCAGGTGTTGCCGCCGCAAAACTCCTGTTTGACGGCACGGTACGCGAGGTGCGTGACACATGCCGCAGACCAACCATGTTGGGCTTGCACTTGCGGTGCTGTGTGCAGGCGTCATGTGGAAAATAAACTCCAACCAGGCTGGGCCAGCCATAACATACAGCGCAATGCTTGGGCTACCGCTGCTCCCTCACCTTGCAGACAGATAGACACGAGCCAGCGAGCGCCTGCCCACCCGACACCCCAATGCCCGCCCGCCACGACCGCCTGGCCCCCATCATGGTTTCCTTGGAAGTCGGAAACCAATTCCTCCACCACAACCATGACCTCCACCCCACGCGCGCGCATGCACGTGAATGCACTCACCTGTATGGAGGCGCAGGGCGCGGCCAGGGTGATGCAGACCCTCACGCCGCCCGCCGCCGCCACCTGCTGCTGCGTCAGGCTCAGGTCCGGAAGCTTCCAAGTCATCACTGCAATCGCACAGCGCGCGCACAGCACAGCACAGCACGTATGTAATAATGGAACCATAATGAGCAGCAGCCCCGCGCGTGCAGGTGGATTTGGGGTAATGCTTTAAAAGGGATGAGCCTGGATGAGCCGAAGCCGCCGGGGGTGCATATATACAGCAGGTGGTGCGCGCCGTAGGGGCGGGCGCTGGGGCTACGCTTAGCGGCTGCCGACACCATCGATGGCAACGCCTTCCGGCAGGCGAAAAGCGCACGCACAAACACACTGCCCCCTGCACCCAATATACGCACGTAAACTCTCGCCTGCGCTTCATTGCCCTTCGACAGTACTGCTCAGCGCCTCAGCTGATGGGTTCCACGCGGCACGAGGCGCCACGAGGCGCCACGCCCCCCCCATGGTTGCAGCCGGGTAGCATTAACTCACCATTACTGCCCTGGAACTTGTCCGACACGAAGCTCCAGTCGGCTGACTTTCCGTTGACCAGCGCGAGTTTGACCGCCTTCTGGCAGCTCGGCGCCACCTGCGCGTGCATGCGTACGTCACACACACGCCGCACGGCACATGCCCACCATTGTATGTTATTGTTGGTATGATGCAGTAAGGCGACTAGCACAAGCTACGACTACGCAGCTAGCCCTGCGCAAGTTGCGGACTGCTGCTGTCCATCCCTTCCGCACGGAATCCATCCCCCATGCATGATGCATGACCACCTAGGAGCCCATCATCGTCACCATCATCATCAATTTTACTTCTTATCCCCATTACCCCCCATTCACCACTTCATGCTCACCGCCAGCTCAAGCTTCAGGAGGTCCATGCGAGCCGCCGGGCAGCAGAACGAGCTGGGGTCGCACGACTCCAGCGCCACGTGAAAGCAGTGTACGGCACGTGCGCCGCCAGCAGCCCCGCCGGAGGCCCCCGCCGCCGGCAGCGGCGGCAGTGCCGTACTGTTGTCGTACACGAACCGGAAGGGCGAGCCCTTGAGGTTGCGGCGCTTGCAGGCGCAGTACGGGAAGCCGGTGTGCAGGACCTGGCTGGGCACGGCGCGGCGCGGCGGTGGCGGCGGCGATTTGGCGCTGGGCGTGGGGCTGGGGTCGGGGGTGGCGGTGGGTGACGGGGTGGAGGGGAAGGGCGGCAGGGGCGGCCCGCGCTTGCCGACGGTGGCGGGCGGCCGAGGGCGGGGCGGCGATGGCGAGGACGCGGGCGCCGGGCCCGGCACGCAGCTGCTGCAGGCCCACTGTGCGCTGCCGGGGCGCGGCACGGTGATTGTCCACTGCGTGTGGCCAGCAGGCAGGGATGAGCAAAGCAAAGCAGGGATGAGGAGGCGGAAGCCCGCATGCACTAAAACGCGCGCAGCTGGTCTCTCAATGCAACGAACCCTGAGCCCAGAAGCGCAGAACCGCCAGCCAACCGCCAATAACCGCCAACAACCCACCAGGCACTGGTCGGTTGCGGTGCCGTCGTTGTCGGCGCAGCCCGCCACCGTGCCGTTGTCGAGCAGGCGGGGGGCACCGCATGTGGCTGGCATGCCGCGAATGCTGATGGCAGTCGGCGCCGCACCTATTGTGGGTTCGTTGTGCGAGTGTTGAGAGAAGCTGACTTAACAACGTGTGGCTCGTGCGAAGTATGTCAGTATGCGGGTGTGCGGCTGCGTGACTCAGGCAACACCTGCTTGCTGTCGCCCAGGGGTCCGGCCAGGGGCCCGGCCGATGCAAGAAACCGATTCCTCCCCCGCCGCGCCCTCCTCACGCGCCGCAGCAGCCAACCGAGCAGCCCGACAACCACATACCCACCCAACCACCTAACTGCAGCACGCGCCCACCTGGCGGCGCGCACGTGCCGGGGCCGCCCTGCACGCTGAAGAGCACCTCCTGCGGGTCACTGTCTCCCTCGCGCCAGCGCACCCACTGCACGTAGGTGGCGGAGGCGGCCCAGGGCGCCGTCACGTTGCCGCCGCCCGCCGCCGCGTCGGGACGCTCGCCGGGGGCCGTGATAACCTGGCGGTGGTTGGCGGTAGTTGGCGGTTAGTTGGAGGTGGTTTGCAGTGAGCATCGGGGAAATGTGAAGCTTGGATACCGTAAGATGGGCGTCTGCAGTGTCAAGAGATGGCATCAGAACCTCACATGCCGTGGCGCCATCACCATGAACACACACACACACACACACACACACACACACACACACACACACACACACGCACACACACACACACACACACACACACACAACGCCGTGAGCTCTCACCGAGGCTAGCCTGTCAGCGGTGCAGACCCCCGGAATGGTCGACCCCGCCAGCAGCAGCGGGCCCTGCAGTAGCCGCCGCCGTGAGCCGGCGGCGCTCCCCGACCCCGAACGGCGGCGGCCGCCCGCCGACGGCGAGGGCGGCGGCGGCGCCGCCAGGGCGCATGTGCTGCCCGGCCGCGGCCAGGTCAGGGCCACGGGGCAGTAGAGAAAGAGGCGGCCGCGCTCGGCTGTGCGCCACACGCACTGGGAGGAGTCCAAACCCACGTCCAGGCAAGTCGCCTGATGTTTTTGGTGGTGGAGGAGTCGGAGAGAGAGAGGAAAGACAGGCGATCAGCAGGCACGAGGGGCAAAGCAGCTGCGCAACCTTCCTAGCCTTACAAGCCAGTAGCACTACGTTGTGCGTGTGTTCGTGTGAGGCAAGCCAAGAGAGCGCTTTTGACCTGAACAATCGCATCGCCGCCCACGCACCTGAGTGCCGCAGCCTCCCGAGCCGGGCAACGGATCCGATAGGCTCGTCGAGTATCCCTGCTGGGAGCATGAGTCGGGCTGACACACCGGCGGCGGCGGCGGCGGACTTGGGAGCGGGGGGCTGGGTGGCGGCGGGCCAGGTGGCGGCGGGCTAGGCGGCTCCGGGCTGGGCGGCGATGGCAGCGGGAAGGGGCATTTGAGCGTGTAGCGGCCGGTCACGCATGTCTCCACCACTCGCCCGCCCTCGGTAAGCTCCGGTGAGCCCGTCAGCTGCACGGCGAAGCTGTACCCAGCCAGGCCGCCAGCAGTGCACACCGCCGGTGCGCCTGCCTCGCCCTCGCCCACTCCTGGCTGCTGGATTTGAAGCAGGCTCCTGCTGCCGCCGCTCCCGTCAATGCTACTGCCGCTGCTGCTGCGGAGGCTGCCGCCGCTGCTGCTGCTGCTGCTGCGCACTGCATCACCAGCCAGCGAAGACAGCAGCAGCAGCTGCCGGCGGCGGCGGTGGCCGCTGGTGCCCGCTCCCCCGCCGCCGCCGCTGCTGCCGCTCAGCAGGTTGGCTGCCAGGTCGCCAACCCAGGCGGGCAGCTGCGCAGTCAACGCCATCTGCATGGCGCCGCCGTCGGCGTCGGAGAACACCACGCCACACACGGCTATGTAGGGGTCCTCACGGGGACTGGCGGTGGCGTTGCCTGGGCCCCAACTGCGGAAGGCAAAGGTGGTCACGACTCTGGATCCGGAACTCGCGGCGATGCTGTTAAGATCCGATGCGATCACGGCTCCCGTGGATTCACAGATGGCCGGGTTGAATTCAAGTTTGGGCGGTTGGCCGGGCGTGACGGGCGGCTGCATGGTCAGGCGGACGCAGATGGTGCACGTGTCACCTGGCGATGGAGGCGGCGGCGGAGGGGGCGAAGGGGGCGGCGGGCTGGGAGGCTGGGGGCTGGGAGGCGGCGGGCTGGGGGGCGGGGGGCTGGGGGGCCCCGGGCTAGGTGGCAACGGTGAAGGCGGCGCGGGGCTGGGCGGTGCCGGTGACGGCGGCGCGGGACTGGGCGGCGGGGAATTGCAGCAGCTCGACTGCCCAAACTCAATCCCGTCGAGTTCTCCGAACGTCGCGAAGCCAATTACCCAGCTCCACGGCCCAACGCGGCTGCTGTAGCCGCTTCCGAAGCGCTGCGTGCTCATGTACACTGGCGTGGATCCATCCTCATACACCGGGATGATGGAGGCGGTGACGCTGGGGCCTGCGAGGATGGGAAAACGCATACACACACATACACCTCTGCCCTGTGTGAGAAGTGAAGGCAGCCTGTCCTTCGGCGTACTGGTTTTGACGCTGCTGTGGCCACGTGCCTGACTAGTAGGTTAGTGCATGCCCTTTGCCAGGCGAACAAACAATGCACACTGACCACGTGCCGGCTAGTAGTAGTGTTGTTTCAGACGGGGTGCGGCTCCTAGGGCCAATCCAGTGGTTTTTTTCCGTCTACTTTGCACGTTGCGGCTTGGGAGACACAGACTACCGAACCAATGCGTGATTCTTTGGGATGCTAGTGCTCTGCCGCTAGCATCGGACAGCGTCTCAGATACACAATTACGTGATCCACCCAGATAGCTGTAAACCCATTGTTACACACACACACACACACACACACACACACACACACACACACACACACACACACACACACACACACACACACACAGTGTCGACCCTTTCCCTTGTGCTTTTCTAACACACACACACACACACACGTGCGCTCGCGCAGTCGCAGACTTTTGGTCGCGGCTGCTGCAGTTCGCGCAACTCGGTGTGCCCCGAAAGGGCTGGGAAGGAGTTGACGCCACCCACCCGATCCTAGCGGTGGTGGACGGGATGCTGCTCTGCGCGCTACCGCAAGCTATGGAGCTGGAGCTGGAGGAGTGACCGGGATCAGCCCGATCGAGTAGAGTGATCACCATAGCAATGAGCCGCGGACATAGCGGCTGAATCTAGGGACCAGCAGGGTTGAGAAGGGCTGGGAGGGTCAAGGGGAGTGTGCGCCAGGGTTTCGGGTCACGGGAGCTGAGGGTGGGTTGGGTGCCGGAGCACCCCGGGCGTTTTTCGGCCAAGACCGGCCTAGTAGTCAGACGCGTTTGTGGCTGCCCTTTGGCGTACTCTGCCCTGGCGTCGAATGCTGGTTAGGTAGCTGTCGAGGCTGTGAAAGGCTGCGGGGTCGCTGGACTCAGCCCCGTAGCCACCTGTCGCTGTGCTGTCGCGTGCGTTGTGACGTCTGTCCGGTGCGCGTGTTGCTGCGGTGTTGGCCCTTCAGCCTAGTGGTTGGTGAGCCCGCTGGGCCCTGCGTTGTTGTACCAGCAGTAACCCTTCTGAGGTTGCTGGCGTGGTCCAGGTTGGTTGGAGCGTCCCCCCGGTGGACTCCAGAGCTTGGTTGCGCTCTGGGCAGGGGTGACGCGTGATAGCGGCAGCGTGTGGCCAAAGTGCCTCGCTGTCGCTGGCTGTCCCGAGTACTCGATCACGAGACTCGTCAGGCCGCCTGTAAACCCGTTGCTACACACACACACACACACACACACGCACACACACACACACACACACACACACACACACATACACACACACACACGCATACACCGATGCCCAACTCCCCGACCTCCCCTCCGGCCCATCCAGCCACCGACCCACGCACTGCTGCTGGCCCACACCTGCGCGCGTCGGGTTGGGCAGGCTGAGCTGCTTGGGCGCCAGCGCCTGCAACTGGGAGTTGGCTCCCCACGCGATGGCGTCAGCAACGCGGCCCGTGGCGGTCTCCCACAGCACCGCCGCGCCCGCGTCCTGGCCGAGACTGTCCAGGCCAAAATCCATGGCCGCAAATTCCCACGCGCCGCCGAAGGGCACGATGTCGACGTGGGTGTAGGCAACGGCGGACACCAGGCGCGTCTGGCTTGTGGCAGCGGTGCACTGCACACACACGTGCGTGGTTGCATGGTGGGACGTGGGTGGGCAGGTGTCATGTGCGTGAGGCTGGCACCGGGCCGGATCAGAAGCAATGGTGAGGCACTGAAGGCGGGTGGGGTCACAGCCGAGTAGTTGGCCAGCAGGGACCGGCGCATGGGGGAAAGGAACAGTGGGGCTTGCAGGGTGCCCGTCTCGATGCATGGCGAGAGCGCCAGTGGAGTGGAAAGGACGGGCACAGCAGCAGCAAGAAGTAAGGGAGGGGGGCGCCACCGAGCTACGGTAATGTGCGCGTGCGCGTATGCAGCAGCGGCAGCTCACCGCTCCGCCGCTGCACACGACGGTGTACAGCGTGATGGACAGGCGACTGAACAAGTCAGGGCCGCGGGCGAACTTGGGGATGACCAGCTCCATGCGGCCGATGTTGTTGCCGCCCCCGCCGTCTGTGTAGTGCAGCTCGGTGAAGAACGCATCCGGGCCTGTGAACGTGTGAGTGGGTGTGTGGTGTTTGGCGGCATTTGCGACACATACACATTATCATGCGTGCTGTAAGAAACGGATGAGTAAGGACGCACAAAGATTCTGTAAGGGGGCACCCATGCATGCCGAGCTGCCACCCCATGCTGCTTGCTGGCGGCCTTGTTACCCGTCCTTACATTCGCAAAGTGGCGGGGGCTCGGGAGTGGGCGGCTCGGGGCTCGGCGGCAGCGGTGGCGCGGGGCTGGGCGGCGCGGGCGATGGAGGCTTGGGACTGGGGGGCGTGGGCGACGGCGGCGCAGGGCTGGGCGGCACAGGCGAGGGCGGCCTCGGGCTGGGCGGCTTCGGGCTGAGTGGCAAGGGTGATGGCGGCGCCGGGCTCGGAGGCTCCGGCGACGGCGGCGCGGGGCTTGGCGGCGCAAGGGCGCAGCAGCTCGACTGCCCAAACTCGATTCCGTTCAGCTCGCCAAACGTCGCGAAGTCGATCTGCCAGTGCCAGGGGCCTGTACGGCTGCTGTAGCCGTAGCCGTAGCGCTGGGTGCTCTGTGCCGAGCTGGTGGCGAAGGACTCGAAGGGCTGAGGAACGGAGGTGATGACGCTGGCGGAGACGCTGGGGCCTGCGTCAGCACGCACAGCAGCATGTGTGGCGCTGTGATAAGCACGCAATCGAGATGGAACGGTAGGTAGGGTGCGCGCGCTGCTGGCCGTCGTCCACATCAGAAGGCGGGAACTGGTCATGAAGTAATTTATATATAGAGAGAATGCGATAGCTAGGAAGGCTGGAGAGCAGGTGCAGCTACGGCAACGAACCGTAGCGGCCCACGACGCGCGCGTGCGTGCCCTCACCCAACCACCACCCATGCGCCCACCTGAGCCTTGCGGGTTCGGGAGACTGATGGTCTTCGATAGCACGGTCTGGGGGCCAAAGCCCCACGCGATGGCGTCGGCGATGCGGCCGGTTGCGGTCTCCCACAGCACCGCGGCGCCCGCGTTCGGGTCCAGCTGCGCATTGACGATGCCAAAGTCGATGGCGGATATCTCCCACTCGCCGTTGAACGGCACGATGTGGGCGTAGTCCACCGAAACCACGGGCACCGTGAGGGTGGCGGCTGCCAAGCACTGCATGCACGCAAGTGAGCCGGCGGGCAGTTGAGTGGTGTGTGAGTTGGTGAGAGGTGGCGGCAGTGTACGATACATACGGCGCATTCTTATCTCCAGCATGATGGGGCGGGGTAGCCATCCATGGATGGTGATCAGGAGCACAGCGCACAGTGCAACGCACCCAGCACTTCAGTTGACAAAGAAAGTTGGACAAAACGCACGATGGATGTATGGAATGGAGGAGGGCAAACCGCACAACCAACACAGCGTTGTTTACAGACCGGCGCAGCGCTGGCTGCGGGACTAGCCGCCAATCTACTTACCGCTCACAAGCAATGCAACCACACTCTCTATGCGGGGTGGTTTTGCGCGCATACCAAGCCTTTCTTGACGTTACAATTCAACTCACCGCTCCGCCGCTGCACATGACGGTGTACAGCGTGATGGACAGGCGACTGAACAAGTCAGGGCCGCGGGCGAACTTGGGGATGACCAGCTCCATGCGGCCGATGTAGTTGCCGCCCCCGCCGTCTTTGTAGTGCAGCTCAGTGAAGAACGCGTCCGGGCCTATGAACGTGTGTGTAGTGGTATCGGATTATTGGTGTCTGATTGGGAGGTTGCCAGGCGGCGGTAGCGGCGGGTGCGGGCGACAGCATCGTTGCTTGTGCGGGGTAGTGCGGGGTAAGAAGCCGAACGAAGTAAGCATGCGGCTTGGTGTAATTCGATGAGGTCAGTGTGTGGAGAGCTGGCAACAGCCACCAGCGGCCTCCCCTAGTACACTCACAATCGCAGAGTGGAGGGGGCTCAGGGCTGGGCGGCTTGGGGCTCGGCGGCAGCGGTGGCGCAGGGATGGCAGGCGCAGGCGATGGAGGCTTGGGAATGGGGGGCGTGGGCGACGGCGGCGCAGGGCTGGGCGGCACCGGCGAGGGCGGCCTAGGGCTGGGCGGCCTCGGGCTGGGTGGCAAGGGTGATGGCGGCGCCGGGCTCGGAGGCTCCGGCATCGGTGGCGCGGGGCTTGGCGGCGCGGGGCTGGGCGGCAGCGGTGGCACGGGGCTGGGCGGTGCGGGCGATGGAGGCTTGGGGCTGGGGGGCGGGGGCGACGGCGGCGCAGGGCTGGGCGGCACAGGCGAGGGCGGCCTAGGGCTGGACGGTTGCGGGCTGGGTGGCAAGGGTGATGGCGGCGCCGGGCTCGAAGGCTCCGGCGACGGTGGCTCGGGGCTTGGCGGCGCAAGGGCGCAGCAGCTCGACTGCCAAAACACGATCCCGTCGAGTTGTCCGGGCGTCGCGAACTCCAATATCCAGGTCCACGCCCCAACGCGGCTGCTGTAGCCGCTTCCAAAGCGCTGCGTGCTCACGTACACTGGCGTGGATCCATCCTCATACACCGGGATGATGGAGGCGGTGACGCTGGGGCCTGCGAGGATAGGAAAACGCATATACACACATACACACACAGTACTCGATCACGAGACTCGTCAGGCCGCCTGAAAACCCGTTGCTACACACACACACACACACACACACACACACACACACACACACACACACACACACACACACACACACACACACACACACACACACACGCACACGCACACACACACACACAAGCCGACAGGCCATTGCGCGCGTTGAGACTTTGCAGAGGGCCAAGCGGGACGAGCAGGCAGGCAAGCCACGCTCACGTACGTACTGTACGCACGCAGCACAGCAGGGTATGTGACGGACCAGTGAGCGAGCGAACCAGCAGCCACCAGGGCTGTGGGCGTGTGCCTCCAGCCGCAGCGTAGGTGCTTACGTACCAGCACGCCATCAGGATCAACGCACGTGACGTACCCGACATATACACACACACACACACACACGCGCGCGACGGTGTCGACCCTTCCTCTCCTTGTGCTTTCCTAACACACACACACACACACACACAACGCGCACACCCCGGGGCCCCAGCCCATCAGCCAAGCCCAGCTATGGCTAGTGCAGGCGCCCTCGGGCGTCCAGCAGTGCGTGTGGGATGTGGTGGCGATGGCGGCGCTTGCCGCCATAGAACACGGCCGGGTGCTGTGGGCGGAGTAGAGAATCTACGCCTCACAAGTATATAACCCCGCGGACGGCGCCCTGGGGCATCTAGATGTGTCTTTTGCCGATCGATTTGGTATCGAGTATCAGGGCCTCGCGCGCACATGCGCGCATGATCAATTTGAAAGATCGGAGGTTCGAATCCTGTCGGACTCGGTGGAGAACTGTCTAAGTCCCTTCCGATGAGAGAAGAATGTGTGCACAAGTCACAATTGTGGCTGCGGCGATACCCTAGCGGCGGGGGTAAGCGCGACGTGGGCCTGGTCACCCCACTGCCACCGACAAAGAAAGTGCCACGAAACAAAGATCTCTCGGAAAACAAAGGAAGGATGGACGAAGACTGCCCGGGACGTTCAGTCCAGGAAGGGGAGAATGTGGGCGGAGTAGAGAATCTACGCCTCACAAGTATATAACCCCGCGGACGGCGCCCTGGGGCATCTAGATGTGTCTTTTGCCGATGTCCTACTACAGGTGCGGCTGCGCGGGATGACGCGCGCTGCAGCGGCCCAGGGAGACCAAGCGGCGGCGGCGGCAGCAGCACCCACCGAGGCAGCGGCGGCGGCAGCAGCGGGGGCGGATGCTGACCCAGATGAGGTCCCGCCCACGCAGCTGACGCCGCCGCAGCCAGGCGTCAACCACACCGAGCTTGCGTGCGCTCGCGCAGTCGCAGACTTTTGGTCGCGGCTGCTGCAGTTCGCGCAACTCGGTGTGCCCCGAAAGGGCTGGGAAGGAGTTGACGCCACCCACCCGATCCTAGCGGTGGTGGACGGGATGCTGCTCTGCGCGCTACCGCAAGCTATGGAGCTGGAGCTGGAGGAGTGACCGGGATCAGCCCTATCGAGTAGAGTGATCACCATAGCAATGAGCCGCGGACATAGCGGCTGAATCTAGGGACCAGCAGGGTTGAGAAGGGCTGGGAGGGTCAAGGGGAGTGTGCGCCAGGGTTTCGGGTCACGGGAGCTGAGGGTGGGTTGGGTGCCGGAGCACCCCGGGCGTTTTTCGGCCAAGACCGGCCTAGTAGTCAGACGCGTTTGTGGCTGCCCTTAGCTTTGGCGTACTCTGCCCTGGCGTCGAATGCTGGTTAGGTAGCTGTCGAGGCTGTGAAAGGCTGCGGGGTCGCTGGACTCAGCCCCGTAGCCACCTGTCGCTGTGCTGTCGCGTGCGGTGTGACGTCTGTCCGGTGCGCGTGTTGCTGCGGTGTTGGCCCTTCAGCCTAGAGCTTTGTGAGCCCGCCGGGCCCTGCGTTGTAGTACCAGCAGTAACCCTTCTGAGGCTACTGGCGTGGTCCAGGTTGGTTGGAGCGTCCCCCCGGTGGACTCCGGAGCTTGGCTGCGCTCTGGGCAGGGGAGACGCGTGATAGCGGCAGCGTGTGGCCTAAATGCCTCGCTGTCGCTGGCTGTCCCGAGTACTCGATCACGAGACTCGTCAGGCCGCCTGTAAACCCGTTGTTACACACACACACACACACACACACACACACACACACACGCACACACACACACACACACACACACACACACACACACACACACACACACACACACACACACACACACACACACACACACACACGCATACACCGATGCCCAACTCCCCGACCTCCCCTCCGGCCCATCCAGCCACCGACCCACGCACTGCTGCTGGCCCACACCTGCGCGCGTCGGGTTGGGCAGGCTGAGCTGCTTGGGCGCCAGCGCCTGCAACTGGGAGTTGGCTCCCCACGCGATGGCGTCAGCAACGCGGCCCGTGGCGGTCTCCCACAGCACCGCCGCGCCCGCGTCCTGGCCGAGACTGTCCAGGCCAAAATCCATGGCCGCAAATTCCCACGCGCCGCCGAAGGGCACGATGTCGACGTGGGTGTAGGCAACGGCGGACACCAGGCGCGTCTGGCTTGTGGCAGCGGTGCACTGCACACACACGTGCGTGGTTGCATGGTGGGACGTGGGTGGGCAGGTGTCATGTGCGTGAGGCTGGCACCGGGCCGGATCAGAAGCAATGGTGAGGCACTGAAGGCGGGTGGGGTCACAGCCGAGTAGTTGGCCAGCAGGGACCGGCGCATGGGGGAAAGGAACAGTGGGGCTTGCAGGGTGCCCGTCTCGATGCATGGCGAGAGCGCCAGTGGAGTGGAAAGGACGGGCACAGCAGCAGCAAGAAGTAAGGGAGGGGGGCGCCACCGAGCTACGGTAATGTGCGCGTGCGCGTATGCAGCAGCGGCAGCTCACCGCTCCGCCGCTGCACACGACGGTGTACAGCGTGATGGACAGGCGACTGAACAAGTCAGGGCCGCGGGCGAACTTGGGGATGACCAGCTCCATGCGGCCGATGTTGTTGCCGCCCCCGCCGTCTGTGTAGTGCAGCTCGTTGAAGAAGGCATCCGGGCCTGTGAACGTGTGAGTGGGTGTGTGGTGTTTGGCGGCATTTGCGACACATACACATAATCATGCGTGCTGTAAGAAACTGATGAGTAAGGACGCAAAAAGATTCTGTAAGGGGGCGCCCATGCATGCCGAACTGCCACCCCATGCTGCTTGCTGGCGGCCTTATTACCCGTCCTTACATTCGCAAAGTGGCGGGGGCTCGGGACTGGGCGGCTCGGGGCTCGGCGGCAGCGGTGGCGCGGGGCTGGGCGGCGCGGGCGATGGAGGCTTGGGACTGGGGGGCGTGGGCGACGGCGGCGCAGGGCTGGGCGGCACAGGCGAGGGCGGCCTCGGGCTGGGCGGCTGCGGGCTGAGTGGCAAGGGTGATGGCGGCGCCGGGCTCGGAGGCTCCGGCGACGGTGGCTCGGGGCTTGGCGGCGCAAGGGCGCAGCAGCTCGACTGCCCAAACTCGATTCCGTTCAGCTCGCCAAACGTCGCGAAGTCGATCTGCCATTGCCAGAACCCTGAACGGCTGCTGTGGCCGTAGCCGTAGCGCTGGGTGCTCTGTGCCGAGCTGGTGGCGAAGGACTCGAAGGGCTGAGGATCGGAGGTGATGACGCTGGCGGAGACGCTGGGGCCTGCGTCAGCACGCACAGCAGCATGTGTGGCGCTGTGATAAGCACGCAATCGAGATGGAACGGTAGGTAGGGTGCGCGCGCTGCTGGCCGTCGTCCACATCAGAAGGCGGGAACTGGTCATGAAGTAATTTATATAGAGAGAGAATGCGATAGCTAGGAAGGCTGGAGAGCAGGTGCTGTCATGCCCTGGCGGGTAACCAGGCAGAGCGTGTCACCGTGCTGGGTTTAGTTGTGCCAATGCGTGTACGACAGCCGAGCGGGCAAGACCCGGGTTCCGCAAGGGGCTTTGAGGGGGGTTTGCCGGGCGTGTCAGTAGCGCGTGTCGTGGCAGTTTGTTCGTAGCGCAGCGTGGCCGAGCCGTCTTGTGGGGCTCAGGCCACGGCGTTTCTTAGTGTATCGTGTACTTCGTGCGTTACTTAAGCCACCTGTGTTAGGGCGCCAGTGAGCGGCCGGCGGTCTGAGCTGGCAAGTGTTGTCAGACCTGGCGTGTGGCCCATGCCGTGTGAGTGGCTTAGCGCGTGAAAGAGCTCAAACAAGCTTGTCTTGTTTTGAGCTACTTGAACGTCTTTCAGTTAGCGATTTCAGAAACAAGCACCCGTCCGTTGCAGCTACGTAAAGACTGCGAATAAGTTGTAAATCACGAGACGGAGCACGTTTTGTCTGTCGACCGCCTGTTCTGCCGGTCCGCGGGAGCAAGGGACTTGGGCAGACCACAGCTCAAAACAAGACTGTCGGCGGCGCGGGGGCGTGTCTTATCCGCCGCCGTAAAAGGTACTCGCGCGATGGCAGTCGTCAGGCTGTGGGTGTCATGACCCCCTGTACGACTCTGTTCGGCCACCCCCCCACACCCTCAGCCGGGCGATCTGTGCCTAACCAGCGGGGCACGTGCGGGTTACATCAGCACACGGGAGGGCGTGACAGCGCAGCTACGGCAACGAACCGTAGCGGCCCACGACGCGCGCGTGCGTGCCCTCACCCAACCACCACCCATGCGCCCACCTGAGCCTTGCGGGTTCGGGAGACTGATGTAACTGATGGTCGCCGATAGCACGGTCTGGGGGCCAAAGCCCCACGCGATGGCGTCGGCGATGCGGCCGGTTGCGGTCTCCCACAGCACCGCGGCGCCCGCGTTCGGGTCCAGCTGCGCATTGACGATGCCAAAGTCGATGGCGGATATCTCCCACTCGCCGCCTTTGAAAGGCACGATGTGGGCGTAGTCCACCGAAACCACGGGCACCGTGAGGGTGGCGGCTGCCAAGCACTGCATGCACGCAAGTGAGCCGGCGGGCAGTTGAGTGGTGTGTGAGTTGGTGAGAGGTGGCGGCAGTGTACGATACATACGGCGCATTCTTATCTCCAGCATGATGGGGCGGGGTAGCCATCCATGGATGGTGATCAGGAGCACAGCGCACAGTGCAACGCACCCAGCACTTCAGTTGACAAAGAAAGTTGGACAAAACGCACGATGGATGTATGGAATGGAGGAGGGCAAACCGCACAACCAACACAGCGTTGTTTACCGACCGGCGCAGCGCTGGCTGCGGGACTAGCCGCCAATCTACTTACCGCTCACAAGCAATGCAACCACACTCTCTATGCGGGGTGGTTTTGCGCGCATACCAAGCCTTTCTTGACGTTACAATTCAACTCACCGCTCCGCCGCTGCACATGACGGTGTACAGCGTGATGGACAGGCGACTGAACAAGTCAGGGCCGCGGGCGAACTTGGGGATGACCAGCTCCATGCGGCCGATGTAGTTGCCGCCCCCGCCGTCTTTGTAGTGCAGCTCGGTGAAGAACGCGTCCGGGCCTGTGCATGTTTGTTGTGGTATCGGATTATTGGTGTTTGATGGGGAGGTTGCCAGGCGGCGGGTGCGGGCGACAGCATCGTTGCTTGTGCGTGCTGGGTAGTGCGGGGTAAGAAGCCGAACGAAGTAAGCATGCGGCTTGGTGTAATTCGATGAGGTCGGTGTGTGGAGAGCTGGCAACAGCCACCAGCGGCCTCCCCTACGTACGTATCAAGTACACTCACAATCGCAGAGTGGAGGGGGCTCGGGGCTGGGCGGGAGCCCTACGGCACGACACGCCGGTGTGACGTGCGCCAGTACCAAGGCTGCCAGCATTAGCAGCGCCGGGCCCCCTTTGAAGCTGTCGAGCCGCATGGCTGCGTTGGACGTGCGCTAGACAACACTGCGAGGAGGAGGCGATTGCAGATGTTTACCGGACAGGAAGAAGCAGGCACCATAAGAACGCGCGCCATGCGCAACACGGTTTCGGCACAGTCGTTGGTTTTGCAGCGCGAGCAGGAAAAAGGGCTTTTCAAGCTGGTGTGAGGTCAGGCTATCTTATCCTGCGGACTGGCTTGTGCCCGGCTGGCGCAGTGAGCGTCAGTAGCAGCTCGTCGTCCTTCCGATTCCGAGGCGCCCCGCGTCTTACCTTCTAGAGCGCGGCTGTGACCAGAGAGGCGCGACAATAGATTGAGGTGTGAATGGATTTAGCTAGTCACCTCAATTTGCTCGGCTTCGGCGCGACTCTGACGAGCTGCTGCGCATGACAGTCAACCGCCAGATCCTATCTAGAGTCGCCGGGCCGGCGAGGCGCGCTGAGCTCAATGGCGCCTCTGAGGATTTCCGGTAGAATGCTACGTGTCACACTCACAGCTCGAGGCCCGCTTGGCCTACCCAACTGCTGCTTGTCAGGCAAGTCGACTTCGGCGCGTCAGCAAGTTTTGTCGCGCATACGCGAGTTAAGTAACGCCAAATGCGACTGATGCGTGAAGTCTTTTGAGGACGGAGATGCTTGTCTCTGAAGCCGCCGTGGCTACCCGGGTATGCTCAAGCTGCCAGCAGCGGACTGAAGGCAGCGGGTCAAGACCCTGTTTAAGCAGCAAAGCCTGAGGTCAACTTATTTACTCCAGCGGCGAGCTTGCTGGACGAAACGGGCTTCCTCGGCCTTCATCGTAGCAGTTTGGTGCATGGGCGCGAGTTTTACTAAAACCGCGAGCGGCGAGCAACCCGCCAGCGGCGAGGCGAAACAGCTAACGGTATGCTTAACTTTGTAACTATGGCTGTGTGCAACATTATTGAGACCCCCCTGGTTGCGACATGCGACAATCGACAAACCGACATGTGATAATACGACATAAAGCCTAAGGAATCATACCCACTCGAGCCCACCGCATATGGATACGTGAAGCATTTGGTGGCGAATGATCTTGCTATCCGAGTGTGCTGGTTCTCGGCTTCGCCAGGCCCATGAGTGGGATGAGGGCTGGCCCACGGGGAGTGCCGGGGCGAGGGCCCGCGAGGGCCCGCGAGTGTGGCGAGCCGAGCTGCCGAGCATGCATGTGCACGTGCAGGACGCCGCAGCCCGCCGCCGCTGCCATGCCAAACATAGCACGATTGTAATGGCAGGCATTCATGTAAATTTTAGTGCATGCAAAATTCTGAAGCGATGACGCGGTCAAAAACGTGCAGGAGGAACCCCGCAGAGCACGCCATATCCGGCTAGGGCGGACCGGGCTGCCGTACGGCTCCCCGGTCTCCTAGGACCGGAGCGGACGCCCCCACGGACGCGTGTGTGCGCACGCATGAGACCGGCGCAAAGTCACCCCGCGACAACAGCGCCTGCAAATGGTATGGGGTGAAGCTAAATGCAGTTTGCGCTCGGTCCTAGGGGCGTGCCCCCACGAAATGGAGCGCCAATGGTCACAAGGGCCCACCCGAACGACCACAACCCGTGCCCCCGGTGTGTTATTTTGTGACCTTATTGCATGCCCCTATCGTTCCGAGCCGAGCGGACTTGCCATTCGCACGGCCTGGGCTTGTTGGCGACATGCCAGGCACATGCTTGCTCTCTAAGGCCCCACACGGCCATGTTGAAATGCGTTGGAACACCTCTATATGTATTGAATGCATTGAAATGAATCGGCGTGTCAGTGGTGCCTTCTTTTGGGCCTGGCGTTGACGCTTGTCAAGGTCGCCGCGACTGAATACGCACCCAAACCGCCCCGCCCCGGATGTATTTGGGGCATATGGGACATACTAAATCAATAACGGCAGTCGGCGACGCAAAACGAGTGCATTTTGTGCTGTTATGAGGGGTTATGAGCCGAAACGACCCCGGTCCGCCCCCGGTCCGCCATCGCGACCGGCCCCGTCCGCCGACCTGGGTTTATGTTCCCCATAAAAGCAACGTAGTATAATTTCTTAAACATAGTTCATGTCGGCCGATCATTCATTACCTTGACCGCTTATCTCATTATCGGTAGGTAAATGGTCTTGCAAGATGTTGCAGGTCTTGTGTCGCCCTCTCCAAAAATGCTACAATACAGAACATTCACTAATTTGCTTGGCATCAGATCTTGAGGCGATAAGGCTTTCAGGAACCGCTGTGTCGCTCTGTCTTCTCGACGGTGGTTCCAAAGCGATGAACGTGATCCGGGGTCGGTTTTGCCTACGAGATCATCTACAAACCTTGGCCAGCATATGCGGGTTTGCAGCAGCTTCCGACGGCCCTTGTGTGCTTGCCCACTAGGGTTGTCCCCTCTGCAATTCCGCAACCATATGCGGCAGCTTCGACGGCCCTTGTGCGCATGCGCGCTCGGGTTGTCCCCTCTGTAATTCCGTAATCATAATGAAGCGGGATGTCCCCTCTGTAATTCCGCAATCATAATGAAGCGTTCTGCGGCTGTCTGGCTCCGCACCATAGCCTGATGGCTTGATGCGCCCCACACACCCTCAGCACCACCACACAAGATGTGGCTCCAGCGGTATAGCTGAGGCGTGTGGCGCCATGCCACATTCACCACTTGCATCAATACAGATATTTTGGCAAACGATGTGGGCCATTTAGGTTGGCTTTGGCCGTATGTCGCAATGTCACATGTCGGGATGTCGCATGTCGCGATGTCACATGCCGGGGGGTGCCAATAAACTTGCAACCTGCTATACTGATAGCAGTAAAAGCTCGAGAGGCCTGACCCTTTGGTAACTCAGACTCGGTCACGCGCCATGTCCAGGGGCAGCAACGGCGGCTGTTACATGGTGATGGACGCCACATCCCGAGCCGACCTCCCCGACTATGTAGCCGACAACCGCCTCCCACCATGGCTCCTACCCGACGCAGCCAACCAACCCCCCGGGCGCCACCTCCACTACCGCCCAGACATCCTCCTCATCCCGTCCATCACCCTCGCAGCCTCCCGTGCCCCCGGCTTCACTGTGACACCCGGCGAGCACCACACAGTCCACATCATCGAGGCCGGATACTCCTCGGACACAAACCACACAGCTAAACAACACGAGAAAGCGGAACAGCACCAGGCCCTCGCCGCGGAGCTCACTGCCGCTGGGTGGAAGGTCCAGTATACCCCACAAAGCGCCATCAGCCTGGGCTTCACAGGAACGATCCGAAAGGACCCCCTCCCCCTGCTCACGATACTGGGCGTCGATCATAACGCCGCCAGGAAATGCTGCGATGCCCTGCACGACCACGCCGTCGCCACCCTCAACCACATCGTCCTCGCTCGCCGACGTCTCGAACGGGGTCAGCCACCAGGCGACCCCGGCGGGACGTAACAACAAGGCGGGGTGTGGGCATTGCCCACACACCCGCCTCCTCCTTTCCGGTAGTGGGGGTGTACAGGTTACGGGCCTAGCTCGTTCCCTCATCTCCTCCCACTCCCTTAACTTACACCACTCGCCCCTGGCAGGGTGTAATTATTTCTGTTTCTATTTGAGACTCGGTTATCGCAAGCCGTGTACTGTCAAGCCAGGGGTGTGTCAAGCTGCCAGGCCGCGCGCACGCCGCCGCCCATAAGTCGTTCGTATGGTACCTATCGTGTCTCAACGTTCGGCCATGACTTTGCTTCTTTCCCCCAATTGCCCGCCCGTCGGTTGCACACAGTATGCAAGATATGTAGCTTTACAGCCAGAAACTAACATACGCTGCGTGGGCAGCACAGCGTCGTGCGAGCACGCCTCTCCACACAGCACAGAAGCCTCTACATCCCATTTGCCGGATGCGATGTCGTGCCCCTACCAAAGCAACAACATGACGATTGCCACCAGCCCCACACGTGTTGCCACTGCTGCCTACGCCAGCCGCACCACCTACCTACCTGACGCAGCAGTGGCAACACTGCCACCGCATCCAGCCGCCGCGCCGCGGCACAGCACCGCGTGGCCCGCCCGCCAGTGCTCCTCCGCGCACTCTCGCCCGCAGTACCGCGCCGAGCCCGGGCCCGGGCCGCAGCCGCGGCAGCGCACCGGCAGCCGCAGCCCGAGCTCGCTGGGGCCCTGCATGTTGACGCAGCCCGGGTTGGCGCACACGGGTGCGGGCGCACAGCCGCCAGCGCCTCCGCCAGCGCCTCCGCCAGCGCCTCCGCCGTGCTCAGCCAAGCCGTCTGTGTTGCAAATGGCCCCTCCCGTTCCTCGGCTGCGGACGCTTGCTGCAGGACATCCTCAATTTCCCCGTAGGTCCACCCCTGAGACGGCGGGGGACTGCCGCCAAGCTCCTGGACCTCCTGCTCACGCGTGCACAACAGCGCCGCAGCTGCCGGTCCCCGTACCGGCATGGCAACACCTGCAACACCGCATACGGCATCAGTGGGGGGCGCGTGCAGCACAAGCACGCCAGCACAAGCGCGCCGTGACTACAGCCGTGACAACACACACGCATGCACGCTTGCTGCCGCACCGCGCCAATCTAGTTGCCTAACCCATCGCGGCACGAACCTGATTGCGCCGTCACCGTGCAAGGGAGGTTTGCCCCCGCCTGCACCAGCGACGGGAGTGACGAAAGGCTGAGGATTGCCACAACCTCACGGCGCAGCCAGCGTGGCTCCGGACCCAGGTGTGCCGTACTCTGCTCGCTGTCGCTGTCAACCCCATCCGCCCACAGCATGCTCTGGTCGTTTGCCCCAATCGGCAGCGCCAGCTGCGCCTAGCCCAATGCCGTGTCCCACCACAGCGACCACAGCTGCTCCGCCTGCTGTTGCCGCGCCCCCCGTGTTGCCTCCTGCGCTGCCTCTGCGGGCCTGTCCTCCGTCCCTACACTAGTTCCCGCAGCCGCGACGCCCACTCCTGGTGCAGCTACCGCATCTGCAGCCGTCGCCGCCGCCGCCGCTGCCGCCGCAGCTGGCGCAGTCAGGTCGAGCAGCGCGGCTTTGGCGCACATCAGGGCCGCGTGCGCCACCGCCACAGATCCACCCCATGATAGCTGCGGCCGAGGCAGGACTGACCCGTCGCCCGGTTGCGGGTCCGTCACCCAGGCCGGCAGGACACCTGCTGCGGCCGCCCCAGCCGGCTTGTTCACGGGCGCAGGTGCTGACCGGCCCTGATTCGGCCCCGCTGCTGCGTCATTTGCCCCAGCTGCCTCGCCCGCGCCAGCCGTGGCGCTAGCTGTCCCGGAGGCCCCGGTCTGTGCCGCCACTCCAACCGCCAAGCAGCGCTGCCCGCGCCGCCACGCCATCACCGCCGCCGCCAGCTCTCTCGCGCTTCGCGTCACTGACCGCGCCATGTCCACTGTACGCACCGCTTATTAGGGCGTTGACCAGGCCCAGCTTTGAATCACTTGGCCGTATGCGGTATTATGTGCGGCCAAGCGTGATCTAAGTAAATGTCATAGCTGTCGCAAACCTGGATGGCGCAGCCCTGCTGGTCAGGACACCACCGACCCACCGCTTGAAACCGGGCGGTGGTACAATCCAAACATGGAACTTGTCATTCATGTTCATTATTGTTTCTCGCGTCCAAGGCATAGTCGTTGGCTCGACTAAAAGAGCTTCTTCACCAGGGAAGTGTCGCCTGCAATAATTGCCATTAAGGCGGCAGGGGGAGGGGGCCAGCGTTCGCGTATCCTATTGACACCGGGACTGTTTCTGCCTCTGCGGAGGGGTTGCCACTACCCCCAATCAACGCGGCACGCACGCTCGTGTACGGCACTTGGTTCGTCACCCACCGGTGGGGCAGCACTGCTGGTCGCTGTTGAAGAAGGCGTGACGGCAGGTGTTGCCGCCGCAAAACTCCTGTTTGACGGCACGGTACGCGAGGTGCGTGACACATGCCGCAGACCAACCATGTTGGGCTTGCACTTGCGGTGCTGTGTGCAGGCGTCATGTGGAAAATAAACTCCAACCAGGCTGGGCCAGCCATAACATACAGCGCAATGCTTGGGCTACCGCTGCTCCCTCACTTTGCAGACAGATAGACACGCGCCAGCGAGCGCCTGCCCACCCGCCCGCCGTCACACCCCAATGCCCGCCCGCCACGACCGCCTGGCCCCCATCATGGTTTCCTTGGAAGTCGGAAACCAATTCCTCCACCACAACCATGACCTCCACCCCACGCGCGCGCATGCACGTGAATGCACTCACCTGTATGGAGGCGCAGGGCGCGGCCAGGGTGATGCAGACCCTCACGCCGCCCGCCGCCGCCACCTGCTGCTGCGTCAGGCTCAGGTCCGGAAGCTTCCAAGTCATCACTGCAATCGCACCGCGCGCGCACAGCACAGCACAGCACGTAATAATGCAACCATAATGAGCAGCAGCCCCGCGCGTGCAGGTGGATTTGGGGTTATGCTTTAAACGGATGAGCCTGGATGAGCCGAAGCCGCCGGGGGTGCATATATATAGCAGGTGGCGCGCGCCGTAGGGGCGGGCGCTGGGGCTACGCATAGCGGCTGCCGACACCATCGATGGCAACGCCTTCCGGCAGGCGAAAAGCGCACGCACAAACACACTGCCCCCTGCACCCAATATACGCACGTCAAATCTCGCCTGCGCTTCATTGCCCTTCGACAGTACTGCTCAGCGCCTCAGCTGATGGGTTCCACGCGGCACGAGGCGCCACGAGGCGCCACGCCCCCCCCCATGGTTGCAGCCGGGTAGCATTAACTCACCATTACTGCTCTGGAACTTGTCCGACACGAAGCTCCAGTCGGCTGACTTTCCGTTGACCAGCGCGAGTTTGACCGCCTTCTGGCAGCTCGGCGCCACCTGCGCGTGCATGCGTTTGTGAGTGTGTCACACCACCGCACGGCACATGCCCACCATTGTATGTTTGTGCCCACCATTGCATGTTATTATTGGTATGATGCAGTAAGGCGACTAGCACAGGCTACGACTACGCAGCTAGCCCAGCGCAAGTTGCGGACTGCTGCTGTCCATCCCTCCCGCACGGAATCCATCCCCCATGCATGATGCATGACCACCTAGGAGCCCACCATCGTCACCATCATCATCAATTTTACTTCTTATCCCCATTACCCCCCATTCGCCACTTCATGCTCACCGCCAGCTCAAGCTTCAGGAGGTCCATGCGAGCCGCCGGGCAGCAGAACGAGCTGGGGTTGCACGACTCCAGCGCCACGTGAAAGCAGTGTACGGCACGTGCGCCGCCAGCAGCCCCGCCGGAGGCCCCCGCCGCCGGCAGCGGCGGCAGTGCCGTACTGTTGTCGTACACGAACCGGAAGGGCGAGCCCTTGAGGTTGCGGCGCTTGCAGGCGCAGTACGGGAAGCCGGTGCGCAGGACCTGGCTGGGCACGCCGCGGCGCGGCGGTGGCGGCGGCGATTTGGCGCTTGGCATGGGGCTGGGGTCGGGGGTGGCGGTGGGTGACGGGGTGGAGGGGAAGGGCGGCAGGGGCGGCCCGCGCTTGCCGGCGGTGGCGGGCGGCCGAGGGCGGGGCGGCGATGGCGAGGACGCGGGCGCTGGGTCCGGCACGCAGCTGTTGCAGGCCCACTGTGCGCTGCCGGGGCGCGGCACGGTGATTGTCCACTGCGTGTGGCCAGCAGGCAGGGATGAGCAACGCAAAGCAAAGCAAAGCAGGGATGAGGAGGCGGAAGCCCGCATGCACTAAAACGCGCGCAGCTGGTCTCTCAACGCAACGAACCCTGAGCCCAGACGCGCAGAACCGCCAGCCAACCGCCAATAACCGCCAACAACCCACCAGGCACTGGTCGGTTGCGGTGCCGTCGTTGTCGGCGCAGCCCGCCACCGTGCCGTTGTCGAGCAGGCGGGGGGCACCGCATGTGGCTGGCATGCCGCGAATGCTGATGGCGGTCGGCGCCGCACCTATTGTGGGTTCGTTGTGCGAGTGTCGAGAGAAGCTGACTTAACAACGTGTGGCTCGTGCGGAGTTTGTCAGTATGCGGGTGTGCGGCAGCGTGACTCGGGCAATACCTGCTTGCTGTCGCCCAGGGGTCCGGCCAGGGGCCCCCGGCCAGGGGCCCGGCCGATGCAAGAAACCCATTCCTCCCCCGCCGCGCCCTCCTCACGCGCCGCAGCAGCCAACCAGGCAGCCCGACAACCACATACTCACCCAACCACCTAACTGCAGCACGCGCCCACCTGGCGGCGCGCACGTGCCGGGGCCGCCCTGCACGCTGAAGAGCACCTCCTGCGGGTCACTGTCTCCCTCGCGCCAGCGCACCCACTGCACGTAGGTGGCGGAGGCGGCCCAGGGTGCCGTCACGTTGCCGCCGCCCGCCGCCGCGTCGGGGCGCTCGCCGGGGGCCGTGATAACCTGGCGGTGGTTGGCGGTTAGTTGGAGGTGTTTTGCAGTGAGTATCGGGGAAATGTAAAGCTTGGAGGATACCGTAAGATTGGGCGTCTGCAGTGTCAAGAGATGGCATCAGAACCTCACATGCCGTGGCGCCATCACCATGAACACACACATACACACACACACACACACACACACACACACACACACACACACACACACACACACACACACACACACACACACACACACAACGCCCTGAGCTCTCACCGAGGCTAGCCTGTCAGCGGTGCAGACCTCCGGAATGGTCGACCCCGCCAGCAGCAGCGGGCCCTGCAGTAGCCGCCGCCGTGAGCCGGCGGCGCTCCCCGACCCCGAACGGCGGCGGCCGCCCGCCGACGGCGAGGGCGGCGGCGGCGCCGCCAGGGCGCATGTGCTGCCCGGCCGCGGCCAGGTCAGGGCCACAGGGCAGTAGAGAAAGAGGTGGCCGCGCTCGGCTGTGCGCCACACGCACTGGGAGGAGTCCAAACCCACGTCCAGGCAAGTCGCCTGATGTTGTTGAAGGAGTCGGAGAGAGAGAGGAAAGACAGGCGATCAGCAGGCACGAGGGGCAAAGCAGCTGCGCAACCTTCCTAGCCTTACAAGCCAGTAGCACTACGTTGTGCGCGTGTGCGTGTGTAATTGAGGCAAGCCAAGAGAGCGCTTTTGACCTGAACAATCGTATCGCCGCCCACGCACCTGAGTACCGCAGCCTCCAGAGCCGGGCAACGGATCCGATAGGCTCGTCGAGTATCCCTGCTGGGAGCATGAGTCGGGCTGACACACCGGCGGCGGCGGACTTGGGAGCGGGGGGCTGGGCGGCGGCGGGCCAGGTGGCGGCGGGCTAGGCTGCTCCGGGCTGGGCGGCGATGGCAGCGGGGTGAAGGGGCATTTGAGCGTGTAGCGGCCGGTCACGCATGTCTCCACCACTCGCCCGCCCTCGGTAAGCTCCGGTGAGCCCGTCAGCTGCACGGCGAAGCTGTACCCAGCCAGGCCGCCAGCAGTGCACACCGCCGGTGCGCCTGCCTCGCCCTCGCCCTCGCCCACTCCTGGCTGCTGGATTTGAAGCAGGCTCCTGCTGCCGCCGCTGCCGTCAATGCTGCTGCTGATGCTGCGGAGGCTGCTGCCGCTGCTGCTGCGGAGGCTGCCGCCGCTGCTGCTGCTGCTGCTGCGCACTGCATCACCAGCCAGCGAAGACAGCAGCAGCAGCTGCCGGCGGCGGCGGTGGCCGCTGGTGCCCGCTTCCCCGCCGCCGCCGCTGCTGCCGCTCAGCAGGTTGGCTGCCAGGTCGCCAACCCAGGCGGGCAGCTGCGCAGTCAACGCCATCTGCATGGCGCCGCCGTCGGCGTCGGAGAACACCACGCCACACACGGCTATGTAGGGGTCATCACGGGGACTGGCGGTGGCGTTGCCTGGGCCCCAACTGCGGAAGGCAAAGGTGGTCACGACTCTGGATCCGGAACTCGCGGCGATGTTGTTAAGATCCGATGCGATCACGGCGCCCGTGGATTCACAGATGGCCTGGCTGAATTCAAATTTGGGCGGTTGGCCGGGCGTGACGGGCGGCTGCATGGTCAGGCGGACGCAGATGGTGCACGTGTCACCTGGCGATGGAGGCGGCGGCGGAGGGGGCGAAGGGGGCGGCGGGCTGGGAGGCGGGGGGCTGGGAGGCGGCGGGCTGGGAGGCGGGGGGCTGGGAGGCGGCGGGCTGGGAGGCGGGGGGCTGGGCGGCGCGGGGCTGGGCGGCGCAGGGCTGGGCGGCACAGGGGACGGGGGCACTGGCGACGGGGGCTCTGACGCGGGCGGGGCCGGGCTGGGGGGCGCGGGCGAGGGCGGCAAGGGGGAGGGCGGCAAGGGTAAAGGGGGCGCGGGCGAGGGCGGCTCCGGAGAGGGAGGGGGGCTCGGTGGTGAAGGGGAAGGCGGCTTGGGACTGGGAGGCCAGGGTCCGGGGTTGCGCGGCGGCGAAGGCGGGTCCGGAGGCGCAGGACTGGGCGGGGCCGGACTGGGGGGCTGAGGGCTCGGCGGCGCAGGTGATGGCGGCTTGGGGCTTGGCGGCGCGGGGGACGGTGGCTTGGGGCTAGGAGGTGCGGGACTTGGGGGTAGGGGCGAAGGAGGCACCGGGCTGGGGGGCGCCGGGCTGGGCGGTGCAGGGCTGGGAGGGACCGGGCTTGGCGGCGCTGGGCTTGGCGGCGTCGGGCTGGGTGGCCTAGGGCTGGGCGGCCTAGGGCTAGGAGGCAACGGTGACGGCGGCGCGGGGCTAGGCGGTGCCGGTGACGGTGGCTCGGGGCTTGGCGGCGCAAGGGCGCAGCAGCTCGACTGCCCAAACTCGATTCCGTTCAGCTCGCCAAACGTCGCGAAGTCAATTACCCAGCTCCACGGCCCAACGCGGCTGCTGTAGCCGCTTCCAAAGCGCTGCGTGCTCATGTCCCCTGACGTGGATCCATCCTCATACACCGGGATGATGGAGGCGGTGACGCTTGGGCCTGCGAGGATGGGCAAACGCATACACACACACATACACACACACATACGGTGGACTCCAGAGCTTGGTTGCGCTCTGGGCAGGGGAGACGCGTGATAGCGGCAGCGTGCGGCCTAAATGCCTCACTATCGCTGGCTGTCCCGAGTACTCGATCACGAGACTCGTCAGGCCGCCTGTAAACCCGTTGTTACACACACACACACACATACACACACACACACACATGCATACACACACAAGCCGACAGGCCATTGCGCGCGTTGAGGCTTTGCAGAGGGCCAAGCGGGACGAGCAGGCAGGCAAGCCACGCTCACGTACGTACTGTACGCACGCAGCACAGCAGGGTATGTGACGGACCAGTGAGCGAGCGAACCAGCAGCCACCAGGGCTGTGGGCGTGTGCCTCCAGCCGCAGCGTAGGTGCTTACGTACCAGTACGCCATCAGGACCAACGCACGCGACGCGCCCGACACACACACACACTCTCTCTCTCTCTCCCTTGTGATCTCTAACACACACTCATACACCGATGCCCAACTCCCCAACCTCCCCTCCGGCTACTCCGGCCCATCCAGCCACCGACCCACGCACTGCTGCTGGCCCACACCTGCGCGCGTCGGGTTGGGCAGGCTGAGCTGCTTGGGCGCCAGCGCCTGCAACTGGGAGTTGGCTCCCCACGCGATGGCGTCAGCAACGCGGCCCGTGGCGGTCTCCCACAGCACCGCCGCGCCCGCGTCCTGGCCGAGACTGTCCAGGCCAAAATCCATGGCCGCAAATTCCCACGCGCCGCCGAAGGGCACGATGTCGACGTGGGTGTAGGCAACGGCGGACACCAGGCGCGTCTGGTTGATGGCAGCGGTGCACTGCACACACACACACACACACACACACACACACACACTCCTATGTCCTATGTCTGCTGTTCTCTCCCTTGTGATCTCTAACACACACACACACACACATGTGCGTGGTTGCATGGTGGGACGTGGGTGGGCAGGTGTCATGTGCGTGAGGCAGGCACCGGGCCGGATCAGAAGCAATGGTGAGGCACTGAAGGCGGGTGGGGTTACAGCCGAGTAGTTGGCCGGCAGGGACCGGCACATGGGGGGAAGGAACAGTGGGGCTTGCAGGGTGCCCGTGATGCATGACGAGAGCGACAATGGAGTGGAAAGGACGGGCACAGCAGTAGCAAGAAGTAAGGGAGGGGGGCGTCAGCGAGCTACGGTAATGCGCGCGTGCGCGTATGCAGCAGCGGCAGCTCACCGCTCCGCCGCTGCACACGACGGTGTAGAGCGTGATGGACAGGCGACTGAACAAGTCAGGGCCGCGGGCGAACTTGGGGATGACCAGCTCCACGCGGCCGAGGTTCAGCGCCGCCATCAGCTGCCGCGAACGATGGCGGAACGTTTGCTCGTTGTAGTGCAGCTCCGTGAAGAAGGCATCCGGGCCTGTGAACGTGTGTGTGGGTGTGTGGTGTTTGATCGGCGGCATTTGCGACACATACTATTATTCGTGCTGTAAGAAACTGATGAGTAAGGACGCAAAAAGGTTCTGTAAGGGGGCACCCATGCACCCATGCATGCTGCTGGCGGCCTTGTTACCCGTCCTTACATTCGCAAAGTGGCGGGGGCTCGGGACTGGGCGGCGCCGGGCTGGGCGGCAGCGGTGGCGCGGGGCTGGGAGGCGCGGGCGATGGAGGCTTGGGACTGGGGGGCGTGGGCGACGGCGGCGCAGGGCTGGGCGGCACAGGCGAGGGCGGCCTAGGGCTAGGCGGCCTCGGGCTGGGTGGCAAGGGTGATGGCGGCGCCGGGCTCGGAGGCTCCGGCGACGGTGGCTCGGGGCTTGGCGGCGCAAGGGCGCAGCAGCTCGACTGCCCAAACTCGATTCCGTTCAGCTCGCCAAACGTCGCGAAGTCGATCTGCCAGTGCCAGGGGCCTGTACGGCTGCTGTAGCCATAGCCGTAGCGCTGGGTGCTCTGTGCCGAGCTGGTGGCGGAGGACTCGTAGGGCTGAGGAACGGAGGTGATGACGCTGGCGGAGACGCTGGGGCCTGCGTCAGCACGCACAGCATGTGTGGCGCTGTGATAAGCACGCAATCGAGATGGAACGGTAGGGTGCGTGCGCTGCTGGCCGTCGGCCACATCAGAAGTAAGGCGGGAACTGATCGTAAAGTGATACATAGAATGAGGTAGCTAGGAAGGCTGGAGAGCAGGGGCAGCTACGGCAACAAACCGCAGCGGCCCACGACGTGTGCGTGCCCTCATCCAACCACCACCCATGCGCCCACCTGAGCCTTGCGGGTTCGGGAGGCTGATGGTCTTCGATAGCACGGTCTGGGGGTCAGAGCCCCACGCGATGGCGTCGGCGATGCGGCCGGTTGCGGTCTCCCACAGCACCGCGGCGCCCGCGTTCGGGTCCAGCTGCGCATTGACGATGCCAAAGTTGACGGCGGAGATCTCCCACTCGCCGTTGAAAGGAACGATGCCGCTGTGGGCGTAATCCACCGAAACCACGGGCACCGTGAGGGTGGCGGCTGCTAAGCACTGCATGCACGCAAGTAAGCCGGCGGGCAGTTGAGAGGTGTGTGCAACGGACGCAGCACTTCAGTTGACAAAGAAAGTTGGACAAAACGCACGATGGATGTATGGAATGGAGGAGGGCAAACCGCGCAACCAACACAGCATTGTTTGCAGACCGGCGCAGCGCTGGCTGCGGGACTAGCCGCCAATCAACTTACCGCTCACAAGCAATGCAACCACACTCTCTATGCGGGGTGGTTTTGCGCGCATATCAAGCCTTTCTTGACGTTACAAATTAACTCACAAATCCGTTGCCGCAGGTGAGGCTGTACAGGGTGATGGACAGGCGACTGAACAGGTCGGCGCCGCGGGCGAACTTGGGGATGACCAGCTCCATGCGGCCGATGTTGTTGCCGCCCCCGCCGTCTTTGTAGTGCAGCTCGGTGAAGAACGCGTCCGGGCCTGTGCATGTTTGTTGTGGTATCGGATTATTGGTGTCTGATTGGGAGGTTGCCAGGCGGCGGGTGCGGGCGACAGCATCGTTGCTTGTGCGGGGTAGTGCGGGGTAAGAAGCCGAACGAAGTAAGCATGCGGCTTGGTATAATTCGATGAGGTCGGTGTGTGGATAGCTGGCAAATTTATTACATTTATGATGTGAGAGGTAGCGCGCCATGCACCACTATCCCCGTCAGCCACCAGCGGCCTCCCCTACGTACGCACCCAGTGCACGCACTCACACTCGCAGAAAGGAGGGGGCTCAGGGCTGGGCGGCTCGGGGCTGGGCGGCACTGGTGAGGGCGGCCACAGGCAGGGCGGCGCCGTCTGTAGATATTTGGCACAGGGCGGTGCGACCGCATCCCGATCAATGGACTGTTGTAAAGACACGTACACGTGTCCTTTACAATACCGGCATGGTGCAGTCCTAACCGAACCCTTGGAGGGGCAGCAGCAGGGCATTCACGCGCGGTGACCCAGCCAGTAGGGTTCCCGCGCCGCTGCATGCATACGCCGTAGTACCGTGCGCCCCCTGCGCCCCTGCCCTTCCCCCTCCCCTTCCTCCCCTGCACCCCTGCGCCCCTACCCCTTTGCCCCCCTGCCCCCCTGGACCCCCTTGACACCCTACCTCCTTGGCCCCCCCCCCTGCGCCCCTGGCCCCCCTGCCCCCTGCCACCCTGCCCCCGAAAGACCCGACCCGACCCGACCCGACCCGCCTGTTGCCCGGCTCGCCCACGCGCCCACCTGTACATCGCTATAGCAGCCCGTGTTGGAGCTGAGGACAACCGTTATGTTGGCGCCGTAGAACCACGAGGGGCAGTCCAAACCCTGCTTGACCACGTCCCAGTAGCTGTCCCAGGCGTCGTCTACCTTGTCCATTAGGATGAGGGACTGCGTGCGTGCATGCATGTTAGGTGGCACACCAGCACACACATGCACATGCACATGCACATGCACATACACATGCACATGCACATGATGGCAGGCGGACAAGGCACCAAATCAGCACAAGCGGTGGCGTACGGCAAAAGGATGCATGCATGCCACGATGCCGCCCATGCAGGGGCGGCCCATGCAGGGGCGGCCCATGGGGCCACGAGGCCAGCTACCTAGCAGGCTGCCCTGCCGCCTGCGTCGCCGTGCCGTGCCGCGCACACGTGCGCACCACCACTACCCCGTGTAGCGCCCAGCCCCGCGCACCCACGCACGTTTAGCGCCGTGCCGTTGCGCGTGAAGTTGCCACACACGTCAACGTGCAGGAAGACGGACACGTCGCCAACGATGGACGCATTCACTGCATGCGTGCAGGAGCAGGGCATTATTGGTGACGGCGGGAAGTCGGGGTGGAGGCTTTAGGGGATGCTTGCGGAGCTGCGTCATTTGGCGATGCGCAGGAGGGATGCACGCCTGGGATCGTTTCCTGGGTGTTTCAGGTGAGTTCCTGTTCACCTGGCGTGACTGCGCGCCGTGCGTGTTGCCTTGAACGGCCTGCTGCGTGCTGCCCATCCCGCCGCCCGAGTACCCACCGCACCTGCCTCGATTGCCTCCCTAGTCACGCACCTTAGCTAGCATCACCGATTCGCAACAATGAACTCGCCTGCAGCTCACCTCGCCCTGCCCCGCCTCCACGTACGGTCGCACCTACCCAATTCGCTCGACCCCCTGCCCAAATCCTCCCATGCCGCCCCCAGCCCTGCCAGGGCTCGCTCATGAACCCGCACCTAGCCCCGCCATTCATTTACATATTATCCATCACCTGCGGCCGAAATTGATAACATTCAGCACTGCCACGCGACCACACATACACGCAGCCACGCGCGCACGCAGCCCACGCGGCCACGCGGCCGCCGGTGCTGACGCAACCACCCACCCACCCACCCACCCACCCGACCGACCCACCCGACCCACCCGACCCACCCACCCACCTGACCCACCCACCCGTGTTAAAGGTCTGGTTGCTGAAGCGGTCGGTGCTGAGCGGCACACCCTGGCCACCCAAGTTCGGCCCCGCCTCCTCGTAAAAATCAATCATAGCATTCAGATAGAACGCTATGTACTGGCCATTGTAATCCATTGGGAGCACCAGCGACTGCGCGGAAGGAGCGCATGGACCGGCGTGGGTGCGTGGGTGGGTGTAGGCGGCGCGGGGAGGGGGTCGGGGAGGCGCGTGGGGAGGAACACTTACGGCAGTGCACAGGCACGGTGGGTACTCATAACTTGCGGTGAACAAGTACAGAGCCACGGATGGCATCGGGCGGAGTGGCATATGTGAGCTTGCACGCAAGCACTGAAGCCGTGCGATTGTGTGTGGTGTGTGTGTGTGTGGGGGGGGTAGGTCATTCCAAACCAAAGCGACCATTGCAACCCATGGAGGGGGCATACCTGGGGGCTGTAGGGGCTCGCGTAGACTCGCAGCTGGGCGCAGACAGTGCACTTTTCCGGCGCCGTCGGCTCGGGGCTGGGCGGCGCCGGGCTGGGCGGCCCTGGGCTGGGCGGGCGGGGCGGCTCGGGGCTGGGCGGGAGCCCTACGGCACGACACGCCGGTGTGACGTGCGCCAGTACCAAGGCTGCCAGCATTAGCAGCGCCTCGCCCCCTTTGAAGCTGTCGAGCCGCATGGCTGCGTTGGACGTGCGCTAGACAACACTGCGGGGAGGAGGCGATTGCAGATGTTTACCGGACAGGAAGAAGCAGGCACCATAAGAACGCGCGCCATGCGCAACACGGTTTCGGCACAGTCGTTGGTTTTGCAGCGCGAGCAGGAAAAAGGGTTCTTCAAGCTGGTGTGAGGTCAGGCGATCTTACGCTGTGGACTGGCTTGTGCTCGGCTGGCGCAGTGAGCGTCAGCACCAGCTCGTAGCCCTTCCGATTCCGAGGCGCCCCGCGTCTTACCTTCTCGATCGCGGCTGTGACCAGAGAGGCGCGGCAATAGATTTAGGTGTGAATGGATTTAGCTTTGTCACCTCAAATTGTTCGGCTTTGGCGCGACTCTGACGAGCTGCTGCGCATGACAATCAACCGCCAGACACTAGAGTCGGGCCGGCGAGGCGCGCTGAGCTCAATGGCGCCTCAGAAGACTTCCGGTAGAATGCTACGTGTCACACTCACGACGCGATGCCCCCTTGGCCTACCCAGCTGCTGCTTGTCAGGCAAGTCGACTTCGGCGCGTCAGCAAGTTTTGTCGCGCATACGCGAGTTGAGTAAAGGCCAAATGCGATTGATGCGTGAAGTCTTTTGAGGACGGAGATGCTTGTCTCTGAAGCCGCCGTGGCTACCCGGGTATGCTCAAGCTGCCAGCGGACTATGAAGGAAGCGAGTCAAGACCCTGTTTAAGCAGCAAAGCCTGAGGTCAACCTATTTACTCCAGCGGCGAGCTTGCTGTGACTAAACGGGCTTCCTCGGCCTTCATCGCAAACGGTAGCAGTTTGGTGCATGGGCGCGGATTTTACCCAAACCGCGAGGCGGCGAGCCGAAACAGCTAACGGTATGCTCTTGGGTATGCTGAACTTTGTAACTACTAATAGCAGAAAAAGCTCGAGAGGCCTGACCCTTCTGACTCGGTTACCGCAAGCCGCGTGCTGTCAACTGCCGCGCGCACACAGCCCGTAAGTCGTCCGTATGGTACCTACCGTGCGGCTCGCGTCTCAACGTTCGGCCATGACTTTGCTTCTTTCCCCCAATCGCCCGCCCGTCGGTTGCTCGCAGTATGCAAGATCTGTAGCTTTACAGCCAGAAACTAACATACGCTGCGTGGGCAGCACAGCGTCATGCGAGCACGCCTCTCCCCACAGCACAGAAGCCTCTACATCCCATTTGCCGGATGCGCGGTCGTGCCCCTACCAAAGCAACAACATGACGATTGCCACCAGCCCCACACGTGTTGCCACTGCTGCCTACGCCAGCCGCACCACCTACCTACCTGACGCAGCAGTGGCAACACTGCCACCGCATCCAGCCGCCGCGCCGCGGCACAGCACCGCGTGGCCCGCCCGCCAGTGCTCCTCCGCGCACTCTCGCCCGCAGTACCGCGCCGCGCCCGGGCCCGGGTCGCAGCCGCGGCAGCGCACCGGCAGCCGCAGCCCGAGCTCGCTGGGGCCCTGCATGTTGACGCAGTCCGGGTTGGCGCACACGGGCGCGGGCGCACAGCCGCCAGCCGCCAGCGCCTCCGCCAGCGCCTCCGCTGTGCCCAGCCAAGCCGTCTGTGTTGCAAATGCCCCTTCCCGTTCCTCGGCTGCGGACGCTTGCTGCAGGACATCCTCAACTTCCCCGTAGGTCCACCCCTGAGACGGCGGCGGGGGACTGCCGCCAAGCTCCAGGACCTCCTTCTCATACCTCAGGTGCACCGACGACAGTGAGGGACCCGCCCCGCCGACGCCGGCGCTGCTGCTGGCGCTGGCGCTGCCTGCTTCAGCGCCCCTGCCGTCGCCCTGCGTCCCTCCAGACGCTCTGTCCACGCCCAGCGCCCACGCCAGCACACGTGGATCCTGCTGCGCCAAGTCACGCGCGAGCAGCAGCGCGCCTTCAGCCACCTTCGCTGCCGCACGCGCAGTCCCCCACCGGTCGCTCGCGCTCGTGCTGTCAAACGTCGCCGCAGCCGTCGCCGCAGCCGCCACCGCAGCCGCCGCCTCTGCTCGGCGCCACATGGCCACGGCAGCCTGCAGCATGTCGCGCAGGCCGACCTGCCGGGCTAGGAACACGCGCCAACAGCTGGCGTCGGCACCGCTGCTGCCGCTGCTGCTGCTGCTGCTGCTGCTGCTGCCGTTGCCTGTGTGGCTGTGGCCAGTGGTGCTGCTGCCCCAGCCGCGACCGTGCTCTCGCCCCGCCACGCGTGCGCTGCAGCACCCGGGCTGCTGGCTCGGCACAGCCGTCAGCGCGGGCCCTAGAGCTGCCCCCGGCGCGGCGGCTGCCTCCGCCGCCTCCTGCGAAGGCCTCGCAAGGTTGCCCGCAGGCCCCGCCGTCGCCCCATCCGCCTCCTCCCATACCTGTTGGTGGACGGGAGCCGCCGCGGCCGCGACCTGCCCCTCTGCGCGCGCTTTCAGCGTTTGCAGCAGCATTGCCACAACGCGGTCGACCAGGCGCATGACGAGACCGTTGGTCGCGACATGCAGCATGGGCAGCTCCTGGTGGCTGTAGTAGCTGCGCGCAAAGCCCATCAACGTCCTCACCAACGCCATTGCCGGCGCCAGGACCTGCGCCTCTGCTTCGGCTTCGACATCTGCATCTACATCAGCACATGCATGCGAGCTGCTGCTGCTGCTGCTGCTGCTGCTGCTGCTGCTGCTGCTGCTGCTGCCGCCGGCGGCGGCGCCGCAGCCAGCACCGCTGGGTGGTGCGCATGGGGCTGTGCCGCGGCCACCGCCGCCACCCGCGCCGCGGCCGCCCGTGCCGCCGCCGCCGCCGCCGAGTCCGTCCGCCGCCGCCGCTCCTTGAGCGCAGCCAGTCGCCGCCGCGGCGAGCTGCCGCTGCAGTGCTGGGCCGAGCGCGACCAGCAGCTCTATGCATGCCGCCAGGAACCGGTCCGTGAGGCCCAGCAGCCGGTCCAGCATGGTCGGCTCCCCATGGCAGCTGCCTGGTGGGGATAGGCGCAGGGGCGTGCCGCTCGCGGCAGCTGCGTTAACCCGGGCTATGACAAACGCAACGAGCTGCCGCAGCTGCTTGTCCAGAGTCCACATCAGCGACGCCAGCTGCCGGGGGCTGTGGCCCAGCGCGAGCGAGCAGACCGCTCGCTCGAGGCTGCCGCCGGGCAAGAGGTCGACCCAATGCACGTCCTGCAAGACAACAAGGGCGCCGGCGGCGCATGCGTGCATGAATGCGGCGGTCAGCAGCAGCAGCAGCAGCCCGCAGTTCGTTGACACTCGTGCCAAGCAGCCAGTAGCGAAGGGTACCCGTGGAAAACGATTGTGAGGAGGGGGCGGAGCAACAAAGCGACAGACATTGGTAGGCGGACGAAGCAGGCGGTCGAACTGCGCAGCCGCAATCACGCAGCCTAGCTAGACTGGCCGGCAGCTTACTGCACCGCGGCGGTCCGCGTGCAGCAGCAGCGCGACCGTAGCAGCAGGTCTAGTAAGGCGCAGAGGCGTGCGTAGGCGGCGCAGCTTCAAACCTCCAACCACCTGAACAGCCTCCCTCCCTCCCTCCCTCGCTCCGCCTTACCGACAGGCGCCGGATCAACGACTCGGCGACGGGCATCCAACCCGCCGCCACCGCCGCACGCGTGCACAACAGCGCCGCAGCTGCCGGCCCCCGCACCGGCATGGCACCACCTGCAACACCACATACGGCGTCAGTGGGGGCGCGTGCAGCGCAAGCGCGCCGTGACTACAGCCGCGACTACAGCCGTGACAACACACACGCATGCACGCTTGCTGCCGCACCGCGCCAATCTAGTTGCCTAACCCATCGCGGCACGAACCTGATTGCGCCGTCACCGTGCAAGGGAGGTTTGCCCCCGCCTGCACCCGTGACTGGAGTGACGGGAGGCTGAGGATTGCCACAGCCTCGCGGCGCAGCCAGCGTGGCTCCGGACCCAGGTTTGCCGTACTCTGCTCGCTGTCACTGTCAACCCCATCCGGCCACAGCATACTCTGGTCGTTTGCCCCAATCGGCAGAGCCAGCTGCGCCCAGCCCAATGCTGTGTCCCACCACAGCCGCCACAGCTGCTCCGCCTGCTGTTGTCGCGCCCCCCGTGTTGCCTCCTGCGCTGCCTCTGCTGGCCTGTCCTCCGTCCCTACACTAGTTCCCGCAGCCGCGACGCCCACTCCTGGTGCAGCTACCGCATCTGCAGCCGTCGCCGCCGCTGCCGCTGCCGCCACAGCTGGCGCAGTCAGGTCGAGCAGCGCGGCTTTGGCGCACAACAGGGCCGCATGCGCCACCGCCGCAGATCCACCCCATGACAGCTGCGGCCGAGGCAGAACTGACCCGTCGCCCGGTTGCGGGTCCGTCACCCAGGCCGGCAGGACACCTGCTGCGGCCGTCTCAGCCGGCTTGTTCACGGGCGCAGGTGCTGACCGGCTCTGATTCGGCCCCGCCGCTGCGCCCCAGCTGCCTCGGCCCCGCCGCTGCGCCCCAGCTGCCTCGCCCGCGCCAGCCGCGGCGCTAGCTGTCCCTGAGGCCCCGGTCTGTGCCGCCACTCCAACCGCCAAGCAGCGCTGCCCGCGCCGCCACGCCATCACCGCCGCCGCCAGCTCTCTCGCGCTTCGCGTCACTGACCGCGCAAGAGCCTCGCGGCGGTCCGCATCCTGCAGCTCTGGCGCGTAGCCGGTGCGGAATGTGTCTGCCTCAGTCTCCGCCGCCGCCGCCACCAGCCGCATGCACACCGCCACCGTCGCGGCCGTGTTGAGCGGCGGCGCCGCGCGGCACGCCGCAGCCAGCGCCTCCAGCCGCGCCGCACCGGAGCTGCGCACGGCGGAGTCGCCGCTGGGGCCCTGCGCCTGACGGGTTGCCCTTCTTGGCGGCGGCGGCGGCGGCGGCGGTGCGGCTCCCGCTGACGCTGACTGCCCCTGCTGCTCCTGACGCCGCTGCGGGTTCTGGCGGCGGGCGCGGAGCACCCTGCGCACGTGCGCCTGCAGCGGGCCGCCGGCCGCAGCACTGCGGTTGGTGACTCCTCCCGCTGTACCCTCTACCCCCGCTGCTGCCTGTCCCTCCGCTTCCGAACCTCCGCTGCCACTGCCGCCACCGTCACCGCCACCGCCGCCGCCACCGCCGCCGCCACCGCCACCGCCACCACCACCGCCACCGCCACCGCCACCGCCACCACCACCACCACCGCCACCGCCACCGCCACCGCCACCGCCACCGCCACCGCCACCACCACCACCACCGCCACCACCACCGCCACCGCCACCGCCACCGCCGCGGCCGCCGCCACCGCCACCGCCACCGCCGCCGCCGCCGCCGCCGCCACCGCCCTCCGATTCGCGCGCCCGCCCACGGGGTGCCGCCAGCGCCTCTGCCCACAGCTGAAGCACCCCATGCGGCGACGTGGCATGCGCGGGGACAAACCCGCCCGTATACTCAACCTGCTGGTCATCACGGTCCGAGCGGTCCTCTTCATCCCCGTCGGAACCCTCTCCTCCCTCCTCCTCATCGTCACTGCTGCCCAATGCAGTGACGTCGAGCCTGCCCAGCTTCGAGCCAGCCTCGTTAAGCAGCGGCGCCGCCGCCGCCGCCAGCCAGCCGCGCGGCCCCGCGCCGCCCGCCGCCGCCAATGCCAGTGCTCTGTCGCCCGCCTGCTGCCACCGCGCAATCAGTGCCAGCTGGAGATCCTCTGACAGGCGCCCGAAACCCCCGTCAGGGCCCGCTTTGTAAGCCGCCGCCGCGCCCGCCGCCACCGCCCGCCAGCGCTCGGTGAGGCAGGGCAGGCCGTAGTCGGGCCCGCCGTCCAGCGCCACGCACATGCCCACCAGGTGCGTGGACAGCAGGTGCGACAGGCAGGGCAGCCGCCCCGACGCCAGCGCGCGCGCCAGCGGCAGGCGGGCGGCGGCGGCAGCGCTGCTGCCATTACCGCAGTTCCTGCTGTCATCATCGCCCAATCGTTGCTGTGTCAAGCCCCACAGTAGGTTGTCGGTCAGCTCATTCAGTCGCTTGTTGGCAAAACCGCTCGTGAGGATGAGGTTAATGCGATTTTTATCGCGGGGCACGCGCGACGACAAGACCATGTCCATGGAAGTCTGCGTGTGCGGCGTGTAGGGCCCTGTCGCCGCCGCCGTCACCAGCACGCACCGCGCCGCCCACTCCAGCACGCCGCTGTCCACAAGCTCCTGGTAGAAGGCGGCGCCGGCGGCGGCGGCGGCGGCGGCGGTCTGTTGCCGAGTGCCACAGCGGCCGCCCTCCGTTTCGGCAGTTTTGCTGCTGCCGCTGCTGCTGCCGCCGCTGCTGCTGCTGCTGCTGCTGCTGCTGCTGCCGCTGCAGGTGTGTAGCAGTGCGCGCATGAGGGAGCCCAGGGCCTTGAAGATGGGTCGGATGACGCTGTATCCATGGCCACCCGTCAGCACGAAACACACCTCTGTGACGGTCCGGAGTCTGGCCGCCAGCTCCGTCCCATCCCGCTGCGCTTGTTGCTGCCCCGGTCCCACAGCAGCACTAGCAGCCTGCTGCCCCGCCGCCTGTTGTTGCTGTCGGCCCTTGCCCGCTGCTGCCCCCCCTTCCCGCTCCCGCTCCCAATCCAGCTGCTGCTCCAGCAGCAGTAGCTCCGAAAGCTCCCCGAAGTGCGAGTCCACTTTCTTCGTGAAATACGCGATCTCCGCCGCCCAAAGCCGCAGCGCGTGCGTCTTGACCAGCGCTAGCACGAGGGGGCCCAGCTCGCAGCCCCGCTGCTGCTGCTGCTGCTGCTGCTGCTGCTGCTGCTGCTGCTGCTGCTGCTGCTGCTGCTGCTGCTGCTGCTGCTGCTGCTCGGCCGCGGTGCTGGAGCCTGCTGGGTCCGGCACGGATGGGCTATCCGGGCGAAGCCATGCCAGATGGTGCGTTAGGCACGACGACACGAAGTAGCAAGCGACGGCGTGTGGGCTGGGCGCATGCATCTCGTACCCCACGCCTTTCCCGTACCGCAGCGCCAGTCCGTACAGCGCGACCATACCGGCCCTGCCCTGCTCGCCGACCAGCTTCCACAAGTTGTGGGTCGGAGGCCGAGAGACTGCAGGGTCACGGCTCTTCGCCAGCTCAGTTAGGGCCTTTATGCTTGCGAAGGCGCGTTCCCACTGCGTTGAGGGGCAGGTAGAGGGAAACAGGGAAGATGCCAAGTCAAGCCCGGGCCGGGACTGCTTAGCCTGTCCATAGCACAGCTGAGTGTCAGGTGCAGCGAGGGAGCGTTTGGGTTGCATTTTTCTCATGGGAGCGTTTGGGTTGGGCCGGGGGATGGTGTCCGTGTCGCTGCAGCTCTTTACCTGCTGCGTGGTTGGCTCGATTGCGTTAGGCCCGATCACTAGGTTGCCCAAAGTGCGTATGTACGCGACTTCGCGCTGCCACGCGGGGCTTGATAGGCTCTCTCCGGGCATTTGTGCCACCAGTCAAGAGCTGTTGGCATTGGGGAGTCCACGCTATTAAATATGTGAATCACTACCGTTGTATGGATTTTGGAGAGCTACTTGCCGAAAGTCATGCCTGTCGGATTGACTGGTCACCAAAGTCGACTGCAACATGCCAATTCCATGCGAAAATATGCCAGGAACGTTTTGAGACTACTTCACGACTTAATCGCGACTAAAGTGAGGAAATTGACCCAAGGGACTGTCTTCCTTTGTCTGGGGCGCAGCCAACGGCTGTCACGCGCAGGCGTGTTTAAGTATTGCGTCATGATATTGCGTCAAGTTATTACTGCACTCATGTTCTATTGGTAATTGCATTCAGCGGCTGTCATTCGGCAACCGGAGAAACAACCCTTGCTGACTCGCTGCGTCGCGTTCGCCGAAGGACAGCCGGGAGGCTTTTGGCCTCGCCAATTGTTTCTTATTTATGTGATAAGCAAGGGGCATCACATTGGAAATGATGCGGCGAACATGCAAGGCTTCACGTTACACGTTTTTGAGGGCCACATCTGGCGTGGGCAAGTGCAGCTCGCAAAGACGTTTGGGCGAGGTTGCACATACAAGTGGATAGCTACCTGATTGTATCGCATCTGTCACGAGCATAGGTCTTGTAGCTGTTTGCCGAACGAGTTTGCTTTTGCGCAACACCGCGTGTTGCGCCACACGACGCCGTGCCCTGCCTAGTTTACACGTATAGGCTCATCTTATACAAGGCTATTCATAGCGGCAAAGTTCAGCTTACCTGGTGTCCGGGCCGCCTTCTACTGTCCATGCCCAACACCAGAACCTGAGCACTCGCACACAATTGTCCAATGCTTCATCGTGCTCACACCAAGGCGACTTACGTCACATCTGGGCGGCAGTGTGCGGGGCGCTCCTGCGTGGCACGGCCGCTGCTGCCGGCGCAGCGCAGCGTTCGCGATGTCGCCCTAGCGACCGCGGCCCCCCCTGCTGCTGGTTCCACTTCACAAGCGGCGCAAGCCCCAGCCGCGCCAGCTAATGGAGCCCCGAGCCCTGCGGCTCTCACGGGCGGGCCTGTGGCGGAAGTAAACATAGGTACGGGGGGGCGGGGTTTCGGGAGTTGGGTGTGCCTTGGCGGCCAAGGGTTTGGGCAGGGGCGCACAGGCCACGTGCAATGTGGGTCAGGGGCTTGGTCGCGTTCCGCGCATGTTCAACAGCTCGTGGTTAACTTGTGTCTGGTGCGGGTTGGCAGCCGCATTAAGCACGGACCGAGAAGCCTTGTGGGTTGGGCGGCCCGCGTGTGGCGGTTGGTTTTGGGCGCAGCCGTTATGCATACGCCCGGCCAGGCTTAACGAGAATCCTGTAGCTGCAACCAGCTACCGGGTTTCAGACGCAGATGACCTTCAGTTGCAAATTTGGGTGTAAGAGGCTGCACAGATGACCCTTTTATAACGCCCAGACAGCCTCTGGTCGCACGAAAGTATCCATTCGACGCCTGCATTCGCGCACCACCAGGTTGCAATAGCATAGACATAGCTTTCAAAGCTCAACATAGTCCACACGAGGGTCCACGCACCATACCGTATCCATTTAAACCAACCCTTCCTGCCCTTCACTTTCTCTTCCACTCTCAACCCAATGCAATCCAACATTTTCGCAACAACCACAACACGGCTCTACCCATGATGGTGATGATGTTGGTGTTGACAGAAGGCGGGCTGCGGGGTAGGTTGCGATGCAGGCGTGTGCGTGGGGGTTGGAGGGCCGGGGGCGGGATGCAGTGGCGTGCAGTGGAGAGCGGGGGAAGTGGCACGTGTCGACGTGTCCATGTCCGGCACGTGCCGGGCTTTGGCACAAACCGACGCGCAGCAGCAAGAGCAGCACTGGGTCTTCGCAAGCTGCGGAAATGGCATAGACGCATAGCAGCTGCATTGTCGTCAAGGCGCGCCGGGCTATGTGAGTGCAGCCTACCGGCCACATGGCGTGGGACGGCGTGAGGGTAGGGGTGGGCGGCAGTGCTCCTCCAGTGGACGTGTCGCGATGATGCGCCAGCACAGCCCGGGCCACCAAGGCCCAAGCAAGGCAGTTGCAGTGCATGCCGGCAGGTGTTGGCTTTGCGACAGCGGGGACCCAGTGACAAACACTCAGCTTCCGCTGCCTCCATTACCGCATGTGATGTGCTCGTGGCCATACGCTCATGACACGCGAATGCGCCATACCATCCGCTTCGCGCCGACGATTCGCGCACACGTCAGCGCTCCAGCCCTTGCCATAACCACGTCAACTCCACCTCCTAAGCACACAGCCGCCTCCCCTGAAGAACTCAGCACAGCCCTGATACCACCACCACCACCGCGGCCACCACCACCTCCAACGCGGTTAACCTCCTCTCCGCCCCCACGGCGCCACCTCCTCCTCCCTCTCCTCCCCACGCCTCCCTCCCTCTCCACACGTAGGCTACTGGGAATTGCTGAACACGGCGGAGAGCGGCGAGGTGTTCAGCCAGAGGGCGAGGTCGGCCAGCGATGCGGCGGTGCTGCGGCGGAAGGGCCATCTCAAGGAGCAGGTGTGTGCGTGCGCGTAGTTGTGTAGGTGCGTGTGCGTGTGGGTGTGTAGGTGCGTGTGCGTGTGGGTTTGTAGGTGAGTGTGCGTGTGGGTGTGCAGGTGTGGGTGGGTGGATGGGTGGGTTGGGGTGGGTGGGTGGGTGTGTAGGTGCGTGTGCGTGTGGGTGTGTAGGTGCGTGTGCGTGTGGGTGTGCAGGTGCGCGTGCGTGTGCGTGTGTAGGTGCGCGTGCGTGTGGGTGTGCAGGTGGGTGTGGGTGGGTGGGTGGGTGGGTGGGTGGGTGGGTGGGTGGGTGGGTGGGTGGGTTGGGGTGGGTTAGAGCGTGGATGCGAGTGTGGGCGGGAGTGTGGGTGGGAGCGTGGGGCCTGTGAAGGGAGGTGGGCCACATCGGAACGCTGAGCAACTGGCCCCCGGTGCGGGTGTGTGGGCGTGTGTGGGCTGACGGTAGCAGCGGGTGTAGGGCTCATGTGGTTCGTGGCTGGGCCCACTGGGGGAGGAGGCGGGCGGGTGGGCGGGCGAGGAGGAGGAGGAAGGTGGAGGGGCAAAGACACATGGGGCACGCTTTCGCGTGTCGGAGGCGCAGCTGGAGGTGTGCACGTGCCGTTACCGTACGTATGGACGTAGAGTGATAAGCATTTCTTCAAACCACTTCGTCCGCCGCCACCGCCACTGCCACGTCATCGAACAGGACCGGTTGATTGACTTCATGCGGCGCATGCACGAGACGCACACGTGCGAGGAGGTGAGTGAGGGGGTCGCACGGCTGGTGAGCGGGAGCTGAAAAAGGGGCAGAAGGACGGGGAGCGGGAGGGGCTAGCTGGTGGCGCCCTTGAAAGGCAGGGCAAAGTCTGGTGTAACCGTAGTTACTTTGTAGGCGGGAAACAGCAGCCCTGCGAGGGATTGACGTGGCTGGCTGGGAGAGAGAGCGAGGAAAGGGAGGTCAGGCGGGGCTCTGGCTAGGGTTAGCTGAAGCTATACGCTGATGCTATACGCATCGGGCAAGCGCCATGGGCCTTGCAGCGCATGCAGAAACGGTTGCGGGGCGGGGCGTGTGTGTGTGTGTGTGTTAGAGATCACAAGGGAGAGAACAGCAGACATAGGACCATGTATCCGTGTATCGGGCATCCTTAGCGATACACTGAATGAAAACAAAACTCGCGGGCTGCGGTGACCGGCCACAGCTGCGCCCCGCTGCCGCCCTGACAGCGGCACCCTCAAGCCCTGCCCTGCTCCCCCGCGCCCCTCCCCCCCGTTTTGCTTCTGGTTTCTGGAATGAACTACCCCCCACCAGAGCATCACACCCGTCCTCACCTAGCCCACCGCGCTGCCTGCGTATAAGTGCCTGCTCCATCAACACGACATAAACACACCCTGTAACACCTGCCACACCCCGCTTCATAACCGCCAGGTCATGCTGAAGATGGAGCGCTGGATTGCGGAGCACCGGCAAGACCCCAAGCGCTCGCGGCTGCGGCGGCTCATCCCCGGTATCGGCATTTTCTTCACGCCGCTCAAGGTGCGTGCGTGGATGTGCGTGCGTGCCATATGTGCCCCGCCCGGTCTTGGGGCGGGTCCGTGAAGCCTGCAAACGCTGTCGGCAGACGTCTGTCGGAGGTATGCACTGCGGCCTGCTGATTTGCTCTCCTTCCGCCCTTCTACAAAGGCATGATGAACGCACTTCATCGCTGTGCAGCAATGCACCCAACTGCGTCTCGCTCGCATCTCGCACCGATCCCACACATCGCAATCAGTGTACTGGCACTGACACTGCACTGCCACGCTGTACTGTACTGTACTGTACTGTGTACTGCTCTGTACAGCTGGTGGAGGCGTTCCGCGAGTACGACGCCTTCTTCGCCCTCAGCCGCCGAAAGTACATCCCGCCCAACTTCGCCGAGCTGCGCCACGTGGTCAACATCGCGCAGGTGCGGTTGGTTGGGCCGGTTGGTTGAGGCGGTGGGTTGGGGCGGCTGGAAATTGCATTGGTTGGCGCGGTTAGGCGCGGCTGGCGTGGCAAGACATGCCGGGCGGAGTAGGAGAGTCAAGTGGGTGCGAAGCGTGGGGAGAGGGTCACGTAGTCACTAGCCATTTGCACGGAACCCCTCCCCCCCCTATTCCCCACCGCCGCCTCCTACTACCGTAATTGCACCCGCACATCCACCACCGGCCCCCACTGCGCCATCACGTCAGTGTAACATGAGTCTCATCCCTATCCCTAAACACACACACACACACACACACACACACGCACACACACAAGTCTTTCATAGTACTCTCCCTTGTGCTTTTCTAACACACACAGGTGCACGCCAGCGCCGACACGCTCAAGCTGATCACCTTTGACGCGGACGGGACGCTGTACGCGGACGGTGCGCACATGGAGCAAGACAACCAGATGATCGCGCACATCATCAACCTCATGCGCAGCAACGTGCAGGTGTGTGATGAGTGTGTGTGTGTTTTGTGTGTGGGGGGGGGGTTGGTTTATTCCAGAAGCCAAAGCGACTATCGCAACCCAAATACCCAGAACCCAGGCGGCAGCGGGGTCCGAGGGCTGGGGTGAAGGTGGGGGAGTGATGGGGAGGAGGAGCGGAGAGGGGGGGAAGGGGCGCGGAGGGGCGGTTGGTGGTGGCGGTGGTGTGAGGGATAAGGGGTGGGGAGGGGGCGGCAGCAGGCAGGTAGTACTGGAGCAGATTGCAATAGCTATCGCCAAGCAGCCGAACCCCAATCCCCAATAGGTTATGAGTATCTCGGGTCTTTTCCCACCTGTTTCCACGTGCCGTGCACGCCCCGCCTGTTCTCTCCGCCCACACCATCGCCACCACCACCACATCACCACCATGCCCACCAATACCTCTGCCCCTCCTCCTCTCCCGCCCCCCACCCACCCCGCCTTCTGTGTCGCATCGTCTGTCTACATCTCCTTCTTCATTAATTTAACATGCATGGAACCCCCCACCCCGCCTCCTTTAGATTGGTTTAGTTTGGGCTGGTAACCACAACCCCCGCCGCCTCCTGCTGCTGCTGGCGCAGGTGGCCATCGTGACCGCCGCCGGCTATCCAGGCGAGCCGGAGAAGTTCGAGAAGCGCGTCATGGGACTGCTGGAGGCCTTCCGCAAGCTCAAGCTCAGCCCCGAGGTCACCAGCAGGTGACTGGTTGGCGGGGTCAGGCCACGCTCATTCACATAGCTAATATGCTAAACCCGCCAAACTCGCCCCAACTTCCTGCCTAACCGCCGCAACCACAACCGCCCCAACCGCAACCGCCCCAACCGCCGCCAACAGGTTCCACATCATGGGCGGCGAGTGCAACTACCTGCTGCGGGTGCGGCCCGACGACAAGCGGCTGGAGTTCGTGCCCGACAACGAGTGGAAGACCGCCACCATGCAGGTGTGTGTGTGTGTATGGGGGTTAGTTCATTCCAGAAACCAAAAGCGAAACGACCAAGAGAACCCAAACCAGCCAGCCCAACCCAGAGCGCGGAAGTGGTGTGGGGGGTTGTGGTTACCAGCCCAAACTAAACCAAGTGGGGGGCGTGCGTGAGGGAGATGTGGGATGTTTGTGTGGGGGGGTTGCATGCGAGAAATGCACGGGCGTGGGCGGGTTTGTATGGGGTGACCATGTGCTATAGTGACTGTGGCGTGGCAATAAACAAGGCTGTCGGTCGGTCAGCCTGCATTCCGGGGAGGCAGGGAGGGATGGCGGGAGGGAGGGGTCCCCAGTGGCGTCACGGCGTTGCCCTCACCATCTGTGCGCCCTAAACCCCACGCTCCCCACCTCACCCACCGCACCACACCTCCGCCCCCACCCTCCACGCCCCCACCGCCCCTACAGAGCTGGAAGGAGGAGGACATTGTGGCTCTGCTGGACGAGGGCGAGGCCATGCTGCAGGTGCGGGGCCGGGGCGGGGCCGGGGGAGAGGGGGCGGGGGGACAGCTCATTCCAGAAACCAAAGGGAAACGACCAAGAGGGGGGGGAGGAGCGGGGAAAGAGGTTTGGAGGATGGGGTCTGTCGGGGCTGAGGGGGTGGGTGCACATACCAGCCCACTTTGAACCAGGGAACCAAACTAGCGAGCGAAAGGTGTGGGGTTGAGGCCATGCGGCAGGAATTTGCCCAGCAGGGTCCATGGGGGATAAGGGAGGCATGGGTTTGATGGTGTATTTGGGTGCAAGACTCCGACCTCTGCCGCTCGGGGCTTCACCAAACCACAACGCAACACCCATCAACACCACACAACGTAACGTGACTTGGCAATCGCAGGAGGGCGCCAAACGGCTCAACTTGGCGGTGAACGTGATCCGCAAGAACCGGGCGGTGGGCATTGTGCCTACGCAGCCCACCATCTACGAGGTGGGGCGGGGATGGTGGGGGTGGGAGTGGGGTTCGGAAGTGCGTTGTGGAGACAGGAGGGGGGAAAGGAAGGGGGGGTGCATGCGGCTGGAAAGCGGAGAAGGGGTTGTCGCTGCGGCGTGTGCCGTGGCGTGCTATGAGGGTTCGGGATTGTGGGCCGCGGCGCCGCGGCGCCGGGGGGCCGAGGTATGAGGGAGTGGGAATGCTCATATTGGGTTTGGAACGGCGGATGGATTGGATGGATTGGTGGTGGACATGCGTGTGCTAACGCATTCCCCACCCGCTTCTCCATGTCCGTTGGGAACAGGTCCTGGAAGACATCGCCCTCACCATCCAGACGCAGCTGGTGGCCAAGGTGGGTGGGTGGGTGGGTGGTAGTTCATTCCAGAAACCAGAAGCAAAACGACCAAGAGAACCCGAACCAACCAGCCCAACCCAGAGCGCGGAGGTGGTGTGGCCTTAACCTGTGGGTCGCGGGCGGGGTGGGTGGGTGGGTGGGTGGGTGGGTGGGTGGCTGGGCGGCAGCTTGGGTAGTTGGCGGGGCAGGTCGGCAGGAATGGGAGGAAGGGGGGGCTGCAAAGGCGGTGGGGATGCGTGTGGAGCGGAGCGGAGGAGGTCCAATGGAGCGGAAGCAGAGCGGAACCAGCAGGTTGAATGCAGGGGAATCTGCGGCTGAAGGGAGCGAGCGAGCGTCTGCGTGCACGGGAATGAAGCCACACGCTGCGCCAACCCTCAGCCACTCGCCCTCTTCGCTGCCCGATGTCGCGGACCCTGCCTGCCCACCTCCTTGCCATCGTCCATCGCCCCCTTGTTACCAAACCCTGCTTCTGCTTTCAGCGCGGTTGCTTCACATTCAACTCATATTCCGCAACCCTCAACCCTGCCTCAACCATCCCTCTCCCTCTCCGACCGGCGGCCCACCTGTCCCAACTTCCCTAACTGTCCAACCTGCCCTAACTCTGCTTACAGGTGCCCTTCTGCGCCTTCAACGGTGGCAACGACGTGTTCGTGGACGTGGGCAACAAGCTGCTGGGGCTGGAGGCGCTCATGCGCTACCTGCAGGTGGCGCCGCCCGAGGTGGGGGCAGGGTGGGGAGGGGCCGGCAGGCGGGGGGGAGGGAGAGGGGGGTTGTGGTTACCAGCCCAAACTAGGGGGAGCGGGGAGGGGGAGGGGGCAAGATGAGGAGGGGGCAAGATGGGGAGAGGCGGAGGGAGGAAGGGGAGGAGGTGATGCAGGCAGAGGTGAGGTGGGGGAAGAGGTGGGTAACGGAGGTGGAGGAAGGAGGTGGCGGCAAGCAGACCTCCGCACCCATCCACCACCAACCACCAACCACCTACCCACCTACCTACCCAACTACCCCACCAGGTGCTGCACGTGGGCGACCGCTTCACGGACAGCGGCAACGACGTGGCGACGCGCGACATCTGCTCCGTGCTGTGGGTGGCCAACCCCGAGGAGACGGGCTTCTTCATCAAGATGCTGCTCAAGGACATTCGCAAGAGCCGCTGGCAGCCGTACATCGAGTAACATAGTTGTGTGTGCTGTGGATGAGGAGCTGTGTGGTGGTTGGGCGTTGGTGTAATGTAATGTGGTGTGTGGTGTGATGTGTGACGTGCAATCTGCCATGTGCGATGTGGTGTGGGGGCCAGCATGGGGCAGGGGGCAGGGGGGCGAGCAGGCATGGGGTGGCAGCGGCGTGGACGGCTGGGCTTACGGCAGCCACCGCACACCGGGTGGTGGGGAGAGAAGGGAGTCCTGGGGCGAGCTAGGGAAAGCCAGGTGGACGAGGGTGGCTAGTGAGGTTTATATAATGCATTGGGTGTGGCTCGTGTGGGACGGAGCGCCAGTGCGGCGCATGCGCAGCTGGGCTTGCGGTAGTGATGCAGTAGTGCGATCAAACTTTGCTGGAGGAAAGGGGACTGGGTGGCGCGGTTCCCGGGGGGTGGGGTTGGGAGCTGGCGAGCTAGAGCCCGGCCGTGGAGTGGGGGAGCAGATGCAGCGGCAGCGCATGCGGCATGCCGGGGACATCCCACGCGGCCTGGAAAGGCGTAGCCAGGCTTGGGTTTCCGTGATGCTATCTGATGTTATGCACTGCCAGCCGCCGCGTGCTACTAGTCGATCGGGTGGACGTCTCAGGCAGGGAAGCTGACAGGCTGCAGGCAAGATTCTGTGGGGGATAGTTTAAAAGGACATGTTTGTTAAGAGGGTCATGTGCTGCCGTCAGGTGAGCTGTGCGTGCCGGCTGTATCGGTGCCGTCGCGAGGGTCGATCACGTGTTCCACCAGCGCGCACGGGCTACACGGGCGGCGTGCGCTGGTGCGTGCGGCTGGGATGGGAATAGGTTAGTGTTGTGCGTCGACACATGTCGTACACATGTCGTACACAGTGGGATGATGACCGCTTCGCATGGCGGCTGAAGGTGCAGCTGCATGTCATTACATGCAGCATGCCGCCTGGGCTCAGAGTGGCTGGGCATGTCATTGCGTCAGTCGGTGCGTTTGGCGGTGTTACGGTGTACCCGGTGGCGTGGGGGGACCCGGTGGCGTGGGGGTGGGATGGTGGATAAGTGCCCCCTCCTGTGTTCGGCGGCGTCACCGGCGTGATGGAGAACCCCGCGAGGCGACTGAGAGACTTGAGGTGGTCCACCAGGTCGTCGTTTGTTTAAATTACATGCACAATCCGTGCACACGGAAATGGTAAGGCCTCGATTTGGTGCCTTGTCCCTGTCCCTGGGGTAGCGGCGGGGATGGCGACCTGTGGCGACAACCCCTGGTGACAACGCCGGAAGCCTCGGGCAGCGGCGGCCCGGGGCGCGAGGACTGCGTATCAGCAAACTACTGGCCAGCCAGCGCATTGTCACGACATTACGCGGGTTGTGGGGCATGTCACCGTCAGAGCCATGGGATGATGGGATTGACCTGTTGAGGGGGTGGTGACGGTTGGTACATTACATCCATGGGAGGAGGCTGTCACTCAGCTTGAAGAGCGCAGCGCCGGCTCTGCACCGGCGCTGCTCTTCCGTTACTCCTACAGTCGCACCAGACTATTTGCTGTAACGGTCTCTGGTGGCACGCTGCGCACTAGCCTTTTTTGTCGTTGGGCGTGGCAAGTCTAGGCGCCAGGGGTGCTAGGCGCTGCACCTCGCACCAACGGGTATAGCTAGCCCACACTGCAACTCTGGTTCCTTCTGCGGAGGTCAGCGGAGCGGTGTACGCCGCGGCGCACTCGCGACCCTCGTATCTTTCCGGGTACAACGAGGGATTCCCGGGAGAAGCCTCACGCAGGGCCGGACTGGACTGGTCAGGGCACATGATGTGGCCAACGGCGCCCTGGCCGTGCCGTTGCGGAGCTAGTCATTATTGGACTAGCATTTATAGAAACCCGCAAAAATCTGGAGAATTCTGCCACGGACGCACAGCACACATGTAATCGTGCACGATGCAAGGATTGCACAAAACAGTGAAATGCGCTGAGCTATCGCATATGTCCTAGCCGTATCGTGGCAATACAATGGAGTCGTATCAGGTGCCGGTCGCGCTGTCGCCTGAACGGCAGCGCGATGTCGCCTACGTTCGCACGCTTGGCAACATGGTGCTTGGGCCGAACGCAATCCGGCCAACTGAGAAGCAGGTAAGGAAGCCCGCTCCAGATGTCGCGTGATGGTTGGCTGGGACCCGTGTGTTTGGTGTTTTGGGGGGGGGGGCAAGCGCCCAATTGAACCCCGCACCTCACGCCAACCACGCAGTCACCGAACTCCCACCTCTACCGTCGCCCACAGGTGGAGCGCGCATCCAGTACCGCCTGCCGTATTCATGCGGACTGCATGGCCGCGTGCGCCAGCAATACCGCTGTGCACCCGTTGTGGCTGGCGGTGGGGCAGCAGGGGCTTCCCGGCTTGGTCGCGTTGTACGGTCTGTTCCAGCGGCAGGCGGGTGCCCTACGCGGTCAGGACGTGCACGGCTTCTTGCTAGCCTCGGAATTGACACAGCAATTGATGTTTTTTTGTATGGAGGTCAATAGGAGACGCGTGGCACCGGAGGAGGCTGCGCGCCTGGTGACTGCGCTGGTGCGGACGCACGTGCTGCGGGTTTGGGCGACCCAGCTTGCGGACTTCACGCAGCAGCTGGAGACCAGCTTCAGCGAGCTCTCAGAACTGCTGCTGCTGAAGGAGCGACAGGATCGTGCGCGGGGGCAGCCAGAGCAGCATGAGGGGGGCCGGCAGTCGGAGCGGGGGCACTGGGCGGTGCAGGCAGCGGCATCAGGCGGCGGAGCAGCAGCGGCGGCGGCGGCGGCGGCGGCTTCAGGCGTTCACAACCACCACAACCACCTGGAAGAGCGGCTGTGTGCAGCTTCCTCCGCCTGCTGCGGGCTGCTGGAAGCACTAGCATTATCTGAAAGCGAGGGCATGGCCGGCTCCGTGCTGAGCAGCCTGGCCGGACTCATGGCCGCAGTGTTGCACAACAACGTCAACGACAGCTGCAGCGGCGGTGGCGGCAGCGGCAGCGGCCGCTCTGGCACAGGTGGAGGCGGAGGTGGCCCCAACCTGGCACCTGAATCAACGGCCGCCGCCGCCGGCGCCGCCTTCTACCAGGAGCTTGTGGACAGCGGCGTGCTGGAGTGGGCGGCGCGGTGCGTGCTGGTGACGGCGGCGGCGACAGGGCCCTACGCGCCGCACACGCAGCTGTCACCGTCTCAGCGCGATAGCAGGGGAGATGCCTCAAGCCCGCTCACAAAGATGGTGGCGGCGAGCTGTGCCGCTGCAGAAGCGAACGCCGAATTCATGGCCAGGATTTTAGCCGGACTGCATATGCCGCCTCCTGACCATCGCCGCGCTGCCGCCGCCGCCGCCCGCCTGCCGCTGGCGCGCGCGCTGGCGTCGGGGCGGCTGCCCTGCCTGTCGCACCTGCTGTCCACGCACCTGGTGGGCATGTGCGTGGCGCTGGACGGCGGGCCCGACTACGGCCTGCCCTGCCTCACCGAGCGCTGGCGGGCGGTGGCGGCGGGCGCGGCGGCGGCCTACAAAGCGGGCCCTGACGGGGGTTTTGAGCGCCTGTCAGAGGACCTCCAGCTGGCGCTGATTGGGCAGTGGCAGCAGGCGGGCGACAGAGCGCTGGCGTTGGCGGCGGCGGGTGGCGCGGGGCCGCGCGGCTGGCTGGCGGCGGCGGCAGCGCCGCTGCTCGACGAAAATGGCGTGGCTCTTGGCAGGCTGGAAGCTGTTTCCGCCTACAGCGAGGACATGGATTCGGACGATGGCGGCTGCGGGTTGGAGTACACGACCTTCGTCCCCGCAGGGCCTGAGTTGCTGCCGGGGTTGCTGCAGCTGTGGCTGGAGGCGCTGGCGTTGGCCCCTGACCTGGTACGTGAGGGGGCCGTCGACAGCGGCAGTGGACGAGCCGCAGAAGTGGAGCCAGCAGCAGCAGCAGCAGCAGCAGCAGCAGTAGCAGCAGTAGCAGGAGGAGGAGGCGAAGGCTCGGAGGGTGCAGCCGCCGGCGAGCAACTGCAGCGGCGGTTGGAGCAGCAGGGGCAGACGGAGCTGCGGGAACAAGCAGCCGGAGCAGCAGCAGGCGCAGGGCTTCTCCCTCCGCCAACACGACCGCCACTGCACGCGCCGCCTCCTCAGGCGCAGCACCCCAGCGGCGGCCCCACGGCGGCGTGCACGGCGCGCCAGCTGGAGCAGGGATGCGCGCAGCAGCAGGCCATGGCACGGCTGGAGGCGCTGGCGGCGGCGTGCCACGCGGCGCCGCCGCTCAACACGGCCGCGACGGTGGCGGTGTGTATGCGGCTGGTGGCGGCGGCGGCGGAGACTGAGGCAGACACGTTGCGCGTCGGTTACCCGCCAGAGCTACAGGATGAGGAATGGTGGGAGGCTCTTGCGCGGTCAGTGACGCGAAGCGCGAGAGAGCTGGCGGCGGCGGTGATGGCGTGGCGGCACGGGCAGCGCTGCTTGGCGGTTGGAGTGGCGGCACAGACCGGGGCCTCAGGGACAGCTAGCGCCGCGGCTGGCGCGGGCGAGGCAGCTGGGGCAAATGACGCAGCAGCGGGGCCGAGTCAGGGCCGGTCAGCACCTGCGCCCGTGAACAAGCCGGCTGGGGCGGCCGCAGCAGGTGTCCTGCCGGCCTGGGTGACGGACCCGCAACCGGGCGACGGGTCAGTCCTGCCTCGGCCGCAGCTGTCATGGGGTGGATCTGTGGCGGTGGCGCACGCGGCCCTGATGTGCGCCAAAGCCGCGCTGCTCGACCTGACTGCGCCAGCTGCGGCGGCAGCGGCGGCAATAGCTGTGTCTACGGCGTCAGCAGGCGGCGGCGCCGCGGCTGGGGGAGGAAGCAGAGCAGGGTCGGAGGGACTGCCGGCACAGGTGGTGCAGGCGGCGAGGACTGAGGAGGAGCAACTAATGCAGCAGGCGGAGCGGCTGTGGCGGCTGTGGTGGGACACGGCACTGGGCTGGGCGCAGCTGGCGGCGCCCAGCGGCCCTAAAGACAGCAGCATGGTACCATCCAATGCGCCAGACAGCGAGCGGGAGGCTGCGGCGTTCGAAAGGCAGCGCCGCTGGGTGTGGCGGGAGGTGCAGGACGCCCTCAAGCTCCCGTCGCTCATCAACCCGGGTGCCGCCACGGCTGCTGCACCGTCGTCGACACCAGCTATGAGCAAGGACGCTCGTGAGTCTTTGATATAGCAGCAGCAGCAGCAGCAGCAGCAGCAGCAGATGTATGGTGATGTGGTCATGCCCACCGTACCGTGCCAGGCGGTCCATTGCACATACAGTACATGATGCACATGCGCATGCACATGCACATGCACATGCACATGCACATGTACATGCACATGCACATGCACATGCACATGCCGAGCACGCGCACATGCAGGCGCAGCAACTCACGGCTGTGCACCTACGGGGCATAGGGTACTTGGTGAGGGCTCGCGCCGTCGTCCATGCAAACAAGGCGGTGTTACAGCATCCTTCCAAGTGCACTGTTTGACAAGTCTGCCCATATCTTGCCGCGTGCACCGTTCTGCTATACATGCAGCGCTGGCGGCGGCGGTGGAAGCGGCTCGTGCGGCAGCCACACGGCTTCCATGGCTGCATGGCGCGGTCGCCGCGGGCTGGCTGCCGGTCGCCGAGTCCATGGTGCGGCGCGCGTCGTCGGTGAGAGTTATTGTGGGAAGGATTGGGACTCGGAAGGCTGTCGAGGGGCTCTGGAAGCGCGTGTGAGCTGTATCTAACACGCTGAATCTACCACGTTGACTCATCTTCGCGCAACGAGTAACAACTTGCGCCATCAGCGGGCTGCTGTATCGGCGGGGGCCAGCGGGTGATGCTGACATGCTACGTCGGCCGCGCCTCCGCACCTCACACGCCGCCTTGCGGTACACGTACGTACCAATACCCATGCCTACCTGCAACCCCACCGGCCCGTGCCTGTCCCGCTCCTCCGCAGCCGTTGCTCAGCTGGTACACGTTGCTGCGGGCAGGTAGCAGCAGCAGCAGCAGCAGCAGCAGCAGCAGCAGCGGGGAGGGTGACCTTTACCCGCTCTGCTGTCTCGCGCTCGGCCACAGCCCCCGGGAACTGGCGTCGCTGATGTGGACGCTGGTCAAGCAGCTGCGGCAGGACAGCCGCGCCGTTGAAAGCGCCATGAGTAACACCACCTCGGCTCTCCTCGACCAAACCCAAAAGTCTGCGTTGGCGGACGCATCGCTGCTACTGATCGAGCGAAATTTGTCGGTTGCCGGTATAGTCCTGGATGCGGTCCGCTCCGCCGTCGTGGCCGAGCTGGCAGCGGTGGTGGCGGCGGGAGCAGCAGTTGGCGGCGCCGCCGCCGGCCGTGGGGCGCACATGGAGGCTGGAGGTGGCGATCACGCGGGTGCAACGCTCGGCGGCATGGGTGATGGGGCTTCGAGGCGGGCAGCGGTGGGCAGGGCAGCGGCCGGCGGCCCGCCGGCCACGCAGGCATCGGCTATTCCGCCACCCGAGATGCCCCAGCAGCAGCCTCACGGGCTGGCGGGCAAACCGGGGGCGCCGGCCGCCGATCCCGTGGCCCAGGTTGTGCAGCCGGCTTTGGCCTTGGTGCGGGCTGTGGCCGCCTTCTGCCAGTGCTACAGCCACCGCGTGCCGCCGCCATCGCCGAACCCGGGTGTGGACCGCTGCGTGTGGCTTATCTCGACCTGCGCCTCCGCCATGGCGCTTTCCGTGGTCCAGCGAGTCTGCCCGGAGCTAATGGAGGCAGATGACGGTAGCGAGGTGGCCGAGGAGGCCGAGGGGGACGGCTACAGCCTCAACTCAGAGGAGGAGGGGGAGGCTGGGGGCGGGGAAGCTGGCTCGGGGGCCGCAGTGCCGTCGGCAGCCGGCTGCGGCCCTGCAGGCGGCATCAGCTGCTGTAGCAGCAGCCGCGCCGATGGAAGCGACGGCGACAGCGGCAGCAGCTGCAGCGGCAGGGGATGCAGCGGGTGTCGCGGTGGCAATGGAAGTAGTGGCATCGGTGCCGCTGGTTGCGCGTTCCTTGCGCGTCAGCTACAGCTACGGGAGCTGCTGCAAGCAACCCTGGCCATGTGGCGCCAGCGGCGGCGGCGGCCGGGGGCGGGGCCGGCGGCAGCGGCTGGCAGGCAGCGCGCATGCGGCGCCGAACACGCTGCTCCAGGAGCGGCGGCGGCGGCGGACAGAGTGTTGCGCGCGCTCGAGTTTCTGTCGAAGCGAGCCAAGGGCTTGCTGGCATGGGCTTTGCTATCGGACGAGGGTGCTGACAGCAGCGGCGGCAGCCGCACCAGCGGAAGCTGCGGAAGCGACGGCAAAGGCGGCAGTGACGGATCAAGGAGGTGCGGCCAGGCCGGCGGCGGTAAAGCTAGGGGAGGCAGTCAGGGCGCCCTCAATGCTGCCGCTGCCGCCTCCGCCGCATCGCGCTCCGCACTGTTGCTGGCAGACGTGAAGGAGGTTCTGAGGGTTACCAACCCCGGGCGCTGGCAAGGCATAGCTGCATTGGTTGAGTGTCAACTGGAGGAGCAGTGGCAGGGGACGGCAGTGGACGATGTACGGCTTGGCACGGCGGAGGCGCTGGCGGAGGCGCTGGCGACTGGCGGCTGTGCGCCCGCGCCCGTGTGCGCCAACCCGGGCTGCGTCAACATGCAGGGCCCCAGCGAGCTCGGGCTGCGGCTGCCGGTGCGCTGCCGCGGCTGCGGCCCGGGCCCGGGCGCGGCACAGTACTGCGGGCGGGAGTGCGCGACAGAGCACTGGCGGGCGGGGCACAAGGCGCTGTGCCGCGGCGCGGCGGCTGGATGCGGCGGCAGTGGTGGCGTAGCGAGCAGCGCTGCAGGAGGAGCAGGCGGTGGCAAATGACGGTGCATTTGGGAAAGAGAACCAAAGATGTCTGACTTCAGCAAACGGTAGTTTAGTTTTGATGCTTGGGGGACTGGACAAAGCAGAGGACAATGGAGGACACAGCATCGGGGGTTGATCGTGGGGATTGATGGGGAAATGGTTTTGACACGCGTGGCGCCCCAAAGCCCTATTTCTACATTTGTTTATGAGGGTTACATGCAAGTCCGCGTCGCTGCCATTACTGTGACAACGTCAGCAAGTCGGCGAAGGACGGGAGTGTTTTAGGGCAGCCGTCTAGACTGAAGTCTTTGGCCCCGATGCAGCTCCCGTAGTCCGCAATGGGGCGAGCAAGGCCTGTGGTGTTGTAGGCAGCAGTGGTTCGACAAGTAGTAAGGCTGCTGTTGACTCCTGCACTGCGTGTTGGCTGGCTCCTGCTGTGGTGCCGCGACTGTTGGGCACCTAGGTTTGGCTCGGTGCCTGTTCAAACCGACCCCGGCTATGTCCGGGCGATGAGGACGTTCGGCCGCAGACAATGGAGGGCTGAGCCCCTTTTCCCCGACACAGGTGAACACTTGTTGTATCGCGCTTCAGCCATGACATACCGCATGCCGATATGCAAACCGAAGCCGTCGGCAGCGTTACAGGGGCGCCGTGGCGTGGGCTCTGGCGTGGCGTGTATGGGGCGGGCAGGGGGGCAGGGGTTGCAGGCGCCATATCGAGTGATTTGGAGCGATTTGGGTACGGGAGAGGGCATTGTGATTGCTGTTGGTTGCAGCAGGGTTGCAGGCCATCGCTGACACTTGGTATCCTCTGCAACTGGGCTGCTGAGGCACCCAAGCTACGGACATGCGCTAAGTTGCGAATGCGAAACTGCCTGGGGCCGCATCAAGTTGACATAACTGTCAGCCAATCAGGCCGGATTGCTACATCTGCGCAAGCTTCATGTGGCAGGCCTCGCCGGCCTGCAAGCGGTGGTCTTCCCATACGGAAGGACGTGAAACGCCTACTCGAGAAGCCTCATCTCCCACGCACACGTGGGGTTAATTTGTACAGCACCGCCCGCCATGCATCCAATTGCGCCCAGCTATCAAGTGCAAGGGAATCAGCAGGATGAATCACAGCCAGCCAGATTCCGCCAGCCACAACCTCCATGACGAGACTGCCAGCCGCCTGTCGCACGTCCGGCCGCAAGGCCGCAAGGCCGCAAGGCCACGCGCACGTCACAGCTCGCAATGCAATCTGCACGTGCCAACAGGGCGTCATCCGGCATGCCTCCCCAACAGTTCGACATCACTACAGCCCCCATACTACAGGTGCCGTACTACTGCCCCGGCCGCACGCCACTCAGCAGAAACACCAGGGCTGGGTCCATGGGGCCCTCGGACGCGCCGGCGCCGCCCACACCGCCGCCCGGTCCGGCCGCCGTGGGCACGCCGCCCGGCTGCTGCCGCCCGCGCTGCACCAGGCTCGCGTGCGCCGTCACCTGCCGCCCGCCGCCTGCAGGATAGCCAACAACGCGGGGCAGATCCTCACCACATCGTGAATATATTTGCGCCGAGTGATCCCATGGCCGCATGTCCCTCTGCCCGCTCCTTGGGCACGCGTGTCCATGTCGGCACCCACGCAACCGCGCAACCACCCACGCAACCACCCACACACCCGTCCAAGCACCCACGCGTCCGCACGCACCTGTGGTCGCCGCGGGCGGCCCGCTGGCCGCTGCCGCCAGCGCCGCCGCCGCCGCCGCCTGCGTGCGCGCCTTAGCTTGCAGCACGCCCATGGTGCTGTCGCTGATCTCGCGCTGCCGCTTGCGCAGCGGCCCCTGGAAGGTGAGGTGAGGTGAGGGTGGTGGTGGTTACCAGCCCAAACTAAAGCCAAACCCAACGCATAAGAGCGCGGAGGTGAGGGAGGCAGGGCCAGGGGTGGGCGGTGATGGTAGGGGGGCGGCGAGAGTTTGAGGGGGGGCGGCGAGAGTTTGAGGGGGGGCGGCGAGAGCATTGACTGGAGCGGCGTGGGGCACAGCAAGCGACAGAGGCTAAGAGCAGGGCTGCGAGCTGATTCCTCAAACATCGCTTTGGTGCCCCAAATCATCCCCATGCCCAGTCATGTAAGCCATTGCCACAATCACCCGACCCGCGCCATCAATCAATGCGCCGCCGCGCCCGGCCGAGAAGCAAGGCCCCCTCCCCAACACTCGCGTCCCCAGCCGCCCCCAGCCGGCCCCCAGCCAGCCCCGAGCCCGACGCAGCCGCACCTGCTCGCACAGCGGGCCTTCGCTGCCCGCACCCGCGGTGCCGGTCAGCGCCGAGATGAGGCCGTTGTGCGCCTCCACGGCGCTGTTCAGGATCTGTGTGTGTGTTAGAAGGCACGAGGAAGGAAAACAAACGCGTTTTTATAATCTGCGTATGTGTGTGATATGATGGCAGCGCAGCGTGCGACCCGTGTGCGACCCATGTTTCTGGGCCTCAGCACCGGCACTGCAGATTATCGGCAAGAACACGAGTATATCCCTCTCCTCCGCGCTCTATGGTTCTGGGTTCTGGGTTTTTGGGTTGCAATGGTCGCTTTGGTTCCTGGATTGAACTACCACCCCAAGCACACCCACCACCATAAACCGCTAACCGCTCCACCCACCTCGAACCGCTGCATGCTGGGCATCTGCCCGGGCGGCCCCAGACCCAGCGCCTCGTCCACCGCCGCCGCCGCCTCCACCGCCGCCGCCTCGCCCTCGGGCGTGAGCGCGCTGGACAGCTGCACACACCGGTGACGCAGCAGGTGACCAGGTGAGATAATCTTTTCAGCAATGCCCACCGGGTCATGCTGACAAACACATGCAAGACTTCTTCACGAAGTTGCAGTGTTGTGTTGCGCACTTGCGCTGCATGCACGCGACTCCAGCCTAGCCGCACGCTGGCTGCGACGCCACGCGGCAGACACGCACAGCTGCTGACACAAGCTGCTGCTGCTGCTGCTGCTGCTGGATACAATGCGCACCTGCACCGTCACAGCCTCCGCAAAGCCAGCGTCGGGCACCACACGCGGGAGCAGCGCGTAGCCGTCCAGCGTGCCGGGGCGCAGCGCCTCGCGCAGGGAGGCCAGCTGGGCACAGCACAGCACAGCGCAGCACAGCACAGGCGGCACGTGGGCACAGAGAGAGAGAGAGGGAAAACAAGAGAGCAGCGTAAAGGAGTCAGTGACATGCTGCCCCGTGCTAGCGTCAGGAGCTGGAAGAACACACCAGGCACAGGCATGTGCGCGTGTGCAGGCTCACACCCGGGCATGCGGGGCGCAGGTAGTTTTCATGGTAGCAAGGGCCCGGCGTTGTGTGCCGACAGCCGACAGACGCCACGGCGCGTCATCTGCGGCCCTACGACCCTTCGTCCCTGTACGAGATCGCGCGGCGCCATGTGCCTGTCGGACAGCCGCACTCCTGCCCGCACTGGGGCAGGGTTTCGTGCATGGTTGCCCCTACCCGTCACCACTTCCCCGCCCGCCCCTTCCCCAGCCTCCATGTCTCCCGGCCTCCCCCTCCCCACCATACGCACCTGCTTGTTGATGACGCTGTATTTGTTGATGATGTCGTCCCATTTAAGCAGACCAGAGTTGAATCGGAGCGCGTAGATGACCTGGTCAATGGTTTTCTGCAGGTCCTCTGCACGCTTTCGGACCTGTTGTGTATGTGACACATGCAAGGCATAGCGGCGTAAGCGTAGGTACAGCGAGCTGGCCATACCAAGCACGGGCTCGGCAGCCAGGCCCTGAGCTGCGGAGCCCGTAGCACTACTGATTTTTGGTATTATATATTTATGATTTAGCCTCAGGGGCCTCAGGGTTTGCGTCGCGCGCCTCACCGCGAGCAGGTTGCCTTGCGTGGGCGCGCTGCCCATAAGAGCCACACGCGGGTCTGTGTTTGCGGCCATCTTATGTGCAGTATTTACTTGGAACGTTTGTGCAGTTGGACATGTCAAGGGGTGCGCGGGATGAGTCGCAGCTGGATTTGCTTGGCGCAAGCTCTGGCTTTGCCCCGCGTCACTGCGGTTTCCATACACAAACATTTCATTCAATCTAAAAACTTACTGAGCCTTTATCGCGTGCAACCTCGAGACCGAGACAAACCGCCCACTAGCTCCGCGCCTGCTTCCCGATGGCCAAGCGCCTGTTCATTCTCCTTGCGGCATTCGTGATGCTGAATGCTGCGACTGCGGCCATCGTCGGCGGCAGCAGCAAGGCAGACGTGGCGGACCCGGAGGTGGTGAATGCTGCCAACTTCGTGGTCTCCTCGGCCAACACCAACGCCTGCTCGGGCCTGTGCGCTGGCCTGCAAAAGGAGGGCGAGCTCAAGCTGGTCAAGGTAGGCAGTCGGAGGCGAAAACGAGGAACGCTTGAGCGCGGCCAAACACGGGTTTTCGCCGAGCGGTGCGCTGCGCGCTCACCTCGCGCAGGCGCCGTTGCCCCCAAGGGGGACAGGCTCTAATGTCTAGGGATTTTAGCTCGCAATGCCGCGAGCCGGGTTCCCGCGGAGCAAACCGCTACACCGGGCTCTCTCGGCGCGGTACCCCACCGGGCCTACCCCACTTGTGCAAGCCTTGGACGTGCGCAGCCTCCAGCTCCGCGCCCCACAAAAGCTTCAAGCACCCTGAGCAGGCACGGCTACCCGTCCACCCCTAGTCAGCGCGTGAGCGCCGGGGCCGGGGCCGCTTCCGCGCCCAGCGCGAGCGCGCGCCACTGCCTACTGCAGCGGCGCGTGCCACGACGGGGCGGGGCGTCGTCGCCAGTCGGAGTGTGGCACGTGTGACTGAAGCGGGCGCTGTCAGCGCTTCTCTCTGGGTTGGCTGAAACACAGCAGCAGCTCTCGCAGTGCATTGCAGTGTGGCAGTGGAGTGCAGCGCAGTGCCGCAGCCCGGCCAACGCACTAGCCGTCTCCCGTTGCCTCCTCACCTCCGGACCCACAGGCACCACCCTGCTCATCTCCTTCCTCTCAACCATGCTCAAACACGCACGCTCCGCACGCACCCACATCCAACTCTCCTTCCCCGCCCACCCCTCCTTCCCGCCCCGCCCCGCCCCGCCGCGCCCCCCCAATGGTCGCTTTGGTTCCTGGAATGAACTACCCCCACACACACACACACAGGTCCTGTCCGCCAGCACCCAGGTGGTGGCCGGCCTCAACGTACACCTGGAGCTCCTCATGGCCGACGCCGCCGGCAAGCAGGTGCGTGCGTGCTGTTGTGTGTGTGTGTGTGTGTATGTGTGCGTGTGTGTTATTGTGTGTATGTGTGTGTTTGTGTGTGTGTGTGTGTGTGTGTGTGTGTGTGTGCGGCCACAGGGGCGTTGGGTGGGTGGATGGGTGGGTGAGTGGATCTAATGCAGCGCGAGGGCGCGGCGCAGGCTGAGATGTGACCCTGTCGCTGAGGTAGGATCGCGGTGCTTTACGGGTCGGGGTTGAGTCCTGGTATGCCGGGAGATGCTCGCGGAGGGGGGGGTAGGCGCCACCTGCTTGCGCCCCTGCGCCACCGCCCGGCCGACAAACAAGCACACCGAAACACGCCGGGCAGGGTCACATGCACCTGATGCGCAGCGCTCACACCCTCCCTCTCCCGTGACTCGACCCATAACTTACCCTCATTTTTCAACCCGCAACCAACAGACCGTGGTGACCAGCACTGTGTGGAGCCGCCCCTGGCTGGCCTCCAAGAACGATGCCGCCAATCCCGCCACCCAGATCACCGCCCTGACCTTCAAGCCCTACGATGGCACCCTGGAGTAAGCTGGCTATCCAAGCTATCCAAGCTATCCAATTGGCGCAACACCGCAACACACCATTGTGACGTGGCTGTATTGTATATTTTTGGACTGGCTTGGTGACGCGGGTTGGGTGGCGAGGAAGACGGCAGCCTTGAGGCGTTGAGAGGCGCGGCTAGCAGAGTGATGGTTAGTTGCCGGTCGCTGTGCAGGTGGTGCAGTATGTAAGACTACATAGGTTGCAGCCAGCGCTACAACATGTACTATAGGGGGGGCTGTCGGGCAGGAAGCAGGCGTGACAAGCGTTGCTTCCACCTGAGACCCTTAATTGACAACAGTTCGGTTAGAGAGATGCATGACTCCTGTTGGCATGCTTAAGCTTAATCTTGGGTGTTGCGCGGTGATGCCAAAGGTATTCATATTGTAACCTACATAGCCGTGCAGCTATTGCATCTCAAGGGAATTGCACTGTGAGCACGCTGACCGGTGCAGGGTCGTGTCAGAAGAGTCGGGCACGCGCAATCACCACTGCGTGCGCAAGCGCGATGGCCCTGTGCAGAGACCCTTTGCCTCGACGCATTATACAAACGGATATACGCGTACTGCATACTCTCATAAGCCTGCGGCACGCTCCACTCCGCGACACGCCATCTCCCCGACTTTCACCAGACTGCGACTTGAGACAGAACCTTCCCCCCTCTGAGCTGAACAATGGCGACCCTAAGAGTAGCAATGTATCCGTGTCCATGTTCTGCCCGCGCGGCGTCTGTGACACCGATCGCTTGCACCGCGAGCACCAGCGGCCGCGCTGCTGTTTCCTGGGCCGCGCAGCAGCTCTCTCGCCGCGGTAGATGCAACGTAGTAGCATTGGCATCGGCCGACAAGCACTCGGTCGCTGCGTCGCTCGTCGCGGTGCTGAAAGACGAAATCAAGTATGAGCGGGAAAGCTACCGCAAGGAAGAGCTCATTCTCAGCGGACCGCCTGGGGAGTTTGAGCTCCAAGACGAGCCGGGAACCAGCGCGTTCCTGCTTGCAAAGAAATTCGGCAAGGAGGAGATTATCGTGCGCGTAAACCTTGACGCCCAGCCCGATTACGACGAGGACGAGGACGAAATGGACGAATATGAGGACGAGGAGGCGCAGAGTCGGCCCGTCGAGTTTGTCGTGAACATCGCCAAGCCCGGGAGCTGGGGCGACGAGCAAGTGCTGGTGTTTGAGTGCGAAAGCGATGGCGAGTACCTCACCATCCACAGCGTGTCGCTCGACAACATGGACGGCGACGAGGAGTTCGGCGCGCCAGGCTACAAGGGGCCGGCCTTCCAGGACCTAGACGACACGCTGCAGCAGGCTTTTGTCGACTACCTAGAGGAGCGGGGGGTCAACGCGTACCTCGGGGAGTACATCCGGATATATCTGGAGGACAAGGCGCGGCTGGAGTACCAGTCGTGGCTGGGGCGGATGCGGGACTTCATCGGGAAGTAGCGGGGATGGCAGCGTGGGTTCGTGGCGTGGCGTATGCCCTGGCGCTGTACTTGGCCGCCCTAGACCGCGGCTGAGGCGCGTCGGGTGCTCAACGTATGGCGCACGTATCATGGTAGTATGGCAAAGGGCCATACGGCAGGCCGTGTGCTTCAAGTATGCGTGGACTTGGGGTCACGTCGGGGTGGCCCGCTGCGCGGCAGCAGCGTGTGTTAGACCGTGCGGTATGAGTGCAACACAACTGAACACCCTTGGGATGTGGAATGCGCGGGACAAGCACGCAGACGCGCATGTGCAGCAGCAGTAACGTGGGCCGTAGCTGCGGTGTGATGTGTGTGCCGCGTGCGTGTTTAATGACTGTTATGAGTGCTGGTTACAAGAAGGGGACAGTGTGAACACTGCCTCGGGCACAGGTGGCCAACCGACTGTTATGCTGACTATGTCGATGGCTGGAAGCTTGGCCAGCACGTTTGTGACATGCGCAGGATGTGGGGTTGTATACCGTGAGACGGTAGCGGCGGCACTGTCAACACGGTACCGTATGTGCGATACGGCCAGCCAATGTCACAGTGATGGAGTGGAGGTGGCGGTGCATCGGTGATGTGCAACAGGATGGGGGTCACACCAGGAGGTCTCGGCTAGTCCTGACCACTGATAAGAGCACGCTGTGACAAACTAATTGCTTGCGCAGCCTGTAATGTTTCCGGGGGTTGCATTTCTGGCCCCAACAACGTTGACCCAGACCAGGTTTCTTGTTTAGAGCACGGGCAAAGAGCCCTAGAGTTAATGCTAGAATTGCAAGTGCAGGTCTAATTGCACCAACGTTACGGACATGCGCTAAAACGTGTGACCCGATCCCTGAGCCTGGGATCTCATTCTTGGCTTTTGGTTGGCGGCGGCGTTGCTGCTGTTGGTAACCGCGCGGCTGATAGGCGCAGAGACCCTGGCGAGACTACAGGCACACAGCGTCCCATGGCGGCACGCGGCGGCACGGCATGAGAGAGGACAGACGAGCCATTTGCCGTTTGCCGTAGACGCCTCCATTACACCAGCATTCGTGGCCTTATCTACAACCTGTGGCCACGTGCCCTAGCTGCAGCTCCTCACGCGCTTGCGGCTACCTAGCACAAATCGCTGCATGGCAGGCAGCGTTGGTTGCGCACAGGGCTCTTATCTTGTTTTGGGGGGAAAGCTCAGCCTGAGCTTTAGCAAGCTAAAATGCCCAGAAGTTAGCTCAGGGGGCGGACTTGGGCGGACTCCCGGGCACTTGTGGATAGGCTTTCTGATGGTCAGTGGGGCATCAAGTGGTCAGGGAATCGTCGCATACGCTGACACGCAGCTGTTTGGGCCCCGGAACAGCTGAAAACACTGGCGTCTGATGGTTCTGTGGCCCCCAACCCCACCGGGGCCAAGCTTCCCCCGCCTCCGTGGACGCGTAACAAAGCTAAAATCTGAGCTTTAAGGGCCAGCCGTAAAGCTCAGAAACCGGCTAAAATGGCCAAATAAAGCTCAACATCTTTAAGGTAATAGCCCTGGTTGCGCACCACTTGTGCAATCATTGCCGGTGGCGCACTGACGTACTATGCATGTCTACTTGCTTGAACCAACCTGGCACATCGACCAGCAATGGCCTTTCCCACATTCACTCACACTCCCTGTGTCCTCTCGTGTCCAGTTCACAAACCAAACAAGCAACAACGTCAGTACTCTCTCCCTCTCCTGCTCTCAAAACGGTACCCAACTCCTTGGTCGCAGTCACGTCTCCCATTGCCTACCTGTCAATTTCGGGACGTTCTTGCCGCTGGACCCTGGGCAGTGCTGCCCCCCAGCTAATTCCGTGCCACAACCCGCCAACATCCCGGCTGTGCCACAACCTTTCAACATCCCGGCAAAACACACACAAACGTCACACTTATCACAGTGTCAAGTTAGTCCGGGCGGCGTCAACCCGCCCTCCCCCCCACTTCGGTGGGCCCAATCCCCAGTGCGTGCCGGCCCCAGCCCCATCCCGGTCTCGGCACACCACGCCGCTCACTTGTCCTGCGCCATCGCCACCTCTGCCCGTGCACGGTTGAAGATCGTCTGCGCGTGGGGGGCCAGGTCGCACGGGTACCGTATCACAGTCAGGGGCTCAAGCATTGGATGTTAGCAGCTTGACATGCAGGTGCGAGTAGCGAGCGCTGACTTGCCAAAGCAGGCCTGGCATGTACGGCACGTACACCTCCCAGCTGTACGTGCCGACACAGGAATGCATCCGCACCCGCACACCCGCACCCGCACACCCGCACACCCGCACACCCGCACCTCCACACCCCGCGGCCCCCTTATAGGCCCGGCTGGCGCTCCGGCCAGCCCTCTTTCCACCCAGGCTCGCGCGCACTAGTTTAGGCTTTAGGCTTTAGAATTAGGTTCAGTCTCCTCCCGCTCTTGTGCTCTTCTTACGCAACACTGCCCTGCAACCCTCCCGCATGTACGCCTCCGTGGCCGGCGCTCACATCACGGCGCCGGCATTGCTCTGGTATCAAGCAGGTGAGTACCGTACCTTAGGGCGACCACCGCGCATGTAATTAATTAATTTTGTAAAAAAGCTGCAGCACCGCGCACCCCGAGGGGGGGGTGCGCGGTGGCGTAATAATTATCTTGGGAGGGGTGCGCGGTGGTGCAAAATTACCCAGATGGGGCGTGTCAAAGCCAAAAATTTTCTTAAGCCCGTCAAACTGAATTCTACGCTAATTTTAATGAGACCGACTGTTAATGAAGTGTGTACGGCTAGTGTACAGTGCTTGAAAGGAGGGTTGACCGCGCACGGTCTAGCGGACACAGGGCTGATTACAGGCTCTACCGCGCAGTATTGGAGATGCGCGGTGGTGTAAAGTTGCCCCTCAAGGGGGTGCGCGGTGCAAAAAAGTTACCATTTTAGGGGTGCGCGGTGCGTCAAAATTTAAAAAATTTTCGGGGTGCGCGGTGATCAAGCGTACGTACGGTATCGCGATTGTATCGCAAAATTTAGATAACGGGGTGGTTCTGTACGCGCGCGAGCCTGGGTGCCATCCATGACTACCGACAACACCGACGACAAGACTGAAGATTCAAGGCTCAAGGGCGCCCGAGACCTAAAGGTTAAGGCCATACCACCTCCGCGCTCTGGGTTGGTTTGGTTGGTTTGGGTTCTCTTGGTCGTTTCGCTTGGAATGAACTGCCCCACACCCCCACACCCCCACACCTCCACACCCCCGCACCTCCACACACCCGCACACCTCCACACACCCGCACCCCCGCACCCCGACACCCGCCCACCTCCACACCCGCACCTGGAAGATGGTGTAGATCTTGATGACGGGCCCCGTCACGAACTGCGGCTTGAGCATCAGGCCCATAGCCATGATGGCCTGTGACCGGAGGTTGGGTGAGTGGAGGTCGGGTGGTTGGAGATTGGAGATGGGGCCGGTCGCTGTTGGATGGGTCGCTTAGCAAGTCCTTGAGCTGCAACCTGTTTCCGCCCACAGTGCCACCCCGCGCCATCACGCCCCGCCCATGCCGCTCCGCCCGTTGCTCTCCTGCACGCCCTCCTAACCCATGGACTGCTGTGCTGGGTACGGGATGAACCGCCCATCCCGCCCTACACCCTCCCCATCCCGCCCATGCCGCCCATGCCGCCCATATTCCCGCCCTCCACGCCCTCCACGCCCCCCATGCCGCCCATGTTGCTGCCCCCCATGCCGCCCTCCACGCACGCCCTCAACACGCACCTTGACGGGCAGGTCCAGCCCGGGCAGGTTGAAGATGACCCAGAACGCCGCCGTGTGCGCCAGCAGCACCAGCTGCCGGTGGTGGTGGTGTGTGGTGTGTGGTGGTGGTGTGTGGTGTGTGGTGGTGGTGTGTTGTTGGTGGTGGTGTGTTGTGTTGGTTCACAGGCAGGCAGCTCAGAATGAGTGCATGGCAAGTAGCGAAGCAAAGCGGAAGGAAGCGGCACAGCGGGGCTGGCGCGGTCAACGAGAGTTTGACACGCCTCTCGACTCGCCTCCCCAATTGCTCCGCCCCTAATCCACAAATGAACATTACCCCTCTGAGTACGCTCACGCCCATGCTCCCACCGACTCGTCTGTCCTTGCCCACCCAGCCCTCCCCGCCCACCCCATTCCTCCACATCTCCACCTTCGAGCTGGCGTTCATGTGACGCGCACGCACGCACGCACGCACTTGAGACACGCAGTCACGCACGCCCGTAGTCACGCACTTAAACACGCAGTCACGCACGTAGCCACGCACGCACGCACGCAGTCACACACGCACATGCACGCGCTTAGTCATGCACGCACGCAGTCACGCCCGCCCGCCCGCCCGCCCGCCCGCACGCACGCACGCACGCAGCCACGCAGTCAGCCACGCACCATGTTCAGGATGACGGGCCGCTCGCGCGCGTAGCTGGTGAGGAAGTCCTTGAAGCTGAGGAAGCCGTCCTCGTTGGTGTCCGCGTCCTCCAGCTTCTCGTTCACAAACTCCCGCTCAATGCCCTATCGCCGCGATGAGGAGAAGCGATGCGACCACCGGTGCATGTACGGTAAGCATGATGATAGCGCGTGGTCGGTAGTGGGTGTGTTGCGGCTGTTCAACATGCAAGGTGGCTGGAGTGAGCTGGAAAGCGGGCTTGAACGCACTACACACCAGCCGCGCGCGCTGCCCTCCCTTGCCCCCTGTGGCCTGCACTGCAGGGCGGCAGCCGACCATTGCCCCGCATCCTTGCCACCCCATACCCCTCATATCTCTGCACCCTGCAGCCTCGGGGCTTTCTCGCCGCCCCCGGGCAAACGCAGCACGTTTCTATGACCATGCCTTGCATCCCTGTTGCCCCGCTCCGCCCCGCTGCACCCACCCACCCACCCACCCACCCGACCCACCCAAGCCCACCCACCCACCCACCTGCGCCCGGCGCAGGTCCTCCAGCTTCACGTAGCCGTCCAGGTTGAAGTCCAGCAGCCGGAAGATGGCGAGGGCCGAGGCCATCTCGGACGTGGACAGCGAAGCGCCCCAGGCCAGCTTGCCCAGCTCCGCCTCGGGGAACACGGAGCGCGGGAACTCGCGGCTGGTGGCGGCCACCTTGACCTGCGGGTGGGGGTTTGGAGTGCAGGGAGTGCGGGAGGAGGGGTCCAAGGTATGAGACAATAAGGAGGGTGTGTGTGTGTGTGGAAAGGGTAAAGCGGTACAGAAGCGGCTTTGCGTTCGCGGGAAAGGGGGGAGGGGAAGAGGTGGCGGCCGGGGGGCCGGGGGTTGTGGAGGTTGGTGTGACGTTGTAGCGCTGATGTGGAGTCGGCCCTCTAGCCCCTGCAGCCGACCTTCCACTCCGCCCCCTTCCACTCCCCCCCTTCCACTCCGCCTGCCGCCAGCAGCTGAGGAGCTGGCGACGTGGCAGGGCGCGCCTCCACCGCACGGACCCGCAGGCCCGGTCCCCGCACGGCCGTTGCGCCAGCCTGGCCTGGCCTGCCGATAACGTCCCGCGAAGCAGGCGAGGCGGAGCTCGGCCCCCACCATCCGTCCGTCCATGCCGCGGCGCTGGAGCTCCGAAGACGCGCCCGGCAGATGCGCCGACGCGCCGCGACATCCTCCCACTCCGGTGCTTGCCGCACCACCATTACCACCATCACGCATCACGTGACGCACACACACCACGTGTCATCACGAGACGCACCTGGTCGCGGATGAGGTCAATGAAGGCCTCCATATCCAGGCTGCCGCCCGGCACCGCCGCCGCCGCCGCGCGCGCCGCGGCAAACGCCGGCTTCATCGCCTCCGACGCCGCGGCGCCGAAGCGCTCCGCGCTGCGGTGCACAGCGCGGCGAGCAATGGGAAAGAAGAATGCGTGAGTGGGTCGGGGTGTGTCGCGTCTGGCCACACGCGCTCGCGCGCCTTACCCAGCGGCTCCGCAGGGAGGGGAGGAGGAGGGGAATGAATTGGTGGGCGACCCAACATGCTGCCACGCCGCTGGGCGCTCAACCTGGGACCCAGCACACTATGTGCCGCCTGGCCCTCGTTGACTTCCCGTGCCGGCCTTTTCACCAAGCACACAGCTGGCCGCGTACTTCCTCAAAGCACCCCTTTTCGGAGCACCCCTTCCCCACGTGTCCCCAGTCCCAACCCAACCAAACGCCGCCTCGCTGCGCGCCGCCCCCCAGACCCTGCCTCACGGGCCAACCAGCGCCCTTCAGCGTGCCGTATCCGCCCCAGACGACGCCACCGGGCTGTCCTACCCCTACCCCAGCCCACCACACCAGCTGGTGAACCCTAGCTACCCCAATCCCTGGCCACACCGCCAGCATTTGCGCCGCACCGCCTGGCAGCTGCTGGCAGCTGCCCATGCCGCCGCGGCTAACGCTGAGTGCGCACGCACCTGTACGCCTCGTAGGTAGTCAGCTGCTCGGGAGACAGGCGGCCTGTAGGGGGCAAGGCGCGTGTTTTGCAACGGGCGGCACGTGGCGTGTCAGCTGATGATGGTCAGCCTCCGTTGCTGCGGATAGGTGCAGGACACGAAGACCTGGCCCATCTCGGGCTCTGGCGCCAACCCGGGCTGTGCTCAGCTCAGGACCCACCCCACCGGTCATGTGCATTCCAAGTGTCTAGTGCAGTCTTTACAGCCTCTATCGCCCAGCCGCCGCCACGCCGCGCTCACCGGTCTTCTCGGTGTCGAAGTGCTGGAACACCAGGATGGCCTGGAATCGCAGGCGGTCCACGGGGCGCGTGTTCTGCAGGATGGCCAGGCCGCCCAGCGAGCTGCCGCCGCCGCCACCAGGCAGAGGCGCAGCGGCCGCAGCCGAGGCGCGCACCGACAGCTGCGGTCAGCGGGGGAGCCGGGAGCCGCGGCGGGAGTCAGAAGGGGAGGGGACGGCGAGCGGACAGCCTAGGGGTACACCTTGCCGGCTGGTGAGGCTACCGTTCCGACCAGGTGACAGAACTCTGTGCAATGTGTCAATTGGTTGCAAGCAAGCGTGTATTGCACCTGGGCCACGCGGGCGACTCGGCGAGCCGGAGCGCAGCAGCTCCGGACGCGGGTCGTCGCCGCTCGATGATCCCGGCCGCCGAGAACCACGCGACGGCTTTGTAGGAGCATCATCTCTTCGCACCCAAGGCGACGCGCACAGACGATGATGCGATGCGGGAGCTCTGTCTAACGTGCGAGAACTTGATTGTGGTATAGATGAAAGTGGCTATACCGCTCAATTGACTGTCTCGCGTATGCCAAGCTATATCCTGTACATTAAGCACACCAACGCAGTAAGGACACGCACAAGTCTGCAGGAGAAGGTAGGGGCCATCGCAGTTTCTTCCATTCCATCTTCCATTCCAAGGCTTCCGAAGCCAACAGGCTGAAGCAAGCCCAGGTTTTCTTGAAGCTTACCGTTAGTAAAGTACCAATTGAAGAACTCTCCTTTGAGCCCCCTCTTGAACTCTCCCCAATTCCTGTTTCTATTTCGGAAGCTTGGTGCAGACTCCCAGCGGAAGGGGTGTCGGAATGGCGGATCATATGTCCTCGGCCTTCGGTGAGCGCAGACAGAGCAAGCTGCTTTGGAAGGATTCTTGCTGACCCGGCATTCTGCTTGTAGGCCAAGCGGCCCAGGCCCCGCTTGGCGGGACTGGCGCGGACCTTCCCCTCTCTCCTCAGTGGAGGCAGCCTTTTGGCAGGGCAACGAGCATGGTAGGGCGGGTTTTCGACACGGAGAGGGCATCCCGAGCAATTTGCTGACACGTCGACCGAAATATCCGTCCCCGGCCGCGCATGCTTGGCCTGCACAGGAGCAGCCGATGAAAAGTGCACTGATCGGGCCTTGGGACGGAAACACTGGCGGAGCACAGGGCAAGGACGCCGCCGCCGCGTCGAAGGCTTCTGCGGCCTGGCGGGGCCCCGAGGGCCCGCCTAACCGTGACGCAAAGTGGCCGGATAAGGAGAGGCCCGACTATAACGCGGCCCGGGACCGTCCGGCGCCCGGGCGCTGGCGGGAGCGCGAGGAGGACCCTCGCGATCGCCCCAACTGGGAGAACGACAGGCAAGCCCGGAACCAGTGGGATGTGTAATTGAGTTCAAATTCCGATAGATTTGTACTGAAGCCGGCCGGGGTCGTGGTTGCGCAGGTGGGGTTCCGTGGAGGAGCCGCGCCGCTGGCAGGACGATCGCGGCGCAGGTGTGACACCAGGTGCTTAACTGCTATACGAAATTGCCGTTGTAGGGTAGCGGGAGGGGAAGGGGGGTGGGTGTTCGACGCATGCGCAAGGCATTCTCGGCTTCCAATGCGCACACGAGCAGGTGCAACTGTCCGAATCCAGCACTGTTGCAGTCTAAAAGGCTGGATAGCTTCTCAGTCATGGGTGGGGCCACAAAGCCAACGTGTTGCCGCTTCTTGCGCGCAGATCGCTGGGGTGAGACGGCTGGTGCGGGGCGCGGCCGCGGGCGGGCCCCGGGCGAGGTCGATCGCTGGGGCGAGCGCAAGCCCAGCACGCCGCTTGGCGAGCGGGAGTGGCTGCCTGGGATGCCACCGGAGACCGACCTGCCCAAGCGCCCTGACCGCTGGGGCGCGGAGGGTGAGCACCCCGCAGCACGGGGGAAGGGTTGGGGTGGGCCGGGGCACAGCCAGGCACGGCGGGTGTTGCACGCGCAACTGCGGGCGCAGCACCAGTATGCAGCTGCCTGTGCTCGGCCGTCCAGCAATGCCGCTCGCATGGGTTACGCGCGCTTGATCACCTGACGCGGGTTGCGCAATCGTCTGCACTGCAGGCGCGGACCGGCGCCCGGCTGGAGGCGACGACCGCTGGCGCGCTCCCGGCGCTGCGGGTGCGTGGGCGTCGCTCTGTGTTTGGGGAGCAGCGCTTGCTTGCGCAGGTGGCTTTTGGGTTTGGCCCCGCTGGCCGTGCTTTCTGCACGTGCGCTTTCGGCTGACACTTTCGGTGGTGCTGCTGCGTGTTCGCAGGCACTGGCGCCCCAGAGGCGGGCTTTACCTCGACGCAGGCGGGCCGCGGACGCGGCTTTGCTACCGGGCGCGGCCGGGGCCTCAAACGTAGGTGGAGGTGGTTGGGGCCCAACGCAGTGGCTGTATCAGCGGACAGCGCAGTGGAAAGCAGGGCGTGAACGGGCGGCGCCATGCTGGGCCCCAGTCCTTTGCACATACGAGTATAGCTTTACAGTGTACAGAATTGCCGTAACCGCTGTTCCCGTGGCCCTCCCGGCCCCTGAACACACACAACCGCACAGCCGCTGGCCCCACCGCGCCGGGCTCGGGCGTGCCGGACCGCTGGGACGCGCCCAACCGTGGCACCGAGCGCACGGACAGCGGGCTGCAGGGCGGCGGCAGCCAGGGCGGTGGCACGCGGCGCTACAGCTCCCCACAGATGCAAAAAATTTACAACACGCTGTTGAGCGCCAGCCCGGACCAGAAGCTGCCCACGCCGCGCATCAACCCGGAGGTGGGAGGGGCTTTCGGAAGGGGCAGAGGGGCAAGCGGCAGCTGGTCAGGGACAGGAGTGGTGCGGCCGCCGAACGAGGGTCTTTCGGGGCACGCGGCGAAGGGATGGGATGGTGATGAGAGCGACTGACGGCGGTGCAGTCGATGAGGCTCTGTGCTCTGTGCGTTGAGGCGTTTGGTAAGCGGACACACGGAAGGTGCAGTGGGTGCGACAGGGTTTCATCAGCTGCAACTGAAGCGGTCGCGCGGCACATGGCATTACGCTTAATGCTTGTGCACGCCCCGGAACCTCCGCCGGCCCCCGGCCCTGTGCAGGTGCTACTGCAGTACCCCGAGTACCTGGACGGGCTTGCGGCGGAGGCTGCGGCTGCGGCGGCGCAGCACATGGGCGGAGGAGGCGGCGCCGGGGCTGGCGGCAACTCGGGTCCGTCCTCGTCCGCGCCGTCTGCCAGCGGCGGCGGCGGCGGTGGTGGGCTGCCGGCGGCTCCGCCCGGCATGCCCACCTTCATCAACCACGACCTGTTCATTCAGGACCAGTGGCTGTATAAGGACCCGCAGGGGCAGGTGAGGCCCGGCCATGGCTGGCAGTAGCTGGCGGCCGGCTGGGACGGGCGGGGCTGGCGGCGGCTGTAGCTGTGGCAGGATGGTTGCGTGGCTGGGCCTTGCCAAGTTGGCTTGGTGGTGACCAGGCAACGACAGGAACGAGTGTCGAGGCTGGGCCTGGCCGGGGCCTAGCAACAGAAACTGTCGGCCTGGCTGGGATTGGTACGGATTCCGCCTGCTTAAACGGTTCTGGGCGTTTGCTTCCGGCGTTGGGAAGCCTGCCTGCGCTGAGAAGTGTCACAGCTATTCTTCCATGTTGTTTACCCGCTCGCATCTCATGTGAACCCCGGCGTCCCGCTTGCACATAATGCCCTCCATCCACAGACGCAAGGCCCCTTCTCGCGCAACGACATCATGGAGTGGCTCCAGTTCGGCTACTTTGGCGAGGACCTGCCCGTCCGGGCGGCCTCGGTACCGGAGTCCGTGCCCTTCGTGCCGCTGGGGCAGATGCTGAAGATGTGGGACGCAATCGAGCGCGGGCGGCCGCTGGGGCCGCCCGGCTTCGCGCCCGGTGCGGCGCCGGTGGTACCCGCGGCGGTGCCCGCCGCCGCCGCCGCGCCTGCGGCAGCCGCGCCCGCACCGGAGCCGGTGCCTCAGCAGGTGAGGCAGCATTTGGGGACAGGGAGGGGCCGTGGGGCTGTAGCGAGTGGGCCTGGTGCTGCAGCTGCCAATGGCGAGGTTGCGAAGGCGAGGGTTGGTCATGAGGGTTGGCCAGGCTGGTGGGCCGTGGGTCGTTGGCGGCGCCGTGCCGTGCTGTCATGCCGGCCGCGCGCCTGTCCGCGTCACCACACACATGCACGCAACACACACCTACACATGCACAGTCTACGGACCCGCGGCCGTTCGGCTCGGTGGCCGTCGCCGGTCACGACCTGGCTTCCAACCGGCTCCCGGCTGCTGCCGCGGCCTCTGGTGCTGGCCTTGCGCCGTCGTTCGGTGACTGGCAGGATCCCTCGTCGGCTGCTGCGGCGGCGTCCTCTGCGGCGGTCCCCGTCCCGGCGGCTGCGGGCGGCGCGCAGCGCACCTCCTCCCTGCTGGAGACGTTGCTGGGGCGGAAGCTTGCAGAGCCCACTCCCGGCGTTGCTGGCTCGCCCGGGCAACAGGGCCCCATGGCGGGTGCTGGCGCCGCGGACACTGCAGCGGCGGCGGCGGCGGCAGCGGCTCCTGGCAGCGGCGCCCGGCCGTTCACGCTGGACCCGCCCGTGCAGCTTCACACGGCGGGCTCGGGCGGCATGGGCCCGGGCGGGCTGGGTGCTCTGGGCGGCCTCGGCGGGTGAGGGCAGGGGCGAAGGGAGGTGGGAAAGGGCGCTGGCGAGAGTGGGACGGCGTGGGAGGGGGAGCCTTGTGGTTACCAGCCCAAACTAAACCAATCTAAAGGAAGCGGAGTTAAGCAATGCAGTGGGGGGTAAGTGACGCTCAGAGAGCCGGGGCTTAGCTAGCCGTGCTCGCGGTACTGGGCGGCAGTGTATGGGCGGTGGCGCATGGGGTGGGGTTTGAGGGCCGTGACTCGTCGTGGGCGGCGGCACTGACAGCGGCTCGCGTGTCTCGCCTCGCAGGCCGCTTGGTGGCGGCCTGGGCGGCTTTGGCGCTGGGCCCATGGGCCCTGGCGGCATGGGCGGGATGGGTCCTGGCGCTATGGGCCCGGGGCCGTGGGGCGGCCCGCTGGGCGGCCCTGGCGGGCCCATGCCCGGCGGCCCGGGCGGGCCCATGCTGCCTGGCTGGGGTCGCGACCCGCTTGCAGGGGTGAGTTATTTGTCCTTTGTGCATGCTGCGGTAGAAGCCGCCGAATGTTTTTTTTACAAAACGCAAGGTGGGCGCGGGCTTGGGGCGGTCACGGTCACGCATAGCCCGCGTGCGGCTGAATCCTTTCCGCATGATGGCTGCAGGGCTTTGACCCGCTGCGGCGGCCGGACATGCACCCAGGCCTGCCTGGCATCTGGGGCGGCGCGCCGTTCCGGCCCGAGGGTCCTCCCCTGGGCCCCGGATTCGCGCCCGGCCCGATGCCTGGTCAGGAGATGCCCCCGCAGCAGCAACAGCAGCAGCAGCAGCACGAGCCGGGGCAGCAGCAGCCGTCCCCGGCCCCGCAGCAGCCTCCCCAGCAGCAGGCACCACAGCAGCAGCCGCAGGCGCAGCAGCCACAGCAGCAGCAGCCACAGGCGCCGCAGCCATCGGCCTGGGGCTCTGCGCCGCAGCCGGCGCCTGCCGGTCGCAGCCTAGCAGACATTCAGCGGGAGCAAGCAATGGAGGCCGCCCGGCAGCAGGCGCTGCGGGAACAGGCGATGGCTGCGGCCGCGCCGCCGCCCGCGCCTGCGCCCGAGGCCGCACCTGCCCCGGCTCAGCAGCCTTCGCAGGCCGCTTGGGGTGGCGCTGCTGCGCCCGCCGGTGGCGCAGCCATTCCCCCTGGCCTCCCCCCGGCGCTGCAGCAGATCTTTGCTGCGGCCAACAAGCCCGCGCCCGCGCCGGCGGCCGCGGCGGAGCCGCCGGCTCCTGCCGCCGCAAGTGCTGCGGAGCCTGCAGCGGCGGAGCCGCCGGCGCAGGGCGGCAAGAAGAAGAAGACGCCTCAGCTAGTGCTCCAGGATCAGCCCAAGCCGGCGGCACCAGCGTCGTCTTCGGCTGCGGCGCCGGCGACGGAGGAGGCAGCGGCGGCGCCGCCGCGGCCGGAGCCCAAGCTGGCACCGTGGGCGTCGGCGGCGGTGCAGAAGCCGCCTACCGCCGGCCTGACGCTTCGCGAGATCCAGATGCAGGAGGCGGAGGCAGCTGCGCGCGCGGCGCGCGCCGCCGCTGCAGCACAGGAGGCGGCTGCGGCGTCCGCTGCGGCAGCCGCGGCGCCGGTGGTGCCCGCGGGTGCGTCGCCATGGGCGAAGATCGCTGCCGCCACGCCAGGGCCCAACGCGGCCGTGGTGGCAGCACCGCCCCCGCCCGCGGCGCCCGCGCCCAGTGCCTGGCGGCCGCCCGCACCCGCGGCCTCGCCCGCGCCGGCGCCCGCGCCCGCCGCCTCGGCCTCGGACGACGCCAGCCCCTCGCGCAAGGCGGTGCCGCCCTCGGCCACCGCCACCGCGCCCGCGGCGCGCGGCGGCCGCCCCGGCCCTGCCGAGCCGCCCGTGGGCGTGACCGGCACCGCGCCGCGCGGCACCACGCTCGCTGAGCTGCTGGACAAGCAGCTCAACCCGGCGCCGGCGGCGGCGGCGGCGCAGCCCAAGGCTTGGGGCGGCGCGGCCGCCAAGCCGCCGCCGGTGACCAACCTGCGCGCTGTCCTGTACGAGGAGAGCGCGGCAGATCTGGAGGGCGGCGCCGCCGATGAGGACCTCACGGACGTGCTGGCGCTCTTCCACCAGAAGCACAGCCAGCCGCAGCAGTCGCCGGCGCCGGCGCCGCCCGCGCCGGCGCCCGCGCCCGCGCCGGCGCCGCCGGTGAACGGTGGCTGGGCCGCCGCGCCCGCGCCGCCGGCCGGCCCCACGCTCCGCGACATCCAGCAGCAGGAGGAGGAGGCGCGGCGGCGCGCCGCAGCGGCAGCGCCGGCGGCGGTGCGGGCCGGCTCCGGCCCTGCGCCGCCGCCGGCACCCGCGGCGGAGGACGAGGGGCTGTTCTGGGACTACGGCCCGGCAGTGGGTGCCGCACCGGCGGCGGCACGGGCTGCCGCGCCGGAGCCGCCTAAGCCCGCCGCGCCGGCCCCCCGCCCCGCGGCGCCCGCGCCGGCCCCGGCTGCCGCAGCTCCCCGCGGCGGCTGGGCGTCGGCCGTCGGCGTTGCGAGCGCGGCGCCTGCGCCGGCGCCCGTGAGCATGGCTGCCAAGATTGCGGCAGCGCCCGCGGCACGGCCGGCGGCGCCAGCGCCGGTGGCCAAGCCGGTGCCGGTGCCGGCGGCGCCGCGGCAAGCAGCGCCGGCGGCACCGGCCCCCGCGCCTGCCGCTTCGACGTCCTACGCTCCGGCGGCGGCGGCGGATGACGGGCTATTCGATAGCGAGCTGCAGATGTCGCACGAGTTCAAGGTGAGGGGAGGGCGGGTTATTACCTGATGTGAAGCCAATGAGGTGGCTTTCGCGCTTTCAATCAGTGCGAGGCTACGCACGTGTACCCTCCATCACTTCGCAAGCAGTAACTAACCGAAGCACCCTCAGCAACACCCCACCAGCCCTCGCGACCCGTCCCGGCCCGGCCCATTCCCTGCCAACCCCACCCTGCCACCCAACCCTGCCATTCCCCTGCCACTCCCCTCGCGCGATGCAGTCGTGGTGCCGTGGCAAGATGGTGGAGTTCTTCGGCAATGACGACCTGACGCTGGTGGCCTTCCTGTACAGCTGCACCAGCCGCTCGGAGGTGGCGGACTACTGCCAGGTGTGTGCGTGTGTGGGCGGGGAGGGGATGTGGAGGGGGGTAGTTCATTCCAGAAACCAAAAGCGAAACGACCAAGAGAACCCGAACCGGGGCTGCAGGGGGCTGGGGGGTTGTGGTGATGAGGGCCGTGCAAGTCCTGCGGGCAGGCCGTGCGGGTGGGCCGTGGTCAGGAGCGGTGGGCGGGGGCGGGAGCGGTTGCCGCACCAGCAGTTGCGGCTGCAGTGGTTCCGACAACAGCGGCTGTAGCAGCAGCGGTACCGGGCGATGCGTTATTGTTGGGCGGGTATGTGCTGCTTACCAGGGAGGGGGAGGGGGGGCGGCCAGCGCCCGCACTTGATAGACGGCTAGGGCACCGTAGCAGCAGTATTCAGCAATACCATGAAGTCACATGCTTCATACGCACCCGGAGCTGCTACTTTTAGGGCGGCAAGTGGGGCTGCACGACACACGCCACGCTGGCTCGTGCCGCAACCGTCTCTCATCCCGCAGCACCGCCGCCCCGCCCCTGGTCTCCCCGAACTTGATCTCTGACCGCCCAGCACTGCCCTTGCACCGCACGCCCGCCACGCATGCAATTACCCACGCCCCCAACCCCGCACGCGCGCAACGGCGCCCACAGGAGTACATGCGGGGCAAGCCCAACGTATCGACCTTCGTGGCGGAGTTCCTCAAGCGCAAGGACGCGGACGCCGCCGCGCGAGCCAAGGCCGCCAAGGGCAAGGGCGGCGCCAAGGGCGCCGCCGCCGCCGCCGCGCCGCCCGCCGGCAAGGCGGCCGCCGCTGTGAGCGAGTGGCAGAAGGCGGCGGCGGCGCCGGCCGCGGCGGCGGCGGCGGCGAAGGGCAAGGGCGGCGCGGCCGCGGGCAAGGGGCAGCAGGGGGCGAAGAAGGTTGCCGGCATCACGGCCTCGATCCCCGGCTTCGGCGTGCTACAATAAGAAGCCGGTGGTGGCGCTGGGCGGCACGGCGCCCGGCGGCGTGGCGCGGGGACAGGCGGCGTTGTTCGGTCCGGCGGGTCCCGGGGATGTACGGCGCAGCGGCGGGCGGGCGCAGCTTTCACGGCAGACACGGCAGCGTCCACGTGCGCGCCCACGGCGGAGGCACAGGCGATGCGAGCCTGGGGCATGAGGCACGCGGTTCTGCATGCTGCATTCGCGGCAGTACCAAGGCGCGAGGAGGCGGCGGCGGCAGCGGCGGCAGGGACATCGGGTCGCGTGTGGGGTGCGTGGCGTGCTGGGATTCACTCGGTCTCCTGCAAAGCCTCTCCGCCGCGTCTTGAGGGAGGCACCGCCGCCAGGTGGCGCGTGCCAGTAAGGCAGCAGCCAAGCAGGCGGCGGGCAAGCAGGCAGCAGCCAAGCAGGCGGCGGGCAAGCAGGCGGCGGGCAAGCAGGCAGCGGGAAAGCAGGCGGGGCGGGTGGCACGGAGGGGGCGGCGGCACCCGCGTCTGCAAATTATAATGGGGCAGGTAGCTGAGGACCGAGGGAATGCATTAGACCATTCGGTACGGTCCAATGGGCCCGCATTTCCGCATGTTTGCTTCGCCGTCGCTGCCGCGGTGACATACGAGCGCATGGGCCATGCCCCGCCACCGCTGTACAGCCAGCAGACCGCCGCAAGGCTCCAAGTAGTGATGTAGCTGGGGGCATGGGCGGCCCTTCAATGCCTTGCATGTTGCGGGCTGCATGTTGGCACACCGCCCGTGTGCCCAAGCGCAGTGCTGCTGGTGTGTGCCGATGCCGCTGAGCTCTTGCCCGGGCGGCTTTCCAATTTTGCTGTCGGGAGGATGAAGGGCGGAAGCCCTCCCCCGATCATTTGCGGGGAGGGCGATTTTGCGCTGCCCGTAGCTGTGGCCGACGTCGGGCCGTGCTAGACCGGATGTCTGCGTCGTTGTCGGGCGTGCGTTACAAGGCGGGCCCTGTGGGCGGTACAGTCGCAACCGAATGGCAGGTTTAGGAGCGAGGGCGGACAAGCTGTGGGGCAAGACTGCAGCTGGCAGGACGGCTGGTGGAGGATCCAGGAGGAGGTGAGCCGCGTGTGTGGCAGTGTTTGACCCCCCATGTCCATGTTATGTATCCCTTTTCTTCGATTGGCATAGGCAAGCAAGCGCGGTCTGTATCTCCCGAATAGGTAGGGACAGATGCATGTGCATGAAACCGTCAGCTGGACTGCCCATGGGACAGCCACAGCTGAGGAGGATGGGGGACTCGATGCGGCGCGGGTTCAGATGCGACTCCAACACGCACCGGCGACGGTCACAAATTACTTAGCACTATGCTGCGTCAAACATGCATTCCACAGTCTCCAAGCGCTGTGTCAAGGAGCCCAAAGAGCTCAGCAGCATTCATGGCCAAAAAGATGTGCAAAGTGATCATCGAGTGTGTAGCGATGAAGAGGAGGACAAATACCATGGACAAACCACAGCAAGCCTGCTAGCTGAATTTTTAGCTGAGTATCGATCTGTCCACGACTGTAAACCAAAAGCGGAGGCGCCTGCACCCCCAAAGGCAACGGGGATCAAACCGAGAGGTTCGTAAGAACTTAAGTCATCGTAAGGCAGCGGTACACGGGAGCGCCGGGCGCACTGTTCTCGGGTCGCCGCTTCGCCGTGAACGCATGCCTGGTTCGCCGTATGCACTTGTTAAGAATAGGGACGGGATGGCTTTACTTTGCATCAATGTCAGCAACAAACGCGGCTACCCCTGCATGGATTGGCGGCCGAAGCGACAGCGCTTACTCAAGAGTGAGGCTCCTGTACCCATGCGCGCGCGTGACGCCTGCGCGCACCCCAACCCGCTGACTCCCCACCCGCGCCCCCGCAATCCAATCTTCATCATGACATGCTTACTCACTCATGGAATGCACTCATCCAGCAGTCCACCTTGGACATCTGGGGTCGCTTTCGTGCAGCTTCGTGTCACTCAACTGCACGTGCTGCCACGTCCCGCCCTCTCCCTCCCATCCCGTATCTCGCCGTTCCCATCCGGCGCCTGAGTAACGCTCCCTGTCCCCCCCCCCCACCAAACCCCAAACCCCAAACCCCACCTGAAACGGCTGGACGCAGGCTGTATCCTGCCCGTGCTGGTGGTGGCGCTGCTCACCGTCCCCATCCTCGGGCTGTGCCTGCCGGTCTTCATCTCGGGCGGCCGGCAGCGCGACCGCGAGATCGGGCAGCTCGAGTACACGTGCATGCTGTACCCGCTCAACAGCATCTCCTGGAACCCCGAGGAGAACTACCAGGCGACCGCCGCCGCGCTGCAATTGTCGGCAGCAGCCATCAGCAACTACACAGCAGGGCGGCAGCAGCAGCAGCAGCAGCCGGCCGGCGGCGCTGCGGGGGGCGGCGGCTCCACTGCGTCGGCCGTGCTGCTGGCGTGGTCGGCGTGGGCCGACGCCGAGGTAGGGCGGGGGCGGCGATGCAGGGGGCGGGGGCGCTGTGCGGTGCGGAGCGGCTGGTGATCGGGGAAGGTCATCATGCGGTCGTGCGAACTGGCGGACGGGTGGGAGGGCGCGCGGACGGGCGCGGGTGGGGAGGGTAGCTCATTCCAGAAACCAGAAGCGAAACGACCAAGAGAGGGGGGGCAATTCAGTAGGGCCGCATATATGGCTAGCTGTGTGTGCATGCCGCGCGGCGTCGCCATACCTGGTTCCTGGTGCCCGGGATGGGCTTTGCGCTGCCCCCTCTTTGTCACCCTGCACTCACACCACGCCCCGCCCCGCCAAGTCCACTTTCCATGAAAGATCAGCTCCCCGAACTCACTGCTTGCGTTCAGGAACCCTCTGTCAGTAGCCACCCACCTTACCCGTTGCCTCCGGAAACAAAACGCAGGAGGCGGCGTTGACGGATGCCGACAACGCTAGCGTGGTAGCAGCTGCGGGCAAAGCAGCCGCGTGGCTGGAGAAGCGGCAGGCGCGCTTCTTCGACCGCCTCAAACGCAACTGTTCCACGGTGCGCCTTCGCGTTGTATCCTCATGTTTTGCGCGTAGTTATAATGTCGACAGCTAGCCATGTTACTTTTGGGGGGCCGGGTTGTAGATACCAGACCAACGATCTAAACGAAACCCCAACCTGCAAAGGAGCGAGTGCAAGGTGTCATATCACTACGCAGTGCCCACGCCTCCTGCGCCACGCACAGCAGGCGTTGTCCTTAGCAATGATTGTTTGCTGTACTGCTTTGCCTCTCACAACACGCACGCCCCCACCTGTCAACAACGTGCTGGGCCAGATTGCGCCGGTGCTGTGGGGCCGCGCCCAGATGTTGGACGCTCCCGCCTTCAACAGCGCCGCATGGCAGTACTGGATCCACCTTAACCTCCAACCCTGGGCGGCAAGCCAACTGCCGCCCTCGCCGCCACCCGTTGCGTCGTCGCCGCCGCCTCGCTCGCCCATGCCGTCGCCCGCGCCTGCAGCAGCAGCAGGCAGCGGCACCGCGTCCCAACAGACGCAGCAGGAGGCCGGCACAAAGCAGCTTGATGACGATGGGCGGTACGACGACTACGGCGAGGTCGTGCGGGCGTTGCCGGCCGGCATGGCGCCGCCGCGGCCGCCGCTGTACGGTATTGCGGCGCACGTGCTGATCAACGCAACACTGATCTCCGTGGTAAATCAAAGGGCGGTCGGCTATTGCCGTGAGGCCGTGCCGGGAAACGTCCGATGTGCCGCGTGGGGCTGTGCGTGTGTGCTGGGGCTACGCTGCCACGGTCGGAAGGGGTGGGTTTTACTCCGCCCGAACTCCCACAAAAATCAACTCAGTAGCGGCCAGGGTTGCGCCTGAACGTGAGCCCGCTGTAACAACACCAAGAACCCAGAATCTCTCATCCGAAATCCATCCTGTTCATGTACCCTCTTCAGGATGTGGCATCGGGCCTGGCCAAACAAAACTTCGAGGTCTTGATCGGAACCATGAACCCCTGGGCCTCCAACGGCCGACTGCTGGATCAACACAACCGACTGCGGCCGGACGGCGTCAGCCTGCATGTCGACGTGAGTTTATTCAAGCGAATAGCGGCCATCATACATGAGCCAGACTGCAATACACCTTGCGACCCTGTAATTGTTGTGCTTGATGCTGACCGCGCTCATTGTCGCATGTCGCGCTTAGAGTACCATGCCCGCGGTGCGCTCTCTGCCGCGCCTGCTGCCTCATGCACACAGGTGCTGACAGCCACGGGATCGGGTCTCATGACCCTCAACAAGGGCGACCGCGTGGGTGAGAGCTTGCGTGATGTCTGAGAGACTTTTTGTTTGTTATGCGTGATATCGTCGCTGTGACGTGGTGCGCACCTGCTTAGCACCGCGAACCGTGACCGCCGGATGTTCGTGACGCGCGGGACTGCTGGCCCCAACCTGCACCTGGCGCACTTCGCAGGCTTCAAACAGCTGGACTTGATTGTGGATGTCGTTCAAAGCAGCTACTTCTACCCCTTTGACGAATACCGCGCTGTGGTCAAGTGAGTACAATGTCCGCAGAGGTGCTTGCTGCTTTACCGGGACCTCTAACCGGGAAACCTTGCAAACCTACCGCCGGTACACGCCCATCCCAGGATTGTGTCTCTTGTGGGCAATGCCACCTACAACTACCCCATCGCGCTGCTGCTGAGTCAACGTAACGCGGCGGTGGGCTGGAGTCAGGAGGTCGAGACGCTGCCAGATGTGCAGGTGGGGGTGGGGTTGTGGTTACCAGCCCAAACTAAACCAATCTAAAGGAAGCGGAGTTGAGCAATGCAATTAAGGTAATACAACGAAATACTCGTTAGGTTGAAGCAGTCGAAGAAGACGTGTGGAGTGCGCCGGCGACTAGAAATGCCACCCGAGCTCGGCGGCCAGACACAGAGGGGGTGGGCGCATGAGAACGTGCGCGGGCAGCGTGTGAGGGCGTGTGAGGGGCCGTGACGCCCGTGTGTCAGGACCCACGAGTTCAGGTTTCTCGGTGACAAACCAGAAAGACATCGTTCACAAAGCATGCCATTCACAATCGCCATATATCTGTGATGTACTCATGGCTTGACCGGGCTGGACTGCGCAGGAAAACTTTGTGCTGTGGTGGAGCGGCAGCGTTGAGAACCAGGAGGGGGAGGTGCACATGGCATACGGTGAGGGGGCGTGGGCGTCTGGAGTATATGGGGGGATGCCAGCAGGTGCCTGCGTGTTGGATGCGTGCGTGGCAGCGCGATGATTACGGTATGCTCAGGCCCCCGCAGGCAACGGCCGCGAATGCATGGGGCGGAGGTTACCCCGGCGGCATACATCTATCTGTTGCCTTGGCCCCATGTTCAAATCGTACTCACCTTCTTCTCGTTGGCACCGTCCTTGCAGCTGTCGTCATCCGGAGGTCTGGCTTCACAAAGGTAAAACACACGGGCTGGCTGGACACAGACGTGCATGCGGTGCTGACCTGCCGCCCTCTCTGTACATAGCGCCGCGCACACATTGGCACCATGAGCTACCGCGTCACGCGGGCCCCCCTAGCCTCCTGCTTTCCTTGTGTTGCACGGGCTGGTTGGCTGGTGCGCCGCTGCAGTCGCTTACTACCACGATAGTTTACTGCTGCTGAGTAGTCCCTCTGCCTTCCACCTCAGCTCTTCTGCATCCTCATTCTCATGGGCATGTGGGTACTCAGCGGCTGCGCCGCCAGCTACGGTGGGTGCGTGTGCCAGCACGTGTGCTATTCATTGCAGGTCGTACGCGCATCGTGCCCTTGCGTTTGGCTTTCTGTTTGTCAGCTCCTGCCCGCCTGCCTACATTCCCCAGCAGTCGTCCCCCCCTCCCTCGCTGCACAGCGCTAGCATGCCAGCCTGTGCGTGTGTGAACTCTAACACACCGCAACCCCACACGCAAGCACGCGCACCGCCCACAGGCCCTCGTCCACGTGCCCCCTCCACACGCCGCCTCCCTTCCCTCCCCTGGCCCCGTAACCTCGCACAGCCGTGGACCTCGTGTTTCTGCGCCCGCGCAACGCCATGCTCGCGGAGGGGGTCATGTTCGTGACGCTGCTGTTCGCGATGCCCGGCATCCGAAACGTGATGCCGGGCGTTCCCGCGATCGGCGTGGGCATCGACCTGCTGGGATTCCTGTGGATCATGCTTATGTGCATCCTCAGTGGTGAGTGTGTGTTAGAGATAATAAGGGAGAGTACTATGGAAGACTGTGTGTGTGTGTATTGGGGGGTTGGGTGGGTGGGGTGGTGCGTGCATGCGTGCACCGCCAGGCCGGCGGCGGCGGCACGTGCTCTTTCAAGCCTCGTGTGGTGCGCGCCTGCTGCGTTTCAACTGCCGCTCCATGAAAGTGCCGTCGGTTTGCAATCTACAGCCTCTCGAACCGGCCTGGTGCTTACGGCGAGAAGACGCCCGCTAGTTCCCTGATCGCCGCGCATCGCTAACCGGCCACCCCTGTATGCACTCACACATCCACACAGGGTCCATGGTGCTGGCCAAGCTCGTTGCGCAGTACGTTCACCCCGGCCCCACCCTGTACGACAGGGTGTTACGTAACGAGTGCTACAGGGAATGGGAGAAGAAGCAGCGCGAGAAAAAGGAGAAGGAGGAGGCGAAGAAAAAGGTAACGGAGCAGCGTGAGGCAGAGGAAAAGGAGGAGCAGGACGCCAATGCGAGGAAGGGCGGTGAGGTTGGCCAGAGAGCTCGTCAGCGGCATAGCGGCGAGGTGGTCATCGGCATTATGGACCTGCAGCACCCTGAGGCGGCTACGGTTGCTGGCAACGAGCGCGGCGGCGGCGGCGGCGGATCAAGGAAGCTGCGCGTGGCTCAAGCCAGTAGGCGGTCGAGCAGGTCTTCAGTGCCGGAGTCGCCGGGAGGGGACGGCCCCGTGGATTTCGGCGATGCGGAGGATGGCAGGGGTGCGGACTGGGCGGCGGGGCAGGCGGACGCGGGCGGCGGCGCGGATGGCGGCGGCGGCGCTTTTGTGGCATGGGCGATGGCGGACGGCGCGGGTGGCGGTGCAGGCGGAGGCGGCGGCGGTGGCGCCGGCGCTGGTGCGATGTGGGCGGCTGCGTGCGATGACGCGGGAACGGGCGGAGGTGCGGGCGGAGATGCGGGCGGAGATGCGGGCGGAGATGCGGGCGGTGATGCGAGCGGAGATGCGGGCGGTGATGCAGGCGGTGATGCGGGCGGTGATGCGGGCGGTGATGGTGGAGGCGAAGGGGATGCTGGCACCGCGCGCTAGCGGGGCGCCTGCCTCAAGCGCTCAGCCTTCTTCTGAACGTGGTTGTTGCATCGCGGCCGACATATGAGTGCCGCGGGGCCCTGGGGGCATCGCGTGCCGTACTGCTGGATGCATTGTTGGTCGCGACCGGCTGCATTGTCATGGGAGGGGCGTGGACGAGCAAGTTGCTGATGCCCCGGTGCATGTGCATGAGGGTGTGCCAGCGGGCGCCGCTTACAAATGCATTGTCCCCCATCATCATCAAGTTAACAATGCGGGGAGTGGGTCGGATGCGTCACTACAGTACGTCCGTGCCTGCCCCAGGGGTAGGATAAGGATGTTGATGTAGCATGCCATTGTTGATGATGCTTAGGACAGGACAGACATGCAGACGCGCGTGCCACGGTGCCCCACTGAATGGCGGCTTTCTTATGCGTGTTGGATGGCGGCCAGTGAGAGCTCTTGGAGCATCTGGGTGACACGTGCCAACTGGGCACGGGCGCGATGAGAGTCCAGAAGCTGGATGTCGTGGGCTTGTGGTGTTTGGGGCGCGTGCGAGTGTACCCGCAGACACACACCAGCAGCGGCCAGGACCATGTTTGCCAGGGGTGCTGCCTGGTCCTGCTGTACGGATGCGCAGGGCCTGGCAAAGCGCATGCGGCATACTTGCCAGCGAAGGTGCCTGACAGTGTGGCTGCGCTAGATTTCATTGCGAGTGTGGGCAGGAGCATGAAAAACCGCGTGGGGGTGTGACCGTGGGGTGTGACAGGGTGTATGTACACAGTGATGGATTACGGCATGTCCTGGTAAACGAGAGCGCGCTGGCCAACCCAATAACAATCGTGATGATGTCTTGATAACCATGTCCTCGGAGCTTCACCGGCGCTCCGCGTCTTGCAAGGAGCAGCCATGCGCTGGCTTCGGCTTGAGCGATTCGTCAGGTGTTGATGATAAGAATCGTCGCGAACAAACGGCTAGCCTACTTGCTGAATTCCTGGCCGAATACCGCGCGGCGCACCGGGCAAAGGCCATAGAAGCAGGCGCGCCGAAGCCACCTAAGCCAACGGGCATAAAGCCACGAGGTGAGCAGATTGCCTTTTCATGGGCCCACGCCGAGTCAGGGGACATCGGGGCTGCTACCGGCGCTTGCAGACAATTTGCCACTAATGGGGACAGACCGTCACCGGCTGTTATCCGTAGCGCGTGCTGTAATCTAATGTTTTGAAAGTGTCTGCAATAAATTTCGCCCCGCCGAGCCTGCTCGCCGTCCTCGCAAACCCTGCGTGCCCTGCCCAGCGCCCTCGCAAACCCTGCGTGCACTTGCCCGGCGCACTCGCACCGCTGCTCCGCCACCTTCGCAGGCTGCATCTTGCCCGTGCTGGTCGTGTTGCTGCTTTCCATACCGCTGCTCGGCCTGTGCCTGCCCGTTTTTCTCTTGGGCGCACGGCAAAGCAACAGCCGGGAGAGGGAGAGGGCGGACTTCATTTGCCTGCTGTACCCGCTCAACAGCGCCGCATCCCACGGCAACGCCAGTGCCCTGCTCAGTACCCTGAACGCCACCTACATCAATTCACCAGTGCTGCAGGCGTGGGTGGCCTGGGCTGAGGCCGAGGTGCGCAGAGGAGGGGGCCGCGCGCGGCTGGGGCAAACGCACGTAGCCACGATAAGTACCCCGTGTGGGGGTCACTAATGCATGCGGTATGGTCCAATCTATATCCAGCTCTGCCTCTGCTCTAGCCTGCCAGCCGAAGCAGCATCTCCCGCACAAATGCTTGACCCACATCACCTACCGTACTTCAATGCCTCGGACGGATGGCCGAGTCTAAGAAGCCCACTCACACATATCGTCCACCCATCAGGAGGACCTGCTGGCAGACGCCGACAACGCCACCGCCCAGGCTGCCGCCCAGGCGGCCCAGGCGCGGCTGCTGGCGCGGCAGGAGCGCTTCTTCGCCGCGCTGCGCCGCAACTGCAGCACGGTAGGTCGGCGGCGACGAGGCGTTTTGTGCTGCCCTACGGCTTGGCTTGCTTGCTATGCCCGCGCCGAGCATGCGTGGCCGGGTGCGTGACGGGAGGAGGGGGAGGGCGGCGAGGCAAAGCAGCCTCCCTGGCGTAAGTTCACTGAAGGGTTATGTTATGCCTAATGATTGATGTTCGCTCGCTTTGGGACAGAGCGAGGGTTGTGCTGCATGCACCCCTTGGCGAACGGGCCACGCTGCGGCGAGTACGGCTCGTACATGTGAGCCATGGATGGCAGCGTGCCGGTGCCCCTTGGCAGTGGCGGCCGATGCGCGGGGCTACTCAACGCATTGCTGTGGGTGGTAAGGACAAAGGCGCTCCAGAGCCGGCCAAGCAAGCCCTGTTCTGCTTCATTTGATCTTCCTGCACCGGGCCGCCGCTCGCACCTGCTTTGCCCTCGCCCTCCCCAACAGGTCGCATCGGTGCTGTGGGGCCGCGCGCACTTGTTCGCCTCATCTCAACCGTACGGCCGTGGCGGTGAGTCTTTGTACGACAGTCCCGCCTGGACGTACTGGATAGAGCTCAACCGCCAGCCCTGGTCGCCAGACCAACTGCCGCCGGCACCGCCGCCGCCGCCGTCGGCGCCGCCGTCTGTGGCGGCGATGGTGGCGGAGGGCTCATCTGGTGCTGCGGCGCAGCAGGCGCTGGATAGCGGAAGCAGCGGAAGCGCTGGCGGTAACAGCAGTAGCGCCGGGCCAGTGGCGAAGGCTATGGTTGTGGGCGGGGACTATGATGGCGACTACAGCCCGCCGGCGCCGCCGCTGCCGCCCGGCATGGCGCCGCCGCGGCCGCCGCTGTACGGCATCGCGGCGTATGTACTGATCAACGCAACACTGATCTCCATGGTAAGAGGAGGCGGCTGGGTGTCCATCCCGTGGGTTTGGACGCGGCCGCGTGAGCGCGCGCAAGGGCAATCTAACGAGATGAGCACGGCTGTGTGCGAAGCGGATGCACGCATGGGTGCACGGAGCCGACCGCAACCCACATGCCAAAGCAGCGGGCCAAAACACCGGCTGATACAATACAACCACAACCACAACCACAAACAACTCCCAAAAATACTTTATTCAGGACGTGGTGACGGGCCTGGCGCGGCAGAACGTCGAGGTGCACCTGGGCTCGCTCAACCCGTGGGCCGCGGCGCGCACCGCACGTGCGGCCGCGCTGGGTCGGGCCGGTGCCGCCTGGCTGCTGGACGAGCACGACCGCCTGCAGCCCGACGGCGTGCAGGTGCACCTGGACGTGAGTCCCTATGACTGATGACTGGGGCGCGTATGTGTGTGGGCGTGTGTATGTGTGTGTGTTTGTGTGTGTATGTGTGTGTGTGTTTGTGTGTTAGGGATAACAAGGGAGAGTACTATGAAAGACTTGTGTGTTTGTGTGTGTGCATGGCGAGGGCAGGTGCACCTGTGGGCGTACGGTGCGTGGGGGGTCTGGGCATGGTGTGTGGGGTGTGTGGAGGGTAGGTAGGGGGAGGGATGTGAAGGGCGCGGGTTTGGTGTGGTGTACGCAGGTCTGGAGGCTAGACCCGGAGGTCGGTGGGTGTTAGCGCCGTAAGGGGCCGGGTTATTATTTGGGGCGGGGCAGAGTCAGGGCCCAGTTTTGCGGCCCCCCGGAACCATGAGGGCGGATCTAGGTGCGATGTTGCGTTGCGTAACAGCTGTACAATTGGTTGCCTCTAACTACAGCAAGCCGGAACTCGAATCGTGCCGGGACTGGAACCTGCATGCCGTGATTTGCCGTGGTATGGCCGCCACCGTGCCCTCACATTCCTTGCAGGTGGTCACGGCCACAGGCGGCGGCCTGGTCACTCTCGGAAAGGGCGACCGCGTGGGTGAGTGGATGGGCCAGTCGAAGTGCCAGGTAGACGGTGGGCTTGGTGGGGGAGCCATGGTTGCGGGGGGGCCCGCGCTGTGCCGCACGAGCAGGGGCCGGGCGGCTGGTCAGGAGCGGCTGTCGGTCGCAACCCACAGCCGTGGATGCTGGTGGTGAAAGCGCCTTCACAATACGCAAATAGCCTGTGCCCGAACTTGTGCACAGGCTTCAAACAAATGGATATCATCGTGGATGTGCTCCAAAGCAGCTATTTCTACCCGTATGACGAATACCGCGCCGTCGTCAAGTGAGTCCATGGCTTGCAGCGCACCGCCGCACGAATCGCGCTCGCTGCTTCGTTGGAACCCGGTACCGCCGGGTGCCCCAGGCTACACTACCAGGCATACCGTAGTACCTGCCCTACGGTCGATTGTTTGGGGTGTGGGGGATGGTGGCGGGGGGGCGCAGCGATCACTGACCGACCTTAACCTTCATCGCACACACACACACACACACACACACACACACACACACACACACACACACACACACACGTGACACAGGATTGTCTCGTACGTGGGGAACTCCACCTACCGCTACCCCATCGCGCTGCTCCTCAACCAGCGCAATGCCGCGGTGGGCTGGGCCCACCAGGTGGAGACGCTGCCGGATGTGCAGGTGGGTGGGGGTGGGTGGGTGGGGGTGGGGGGAGGGCTCCAGCACGAGGGCGGGCGGGCGGGCGGCTTACATCCCTGCATGTGCCGTACCAGGGGACTCTGCTCCCCTGTGCCGTACCGTATGGGTGTGACCGGTGAAGCTTTCGGCTTGACCCTGCTGTCTTGCCCTCCACGCAAAGCATGCACTCAATTCCTGTTCATCACTCGCGCACGTGCTGCTGCGTCGTTACCACCACCATCTCCCCCCCCCTCCAGGAGAACTACGTGCTGTGGTGGAGCGGCAGCAGCGAGAACCAGGAGGGGGAGGTGCACATGACGTACGGTGAGGGTAGCTGTGGAGGGGGGGCGTGGCGTGGCGTGGCGTGGCGTGGCGTGGCGTGCATGGCAGCGGTCGGTTAGGTGGCGTGTAATGGTGCGGCCCGACCGGCGGAGCCTTTATTATCCAGCAGCCGGCCTTGGTCGGTGCGTGTCGACCCACCGCTTCCGCGAGGCTCGTGAGGCACTGCCCTCTTCTTGTGACCCGCAATCATGTGACCCGCAATCATATGACCCGCAATCATATGACCCGCAATCAGCAGCTGGCCGCCCTGCATTGATGCCGGGGGGCTGCTAGGCAGTGTGCAGGCGTGTCTCTGCTAGCTAATGGGACGGGGGGGGGTTGTGGCTTTGTTGGTACCAGCCCAAACTAAACCAAACCCAATGCATAAGCCCCGGGGGGGAGGCTTGGTGCACTTGACATCCCTCATTTTTCTGCGTGCGCACAACATGAATTACATTACCTCCGTCCTTTCCCCGCCCGCCCCCCGCCCAGCCATCATGATTCGGCGGTCAATCTTCAATAAGGTATGTGAAGCATTGAAGACGCGGTAGTGTTGGTAAACGGAACGCGGTAGTGTATGTCATGCCTGGTCGGCCCGTAAGCTACCGACCCAGTTTCGACTCTATTCCCTTTCCTTGCTTCTGCGCTATCCTTGTGTGTGCAGCTCTTTTGCTTCCTCATCCTCGTCGGCATGTGGGTGCTTAGCGGCTGCGCCGCCACCTACGGTGAGCACCGCCCCGCAACGCGCAGCCCGCGTATTCACACAAGCAACCACATGCCACCCTGGGCTCCTGACTTGCAAAGTACGGTACTGGCACAGGCATTGCTAACCACGCCGTCCCCACCACCCGCCCGGCCACCCCGCCGCCGAGGCCCCTGACATGCAGCAAATACTGGCCATGAACGCACGCGAGCTGCGCCTCACAGCCCCTTTGAGCCCCATCCCTACCCACTCCCCTCGTTTCCATCCCCAACGGTTGGTATGCCAACGTGTGTTGCAACGTCTTTTCTACGTCTACCTCGTCATCAAATTAAATGCATGGAACCCCCGCCCGACCTCTCTCGCTCTCTGACCCCACGCACGCCAGCCGTGGACCTGGTCTTACTGCGGCCCCGCAACGCTGCGCTGGTGGACGCGACCATGTTCGTGACGCTGCTGTTCGCGATGCCCAACATCCGGAACGTGATGCCGGGCGTGCCTGCGATCGGCATCGGCATCGACATGTTTGGCTTCATCTGGATCATGCTGCTGTGCATCTGCAGTGGTGGGTGGGTGGGTTTGGTGGCTTGCCATTACGTGATCGTGTAGGTGAGATGCCACCAGGCAGTTACTCGGATTTGGTGGCATCTCATCTACAGGCAGTTACTTGGAGTTGCAGATGTGGCGCTAGCCTGTGTACATGCCAGCAAACCGACTGGCCTTAGGCAATCAATACACATGTCGGGAAGCGAGCTTTGCATGAGTCCGGCGAGCCATGTATGTGCCGAGGGCAAAGTTTGTGTCAATCTATGCCACGTGTCCTCTGCCTTATTAGGAGCCTTCCACATGACGCCCCCGCCACCTGGCCTGCCCTCCCACACCTGCTCTCACACTCTTTCACACATCCGTACAGGGTCCATGGTGCTGGCCAAGCTGGCGGCGCAGTACGTTCACCCCGCCCCCACCCTGTACGACCGGGCGGTACGGAACGAGTGCTACAGGGAGTGGGAGAAGAAGAAGCAGGAGAAGAAGGAGAAGACGAAGGAGAAGGAGCAGGAGCAGGCACGTGGGTGCGGCGCAGCTGCAGAGCAGGAGCAGGAGAGTGAGTGGAGGGTGGGGAGCAGAGCCAGCAAAGGACTGCTGAAAGGGCGGAGGCAGCAGCAGCAGCAGCAGCAGCAGGCGTGCAGCAGTGAGGAGCACGTCATAGACATAGGCGCCGATGACCACCCTGGCAATGGGTTCGTCAACGGCGCGACAGCAGCAGCAGCAGCAGCAGCAGCAGGAGGGGGTGGAGGTGGGGGCGCTGGCGCAGACTGCAGCAACGCCGACCGGGCTGGTGGTGATCGCGGAGTAGGAGGCACCACCAGTGCTGAGCTTGACCAGCGGCAGCGGCAGCGTGCGACTGGGGGCCGGAGCGCGTGCAAGGGGCCGTCGGGCCGTGTGCCGGGATGTGTGTCGGACCACGCGGTGGTGGCGGTGGCCGGGCTAGATGACGACCACGTGGAGGCCGCCGCAGGTGGGGAGGCCGGCGCCGTCAGTGCCGGGGCGGCGGCCGATGCGGATGATTGAGGAGCGCGTGTCCATCGTGCGGCGTGCGTGTTGTTTGAGAAGCCCTTGTGGAAAGTACAGTATTTTGATCTGAATGCCTTGCGATACCTCAGCGCATGCATACTTATGCCAATGTAGCTATTACTGTATTAGAGCGCCTTTTATGTGTTGATGAGCGCCAGACAATTCGCTTGCATAAGACGGCAAGTGGTTTTGGTAGTTATGATATTCAAACTCTTACTTGTGTGTTTATTTATTGATTGGTTAGTTGGAGAGCACTGCAAAGAGGCGGTTCACGCGTGCGCGCGGCCTCGCACGTCGAAGCCGAACCAGAGTCCCATTGTATGTGACTTGGTGACAGCTACAATGTTATGACATGAAAGCTTGTAAAGCGTTGGCCTTTCGCCTGGCGCTGCGACAAACTGCTACACCGCAAAGCTGAGCTTGCGCAAGCAAATTCAAAGCTCCTCTTGAAAAGGCAAGAAATTAAAGGTTATCTGAAAATGTCGAACCCAAATTCCAACTCTTTTTGTTTTTGCCGCATATCTCAAGATGGTGCCCTTTTTGGTTTTCTAAAGGTTGCGCTGCTTGATTGAACCTTCAGAGCGCATTGCTGGTGTAACAGGAACCTTTGAGCACGCCTGCATGAGGGCGGAGGAGGCGAGTTCGCGCCAACGCCGGCTTCCCCTCCCTCCACACGCCGCTCGGGCCTTTACCCCAGAGTTGTGAACGAGCGAGGAGTAAGTCCACCGAGGCCGTAGAAGCTATCCCTACATAAACTTGAATAGCAGTGAATGAAGGACGCCGTCGTGCCTGATGACCTTCCGTGGTGGTGCCGTGAGCCCGAGATGTCCCCAGCGTGCTTCCCCGAGGCACCCTTCCACCTCGAAAAGGGGCTCTATCTGTTCTCACAGCAGCCACCCTTCCAAATTTCAATCCTCTATTCCGCTGATGCTGTACATTTACAGTGGGGTGCGGAGCATCCGTTGCCCGCGGCCCAGCATCTGTGGGGGCAGTCAACCCAGGTGTGTGCGGTCAGTTGAATCTGCAACTACTCCGTCTGGGCATTGCTTGATGTTTAGTGTGCGTCACTTCCTTGGCACCCGTGCCGCCCGGACATAAACGTGTATTCCGGCTACGGGCGCATGTCCTCATCACACATGTCAACCACGCCTGAAGCCCATACCCACAGCCACACACGTAACACGTGTATGCACCCCTGAAACCACCCGCCGGCGTTACACTACTTTCCTATCTCACACATGTAACTCCCGTACGACAGGCGACCTGCGAGATGGGTCACTGCCCCCCACCGTGGTCCTGTACGAGGGCGTGGCTCAGGCGGGTGCACGCACACACATTATCAATGTGGCAACGCCGCCCGCCGCGGCCCCAGCCGCCGCCACAAGCACCTCTGCTGCAGCCCCAAAACCGGCGGCAGCACTTTCAACGGATGGCGCGGGGGTGCGGCAGGAGCGGCCGCAGGCGGATACGGGAGATAATGCGGGAGGCGCCAGCGGCAGCATCAGCAGCAATGAAACGACGACGAAAGCCGCCTCACCAGGAGGCGCGGCAGTAGCAGCGGCCGAGCCGGCGGCGGCCGCTGCCACTGCCGCAGCGGCTGCCGTTGATGAGGGGGGTGGCGTGGGCGGCACGTGGCTTGTTGTGGATGTTGTGCAGCCGCCGGCGACAGGCGAGTCTGCTACTGCCGACGGGGCGGGCGGAGCTGCTACTGCCACCACCGCCGCCGCCAGGGAGCCGGTCATTGTGGCGGAGGTGGACCTGAGGGGCGACGCCACGCCTGCTACAGCCGCTGCCGCGGCTGGAGCTGCTGGTGCTGCTGCTACTGCCGAGCCTACAGAAGCACACGAAGAGGCGCTGCTGCCGCCGCCGCCACAGCCGCCGCAGCCGCGGATGGTTGACTGCGCGGTGTCCCTCCAGTTCCTGATCGACTTCAGCGCCACACAGGTCCCCGAGGTGGGTCCGGGTGGGTGGGTCCGGGTGGGTCCGGGTGGGTTGGGTGGGTGGGAGTGATAGCTAGGCAGTTGAGATAGGTGCAGTATTGCGGGCCCGGCATGCGAACATACAGTTGGAAGGTTTGCTTGTGCTAAGCAGTAGCTAGTGCGACCGCCTCCCCTCCGCCCCTCTCCCCTTTCTTGTGCCTCCATTATTGGCACCGCACACGTCACGCCCCTCTATCTCTCCTGCATGCTGCCTCACCATACCGCCCTTCCCTCCTCCCCTCCTCCCCTCCTCCATTTCTGCCTCCTCCTCCTCCTCACCACCACCACCACCACCACCACCTGCTCGCCACACACCACACTACGTACGCAACAGGACATGCCTACCTGGAAGGTGGTCACGGACATTGTGGTGCCCGCCACACGCGACCGGCGCTGCCGCTACGTGGAGCACATCGACGCCCGCCACGTGGGCCCCTGCGACTACTTCATCAGCCACAGGTGGATTACAGCCTGGATGGATGCTCGCCAAAGCAGTAGTAACGCCGCCGTAACTTGCATGATGCATGTATATATGTTGGGTGGGGCGTCGTCATGGCTGGATGCGAGCGAGCGAGGTTAGAACCGTACTTGCCCTCTCCTGTCCCAAACAATCCAGCAATAACAATTGCCATACACACATGCAAATCGCCAAACACCAACCAACTTGCATGGAACCCCCCCCCCCGGCTGCATGCCCCGCTGCACGCATGCGACCAGGTGGGCGACGCCCTTCAGCCACCTGGTGCGCTACGCCCGCAAACACCTGGTGGAGCTGGGCGACGTGGTGGAGGTGCCGCCGCCGCCAGCCGCGCCGTCGGGGGCAGCGGCAGCGGCAGTAGCAGCAGCTCCGTCGGGCGCAGGGGCAGCAGCAGTAGCAGCAGCAGCGGGCCCAGCAGGGGCAGGAGGAGGAGGTGGAGGTGGAGGTGGAGCAGGCGGCGGCGCAAGCACGGCAGAGGCATTCGTGGTCCCGAAAGGCAAGCGCCGGTCGGACCAGGTCAGTGATCTTTGGGGGCGGGGCCGAGGGGGATTGGGGAGTAGTGTGCACGAGCGGTGTGTATGTGTCATCATTGTGTGCGGGGGGGGCCGGGAAGCGAAAGGGGGGGCGGCGACGCACGGCGGCAGCAGGCAGGGCATTGCGGTTGCGGCTGTGGGAAGGGGCGCCCCGAAATGTAAAGTGCCCCTTACTTGGAAGCCTTGAAGGTGCAGTCGCGTCCGTTTGGAGGCTGGATGGTAGGTTAGAGGTGCATGTGGACGTGCGTGGCTGGGGGCGGACGTGTGTGGGGGGGGGACTCCCCGCTGTTCTATGCGTTCTGCATGCATGCATGCACGCACCGGGGCGCCACGTACGCAGCAGCTAGCTAGCGGACAGCGTCTTGAACTAAGCTGACCCCCACGCCACCGCCCCTGTCCGTGCCTGCCTGCCTGCCTGCCTGTGTGCCTGCCTGCAGGTGTTCGTGTGGTGCGACATCTTTGCCATTAACCAGGTGCGTGAGTGTAATGTGTGATAATGGACACACATTACATACCGTACAGGTAGGCCCGTATCGAGTGTCGATCATCATGATGGGGCCGCGCGTGTGACGGCAGCAGCCCGGCCGCCAGCTAGCAGGTGCCTCCACTGATGATGAGACCCTTACAATAATCTGAAGTACATACACACCGTGCGTGAATAATTCCTCCTACCTTGCGGACTTGCGGTCACAAATCCTTGCTGCTCTTCCTTATGTTTCCTTGCTGGTTTTCCTTGCTCCCTAATAAGGTAGGGATGTAAATGTAAATGCTGTGTTATTGCCTGTTGCTGCTGCTGCCCGCCCGCCCGCCTGCCCGCCTGCAGCACCCCAGCCAGGTCCAGGCGGATGACCTGGCGCAGCTCAAGGTGCGTGGGGGGTGGGGGCGGGGGGCGCGGGCTGTGTGTATGTGTATGTGTGTGGTCTGGCTTGGTCTTATATGGTCTGGTATGTCGCTGGGTGTGGTGCTTACAGTACTGGTGATGGAGTGTTGGTACCTTCACCGCATCGCATCGCGCACGATTGCACGCACACACACAGGACTGTGTGGAGGCCAGCAAGCAGACGCTCCTGTGCCTTGACGACAAGGGCCTGGTGGGTGGGTGGGTGGTGTGGGTGGGTGGGCGGTGTGTGTGTGTGGGTGGTAGTTCATTCCAAAAAGAAGGTGGGTGGGCGCGTGCACGCGTGTGGCGAGAGTGGAGTGAAGGGGGCAGTTGGTGATTCATTGGTGTACGGCCGTGCCGGAACGGGTCCCGCTATCTACGAAAGTGGCGGCTGTCCAGCAGCCTGCCTGCTGCTGGGGAGTGGGGGTGGCCCGCGGCGCTGTATAAATGTAGAAATACCCAAACACACGCACGTGCGTGTGCACGTATGCCTGTACGGCACGCACGCACCGCGTGCAGGTGCTGACGCGGATCTGGTGCCTGTACGAGATCTGGAACACCGTGCTGGCGGGCGGCCCGCCCAAGCTTGCCGTACTGGGGTACGATGTCAATGAGGCCGCCTTCAAGGTGCGTGTGTGCGTGTGTGTGTGCGTGTTGACTGCTGCTTTGTGCACCTACCGCCGCACGCCCGCTGCACATGGTATGTGATGACGGCGAGTTACGGGCAACTCACGCCGCCGCTGCAGTCCGTCTTGTCTGGTCACCCACCCACGTCTGCTCCCACAGAATGCAACCACCCAGCAGCCCACCTCCGCACCGCCAGCACTCACAATAATTACAAACGAAATACAGCTCATCAGCCAAGCATCAGTACTACTAGCTAGCTAGTGCCCATGCCAATACCTTGGCTTGCATGATGACAACTAACCGCAATGATTGGTGAATGAATCCGGACTACGCAGGAGGTGTACATAACGCTGGACGTGGCGGAAGCCCAGGCGACCGTGGAGAGCGACCGCGTGCGCATCCTGGCCGACATCGCCGCCAGCACGGGTAGGTGCGCACGTGGCTGGGCGATACGTACGGCAGCACGCACGCACAGGGCAGGTGCTGCATAATTAGTTATTAGTCGGGGGGTGGACGTGCATTCGTGCAGCAGTGTTGCACAGTCAGAGCATGCGGCTGATGCTGATCGATGCAAAACTGCTGGGCATCAGAGTAGGCATCACACTAATCACATACACCCTCACACGCGCGCCCTCACACACACCCTCACACACACCCTCACACCCTCATACACACACACACTCTCTCTCCTTCATCGCTGCACAGGCCTACAGGAGCTGAACCTGGTCATCAAGAACGCGCTGGTGGACAGCACCCAGGTGGGTGGGGCTGGACGTGTGGGCGTGTGGTGAGGTCGAGGTAGTCGAGGTGTGGGCGCGTGGGTGTATGTGAGGTTGGAGCCTTGGAGGTGTGTATGGGCGTGTGGTGGTTGCGGGCAGTACGTACGGGGAAAAGGGCGGGAAAGGGACGACAATACCAGCAGCCCATACATGAAGCACAACTCCGCGAGCGGGGGGGCGGGCAGCCATCCATAGGATGGTGTTTATCAAATGGATGGGGGGAGAGGGCGGGCTTGGTTCCCCTGCAGCAGCAGCGTACGTACGCCTTTCACAACCACATCACATGCACGCTCGTGAATTGACACGCTCATGCACTCATGCACGCTCGTTAGTTGACACGCTCATGCACTCATGCACTCATGCACTCATGCACACGCAGCACGAGGCCGAGTACGCGCAGCGGGTGCTCATGCCGCGGATCAAGCGCCAGGAGGACGCCACCGTGGTCAACCAGGTGGGTGGGTGGGTGGGTGGGTGCATCGCGGTCTGCGGCTGGGCTTCGGACCAGGTTCGGACCATACACAGCCACGTTTGGACCACCCCGGTTTCCCCGAGTGGGGTGCGCCGCCGTCGCAGCAGCACGCATGAGCGTCTACCTGTCGGTCCATCCCTTGGACTCGTCCCGCCCACTTCGCCCACCCTGCTGCCTGCTGCCTGCTGCTCGCTCTGCAGTACATCCTCAAGCACGTCCAGATGCTGAGCAACGTGGGGCGGCACGTGGAGTCGGGCCGCTACTCGCAGCTGCTGAGGGTGCGTGGTTGGTTGAGATACGTATGGGAGCTGCTGGGCTGCTGCGAGTTGATCTGGGAGCTAATGGGCTGATGACCTGCGCTGGGCTGAACGTTTCCCACACCTCAATGAAGCCCACACACCCCTACCTCAACACAACGCCCACCCATCAACCCATGCATCATACGTGACGTCGTCACACCCACCCATTACCATCCGTCCATCAGTCCATCTATCACCGACCATCACCATCGCCCACACACATGCAGGAGCTGGGCGACCAGATGGGCGCCCTGTTCCGCAAGCAGCAGCAGCGGCTGCTGGACAGCTCCTCGCGGCAGCAGCAGCCGCAACAACAGCAGCAGCCGCAGCAGTCTTCTGCAGCAGCACAAGGCGGCGGCGGTGGCGGTGGCGACGACGACGAGGGCGAGCCGGCGCCCTGCTGGCACTGGTCGCATTACCCGCGTGCCGGGGCGCTGCGGAAGGCACGTCATCTATCTCGTCTCGCCTCACATGCATGCATGCAGCGTGGTGCCGTGCCGTACATGCCTTGCAGCATGCGTGCCAGAGGCGTGGTGGCGACGCGGAGGGGCGCTGCTGCTTACACGCACTCTGCTCGCACTGGTTTGTGCTCGCCCGGCACGTGGCCGCACGCACGTTGCGCTTGCACACGCACATTGGACGTATGTGTGTGCGCGCGCTGTTCGTCCTGATTGCAGATCTTCGCCAGCGCCAAGGCGGCAGCGGGCGGTGGGCGCTACGAGCAGGAGCTGGCCGCGTACCGGTGGGTTGTTGTTGTACTGCATGGGGTGGGTGGAGAAGAGGGCCAAGGGGTAGGCCAAGGGATGGGCGGGTCAAGGGATAGGCCAAAGGATGGGTCAGGGCGGGGATGGGTCAGGGGATGGGTCAGGGGGTAGAGGAGGGGGAAGTGTGAGGAGCAGAGTGGAAGGCACGGGGCCACGTGCCTCGTGGGACGTATTGCATGGGACGCATGCACGGTGATTGGGGCATGCATGAGATCTCAGTAATCAGCTATGCCCGCAAACGTGCAGATGCAGATGTACGTGCATATGCACATGCACACACGCACATGCATTCCCTTCCCTGATGCTGTTGGCTCGTTCGCACTACAGGCAGGCGTTGGCGCAAGCGGAGGCGGACGCGGGCAAGGCCGCGCAGCAGCACGGCCCCGAGGCAGCGGCGGCGGCAGCTGCAGCGGCCCTGGACGCTGCGGGCTGTCGACTGGCGCTGTCGACTTGCCTGAAGCGCCAGGGATACAAAGACCAGGTGGGTGGGCGAGGGCGTGGATCGTGGGCCGGCAGAGGAGGTAGCACGACGAATTCTTACACAGCAGCAAAACGCACCGACGTACGTACGGCGGTTGTTTGCAAGGCGTTGCATGGCACCGCCCTGGCATCGCGCGCTGCATGTATATATGTGCTTGCTTGCTTGCTTGCGCGCGCAGGCCGGCGAGGAGGCGGAGGCGGCGCTGGGCCCTTTTGAGGAGCACGCGCCGGGCGGTGGCGGCGGGCTGACGTACGCCTCCGCTGCGTACGCGGTGGCGGTGCTGCTAGACACCAGCTGGGAAAAGTGAGAGCGCACCGCACACCACACACCGCACACCACACACCGCACATCAACACACCACACACCACACACCACGCACCACACACCGCACACCCCACACCATGCACTGCACACCGCACACCACATGTGTGCACGCGGCGGATGAAGGTTTGACGACCCTCTGGGGATGAACTCGCGGGATGTCGCTCGCCGTGTCGCACCACATGCACCGCACACCACACTTCCACTGCCACAATCTACTCACCACCATGCACACACACACACACACACACACACACACACACACACACACACGCATGGACCGGTCGGGCCGCCGCCGCAGGAAGGACCGCATCGCTCAGCTGCTGACGGACGCCTACGCGGTGCAGTGCGCCCGGCTGGGCCGCCGACACGCCGCCACCCTAGCCACGCTGGAGGCCCGGGCCAAGGTACGCGCGAGTGCATTGGTGTGTGCGTGCGTGTCTGTGCTCCTGCTGGGCGCTGCTTGGTTCCTCTCTACTCAGCGCTTCTGCCTGCCACTTGCTTGCTTGGGTGGTGCTGTTCGCCGGCGGGTGCTGCTGGGTGCTTCGTGCTGACTTGGTGCGGGGTGCTGCTGCCGTGCTCGCCGAACCGCCGTGAGGCGGCGGTATGAAGCGCGCCCCCGTACATACTCGCACCTTGCACCTTGCACCTTGCACCTTGCACCTTGCACCGCACCTTGCACCTTGCACCTTGCACCTTGCACCTGAGCCTGAGCCTGAGCCTGAGCCTGAGCCTGAGCCTGAGCCTGAGCCTGAGCCTGAGCCTGAGCCTGAGCCTGAGCCTGAGCCTGAGCCTGAGCCTGAGCCTGAGCCTGAGCCTGGCACTGCAACTGCCAAGACATGCGCACGCGCTCACCCACCCATTCATGCACGCGCGCTCCCACCCACATCCTACAACCCCTTCCCAGGCAGCCATGTTTGGGGGTGACATGCCGGGCGCTCTGGAGCTAAACCGCCAGCTGTGCCTGGCGCTGTCGGCGCCACCGCCGCCGCCGCCGCCGCCGCCGTGCATGTCAGCCTCGCCTGGGCGGGGAGGTGGTAGTGACGGCGGTTGTGACGGTGTGAAGGGGGAGCAGGAGCAGGAGCAGGAGGGGGAGGGTCTGGACCTGACGATGGCGGAGGAGAGCGCCGCCACGCACGCGGCTGTGGCCCGGCTAAGCGTTGCGGCGCTGGAGGTGGGTGGGTGGGTGGGTGGGTGGGTGGGTGGGTGGGTGGGTGGGTGGGTGGGTGGGTGGGTGGGTGGGTGGGTGGGTGGGTGGGTGGGTGGGTGGGTGGGTGGGTGGGTGGGTGGGTGGGTGGGGTGGGTGGGCGGGTGGGTGGGTAGTTTATTCCAGAAACCAAAGCGACCACTGCAACCCAAACACCCAGAACCCAGAAGCATGGGTGGATGAGTGCAGGAAGGGGAGGGGTTTAGTTCATTCCAACCTATGATGGGGGGGAAACTTGGTGCTCGTGGTTTTGTAAACAGATGCGGCCCATGACGTTGCTGTTCGAGGCAATCACAGTCGGCTGCGCCGCCAGCAGCAGAGGCGGCGGCTGGGCCTCTATCTGGTCCCCTGTTGGTTTGCGGCTCGCACCACAACGCATCTATCTTCGTACCTAGCCAGCTGCCACCTGCAGCATGCCGCCACGAAACCCAGCCGCCCGCGCTCCCCCATGCATGCAACAGTCCAATTCTATTCGGACTTGGAATGACACCCCCACACACACAGACACATACACATACCGGTACACACTTATGTCGCATTTGCTTGACCTGTTTAGTTTGGTTTCGCCTAGCTTGGGCTGGTATTCACACACACACCTCACTCAACCCCTCACCCACCCATACCCAGGCCTGGCGCACCTACCTGACCTACCTGGCCATGCCCCAGTACGGTGGCGGGCAGGAAGAGCGGGTCATCCGGGGGTGCAGGTGTGTGGCCGTGTGTGTGTGTGGGGGGGTGTCAGTGTGTCGCCGTGTGGGTTTGGGTGTCGGTGTGTTGTTGGGTGGGTGGGTGTGGGACGTTGGTGTGGGTGCGGGTGGGAAATGGGACAGACGGGACAGGCATGCGTGCGTGGCTGGAGACCCGCACGCAAAGCGACAGGACTGCTGGTGGCTGCCACGCAAGTATACGCTCGAGGGCACACGGACAGAAGGTTCTCTGCCGTTTCCTACGCCATCCTGCCTCCAACCACCGGCGGGTATTGAATGGCACGCACAGGCTGCTGCCGATGCAAACCTCTGCATTCGAGTTTTCCTTCGTCTGCGGGTTCATCTCCATGCAACACACACAGGCTGCTGATCCCGCCGCGGCGGCGCCAGCACATCCTCATGGCCCGAGATATCGTGTCGGCCCAGGGGTCGAGCAGCGAATACCTGGCGCTGAGCAAGCAGCTGCTCAGCAAACTGGAGGCTGCTACTGCTGCTGCTGCTGCTGCTGGCGCTGGCGCTACAGCCGGCGGTGGTGGCGGGGAGCCGCCGGCTCTGCTGGACGCAGATGACCCGGCCTTTGACTGCGCGTTGCACGTCCCCGAGCTCACGGCCTGGGGCAACGCCCTTGCGGCCAAGGTGCGTAGTAAGTGGGTGGGTGGGTGGGTGGGAGGTGGCGGGCAGGATCCAGCAGCCAGGATCCGGTAGATCCAGCAGCAGGGAGGGGAGGCTTGTGGTGAGCTGTGAGCACGCGTGCCCACGCACCCGGCGGAACGTTCGTGCGCCTATTGCCAAAATGAAGGCGCATTCCCCACCCCCAGCCACCCGCCAACCATCTGGTCGTATCCATGTATTGCAGGGCGCGGGCGAGGACGCGGTGCGCATGCAGTGGCGCATCGCCGAGGTGTTCAGGCAGCAGGCCGGCACAGGCACCATGACCTACGGCGCCACCCAGGTGATGCAGTACTCGACGGCGTGCGTGCTTAATTTTTACCGTACGGTAATTGTGTTATTATTACTAGATCAATTTATGGTTGTTACACTGCTGCTTGCTAGCTCATCAGGCTGTTTAACCTCTGCCAGCAGCGTGCGTGGCTACCCCTTCTTCCCCTTACTTCTTCCCCGTTTCGCGAAATCCAACGCGCCTGATGGCCAGACGTCATTCAATGCGCCCCCATGCCCCGCCCCACGCACATGCGGCACCATACCATACCGCACCGTACCACGTGCCGCATACCGGACCGTACCACGTGCCGCACCGTACCGCACGCGTACCACGTGCCACACCGTACCGCACCGTACTGCCACTGTTGTACTTTGCAGCTGAGCCTGGTCGAGGCGTACGAGCAGGGCGTCGTACTGGACGCAACCATGCCCGGCGCATCCAAGCTCGCGCGCGCCATGCTGGTGAAGCAAAACGAGAATAACAATAACGAAGCGGGGCGGCACGTCGCTGCGGCTGCTGGCGCCGCCGACGCGGGCGGGGAGGGCGCCCCGGCTGCACCTTCGGCGGTGGTGGCACCGGGTACGGCGAGTACGGGTGCCGCCGCCGGCGGTACGGCACCACCATCCAAGCAGTACGACGGGCCCAGCTACATGCAGCTGGTCAAGGAGCTGCAGGCCTGGAGCGAGGACGTTGCCAAAACAGGCGCCCCAGACTACGAGCGATACGTGCAGGTAGCTATCTAGCTAGGGCGGGGGAGGGACTGCTGCTGCGGGCTATCTAGCTGGCCGGCGGCTAGCTAGCTTGCTAGGGGCGCAGGTGGGCCACAGGTGGCTGCATGCATTGCGCGGCACCGCGTGCTTGGTGCTGCTGCTGGTGGCGGTGGTGGTGGTGACCGTGCGGGCGCGGTCTGCGCGTACGGCAGCAGTGTCCTCTCTGTTTGCGGGATCGCTTGCTTGAAGTAACTGCCGAGGCGGGCCGGGGTGGAGCTGAGTGCTGCATCTGACGCAAGCCCCTGCCTCCTACCTGGGGAAAGACCAGCCAAACGGCCATTCGCTCGCCCCGTCCACAGCACACAGCACCCGCACAACGCACGCAGCCACAACGCCGCCCCAATCAACTACCGGCCAACCCCCAGACACCGCCCACATCACACCACCACATCCACCCCACAGATCCAGCGCCAGATGTGGGAGTGCCAGGCGGCGGAGCATGGGCTCTCCAGCGCACAGGCGGTGCAGGCGCGGACGGGCCTGGCCCAGGCCATAGCCGCCACAGGTGCGTGGGGCAATTGGAGTCGGGAGGGGGGTGTAAGTAAGGGAGGACGGGTAGGTAGGCGGGCAGGGCAGGGCGGTAGCGGCGGCAGGCCGGGAGGAGGCCGGAGCTGAAGGAAGACGGAGGAGGTGAGGCCACGGGAAATGCGGGATGTGCGCGCGGCGGTGCGGTGTTCATGTGCGTGTGCGGGATGCCATGCGGTGCATGTGGTGCACCCGCGCTAAAGTTGGTACGTTACAACCAAATGCCCTCACCGACACACCGTCCCACTCGCTCACACCGGCCCTCCTGCGCGCGGGGTGGCGGTGGCGGCCACGGCGGCGGCGGCGGCGGCGCTGCAGGCCGCAAGGACGAGGCGGTGGCGGAGATGCGCTCCGCCCTGGCCGACCATGAGCAGGTGCTGGGAGGCAAGGACCCGCAGATGGTGCACACGCTGACCGGGGTGAGCGCGCGGGAGGGAGTGGGCGGGGGCGTGCACGTGGGCGTGAAAGAGCGCGCACGTGGGCGTGCACGTGAGCGTGCGCGTGAGCGTGAGAAGGCAGGAGTGAGGAAGGGGTGGGAAGAAGGGGACAAGGAGGCGGAAGCGGAAGCGGGAGAGGGCTGGGATGTATGGCGTTTGCTACTTGTCGTCAGGGAAGTGAGGGAGGAGAGCCAGGGTTGATTGGGAGGAGCGGGCGGGTGCGGACGCATGCGGCGCACTATGGCGGTATGCCTGAGCGGAAAGGGGCGGCACATGGCTACTGGGGACACACATACACACACGCGCGTGCCGGCGGTCGTCAACATGGCACCACCCACCCACCGCACCGCTCCTCTCATAACCACCCACCCACCCACCCACCCGCCCACCCACCCACCCGCCCACCCGACCCACCCACCCACCCCGCCCGACCCACCCCCATTCAGCTGGCCGCCATGCTAGAGGACCGGGCGGAGGGCGAGGCGCTGCACCGCCGGGCGCTGGCGCTGGTGGAAAAGGTGGGGACGGAGAAGAGGGAGGAGCAGGAGGGAGGAGAGCGCGCGGGGCGGGGGGGATGTGTGCACCTGCGCCTGCGCCTGCACCTGCCTGCCCTGCTGAGCTGCTCTGCCCGCCGCACTCCTGCTGATGCACCCCCCCTCTTATGTATTGGGTTTGGTTTAGTTTGGGCTGGTAACCACAACCCCCCCCCCCCCGCCGCATGTGCCCCCCCCCATGCCCGCAGGTGTACGGCCCTAGCCACCGCGACGTGGGGGCGGCCCTGCAGGGCCTTGGCGGCTACATCCTGGGCGGCGGCGACATGGGCCGGCTGCAGGTACGGCGCCGTACGGCATTGTACGACACGTCGGCTCGTAGGCACGATGATGGAGATGGAGATAGGGGGAACTGGGAGGGGAGGGGAGGGGGGAATGCAGGTTGGAGGGACCAGATAATGAGGTTGCTGCGAATGCCTGCTGGTAGGTAGGCGGAGTGGCGGAAGTGGGTTTGTGCGTGCTCGGGGCCGGGCGGTTAGTTGCGTGGCGGTTGGCCGCGGCGCTGGGCAGTTAATCATTTTGTCAGGGGTGGGGAGCGGACCACGGGCTAGCTAGCTGGGTTGCTGCTCATCAGCAGCCTCACTCACCACCAGACGCATCACAGGACAGGAGGCCCGAGCGAGCGAGCGAATGAACAGGCGACCATGGGGGACCGCCCCATGCAATGGCCGTGACACCATTACTAACACTGATACAACACACGCACGCCTGTCCCTTCGTACGCACAAGTCTTTCATTTGTTCTCTGCTTTGCGATCTCTAACACACGCACGCAGGAGGGGCAGGACCTGATGGCCAAGGGAATGGCCATCATGAACAAGGCAAGCCAACGCCCGTATGCGTGTTTATCAGTTCATGCATGCCTGCTTTCAATATGATTTGATGAATGGGGCTTTGGTAGGTCCTGATGAGGCCAGCGTGCTGCTAGCTGGGGTTGCCCAGGCGGGACGGAGGGGATGTGCCCCCCCCGCGCGGATTTCCCATGCACGCACGCACCTGCGGCAAGGCCAGGCCGCGCAATACGGTAGTGCATGGCTTGCATGAGCAGCTGCTGCCCGCCCCCTGCCTTGGCTACCAGCTCGGCTACCATCAGCACCTGACACGCGCGCCCCTACCTGGAAGGCCTATGCGAGGCCGCTGCCGCTGCCGTACTGAATGTTTTCCCTTACTACCTGCCACTCGGCCGCCTTCCTAGCCACCTCCCTTTCCCCCTGCCTCTTGCCACCTGCCACCTACCAATCGCAAACAACTCACATATACAGTTCATGGAGGAACAGAACGCCAAGGGCAAAGCATTCTGATGCATGCTGCTGCTGATGGACGGCTTTATTTTCGCCCCGCGGCCTGCTGCCAGCGGCGGCGGGAGTGCAGAGTAGTGAGGGGATCTGGAGAGTCAGCGAGCCAGGCGTGGACTCGCTGCTGATGCGGGCGATGCGGTGCGACGCGATGCAATGCAATGCAGTAGTAATAAGCTCGAGCGGGTGATATCATAGCACGTGCGAGCTGTTGGAGCGGGCGATCTGTACAATGCGCTAATGCTGTGGGAATGAGAGGAGGCCGCAGAACGCTTGCAGCAGGACGGAACGAGTCGGGGATGTGCGGAGAAAGCCTTCTTCTGGATCATAGGGTTTCTGCTGTGTAGCACGTATAAGAGACAGGAGGTTGTACAGGTCTGAGTATGACCGCGACGCTACGAGGACATGGGCAGCTGGGTGGGTGCGCCTAAGCGTGACGGTGGGCCAAGGCTGCGGGCGCGTGCTGTGTGGAGCAGTGAGACACATGTGCCATTGACACAGTCGGAAGAAGCCAGTGTACACTTGGACCAAGGGGTATCCAGTATCCGTATTTTTGTACCCGCTGGGTTGGGTGGCGGACATTACAACGGCATGTGCTGCTGGGAGCAACCTGGGGCAGCAACTTTTATGCATGGGGTCTTCAACAGACGCGCGGGACAGCTGGCTGGCCTGCTGGCTGGCTGGCCTGCTGGCTGGGACACATGCATGTACCCAACACTCATAACCTTTTTATTTCAGCACGTGTTCATAGGCAGCATGAATCATGTTCAGCCTGTTTGGCCAAGCTGAGCAAATTATGCTTGGGCGACCTTCGAAGCCCGCACTCCACAATGGCGCCGCAGTCACCCCTGCCCACACGCCACAGTACGGTAGTGAAGTTTCGCAGTGCCCCTTACTTCGTCAACCGCAACTAGCCGGGGGCAACCTTCCGTGGTTAAACCTGCCATCCAACCCCCGCCCATGCACTGAAGCTAGACATCCAGCTCCGCCACAGACGCAACCACCACAACTGGCCTCCGAAACCGCCAGCAGCTGCTGTCCGCCCGACGTGCCCCATCGATCTTACTACCATCCTCTGCCGCACCCGCCACAGCCCGCCCTGGCGCCGCCGCCTTGGCCTCCACCTCCCCTGCCGCAACGCCCGCAGCAGCCTGCGCCTCCTCCGCCTCATCTTGCACCCGCTCCTGCTCCTGCTGTTGGGTCAGCAGCTGAGCGTTGATGTGCCTCGCCTGCTGCGGCGTCAGCGAGGTCGCAGCGATGCGCAGCGGCGGCCACCGCCGTGGCAGCAGTAGCGCGGCCGCGCCGCCTCGCCGCTGCGGCTGTAGCACCGGCTGCAGCGGGGCGCCAGCTGGTGCTACTGCTGCTGCTGCTGCTGCTGCCGCCCTGCCGCCGTGGACTGCTTTCCCGGCGGCCGCGCGGGGGGTGTCCGTGGCACCTTGGCCAGGGACAGCAGTAGCATCCGTGCGTGCGCCGCTATCGCTATCGCTGGCGGCTACGGCTGCAGCGGCTGTAGCGGCTGTAGCAAAGGCCAGGATGTCTTCCGGCGGGATCCAGGCCATGAAGTCCTGAGTGCGTGCATGGGTGGGTGGGTGGGCACCGGCAGTAGCAGTAGTAGAAGCAGTAGCAGCAGCGGAGGCGGCAGTAGCAACGGCGGCAGCGGCAGCAGATAGAGGCGGCAGTAGCAGTAGAGTGCGAGAAGAGTGGATGGATAGCTAGGCTGGCTGCTGGGCCTGACGGCACGGCCTGACCGCCATGCCGCCTGTTTGTGTTTGTACTTTGTACCCATAGATCCCCAACCAAGTCCTACAGGGCACCCACACACCTCCATGTCCAGGACCAGCTCCTCAAGCGCCTTGGCAAGCAACGTAAGATGAAAAGATGAGTTGAAAGAGAGGAAGAAGGGGCAGAAGAGAGGATAAGAGAACCCGCGAATACACACATACCGGTACCGGTACCGGTACCGGAGAGGCACGCAACCGGCGGGAGGCAGCAGGGCAGGGTTGAAGCTTCGCGCGGCGACTTCCCAACCCGTCTATCTGCCGTGTGTCTAACGGCATGCATGCAACATGCGTAAATTTCGATGCGATTCTAACGCCGGCCTCATACACGCCGCTCGCCACCGCGAAGGGCGCATGCGTGGGGCACGGGCTGCGGGCCCTGTGTTTCGTGCCTCGCGCTGTCTGGTGTGTCTCACAACCCCATCACGCACCCAACCACCCATGCTGCTGTCCTGCATGACTCACCGGCAGCGCCGCCAGCGCCACCAGGCCGCGCCGCGACAGGTCGTAGCAGTGCAGGCCCAGCCGCCGTAGCCGCGGAAACGGCGGCTGTAGCAGCTGCGGCAGCTGTAGCAGCTGTGGCGGCGCCAGCGGCTCTCGCACCATAGCGGCTAGGTGCCTTCTGCGGGCCGTGTCGAGTTCACTCCTGCAGCTGCTACAGCCATGGCTACCGCCGTTGCTGCGCCCAGTGCTGAAGCTGTAGCAGCCGACCAGGGCTGCGGCGCCGGTGTCACGCAGGGGCCGGCCGCCCTGCGCGTGCATGAATGGAAGACAGAAACATGACCGTTTAACTCCGTAACAGACACGAACAAACGAACAACGCAAACACGCGAACACGCGCGGCCGCGATGCTTGAAACACACACGACCAGGGCGGCGTGGGTCCCCAAACCCACCTGCAACGACAGCTCCGTCAGCCGCGGCCCCAGCGCCCCCGCCAGCCAGCCTGCCACCTCCTCCAGCTCCAGCGCCCCCCGCAGCGCCAGCGACACGCCACCCTCCGCGGCGGCAGTAGCAGCTGTAGCAGCAGCACCGCAGGCAGGGGCGGCGGTGGCAGTAGCAGCGCCTCCAGCGTCACCATTGCAATCGCTGCCGCAGCCCGCCAGCCACAGCAGCAGATCAGCCCAGGGCGGCAGTAGCACAGCCTCCGCACTGCTGCTGCTACTGCCGCTGGACGGCAGCGCTACTGCCGCGGAGGCGCTGGCAGCTGCCGTCGTCGCTGCAGCAGCAGTAGCCAGCACTGCGCCACAGGCAGCCGCCGCCGCATATTCGACCGCAGCAGGCTCGATATCGATGCCGTCATGCGGTCGGCCGCCATCATCACCACCCCGCCAAGGGGCAGGCCAGCCGCCGCCGCCCGCTACGGCGTCCATTGCCGCCAGCAGCCGCTGCCGTTGTTGCTGTGCCGGCCGCTGCTGCTGCTGCTGCTGCTGCTGCTGCTGCTGCTGCTGCTGCTGCTGTCGTGCTGATGATGCTGCGAGCGCTTTGATCGCCGCCGCCGCGTCCTGCAGCTGGTACCGCTCCAGCCGCAGGCCCAGGCCCACACGCCTCGCGCGCGGCGCGCTGCGGGTGCATGTGGTACGCGTGCGTTGCGCATGGCAGATTGGAATCACGTGAAACAAGTAGTGATTGATGGACACGGACGGGCGGCAGCTTAAAACGGGGTACCGTATGTAAAAAAACGGCTGTTGGCATTGCTAGCTAGGCTGCTGCCCCATGTACTGCAGGCTGCAACTCATCGACCACTCAATCGCTCACATGGCTCGTACGCAGGTCACCAGCTCGCGCCCCAGCCGCACATCTCCCAGCCGCAGCGACAGCAGGCCGCCGCCGCCGCCGCCAGCAGCCTGACCGCCGCCGCCGCCGCACCAAGGCCGGCGCGCCAGCAGCCGTGGCTGCAGGTCCAACGCTCCGAGATGCGTCAGGTGCGGGCAGCAGCCGCTGCTGCTGCTGCTGCTGCTGCTGCTGCTGCTGCTGCCATACACCGCCTGTAGGATGTGTGTTAGAGATAACAAGGGAGAGTACTGTAGGATGTGTGTGTGTGTGTGTATGTGTGTGTGTGTGTGTGTGTGTGTGTGTGTGTGTGTGTGTGTGTCATTTTCGAGCAAGGCATCGGCAGCGCGGAGGGATCGATCAGCAGCTGATTGTTGAGATACACATGCGATGTGCGTTTGATTGAGGTTGAGTAATTGCACCGACCGCGCGTGTGTGGGGGCATCTGAAACCACGCGTGCATGACAATTGATAAGCCGATAACCCTGCCGCTACCACATGCACACACCTGAAGCAGCTCGCTGTCCAAGGATATCTGCAGCAGCAGCAGCAGCAGCAGCAGCAGCAGCAATAGCAAATAATGTAGCAGCAACAGTAAAAACGGTTACCGCAGAGCTGACCATGCGCGCGCGCGCATGGCATGGGCTTCTGAGCGCACGTCTCTCTCATCGACCGAGTCGTCATCGACTGCGGCCACCGTGCGTGTGCGTGTGCGTGTGCGTGTCATGCATGAGCCCCATCCGCCCGCCTTGATTTGCTTGTACCCGACTACACCAGACCAGACCAGGCCAGACCAGACCAGACCAGCCAACCCACCTGCGGCAGGTCCAGGTGGGTCAGGCAGCCACCCAGAGCCGCCACCAGACCAGACCAGGTTGTGGGGCCGCGGCATGGCGGCGGTGCTGGTGGCAGTTGTGGCGGTTGCGCTCGTGGCCCGGCCGCCGGACCACCACCACCTCCTCCTCCTCCTGCTGCTGCTGCTGCTGCGGCGGCGGCTGCTTGTCTGCCCCCAGCAGCAGCAGCAGCAGCAGCGGACGCGGACTCGGCTCCACTTGTCGCAGTGACTGCTTGGGGCCCGCCGTTCGCAGCAGCAGCCGTACCAGCAGCCGTACCAGCAGCCGTACCAGCAGCAGCCGTACCAGCAGCAGCCGTACTTGCAGGAGCAGCCTGGTCCCTGGCGGGCGCAGGCAGCTGCAGCAGGAGCGGCGCTGCCGGCGGTTGGCAGGCGCCCGCCAGCGCCGCCGCCGCGCCGCGCGCCGCCGTCAGCCAGCGGCCGCGGGGCGGCAGCGGCGGCGGCGGAGGCCACCCGTTGCTCCCCGCCTTCTCCAGCACCTCAATCGCTGCTACTGCTGCTGCTGGGCAGCCATGTGCTGCTACTGCCGCTGCTGGTACTGCTGCTGCTTGGAGAGGCGACGCATCCAGCCACCTGTCAACATGGCTGCCTGCAAGGAGGGCTGCGTAGCATGGAATGCTACTGCTGCTGCCACCAGCCGCGCCGCCACGGCTGCTGCTGCTACTGCTGCTGCTGCCATCCTCCACAATGACGTCCAGGCTGAAGACCGCCAGCCGCCGCAGCGCCGCCAGCGGCCCCGGCAGTGGTGACGCCAGCGTCAGTCCGCCCTGCTGCTGCTGCTGCTGCTGCTCGTGATGCTGACGAGGACCCGGTGCCACAACCGCTCCTCCGTCCGCACCTGCTGCATTCGCCACCGGCTGTAGCAGCAGCTGCTGCACGTGCTGCGTCTGCTGGTCCGGTGGCGGCGACGGCAGCGGCGGCGGCAATGCCAGTCGCAGCCGCAGCTCTGTCAGGGCAGTGAGGCCTGCTACTGCTGACAACAGCCGGTCGCACAGCAGCAGTCCGGAGCCGCCGAGCCGCAGCGATGTCAGGCGGGAGGACAACGGCGGTAGCGGCGGCGGCGGCAGCAGCAACGGAGCCGGCTGGTAGGCCGCCAGCAGCGACGGTGCGGCCGGTGCTACAGCTGCTACTGCTGCTGCTGCTGCTGCTGCAGCCGCAGAAGCCTCATCGCCAACTCCTGCACTTTGAGCCCCAGGTGCTGCCGCTGCGGCAGTGCCGGCGGCGGCGATGCCGGCGGCGGCTGTAGCGCCCTGCCGACCGACCTGGCCGCCCCACAGCAAGGCTGCTACAGCCTCAGTGACATCCTGCTGCGGACCTGCGCCGCCACTGCTACGGCTGCCGCTACTGCCGGCTTGGCGCTGAAGGTAGTGGAGACGCTGGAGGCGGTACGCCTCGACTGCTGCTTCCCTGCTGGTATTGCTGCTGCCGCAGCCGTTGCTCCAAAGCTCCAGTTTACTTAGGCGCGGAAATAAGTGGTCTAGTGGCCACAGCAAGTTAGCAGGGAGCTCACCCTCCGCTACTGGCGCCGTTGGCGCCTCCTCACCCGCGGCACCCGCAGGCTCGGCTCGCACGAGCGCGGGGCGCTCTTCGGCGGCAGTAGCAGCAGCAGTGGCAGCAGCAGTAGCAGCGGCAGTAGCAGAGGTTCCGCCGGTGCAGTGCAGCAGCAGGGACGTCAGGGCTGGGTAGGCGGAGGCGAGCGTGGCGGCCAGCTCCGGGAAAGGAGGAGCAACGCCCAGCAGCGACCGCTGGTGCTGGTGCTGGTGCTGGTGCTGGTGCTGGTGCTGGTGCTGGTGCTGGTGCTGGTGCTGGTGCTGGTGCTGGTGCTGGTGCTGGTGCTGGTGCTGGTGCTGGTGCTGGTGCTGGTGCTGGTGCTGGTGCTGGTGCTGCGGGTCCGCAGGGCCGGCGGCAACATCAAGCGGCGGCAGCGACAGAGGCGACAGTGGCGGCTGCGGCAGCGGCGGCGGCGGCTGTCGCAGACTCACGACCGGCGGTACGAGGTAGTCACACGGCAGGCCGTACAGCCGTACGGCGGTGACCGTGCCGCACGTGCCCAGCCCCTCCAGTGACATGAGCTGCCGCCGGGGTCCCGCCTGCTCCCTTGGTCGGCTTCCGACGTCCGCCTCCGCCTCCGCCTCTGCCCCCGCCTCCGCCGCTGAGGCCCCTGCGCCGCCTGTGCCGCCGCCCGGCACCGCCCGCCCCGCTGCTGCCACAGCTGCTGCTGGCAGTAGCAGTAGTGGCCCAGCAGCAGCTGCAGCCGCGCTGGCACGGGCCAGCAGGTCGTCTGGGTCCGCGTCGCGCCCACGTGGCGGCGGCTGCCGGCGGGGACCAAAGCCGCTGAAGTGCGCCCTCACGCCGTCTGCGACGACTGCAGCCGTCGGCACTTGAGAGGCCGCTGCCGCCGCCGCCGCCGCCGCCGCCGCCGGCGCGCCTGCTCCGCCGCCAGCTCTCCCTGCTGCCGCCACGGCCGCCGCGCCACCGCCGCCGGCTGCCGCTGCCGCTGCCGCTGCCGCCGCCGCTGCAATGCTGCTGGAGCTGTACGGCTGCGGCGGCTGCGGCAGCGGCAGCAGGGGCGGTGAGGCTGCCGGGGCTGGCCCGCGGGGCGGGGCCGGCTCAAGATGGAAGGCCACAGAGTGTGTGGCACGAAACACGTCGTGCAGGGGCTCTACCAGGCCGCCGCCGCCGCCGCCGTCACCGCCACGGCCACGGCCACCGCCGCCGCCGCCACCCACGCACACATGCAGGTCCCACACCCAGCCGCCGCACACCACGGCCCGCAGCTCCCGGCCCGCGGCCCGCAGCGCCGCCCGCTCGGCCCACCCCAGCCGCCCCCACACCTGCCGCCGCGCCACGTCTGGGGGCAGGCTGCGAAGCACCTGCGCCAGCCCCACCGCTCCTGAGCTGCCGATGCTGCTACTGCCACTGCTGCTGCTGCTGCTACTGCTACTACTGCTGTCGCTGCCGCTACTGCTGCCGCTGCCGCTGCCGCTGCCGCCCGCGGTGCCATCGGTGCAAGCGGCTTGATCGCCGCCGCCGTCGCCAGGGGCCGAGGAGGCGACGTCATTGTCGCCGCCGCCGCCGCCGGCATCACAGCTGCAGCCACTGCCATCGTTGCCGCCGGCGTCGCCTCCACCTCCGCCACCTAGCCCACCGCTGCCGTGATCAGTGCTGCCGCCGCCATTTGCTGCGTCCTGCTGCTGGTGGCGGTGAGCCTCAACGGAAGCCCCCGCCGGCTCCTCCTTCGCCCCAGCTGGTCCTACTGCGCCTGGCTCTAACCCTGACTCCAGCTGCGCGTAGCCATTATCGTCATATGCAAGGTCATCATCAAAGTCATACAAGCTGTCGGGCAGGAAGGGCGCTGAGTCGAAGTCCTTCTGCTGCGGCATACGTCTGGGCCCGCCGGGGTTAGAGTCCCAACCCAGCGTCGCCGAGTCGGTGGCGCGCGGTGCAGTCAATGCAGCTAGACCGGTCGGTTTTGCTATCGCCTTAGCTACTCAAAATGTTTTTCACTGATATTCCGGGTGAGAACATGCAGAGCGCAGCGGGGATGTATATCTAGGTTTCCCAGTCGGGTTTGTGTTTCAAGTATGTAAACGAAGCTCGAGCCTAAATTTACAAAGCATGTGACATATGCATCATAATACCAATTGCCAGAGTAAGGCTAGTCTGTATTGCATGACCGCCCATCTTGCCTTCCCTGCCTCCCGCCCACGGCCCCACCACCAGGTCCACTCGCTGCAGCCCCCTGACCGGGAGCCTGAACTCGCTGGCAACCCGTGGTTCCATGCGGAGCTGCGGGCGCCTGGCGGGCCTCCCTGCTGTCAGTCTATGTGGTGAACAGCCGTGCGCCCGTGGCCCGGCGGTGCCGTAGTGCGGTAGCGGCCTCCGTGAATCGCCGTGAAGGGCCAGCACTCCCAGCAGCTTGGCACAAGTTGGGATGGAGCACTTCTCTAGTTCTCCTGGCGAGTAAAGGCCATGGAGAGTGCTGGGAGCGTGGGAGGTGCGACTGACGGTCTGCGACGAAGGCGTTCCAATCACCCCTGGTCCAACCCAGAGCTCTGTTTCTGCTGGTCGGTGCTGCACGCTGGTAGATGGGTTGCTGGCTGATGCCCCTCCCCCATGGTATAATTGGGCTGGTAATTACACCCCCCCCCCCGGCCCCCCTCCCCGCTCACCGCGCGCCTGAGTAGACACGGCGTCGCCGCGTAGCCGCGTAGGCGCAGGCACCCCGGCCCTTGCGGCCCTGCCCTGCCCCCTACCCACATACTGCTCCTGGGTGGCCTCCTTACCACATACACATGCGCATGCGGCGCACACTGTACCGGCGAGACACTTTGACCGGCGATTCGCGCGCAAAAGCGCGTATCAGCGAGCGGTTGATACAGTATCCAACAGTTACAGTTCCGTCACCTGACAGCGCAATCAATCAATGCCATGTCCAACCATTACGCATCCGCGCGTGCCGTCAAAATTGCGTGTGAATGCAATGCCTGGATTGCACGAATCACGTGAAGGAGAGTGGCGTGCTATCTCCCCCAAACCCCCTCACTTGCTGCGCCCACCTGTGCGCCCCAGTAGCGGACACTGACAACGTCAGTATCAGCCGAAACACTTCACTTCACTTCACACTGCCCCACACAATGCCCGCCGCCATGTCTTTTCCTACCAGCAAACCCGCCCCCCCAATTTTACATGCATGGAACCCCACGATGGAACCCCCAGCCCCAGCCCTGTGCAGTCCAGGGACGCGACGACGAAGCCCATGACGAAACGCAGCGACCAGCCAAGCGCGCTGTCGGCAAGCTGCTGCAGCTGCTGCCGCTCCTGCTGCAGCTCCTGGAGCCAGCTAGGCAGCAAGGCAGCCCGACATCCAGCAAGCCGTTGAGGGCTCCGCTAGCGGCCGCCGGTGAAACCTCAAGAGCCCACCCAAGCCCACCCAGGCCAGGGACAAGCCGGTGATGCAAGCCGCCTTGCAAGCTCGCGGCAGCGCCCCTGCGCCAGCAACCGCCACCCGCCAACCGCCAACCGCCAACCGCGGTTTGCGCCCCCACTCCCGCTGCTGGTCGCGCCCGGTGGCTGACAAGCACCGCCACCACCGCCGCCTCCGAAACAGGAAGCTGTGCCTGGGAGCCCCCAGGGCGGCCACCGGCATCACCCTGCAGCCACCTCGCCAGCGGCCAGCCTGACCGCCGGCTCTGGCGCCGGCTCCGGCGCCGCCGCCCGCTGCTTGGCTGCAAGGGCTCCGATGCATGGCCGATGCATGGCCGTGCCCCACTCCGGCTGCCAGGCAGCTGTCAGGCCGCCTCGCCTCCAGGCGCCCTCAAGCCCTGCGGCTGCGAGCGAGCAAAGCACAGCCCCCCTTGGCTGCGTGGCCCAGGGCCGGGCAGTGTGCTGCCGGCTCGGTTGCTGCTGGACCGCTGCTGCCGCCGTCCTGCCGGCCTGCGCCAAGGGCAACTGCCACCTGCCAACCGCTGACCACCAACCGCCGCCGCCGCCGCCGCTTGATGTGGCCACCCGCCCGTTAGCCTGCCAGTTCTGCTGCTGCTGCTGTTGTTGTTGTTGCTGCTGCTGTTGCTGCTGCTGTTGCTGCTGCTGCCGCTGCTGCTGCTGCTGCTGTTGTTGCTGCTGCTGCGGCCTAGTCCTACCGCATAGCCCAGCCACCATCCTCCTGGCCACCCCACATGTGTGGCCACCCTGCATCTGCCGGCTGGTGGCCGAGGTAGGAGGCGGCCTGACCGACTGAGGAGCTGGCTGACCGGCTGACCCAGAAGTCCTCCTTGCCCGCTCCGGTTCCCTCCGCTCCCCCTCACTCCGCTCCGCTGTGCCTCACTCCGCTCCGTTCCCCTCCGCCCCCCTTTACTCCGCTCCGCTCATGCCCCACTTCCGCCACTCCTGCAGGCCGCAGCCAGCTCGCTGTCACTCACCCAGCTGCTGCCGCTGCCGCTACCGCTGCTGCCGCTGCCGCTGCTGCCGCTGCCGCTGCTGCCGCTGCCGCTGCTACTGCTGCTGCTGCTGCTGGCGCTGGCGCTCACGCTCGGCTCCTTCTCCTTCTCCTTCTCCTTCTCCTCCTCCTTCTCCCTCTCCATCAATGCCGCCGCCTCATCAGAAGTCGCGCACCTGCGCGTCCGCCGCCTCGGCCACGAGGGGCAGCCGCGCGGTCACGCCCACCAGCGAGGAGCCCTGGAGCAGGGGGACAGCGGGGGGAGGAGGAGGGGGGGTAGCCATCCATAGGATGGTGTTTATCAAGTGGTTGTGAAGTGCCGATGTCCAGCGGAACAGCGGGTACATTACCGTTGGCTCCAGCGCCGTGTTTGCCGCACGCATTATGAGTTAAGAACAGAAGGGGAGTAGCCATCCATCGATGGCGTGTAATCATACATGAAGTGCCGATGTCCAGAGGTACAGGGGGGAGGAGCGCGCGCACACACACGCCCGCACATACCGGCACACACGCGCATGTAAGAGTGGTGGTGGTGGTGGTGTAAATTCCAGTCCAATTGGCATCCATACATGCGAGGTACCAGGGGCGGCCAACGCGGCCGTGACCGCAACCCACCACACGGCCCCCTCCCACACGCGCGCACCCCCGCACCCCCGCACGCACGCACCATGCCGTACGCGGCACAGATGGAGGTGAAGAGGAAGAGCGTGTTGTAGGCGGTGATGTAGGCCTGGTAATGATGGGGGGGGCAGGGCGGGGCAGGGCAGGGCAGGGGGGGCAGGCCAGGAGGGTGGGTAGAGGAGGTGGAGGGGGAGGAAGGGTAGGAGGAGGAGGGATGGCAGGCGTGTCAGCCACCAGCCGGCACGCGTGCCTGCACCTCAGGCCCCACGCCCCAAGCCCCACGCCAGGCGCATCAAAGGCCGCTGCCCGTCCCGCGCGCCCACCTCCCCCTCCCCCTTCACCGCCCATCGGACCTCTGGGCCCCCCTGAACCTATGCCCCCCTGGGCGCCAGCCAAAGAGCAGCAGCCACACTGCATTGCACGTTGCCGTGATGACCACACCGGCGGTTCAAACCGCGCCCATCTCAGCGTTCCACATCTGCCCTCACCCGCCTGCCCACACACCAACCCCCCAGTAACCCCCTGCATTGCTTAACTCCGCCTCCTTCAGATTGGTTTAGTTTGGGCGGGTAACCACAACCCCCCCCCCCCACACACGCCATCCCCCCCGACATGAACTTAAATGCATGGAACCCCCCACGCCACCCACCCCTCCCATCCACACATACTGAACCCTGCTTCCTTTAGCCTGGTTTAGTTTGGACTGGTAACCCTTCCCCCCCCCCCCCCACCGCCCCACCGCCACCACGCCCCACCTGCAGGCCCAGCGGGTCGGTGGGCGCCTTCCACAGGTCGTTGAGGATGACCTGGGGGATGCTGCGGAGGGAAGGGGGCGGTGGTGGGGGCGGAGGTGGTGGAAGGCGGGGGTGGGGGTGGGGGGGTGGAGGCGGGGGCGGAGGTGGAAGGCGTGGGTGGGGGCGGGGGCGGAGGTGGAGGGGAGCAGAGGGAGGAGGTAGCCAGGTCAGGAAAGGGAAGGCGGGCAGGCCGAAACAGCGCCGGAGAAGGAGCGCGGCACCCCCCCTCCGCGCACACCCTTGGGCATTGAAATGAACTGCATCCCCCTACCCCCCACACACACTTAGCTCGCTGGTCTGGTCTCTTGGCCCAACATGGGCTGGTACTTACAACCCGCCCCCCCTGGTTTAGTTTGGGCTGGTAACCACAACCCCCCCCCCCCACACACGCATAAACATGGAAGTTTGCCTCCCATGCACCAGACTGCGCCTCGCCATGCCTCGCCACACACGCCGTGCCGTTTCGTCAGCCCCGAACCAGAACACTTAAACCATATGAGCAGCACAGCACGTCTTGCACGGCCCCCTAAGACACACCGTGCACCCACACATACACACACACGTCCGCTCCCCTCCCTTTCCCCCTCTGCTTTCCCCTCCCTTTCCCCTCCCTTCCCCCCTCCCTTGCTCACATGAGCAGCACGTCCAGCAGCACCGCCTGCATGGCGTGGTAGCGCACGAAGCGCGGCAGGCTGGTGTTGTTCACGATGCCGCTGTAGATGGCCAGGAACACCAGGAACCTGTTGTGTTGTGTTGTGTTGTGTGTGTGTGGGGGGGGGGAGCGAGGTTGGTTGGTTGGTTGGTTGGTTGGTTGTGTGCACAAGTTAGGGAGGTCGGTTGGAAGGTTGGTTAGGTGATGAGCGGGTACTGATGAGCGATGAGAGTTCAGTTGTGGGCAGGGTTTGGTGGGAATGGTGATGGCAACGGTAACGGCAGGATTGGTGGTTTGGAGGGGGGTTGCATACTCCGACATGCCCTGGGGCGAGCCCAGTTGGGACTTATTATTGGGGTCCTGAAGCCAGAGGTGCGGGTCATGCTGCGCCCGCCGGCCCGCCGCTGGCACGACGTGGGCCCTGCCCATCAGCCCCCCTGCCCGTCAGCCCCCCTGCCCATCAGCCACGCCCCACCGCCACAGCGGCGTCGTGCCTCGCCACAGGCCCACCCCTCGTCATTAGCTTAAATGCATGGCACCCCCCCCCCCCGCGCCGCCCGGCCAGGCCGCAAGCCGCTCCCATTCAGGTGGCTGCCGGTGGCACACCTTACACCGGGGTACCCAGCACAGCCGCCCGCCCGCCCGCCCACACACACACCCGCACGCCAGCGAACAAACAGGCAGGCGCGCATTCAGAGACACACAGCTGTAGCTAGCTAGCTGGAGCTTCAACACTACTCACGGTGCGAAGGGGAAGGCGTGGTAGATGTACATGAGGGGAGCCACCGGGGCGAAGGCGCGCGCCACGAAGGGGTACTGCAGCATGATGAACTTGGCTGCGTGTGCGGCGTACGTGTGCGATTGAGGGAGAGGAAGAGAGCACAAGAAGGAAAAGATACTTAGAGACTGTTGGCTGCATATGTGTGTGTTGTGTATGTGTGTTTGTGTGTGAGAAAAGACATGGGGGTGCATGCGAAAAGTGGGTGTAGGGGACTGCGGGCGGAGCGAAGGACATGTGTGCGTGGGAGGCGGAGCTGCCTGGGGTTGTAAATATCAGCCGGCGAGTGCAAATAGGGATGGGCGGCACGGCGCTGCCACCGAGGCGAGCGGGACTGCCGGGCCGGGTGTGGGCGTGGGAAGGTGGGTGCCAACGCAGGCGTCGGTAAACCGGGGACCGACGGGCAACTGCTGCAACACCCAGCGACCACGTCACTTTCGACGCGCGCTCGAGGACCCCTGCCGCAAGTTCCTTCGTCGCCGCCGTGGACCCTACGGTTGCCTTATTTATACGCAACTGTCCCACGTCGTCGGGCTGCGAGGCTGGCGTTCCGCTGAGAGCGCGCGGCGTGGTAGAGTGCCAGCAGGGCGTGAGGCTGGGCGTTGTCGCGACCATCGACCTCCTGTTTGAGCCTCCCGACCTCTCCTTCCCACATCCCTTTCAGCAAAATCACAGAATATGATGACATAATTTGGAAATGACTTACCATACGGCAGGCCATCCAGCAGAGGCAGAAGGAATGGCACTGACGCCAGAATGCGGTCTCCAAAATCATCCGAGGGCCCGCCTTTCCCCTTATTGTCAAACAGAGAGCGCGTCAGCACCACCGGCCGGGCTGAGGTGCTAGGGCCATCGGCGTTCTGCTCAACCACAGTGCTGGGCGCAGCGCGACGCCCAGGCAGGCGGGGCGTCACAGATGATAGGGTAGGCAGGTGCCTTGTTTGACAGGGAACGGCGCGCGCGCTGCGCGAAGTAAGGAAATTGCAAGAGTGCAGAGACGCCATGTTGTGAAGCGGCCCAGATGGCTTGCAATACTATATATTGCAAGAAGTAAAGAGACGAACTGAAACAAAGCCTCAAGAGGTCAGAGAGGAGGGAAGAAACTTGGCTGCATGAGGGCAACCATGCAGTAATCGGTTCCATTTCTCCTGCACACGCGGCTCGTTCATCCAACCCATCATCGTGCGTATGTATATTATGTTTTCATGGAACTGACAAGAGCTGCTGGGTCCGCTTGGTGTCTGCCTTTTGGAATTATCGTGGCCCAAGTAACTTTGCTGTTATTTTTCTAGAGCTACAGTTATGCACAATGCAAATCCGGTGTCTAGGCTGCGCACAAGGCGCTCTCGCGCATTCTAGCTTTGACCGTTGAACGGCGAGCGGCTGTGGTATACAACAGCAATGTTTAAGACATTCCGCAAGACTCGAGAGGAGGAGCTACAAATAGAGGAGTAAGCAGCGAAGCTGTTTGACCCGGCACCCAGAATGCACTGCAACGCCCTCACCCGCTGTAGTCTTTCTCTGACGCAGCCAGCTTCAGTTTTTGCATGCGGAATAGATTTTGCCAAATCACAATTGGAAAACCGCGCTCATGCCGGCGCGGCCAAACTGTCCTGCGATTGTGTGGCACCCTGTACTGCTGCGTGTGTGTAGGGACCTCGAGTTCTACCAGCCGGAGACCGGGGAGACCATCGCCCGTGCCAGGTAAGCGATTGCAGTGTGCTAAAGCGCGGGGTACTCCAGTGCGGCTCCAGACATATCACGCCTCGACATACCGTTTCAACAAGGCCCCGGCATCACTGTAGTCCGCCCCTTGCTCGTCACGCAGCTTCAGCCATGCCGCCGAGGAAGCCGAGGAGCGACCTGAGGGCAGCGGCAGCGGCAGCGGCTGGATCCGGCGCGGCAGCATGGAAGTAGGCAGGTACGTTGGGGGTGTGTTGAGCACGGTTCAAGGGGTGCGTGTGCGCACGGTTCAAAGGCAGCCAGCCGCCTACGAAGACACGGGAATGCACCTAGGCGTCACACCTCGCCAGCTGCCTCGTCGGCCGGCATAAATTGTAGCTGGCTGACTGCATTTGCCTTGATGATGCAATGCTGCTCGTACTGCCAACATGCTTCGCGCGGCGGCACCCCTGCCATGCAGGCGCCTTGCCTCCAAGCTGGGGCGTGGCGACTCCATTGCGCGCGGCGGCGGCGGCGGCAGCGGCGGCAGCGGCGGCAGCGGCGGCGCAGCGCCTGGGACCGCTGGTGCAGTGGGCTCCACGGGAGCCAGCCCTGCGGATGGCGTCAGCCTGCAGCAGCTGCAGGTGCTCCGGGGCAGCAGCGGCGGCAGCGGCGGCAGCGGCACTGGCGGCGGCGGCGGCGGCGGGCCGGGGCTTGCGGCGTCGCGGCAAGGGGTAGCCGCCAGCGCTCGCTACGCGAGCCCGGGTGGCGATGGCGGCGGCGCCGGCGGCTCACCGGCAGGCGGTGAGCGTGGTAGTGGCTGGGTTGGGTGGGGGCTGTGGCGGGGGTTGTATAATTCGAACATCCCATGGGTTGGATACGGTAGTGCGATGGCCCGGACGTGTGAGGAGTAGTGCACATGCGAGGCTCACCAGGAAACCTCGATTCAATCAAACCCCACCGGACAGGACCCGGCGTGCTCCGGAGCATCGCCAGCATGTTTCGAAGCCCCGGCTCCCCGCGTGCCGCGGGGGCTGCAGGTGGCGGCGGCGGCGGCGGTAGTGGGCTTGGCGGCTCGCCTGCTCCATCCGCCACGGCCGCCAATGGCATCGCCGGCAGTCCTGGCAGTGCCGGTGGCGGGGCTAGCGGCGGGGGCGGCGGCGGGGGCGTCAGGACTGCCGGCCTGCGCACCAGCAGCACGCCCGTGGGTACGTCCCGCCTGGGCGGGGCGGCAGCCGGGCAGCAGCAGCAGCAGCAGCAGCCCCAGGCCACCACCGGGAGCGGCATGACGGTGCGGGCGGGGCCCTCCGCGGCGACCACGCCGGGCGGCTTGGAGGCGGCGGCGGCTGGAGTGGCGGGATGGGCCGCTGGCGGCGGAGGCAGAGGCGTCGACGCGGGCGGAGGGGGAGGCGGGGGCGGAGGTGGGGGAAACGCCTTTGCCCACGCCGGTGTGGCCGCCGGGGATGGGGATGGGGACGGGGACGACCTGGTGGTATACAAGGCAACGGAGCTGCTGGTGCCGGCGGAGGTGCGGCAGCGGATGATGCGGGCCGGTGGCGGCCACGGCGGTGCTGCTGCTACCGCTACCGCTACCGCTACCGCTGCGGTCGGCGGCGGGCTGGCCAGCAGTGTTTCGGTGCCCTCGGCGGAAATCTCGTCGTCGCTTCTACAGCTCGCCGTGTAAGCGCCTGATGGTCGCAGCTTCATTGGGGCTACGGCTTTTGCAGCGCCAATGCCCGGGCGGATTACAAACGCCTGGGCTTATGTATCGTATGGCCGACGTGTGGTTGTGGGTTTGTGCCGCCCCCTCCCCCTGCGCCGACATTGACCTGTCGGCAGCTGCGCTGCGCGCCCTGGGCTGTCTTACCCTCAATGTCAACTTGTTGTGTGTCGCGCGCCGCCGCCTCCGCCGCCTCCCACCATTTTGCGCAGGCCCTCCCTCAGCCCGACGGGCATCCCGGCGCTTGCGCCACAGGAGGAGCGAAGCAGCGCCGTGAGTAGTGAAGATTGCGGAGGTGGTGTGTCTCGGTGTTTGGGCCGGCCGTGGGATTCAAGCTGCAAAAGGAGGGATGCGCCTGCCGTTGTCTCCCGTCTGCCACTCACTGTTTTGTCTTGACTGGCCATGCCTCTCCTCCGCCTCTCCTCCGCCTCTCCTCCGCCTCTCCTCCGGCTCCCCTCCGGCTCCCCTCCGCAGGATGCACTGCTGGCGCAGCTGCAGCGGCAGATCGCGGAGCTCAAGCAGGCCAACGCGCAGACCGCGGCGGCGCTTGCGCAGGCGCAGGCGCAGGCGCAGACACATACACAGGCGCCGGCGCCTGCGCCTGCGCCGGGCCCGGGTGGCTTTGACTTCCCATCGACTGCGGCGGCGGCAGGAGGGTCGCGGAGCGCCCCCCGCACACATCTGGGAGGTCCGGCGGCACTGGCCTCGCCACCACGTAGCGCGGAGGCGGCGGACGCGTCCGCGGCGGTGCTGGCGGCGCCACGCAGCGGCTCCGCCTCTGGCCCCAACGGCGGCGGCGGCGGTGCCGGCAGCAGGGGGGCGTCAGGCAGCGGGCCCTCCTTCCGCATGCGCGTCTTTGGCGGCGGCGGCGGCGGCAGCGGCGGCGGCGGCGGCGGCGGTGGGGAGGGGCAAGCAACGGAGCCGGGGCCATCCCGGGCGACCGGTGCGGGCGCGGGTGCAGGGGCTGGAGGCGGCAGCGGCGGCGGCGGCGGCGGCGGTGGGGAGGGGCAAGCAACGGAGCCGGGGCCATCCCGGGCGACCGGTGCGGGCGCGGGTGCAGGGGCTGGAGGCGGCAGCGGCGGCGGCGGCGGCGGCGGTGGGGAGGGGAAAGCAACGGAGCCGGGGCCATCCCGGGCGACCGGTGCGGGCGCGGGTGCAGGGGCTGGAGGCGGCGGCGGCGGCGGCGGCGGCGGCGGCGGCGGCGGCGGCGGCGGCGGCGGCAGCACGCTGTCCAAACTGAAACGCAGTGTGGAGGTGATCCGCATTGCTATGATGTTCAAGTGAGTGGGCACAGCAGCTTTTGGTTACCAAGCCCTTGGGAGCGCCCGTGGAGCTGGAACCAGCTCTCACCATCAATACCACCACCAACACGAACACCGCTTTGCCTCCGGCCGCCTGACACGCGTCGCCCCAGCTCCTCCAACTCACTTCCTCTCTCCCTCTCATCGCCCTCGCTTGTCACACGCCACCCCGCACCCCTCGCCACCAACTCTCCACAACCACCAACGCCACCCCCCTACCCGGCGCGTATGTGACCGCAGGGGGGCCGACGCGCTGCGGCGGCGTATGTGGGACAATGACGGCTCCGCCTCTGCGGCAGGCGGCGGCGGCGGCGGCGGCGGTGACCTGCCGACCGTGACCCGCAGCATGGGGTCCATGCCGGAGCTGTCAAACATGGATCTGGTGCCGGGGCGGATCAAGGTGAGGAGCACCGTTGCAAAATCAAAGGGGAGAGGGAAAGAACCCCAGGCGACAATCCGTATGGTGGCGATTGTGGCAGCAGGTCTGCTCGTGTCCAATGCTCTAGTCAGCAGCATGCCTGGAAGGCAGGCGTCCCGCCGCACTGACGCCGCCCACCGGCCTCCGGCCCCCTCCCACACCGCGCCCACCATCCTGCAGCGCGGCCGCGTGCGGCGCTCCTCCATAGACGGGCTGCGGCAGTTCATGGCGCGCAGCTTCCTGGTCAACCAGGGTCGGCGCAGCCTGGACCGAGAGGAGGAGGCGCGGGCGGGCAGGTGGGAGCAGCAGGGGAGGGGGCGGAGGGGGGCGGGGCCGGCGAGGATGGGCGGCGCTGGGGAGGGGGCGGTTGTGTTGGGCGGCGGAAGGGGGCGGTGTGAAGGGGGCGGCGGAAGGGGGGCAGTGTTCCAGGAGCGTTCGAGGCCTGGCTGCAGGGTGAGGGCCCGCCTTCACGGCCCGCCTTCACATTGGCCAGCCCGCCAGCCAGTGACTGAGTGTGTCAGCCAGCCAGCCAGTGACTGAGTGAGCCAGCCAGCCAGCCAGCCAGTGACTGAGTGAGTCAGACAGCCAGCCAGTGAGCCACACATGCACCATTCAAACCACTGATTTCCCCCGGAGCCGCCCCGCCCACACGCTCGTCCGCCCATCCGCCCGCCACAGGCTGCTGTACGACGACGACGAAGAGGAGGACGATGTGGGTCAGGCGGCGCCCGCGCCCGAGCCGGCGCATGAGCCGGGGCTGGCGGCACCGCCGCTGCCGCGGCCCTCCCTTGACTACATCAACGAACGGGTGAGCAGAGCACAGGAAAAACAGGGCCAGCTGTGGAGGCGTCCTTTGTGGTCAGGCTGGCGTGTGTTATTGCGCATAAGCGGGTTGCAGTGCGCCCGTGAAAAGCACGCGTATAAGCACGTGAGAGGGGCGCGTATAAAGCTTCCGCAACTTGACCCGCCGCTCCACCAGGCGTCGGGGCTGCCGCTGCCGTGGAGCGCGCAGAGTAGTCGCGCCTCGTCGCTTGACAGCGGCGGCGGCGGCGGTGGCGGACTCGGCGGAGACAGCGGCGGAGGGGAGCTGGCGCACAACCACTACCAACACCAACAACAGCTGCTTTCAGGGTCGGGGTCTGCTACAGGAGCGGCAGGAGCGGCTGTGGTGGGCCCGGGCCTGTCGGCATCGGCACCGGCATCGGCATGGGGGGAGGGCGGCCCGACTCAGGACGGCAAGGTGAGCGGCGTGTGTACGGGTGCATGGGTGTGCGTGTTGTGTGTCGTGCGTGTGTTGTGCATCGTGTGAGGTCATTGGGGGAGGGGAGGCCGGGGGCCCAGAGGGCAGATGGCGGCTGGGTGGCCTGGGCGCGTGACTTGGGCATGCGAGGGCGAGGTCACGCGGGTCTAGGGCTGTGCGGCCTGGGGCGGCCCACGGCTCTGGCGCCGTCGGTGTGCATGCTGTGTCAGAGCGCGAGACACGAAGGCCATGTGTGTTTGTTTCGCCACTTCAGCGTTCAGTCGTTCACCCACTTGCTGTGCGGCACACAGGCGCCCCCCAATCATCCGCCACAGCAGCCACAGCACCACCACCCGCTGCACCGAGAGCCGCAGCCCTCGCGCTTCGCGCCGCCGCGCGGGGCAAGCCCCCAGCTCGTCCACCCCCACACCAGCCCCGCCGCGTCATCCAGCCCCCAGCTGATGCCGCTGCCACCCATGCATACCACCACCACCACCACCACCGCCGCCGCCTCCGGAGCAGCAGCCGCAGCCCCCGGCGGGTCCCCCGCTTCTGCGCCTCCGCCGACTTCGCCGCAGCCGCAGCTTTTGCTTGGCGGCGGCATGGCAGCTGCGGCTGCGGCGGCTGGGTCGGCTTGGCGGCGCTCGGTGGAGGGCGACACCCTCAATCCGCTGACCAGCAATGCCGACGTTGCGGAGCTGCTGCAGGTCATCAGCCGCAACAACAGCCTGGCGGCCCCCGGGGGCCCCAGTGGCACCGGCAGCGGCATGGGCGGCGCCGCGCGCGACAGCCATGGCGGCGGCGGCGGCGGCGGCGGCGGAAGCCACATCGTCATGCGGTGAGGGCTTGCATCTGGTTCAGTGGCTAACCCGCGTGCTAGTTTTGGAAAGCCTGAAACTAGGCACGCTGGATATAGCCGCACGCTATAGCCGTGTCGATGCACTTGCAGCCGATGAACCTGCAAACACCCTGCTGTTGCGCCTCTGCACGCAGGACGCGCGACGGCGGCGGCGGCAGTGGCATCCCCCTGGATGTGGACCTGCAGGTGGGTCGGCGGGTGGGTGGTGGTGCTTGCGTGTGTGGGCATTTGAGGCTGCGGGGCGTGGGCTGTGTATTGGGGCCGGGGCTTGGGCTTGGGCTTGGGCTGGGGCTGGGGCTGGGGCTTGGGCTTGGGCTTGGGCTTGGGCTTGGGCTTGGGCTGGGGCTTGCCGGGTGTTGCCCTGGGCTTGGTTTTGCTTGGAAACCCAAGCCACGTACCAAGCCGTTACACCAAACATTCGGTAACTGCATTGCCACGTAATAATCCAATGGCCACGCCGACGCACACAGGCCCCGACCGAGCTGTGCCCCGTAGAGCCCCCGCCGCCGGGCTCGGCACAGGGCAGCGGCGTTGTTCCCTACGAGCCGCCACAGCCACAACACCACAGCGCGGCTGCGTCGCCGCCGCCGTCAGCAGCAGTGGCAGTAGCAGCAGTAGCAGCAGCAGCAGCAGCCGCCACTCCGGCGGCGCCGCCGACCACGCCCGCCGCCGCCAGCCCGGCAGTGGCGGCGGCGGCGGCTGCCGGCGCGTCGCCTGGCATCAGTCGCACGGTTCAGGTGGGCAGGAGGGGGGCAGTGGGGCACTGGAGCTAGGGCTGTTGGAGGCAGTCGTGAGCTGTGTGAAGGCCCGCTTTCGGTTATGGTTCTGGTCTTCTGGATATGGATTTGAAGCGGCAACGCACGGCGGCCATGGCACGGGACCCCGCAGTCTGCACGTGTTCTTGCTGCTGCTGCAAGGGCTGTTCGCCATCCAGCGCGTGTGCGACCCTGGACCCGACGTCGGCCACAACGACCGTACGGCGCACATACCGCTACCCTCACATCACCACCACCACAACGACTACCAAAACCTATAATTATGCCGCATGCTCTTTTTACGCTGCTGCAATCCAGATGCTGCTGTCCAAGCTGAACGCGCTGCCGCCCGGCCTCCGAGCCGAGATCATCACCCAGCTCGCCTCGCAGCCGGAAATGAGCCGCCTGCTGACGCATACTACAGCCAGTGCTACAGCCGGCACCGGCACCGGTGCCAGTGCTACAGCCTCGTCGTCGCACGCGCAGTCGTCACTGCGGCCGCTGTTGGGCGCCTTTGGCGCCGCGAGCTCGGCGCCCGCCTCCGCCGCCGCGTCACCGTTGGCGTTTGGAACGGCAATCGCGAATCGCAGTCCTCTGGCGCCAAGCCTTGGATCGAGTCCAGCAGCGTACGGCGGCGGCGGCGGCGGCGGCGCGGGCTACGCCAACGGCCCAGTGGTTGGCCCGCGGCCAACCGCCGTCGCAACCGTAACCGCCGTTTCAGGGCCCATGCTGCCAACCGTGCCCGAGCTGTCAACCACCTCCCAGGAGCTGCTGGCGGCGGCGGCGCCCGCCAATCGCCCCGACCACCCACTGCAGCGCGCGACCACCATGTTCAACCCCGGCAGCAACAACAGCAGCAGGAACGGCGGCGGCGGCGGCGGCCCTGGCACCGCGCGAACCGGCTCCTCCCTTGCCTCCTTTCCCATTGCCCTGCAGCGCTCTCCAACCGGCGACTTCCGCACCTCGCCCTACAACCCCTCCTCACTGCGAGCGGCGCTCGCAGCCTTCGACACCGTGCCTTCCGCCGCCATCGTGGCGGCGCTGAGCACAGCCGCGGCAAGCGGCGGCGTGCCAACCAACGCCTCCGTTGCTACCTTTACAACCGCCGGCGGCCCCGCGAGCCCCACCACCCCCAGCGGCGCCGGCATCAACCTCGCAGCCTTCGGCCTGGGTGGCGGCGGCGGCGGCAGCAGCGGCAGCTTTGGCTTCGGCGGCTCGCCGATGCCGCTACAGCCGTCGCCGTCCATGCCGCACGCCAGCAACGCGCTGCTACAGCCGGCGCCGGCGCCGCTGCTGCAGCGTGCGGCCACGTCCGCGTCGCCCGGCCGCCTTTCGGATGCTGGCGGCGGCAGCGGCGGCGGCGGCGGTGGCTTGGACGCTGCCTCCCGGGCGCTGGGCCGCCGCCGGTCCAGCCGCAAGCACCTGCAGCCCTCGGAGGCCTTCCTCTCCGGCCTCAGCGCCCCCTCCGGCGGCGGCGGCGGCGGCGGCGGCGGCGGCGTGGTGCCGCAGCGGGTCAGCCACAGCGGCGCCCCGCTGTCGCCGCAGCCGCAGCGAACCAGCTTTCCCGGCCTGCCAAGCGCCGCCTTTTACAGCGTTGGCGGCATTGGCAGCGGCGCACGGAGCGGGGCGGAGGCGGTGGGAGCGCTGGTCGCGGGTGCGGCGGTGGTGGAGGTCAGCAACGGCGCCGCAGCCGCCGCCGCCGCACCCGCAGCCGCTTCTGCCGGTACGGCTCTATCCAGCGGCCAGAACGCCCTGTCACTGCTGGCGTCGTCGCCGTCGTTTGGGCACAGCCCCTCCTTTGGCGTTGCGTCGCTGGCGTCGCCGGATCCGGCGGCGGCTGCGGCAGCGGCGGCGGGTGGTCGTGGCCTTCGCTACCGGCCGTCCCGGAAGAACATGTACGAGCCGAGTGGGGAGGAGGTGTCGCTGGTGCGCAGCACCAGCAGTGGCCTGGCGGCGGACGGTGCTGCAGCTACTGCTGCGGCTGCTACAGCCGCGCCAGCGGGCGGGCCGGCTGCTACTGCCGCGGCCGGCGGGGTTGCTACAGCCGGCGCGCAGCCGATGCTGTGGCCCATCCGGGAGGGCCGTGCCGAGGGCGACGGTAGCGCCGTCACTTCGCCGCGCACCCCCGTGGGAGCTGCCACTGCTGCTGCTACTGCCACTGCTGCTGCTACTGCCACTGCTGCTACAGCCACTGCTGCTGCTGCTGCTGCTACTGCTGGCGGTGCGGCGGCTTCCAGGATGGGTACCGCGTCCCCGCCGGGCCCTGGCGCCGCCACGAGCGGCGATGCGCTGCTGGAACAGCTGGCGGCGGCAACTGTGCAGAGCGGCGGCAGCGGCGGCGGCGGCGGCGGAGGCGGCGGTGGCGGCGGTGGCGGTAGCTCCGTTCATCGTGGGGCGGCGCCCATGGTGGCAGTGACTGCAGCAGCACCGGTGGGTGCTGGAGCTGGAGCTGCAGCTGCAGCTGGCGGAGGAGGAGGCGCTGTGACCGCGGAGGCGCTGGCGGAGGCGCGGCGGCAGCTGGAGCAGCTGAAGTTGCTGCAGCAGCGCCGGAGCCAGCGGAAGCTGCTGGAGCAGCAGCAGGATGCGGTGGCAGCGGAGGTTGTTGCATCCGCTGCGGCGTCGGCGTCGGCGGCGGAGGCGGTGGGTGCTACAGCCGTGACGGCATCCGGTTCAGAGATCTCTGCCTTTGCGGCGCCGGGGGGCTCTGCAGCCGCCGCCACCGCGGCGGCGGCGGCGGCCGCCGCCATCCCTGGCGCTTCCCCTCTCCATGGCTCCAGCGGTGCCGGTGGCGGCGGCGGCGGAGGCTTGACAGTGAGCACTCTAAGCGAGGGCGCGGCGGCTGGCGGCGGCAGCGTGGGCTGGGACAAGTACGGCCTTCCGCCGGGGTCGCCGGCGCGTGCCCGGGCGGCAGCGGCGGCGGCGGCGCAGCAGGTGGCGCCTTCCTCGCCGTCGGCACGGCTGGTGGCTGCGGCGCTGCGGCCTTTCAGGTGCGTTGTGGAGCCGACGGCTGGGCTGGACAGCAAAGCACATGGAAGGCTGCAGGCTGGGTGGGGCGCCGCATTCGCAGGCCTTTCGTCAGACCTTGGCCGCCTGGCTGGAAAGTTGCCGCCGTGACGAGAAGCCTAGGGAAGGATTCTGCTCTGCACATTCACGGGGTGGGAGTGCACACTTGGGAGCATCACACCTGGCTCGCTCGCCGCTACGTAGGTCTGCATTGTCGTGCAATGATGCAAACCGCTGCCCCCTGCCTCCTGCCCTACCCGCAGGTCTCGCTCTCGCACCGCCTCCCCTGCGGCCTCGCCGCGCCCCTACCTCAGCACACACCCTGCCGCCGCCGCTGCCGCCGCCGCCGCCGCTGCTGCCGGCGGCACCAGCGCCGGCGCCGCCGACGGCGCGGCCAGCCCGCTGTCCGCCAGCGGTGCCAGCGCCTCCGTGCAGTGGGACAAGTACGGCCTGCCGCCAGGAGGGCGCGGCTCCGGGTCGGTGCCGGCGTCGCCGCGCACGGGCAGCTATGCGGCGGCGGGGCCCTCGCCGCTGCGCGGCGCGGGCGGCAGCGTGGGCGGCGGCGCGGGCGGCGGCTCGGCCACTGGCGGTAGCGCCAGCCCGCTTGCACTTGCAGCCAGCGGGCCTTCGGTTCAGTGGGACAAGTATGGGCTGCCGCCGGGGAGGGGCTCCGGGTCGGTGCCGGCGTCGCCGCGCGGGTTGGCGCCGCCAGGCGCCTCGCCTCTGCGGGGAGCAGGCGCTGGCGGCAGCGTGGGAGGCGGCGGCGAGGGCGCCAGTCCGCTCACGCCCAGCGGCCCCTCGGTGCAGTGGGACAAGTACGGGCTGCCGGCAGGGCGGTCGCCCGGATCAGTGCCGGCCTCACCTCGTGGCCGTGGTGGCGGCGTGTCGTGGACGCAGGTCGCAGCGGCGGCGGGCGGCCGGGGCCGCGGCGGCGCCCGCCGCGCCTCAACAGGCAACGCCGCCGCCGTGGGTACGGGCGACTTGGCGGCGCCGCCCTCGCCCTCCCAGCTCTGCGGGCCATCCGTGGAGTGGGACAAGTACGGCCTTCCCTCGCCGCGAGCGACCACCGCCGGTCCGCCGCTGACCGCGTCGCCGCCCGCTGCCATGCGCCCTGACTACTATGCTGCCGCAGCGTCGCCTGCAATGGCGCCTACTGCTGCTGCTGCTGCTACTGCTGCTACTGCTGCTACTGCTGCTACTGCTGCTACTGCTGCTACTGCTGCTACTGCTGCTACTGCTGCTACTGCTGCTACTGCCACTGATGACGGAGGCGCCGCAGGGCCCGCTGCCGTGGCTTACTCTGCAGGCGGCAGCTCCAGCACCACCACCACCACCAGCAACAGAAATGATACGCCTGTGACCGCCGCAACAGCAACAGCAGTGGGCGCCGGCAGCCGCACAGCCGGGTCGCCCGCACCAGCCGGCGCCGTGTCGCGAGCCCTGCCCAGCGGCATTCCTGATCCCGGAACCAGCAGTATCAGCAGTATCAGCAGCAGCAACGGTGGCGGCGGCGGCGGTGGCGGTGGCGGCGGCGGCGGCGGTGGCGGCGGCGGCAGTATCAGCAGCAGCAACGGTGGCGGCGGCGGCGGCGGCGGCGGCGGCGGCCTGCCCGCCGGCCCGACCCGGTCGCCTAGCTCGCGCATACCCGCACCTCCCACTGCTGCCACGGCGACCACTCATGCCGCTACGGCTGCTACTGCTGCTGGTGGTGGTGGTGCTGGTGCGACTGCCACCACCTCTTCTGCAACAGCTAATGCTGCTTCCCGCCTGCAGCCATCAGCGCGCGCCCACGCCCCGGCAGCACCGGTGGCACCGGCAGCGGCGGTGGCGGCGGGGCCGGCAGCGCCCGGAGCGGCGGCGGGCCCCACGGCGGCGGCACTGGCAGTAGCGCGGCAGCAGCTGGAGGAGCTGAAGCGGCTGAAGGAGGAGCGACGGCGCCGGCAGCAGCTGCTGCTGCAGCAGCAGCAGCAGCAGCAGCAGCAGCGCGGCGACCGTGACGAAGACCAGGACGTCACAAACCTGTCCTTCTCTCTCGGTGCCGCCGCCGCTGCTGCGCCCGCAGCCGCAGCCGCTGCCGCCGCGGCCGCTGCAGCACCGCCGCGGCTGCCGCCTTCCGCAGCGCCTACTGGCGGTGCTGCTGTGGCCGCTTCGCCAGCTGCTGCAGGCAACGTTGCAGCAGCGCCAGCGCAAGCTATCAGCGCCACCAATGCCGCAGGCCCCGGCGTCGCTGCGGCTGCGGCTGCTGCTGCTCCCTTTGCCGCTGGAAGCCCGGCAGCGGCCTTGCACATCACGCCACCAGCACCACTTGACAAAAGCAGTGTCGATTTTCGGCTCTCGGGCGCGGACTCCACCTCCGCGGGCGCATCCTCGCCGCAGCTGCTGCTCCACTCCGGCCTCATGGCTACGGCGCGACCACCGCCGCTTGTGCTACGCTCTGACACACAGGCCGCGCCCACACCCGGCTCAGCAACGTCGGCGGCGGCGCTGAGGGCGGCGGAGGCAGCTGCAGCCGGTGCCAGTGACACATCTGCGTCGACGTCCACGGACCTGCCGACCCTGTCGGCGGCGGCGGCGGCGGCGGCAGCGACGGCGGCGGCGGCGGCGGCGGCGGCACCGTTGTCGTCATCGTCCGACATCGTGACCACCCACAGCGGCGGCGTACAATGGGAGAAGTACGGTCTGCCGCCGGGCTCTCCGACGGCGCAGCAGCGCACGGCAGCGGCGGCGGCGGCGGCCGCAGCCGCGCCGTCGTCGCCGCGGCGGCTGCTGGCGGCGATGCTTCGGCCGCTGCGCGACTCGTTCTCGCGCTCCCGCTCCCGCAACGCCTCGCCGGCGGGCTCGCCGCGCGCCACCACCGATGCAGGAGCCTTCCCTTCGCGGCCGCCGCCGCCGCTGCTGGCGGCGGCCGCGGCGGCGGCGCCCACTGCGGGCGTGACGGGCTCGGGCGGCAGCGCGCTGATGGTGGTGTCCAGCGCTGGCTCCATCGCGGGCGCGCCGCGCAGCGTCGGCGACCGCTCCGTCAGCGGGGGCGGCGGCGCCGCAACTACCGCTGCAGCGGTGCCGCTGGGGCGGGCGGCGGCGTCGGGGGCGTCGGGGGCTTCGAGCAGTGGCGGCGCGTTCGCCAGTGCCGCGGTGGAGGCCACTGCCGCCGACGGCGACGGCGACGGCGACGGCGACGGCGACGGCGACGGCGACGGCGACGGCGACGGCAGCAGCACCCAGCTGCAGCCGGGCCGCAGCGCTGGCAGCGTGCAGTGGGAGCGCTGGGGGCTGCCTCCCGGCGGACCCAGCGGCGGCGGCGGCGGCGGCGGCGGCGGCGGCGGCAGCGCCCCGGGCTCCCCGAGGTCCCCACGGCCCCGCGCCGCGCCGGACTCGCAGCCCGCCGCGTCAGCCCGCGGCGCCGCCGCGTCTGGATCCTTTGTGGGCCGCATCGGCAGCCTGCTGTCGCCATCCCGCCTGCGCCGCGGCTCCACCACGGGAGGCGGGGTCGCCGCCGCCGCCGGAGGCAGCAGCGCGGGGCTGCAGCTGCAGCTGCGGGCGGCGCCGGACTCGCCGCTGGCATCGCCGCGCGCCTCCTCCTCGGCGGTGCGATGGGAGAAGTATGGTCTGCCCGCTTCGCCGCGTGCGTCTGGTCCGTCTGGTTCATCGGGTCCGTCCCGTGCGGTTACCACGACTCCCGGCGGAGGCGGCAGTGCTGCTGGAGGCGCCATCGCGCCGCCGCCGGCGGCACCGGCGCCGGCGGCCTCTAGTGTGACAACGGCGGACGGCGTGGTTGCGACGCGGCTGCGCCTGGGCGGCGGCGGTCGCGGTGGAAGCGCCGCTCTGCCGCCGGGAATGCCGATGGCGGCGGCGACGGGCGCGGAGCCGGCGGCTGCGGCGGCAGCGGCAGCGGCGGCTGGCCATCATCTTCTTGAGGGCGAGGGCCTGGAGGATGAGCAGCAGCAGCGGCAGCAGCAGCGGCAGCAGCAGCAGCAGGAGGAGGAGGATAACGAGGTGGCGGCGCAGCTTCGGCAGCTGGCGGCGCTGCAGGCGCAGCTGGAGCAGCTGCAGGCGCTAGAGGCGGCGGAGGAGGAGGAGCGGCAGCGGCTGCGGCGGCTGCGGGAGGAGCAAGCGAGGGCGCCGCAAGCGCAGCAGCCGCAGCAGCAGCTGCCGCAGCAGCTGCCGCAGCCGCAGCAGCTGCAGCCGCAGCTACAGCTGGGGAGGCAGCAGCATGTGCTGCAGGGCCAAGACCAGGACCAGGAGGCGGCGGCTGACACCATGCAGCAGCACCTGCTCATGTCACTGGAGGAGCAGCAGCGGCTGCTTGCGGCGCGGCAGGCGCAGGCGCACGCGCGCCACCACCATCACCACCAAAACAACCACCACGACCACCACAACCAGCAGCCGCAGCCGCAGCTGCCGCACGGCACGCCGCGCTCTCCCCTGCCCCCGGGCAGTCACCCCCAGCCCCACCACCACCCCCAGCACCAGCACCATCAAGCAGCAGACGCCGCGCACGGCACGCCCCGGGGGCGGCCCCGCCCCACACGCGAGCTGCTGCCCGCCACCGACCAGGAGGTGGAGCCGGCCGCCCGAGCCTGGGGCGAGGCCGAGGTGCTGAACGTGCCCATGCCAGACCTGACCTCCTGGCGCCCGCTGCCGGTGGCACTCACCCCAGGCTCCTCGGCCGGCGGCGCCGCCGCCGCAATGACGGCTAACGGCTACGGGTACGGCGGCAGCGGCAGCGGCAGCCCGTACGCTGCCAGCAGCGGTCACAACAGCGCGTTCGGCTACGGCTCGCCGGCGGCAGGCCCGCCGCCGCAGCAGCAGCAGCAGCACAGATCCGACCACAACCAGCATACGCAGATGCAGACGGGACTGGTGTCGCCAGGCCTGATGCGGGCGGCGGGCATGCTTGCGCCGCCCGGATACCGAGTGGTAGACAACCGGCTATATGCGGACAGCACCGCCCGGCCCTCAGAGGGAGGGCTGGCGGCGGCGGCGGCGGCGGCCGGTTATGCCAGTGCCACGAGCACGGGCGCACACGAGCTGGCGTCACCGACGGCGCAGCAGCACTTGGCGCAGCAGCATGTGGTGCAGCAGCAGCGGCAGCAGCTGCAGCAGTTCCTGGGTCATGGCAGCGGTGTCAGGGGCGGCGGCGCACCCAGCAGCGGCGGCGGCGTGTCGGCTCTGTCTCGGCAGGTGACGGGCGGCAGCGTGGTGAGCCGGGCGAACATGCTGTCGCACCCGCTGCAGCTGGAGAGCGACTGGGAGCCCATTTGAGGGGCGCACGCCCTGGTGAGGCGCGGGGCGGGCCAGTACGCATGACTGTACGGTGTGTACCGGGTGTGTGTGGACTGAGTGAGTGGAGGCGACGCTGTAAGAGGGGGTTAAGAAGGGTGGGAGGGGGGATAAGATGGGTGAGACGGGGGATATGATCAATAGGAGAGGGCGGGGGGAGGGCACATGGGGGGAGGGTCATATCAATAATTCGGCGCATGCGCGGGCCTGCCTGGTTCGTGTGGACACTGTGCACGGCACCGAGACATCATACTAGCACACGAGTGAATGGACGACTGCAGCGATTGATCGGAAACGAGCGCGGCGCGGACGTCGCGGTCGGCGACCTCTGGGGCACAGCGTGTAGACCGGAAGGGCAAAGCTCCATGCACGTTTCCTCTTGTGATAATGCGAAGTGCGCAGGTCCTGTGTGAAGGGCGGCTTATTGGGACTGGGCCGACTGGCATTTGCATTTGGAGTACGCAGTGAGCGTGGCGTTATTGGACGTCCACGCCGGCGACTCGCCTAACAGTGTGATACTTACCCGGTACACATGCATCAAGAGCCTATTGCCGTATTGTATTTAACATTCTTCTGTGCATGACAACTGAGCCCAAATGTCAGACTGCGAGTTGAACACGACACAATGGATGGTTGCATCACTTGCGTGGCGTGGCGTGTCTTGGCGTGTCGGTTGCGTGCGGGTGTGGGTCCCGCCATGGTTGCCTTCCTCAAGTCCTCAACTACATCCTGCGGCTCGGCTCTCTTCTAGCCAAGTGCATAGCCGTGATTTTAATAACGCTTGACTGAAATTGGGCTGTGACGGAACGGGACCCATGGAACTGTACAACTGTGGTTGCATTTGGGGTGGGGCATTGGGACGACATGCCTGTGCGCCGTGAACCCCCCCCCCCCCTTGCCTTCGCGCAGTGCCCAAGGGACCCTGCGCGTTGCTTGGAGTGGGACTTTGTGGCCCAGCAAGCTGATGGAAAAGAAATCAAAGGATTGCAGCGGTGTGCTATTTAGTGGTCAGGCCTGCATGCGTGATGAGTGGACGGGAGGCCCTGAGGCTCGGGAAGGGTGGCGGGTGGTGCGCAAGGTCGCGAGCACGGCATACAGTGCCGTCGGCCGGGTCAAGCCCATGCGCTGTGACGCTGTTGCTGCTTTACAGCTTTATGATACAGAATACGTCCGCAGACGGCGCACCCGGGTGAAGGCAATGCGAAGGGCGCTATGGAAGGCACAAGCGAGCTCGACGACTGTGCTAACGACCGCCCACTGCCCCGGTGCAACCGTCCGTTTCATATTGAGTCCGACTTAAAGTGGCAAAGAGAATGGGCCATAGCAACAGCAGTCCTGCAGTTCCGCGTTGACAGAAACTGGGATGTGTACTGAAAGAGACCGACACCGATGCCAGGAGACCGACCGGTCAGGACTCGACCTCCTCAGGCGAGATTTCGCCCGTTGATGCTTCTCAAGCGCGTAGCTAGATAGTTGTATATAGCTCCTTGCATGAGTATGAATGCATTCAGCACAGGCGATTATGGCTGCGAATTGGCGCTGTCTAATCGGTCATGCCCCTTCAACCGGCTTATTCAGTCCCTGCAGAGGGCCATGCTAACTACAGTTAAGCGCATCATGGCAAGCAATAGCTATACTAATATCTCACATACTGTAATTAAATAGCAAGCAAGCAGTAAGTAGTCGACAATGAGCGCGGAGAAAACAGTTCTCTCCACGCTGCACCAGCAAACGCTTCAGCAGGTCCAGCTATCAAGAGACATGCAGGCGCACATTCATGGCCTGCTGGACACGGTGAGCGAGTAGTGTGGAGCGCAGTGTGGGGCCGCCGGGGATGTGCATGCGACAAACGGGGGTACTTTGCCGGCGCTGTTTCTTACACTGCCGGTGCTCTCGTACGCATGCAGTCAAGGATACTCGCCTACGACATAATGGGCGCGCTCGAGCTGCTGCGTGCACGGGCGCGCGTAAGCGGGCCGGCAACCGGTTCGGCGGTTTGGTGCAGGGCCGCTACGGAATCCCTCGCACACAAGCAGCCGCTGACGCAAACGGATCCTCACCAATATCACACATCCATCGCGTCTATCGCGGCTCCGACCTCGCAGCCGGTGCGGGCGACAAGTCAGCCCCGCAGCGATGCCACACGCATCAACTCGGCACGTCGGCGGCAATCAACAGCGTCGCGCGGCGGGAACCTCTGTGTCGGCATCCCTCTGTGCTCTGGCGTAACCGGGCCTTCGCCGCCTGCGGCGCCTTACCGGCCGACCAATCCCGAGGGCAACTATGTGCTGTCGGATTCCGATGTGTCGGGCCCCTGTGGCGGCTCGCCAGAGGCGCCTGCGGCTGCGTCGCCAGCCATCATTGCCATCCCCTTCCGCCGCCCCTCGCTGCCACCGTTCTCGGTCGCTGCGGCCCCAGCGGCTGCGGCTGCGGCGGCGGCGGCAGGCCGTTCCGCTGGATCCTTCTCTGTCAACAAGGACGGCGGTGGCGCCGGCGGCGTTGGTGCCAGCAGCAGCGGCGGCGGTAGCGTGCCCTGCATCCTCCGCTCGAGCGGCAGTGGTGTTAGCCTGGGGTGCCGCAGCAGCCCCAGCATGAGCTTGTGCAGCTGGCCCAGCAGCAGCAGCAGTGGCCGTAGCAGCCCCGCAGCCCCAGCTTCGCCTGCAAGCAGTACGCCCAGCTGCGCGGCAGGGCCTCGCCGTCCTGCTACTGCTACTGCCGCAGCCGCCGCCTCCACGTCCGCTGCGGCTGCCACTACAGCTGCCACAATGGCGGGCGGCTGCCGGAAGCGCAGCAGGGCACCTGTCGCCGCACAGCTCCAGGGCCTGGTGGCAGCAGAGCCGCAGCCGCCCGTGCCGAAGCGCAGCCGCTGCCACGGTGCAGGGAGCAGCGCCGGCAGCAGCCGTGCCGCGCTTTTGCCGCCGCCGGTGGTGCCAGCGGCGGCTGCGGCGGCGGCGCCAGCAGCTGCGGCTTGCGCACTTACGAGCACCTCGCAGCTCGACCCCTGGATGTTCACGCCCTCCTATTTCTCCAATCCGGCCGTACTCGCAAGCCTGGCGGCGGCGGCACCGCCGCAGGCGGTACCGCCCGTGCCGCCCATGACGACCCTAACGACCACCGCCGCCGCCCCTCCACTCCCCAGTGCCTCGGGCGTCTCGGCTGTGCAGCAGCCCTGCTCATCATTAGCCACGTCCGCAACAGCAGGGCCTGCACCGCCGCCGCCGCACATACAGCAAATGCACGGCGGCGGTTGGGAGCCGGCGGCGGTTCCAGAGCCCGTGCTGGATCCAATCTGCAAGGCGGGGCGGCTGCTGGAGCTGGATTGCGGCGACGTGCTGGATTTTGAGCCCGACAGCTGGGACGCGATGTTTCAGGATCTGGAACTGATGTCATAAGTGGCTGAGCATATCTGCAATGATGTTACATACGTTGGCGGTGCTTTTATTACTGGTACGCGTGTGCTGACTGTGGTCACGTAACGCAAAGGCTCCGTCGCTACTGGCTAGGGGGCTTGGCACTGGCACCGCCGCATTGCATTCTCATTGGGGTTTGCATGCGTTGGCTTGGGTGCCGCTTGTTGTTTGGAAGTTTGTTGGCATGTACTTTAAAATTTGTTTACACAGTTTTCTGCTTGCTTGGGGTTTGGGGGCGGGGGCCGGGAGCTTTTCAGCGGCCCGCATGACCTTGTTACGGACATGAGGAACAACTGATAACGTTCACATTTTAGCGCATGTCCGTAACGTGTATGCGGGGGGTGGGACGGGTTTGGGTTGGTGGAACGTGCATTTTGTCGTGCGTATGACATGATGGTACCAGTCCGTGAAGGTGCCAGGGCTGCTTCTGTAGCCTTGATTGCTAACGTGGAGCTAGAACAAAGTGTTTATGTGCGAGCAGTGTCAACTTGTGCATGTAATTATCCATATTTTTCATAGACGCTCCAGAAGGAAGTTGGGGGGGTTGAGTTACGGACATGCGCTAAATTGAGTGCGCAGCATTGTTAGATGGGTGCCGATGTGCGTTTGCCCAGGACGAACCCGCACGCGCAGGAGAGGATCGCGCATGACTGTGGGGGAAGGGGGGGAAGAGGGAGCTGGTTAATCCAGAAGCATTTACAATACGTGTGTTAGAGATCACAAGGGAGAGTACTATGAAAGGCTTGTGTCTTGTGCGTGCGAAGGGACAGGAACGCCAAGCAGGGAACGCGACGCAACGCATACGCTTGTTACCTGTAATTACCTTGCATACCTGAAACGCCGCCGGCTTACCATCCGGAAATCGCGCAAGCCCCTCTACCGAACCTCGAGGGGGATTAGTGTCCATACGCTTTCAAGGGTGCAACCCTATGCATGTGCTCTCACGGTACCGTGAGACCCAGGGCACGCCTCAAGCCGATTTCCTCGCTGCTAGCTCCTGGCCGCTAAGTCCAAGCTGTGTGTGTGTGTGTGTGTGTGTGTGTGTATGTGTGTGTGTGTGTGTGTGTGTGTGTGTGTGTGTGTGTGTGTGTGTGTGTGTAACAACGGGTTTACAGGCGGCCTGACGAGTCTCGTGAGCGAGTACTCGGGACAGCCAGCGACAGCGAGGCATTTAGGCCACACGCTGCCGCTATCACGCGTCTCCCCTGCCCAGAGCGCAGCCAAGCTCTGGAGTCCACCGGGGGGACGCTCCAACCAACCTGGACCACGCCAGTAGCCTCAGAAGGGTTACTGCTGGTACTACAACGCAGGGCCCAGCGGGCTCACAAAGCTCTAGGCTGGAGGGCCAGCACCGCAGCAACACGAAGGGTTGGGAGGGTCAAGGGGAGTGTGCGCCAGGGTTTCGGGTCAACGGAGCTGAGGGTGGGTTGGGTGCCGGAGCACCCCGGGCGTTTCTCGGCCAAGACCGGCCTGGTAGTCTGACGCGTTTGTGGCTGCCCTTTGGCATAGTCTGCCCTGGCGTCGAGTGCTGGTTAGGTTGTTGTCGAGGCTGTGAAAGGCTGCGGGGTCGCTGGACTCAGCCCCGTAGCCACCTGTCGCTGTGCTGTTTCGTGCGGTGTGTCAGCTGTGTGGGCGGGACCTCATCTGGGTCGGCGTCCGCCCCCGCTGCTGCCGCCGCCGCTGCCTCGGTGGGTGCTGCCGCCGCTGCCGCCGCTTGGTCTCCCTGGGCCGCTGCAGCGCGCGTCATCCCGCGCAGCCGCACCCGGCCGTGTTCTATGGCGGCAAGCGCCGCCATCGCCACCACATCCCACACGCACTGCTGGATGCCCGAGGGCGCCTGCACTAGCCACAGCTGGGCTTGGCTGACGGGCTGGGGCCCCGGGGTGTGTGCGTTGATCTGCGCCACCACCGCCTTTGCCACTGCGCAGCCCCAGAAGTGGTGCTGCCGCGGCGCAGACGGGGTGGCGGCGGCTGGCCCCGTTGTGGCGCTGCCATGGCCGTACTGTCCACAGCCGCACGGCTCACGTCGAGCCGTGGGCATGTGAGTGTTGCCCGGCAGCGGCACGGCGTCGATGGCCAGCCGCCACAAAGTCTCGAAATGGCGCCGCTCCCACCGGACGTGCTGCCACAGGCGCGCAAGGGTGCCCCGAAGAGCGCCGAGCGCCGCTGCCGCAGCTTCAGGCAGGTCCTCACGCCGTGCCTCCGAGCGGGGCGGAAGGCCAAGGGCCGCCCGCTCATAGTCCTCGTGGAGTCCGGCACGGCGTGCCGCTATGCTGTCCAGCTGCAGGGCTGTGGCCATGCGGACGGTCAGCTTCTCCAGGGGAATTTTGACGGACTCGGTGCCGGGCAACACCCATCCCATGCGCGGCATGATGATGGTGTTGATGACGGAGGAGGTGGAGGGGGCGGGGGGCGGGGCGGGGCCGGGGCCCGCAAGCTGTGCGGCGTGGGCCCGTGCGGCGTTTATCCACGCTGGTGGGATGTCATCAACCAGGCCCTGGAGGGTGGCGAGCGTGGGGCCGCGGCGACGCTGGCGTGCGTCTGTTGGGCCCAGGTGGGCTCTCAGCCACCCTGCCCAGTCGACGATTGCGGCCGTGTCGAGCGGGCGCGCGTCGTATGCTCGTACCAGGTCGCCAATGGTGAGCAGCCGCGCACAGGCACGTATTGCCCTGTGGCGGTAGTCAAGGCCGCGGCCCTGCGTGTACTGCGCGGCGCTGGCAAGGGTAGCTTCTGGCGCCGGCTCCTCCTCGGCCTCCAGGTCCGGGTCTGCCTCGCCGCCCTCAGCCGGGGGCGGAGGGCAAAGGAGCGGGTTGCCCCACAGGGGTGCCGTGAGGCACCAGGCCCCTGGCTCTGGTGCGGGTTCCAGCGCCTGCACCGGCGGCAGCCAGCCTAGCGCTGTCACCGTGCGCTCGGCGTCCTCGGGGAGGGGCAGGCTGGGAACAACATCGCCCGCGCCCGTCACTGCTGGCACTGCCGTCAGGGCGCTGCTAGGCCGCATGGATGGGTGGTGGTGATGGAGGAACGCGGCGTACGCGACACACCAGGGCTGAGGCAGCGCGTTGGCGGGGGCGGCATCGTGGGCGGCGAGGCGGGCGGCCCACGTGGTGTGCCGGCCGCGCACGTGCTGTGTGAGGGGCAGGGCTCCGAAGCCGCCGGCGGTGGGGTGTCCGTACAGCAGCTCGGTTGGGATGCCCGTCAGGCGCTGCTCCGTGGCCTCTGGAGCTAGGCGCCGGTCCACCACGCGTGCGACGAGCCGCTCCAGTTCCCGTGCCACGCCGTCAGGCATGCCGCTGTGTTCCATGTGCCACGTGACCATAGAGGTGCAGTAGGCGGACGCGGTGTTCGCACGGCCAAAGGTGGAGAGCCCCAGGTGGGCGACGCGCTGCAGGCGCCGCTTGGCTTCCCGCAGGCGGGCGGTCCAGTCTAGCCGCAGGCGGGCAGGGTCGTTGCTGAACGGCACGCTGAGCGCGGTGGCAGCGGCCACCACCTTCAGCCCGCAGACGCGGTCCTGTGCGGCCGCATCTGGCATAGCTGTGCCAGGGGCTGGCGCGGGGTCGGCTCCGGGCGCGGCATCTGGGTGGGCGGCGGCTGGGGTGGGCGCGGCGTGTACGGTGGCGGCCGCCGGGGCCGCGGGTGCAGGGGCCGTACCGGCGGCGGGGGGCCCAGCAGCTGCAGCTGGTGCTGCGGCCGTGGCGGTAGTGGCGGCGTCCTCAGCAGCGGCGCCGCCCTCGGCTGCGGCGCCCAGCGCAGCTGCGGCCGGTGGGTAGCCTATCCGCAGCAGCTCCACCTTGGTGAGGTTGAGGCGCTGCCCTGATGCGCGGCTGAAGGTCTCGTCTCCCCTGCCCAGAGCGCAGCCAAGCTCTGGAGTCCACCGGGGGGACGTCCAACCAACCTGGACCACGCCAGTAGCCTCAGAAGGGTTACTGCTGGTACTACAACGCAGGGCCCAGCGGGCTCACAAAGCTCGGGACAGCCACACACAATGTGTGTGTGTAGAGACCTCGTGGCGCGATTAATTGTCGGTCGGAGTCAGTGACTTCCTGTCAGGGCACCCAGTGTGAACTGGGGTTACGTCCATGCGGGTTCGGAGGAAAACCCCACCAACGTTAAAAAGGGGCCAGGGGCCAGAGGCTGTCACATGACCTTCAGACCGCAATCGAGCGCAGCGGGAAGGCTGCGGCCGGTTAGGTAGGTGTGAACTTATTACCGCCGTACTGTCGTCCAGCACCCCTGTCGTCCAGCGAAGGCCGGCGAAGGACAGAGTGGTGTGTGAGGCCCGCAACCGGGGATCCCCGGACGGAAGGTCTCCAAGGCAACATTGAGACCTGGCGCAACTCGAATGCGGAATCGCTCATGCAATAGGGAAGGGGTTGGTACATTCGCATGTACATCAAGGGCCGCCCAACGAGGCGGGCGGGCTGACACGGAAGTTGGGGGTGCACGAACTCCGGCCAGGAGCTAAAACGTTGGGCTCGTGATAACCGGCTCAGCCGCTTGTTGGCACATAAACAAAATATATAACTGTACTCCATTCCGTCAAGCGTTACACCTGAGCTTGCAAATTTGGACGCGCTCGACCCGACGGATGCAGGTTTACGGGATACAACCTGTCTTTCGCCAGCGCCGACGTTTTAACTAAGCTGCACACATACCGGGGTGACACCTACTGGGCATATCGAGTGTAACAGGGGTGAGAACACACGCCCGCGTGGCTTGCGAAGACGTGTGTGAAGAAGACCCACCTGACCTTAGGCGTTCGCTAGGCCCTGTTAAGCCGCCGGTCGCCCCGATATGAACAATGATATAAGAGTTAGTGGTTTACCACTACTCTAGGTAGCTTGATTGCACCAGCGCTCAGCCTGCGGAAAATGGCAACGAAAGGAAACCTTCTCCACGTAATGAGCGAGCAGACGCGGCAGCAGCTGGAGCTGTCCATTGGAATGCAAGAGCACATACAGGGCATGATACACGCGGTGAGCGGCTGGACTAAGCGGAATTTGGTTCCGCGTTTCCGGGCAAAGTGCTGAATCCCAATCATTTCCTGCTGTCTGCGCAGTCATTATCACTCACGCAGGAGATTGCGGGCGCTCTCGAGCAGCTGCGTGGTGGGAAGCAGCGATGCGTCAACCCTTTGGCGGTCGGCAATGTGGTTTTGCAGCCGCCGACTGCCTTCACACCGCAAGCTGATGCCTGCGATAACATGCTCCACAACGCGGCTCATCCAAGCGCCACCCCGGGCCTGCCGGGCGACCTCGCACCTTCCTCAACTTCTTCGCAGTCGGCGCCCGGTGCGAGGGGTGTTGCGCGGCCGCTGCCCGCGGCCGGTGCCGGCGCGCCCGCCAGGGCCCCCTGCCTGTCTGGTAACATCCTGGTGTGGACATCCAGTCCCTCACCGGGCGCGTGCGCCGGCCTGGCCAGCTCGGCTGAGGAGGGCCCAGATGGGGTCACGCGCAGACCCTCCGCCGGCAGCCTCAGCGGCCGCGCCCTGTCAACCTCAGTATCCATTCTTTGCAGCCCCGCACGCGACAGCACCCGCAGCAGCAACAGCAGCGTGACAACAACCAGTAGCGGCCGCATGGTCGCCAAGCCACCGCGTGCCAGCGTGTTCGGTCCGGGCACCTACCCCCAGCACCTGCAGGAGCAGCAGGTGCAGCAGCAGCAGGAGCAGCAGCGGCCGCTGCAGCCGCCGCCGCTGCCGCGCCTTCCGTCGCTTCCCGCGGCACCGAGCAGCTCAACGGCCGCGGTGGCCATGGCGGCGCAGCCGCCGGCCTTTGAGCAGCCGGCGCGGCAGCCGCCCTGCGACCAAGCGCTGATGAGCGCTTCGTCTTCCGGCATCCTGCCGCCGCCCACTGTCGCCGGCGCCTGCCGCCAGCAGCAGGCGTCTGGTGCGCCTGCACCCACCGCCTTCTACGGCCCTACCAGCAGCAGCAGCAACAGCCACCTGGTCAGCGCACGCAGCGACCCGGCGCCCCTGCTCCACTCCTGTGGCAGTGGCATCAGCCTTGCGGCGCCTGCTTCGCCTTCGCCCTCTGGGTCGCTTTCCTCTGCCGCCTGTTCCGCTGCGCTGCCGCCGCTGCCGCAGCCACCACCACAGTGCCTGTCGTACGTAAGCGCCGCCAGCAGCCAACACCCTATGGCAGCGACGGCGGCTGTGGCTGCTGCGGTGTCCAGGAAACGCAAGAACACAAGCTGCGCCCTGCAGCAGCAGCAGCAGCAGCAGGCGGCCGCAGCGCCTGCCCGCCGCCACAGTCACGGCCACCACAACCACCACCGCCACCAGCACACCGGCTCTGAAGCGGCAGCTGCAGCTGCCGCATCTGCTCCCGCTGCCGCCGTCGCCGCCGGTGCCCCTACCGCCCGCGCCGTGGCGCCCCACCAGGCTTCCGGCGGCCTTGCCCCCACGTCGGCGCTGCACCCGTTCACCTTCACCTGCAGCTACTTCTCCAACCCTAGTGTGGTGGCGCAGCTGCGAGTGATGGGACAGGGGGTGGCGCCGGCGCCAGCACCGGCGCACAACGGCGTGTTCGGAGGCGGCGCCGCCGCTTCCGCTTGCGTTGTAAGTACGGCCAATGTGGTCGCGGGGGCGGGAATGCAGCACGCGGCGGCGCCTGCGGCGGCGGGCACGGCCTCCTGTGCAGTTCCGGATCTGGATCCTATCTCCGCCGCCGCCCTGATGCTGGATCTGGACACCAAGGGCGCGGATCTGGCCGTCGGCGATGGATTCATGTTCCAGAACTGCGATGAGCTGCTGAGCGGTGCCGGGGACCCGTGGGCCCAGCTGTTCCAGGAGTAAGCAAAGCTAGACGCTTCAGCCAAGCAGCCTTTTGGTGTCCCCAGCGAGAGGGAGTAGCGCTGCGGCGGTGCGGCTGTGCCTCGTGGCATGTACGACTGGCGGGGGCTTCCGCCGCTGGTGAATCCAACAAAGCCTCCAGTAATACTTACTGCTGCGAGTAAATCTGTGAGAATTATGAAAGCAGGGGTGTGTTGCGGAGCCGAAAGGACAGGGACTTACGCTGGCGTTGTAAGTGGCACTGGCGACGTGCGCCGCTGGCTGGGTACGTTGTAGCGGCCAGGCGGGATGCGCGCCCACTGTGTAATGGCGTCGAGGTGCGTGCATGCGTGCGTTTTATTGTTACTGGAGATCTGTGCATATGCCCAGCTTGGGGCGGGTGCAGTTATACGTCATGCACACTGGACATGGGCAGTTTTGGCTTGCAAGGAATGGAATACAACTGCACGCAGCGGCGAGCCTCAGGTGATGATTTGAAGTCTTGAGGCGGGGCTAGCTAGCTAGCTAGCTAGCGGGGATCGCTGCGTGCGAATCGATTTACTGCATGCGTTTGAGTTCACAAGGGAAAGAATAGCAGACTGCATGTGTGTATTTGGGTCGTTGCAGCGGAGGTCGTGTGTGTTGGGGGCGGGTGGTGATGGAGGTGGGCCGCATCGGGCACGGACACGAGCGTGCGTATGCACTGAATGGTTGTGCACACGGGCTGCCGGCACGGGCGGCCGGGCAGGAGGGGCGCGTGGGCACCCTGTCGGCACCCTGTCCACTCCTTACTAGTACTGATGGCTGCAGGCCCTTCCACAGCGGCACATTTGTCAGTTGTCTTAGGCCTTGTGAAATCAATAGATCGGCAATCAGCCTGAGATCATTTCGGTTTGGGGTGGATGTCAGCAGCTCGAAGCACACGGTCCTAAAATCCTGCGGTGATACGACTGCGTACGCCAGCAGCGAAGTTTTCTTGTTGATAGTCACGTTCCTGTGGAAGCGACGGTAGCGCATGTACGTTAATACATAGCATGCATTGCAAGCGTATTATGGTGTTGACCGGGCAGGGCAGGATGTGAGACAAGGGACTAGGGAGTTGGGCGTGCATTGACGTGTCCTCGCCGTTTGAGGTGTCGTGCCTTTCAATGCATTGGTTGGAAGCAACGTGTTCGAGTGCCTCGACGCAAAGTCTTATTGCACTCGCTGCTGCCCGGTGTTGAAGGGTGCAACTGATTTGGTGTTTTTCTGTGGGGCCGATGCCCACGTGACCAGCAATGCTACAGGCACTTTGGTTTCGGATAGGGGTGGGGGGTTGGAATTGGGCGGCAGAGACCACTGGACAGAACAGGTACTGCAGGCCCCCGCTAGCATGCTGGGACGTAAGGTTGGTTCAGGAGCATACAGGATTCGTAAAGGACGGTAATGCCCCAGCGCTGACGTGTACGCGTTGTACGCCGCGTTGGTGGGAGCCACAGATGGCCTATCGGGGGCATGTCGCACCCGTGCAGGCCACTGGCGCAATGTACGGCACGGCCGGGCGCACACGCCATGAGCCGGACCGCCGATCACGGCACGAGAGGACGCCATCTTTGCATAGGTACCGTACGCATGAGTGAAGCCTTGATGGGGAGCATCCGCCTGGTGCTTTTATTTGGATCGGGCAACACCCGAATGTCGGCCGGGCAAACCTTGCACGGGCTTGCGGGGCACCGCACAGACCTATAATGAATTGTTGGATTCAAATCTCTCACTGGGCGTTACGGCGCAAGTCAACGGCGCGGGCGCGGCGCTATCTTGCCATCAAGCTGGCGCGTGCGTGTGTGCGTTGAGACCGGGATTGGAATCGGAAACTTGGGCCTGCGCGTAGAGGGCTCAAGCTTGCATCATCCACGTGCATCGGGTTGCTAGCTGTACACCCGCCGGCGGGAGAGTGCTAGCAGAAGTGCTGGTGGGTGCGTTGCTGGAGATGCTGAAACGGGCTTATTAATGGTCACTTGCGGGTGGGGACACGGAAAGACAAGGTACACCCCAGGGGCGCGTCTGAGCCAAGGTGAGGTTGCAGGGGGCATGTCGCGCATGCGTATAAGAAGGCGCGGCAACGATCTGAGTATGTGGCTGCTAGTGCCGAATCGCTGGTCTGCAGCTGTGATTGGAAGACAAGGAACGTGCGGGGTTTCAACAAACGGAAATGCGCGTGCGCCTAGGGGAGGCCCTCCATTGCGTGCGCTTGTGGCTCCATTGGGGCACTCCCTACTGGCGTGGGGGCTAGGAATGCAACTAGCAGCACCGGTATACGGTGTGCGATGGTGTGCGAGTCTATTAAACTGGAAGCGCTATCCCGTTTGTTTGCGGGTATGTGCTTGATTCATTTGATATTGTTTCGCACCCTGGCCAAGCGAAGGGGGACCGAAAGGTGTGGTGCTTTGTGCGGGGGTTTGGGGGGTAACAACATTTGGGCGTTCCGTGTTGCTGAATTGTGATGTGTGGAAGGCTGGAGCGACTGTCGCGCGCGGTCGCGAGTTGCTGCGCCTGTGGTTGACAAGTGTTCCCCTGTGTCAGGGAAAAGGGGCTCAGCCCTCCACTGTCTGAGGCCGAACTACCTCATCGCCCGGACATAGCCGGGGTCGGTTTGAACAGGCACCAAGCCAAACCTAGGTGCCCACGCGATCGCAGGCGGGTTCAAGTTCAACAGCACCGTTACCGAAGTATTTGGAGTATTGGAGTGGTTGAAAACTACGGTATGTTTTTTTGCGTGCAGGCCTGCAGGTCGCGGCGTTTGGTCCGCAAGACGTGCGCGTAATGGGAGCATGGGTCACCGCCCGTGCCGTGGCTGCATGGTGTCCTGCTTGGCGTGCAGCTGGCAAAGAGCGGCGCTGTACCGTATCATGTGCGTATCAGGCACTCTGTACAACAAGACCTTGTCATGAATACCGACTGGCCAATAGCGCTAGGGACATGCGCTAGGTGCCAGGGCACCAACGTTGTGTGGATTGGCTGCGATGCGGAATCAGCTGGAATGCCCGGCATGCATGGCCGTGCTCAGTGCACTGCTGGCACCAGCATGTAGGCGCGTGACGGCGGCTGTGTCCACGCAGCGCCAAAGAGGAGGACGTGGGTCGCGTGCTTAGACAAACTTGCGTGTTACTTGTCCATGGTTGTGTAACGATACTGCCTGATTTGGGTCGAGGCGACTCCCGCAGCACCACAATGCAGTGTGCGTCGTCACAAAGCACCTTGTCTGTGTATGTGTGGTTACAAGGTGTTGCGCATGTGACAAACTAAGCCGGCAACCCCGAAAATTTTTGCGTTGAACTAATCATGCGACTAGCCCAGCTGCCTAACTCTGGGTGTTGCGGGGCTGCCCTAGAATCGTCTGATGTCGCTGGGGGCACACTAGAGTCGTATGGAGACGATCACTAGTGCTGTGACGGCTGGTTCCTTGGGCGTCCGCAGAGTCCACAGCAGAAGCTGGTGAGGGGGATATCGAGACTTGTTGCGGAGTATCGAGACTTGGCGTAACGGGGCTGCGTAGAGACTTGGGGACTTGGACGGGGGGGGGTTGGCTTAGCAGGATAGCTGGGGCGTGATTCAAACACGTCCGTAAGGCAGGCTTATGAGGGCTGCTGCTGCGTGTCCCGCAGTCTTAGGCAGTTACCCCTCCCGCTGTGTAACAACCGCGAGTTGCCGGTTGTGAGGGACAGGAAACGGTTAAGTCAATCGTGTTACGTTACAGGGCACAGCCGGTGGGTAAGTTCGTCCACCCGGACTGATGTACAAGCCTGGGAATGGCTACCAGGAATGGTGCGTCTGGTGAGCACCCGGCACTATCGCACTGAATGAGTGAGTGAGGCCTGGGAACGGCTACCAGGAATGGGACGTCTGGTGCACCCGGCTCTATGCCTAAACAATAGCCGGCCCGCCTCTTAAGTACTCTTGGCGCCGCCTCCAGATCCAGATCCCCATTGCGTTTGGATCCAAGATCTGTTCGCACAAGCAACTGCGGCGCAGCTACCACTACGACTCGCCAACTTCCCACGTTCCACTCAATACGAATCTACGAACTGTACGAACTGCACGTACTTCTACGAACTGCACGTACTTCTACGAACTGCACGGCACCAGACTCCTCCGGGAAAGTCAGAGTGGACCAGGGGGGGGGAGTTGATTGGTGGGGAGAGGGGTGGACACCCGCATACACACACGCACACATACACACACACGCGTGTCACCGCCACACGCATTACTCCATACCCTTTCACATGCATTTTAGTGTCTCAATATGCTCAAGGCGGGGGTTAAGCCCTGACGCCTTCTAGCGCGGAGTGCCCTTCTGCGACTTGTGTGGCAATCAGCTCCGGGCGTGCAACGCATGCAGCTGTCATGGATCCAGACCTTGTCGCTGCTTGTGTCTTCGCTCCTTCTTAGTTTCTCCAGTCGCACAGCTAATTGCATATTGCAACATTTGCGTTACATCATTTCGCGCTACAGCTGTGACAGCCCACGCAAAATGAAACCGTGCCCTCACGGTTCAATGCCGAAAATCAATTAGATTTGAGGCACTGAATCTCATCTGCGCGAAATGAATCGAATTCGTTGTCCGCGTCAGTGCCGCGTAGAATCCTCTTGGGCGAAAGCTTGAAACGCTTGAAAGCCTGAACGAGCTGGACGGGCGTATTGTAAATAGTTCGGCGAGCGAAATACATGGCGGGCTGCCGAGTGGGGACCTGCCGCGGACATGGTGACGCACTCGCCGGCGGAGGCGGCGTGCCGAACAAGAGTCGGGCGTTACGCGAATGGGGGGCCTTGTCTGTCCCGCCGCCTGGACGGGCTCCAAGGAGTGAATTCGTGAACGGGCTTCGTGGGTGAGAAGCTGCTGCTGCGGATGCAATGGGACGCCGTACAGCTCCATGCAGGCAGCGGTGCTGCTTTTAAGGCTGGAGGGCTACATTCTTTTATCAAAGTTGAGCAGCCCCTTCAACCTTGCTCCGTCGCAACTCTGGCGACCGCGCCTAGGTACGCCGCGCTGACTGCTGACTCCACGCTGGCGCTGAGGCGGTGTTCAAGTGAGTACGACCAAGCCGAAGGCCGGATGTTGGGATTGCGGGTGTGTGAGGATTGGGATTGGCTGTGCAGGGGCAACCGGTTGCGCTGGCTCAGGCACGCGTGTGTTCGGACACTTCTGCGCTGCCATTGTTATTGCTCTTGCGTTATGCATATTGGCGACCGGTGTTCTAATTACAATTGCTGGTGTCATGCCGCTGCCCTTGCAGGTTATGATGCCGCCTGCGCCGCCAGTGGTTGCCATAGCTGGCTGCTCCATCAGCGTGCCGAAAACCCAACCTACGGTAAGCGGGCGAGATCCTGGCGCGTGTGGCGGTTAGTTGTTAACGACGCCGTGCATGAACATGTGCAGGGGTAAAACGCTGTATGCGGGAGAAACGGTGGTGTCGCAAGTGCGCAAATGCTGTAACTGCTGCACCACGGCCTACTAGATCGCCCCCCTCCACAACTGATTCGGCGCCCTCGCCGGTGCCTTAGATGGCTGCGGGCCGGTGGTGCGAAGGGTGGGTACGGGCGGAAATCCCTCTGACTATTTGAGTCTTCAACGGCACCACGGGATGTCGAGACAGGCGGATAGGCTGTGGTCGCGTTGCTCCATCAGTGCCTAGCGGCTGTGATCGGCTACGTAAGCGCCAACCAAGTGCTTGCTCTGCCACGCTTGCAGGTATACGGCGGCTGTAAGCACCCGGCTGCGGTGGGTGGTGCTGCCCGCGGTGGCGGCTCTGGTGGCGGTGGGGCCTTTGGCACGGTACGTGCGGGGGAATACGACACGCAGATGAAGTTCGCAGGCAGTGCGACGGTGGTGTTGTGCCGTGTGTAAGGGGAACGGATGAACGTGGCAGTACACATCAGGGCAGACTTGAACTGGATCCCGTACACGTACACGTGCTCGGAGACCTTAGCAGGGTAGCGGGTAGGGTAGCTGTGCGACTTCTCATCATCTCCGCTTGCTGCGTTGGTGATGCCCGCGAGAGTGCGCTCCTGATCATTATACGGTGACTGCATAACGCTCATGGACAGGTCAAACGCGATACCATTGCTCGGAGGCGCGGCCAAGTCGGCGCTCGACAGCCTGGGAAGCGAGCGGAGTGCTGCTAGCACCAGGTGAGGAATGCATAAGGTAGCGGGTTCAGAGGGCCCGGGCAGCGGAGCATCCTCTTCGGGGTAGCTGAGCTTGGGTACGGGCAGCACCGCGCGGCAGTCGCTGACCCTCGGCCAGTCCTCAAGGTCGCATGTAAGGTCGGCGGGATAAGCAAGGGCGTCAGAAGTTGCATCTAACTTGCTGCCACTTCCCCTCGCCCGCAGAGTTATCGTGCTTGGCTCGGCGCTATCAGTGGTAGCCCCGGAGAGCGACACGTCCTGAAGGTCGGCGAGGTGCGCATCGTATCCCAACGGGCAATTTAGGTCGGGTGAGCGGAACATGGGCAGGGGTAGCTGCTCCTCCACCGTGTCCGTGTGTGGGACGCTGCTGGTGCTATGAGCATCATCATGTGTGGAAGGGGATGTGGGGTAGAATTCATGCTCATTGGCGCGCGGCGCGGTGTACTGACATGTGTCCGGCCCCCGCCACTCTCCACTGTTCGAAGGTGCCAACGCGTCAGCACACACCGGCTGCGTCAGCGTCTCCTCGGCGGCGGATGCCAGCCTGACGGGGAGCGGTTGTGCAGGCTGAAGCACTGCTGAGGACAACTCGCACTCAGTGGCAGGTGAGCTAGACAAACCCACATCTGCAGGCACGGGGTCATCGCTGAGCACGCCAGAAACTCGGGGAAATGCATCCACGAGGGGTTCTGACGGTGGTGCTTCGGGTTCCACAGGCGCCGAGGCGAGGGCGACTTGTGTGGGTTGCTCCTGCGGCGGCTGCCACGCCTCATTGTTGCAGGCGGGATCTTCCTCCGTGCACAGCGACTCAGGATCATGGTGAACCTCTGCAATCTGCGTTGCAGGACTCGCTGGTGACTCCAAGAGTGTCTCACCGGCGGTAGCGCATCGGCGGGAGCATTCTACAGCGGCAACTTTAGCCGCTGGCGTCAAGGGCGCCGGTGCTTGCGGCGATGCGGCACGCGCGGTGACTGCAGGCCAGGGGTCAGGTGAGGGGGCGAGCAGCTCGGGTTCCAAGTGCTCGAACGGGTGTTCTACTGGGCAGGCGGTCGCCGTCATGCACACATGCGGGGAAGGCACGTAGGCGGCATGGGCGGTGGGCGAGTAGGTAGGAGCGTCATTACGGCGGCGCGCAGGACGCGGCTCGTAATACCCGTCCACGTACTGCCCGTAGTACCGGCTCTCGTCTGTCATCTCCATGAAGTGTGGCCCTGGCCCTTGCCACTTCCTCCAACAGGCGTTCAAGGCGCGACATCTGCTCCACCAGCCCGGCAAGCGCTTCGTCGTCCACACCGGCATCGGCGGGCGTGTCAAAGAGATTAGCTTCGTGTGGGCGGCCGTAGGCACACCACGCGTCTCTTGCGCGGTGGTGGGAGCGCGACGAGTGATGGTGGTGACGTGGTGACCTGACGCCATTGCTATGCTCATACTCAGAACGCCGTGGGCGGTGGTTGCGGCGGTCGGGGGCGGCTGCTGTGGCGTGTCGCCGGGACCCCTCATCCACGTAGATGGCGTCGCGGATAGCGGCATCTAGCGTCTTGGGTTTCAACAAGAAGACTTGATCATACACGTCTTGTTGAAGGCCGTGCAAGAAGTTGAAGGTGCAGAACGGATCCGATGTGTCAAGTGCGAGCTGTGACGCCAAGTCGCGAAACCGGTCCGCGTACTTGCGCACGGTTTCTTGCCGGTGCTGCTGACAACGCAGTAGCTGATTGTAAAGCTCTTCATGATCTACTTCAAAACGCTCTTCAAAAGCCGTCTTGAATTGGATCCAGGTCGTGATAGACCGCTCCACGCCAGAATACCAGGACGCGGCGGAGTCGCCAAGGCGGCAGACCGCAACATCTAGTGTTTGCGTGTCCGTCCAGCCGTACATCCGTCTGGCACGTTCCAGCCGCGCCAGCCATTGCCGGGCACAGTCATCAGTCTCATAGTAGGGTATGGAGTTAACGCTGCTGGGCTGCACGTGCGCCGACGGCGTCCCCATGTTGGCTGAAGCAGGTAAGGCGGAGCTAGTCTAGGGAACCAGGCACCGCCCACCAGTCGAGCACCAGCTAACCTGGTCTCAATACCAACTAAGCCGGCAACCCCGAAAATTTTTGCGTTGAACTAATCATGCGACTAGCCCAGCTGCCTAACTCTGGGTGTTGCGGGGCTGCCCTAGAATCGTCTGATGTCGCTGGGGGCACACTAGAGTCGTATGGAGACGATCACTAGTGCTGTGACGGCTGGTTCCTTGGGCGTCCGCAGAGTCCACAGCAGAAGCTGGTGAGGGGGATATCGAGACTTGTTGCGGAGTATCGAGACTTGGCGTAACGGGGCTGCGTAGAGACTTGGGGACTTGGACGGGGGGGGTTGGCTTAGCAGGATAGCTGGGGCGTGATTCAAACACGTCCGTAAGGCAGGCTTATGAGGGCTGCTGCTGCGTGTCCCGCAGTCTTAGGCAGTTACCCCTCCCGCTGTGTAACAACCGCGAGTTGCCGGTTGTGAGGGACAGGAAACGGTTAAGTCAATCGTGTTACGTTACAGGGCACAGCCGGTGGGTAAGTTCGTCCACCCGGACTGATGTACAAGCCTGGGAATGGCTACCAGGAATGGTGCGTCTGGTGAGCACCCGGCACTATCGCACTGAATGAGTGAGTGAGGCCTGGGAACGGCTACCAGGAATGGGACGTCTGGTGCACCCGGCTCTATGCCTAAACAATAGCCGGCCCGCCTCTTAAGTACTCTTGGCGCCGCCTCCAGATCCAGATCCCCATTGCGTTTGGATCCAAGATCTGTTCGCACAAGCAACTGCGGCGCAGCTACCACTACGACTCGCCAACTTCCCACGTTCCACTCAATACGAATCTACGAACTGTACGAACTGCACGTACTTCTACGAACTGCACGTACTTCTACGAACTGCACGGCACCAGACTCCTCCGGGAAAGTCAGAGTGGACCAGGGGGGGGGAGTTGATTGGTGGGGAGAGGGGTGGACACCCGCATACACACACGCACACATACACACACACGCGTGTCACCGCCACACGCATTACTCCATACCCTTTCACATGCATTTTAGTGTCTCAATATGCTCAAGGCGGGGGTTAAGCCCTGACGCCTTCTAGCGCGGAGTGCCCTTCTGCGACTTGTGTGGCAATCAGCTCCGGGCGTGCAACGCATGCAGCTGTCATGGATCCAGACCTTGTCGCTGCTTGTGTCTTCGCTCCTTCTTAGTTTCTCCAGTCGCACAGCTAATTGCATATTGCAACATTTGCGTTACATCATTTCGCGCTACACGCACTTCTGGTGCCTTCGTGCCTCGTGAAATCGAAGGCCCGGGCCGGGGTGACCTTGCCAGCACCCCAGGCCAGCGCCCTTGACCCCCGCCCCAGCCCCTCGGCCGTCTAGCACCCTACCAATACGGTACCATGGAAGTCGGGATTGCTCTGCATGAGCTTGATGGTCACGACGCTGTGCCAGAGGGCCAGCCGGCCTGACAAGCCAGCAGGTAGCAAAGCGGAGCGATAGGGCCGGGCCCAAAACCCTGCATCAGCCCGGGCCCCAAGCCAACCCAGCTGCATAGGGAAGATCAAAACAGTCCGAGGATATCGGCTGAGTTCTGATTGCTCCATCATGGGCGGGAAACAAGGGGCAGAGGGGCCTGAAGCACGGAAGCATGGAAGGCTGCCGGGCGGCACGGACCCATTGCATGGGCGCGGCGCTGCGCGAAGTTGGTGCCAATGCGGAGCCCCGCGAACATGCAGGCAGGCGCCACAGACCCGCCGGCTATTTAAAGTCCTATCACAATTAAATCACAAAACTGTATAGTACATGCAACTGCAGTCATCCGCAAGAGCACTTCTATTTTTGCACGCTGCGTTGCCGTTGACCCAAGCGACCAAATAGCCGTTTTAAACCCTAAAGAAAGAAAAGTTTGAACTATCCTTAACAGTGATAATAAAGGATGCCGCTGATATACTCTAGCGTTAGCCAGGGCCCTGTGACGCTCGCGGAGTACGCGGGTGAGCGAAGAGTTCGAATCGGTCGGTCGCAGGCCGTGTCTGACGCAGTCACACACGCTCTAAGGATGCATAATACAGCAAGAGCAGCTGAGTTGCGAGCTTAGCAACTGGGCACTGCGAACGATGCTCGACCGTAGGCCGTATGCGTCCGCAGCTTTTTAAGGGCGTTCCACCGGCGCGTACCCGGCCCGTGCAGCTCCGCGACCCGGCCCCTCCCCATTAGTCCCCATTAGACCCTCGCCACTGGCAACACGCAGAAAACCCTCATGGCCCCAATACGCAATTCTTACCTAGTCGATCCGTGAGACTTCTTCGGATTTGCAGCAACTTTTTTTTCATGTGTGTGTGGTCACAGCAACTGTCCACAGCCCAGCCGAATTGCTGCGCTCGAGGCTTTGACACGCATGTAACCCTGTCGAGCGGTGGCTGCCCCGACCCCCCCTGAGAATGCTGCGATGCAAAAATGCCTGTCTTGTCAGCTCTGCCATATGACGGCGTCAGACGCTTCCCATTCGCTTGCGCTGCACCTATGCAGCTATGCAAAGCCCCAAGAGCCCACCACCCCATCTACTGGACACCTGCAAGGCAGTCCTCCGCCGCAGCCCTGCCTCGCACGATCACTTCTTCACTAAGCTGCCGTGTAATCGGTTTCTGCTCAACCACAGGATTCCAAGGCAACTTTGCGGCAGTGGCTCGCGAATACCTGGACAAAGCCTCAAAGCTGGAAGGAAAGAGCCGTTATGAGGTGGATGGCCACACATTTAACTTCCTGAACCGCGGCGGATACAGTGAGTTGCTGGTGGCAGCATGCACGCAATCAGCGCATGCATGCATTCCACACGCACAATATTAGCTGCTTGGTCGGTGCTTGCCGCTTGTGGACCCCCGCCCCCTTGGACCTCCAGTAGGCACACCCTGCCCCCGCAACCCGCAATCCCCCACAACCCCCACAACCCGCAACCCCCCACGCCCCAATGTGACACGCCCCCAACAACCCCCTCAAGCCCGCCCTCACACCGCCCCTCCCCCCCCCGCACACGCATGCAGCCTACCTGGTGGTGGCCAGTGCGGACACCGGCCTGTCGCTGCCCTCCGCGTTCCTGGACAAGATGGAGGCCGAGTTCCGCGCCAAGTACGGCGCCGGCGGCCAGCAGCAGCAGCAGCAGCCCCCTCTGGGCGCGGCGGCGGGCTCGCTGAACGCCACGTTCGGGTGGGTCAGGGCTGGGCTAGGGTCAGGTGTTGAGGGAGGAGATGGGGTGGCGGAGCGGGGAGCAGGTCGCTTTTGAGGGGCTAGCGGCTGGGGCGGTGGTCGGACGAGGGTGTCGGACTCAGATGGATGGGCAGGGAAGCGGGAGGATGGGTTGGGGATGGAGGCACGGGCCCCTCTTAAGAGAGCTTGCATGACCGCGTCCCTCTGGCAGCATGCATGCAACGCCCCATCTCAACGCCTGCTACCGTATGTATGTACCATACCGCCCGGTGCCCTGCCCCCTGGTCACACCGCAGCAAGCAGCTCAAGGCGATGATGGAGAACGCCACCCAACACCCGGAGGAGTACTCTAAGGTGGCGTCCGTGCAGAAGAAGGTGGGGACGTAGCCAAGGGCCTGTAAGCGTACGAGAGCGCATGCCGCGCCCTCCTGCAGCTTCTTGCACGGCCCCCCTCTCAGACTTTCATCGTTTCCGAAGCCGCACCTTTTCACTTCCCTACTATCCCTAGTACCTGACCAACCGCCCTGTCACCATGATCTGCGCCACCACCCAGCGGATTTGTGCAGCATGTGCACCTGACTGACTGCCTTGCGCACATGACCCCGTCTCCATCTTGATGCTGATGCACAAGACCAATGAGCTCATTATGCTTTCACAACGCTGACCATTATACTATCGCAACGCTGGCGATTATCCTAGCACAACTGACTATTTTACTATATATCACAACGCTGGCCAACCAATTAAAGGTGGATGAAGCCAAGGCCGTGATGGTGGACAACATCGAGGCGGTGCTGAAGCGCGGCGAGCAGCTGGACAAGATCCAGGAGAAGACGGAAGACCTGATGGTCGAGGTGCGCGTGCGTAATGCATGTGCTGTTAGCATGCATGGCACGCAGGGGCGTGCAGTGTAGGACTTCAAACGCGTTCAGTAAAGCAGGTCTCCCGCCGCAACTAACGACACGCACGCGACCGCCCCGACCGACCTCCCCTTGATATCAGGCCGATCGCTTCCGTGACGGCGCGGTGCGCGTGAAGCGGAAGATTTGGTGGCAGAACTGCAAGATGAAGATCGTGGTGGCGCTGGCGGTCATCCTTCTGGCGGTGGTCATCTTCCTGCTGGTCTGCTTCTCGGGCGGCAACTGCCTCAAGTAGAGCTGGAGCAGGATCAGGAGCGGCGGCTGGAGCAGCAGGAGCAGCGGCCAGGGGAGGCAGCGGCTGGGAGTGGAAGCGGCCGGGGGAGGAAGCGGCCGGGAGGAGGAAGCGGCCGGGGAGAGAAGGTGCCGACCGCTTGGAAGTTACCTCAAGGTTAAGGTTCAAAGCATGGTTTGGGCCGCGAACAGGAGCAGGATGCGGGCTTGTTGTTGATTGGGGACCGAAATTTATTGCGACCCCGCATCTGAGTACAGCACATCCCACGCCAGCCGGCCTGCTTGTTCCGTGGGACCAGAGCAGCCCCGGCATCCAGCTTGGCTGCATGCAGCTGGGTCGTGCGTTTGCCTCGAGCGGTGGCGTTGAGCCTTTAGAACGTGGGTGACAAGGATGTGTGACGGACCTTTGGAACGTGGGTGACAAGGATGTGTGATGGACAAGGTGTTTGGGCCCCTGCCTTGCAACACAGGCGACCTGCGGGCAGAATGGCTGGAGTGTTGCGTTGGAGGGATTGAGCGCACGTATGCAGAGATGCTTTGGGGACCATGAGGACCGACCCGCCGTGGTGTCAAAAACTCATTCAACTGGAACCAAACCATGTTCGAAGCTACACTGTGATTATACATACAGATTGCGCATTGCATGCATGCATACGGTATAACACGTCCTTCCTCTTGATGCCTGTCATTGTCACCTGTACGTGATTTGTGCTGTGTGGGCACACTGGCAATTGTTCTTCGGCCAGAACTTGGATAGGAGTCGTGATCCTGCGTGTGGAGGTTGGCTTCAATCCTTGATGTGGCCCCGCGGTGCCCTTGCAAACCTTGCACCATTTTGATGATGCCATGGACGTACTAGGCCGGCCATAAAGGCGCTATCTAGGAGTTGTGGTTCCAGGACCTTGTGCAGTGCCTGAGTGCTTAGGTGCCGCTCCCTTCCGCTAGTTTTGGCAGAGAACTCCGGACGCGAGGGGTTGCATGTGGATGGGGACAGAGCGAGCGCGGGGAAGTCGCAGGCCTTATGGCACCGTGAAACTGCATTACATTCTGCCATGTGCAGCGGCAAACAAAGAAGCGTCACCGCGTTGCTCGGTGTAACCCGATCGGTGACCCATTGTGGCAGTCGATGCTGCACGTTCCTACGCCGCTGTGGCATGCATGGCCGTGCCACCACGCTGAGCAAGGCAGGTCACCACTAACGCCCACAGATCACGAAGTTCAAGGTTTGAGCCCCGCAACAGCGACTCGTCTAATTTATCATGCATCTAATGAGCAGCATGCGGTCTACAGATCGGCCACATGCCACCCATGTCACCCCACGTGCCCACCTCGCCACCGGCACATGATGGCTGGAACACAGAAACCCACTTCCTATGCATCACCTTTCCCACACACGCACGAAAACGCTCCAGGCTTGGTGGCGCGGGCCTGGTCCCCTCGGCAGCGCCCCCACTCCCAGCCGTACCGTACTCCTAGCCGCTCCCGCCTCTGGCCGAATCCTGGACAGTGCCTGCCAATCGCTGCTCCAGCTCTACTTGAGGCAGTTGCCGCCCGAGAAGCAGACCAGCAGGAAGATGACCACCGCCAGAAGGATGACCGCCAGCGCCACCACGATTTTCATCCTGTGCAGCGGTCACGGGAGAGAGCAAGTTCAGCACGCAAGCGGCAATCCATGACGGCCGCTCCGTTTTGATCTTCCAGCAGCACACCCTGCCTGTCTAAGCAGCGGTCACATACTCACTTGCAGTTCTGCCACCACATCTTGCGGCGCAACGTGCGGCCTGTCCGCTGGAATCGGTCAGCCTGCAGGCATAACGCACAGGAGAGGAGGTGGATCGCAAAGACCCGCAGAAACCACAAGCCACGGTTTGTGTCTGTGCGTGTCGCTGTCTAATCTCGCTTGCGCTCTGCACCGCCCGTTCCTTCCAGACTACAGCAGCCCCTGTTGCCGCCCGGCAGCTTGCGGTGTTATGAGGCAGTCCTGATGCTAGCCGCACCTCGTTCATGAGGTTCTCTGTCTTGTCGGTCAGCAGCTCCAGCTTCTCGCCGCGTGCCAGCACCTTCTCGATGTTCTCAGTCATGATGCCCTTCACCTCGTCCACCTGTCCCCGTCCCACGCATATAACGCATACAGAAGCACACATCTCACACACCGAGCCTTAGAGCGTCCAGGTTGGCCTTTGCGTTCCCAGTTGTGCGTCCCCACCAGTTGCTTTTCAGGCAGGCCCTAAACTGATCGGCCCTACGCCTCCTGCCATCCAAACCACCCCGCTCCTCATTCGGACGTCCGCGGCTCCTCTTCTCACGCTTCCATTACTTCAACCTCCCAGCCTGCTCCTCTCGCTTCTGCAAGCCCCGCACCTTCTTCTGCACGGACGCCACCTTAGAGTACTCCTCCGGGTACTGCGTCGCGTGCTCCATCATCGCCTTGAGCTGCTTGCTGTGGGGAGGTGTGGTGGGTGGACAAGATGGCGCGACAGAGGCGGCACCCACAGAGGCTCAGGGCGGGCTGCTGCATTGGCATCGCCTACCCATATCATCACGTGCGCCTATGCGCCGCCGCAGGGCTAGTTAATGATCAACTCCGAGCACCCAGCGCCTGACGCCACGCTCCCATACCGCTCCCTTCCTCACCCGCACACCAATTCCCTTTCCTCGCTCTCTCCCTTACCCGAAGGAGCCGTTGAGGCCGCCCTCTTTGGCGCCTGCCGCCTTGTCCGCAAACTTCATGGCGAACTCGGAGGCCATCTTGTCCAGGAAAGCGGAGGGGATGGCTCGCCCGTACGCCTCGTCAGCAACCACCAGGTAGGCTGCGAATGGGGTAGGGAGTTAAGGCGCGAGGAAGGAGTGGATCGATTGTATGCAGAAGCAGTTGACAGACGGGAAGCGGCACAGAGCCCGGTTATGTGCATGGGGAGCACGGGGTCTGCCCATATTCAGCCGCGGCCGGACCAGGCCCCTGACCAGGCCCCCAGGTGCCACGACACTGGCGGGTCAGCAAACATGGTATCGCCACAACTCACTGAATCCACAGCGGTTAAGGAAGTTGAAGGTGTGGCCATCCACATTGAACGTGAACTTGCCCTGCATTGTGATCCCAGGTGGGCATTCCGCTTGTGGTTGAATTTCAACAAGGACACGCACGGCTTGTGCCCAGGTGCCCCACCAACCCCTCCCCCCCCCCGGGACATACGCAAGCCACCCACGCTTGAACCTGCACCTTACACGCCTGTCCAGCTCTCACCTCATTCTATACATCGTCAATCGGGTTGATGGATGTGCCAGCGAGGTCGAGGGAGAGTAGGGGTTCGTTTGTTAGCGGATTGCTGGATGTTGCTGCTCTTTGCTCCCACAGCCATAATCGTCAGGCCGCGCGAGCACGTCGACGCGTCAAATATTGAGCTCGTCTATGCAACCCAACACAGGTTGCGGGCAGGGGCGGAGAGCTTTCCTTCCTCTTGCACGCACCTTCCCGGCTTTCTCCAAGTAGTCCTTGGCGACAGCCCCAAAATTTCCGCTGAACGCTGCGTACTCCGCCAACGTCACGGTCCCTTGCGAGACCGAGCTGTAAATCAGCGGCATTTGCTGCTGCTTTGCTCAGTCGGTCGGATGAACCGCCGAGCGGCCAGAACAGAAAGGTCTCTGCAAACAAGCGGCCTTTAGGAAGTAAGCTAGATAGATAGCTCGCAGGCGAACTTTAGGTGCTGGCCGCTTGGCTTGAAGCCTTGTTCTGCAAAGTTCCCGTCTACGTCGCCCTGGGGCGTGACTGGAGCCTTTAGTCTGTATGTAGGTTGCAAAGAAATATAAGCAAGCCTTTTGGGCGTAATAAGCGCTAGTCAGCGCCTTTCGAGAAGGTCAACGCGTTCAAGTTGAAGTCACCACGTCTTTCTGAAGTTCCAGCGCGCCTAGCTATGCAGCGTAAGTATACAAAAGGAGTTGGCTGGGGCCACAGCGCAGGCAGGCGGCATTGCGTTTGCTTTGTGTCGTATGTGTGTTTCGTGCCGAGTGGGCCCGGTGCGGCCCCCGGCCCCGGCCCGCCCGTCTGCGGCCCGTGCTGCTCCTGTATTCCCGGCGTGTCACCATGACAAACTGTATGACCATCAGCCTCCGCGTCTTGCCTTGGCAAATGCAGTTGGGCTGGCCATGTCCAGCCCTTCCAGGTGTGCCAGTGCGCCTGCCCCACGCGCTGTGTTCGCAAAAAATTGACTTGGGCTGTTTCATTTTCTTAAACCCGCCAATTGCGCAAGGAAACATGTTTGACGCGTGGGGTACTGTGTTGAGGCAGCGCCGCACTGGGTCTTGTCATGGACCGGCACGCCTTAGCTGCCCTGCATGTGCTTCTGAGGCCTTCGCCTGAACGCCATAAGAATCAACCCGAATGGGTTGGTCAGTTAGCAATGCGGTTCTTACCTGCCAGTGGTCGATGCATGAATCTCGCCCTGCGCATGCTTCCCTGGGCTGCACATGACAGGCTTGGGAACCTCTCGGCTGACGTCCGCATTCCCAAGTCTAGGAACCCGATTCACATAAAAATTTTACTGGTTGACCTGTGCTGTTAGGGCAGGCGTAATTAAACACAAGGACGCCCAGACTGTTTCAAGGCAAATGCTCGTGGACAACAAACTAGGGTGTCGGTAGACGCGTCAGTTAAGCTAATTAATTGGAAAGTGCTGATTGTATAACAGAATCCGGAGGCAGCGCAGGAGCGGCAGCCGGAATGGCGAGACGGCGAGACGGGGAGGGCGAGCAGGCCCTGCCCCTGATTGAGAAGCCTGCCCCTAAGAAGTCCACGCTCTTAACAGTCTGTCCCTTCATTCTGGGTGAGCGCGAATGCGGCGGATCCGAGCACACGTGCTGGTGCCCATTTTCAGTGCCTTTTTTCGTGACCTCGGCCGCCCGCGTGCCCTCGACCCGCAGGCAATGAGTTCTGCGAACGCCTGGCCTATTATGGGTGAGCAGCGCCGGCGCAGTGCTGTACCGCGGCTGTCCGCAAGTGGCGCGACGCTAACAGGGATGTCGCTTGTGTGTTTCGATGTGCGTGTGCAGCCTCGCGACCAACCTGGTCATGTACATCTGCAATGTTATGGGCGGGGATCCGGCGGACGCCGCAATTCAGGTGCGGCACGCGCTGAGGGCGGCCTGGCACGGGAATGTCCGGCGTCGGGCCAGGGGGCCGGGCGTGACCGTGGCTGGTGTACCGTACCCGTACACACTGTAAGACCCGCGGCCGGAGGCCGGCGGCGGGGTCGGGGCGGCGGACCCTACTTATCCGTGGTGCTGTCAGCGTGTGCCCCAAGGCCCGGCAAAACAGGCCCGGCAAAACAGGCCCGGCAAAACCATGCAACAGCAATGCGCTGGCAGCCTTCGTTGTCTGACATCCAGTCCCTGGGCTACGACGCTAGCGCACGGGGCCACAACAACCCCCTCCCCGGTCACCCAACTGCCCAAACTGCGTGTCGCTTTACAGCTGCCACCCGTGGCTGCCACCCTGTCCCCATCTTACCCTTCTTCAATGTTATTGCTTCACAGCAACTCCCGCTTTGGTTCCTGAATTGAATCCCCCCCCCATGTTTTCCTCTTTCGTGAACGCCGCCGCGCATCCCGAATGGCCGGCCGCCGCGCCACAACGGCGTTCGACTACCACGCTTTCAAACCTGACACCGTAACGCATTTCACCACCGCGCCACCGCACCGCAACACCGCACACGGCTGCGCGCACACAGGTCAGCGTGTTCGAGGGCACCTGCTACCTCACGCCCCTCATCGGCGCCTACCTGGCGGACAGCCGCTGGGGCCGCTACCACACCATCCTGGTCTTCAGCTCCATTTACCTGGTGGTGGGTGGGGCGTATGTGTGGGGGTGGAGCGGGTTTACAGGTATCTTGAGCTGGCATGCGCCTGACTTCCAACTCAGCCAGCCTGTGCACAACTCACGAAGTGATTGCTGCCGCCCGCCTCGTCCTCCCCGGCAGGGCATGGTGGCTCTTGCTCTGACGTCTTGGCTGCCCGGCCTCACGCCGGCCCCCGGCGAGCAGGTGAGCAGTGGTGGTGGTGGTTGTGGTGGTTGTGGTGGTTGTGGTGGTGGTGGTGGTGGTGGTGGTTGTGGTGGTGGTGGTGGTGGTGGTGGTGGTGGTGGTGGTGGTGGTGGTGGTGGTGGTGGTGGTGGTGGTGGCGGCCCCTGTGGGGGTGGGGGCGGGGCGGCACTCGATCAGCAGGAGCCGTGGGGGCGTGCAGGCGTGAATCATTGCCGGCATGCCCGCCTGTCGGCTGAAAGGCCCCTGCCCTATAACCCCCACGTTACCCTGCCTCACCCCTGATGCCCTGCTGAAACCTTGGCTGACCGGTGATCGCGCATCATACAACCACCACCAACCACCACCAACCGCCACAACCTCAACCGTCACAACCACCAGGCCAACGGCTGGCAGCTGGCGGCGCTCATCGGCAGCCTGGCCGTCATCGCGCTGGGCACGGGCGGTATCAAACCCAACGTGTCGGCCTTTGGCGCCGACCAGTTCAACGAGGCAGACCCGCAGGTGTGTGTGGGTGTCGCTGCTGCCGCTTCCTCCTGTCGCGGTTGCACTTGGCTTTCACCAGTGAACTTGGTTTGTTTGGTGAAACAGAAGACTTGTTAGCGATGGACGCACTGTTACCGGTTATAGCGAGCTGTGGTCGCCGCACGCGAACGCAACCGGCTGCCAGTGTTTTCGTGCCTGTGCTGAGGGCGGGGCGGGGCGGGGCGGGGCGGGGCGGGGCGGGGCGGGGCGGGGCGGGGCGGGGCGGACCTGAGTGGTCAGGTGGCCACGGCTGGCTCGTGTGGGCCGTGGGCCGCACGAGGCAGCAGGATAGGGGAGGGGTGGCGCAGCAGGCGGAGCGGAGTGGTTGCGGCGGGGCCGCTCATGCGCTTACCATTCCATGTGCACATGCACAGGCACAGGCACATACCCCCGAACTCCCATGCATGCCAAACCAACGCCCACGTGTCTGTTGTTGTGATTGACTGTATTATCACTGAACAACACAGGACCGGCGCGAGAAGGAGTCGTTCTTCAACTGGTTCTACTTGGCCATCAACGTGGGGTCGCTCATCGCCTGCACCGTCATCGTGTACATTCAGGACCAGATCAGCTGGACGGTGGGCTTCGCCATCCCGGGTGAGAGAGCGAGACGGGGAGGGAAAGAGGGAGCGAGAGTGCCTTTGGCAGACACGACATTGCGTGTGCGTGTGCGCGTGCGTGTGCGTGTGTAAGAAAAGCACAAGGGAAAGGGTGCGTGTGTGTGTGTGCGCGTGCGTGTGCGTGTGCGCGTGAGTCCAGCAAGTAGCTAGCTACCTAGCTAGGTCGTGTAGTCATGAAGTGAAGAGCGGTCAAAGGCAGGGCACAGTCCTGCTCTCTGTGTTGGCCCGCAGCCCAAAGCAGTTTGGGGATACGCGCTGTCGGGGACCTCTCACTAGTCAGTCAAACCCAGCCACCCCCAGCCGGGGCCTGTGTGTGTTTCTGCTTCCTCGCCAGCCAACCCACCCACCCACCCAGCCACCCGCTCACGCTCCTCACCCAACACCCCTTCCGCTGCTGCCGCACTGCTGCTCCTTTACCTTGCCTTGCCTTGCCTTGCCTTGTATGACGCGCGCAGCGGTGGTGATGGGCCTGGCGGTGCTGCTGTTCGTGGCGGGGCGCAAGGTGTACCGCCACGTGGCGCCCACGGAGAGCCCCATGGAGCGCGTGGTGCGCGTGGTGGCGGCGGCGCTGCACAACAGGTGGGGGTGAGGGAGGGCGGGAGGGCGGGGGGAGGGAGGGCGGGGGGAGGGAGGGCGGGGGGAGGGAGGGCGGGGGGAGGGAGGGCGGGGGGGGGGGAGGGAGGGCGGGGGGAGGGAGGGCGGGGGGAGGGAGGGCGGGGGGAGGGAGGGCGGGGGGAGGGAGGGCGGGGTGAGGGAGGGGAATGAGGGAGCGGAGCGTTCAGGGGGTGTGGGCGGGTCTCAGGGGTGAAGGGCTTTGGGGGCTTTGGGAAACTTTGGGGCTTTCGGGTGAAGGAGAGGCGGGCAGGGTCCCGTTTAGTGGCCTTGCCAGGGCCACGTCCAGACTGCTCAGGGGCCGGTCATCAGGTGGGACAGGCGCGGTGAAGGAGCCGCCTTCTTGAGCACAGTTTGGTATGGGATGAGGTTGCTAAGGGTCTGCGATTGGGCCCGCTTCTCAAGTGGCCACCGATGTGTCTGCTTTCGCGTTATAAAATCCTTTGATCTCAGGTTGGCTCGTAGTACCGTGCAGCCACAGACAGCAGCAGTGGGTCATGTGCCCATGGGAGCACGCGGGGCGACAGGGCGTGTTGATGCGCTGATCGTGTCATTGCGGCTGCCGCCTGTCACTGGCGCTAAAACAGGTACATCAAGAAGAAGGGCGTCGAGCCGCGCGCCGCCGACGTCTCCACCCTGCACGGCGGCTCCCTCTACGCCAACGGCGGCGCCGGCGGCGCCAACGGCTCCGCCGGCAGCCTCGGCGGCGCAGCCGCCGGCCGCGGCGCCGGCGCCGGCAACGGCCTGCCGGCGTCGTACTTGGATTCCAACGACCCGCGGCCCGGGGCGGCGGCGGCGGCTGCGGGTCGGCGGTACGAGCGGAACTTGGCTGTGCCCATGGCTCCGAGCATGAGCCATCGCTGGCTGGAGGTACGAGGGGGGGGGAGGAGGAGGTTTGGGGGCTTGCAGCTTGGGCAGGTAGGGCGGGTTGGGAAGGCCTGGGTGGTCTGAGCGGCTGAGGAGGTTTGCGAGCATGCAGGATGTGTATGTGTGTGTGTGGGGGGGGGGGAGGTTCTACGTCGATGGCTTGGTGCGGACGGGTGTGGCGTGGAACCGGGGGTCCGCATTTGTCCAGAACTGTGGTGCCCCACCGCGCCTCACCTGCCTGACAAACGACGCAGCATGTACATCTTCCTTCCGGCAAGCTCCTACATGCCCCGTCCCGCCCACCCTCCTGCTCAGCCGTTCCTCACCCCTATCCTGCCCACCCGTCTCCGCCCTCTCATGCTCCGCCCGTGCTCCTCTCCCTACGCTCCCTCCTCTCCGTCCCTCCATCCTCCGCTCACCTCCGCCCCGCCCTCTCTCCTCCTCCTGCCCCTCCTCCTCCGACCACTACCCGCAGAATGCCATCACGGACTGGCAGACCAGCCAGGGCACTGTGATGCACCTGGACGGCATGGCCGGCCACTACACGCCGCAGCAGGTGCGTGCGTGCGTGCGCGCATGTGTGTGTGTGTGGGGGGGGTGCCGGCAGCAGCAGGGTGGGGGGATATGAGGGACCTGTGCAGGCTGCGGGGTGTGGGAGATGGAAGTGTGGAGGGGAGAGGCGATTAGTGGAAAGCAGTTGTTTTGGGGTGAGGGGGGGAGAAGGAGGGGCAGCGCTGCAGCCGGGCTGCCCTGTGGAGGGAGGGCAAGCAGCTGCTTGCGTCCTCACTGCGCGGCGTGTGGTGGTGCGCGGCCGGAACCTATGGGCTGAGAGCCCGTTCTCCTTCGAGGGACACACGCGAACCTTGCTGTTTGCACCCCACACCTGCCGCCACTGCTGCTGCCGTGCCCGGTCGTGTGCCGCCGGCAGGTGGAGGAGGTGAAGATGGTGCTGCGCCTCATGCCCGTGTTCTTCACGACCATGCTCTACTGGTGGGTGGGTGCTGGTGGGTGGGTGGGTGGGTGGGTGGGTGGGTGGGCGGCGGCGGAGGCGGTGGAGAGGCTTGGGGGCTGAGTCCACTTGTTGGGGATGAGGGGAGAGGGGAAAGGTGACCGTCGCGGCACGCGCAAGGCACCGCAGGCGGACAGGGGCTGGCGATGTTTTGCAAACGTGCTCGCTCGGCGCACAGCTGGGCAACGCGCTCAGAGGTCGGCATGGGCGCCGGGTCCGCCGGGTACTCCCAGAGTACCCGCTGCAGAAATCCAAAATAGTCGCCGACGCCGGGTCCTTTACTTACAGAAATCGCCCCCAAGGCCTCATGGCGGGCCCGCAGGGCCTGCGGCCATGTTCCCGAAAAATGTATTATGCGCTGGTCTCACTGGTGCTAGTGGCCTCTATCTTAGTCGCGGTTAATGCACTACCGGGCGCGCTGGGGGCGTTGTGCGTGGTGCAGCACGCAGCTGGCTGCCCCCGGCTGTGCGGGCGTGGTCCCTGGTGTGTGTCCTCAGACTCACGCAAAACGTACCAGGGCAAACTAATGAAAATTTGCACTTTGGGCAAGGTGCTTTTACAAAATTTTCCCGTGGGCTACGCCCCCGGACCCCCATAACACACTTGTTACTTGGAGGCCATAATCGGGGATAGCGCAAACGCGCACTTTGTTGCCTTCACAAGAACCAGCTGGCACGGGTTGAGTTTAGCCGTGTGCAGCGCGTGGCTGCTGAGTGAGCAAGCGGTCATTGTTTGGGCCAAAGGTGGTGCGGACTGGAGTGACCGGAGGTGCAGAGTGGAGGTGCGGAGTGGAGGATGAGTGCAGGACTGTTTGCGGGTGTGACCGTGAAAACCTGCTTGTAAAATGCTGCAATTTGAGCCCCATATTGCAAAATTTTTTCCGGGCGCTCCCGCCCCCGGACCCCCGCTGGGGGTAGACCCCCCAGTCCCCCCCGTTGGGGTTGCAGAAATCGGGGTGGGACCCGGCGCAGAAATCGGACGTTTGCCGACCTCTGAACGCGCTTCCCCGCCCTGGCCCATGGCCCACACGCTTCCACCCCTTCCCCCATCCTCCGACACCACCTGCCCGCCACCCGCCCCAGGGTGCCAACGAATACCTAATCCACCCCAACTGTCCAACCAATCAACCAACCGCCCCACAACCGCCCCAACAACCGCCCCAACCAACAGGACCATCTACACCCAGATGGGCAGCTTCTTCGTGCAGCAGGGCAACCTCATGAGCCGCGACTTTGCGCTCAACGTGCCGGGCGTGTCGCACCCGGTCACCCTCCACATCCCCTCCGCCTCCATGTCGCTCTTCAACACGCTGTCCATCATCCTGCTCATCCCCGTGTACGACAAGATCGTGGTGGGTAGTGCCGTACAAGGTAGTAGGCTGTGTCTGTCTGTCGGGCGGGCTCTGGCGGGCGGGCTCTGGCGGGCGGGCAGGCCGGCAGGCTTTGTGTCGGGTGCGGGAGTAGGGGTACGTACGTACGCCACGGAAAGCGTGGTGGTGGTTTGACGAGGCGTTGGTGCTAGTGGTCGCGGTCCGTACACCGTATGTGATCCGGATCCCAATGACTTGCCCTGCTTTCAACAGGAGCCCTTCATCGCGCGCATCCGCTCCAAGATCACGCTGCTACAGCGCATCGGTGAGTGCACGAGTGAACCTGTGGCGCCTTTGGCGACATCCATTTGGGCCCATCGGCCAATCCAGGCACGCACACGCGCACGCCTCCTGGTCGCCTCCATGGGTGCCGCCGCCGCCTTGATGGGGGTCGGCGCCAACGACTTTTCTTTCCTCACCATATTCATAGTCCGCCCGCTCTGCAAGGCGTCGGCACGGAGGCCGGCCCCTAGGACAACGCCGCGAGCTCGCATGCAGACGTCTCCAATGCATCATGCGCTCACGGCGCTGTGCCTTGCATACCACCCTCTCCTCCCGACACGCGGTGTGGAAACGTAAAAAAAAACCTCACCCCGAAACCCTGAAACCCACCCTGAAACCCCCTAGGCTGGGGCATGGTGCTGGCCATCGTCTCCATGCTGGCCGCCGCCTGGGTCGAATCCTACCGACTGCACTCCCTCAACAAGTGCGCCAACGAGAACGCCGCCGCCGCCGCCGCCGCCGAGCAGCATCTGGACGGCACCGGGCCGGCGGTGACGTCCTGCAGCCTGTCCATCTTCTGGCAGGTGGGGGGCAGCGCACGGGGCCGGCGTGGCGTGGACGTGGCGGAGGCAGTGCAGTGTGTGGCGTGGCGGGTGCAGTGCGTGGCGTGGCGTGGCAGCCAGCCCTGTCACCCCTGCCCAGCTGGTCCTCACCCCATGCCCCCTCCCTCCCTCCATGTCTTCACACACACGCAGGCGCCCCAGTACTTCATCGTGGGCGCCAGTGAGGTGCTGGCCTCCATCGGCCAGTTGGAGTTCTTCTACGACCAGGTGGGCGGGGGGGTGGGCGAGCGGGCCATTGTAACGCGGTACGCGTGACACACATTGCAGATTATGTGCATGGGCAGGTCAGCTGGTGTGTGCTGCCCTGCACACGCCCCTCGCCTCGCAACGCGCCTCGGCCCAAACCCCGCCTCACGGCCCCACGCCACCACATGCCACACCCGAAACTCAAGCCCACCTACCAGCTCCATCCCTCCTCCACCCTCAACACCCCCACACACCTGCCCACACACACCTCCCCACACACCACTCCCCACACACCATTCCCCCACACACCTACCCACTCCCCCCACACATTGCATTGCTTAACTCCGCTTCCTTTAGAATGGTTTAGTTTGGGCTGGTACCTACAACTCCCTACACCACCTCCTTACACACACCCCGCACCCCACACCCCGCACCCCACACCCCACACCCCGCACCCCACACACCGCACCCCACACAGGCCCCGGACGTGATGCGCTCCTGCTCCATGGCGCTGCAGCTGGCGTCCACCGCCATCGGCAGCTACATGAGCGGCGTCATCGTGTGGGCGGTGCAGGTGGGTGGGTGGGCGGGCCAGTGAGCGGGCGAGCGGGCGAGCCAGCACCCACCCAGGGACATGTGGGGAGCAGCGGTTGTGTGCCCAACTGCCAATGGGTGGGTTGGGTGGGTCGGGGTGCATGGTGGGAGGTAGGGCCTTCCGTTGCTGTGCTAGGGCCGAGGGAAGCGGGCACCCACGGGCAGCCGGGTGGGGACGCAGTTCGAGAATGCCTACCAAGGAAGGCGAAGGCGGCTCCGCATACACCCGCTCCTCCTCCTCCTCCTCCTCCTCCTCCTCCTCATGCAGCAGCAGCAGCAGCAGCTGCTGCTCGTCCCCCTATCTGTCCTGCCTCCCTCTCCTTCCTTGCCGCGACGCCCGTGCCAACCAAAACCTCTCCAGCCCAGCCCAACCCAGCACCGCACCCCAACTTCGCACCACGCCACTCACAGCCCAAACCCAGCAAACCCGAATCCCACCGCACCGCGCCGCACCGCACCGCCTATGTACTGATCAACAGGTGGGCTCGCCGGCGCTGGCCGGGCGCCAGTGGCTGCCCCGCGACCTCAACAGCGGCCGCCTGGACCTGTTCTTCCTGTTCATGGTGGGTGCGGCGAGCAGGCACGGGGGGGGAGGGCGGGGAAGACGTCGGGGCTGGGAGGGCGTGTCAGTGTGTGTATGTGTTTGGGCACGGCGGCGTCTCAAGGCACGCGCAGCCGCCGCCTGGAACCCATCGCATATGTGTTGTCGGTCGTTCACGGTGTTGGTGCCGGGCTTAAGAGGCGGGTTTGCTAGCTAGCATTGGTTCCTTCGGGAAATGGAATGAGCCTCCTCCGGCCCCCGAACGCCACCTCCCATCCCATCCCTCGCCCTACCCTCCTCACACGAAACACACACGCCCGCCCGCACCCCCACCACTTGCTTCTGGTTTCTGGAATGAACTACCCACCCCCACCCCCCCACCACAGGCCGTCCTCATGGCCGCCAGCACCGCCGCCTTCGTGGCGGTGGCCATGAGCTACACCTACAAGGCGGTGGAGCACAAGCGGCACGTGGTGGTGCCCACGCAGGTAGGTGCGGAGGAGGAGGAGAGGAGGGGAGAAGCGGGGCAGCGGGCGAGGGGGGGAGAGGGGGAGGGGAGGTGCAAGAGGGGAGGGGGAGAGAGTGTGTGTGTGTGCACCTGTATGTGGAAATGCCAGCCCACGTTATACCGAGTCTAGTGTAAACGCGAGAGCAGGAGAGCATGGCTAATGGGTGGGGAGCGGGGGGCAGGGGGTAGGCGGGGGTTAAGATCATTCCAGAACCCATCCATTGCTGAGAAGGACGGGGTGTTCGGTGGAAGTGAGACTTGGGGTCGCAGGCGAGGACGGATTCAGGTTGCGACTGCATGCCCTGCGCCGCACCCGCACCTGCACCCGAATCCCCTGCACCTCCACCCACACTCTCATCCACACTCTCACCCACACCTCCACCCACACGCACAGGCCACCCCCGGCGCGCCCGGCCGCGCCTCCTCCTCCGGCCTGCCCTCCGAGCTGCCGGGCGGTGGCGGCGCCGCCGGCGGCTGGCCCGGCTCGCACGCCGCGCCCGTGGTCATCCGCGGCGGCGCCCGCCCCGGCGCGCACGCCGTGCCGGCCGGCGGCGCAGCGGCTGGCGCAGCAGGTGCGGGGGCTTCGGGGGTTGGGGGTTGGGGGTTGGGGGTGGGAAGAGGCCCACAGGGCACACGACGAATCGCGGTTACGCGCATGTGCGGATGGACACCCCACCCCACTGCTTCCTGGGCTCCCTCGCCGCGATGCTCGCGGCTGCCCGCTTGCCATTTGGCTGCGCACTTTGTTCATTATAGGTTCGCTTGTGTTCAACCGCGTTCATAATCCATCGTTTTCTTCGCAGTTTCGCCCTTTTCAATCATGCATATCCTCCCAAACAAAGCGAACAAACCCTTCATTCCATCCCCGTCTTTATCCGTGTCTTAATTCATCATTTGACTTTACTACCTATCCCCATGCTCATGCTCATCATTTTCTTAATCATCAGGCGGGGAGGTGGAGCCCACGCCCGAGGAGCTGGACATGTACGGCCGCTCGCTGGCCTACGTGCCGCCCTCGCCCGCGCTGCCCGCGCCCTTCAGGTAGACAGACCCGCCCAGCAGGAGGCAGGCGCCAGGACGCCCACCAGGACGCCCACCAGGTGGGGCCCCCAGGGGGCAGAGGCCGCAGGAGGGCCCCAGGGAGGGCCCCAGGGGGCAGAGGCCCTCAGGGGGCACCAGGAGGCCCAGGAGGCCCAGGAGGCGCAGGAGGCAATGGGACAGGCAAGGCAGGGAGGCAGGCGGTCAAGGAGGAGGAGGAGGAGGAGGAGCAGGAAGGAGTGCTTCTGCAGCGTGCGGGCAAGAGGTGCCCGGCCGGGTGGAGGATGGGTATGCGTGCGGGCGAGCCTGCAGACAGGCGGACACGCACGGTGGCTTGCGAGGGGGCCCGTGGTGTGCGGCGAGGAAGGTGGCGAGGCAGGCTGTGAGCCAGGCCGTCGGCTAGGCCCCTCCCGCCAGCCAGCTGCCCACAGGGCATGGGGCCGATGCCCCACAGGGCATGTGGGTCGGGGGGCGTGGGGCCGCCCTTGGGGAAGGTGCAGCGGGCGTTGGCCCGGGACTGGCAGCGGTTGGTAAGCAGCGGCATGTGGGGTTCAGGGGAGCCCGAGTTCTGACGCATGTATGTGGGGTGGTTGGTTGTTGGTCGAAAGGCCATACACGCAACGCTGCGAGGGCGGAGTATGCGGCTAGAAGTGCCGCAGGTCTGCGGTGGTGTTAGCTGCTGTCTTGTGTGTTTGCGGCTCTGAAGCAAAAAGCAGGAGTGGGGAACGATGGTGGCGGTCGGAAGCGGCCGTGCGCAGAGCGTGGGGGCATGAAAGCGGGGGAGAGGGGCACGACACGGACACAGTCACGGACTCTGATCGCAGGAGTTGGAGCTGTGTGCTGTTGCTGCTAGCAGTAGTCGCGGGAGCAGTGCGGGGACCCATTGTTGGGCATATGCTGGGGAGGCAGGTGTTGCTTGGCGTAGCAGCACCGGCTGAGGAGTTCGCGTTAGATGCTGCACTACCGTAAGGAAGCGGTATGGGCGTGTCCTTATAGACGCATAGCGGCATAGCTCATTTGCATTCTTGGGATTGGGCTGCGGACATGAATCATGATTGCTGTCGCATGCAGGGTTCACCTATGCAGGCGGGCACTTGACATGAGTGTGCTTGGTCTGCGGGTCTGAGTGCCACACGGGTCTGACGGTCTCTGTCTTGGCAGGCAGCTGCTGGTCCTGCAAACAAGGGAATGCGGGGGCTGCTGCAATCGCGCGGACTGGAGTGAGCTAAGCACTCATGCTGCTCTGGCCAAAGCACGTGTCGTCTTTTGGGAATAAAGGGACGGGTCGACGTATGTAGCTAACTGCCAGGTTCCCAAACCGGGATGCGGCAAGATTTTGGTCGTGGTAGTTGTGGTACCGGTATGTAGGCGTCGCGCCCATGCACATGAGAGTTGTGACGTGTGAGACAAGGGCCTGGCTTTTGTCCGCCAGGGTCTGTTTTGGCGCCGAGGCATTAGCGCACGCCGGTGTGTGTTGGAGAGTGGCTGGGCACGAGGAGGATTACGAGCGGTTGGCCACGCAGGTGCAGCATCCATGCATGCGCATGTCACGCAGCATGGAGACGCATGGAGAGGAGCGCTGCTTTGGGAACGTGAGTGAGTTGGCTCGCCCCCCGAAGGGGGCCGATAGCCTTACACCTCGGCCAGACCCATACATTTAAGGTTTTTTTTAGTCGAAAATTTAGATTGTAAGCCACGCACATGGTGCAATACAGCGCAGCGGTAATTTAATAAATCGCAACGGTGACCTCGGCTGCCCGCAGCCCCCCTCCGTCCCCTCGCTCGCACACCAGTTCCCACGCCCCTTCCCAGCGGTGCCAGTTCCCGTCGTTCTCCTCATGTATATGCTGGTCGTGGGCTCGGCCCACCGAGGGATATGTGGTGCGGGCCCCTCCAAGGAGGTCAACACGCGGGCGGCTGAGGGGGGAGGGGCAAGCCGGAGTACTGCGTAGCTGTCGGTGTTCGGCACAGTCATCACTGGGAATTCTCAAAGTCGTTTAAGCCGAAACTACTGCACTATTGACAAAGCCGCCTTAAGCATATTTGAGACAGGAGTACCTGAAAGCTGACAGGATACGCCAAATTCACTCGCAACATCGAGCCCGCTTTGGCTAAACAGTCCTGCCCCACGCACCTGCAAGTAGGCCACGACATCCCTGGAAGATACATATTACTGCCTCATGTCATACCGTGCCGCTGCTGCGCTCGGCGCGCAAGGGCCCCTGGGCCGCGCATAACCGTCCACCGCATAGCTCTTCCTTAGCCGATCTGTTCGTTGCTTGTTATTTCCAAATGGCGGTCCCGAATGCCGAGTGCAAGTCTTTTGCGACTTGGCGCGGGGTCTCAGCCCATCGTTCTCGACAAAGGGTTGTGGAGGCTTCGCGGCCGTCCTTCGTATCAAAGCACAACATCTATGTGCCTGCGGAGCTGCGGGAGGTGCTTCAACCAAGTAGGTTGTGTGTCGGCGATGCGCTAGGTTTGGCGGGCGGGGGTAGGGGTTCGGAGTGCAGCACGCGGCGGGCGGCCACCAGCGGCAGCTTGGCACACGAGGCTTTGCGTCGCGCCTCACAGGAATGCGGCCAATGCGCATCAGCTAGATGCGGGGTCATTCGCGGGCCTGCGTACATGACGTCCGGGCCATGCGGTCAAATGAATTCCTGCCCAGACCCCATCCAAACACTTCATTCCCCGTCCACACTTTCAGAAGCGCCGGAGCCCGAGCCGAAGCCGGAACCCCAGGCCGCGCCCTACACGGGTTCCAGCTCCTTCAGCGCCGACAACGTGCAGGTCGCGATTGCGGCGGTGCAGAGCTCGGACAAGAGCGTGTGGCGGGACGCCACGACGGCCATCCGCAAGGCTCTGAGCAAGGGTGAGACTGCGTGCGTAGCGAGCGGGCGTGTGTGCCATCGGTCGTGGGTTCCGTCAGCACTGGCTCTCTCTCTGTTGGAGCACCCTGACCTGACGCACTGATGGCTCTAGCGCGGTGGAGCCGTGAAGCCGTATAGGCTGCAGCTGTGCGGCGCCGCATGCGCGAATCCCTGCCTCTGCTCCACCATCGCCGCACGCGCAACCTTGGCATCACTCGGCACATGCCCCTGCTTCCCTCTGACGGCGGCACGGCGGCACGTGGGATGTGCCTCGTGTGCGTGATCCCTCGGCCTCTCACAGTCTTAGCACTTGATTCATGCATTTGAATTGTCTGTGTGTTCTCTTCCCGCCTGGCCCACTGGCACTGGCGCACATACTGCACGCAGCCAGCAACCCGCCCATCCAGGTCGTCGTGGCCTCGGGCGTTCTACCGCGCCTGGTGGAGCTCGCGGGCGCCCGGGGGCAGGACGACCCCGCACTGCAGGTGTGTGGGTTGGGTGGTTGGGTGTGTGGGTTGGGTTGGGTAATGTATGGTAAACCATTCCCGCGGGTGGGTGGGGGACCGGGTGAGCGGGGGTGTCTGCGGACGTGGTTCAGGGAATGGGGGCGTGTGGGGGCCGCGCGCAAGGGCGTGTTAGGGAGTGGGTACGTGGGAGAGTTGTTGGTAGCCACAGGCGGGCGAAGCGAAGCGAGGGGGGGAAAGGGAGGTTGCGTGCAGTTGGATGCGTGGGTCACAGGCCGGCAGCGATAAACCCGTTTCAACATCTTTCTTTGCTTTTCTGAACCAATCTCCTTCCGTTCGCTCACACGGTCATCATCCCTGCAGCTCGAGGCGGCCTGGTCGCTGTGCAATGTGGCCAGCGGCACCAGCGACGAGTGCGCGGCGGTGGTGGCGGCGGGCGCGGTGCCGGCGGTGCTGCCGCACCTGCAGTCGCCGCGGGCCGACCTACGGGAGCAGGTTGGTGGTTGCGGGGGGTAGCCATCCATAGATGGAGTTTAATCAATAATGAATGGGGGGAAGGGTACTATATCCAGCCCAATAAACCATAATCCATGCAACAAAAGGAGGAGGAGAGCGTGGCCTATATTGACAACGGGGTTAGGGGCGCGGGCGGGTGCCAATGGGTGGGTGCCGGGCAGCTTTGCCGAGTGGACGGGTGGGCGGTGTGTGTGTGTGTGTGTTTACCAGCCCAAACTAAACCAAACCCAATGCGTAAGAGCGAGGAGGCGCGCGTGGCCAAATATAGGAGAAGGGGGAGGAGAAAACTCGCAACCATGGGGTGGGCGCCATTGGCATGTGGCGGGGGAAGGGGAGCCGTAAGGCGGTGAGGCAGGCGAAAGCTGCCCCAAGGGTGAGGTTTTGTTATTCGCTCTGCGGATATGGACGTCGCATACATTGTGCATACTCTGAAAGCGCCGCGTCTGAAATGGTGTTTGGCTTGCAATGACATCCATTAATCATCATCACCATCTAAACCCACTGCACAGGCGGCGTGGCTGCTCGGCAACATCGCGGGAGATGGGCTGGGTGAGCGGTGTGCATTGGCCATTTTGGGCATGCGTGCAAAAACACGCACGCATGGCTAGCTAGGGTGAAACGGGCGGCGGCTGGGGCTGTGTTTGGGGGGGGGGCTTGTTCCAGAAACCAAAGCGACCGTGGGGGAGGGGGCGGCGTTGCTACAGTGGTGCATCCTCGCCTAAAACCCCGACATGGTGCCTGTACAGCAACGGCCGCCTCCGTCGCTTGTCCCATGGCCGCAACAGCGTAAGAAACAAATGCTCTCCTGAGCTCGCTCCCGCCTGGTCCTCCATCCACCCTCTCCAGAGCCGCTTTTCCTCCTCCTGCTGCTGCTGCTCCTTCGTCCTTCTATTCCTCCTCTTACCCCTCCTGCTCCACGCACCCACCCACAGCGATGCGCGACAAGTGCCTGGCGGAGGGTCTGCTGCCGCCGCTGCTGGCGGCCCTCCGCGACGAGACCCAGGCGAAACCGCAGCAGCAGCTGGCCTGGTGTATGAGCAACGTGTTGCGGTGGAAGCCGAGGCCCGACAAGGTCGTGGTGAGAGGAGCGTGGAAGCGCAAAAGCGTGTGGCCGTACGTGTGGCGGAGGAGGGTCCGACACGAGGGTCCAGACGAGCGGGAAGGAAGCGGAGAGGACCGAATGGTGTCCGACGGCGCGGACGGGTTTGAGCTCCGCTGGCCCGCGAGGGATGCAGCAACCCCCGGGGGGAAGCCATCCATGGGATGGTACGGGTCGTGTTAAAGAATATGGGGTGGGAGGTGGGCATGGGTGGCTGGGATTCGTGTGTGGTGGTCCCTGCACTGTGCTGTGCACTGCACATGGCGCGACCTTGCCTGCCCGCCCATTATTACCCTTCTTGTCTGCCGGACCCGTGCCCGCAACCCTTCGCCGGCCGGCCGGACTCCTCCTACCATGCACGCACACGCATCCTGCCTGCTCGCTCGCGCGCATGCGCCCACGCACCCATCCATGCAAGCTAGCCCTCCGCGTGCACCCCGCCGATCGATGCTACCTGTCTACCCGACCGTACATACCACGCAGCGTGATGCGCTGCCGGTGCTGCTGGCGATGGCGGCGCGGGCGGACCCCCACGAGGACACGCTCACGGACGTGTTGTGGAGCGCTGGCCTACGCAGCCGACCATGACCCGGACGCCTTCCCCGGCACGGCGGGCTGCCAGGCGGCGCTGGGCCGAGCCGCGGAGATCACCGACAGGCCGTGAGTGCTGCGCCGCCCGTATAATAAAACCCGCAAAACGACATTTTGCGGGAGTCATGGGCGGGGGGGGGGGGGCTTTGCCAGCGAAACAACATAAGGAGCAGACGCCGTGTGCGTGGCAGGTCACGGGAAGGTTATCCCGCCTGGCTGGCAGCAGCCGAGGACGGTAGCTGGGACGGTACGCACGGCTTGAGAGGCGTGCCAATGTCTGTCTGCTGTTCATGGCCTGATCTCACAGAAAAGCGCCGAAGAGCATAGTGTCGGCGGCGGTCAAGCTGCTGGCGTCGCTGCCTAGCGGCGGCGAGCTGGCGACCGCGGTGAGGGAGGGAGGAGGTCTTACTTGAGGTCACCTGGCACCTGGCTGCTGACCGCAAACACGTACACCACCATGACTACTCACATACCATTACAGCATGCATATTTTCATAACACCATGCCACATCAAAACGCAATTCATCACATCATATCACATCGCGCCATGCATAAATCAATAATCAGGCGGTCATCGACACGGGCGTCCTGGCGGCCGGCTTCAAACGCATCCTGCGCGACAGCGAGGTGGAGCCGCACATCAGCGAGGTGCTGTTCGCGCTGTCGAACATCGTCGCCACAAAAGCGGTGCGTGCTTGTGCGTGCGCCATCGCACGTGTGTGTGTGTGTATGTGTGTGTGTGTGTGTGTGTGTGTGTGTGTGTGTGTGTGTGTGTGTGTGTGTGTGTGTGTGTGTGTGTGTGTGTGTGTGTGTGTGTGTGTGTGTGTGTGTGTGTGTGTGTGTGTGTGTGTGTGTGTGTGTGTGTGTGTAACAACGGGTTTACAGGCGGCCTGACGAGTCTCGTGAGCGAGTACTCGGGACAGCCAGCGACAGCCAGCGTGTGTGTGTGTGTGTGCGTGCGTGCGTGCGTGCGTGCGTGCGTGTGCGTGCGTGCGTGCGTGCGTGCGTGCGTGCGTGCGTGCGTGCGTGCGTGCGCGCGCGTGTTTGTGCGTTGTAGTGCCGTGCTGCGGAAATGGTGGTCTGTCATCTGCTAGCTAGCCCTTTTGCTATATGGATAACGCAGCACAACATGCGTCATTGTATGTGTGTGCGTGCGGACTGCGGGAGCACAGGCTCGAGGGCAGGCTTGAGCCTGTGTGCGTGTGTGTGGCGCTAGCTTGAGACAGGCTGGCCGCCTGGCTACATGTCGGCTGGCGCTTATCTCAGTAGCACGTTGCCGCCGCTTGCTCCGGCTGCTGCCCCTTGTAACATGCATGACCGCACCTAGCTACCTGTCTGTTTTTTCACGCCCTCGTTGGATCCATCCGGACACGTCTTTACCCGCAGCTCTCCTACCAAGCAAAGGCGGTGGCGGACGCTGGGCTTATCCCCCTGGTGGTGAGCTGTCCGTGTGCTCACATACGCATGCATGTATGCGCGTTAGTTACGTTCCGCGCGGGTATGTGACATTCATATTTGTGCGTTTTCATGGCGTACATGTGGATTATTGTGCGTGCATGGGCGTTTGCGCACTGGTGGTCAAAGTGTTTTTCGCCATTCCTAGCGGAGCGTGGTACCGTAATAATAAGGATCATTCCTGCATGCATAGCGATATGCGCTCACACACAACTTTGCCGGCCGCACGCTGCCCATCCACTGGCCCACGACCTGTCCGCCGCGGCTCCGCTTCCACACCATACATCCGGTACGTACGTCAAGGTCGACGGCATACGGCAGCAAGTCAAGGCCCGGCCCCGGCGGGAGGCTGCGCACACGCTGGCGAACCTGACGGTGAGACCCCGGCGCACGGAGGTTCCGTCTTAGTTGTTATCTCCGAACCGGCTGAATTGATTCAAAAGCAGCCTGCAGCAGGTCCCTTACATAGTCATACGCCAGCAGCTCCATGACGTACGTTCCCTTGCACCATCCACTTGCGCCATCGCATGCAAGCACTGCTGCACTCGCTGCGAGTGAACGAGCCATCGCATGTGATATGTGCAAAACTTACGAAAAAATGCTCAATTGCACATATAAATTGTTGTCCCTTCCCACAGATGTTCCCGCCGTATGCGCGCATGCTGTGGGAGGCCGGCGCCGTTGACGCGCTCGTGGGTGAGTGGTGCAGCCAGCATCCTGCTGACGAAAGCGACCGAAGCCTCAGGAGCAGGGGGGGGGCATATATGCGCGAGGGCAGCCACCTAGCTGCCATCTAGCTGCCTTCATGGGCCTTGCGAGCTAGCCAAGCCTATCATGGCCCAAGCCAGCTAGTGCTTCATTGGTCACTCGATTATTGGGTCCGCACACATACCAACCTACTTTTGACACCTCGCCAGTGACGACCAAATGTGTGGGGGGCCTTGCAAGGCAGGCGTGAAGAGCCTCCAACCTCCTCCACGCCCCTTCATAGTCCGTCCCTGATAGCGCCTCATCATCCATGGTTGCACAGGCCCCTACACGCCCCTTACGCAGGGCATGTCCCCGTGCCCCCCCCCCGTGTGTGCATGTGCGTGCGTGCACGACACCCCGCTAACCCCCCCCACCGTTGCGCTGGTCTTCACACCTACCTCCCGCCCCCCAAAAAAACAGACTTCCTCACCCAGCCGCAGCTCATGTCTCTAGAGAAGGGCTCCATATCCAAGGCCGACAGCACCGCGGCTGAGGCGGCCATGGAGGGGCTGATCGGCCTGGCGCAGGTGAGCGGCGGCGGCTGCTAGCTTTCGCGCAACTAACGGTCATTTTTTAGACGTCATGAGCCGGGAATCACACGGTGCTTGTAAACAGCAAACGGTTGTCGCCCAGTTAGCTAGCTAGCTAGCTAGCTTGCTTGCTTGCGTTGGTAAGCAGGCATGCAGCGCGAAAAGGTGCTGGCGCAATGGTCAGGTGGCTTTCAACATCCGGGCTGGCCAAGCTGGCTGGCTGACGGCACGCCACCCACTTTGCCTTTCATTCCCAACGCTCTCCGACTGGCCCCACAACCGAACCCAATACCACCAACCACAGGAGGGCAAAGCGCTGGCGAGCAGCAGCAGCAGCAGCACCGGTGTTTGCGAGGGCGTGGGCGAGGGCGAGGGCGGAGGCGCGGTGTCTCAAAACCCTGTGCTGGAGGTGTTTGCGCGTGTCCGGGCGTACGAGCGGCTGCAGGAGGCGCGGGAAGCTGGGCAACTGCCGCGGTCGGCTTTCAGGAAGCTGGAGAAGCTGCTCCTCGAGTTTCCGCCGCCGCCGTCAAGTTAGCCGCAGCGCCACCGGCTTGACCAGACGCGTAAGGTGACAGATGTGTAGCCAATTGCGATTCATCTAGATGCTGAGTGAATGACTGGGAGGTTTGCGGATGCATTAGGTTTGACCAATGTCGTGCGAAAAATGCTGGGCGGTGCGCACAAGGTCAATGCGTTCTTTTGCAAGGACAGGGCGGGGCGGAACGGTAGAAGATTGCACAGTCATGTCTATATTGCCCCGTGGCACCGCCATTGCAGGCAGGGTATTATTTCTACGTATGCACATGGGTATCACATCATGCCGTTGCGTTTGCTTGTGTATGTGCATCGACACCAACCCAGGTAATCTGCATACCAGTATGCAGGATTGCTGCGTGACGAAGCAGGGTCATGCCATGACCAATAACGCGCATCCCTAGTTGCTTTCTATGTTGCAAGTGGTTACATTCGTGCTCATGTCAAGGCTTCTGCAGCGGTGGCTTTACGCGTGCGTGTGTCTAGGGTTAGTTGGGATGTTGGGTGCCCTAGGGCTTTGCGTGCCTAGGGCACCAGCGTGCAGCGGCGGGTGCGTGTACCGGTTGCCTGCGACACGCGCATGCCACGCCAATGCGTGGTGCCAAACGGCCGAAGCGGCATTGCTGCAAGCGACGTGCTCTGACATCCTAAGAAAGGTGGAATGGTCGTAATTGCTGCTGCGTCTCCGGGCATCTCTTAGCGCATGGAGCTGGTGGAACCTTACCTTTGTTACCTGACGCCTTCCGCTGCTTGGGCATGGCTGGTATCACTACGGCAGTGCGCAGCTGCATCTGGGCAGGCTAGTCATGTCCAATTAAAACTCTTCATCTCGGTGTCATCGGTGTGAAGCATAACGCCACGTTTTGGTAGGGTGCTGGATTTTCGGTGGCGGCGGGGCGGTGGCCGGTAGGGAGGGGCGAGTGGGGGGTGGGGGCTGGGGAGAGTGAGTCCCTGCTGAAGACCGGTACGGTTTTTGCTGTGTGGTAGTGTGCTTGATAGCCGCAAGCAAAAACACGCACGCTCTCGTGGTTGCGGGGTTAATTGAGAAAGCTAGTTGGAAAAGTGGGACCCGGTGCGGAGATGGGGAGGTGGGAAGCCCGTGCGGCCTGTACTTGTTTTCCCTCCTTCCCCTGCGCGCGCTCGCACGTCGGAAAGGCGCCGCATCACCTCCCTGGAACAGCTGCTAGCACAAGTCAGTGTGCACGATGTCAAACAATCAGGGTTTCTATTGCATCCCTTGCCCTGTCCCATCAGCGCTTTCTGGGGAGGAAAGTCCTGGACAGCTGAGCTGCTGAGGCCACCAGGCCTCCTCAGCTGGCACGCCTCCCGTCGCGGATATGCATTTTGCGCCAACAAAAGCCCGCTTAACGGTCATCGATCTGAACTCTGAAGCCTTTCAAACACAATTGTGCGTTCCACTGCTGCTACGCGGTCGCGAGCTGCCGCTGAACCCCGCCGCCTTGTTTCTTCAGACTCAAAAGATGGCCGCTCGAATGTACTCAAGCGCGGACGCGCTACTGCCGCTCAAGATGCAAGCACCAGACTCGTATACTTTGAAGTTATACAGTGATCGCGCTCGCATTGGGCACTTGCGATGTGGACTTCGCGGGGAGCAGCCGCTGGCAGCGCTCGGGGCTGGCGCTGCTGCGGGGCGGTGGCGTCGAAGGGCCCAGCGAAGGGCCTGCGTGCACCGGTCGCGGAAACCGCTAGGCACGCACGTTGGTTCGGGTTTCGTCACAACGTGACCCTTCAGCGCTTGCGCGCTTCAACAAAGGGTCCACCAAGAGCTTTGGAGTTATCGAGTGCGCGCGCCCGAGAGTTCGCACGGGACATAAACCCGCGCGTGCGCTTTCCGCACACTGCATCACATGACTCGCGGCATGACTCTCAATGCCGCTACTCGATCGCCCACTTCTCACTTCGCGCGGCTTAAGTGGATTAAGTTGACATGACTAGCCGACCTGGATGCAGCCGCGCACTAGTTACGCGAGCCTCAAGGTAGCGGAAAAGAGTTTACTCGTAGCGAGGAAGCCGCCGCTTGCATCGGCTTGATTTTCCAGCGTCATATCAAGCCGAGCCAATACTGCAGCTCATTTAGCCTGAACGTCAACCGCCTCTGGCAGCAAAGGTCATGGCAACTGCAGCGACAGACTTCGGAGACTTGCCCGACCTGCAGAGCCTGCTGGCGGCTAACGAGGCTTCCTGCATGGGTGACGGGCAAGCCTGGGATGCGAACTGGCTCCCATCTGATGGCGCGACGGCTGCAGGCATGGAACCTGGCAACAATGCGTCGCGACTTCTGCTGGTTGCGCCCGGGGCGGCCGCGCCGGGTTATCAAGTGCTTCCAGCTCGCGTTATGTCGGAGCCTATGCACACGGCTACTAGCATCGGTAGCGGGGACAGCGCGTTCGGGCTCCCCCTACTGCAGGCGGCCCGTGCGGCATCGGACGCGACCGCGGCCCACCCGCGCCTGCCCTCGGCGCTCCCCTCTCCCCAGTTGTCACCTCCGCTGCCACAGCAGCCGGCCCACCCCACCGCCCCATCGTCATGGTACGACCCCGGAGCCGCCGCGCCCACAGTCAACCACATGCTGTCATCGCTGCCGCTCAATGCCGCAACGCTGGCCGCCGCCGCGGCGGCTGCGGGCGCGGCCGCCGCGGCCGCGGCGTCCGTTGCCATCCCGGCGTGCCTCCTTGAGCCAGGGTCATCAACCGGCGGCGCTGCTGGCAGCGGCGCTGGCAACGGCTCAAGCAGCGGCGATGACAGAGGAGGGGAAGCGGCGGGAGCGTCGGCGCTCCGGCGCGCCGCTAGCGCGACACCTCAGCAGCCGATTAGTCATTCCTCGGTGGAGAAACAGCGGCGCGACCGTCTGAACGAGCTGATAGACCAGCTGGGAGAGCTAGCGCCGCCGGCGGCGGGCACCGCAGACAACGGTGAGTGCCGCTACCGGCGCCCCCGGGGCAATTGGCGATCAACGGCGTTTTTTGTGGGGCGGGAAGTCGAAGGGCCCATCCGGCCTTTCCGGCCCTTTGGTGGCACACACACGGTGGTGCGGCCACCAGACCGGGGGAGGTTTTGGGAGAGCGAGCGATCAGAGCTCCAGCTTCAGCTGTAGCTTCAGCTCCAGCTGCCCTGCGCTGCGCTGCGCTGCGCTGCGCTGCCACCAATCATGGCAGTTAGCTCACTCGCCAGGGCACGCAGCATCAGGGATTCGCTCGCCCGTGCCTGCATGCATCTCACTGAGCTGCGGCCACTACAAAAACAACCCCCCCCCATCCTAACCTGCTCCCCAGCCAGCCGGCCACCCCAGCGTGCAGCAGCTCCAACCAACTTAACCGCTCCTACTGGCTAACGGCTAACCACCCGCCTCATCGCAGCCCCGATGCAGCACGCACCTTCTCCTGCTTAGAACTAGGCTACCCCAGCCCGTGCACGTTCACAGCCGCGTCTAACCACCCATGCCACTGCCCCCTTGCCCCTGGGCCCCCTGCCTCCTCCTCCACCACCACCACCACCGCCACCACCACCACCACCACCACCACCCGTACACAGGCGTCAAGAGGGCCAAGCACGTCATTCTGGCGGACGCCGCCGCCACCCTGCGCCGCCTGTACCAGGACAGCCAGGCCCTCCGCGCCCACCTCGCCTCCGCCTCCCGCATGCTCGCCGCCGCAGCCGCCAGCGTCAACGCCGCCGCGGCGGCCTCCGCCTCCGCCACCATCCCCGCGCCCATGCCTGGCAACGGCGGATGCAGCGCCGCCGCCTTCGGCATGGCGCGCAGCGGCAGCGGCGGCGCGCCCATGTGCGGCCATGGCCTGCCGCCCATCTCCGTGACCCAGCGAGCGAGCTCTGGCACCACCCCGACGCTGCCCCTGTCTGCGCCGTTGACCTACAGCAGCGCGCCGTCCAGTGGTGGTCCTCAGAGTGCGCTCGGGTCGCCCTCGGGGCCCTCGCACGGAGCTCCCAGCGCGACCGGGCCGCAGCTGCCGCCGGCGCCGGCGCCATTCATGCCCGTGCCGGTGGCGGCGGCGGCGCCGCCGCCACCGCCGCCTCAGCAGCTGATGCCACCGCCCCCGCCCCAGCAACGGCAGCCGCAGCAGCCGCTAGGCCCCGTGCAGCAGCAGCAGCAGCAGCAGCAGGCTGCGCTAGCTTCCCCATCACCTTCTCCATACACCTCCCCGCCCGCCCCGACGTTGGACGCGGCGGCATCGGCTCTCGGCGCGCGCGCTGGCTCGGGCGCTGCCGCCGCCGCCGCCACCGCCGCCGCCCCTCCCATCCCCAACTGGCTGGTGCGGGTGGTGTGCCCGCCCCACCCCGACCTGGTGGCGGTGGCGACCGCCGCGCTGACGGGTGCTGACGGGCCGGCGGGCGGCGGCGTGGCGCTGAAGGGCGTCCGGCTGGTGCAGCAGCAGCAGCAACAGCAGCCGGGCAGCAGCAGCAACAACACGGGTGGTCAGGTGAGCAGCCGCCCGCTACACAACGGTTCTTATCTGCCGCCTGCCGCCTGCCGCCGCTTCTGCCACCCCGTCGCACCCTGCATGAATTGCGTGATGTCCCTGCTTGCCTATCATGCTCGCTTGTGGCGCTTGTGACGGCCCGCCCCCATCTACTGTTGCTGCCATGACCCCCTGCTGCTGCCGTGACCCCCTGCTCCGCTCCGCTCTGCTCCTCCTCCTCTCTCGCCGCCCAATACTAACAACAGGCGGTGGTGACCCTTGAGATGACTGTCAGTTGCGAGTTTGGGGTGCTGCACGGCATCCAGCAGCGCATCACCGCCGCCGTCCACGCGCTGGCCGCCACTCCCGGCAGCAGCAGCGGCACGAGCAGCGACAACAACAGCAGCGGCTGCAGCAGCAGCGGCACGGTCCCGCAGCCGCCGGCGCCCATGCAGCAGCCGGCGCCCATGCAGCAGCCGGCGCACGTGCAGCAGCCGGCGCCCATGCAGCAGCCGGCGCCCATGCAGCCGCCGGCGCACGTGCCAACAAAGCCGCGCCCGTCTCCCATGCAGCCGCCGGCGCCCATGCAGCAGCAGCAGCAGCAGCAGCAGCAGCACATGTTTTCCACCAGCAGCAGCAGCCTACAGGCGGCGGCCAGCAGCCAGCAGACCTCCACGTGCAGCAGCCTCGCTGGCGGCGCCTCCCACGTCATCAGCGCCACTGCCCCGCAGCCGCCCTGCAGCCCCGCCCCCACCGTCGGCTGCGGCAGCAGCGTCAGCGGCGCGCCGCCGCAGGCGTCACAGGCGCCGCAGCCGCAGCCTCACGCACTGGGGCCGGCTGCTGCGGCCGCCGCGCTGAGCCCTGGCTTTGCGGCCGCAGCAGCAGCAGCAGCAGCAGCAGCAGCAGCAGCAGCAGCCTCGGGGGCGGGTGGTGGAGACACGGCCATGGGGGGCGCGGACGCTACAGCCGAGATGGACGAAGCTACAGCCATGATGCTGGCCACGCTCACCTCCAACGACATGTTTGATGCCGCCGCCATGGAGGCGTCGGGCGACATGGCGACGCTGCGCCTGTGATAGTGAAGGTACTAGTGATATTGATAGTCATAGTGGCGACGACGCGGAACGACGACGCGGAAGGAAGGTGCGTGTGCGTGCCTACCTCTGGCTCGTGCGCGTAGGTGGCCCAGCAGTACGGCGCCCAGGCCAAGGGCACGCAGCACGGGAACAACAGGGGCATGGCTGGCGCGTGCTGCTAGCTGGTGCTTTGCGCCTGACGCAATCGGCGGCGAGGGTGCTGGCGATTGATTGAGCTGCGCATCGCATGGATGGTGGGGCATGCCGCATGCACCGAGCTGTGCGCAGGTAGGGTTCGGTTGGGGGACACGCGCAGCAACAAACGCATGCACGCGCAGCCCTGCACATGAATGGGATCCGCACAGTGATGCACGAGCTTCCCGTCATTGGGTCTCAGATTGGGCAATTCATACGCGAACACCCGAGGTATTTAAAGAGGGCATGCAGACGAATCTCACATGGGGGGATGGGGGCGCAGAGGGCGGCGCGCCGTTTGGTGGTCGGGCTGGTTCAGGTCGCTGCCGGGAACTTGGTGCCTGCAAACTTCGCTGCGTTGCGATTGTGTGGCAAGGCCGAAGAATAGAGACTGGGGTGGCGTCTCACCCGATTTCGAGCGGATGGCCCAATGGCCTCAGCACGGTATTGTGGCATGGATGAGCTTGCGTGTGTGCGCGCGCTTGCCGTGCGGGGGCAATGCATTAGCGGGTGATGGCCAGGCTCCAAAGGAACGTACGATTCTGTTGCCGAACGGTGAAGCATACGGTAAGGTCCTACAGGAACAGGAACTTAACATTGGGAACGGATCAGAAGTACTTTTGGTAAAGGCGCGGCTTGAAGGTGTTTCGAAAGCGCCGTTTGCATTGGCGGTGTCAAAGGAGAAAGCAACGTTGGGAAGGGCAGGGAACGCGAGGAACGAGAAGCAGGATCGGGGGGGGGGGGAATGCAATGGGGGCCAGCTAGCTATATGACGTGGCACATCGGGTTGTTTTCCTTTTCATATCAACAACAGGCTGGCATTTATATCGCTTGCACCCCGCATGCATGCTCGCATATGCTCGCATGCAGCGCAACTGCATGGAGCACACGCACGTGCACGTGCACATGCGCATGCGCATGGCTTTGTAGGCGGTTGCTGGGTCGGCCTGGATCCTGTTTTCCGTGTGCTTGACTCTCAAACGAAACCGCGGCCGACGCCGTGGCCGGGCTGCAGTCACGCTGTGTCTAAAATTGTTAGTACGGTTTATTACATAGGTGCTGGTGGGCTGCACGATGTGGGGTGCCTATCTGTATGCATGACACAGATACTCATGACGCGAGCAAGTCCGCCCGCGCCGGGGGTTGCTGCACGCCGGGCTGTCAGGTGGTGCACATCATCGGGTTTTGCGCCAAGGTTGCGACGCGCGCGACTCCAGCGCCTGCGTGGCTTTTGCAGTTGTTGAGGTGGTGCAACAGTTGCTGCTAATAGGGTTCGGGAGAAGCGGACAGGGCGTGTTGCTCCTGTTTTGGCCACAAACATGTTGCGGGTTGTTAGCGCGCGCAGCTGGCGCCGAAGTTGATGCCGCGTTGCATTGCGTAGTAGCAGTAATCATGTGTTGCATTCTTTCTTGCACTGGACAGCGTACACGGCATACTGCAAATGCAAACACTTAGGTAGGCGTTGGGTGCATGGGTTTCTGATGTTGGGTGCATGGGTTTCTGATGTTGGGTGCGCGGCTCGTTTGCATGGCGGCGCTCCGCTTGCCAGCTCCCTGTTAGAAACAATTACAAACTGATGTCGCGAACAAGACGCGCGCTGATCCGTTGTGTTAGTACGACACGCCCGTGCGGTCAGCGCAGTCATGGGTCGGCGCGTCGTTAGAGGTATGTGACACGTTTCGCTGGCTGAGTTGTGGACCGGGCACTCGTGCGGGTGCTTGGCGCTAACCCGGGTGTGCACAGATCACCCGTGCCGCGGGCATGGGCATGCGAAGCCAAAACAGGCGACGCGTTGGGAGTGTGAGTGCTGTTGCGCGCTGACTGGTTTCAACGAGTCCTTCTGGCTGGTGCGCGCCGGGCCGGCTGCAGGGCCACTGAAGGCGCGCGCGACGGCTGCTGGCGCATTCATGCTGCCTGAATGTGGCGGCGTCTCGATGTATTGGAAATTGGAACGGAGGAGTGACGACGGCAATGGCGCGCAGGGGCAATTTGCAGGCGCTATTGATGCAAGTACGCTGGCGCGGCATGTGTGCTGCGAGAAGTGTGGTTGGAACTGACTCGATTGGCAATGGCCGGCGGCGCGGTGCCGCTGCGTTAGGGCCCTGCTGGCGAGAGCTACGGTATGCGCCTTGTGCGGCGTCATGCGGCGTTGTGCTTGACCGGCCGGCCATCATGCGGGACGGTGGCGCAATGCGCGCGAGCGAGGCGCCGGGAGGGTGAAACCGATTGCTCATTCCACTACTGTGCACTTTTGCGCATGGTGGCGGGAGGTGCGGCCAGCAGTTGGCGGCGGCGGGGCCTATGTGCGCCCCGCCGCAGCCCTTTAGCAGTATTGCGAACAGGCGCAAGGGGGAGCGGGTTTGCAGTCCTTTATTGTTTCCCATGCCTGTGACACTGTCCTGGACTGCGCGATGTGGAAGCACAAAAAGTTCCTCGCGTCCGTGTGCGCGGCGCGGGTCGGCCATTGGCCCTGGAGGTGGTGAGCACGAGGGCTCTGTAGTTGAAATGTCTTACTAGCACGTGCGAACTTGTTCGTGTGGCAACTGCGTCCATACGTGTGCCTTGGTACTTAACGCGCCGCGCCGGATTGCGGCTCCGCCTCCTTCGTTATTTGCCTCGTGTGTGGTGTGCTTCGGTTATGTAACACTTTGCGTGCGCGCGCTGTGGTGCTGCCGCGGGGTGTAAACTGATTATATTTACCGGCATAAGGGTAGCAGGGGCCCTCGGCGTGTGACGACTTTGTTGATTGGACATCGTCGATGGCGAAGAGGGCGGGTGCAGGAGACCCTGGCTACCCTGGCGTTGGTCTTGGCATTACGGCACTGCGCGAGGTGGCTGGGGATCAACCAAACCACATGCCTGCCCACTGAACCGGAGCCAGCATTGAAAGGAGAGGCTAGGGCAGTAGGTGCGGGGGGGCATTACTGGCGTCGGGGTGCGGTCGTGTTGAGTCCCGAGGATGTTACTTCTTTGCGGTGGGTGGGTGGCTGCAGCAGGAGAAAGGTCGGTAAGGGGAGACTTGTGTTGTGTTGCCCAGCGGGCTTTGACTAGCATCTGGTGCTGGACTGCTGGTCGTAGGCTTGTATGTGGAGACGAGGCGCACCGGCTGCCGGCGGGCAGGCCGGACACAGGAGACAGACACGTGAGTCGCATGCCTGAAAGCTGTGGATGGGGCTCGTCGAGTCGTTGTTTTGGAGTGGTATCACCCCAGGATGTGCTTGGGCGATTCACATGCAGCCCTGTGAGGTGTTGCTCGTGTAACAGAAGTATCACTGCAATGCGTGCCTACCGAACCGTAGCGCCATGGTTGGAAGCTGCTGGACTGGGTGGGTCGGCGGGAATGGGGGCGTGCTGCTGCGTGGCGATCGGCTGCCGCGCAAACATGGCTTCCTAGTTGGCAGCGCCGCTAAGCATCCTCCATTTCCTTTTCTGTAATTCTGACAAGTGGATATACATATGACATTACAAAGACAGTTTTAAGCTAGAATGTAGCGAAATGCTATTAAACCTCTTCGCGATTGTAGCCTTTGCGGCATTAGTCGCTGCGGCGGATAAGTTGGAAAACTGCGAACTGCATCCTAAAATCGAGGAACGTATCCTCCGGGACACCGCCGCTTGGGGAGATGCCGGAATCACCGAGGACCTGGTGCTGTCGGTCAGCAAGCACTGCGAGACGGAGCAGCGCATACGTCAGCACCACTGCAACTGTCAACCTCAAAGGATTCTCATTGAGAATGGTGAAGGGGGAAAGGCGGGACAGGGCGGGGGGCGCGGGGGGGGGGAGGCGCCTGGCAGGGTGGCGCGCTTGGCGTGCCGCCTAGCCCCCGTCTTCACCACGCGTCACTTGGACTGGACTCGGCACAGCAGCAACTCGATCAAATGGATAAAGCTCTGAATCAATCCCGGTCATGATACGTAAAACATATGCGCACACAGGCACGGTGTAAATTGCTCTTATCGGTAAAGCCGTGCGGTAAAGCCTTGTGTTCTAACACAACACAGGCACCGTGTATCTGAACAACCTAATCCCCTGGCACCGGCTGGGCCCCCACGAGCACATCGGGCTCCTGGTGGAGTTGTACGAAGCCAGTCAGGTGTACAAGTGAGTGAGTAAGGGTGGTTAAGGGTGGGTTACGAATGAGTGAGTGGGTGGGTGGGTGGGTGGGTGGGCGGGTGGGCGGGTGGGTGGGTGGGTGGGTGGGCGGGTGGGCGGGTGGGTGGGTGGGTGGGTGGGTGCGTGGGTGGATGAGTGGGTGGGTGAGGGCGGGCGGACGGGCAGAGGGAGGGATGGCGGGCGGGGCGGGCGGGGCGGGGTGGGGCGGCCGGGGCGGCGAGGGGGGGTACTTTATCCCCTAACCCAAAAGCAAGCCAACCATGGGGTGTGTGTGGTTGTACCAGCCCAAACTAAACCAAACCCAATGCATCAGCGGGGGTGGCCGGGGGCCGGCGAATGGGAAGCGCGCAACAGCACACGTGTCGCAGGGAATGCCATCCGCTGTATGCCGTACCACGTGATGCCGTACGTATTGCGAAATGCCTTTGTGAGCCTCGATATGCGCGCAGGCCAGGCGCTCACCAAAGAGCCTTCCAGCACGTGCGGTTTCACTCTGAGGCGTGCCATCCCTTGCTTTCCCTGCTGCGCCCGCAGGCTCCCAAACGTAGAGTTTACGTACTGGCTAGGTGGGTGAGCTGAGGCGTGCCATGTCAGCAGCGGCGGGTGGGTGGCGGCGGGGAAAGACACGATGCGTGCAAGGGCAGCCATGGCTTTCGGTGTCAGGTACGAGACAGAGAGGTGCCAGTATACCGAATCTGCTCCATGCATGCGCGGTGCCCTGTGGCCCACCTCTGCTAGCTCTATCATCTTGGTGCTTGCCCATCGCCGCTCCTGGTGGTGCCTGCGTGCAGATGACCACCCGCCTGGGGAAGCCAACTACATTCTGGGGGGTGAGTGGGTGCTGTGAGCCAAGAAAAGCGATAAGGGCGCGGGTGGTGGTGGTGGTGGTGGTGGTGGTGGTGGTGGTGGTGGTGGTGGTGGTGGTGGTGGTGGTGGTGGTGGTGGTGGTGGTGGTGGTGGTGGTGGTGGTGGTGGTGGTGGTGGTGGTGGTGGTGGTGGTGGTGGTGGTGGTGGTGGTGGTGGTGGTGGTGGTGGTGGCAGGACGTGTCCGCCGAGTGGCTGCCGGCATCCTCCCGCGCCCACACGCAGCGACTGTCAAACCCGCCACGCATGACACATGCAAACAGCGCGCCGGCTGCATGAATGATTGACTAATTGACCGTGTGTTAGCTACATTGCTTGACCGGGAGCCTATGTACCAGCATTGGGCTTTTCGTAATGCTCTAGCTGCTTCAGACACGCGCACACCTGCTGCAGTCTTCTGTTGCTTGACCTTGCCCTCTCTGAAACACACGGCACACACACACACACACACACACACACACACACCGGGGAATTCTCTCCGTTTCCGTTTACCAACACACACACACACACACACACACACACCTTGTGAACGCTAACACACATCAGGTGCCGGGCCGCACGGCGCCCCGCGCGCCACCGCCTGGCCCTACGAGCCCAAGGGGGGGCTGCCCCCCATGGTGGCGTGGAGCAAGCATGCGGACAACGGCGTGCTGATGGTGCCGTACAGCGGGGCGTTCAGGTGGGGGCGGGGGCGTTCAAGTGGGGGCGGGGGCGTTCAGGTGGAAACGGGGCGTTCAAGTGGGTGCGGGGCGTTCAGGTGGGGGCGGGGCGTTCAGGTGGGTGCGGGGCGTTCAGGTGGGGGCGGGGCGTTCAGGTGGGGGCGGGGCGTTCAGGTGGGGGCGGGGGCGTTCAGGTGGGTGCGGGGCGTTCAGGTGGGGGCGGGGCGTTCAGGTGGGGGCGGGGCGTTCAGGTGGGGGCGGGGGGCTGGGGGCTGGGGGCTGGGGGCTGGGGGCTGGGGGCTGGGGGCTGGGGGCTGGGGGCTGGGGCTGGGGCTGGGGCTGGGGCTGGGGCTGGGGCTGGGGCTGGGGCTGGGGCTGGGGCTGGGGCTGGGGCTGGGGCTGGGGCTGGGGCTGGGGCTGGGGCTGGGGCTGGGGCTGGGGGCTGGGGGTGGGGGCTGGGGGCTGGGAGCCGGGAGCTGGGGGCTGGGGCTGGGGCTGGGGCTGGGGCTGGGGGGGCTGGGGCCGGGGCCGGGGCCAGGGCTGGCCACTTGCACGCACACACATGTCTTTGTCCTCTGTCTGCTGTTCTCTCCCTTGTGATCTCACAACGGTGTCACACACGTGACCGCACACGTGTGCCGCCGCCGCTGCAATAATCACGGCTGCTGCGCGCAGGTGTGCCAAGGACAGCTTTGACGCGCTGGAGGCCAGCCTCCATGAGATCTCCGGGGTGGCCTGGGCCGACAAGCTGCCGGTGGGTTGACATGCAAAGGGGGGTGGGGCAGCTATATGTATCCATTTGCAAGGGGAGAGGGGGTTGTAGCAGGAAAAGGGTCAGTGATTGAGTGTGAAACGTGCTCGATTGCGACTTGGTTTTGGGTTATAGAGAAGGCCGTCGACCTCGGTGGCATTGGCACGCCGGCCGGTACTAACAGCAGCCGCCATGGCCGACCACCAGCCGCGCTCCGTCCACTCGGCACTCCTCTCCATCCCTGTCCTCAGCACTGGGCCCCCACGCCGGGCCCCTCTTTCCCCGCCGTCTTCTCTCCCTGCCCCCCTTATCTCATCGGCTGCTGTCCGTGCGTCGTCGGGCCTGTCTTGTCGCGAGCCAGTACTGGCACTCTGATAAATCGATTGCCCTGGCTCCCCCCCATCCCGTCTACCCTGTCCCTCCCTGACCTCTTCCACCTTGCTTGCTGTATGTCTTCACCCGCGCAGATCGGCTTCGGGCGCTGGAATGGATTCTGCACCTACTACTACGGCATGGGACTGGTGCGCACGGCCGACGGGCAGCCGGTGCCCTGCCCCAGGATGTGAGTCGCCGTGGCATTACGGGACTGCCTTGCACGCGCTTCGCAAGTGCCCAACAAAACATCCTGCAGACTTCCCTTGTCCTAATACCTCCATGACTCCTCGTCCGGTCCGCATGCTCTCTCTTGTTTTTTTGTCCCCAACTAACCCAACTGCACCACTAACACACACACGCATGCACTGACGCACACGCTACAGCTACCTGAACAACGTGTCCGCGGCCCACCCCGACCTGCTGGTCGCATTCGATCTGGGCGTGGTGAGTCAAGGCGGGATGGAGGGCTCCATCGCAGCGGCGGGCTACTGAGCTGCATGCGAATCCTACCGCCACATCACCAGATCCTTGCGGTCCCCTGGTTACACGTGATTGCGTGCGCGATGCGAGGTGCAAGTGCACCACTTCATGTTTTGACAACTCGCGCAAAAGCCAGCTGCATGCAGCGTATGTTGTAGCATCGTGGCATATCCTGTAGTTTTCGCTTGTGACACGCACATCCCATCCCTCGCTTCGCTCTATCATTGCCCCGGCCGCGCCAGGCCAAGCCGGTGCCACTGGCGCACCAGAATCGCTACAAGTACATTGTGTCCACAGACGGTGAGGTTGGTGGCGATCCCGGTGGCTGTGGGCCAAGGGGCTAAGGGGTGTGGGGGGCTACTGTATGTGGAGCGGCTTCGAACGGCCGACACACACTACGCGAAAGATCCCTTTGCCCTCTACATTCAGTAACTCGCAAGCAATACGCAGCTATACATCCTCAGGCACGGCAACCGCCCGATGTGGGATAAGAAGCGACAGAATCCCCATGATGTCGTCAACCCGGGCTGCCAACGGAAGCCTGGAGATGCTCCTCACGCCCAATCTAAAGCCTCGCCACACAAGCATACGTTGCAACACCTCTCGCTACCGTGTTCAGGCTGGTCCATCAGCTCCAAATTCGACAAGTACCTGCTGCTGGGCAGCACCGTATTCAAGGTAGGGGTGGGTGGGGTAGTTTATTCCAGAAACCAAAGCGACCATTACAACCCAAAAACCCAGAACCCCCAGAATCATAGAGCGCAGAGGAGAGGGATATACATGTGTTCTTGGCGAAAGTCTTCGGTCTTGTTCATCTGGTCGTCGTTGGCATCTTAGGTCATCGGTCCCGACGGAGTAACTCCGTTCGGCGTTCTCGCGTGGGGGCGCCCCTGGGCCCCTGGGTGCCTGTGTCTGTGTCGGGCAGGCATTCCAAAACCCAAGGCAAACCCACCCGCCCCGCCCGCCTGCGCACCCCCCCTGCCCACCCCCCTGCCCACCCACCCACCCACACGTCACCCACCACTCGCCCAGGCCGCCTCCATCCGGGACGGCTTCTACTACGACGCCCTGGAGCCCAACGTCCACTTCATCCCCTTCATGGTCAAACACAAGGACGACATTGTGGACGTGAGTCATGTACATTGTCCATGGCGGCGGCCATTGTGCGGTACTACTACCGTACCGCCGCTCCAACCTCCCTGGTTACAAAGACTTTTGAAGAACATCATGTGATGCAAGCTGCAAAACCGCTCATTGTGCATTTTGCATTTGAGCATTTCGCTTGTTAGCGCATGTCCGTAACCGCCCCGGTCAGCACCAGCACGCGCTGCTGCGGCCGCCCCAACACCCCGCATGCAACGTCTGCGTCTTGCCTTTCTCGTGTGTCCCGACACACCCAAACAACAGGCGATCCAGTGGGCGCGGGCGCACGACGACGAGGCCCGAAGCATGGCGGGGGCGGCGCGGGAGTTTGCGCGCAAGCACCTGAGCCGCCCCGCGCGGCTGTGCTACCTGTTCCGGCTCCTCACACACCTCAGCAAGCAGTACAAGTGAGCGGGGTGGGGGTGTACCGGGTGGCGAGCGAGGTTGGGGTTACGTCATTATTCCCATTTGGGGAGGATCAGCTCCAAAAGGACGGGAGGGGGCGTGGCACGTGTGCGGGTCCTGTTTGGAATCATTCGAGGCAGGGCAAAAGCCTTGCGTCATGACCTTGACATCTCACTCCCTCTCCCCATGCAAATGTGCGGGAGCACAGAAACCCGGCTCCACCCCTCCTCCCCGCTTGCCGGGGCCCGGTTCTCCCGCATCCCCCGCTCCAGCGGCCCACCCTTTCGCACACCAAGGTCGCGGTCATGTCACCTCGCCACCTCCCTAATTCTCGCCATTTCCACCCGCATGCACTGATACACACCACAACGACCGCCTCCCACCCCACCCCACCCGGCCCCCACCCCGGGCAGGTACCCCGTCAGCTGCTCCCGACGCAAGCTGTGCGTGCCGGTGGTCCACGAGCTGCGGTACTATGCCCAGAACGAGAAGACCAACGAGACCTGCCCGTGAGTGTTCAGAATGACTTGTGATAGCAGGTCGCGGTGCCTGTTGATGTCTGTTTCCGACCAGCTATCTAGGCGCAGGCGCCGTGTCCGGCTTGGGAGATGGGAGGTGGGAGAGCGGGCGCTGCGGCATGTGTCCGTCCGACACCACACGCGTGCACATACCGTACGGTGCAATCGCGACTGCTGGGCTTGAGCCCCACGCACCCATCATTCCAGGTCGCCATTGGCGCCGCGTTGCAGTGATGCGCCTGCTGTGCCCTGCTGTGCCCATAGCTCGCATACATCACCTGTGCGCTGACTCGAGCCGCGCTGACTCGAGCAGCGCTGACTCAGCGCGCGCGTCCGCGGTCCGTCTCTCGGCCCATTCACCCCTGGCATTTTAGCCTCGTGCCCCCTCGCGGCCATCTCGGTCGGTGTGTCACACCGCACAGGTACCACGAGGTGTTTGACAAGTACGCCGCCGCCGACACGCTGGCCTCGCCCGACGCCGCCCGGCTGCAGGAGATCAGCAACATGCACTTGGAACCGCTGCATTGGCCGCGAGATGACCTGTGAGCAATGCGGAAACTTGGCGCGGCACTTTGGCTAGTCACTCAAGGCAGGGACGTTGACGGGCGCGACCCATTGCCTCCGCCGTGCCGGACGATGGTCCCGGGAGCATGTGAGCCTGTGTCACCGTAAAACTGAAGGGGGGCTGAGGCTTGCGTGCTAGCTAGTGTGCTGATGGCACTTGCATGGGTTGGATGCTGGGACTTGATGTGATAGCTCATAGCGTCCGGGCCGGCGTGCATCCATCGCGGAGACCCTAATGGCGTAGGGCAAGGCACCCTGAAGGCCCGACTCTGTGCGGTATGCGAGGAGGAGGTGGGCACGGGCACAGGCACGGGCACGGGCAAGGCGGAGCAGGCGACTTTGAGCTGGGGCCCCAGCGTTGTGCCGCTGTGCAGGACCCACTATGACGTGTGGCACCCTGGAAGAAGCGCGGCCACTAAGACCTGCCGTGTGAACGCTGCTGAGTGCTGACTGCTGAGTGCCGCCGCGCCGCAAGGAGAGGGCCGTGGACCCCACAGGCGAGCAGTGCGCAGAGGCAGCATAGCTCACGGGCGAGTAGTCAGTAGTGCGCAGAAGCAGCGGGGTGCTGCGTGCCTAAGGGGGGCTAGCATAAGGGCGTCCGTCGTGCTGGGGGTTGATTGAGGTGTGGCCGTGTTGGACTGTGTGTTGCCTGGGCGCCCGTTTAGGCGGGCTTCAACTTGATGGTCTGTGGCTCTGTGCCGTGGTCGAGTTGCTGAAAGAATGGTTGGAGACGCGATCAGCACTCGATCATCTGGATGATGCGGCGGCGCTCTTGGTACCGCCGTGCGGGACCACACATGGCAGCTAGACACAGGTGACAGGGCACGAGGCGTGTGATTGCGCGGTGACGACACGGTGTACGCAGCACGCCCCCTGCATGCACAGAGAGCTTTCCTAGCTAAGCCTCATTGCCTTTAACCCACAATGCCGTGGCAAGACTTCGCAAGGCATGCGGCCAAGGATGGGGAAAGGCGGCGAATGCAGAGAACATCGAGTACGTGCGTTACTTTTTGTGTTGCTTTCCCGGGCCCCCCGCCGAACCCCCCTTCCACCCAGCAGTGTAGAGGAGTCCAGTACAGACGTCCCCCATTCAAAGCCAGGCCTGCTGTTCTCCCGCCAGCTACAGCGGACCTCCCCGGGGTTGCATCCCGCCTCATGATTGCGGGTTTACAAGAAAGGGACAGTGTAAACACCTCATGCGTAGCTGTGGCCAGGGCGCCGGGATGTTCGTAATTGTGCACACGCGCGGACGAGCGCGCGGCGCGGGGCCGGAAACCTGGCCTGGCACTGTTTTTAAGCCCGGCCGCATTCAGCGACAAAACATCTGGATCCATTTACTAGATGGCGCGTGACTTTGAAAGGGTGCACAAGCGGCGGTCCCGTTGACTGCGGTACCTGCGCTGCGTCAATTTGATTGCTGCGCGCCGTAAGCAGCTTTTCAGCAATGTCTGTCTTCAAGCGCAAATAACTCTAGTGCAAGGCGCGAAGCGCGAACGGGCACACAGGGAGTAAGGATACAAGACGTTTACCTCCGCCCGGCCGCATCATGCGCACATTGCATAATGCACACTGCCTTCCAACTCGCGCACTGTGTAGCTCAACACCAGCGTGTCTATTCGCTGCACCAGACGCATCTGAGATAGCGCCACTGCGCGTCCTAAACACCGGAACATTCGTGTTAAAATAGAGGCCTGCAAAGATTGCGCGCGCCTCTTTTCGCCTGTTGTTTCGATAGCACCATTAAGTTTACAAGCAAAACACTGTGCGGACTCCGCGGCGCATAGTGCCGGCCGGCGAGGGGCTCAGCATGGCCCCTGCCGACCCGCACTTGTGCGATAGCCCGGAGCGACCTGCTGCAAACACTCGGCAGCCTTTGGGTCATGTGCAAACGTCGCCGGGCCCGACTGCGGTTGTGGCCGGGCCAGACCGCATGACTAAATCCCCAAGCGCCCGACACGCGGCCGCGCACCACGGCGCCAACCACGCGGACGCGAAGCTGCTGGCAGCCATCCGCCACGAGCTGGAGAGCAGCCGGGGGAAGCTGTCCGTGCAGCGGCGCAAGGAGCTGGCGGAGCGGCTGATGGAGCACAAGGTGCTGCGGGGGTTGGGGTTGGGGGTAGTTTATCTTAGGACAACACAAAAGCAAGCCCACGGGAGGATTTGGCAATAGGCAGGGCACGATTGGTGCGGCAGCCAGCCACGGGAAGATATTAAAATTACGGGCTGCATGAAGGCCCCCATGCAATTGGGATCACACGACAACGTCCTGAGTCAGCCTGCGGTACAGCACGCACGTCTTTGACGTAGCTTTCACACCGATGCAGACCCACGATGACACGTTCTTCACCAAGCTGACGCGACTGCTGCAAGAGGTGGGTGTGGGAGCAGAGTGGGTGGCTACCAATTTCCCAGACGGCAACGTCTGTGCATGCGGCGGCACCCACACATGCAGCCGCACCCACACATGCCCCATCCCGCACCCACATGCCAAACACCAGTAGCCCCTCCTTCCGAATGGTGACACAGGGAGAAGCCCGGTGTGTGTGTGTGTGTGTGTGTGTGTGTGTGTTGTGTAGAACATAAGACTTGAGCAGGAGCGAATGCGTGTGTTTCGCCCGCAGTAGTGCGCACCCATATGATGCTGCTGGTGCTGCGGGTCCCGGGGCGCAGGGTGCTGTTTGTTTGTTGGGGTGCGGACGGCTGCTGACTGAGCCCAGGCTCTGGTTTGAGCGGGGTTGCGGGCCCCTTTCCAATAAGCGCTGCCCTCCTTGCCCCTTGCCCTTGCCCTTGCTCATCTCTGGCTGGCGCCGACTTCAGGCGGGCGTGGTGCTGCCCTCCGTGACGGTGGAGTACCGCAACGTGCGCGTTGAGACGGAGGCGCTCATTGGCGCCGCCTCCATCCCCACCGTGGCCAACGTGCCGCTCACCTTCCTTAAGGTCTGTGGGTCGGCGGATGTGTGTGTGTGTGTGTGGGGGGGGGTTCGGGTTTACGGGCATGTGGGTGCCAGCCTGCTTGCCCGGGAGCGTTTTGTGTGTGTATTTGTGTGTGGTGTGTAGGCGGGCGCGGAGGGTGTGTATGTGCGGTTGCGGCTGGAGCTGGCGCTCGGGTTTCGCCCGCGGTTCAATGGGTCGGCAGGTGGGGCGTGTGCGGGCGCGCGGGTTGGCGACTGGAAAGGGACGAGCAGGCGCACCTCCGGGTTAAACAGCAGTCGATGCTGTGACAGCACGATATGCTTCCGATAACCCATCATGCGCGCTGCTCCTCGGTTCTTGCAGAAGCTGTTCGGCGTGCACAACGAGCGTGAGGCCCGGCCGCTGACCATCCTGAACGATATCCAGGGCCGGCTGGTGCCGGGCCGCCTCACGCTGCTGCTGGGGCCGCCCTCGTGCGGCAAGTCCAGCTTCATGCGCGCGCTCACGGGGCGCCTCATGCCGGCGCAGGGGAAGGTGGGGCGGGCGGGATGGAGGCAGGCGGGGGTTGGGGGGCGGCGCCGTGCGGAGGTGGCGCCAGCAGAGGCGGTTGGCTGGTTGAGGCAGAGTATTGCCTTGAGGGGTTCGTACGAGGCAATGTCAGGCGGAATCGGCAGGTTTGTCGTAATGGGCCTGAAACTACCTGCACCGGGGTTGCTGCTTGTGTAATTCACCAGAAGATAGAGAACACCCGGTGGTGGCATTGTTCCTGACTTGCTCCCTCCCCTTTCGACTGAATGCCGATCCCCCGCAGCTGACCGGCGACATCCGCTACAACGGACACGCGCTAGAGGAGTTCAACGTGCGGCGCACGGCCGGCTATGTGGAGCAGGTGCGGGGTGCGGGGGTTGCGGGGGAGGGGAGTTGCGAGGGTAACTCATTCCAGGACATAAAGCAATCATCACGAGCGCGAGAGCCCAAAGCCCCCCATGGCAGGGCTGCATGGGGGCGGCTTGATGCATGGGGCTGATGGGGGTTGCTGGGGCGCAGGGGGCCACCAGTAGGGTGGGTGGTCACTGGTCAGGTTGCGGCGCGGGCCGGGGTCTCGCCCAAGCTGCAACCAAGCACTCGGTGCTAAGTCGGACGTTGTCATGACCCATGACCCGCCCGTTTGTTGAAACGGCAGGTGGACAACCACAACCCCAACCTCACCGTCCGGGAGACGCTGGACTTCGCCCACACATGCCAGGTGTGTGTGTGTGTGTGGGGGGGGGTACCAGCCCAAACTAAACCAAGCTCGGGGGGTTGGGTAAGTTAATTCCACAACCCAAACGGGGGGGGGGCAGGGGCGTGACGGGGGGGGGGGCGGCGTTCGGTCTCACAGCAAAGTTGGCTGGGACTATCAACCATCTAAGGAGGTCGGGCGAAGCCGTCGCGTGCCGGCTCCGCGTGCCGGCTCGTTTCGTCGTTACGCCAGCTGTGGGCTGAGTTTGTGCCCCCACTGCCCCCCCCCGCCCCGCCCCGCCAGGTGGGGCTGCACGGCGCGCGCATTGACGTGCCGGCTGAGGTGGCGGCGCACCGCATCGCCTCTACCCGCCACCACCACAACCACCACGCCGCGGACGGCGGCGCCGGCGAGAGCGCCGCCACCTACGGCCTGAACGGCGCGCACGGCTACAGCGGCTACAGCGCTCACAGCGGAACAGCGGGGCCGGGTAGCCCCAAGAGCGTGAACGGGCAGCAGCAGCAGCAGCAGGGCACCGGGGGGCACGGGAGCGCAGGAAATGGAGATGGAGGTGGAGGTGGAGGTGGAGGCGGGGGCGGGGGCGGGGGCGGGGGCGCGCACCCGCAGGCGCTGTCCGCCAGCGCGCGGCTGTTCCGGAGCCTGCGCGGCAACCGGGCGAAGTCGCTGCTGCAGCAGGCGGTGAGCGGGCGGGCATGGCGGGGGGGGGGGTTGTGGTTACCAGCCCAAACTAAACCAAACCCAATGCATAAGAGCGAGGGGGGAGGGGGAGGGGCGTTAGTTCATCCCAGAAACCAGAAGCCACTTGACCATCGGGGTTCGGATGGCTGGGAGGCGGGGGAGGCGCACAGGAGTGCAGACGGACGAGAGCTGGGGGCGGGAGGGATGGGCCGGGGCGCGGAGAAGGCCGGGAAGGCCTACGCGGAGGGAGGGAGGGGGGCACACGGCTGCGGAATTCGAGAAATCCTAGCCCGCGCTCACATTGTGGGTTCCCACACGCTGGCGTGTGATGGCCCCCCCCGCCCCTTCCGCAGAAGCCGCACGACGAGTTCGAGGCGCTGCTGCGCCAGGCGTGGGGCACCAACGTGCGTGTGGACATCGTGATGAGCCTGTTGGGGCTGGCGCACTGCTCGGAGACGCTGGTGGGGGATGCGCTGGTGCGGGGCATCAGCGGCGGCGAGCGCAAGCGCCTCACGGCGGCGGAGATGCTGGTGGGCGGCAGTAATGTGATGATGCTGGACGAGATGTCGACCGGCCTGGTGAGCGACCGGAGCGGGCGGCGTGCGTGGGCGGGCGGCCGGGAGCTGTGGGATCACGCCTGTGGGTTTTGCGGGTCGGCCGGCCGGGCGTCCTGCCGGATGGGAGGGAGGTGTCTTGGCGCAGCGGCATGGGGAGAAGCAAAGAGCGCATGAGGTACTGGGGACGTTGGGGCGCGGCCGCCGAGATACAGCGGCCTCCATCGGAAGTGCCTCCCCCCCACACATGCATGGAACCCCCCCTCCGCCGCGTTGCCTGACAAGCGCTTCCTGTGCCTACCCTATCCCGCGTTGTTCTTTGTACAGGACTCGGCCACGCTGTTCACGGTGGTGCGCTGGCTGAGCCAGGCCACCAAGTCCACGCAGCTGACGATGCTGGTCAGCCTGCTGCAGCCGCCGCCCGAGGTGTTCGGGCTCTTCGACGACGTGATGCTCATGACCAAGGGGTGAGAGCAGCCGCCCATCTGGCAAAACAAGCCTTTTGCTGTCACCCGGCCACTGCATAAGCTGTGCCCCCACCCGCCCCGCACGCTGCCTGTCTATCAAGCGCCCACTCCTCTTTGTTGTGCGCTGCTAAACCCCCGCCCCCGCCCACGGCCCTACCAATCAAACACCGCCCTCCCCTCTCGAAACCACCACCCCAGTTTGGGCTGGTAACCACCACCCCACCCGCCCAACCCCACCCAGGCGCGTGCTGTACCACGGCCCGGTGCCGGACGTGGTGCCCCACTTCCGCTCGCTGGGGCTGGAGTGCCCGGACCGCAAGGACGTGCCGTCCTTCCTCCTGGAGATCACCACGCCGCTGGGGCAGCGCCAGTTCGCGGGGCCCGAGCTGCGCCAGCGCTTCAACCTGCCGCCGCCGGGAGTCGACCTGGTGCCCGCAAGGTGCGTGGGGCAGGCAGGCTACTGTAACCACCTAGCAGCGGCAGCCATGGTCACCACGCAAGTGCAGGCGTCACGATGCGTCTGCGGCCTCAGCTGCTGTCTCATCCTAGTTCTCCACGGCTCTGCATGTGCCCCCGCAATCCAACCCGACCTGACCCCGCCCGCCCGCCCACCTGCCTGCAGCCGTGCCGAGTCGGCCGCCTTGGACGGCGGCGACGGCAGCACCCAGCCGGGCAAGGCGGAGCACCGCCGGTCTAGCGTGGAGGGCAGCAGCCACAAGGCGGGGGCGCACCGCCCGCACTACCATTCCAAGTGCGTTGTCGGGGGCGGCGGGCGGCTTGCTGGAAAGGGCACTGCAGAAACATATGAAGCACTGCCGCGTCACGACATGCATGGTTCGGGCCGGCAGGCTCGGCTCAGCTTAAACCTTGTAGCGGTGTCGGTAACCTTGCTCCGTCTTTTTGACCACGCACTGTGTCCGTGACTGTAGGTCGCTGCTCATCCCGCTGCAAGATATGGAGGCCGCCTTCTGGACCAAGAACAAACACGGTGAGGGAACGGCACGCATTGTGATATAACAGACAACAACGGCCTGCTGAATCCATCTCGTCTCGAGTACGGTAGCAGCGGAGCAGATGGACTGAGCATGTGCGAGAGGAAAATACCGCATGCTCATCTGCGTCCGTGAGGCACGGGCGCCAACCAAAGTTCGAACACATGTGCCGTCCGCCCCTCCTCTCAACTGCCACGTCGCCTGTGGTGTGGTGGTGCTGCTGCAGGCGTGGCGATGTTGCAGGAGCTCAACAGGAGCGCCGAGCAGCAGCAGCACCTGCTGCTCGCCTCGAACAGCACCGCCGCCGACCCGCACACCGCCGCCGGCACCGCCGCCGGCAGTAGCGTGGGAGGTGAGCTAGCTGCTGGCAGCTAGGGATGGTCGCCCGGGGGTTACAACCCGCATAGGGGCGCCCGCACGGGGTGCCTGCTGCCGCCGCGTGCTTGCCGTTGTATCCCTGCTGGTGCACTCACCCACCCACCCTAACCCACCCACCCTAACCCACCCACCCACCCTAACCCACCCACCCTGCTCCTACCCGCAGGCGCCAGCGGCAGCAGCAGCAGCAGCAGCAACAGCAGCTCGCTGTCGGAGCCGCTCATCCCCAACAGCGAGCGGTTCGCGCTCAAGCCCTGGGAGGCGGTGTGCGCCGCCACCAAGCGCCAGGTGCGTGCGGTGCGGCGTTTATGCTGTGTTGCTTTGGCCTAGCAGGCGCTACCGTACTCGCCTTGGGTGGGCCCGCATGCGCGCGCAAGTAGTGCTGCCCCTTTGGACCAGCACGCAGCACGGGACTCCCGACAGCCCCGGATGCAGTGCGTGCGCGTTGTTATTTTACCAATATCCTGACGTATCCGTCCCGTTTCATGTTTACGTTGCTCTGTTGTTTTTGACCATGAACTGTGCTCGCTGAAGTGACTCTCGTTGTGGGCGCGCGCAGGTCACGCTGGTGCTGCGGGACCGCGTGCTGCTGCGCGGCCGCCTGGTGCAGGTCACAGTGCTGGGACTGATCACCGGCTCCCTGTTCTACAACCAGGTCCGTGCGTGCGTACGTGCGCCCTAGCCCTAGCAGCAGTGGGCAGGTCCGCCTCTATCTACCCGCATCGTCACACCGCTTTAGCGTTGATGATTTTGAGGCGGGCTTCACGCTTCGCTTTATTATTACCGACCATTCCCCGTGCAAACCCCCTGGTCGCTTTGGTTTCTGGAATAATAAACTGCCCTCCCTCCCTGGATCCCTGGACCCGCGCCACTCTCCTCCGCAGGGCGTGAGCCTGCAGGCCAGCCGCACCATCTTCGGCGCCTGCTTCATGTGCGTGCTGTTCATGAGCTTTGGCGGCTTCATGCAGGTGCCGCTCATGATGGAGCAGAAGAAGTGAGAAGCGGATGCATGCCTGGGGGCCGGCAGGGGGGTGTGTGGTCGGGGGACAGGGATGGTGATGTGGGTGGCATGGTGGGGGCAGCTGGCGGGGGGGGGCAGCTGGCGGGGCTTGGTGGGTGGGGCGCAATAGCGTAGCGCACAGGGGAAGCGGCGTGGCCAACATCTTGAAAGCGTACGGTTTCCTGAGTCACATTGACTGCTTGGACAATTGCACGCAACAGCAAATGACTGGCGTCATTATGGCCTCGGTGCAGGGTGTGGTACAAGCAGCGCGCGAGCGCGTTCCTGCCAGCCTACGCGCAGAGCCTGGCTCTGGCGCTGTCGCAGGTGGGTTCGGCACCGACCGACTTCAGGGCATGTTGGGCTTCCTGTGATCGCCTCTCGCAAGCATGTAGTACCCGCTGTGGGCCACGCGCGCATGCCCGTGCGTACCGTGACCCTTATCTTTCGTCACGGCTCCGCGCAGTTCCCCATCTCCATTGCGGAGGCCACGGTCTTCTCGGTCATCATGTACTGGATGATTGGACTGTACGCGTGAGTCCCGTCGCGCTTGTTTCGGTTTTCCACCATGGGAACTTATGCGTCAATGGGTTCATGCGAAGATGGGCGGCGGTGTGCTGGTAGGACTTTGAAAGGTGGCAAGTACCTTACGCCGCTGTTTCCGCTGCCGATGTCTTGGGTTTGCACTTTGCAGGCAGCCCGGCTACTTCTTCACCTTCTGTGCAGTCATGATCAGTGCCTCGCTTGCCATCTCCTCGCTCTTCCGCTTCTTCGGTAAGCCTCGTGCAGAATTCGCCACTCGTGCACTGGCTCCACAGCATCCTTGCCGACATGTTGCGGGCCTCGTATGACAGTCTGGCCGCAATGATCACGTCCCCCTGGCACGTGTCATAAAATATAATATTTGCCCGTTTTGTCGCATGCAGGTGTGGCATGCCCCAGCTTGGTCGTCTCGAACGCGGTGACGGGTGTGACGTTTGTCTTTTTGATCCTGACGTCCGGCTTCACCATCGTGCACTACTCCATCCCGCCGTGGGCGATTTGGGCGTACTGGATCTCGCCGTATGCCTATGCTGTACGGTGAGCTCTTGCAAGCTATTTCGGTCTTCGGCGAGCTCAGTGAAAGCAGCACTTGCCGAGTTGCCTCAGGCCCGGATGGTGGCCCGGATGGCGCCTGGCACGGCAGCACAGGGCGAGTCTCTGGAAGAATCCGCCGTGTCTGGTTTGCAAGCGAAAGAAGTGTCAAACGCATGAATTGATGGCCTGCTCTTGCCCGTGTTTACAGCGGCCTGGTGATCAACGAGATGGTCTCGCCCAAGTGGCAGAACGTGCCCGCGCCGGGCGGGCCGCCGGGCCTGAGCCTGGGTGACGCAGCGCTTCAGTCTTTTGACTTCTACACCAGTGAGTCGTTTCCTTCGCTGCTACATTCGTTGCACATGTCCCGCGCTCTGCTGGCCCAAGCACCTGCCACCTCCTGCCTGTCCTGACCTTGTACCGCATTCGTTAATGCAGCTCGCGACTGGATCTGGATTGGTGTGGGCTTCCTCAACGGCTTCTACATCCTGTTCACACTGGCCACCGCCTGGTGCCTGGCCTACCTCAACCCCGAGGTCCCGGCGGCGCAGGTGCGGCCGCAGAAGGCGAGGGGCGTGCCATGGCGCAGCCTCAATCGTTCGCGACGTCAACAAACGGATGCACCATACTAACCATACATACTGCGCCGGCACCTGGCAACACCAGCCGTGCTGACATGGCGCCTGACCTTGAGCCTGCTCCTCCCCCCGGCCCCGGCCCCCTGCTCTGCTCTGCACATCACGCATGCAGCTGCCCGACCCCGAGGAGGTCGCTAACGCCCGCGCCCGCGCCGAGGCGCGGCACGCGCAGATGCAGACGCAGCTGACCAAGGGCCCGCCGCCCACGAAGCAGCCGCAGTCGCGCTCCGCCTCCGTCGCCAGCGTGAGGACATGCACATGAGCGAAATGCAAGGATTTGTGTTTTTGTATGTTTTGTAGATTTTGTACATTAATGTGTGAAGTCAACCCGCCGAACTGTCTGGCTATGGCCTGCACCTGATAGTGTGTGCGCTGCCCGCGGCCGTTGTTGCTGCTCCCGCCCGTTCGCTGCGCTCGCATCCACAGAAGATGCAGCTGCATGCGAAGACCGAGTCGGTTGGGGGTGGAGACCCCAGCGGCAACGGCGACAGCAGTGAGGCAGCGCCCAAGCTGGTGCTGTCACCGTCTATGGCCGCCATCCAGGTGGGTAGCAGTCTGCCTGTGCTTTTGTGTGATTGTAGAAGACTATGCAAACACACGGGTTGCGGGGCCACCAAGTCACCTGAACGGCTGAACCCGAGCGCCGCCCACCCGCCCCTCCACTCGCTCAATCCACCACAGGACTACATCGACATCTCCTCCTCGCTGCCCTTCACGCCCATCACCCTGGTCTTCCAGGACCTCAAGTGGGTGGAAGAGCTGAGCGAGGCAACCGAGTAGATCCATAGCACGTCCTTGTCAATTGACTCTCGTCCGCCCCCGCCCTCATCATTATCATCATCATTATTTACCACCACCGCCTACAACCACCTCACCCCTCAGGTACTGGGTGCCTAACCCCGCCTATTCACGCCGTGCCGCCAAGAAGGCCGCGGAGGCCGCCGCCGCTTCCAACCAGGTGTGTGTGTTTGAACATGGGGCGCTGCATGCACTGCGGCCATGCATAGTTGTGCTTGCGCGCCCCCTGAAGCTGACCGTTCAAGGACCGAAAACTTTCAAACGAATTGAATGCCATATTATTATGTCTGTGCCGCCGCTTATGTGTTGTCTTGTCACGGCAGGCTGCTGTTGACGCCCACGCGGCGGGCAAGGACGTGGAGGCGGCGGTGCTGGCCGACCAGCCCGGCGGCGGCAGCCCCCTGCCCCTGGAGGCGCGCGAGCGGCTGCAGCTGCTGAGCGGCATCACCGGCTTCAACGAGCCCGGGGTGCTGCTGGCGCTCATGGGCGGGTCGGGGGCGGGTGAGTGTGACGGCGGGGAGCGAGGTGTGGGGCTGGGCAGGCGGTCAGCCTGAGGCCGATATGAGCACGTGGGGAGAGGGGCGGTCCCCTAGTCAGCAATTCGGTTTGAGAGCTGGTGGTCAGGGACTGTGAAGCTGACGCCGTGGCTGCAACCTGTGTACAGGCAAGACCACGCTGATGGACGTGATTGCGGGCCGCAAGACCGTGGGAGAGATCGGCGGCACCATCACCGTGAACGGCCACAAGGCGGAGCCGCTCGCCTGGAGCCGAGTCATGGGGTGAGCGAGGAGTCAGTAGCTCAGCCGCCGGTCCCGCGGAAGGACAGGAAGGGCACGGCAATCCTCCCGGAGTCGCAATTGCGTGTGGGCCCGTGCCACGTCCCTGCAAGATTTCCCCATGTCCCAAGTGTGTGCCTCGCTCCGTGCCCGTCGCGCAGATACGTGGAGCAGTTTGACATCCACACACCCGCTCAGACGGTGGAGGAGGCTTTGCTCTTCAGCGCGCGCCTGCGCCTGCCGCCGTCCTTCAGCGACGCGCAGGTAGGCTGGGCGGTCCGTTGAGCACGTGCGTTAGACCGCTAGCTGGGGACTGCGGAGCGGGCTTCACTTGTTCGACTGTCTTTCGACAGTCGGCGCGTCTGAATGATTGAAACTGCTGCACAGCGCGTTGATTGCGTGCCATGAGCGGCGGCGGCGGAACTCATACATCAGTTTGCGTGCGTGCACAGGTGCGAGCCTACGTTGAGGAGGTGGCGGAGATTGTGGACCTCACCCCGCAGCTGGGCGCACTGGTCGGCTCCCCGGGCGTGAGCGGCCTGAGCACTGAGGGCCGCAAGCGGCTGACCATTGCGGTGGAGCTGGTCGCCAACCCCTCCTGCCTGTTCCTGGACGAGCCCACAAGCGGTGAGGCAGAGAGCGGCACGGCGCAGCAAATGGTTAGGCTGGGCTGGGCTGGCTGGTGGCGGCGGCGGGGCGCTGCCTGAGGAGGTCCGCAGTAGGTCATGTTGATAACTTGCGACCTGCCGTGTGCTCCCCTTGCGTGACCTCCTGCCTCCAACCCGCCCGTCGATCCAGGCCTGGACGCGCGCGCAGCGGCCATCGTGATGCGCGCCGTCCGCAACGTGGCCCGCAACGGCCGCACGGTGATGGTGACCATCCACCAGCCCAGCATCGAGATCTTTGAGTCCTTCGACCAGCTGCTGCTCATCCAGCGCGGCGGCCGCACCACCTACTTCGGGCCGCTGGGGCTGCACAGCGCCGACCTCATCAACTACTTCATGGCGGTGCCGGGCACGCCGCCGCTGCCGTCCGGATTCAACCCGGGTGGGTTGGGACTGGGATCGAGGAGGTGCGGGGGGGGACACGGCGCGCGGTGTCACAGCCGCCTTTGCGCAAGGAACGGGATTCGGGTTTGGGGCTTTGTTCACGCGCGTTGCCTTACATCACACCATATGCCGCAAGCTCTCTCTCTCTCTCTCAACCCTCCTGTCCGCCTCACTCCATTACCCATCCTCTCATGCCCTCAGCCACGTGGATGCTGGAGGTGACGGGCGGCTCCATGGCCACCGTGCTGGACAAGGTGGAGCTGGACTGGCCCGAGCACTACGCCAAATCAGAGCTGGCCAAGGCGGTGAGTTTCAGCGATGACTGTGATACGACCTTGTAGACTAGCTGTGACGCCCTGTTTGGCACGGTTGGGTCTCTGGGACTCTTAAGCTGCTCATGCTGCCGCCAAGCAAGCTGACCAGGCTACGTCGTCCATACGTCCTCGTGTGCATGTACTGCTGGCTGCCCTGCCCGCGCAGTGCGAGGCGCGTGCGCAGGAGCTGGTGGCCACCTGCGCGGCGGCGTCTGAGCCGCTGCAGGTATGATGGTGCGGCGGCTGGAGACGCCCTTGTCCATGCGACTACATACGCCAGCCGCGTGGTGCAGGTCACCATCCCGGGCGCCAGGGCCCTTTCCATGACCACGGCCCAGTGACCAGGGCTTGCACTGTCGCGGGACTTTGCTACCTTGCACCTTGGCATGTCGCGATCTGGCCCTCCCTGACCTACCTCCCGGACCTGTCACATGTGCCCCGCGCAGATCGGCAGCCAGTACGCGATGCCGTTCTGGACCCAGACGCGCGTGCTGCTGCGCAAGTTCAACCTGGCCTACTGGCGCTCGCCGGGTTACAACCTCATCCGCGTGGGCATGACGCTGGTGTCTAGGTGGGCCTGTTGCGTGTGTGTCGGTGTCGGCGCGGGGCAGCAGTTGCATGCCGGGCCTTTGTGCCTAGATCTGTGCTGCACCGTCTCACCTTTTTCAGCTCCTGGCACGTGCCCTTGCCTTACTTGCTCGCACGCCCGCAGTCTGGTGTACCTGGCGATCTACTGGGGCGAGGGCCACTTCCCCGTCCCGGCCGGCATCGCCAACGTGCAAAACGGTGAGCCGGGCACGTGTGTGTGTGTGTGTGTGTTAGAAAAGCACAAGGGAAAGGGTCGACACTGTGCGTGCGTCATGCGACAAGCAAACAGTGTGTGTGTGTGTGTGTGTGTGTGTGTGTGTGTGTGTGTGTGTGTGTGTGTGTGTGTGTGTGTGTGTGTGTGTGTGGGCCAGTGCATGTGCACAGCACCTTGGAGGAAGCTAGATAGAAGGCTGAGCGCCAGCTGGCGGGCCGTCCAATGGCGGGCCGCCCGGTGGCGATGGTGGCGATGGGCGTCAGATGACTAGCTGCCGGGTGCCAACTTCGCTCTCTGCCAATCCTTCAATCCCGGTCCCTGCTTCGTTCCCTCGCATCCTACAGTGATGGGCATCATGTTCTCTTCGGCAAACTTTATGGGCATGACGAATCTCATGTCGGTCATGCCCGTGGTCGGATATGAGCGCGTGGTGTTTTATCGCGAGCGGGCTGCCAGCATGTACGACGCCTTTGCGTACGGCATCGCCATCGCGCTGGTGGAGATGCCGTACCTGCTGGTGCAGGTGGGTGGGCGGTTGGGGGCGCTGGTGGCGCGGGCGCGGGGGCGAGTGGGGTGTCCGGGCCTGGAGCTGTTTTCTGGCACGTCGTATCCGTCACATGCTGTGGGCCGACACACATGACGCCGTGACACCCAACACCGCCCAGAGTTTGCCCACATCCCTCCATCCGCACTCTTCTGCCCCGCCCAGGCCTGCACCTTTGTGCCCATCATATACTTTGGGATCGGCTTTGAGCTCACGGCGGAGGCGTTCTGGTACTACTTCACAGTGTTCTTCGAGACCATCGCTTTCTACACAATTTTCGGCCAGACGCTGGTCTACATCACGCCTTCGCAGGCCATGGCGCAGGTGCGTTTTTGCAGCCTGCAGTGCTGCAGTGTTGTGTTGACACGACCCGCCTTCGTACCTCCCGCCTTCGCCGCCATCGGCTAACTTGCAGCCGATGGAGTAAATCATTGACTGCCCCATGCCCCGTCCATACTAACCTCAGGTCTTCGGCGGCGGCTTCAACTTCCTGTTCAATGTGTTCAACGGCTTCATGATTACCTACCCGGACATTCCGCGCGGCTGGCGCTGGATGAACCGTGTCGTACCGCCCACGTGGATCCTGTACGGCCTGGGCGTGTCGCAGCTGGGCAACAACACGGACCTCATTGAGTACGGAGGTGCGTGCGGTGATGGATGGACCCTGCGCGGGTTCAGTAAGTGCCTGTGGAGGCGGGGTAGGTGGTGACGGTGGGCGGAAAGGCCGGGCCTTGCCTTGTGGGTGCTGCTGTTCAAGAGCGTCTCAGTCATGACGCGCTGCACGTAGGGCCTCCGCAGCACCCTGCTGCCCATCTTTGCCGCCTCCCGCCGGCCCTGCCCCCACCTGTCGACCACTGAGTAATGTGCAATCCCCTCACCTCGCCCGCCATGCGCTGTGCCCTGCCCATGCGTGCACAGGCGTGTTCTTGCCCATCAAAGAGTTCCTGCAGGTCCGCTTCGGCTACCACTACTACATGCGCTGGTGGATCGTGCTCATTCTGCTGAGCTACATCCTGGTGCTGCGCATTGGCTCCATCCTGGCGCTCAAGTACTGGAACCACCTGAAGCGCTAGATGGAGAGCGGGTGGGAGGAGCAGGAGGAGGAGGAGGAGGAGGAGGAGGAGGAGGAGGAGGCGGAAAAAAGGAAGCAGGGCTGGGGGTATGGGTTAGAGAACATGGATGGTAAGGGATGAAAGAGTGAAGGGTGGCTCCACACGTTCTGGATAAACATACGAGTGAACCAGGGGAGGATGCATCTACAGAGGCTGGGGAGATGACTTCGTGATTTGTGCTTCGGCGAGGTATGGATGGGGGCCATGTTGCTTAGCTAAGGTTCATGAGGCAGGCCTGGGCGAGGCAACTCGTAGAGGAGGTCAACTTCTTTGGACGTTTTAAGTTGCATGTTGTCATGGTAGGAGTCTTCCCCGCGTTTTCCGTCGCTTGGTTGAAGCTTCTGCTTTGCATGGCAAGTACACGCATGACAAAAAAGGCCGGAGGTGGAGAATGGGCCGTAGAAACCCATTTGCAGTTATGTGCGGCGTCGTGTATGCTGCGCCACCGTCCGGTCGTGTGGAGCAGGATGTGCAGTGGTATAAACTCTCGCTTCAAACTTCGCATCCTTGGAGTATTCCGTAAACGTACCAACGAACTTTCGTGTTTCGTGTATTACATCATCAATGCGCCGGGACTGGACCCAGCCAGATGGTTTGTTCATAACGAACAAAGCAGGTTAGTTCTTGTGACCATGGCATTCGCGCTCATGTGTTCTTTGTGCTTTTCGGCGAGGAAAGGTGGCCCGCTGTCCGCAAGCTGCTTTTTTTTTGGGCTGAGCCCCCAGTGCGAAGCGACACGCGGCGACACGGGGGGGCGAAGCCCCCCCAGGAGCACCCCTGTCCGTTCGTGCGTGCGTGCGGGGCTGGCTGCGTTTGCAAAGGGTATCATGCTGGCACAAACCGTGAGTGCAACGTATTATAATTTGCTATTGCCTCTTGCACGCAAGTAGGCGGCAGGGAAACGTCGGCCGGAGCGAGAAGCGACTCGGCACCTGGCCGCTGGTCTGCTAGGCCCTTGATGAACCTGAAACACCAGCGGCAGACGCATCTGGAGTATGTAGTGGTTCGAGCCGTCCGCGGGGCCGCAGACGGCAGCCGCACGGACGGGACGCCAGCTGGTGAGGCTCCGGCGGCGGGGGACAACAACGGCCACCGCAGCACCAGCCGCAGCCCGGCCTGCAGTACAAGGAAGGCTGGCGCGGGTCGCCTAGTGCGTTGCATGGCGGCGCCGTCGGCGGCTTGGGCGTGTGTAACGCGTACTTCGCTGGCGGCTGCGCGGCAGGTGGCGGCGGCGGCGGTTGCCAGCCGCAGCAGCCCCCACGAACTGCGGGGTGCGGTGATGCGCTCTCCTGCGAATGGCTACAACTGCACTTACTGGAAGGAGCCGTCCTTCCCCTGGGCTGTCACCGCCGGGGAGGTAGGGGGACGTGTGCACTGCCACACCACCGCCGCCGCCACCACGACAAACGCAGCGGTAACAACTGCGACCACGCCTACAGGCACGAACCCTGTGCGCGCCATGCTGAGCAGGATGTGGCACATACGGTGGGAACGGGAACACGTGGAGGTCCTGTGGCGGCTGGCAGTGGATGGAGTACCGTTGGCTGGAAACAGCCACGTCAGTGGAGCCCAGCAGCAGGAAGCGTGTGGATGCGGCGCCCACGGAGGAACGCACGGCGCACCCTGCTCGCCGCGAGCACATCACTTCTGGGAGTGTCCCGTGGCGCAGGCAGTGCTGGAGCAGATTAACGCGGCGATGGCGAACACCATCACTCGGCAGCAGCTATGGCTAGCAGAACCGCCTCACGGAGTGCAGCAAGCAGTGTGGGACGTGGTGGTAATAGCCGCCCTCTCGGCCATGGAACGCGCCCGGACGAGGTTGAGGGCAGTTACCAACGCAGGGCCCCCAGAGGGTATGGAGACTGAGCCGGTAGAAATCGCTAAAGCGGACGCGGTGACAGGGTTTTGGAGGCGGCTGCAGGACTTCGCAAGATTAGGGGTGCCCAGGAAGGGGTGGAGGGAGGTAGGCACAGCGCACCCCCTGCTAGCCGTGCAGGGCGGGCGCATTAAGGTTCAGCAACCTGCTTAGTCAAGTCTTGTCAGCTCGCAACTGCTGCTTATAAGCGGTGCTAGATAGAGTGTAGATGAGACGCGGTTTGTGTGTGTACGTGTGTGTGTGGGTGGTACCGTTGACGGTGACGTATGTTCGCGACCCTTGTGGTGGCGGGTAGGCGCTCGGTTGCGTGCTTGTCCCCTCTGCGGTAGGTGACTCGATTGAGTTGGTGGTTTGGGCTGTAGCTTTGGCGGCTAGGTGCGGCGGCTTTGAGCGTTCTCGCCGGCCCTGTCCCTCTTGCTACGTGTGGCCTGCTGATGAGTAGCAGAAGGGTGACACGTGTGTTCCCAGGCGTTGGTAGCCCCCAGGGGAGCGTGGGTTGCTCGTCATCGGGTTGTCTCTTGTCGGGGGTTTCGTTTGAGGTATTAGGTGCGCGAGCTGTCTCCACACCGCCTGGTCCTGTGGGCTCAGGAGAGCACAGGGAGGCGTTTCTCGTTTCGCGGCTAGGCTTGCTGTGCGCGGGTAGGGCAGGTCAGCCGTGGGCTTGGGTTTCTAGCGCTGTTTTTGTGAGCGCTCTCGCCAGTCCAGAGACTGGTAGGCTGCAGAGGCCGTGTGTCGGGCCCGGGTCGGAGGCAGGCCCACAGCTGTAACATTAATCACACCACGCGCTGCACGCGCTCCGCCTGGCGCCTGCGCAGTTAGGTTTAGAGACAGAGCACTCGCGCGCGGCCACATACGCACAGTACAATAACGAATGGGTGCACGAACGCATCGCGGCGACTTGGATTGCGGGTGTACGTTGTGCGTTCTTGCAGGTGGGTCTTGTACACCCTATTGCCACCACGCTCGCGGTACGCCCCTTCGCTCGCGCTCCCGCGCACGCGACCACCATGCAGGTGCTGGAACAGCTCTGGGAGCGATCAAGCCGCGGAGAGCGCTGCGGCTCCGTCCGTCACGCATGCTGCCGCTTCCGCCGCATCAGACGCCGGCGGCGCCAGCAGTTCCGCGGGCGGCATGGGTACAGCTGTCGCGGGGGTGGCGACTGTGTGCGGCAGCAGTCGTCCCCTCTTGCTGGAATTGGAGCAGCGGTTTCAGGTGGTGCTGCGGCTGTGGGCTGAGGTGTGCCGTGCGGTTGATGTGAAGGATTGGTTTGTGTCTTGCACATCATGTTGTGCTGCGTTATCCATACAGTAAAAGGACTAGCTAGCAGATGACAGATCACCATTTCCGCAACACGGCACTACAACTATCCCCCCTCCAGATGAGGCGTCCCGACGAATCCAACTCGCAGTTAGCATGGGTGCCACCACCTCCCACTCAGACTAACCCCGGAAGCAGAGCTGCCATACTTCCGTGCCCAGCAGATGGCGCGAATTGAACCCGGGTCGATTTGCAGAGATAGCCCGGTCTCGATACCAGATGTTGTGCTGCGTTATCCATACAGTAAAAGGACTAGCTAGCAGATGACAGATCACCATTTCCGCAACACGGCACTACACATCATTTGCGGCAACTCATATACAGTTGGCTGCCATATTCTGCTCACACTCGCGTGCTGCCAAACCTGCGACGAATAAACGTGTGCCGCAAGGACTGCGGTCTGCGGGAGTGGGCCGGTGCGATGGCGGAGCTGGTGCGATGGCGAAGCTGGTGTAAGACCGGAGGTGTGGGCCGCCAATTCGTACTGACCATCAGTGCCTGGCGGAAAGGAACAGCGGGGCGGAAGTCCAAAGTATAGTCTAGGATGTAGGGAATGGGATGTAGACAGCGAATCCCTTGGACTTAGACAAGACCAGGGTAGCCGAGTGTGTGTGTGTGTGTGTGGGGGGGGGGGGGCGGCTATGCTCACGGATTGGGATCGCGATTTGCCACAGTGCGACAAAAGCGCGCCCCCGAGCGTGTGTAACACACTACTATTTTGCAGAAAACATGGACAAGGCGCAAACATTTGAAGCAACAAGTTTTTATCTCGCCTCCAACAAGACGACCGAACCTTTGATACTTCTTTTTGAGTGTGACCAGTATTTCTCACTAAGGAGGACCCAGTAGTTGCTTGATACCTGCATATGCATAAAAAATGTGCCAGGCGCTTGTCATGTGCCTTGTAGGCAGAGAACACGGGAGAAATTGAAGTCGCTGACTAATGCGACAATTTGCAGCGCTGGAGCGGTCGCCAGCAGCAACGAGGCTCCGTTGTGGCTTTGTATTATTGTCTTTGGCGTTGGTGGCGAATGGCCCACCCTCAGCGAGTCAGGGTCTCGGCGCGGCAGAAGAATGCCCGGCGCCGAGCTGCGCAGGGGCACAGAGCCAGGGCACCACGTTTTGCGACATGGCTTCTTGCTTATTAAGCTTAAATAACGTGTCGACGCCGGCGGGCCTGCCTGCGAGCGGGAGCGCTGGCGACTTGCTTCGGGAGTTCCTCCCAGTTGATGTTCTGACGTCGGCAGCGGGCGGGTCCACAATGCGGCTGACGGATATTCAGGCGCACAGCGACAACTGCTCAGTTGTGGCGAGGCTGCAGAGCTGGGCCTGCTCGTTCCGGTCCTCCGCCTCTTGGCCACCGGTGGGCGTCGAGGTGAGCGTGCGCGCACGCTAGCCCTTTCTGGTGCGCCTGCCGGCCCCCGCGCCCGGCCCGCACGTAAAACTGCCCGTTCTTCCTCTCCCGCGATGCCCGCACAGGCCGGGCCTGGGTATGTGTTCTTTCCTGAGCTCGCCTCCCGGGCCGCGCCTGCGCCAGCCCTGCTGGGCCGTCGCGTCAACGTCACGTGCCCAGCCTCGAAGTGGGCAGCAGCCCTGCAGTCCGGCCCGCTGCAACCATGCGGCACCGCCACCGTCCGGACCGGCGAGCAGCTTCTGGCAGCCCTGGCGCAGCTGCAGCCCGCCCACGCGCAGCTGCTCATCACGCTGGCAGCAAACATATCGCTCCCCGCCTCTCCGACGGACCAGCGGAGCTCCGCATCGCCAGACGACACGAACCCGCTCGCAGTCATCTACCGCAACACCACGTTCGCTGGCCTGCGGTTTTCAAATGACAGCAGCAGCAGCAGCAGTAGCGCGCCCGCCGGCGCCGCCGCGTCGTACCGTACGGAGCTGAACGTTCGGGGCCGCCGCAACGCGCTGCAGGTGCTCACGACGCTGCCGCCGGACGCGCTGCCGCTGGTACCTGGTACCAGCAGCAACAGTGGCAGCAGTGGCAACAGTAGTAGCAGCGGCTTCGTTGGCGGTAGCAGCGGTGGTGGCAGTAGCAGCAGCAGCAGCAGCAGCTCAGCGGGGCGGGTGGTGCTGCAGCTGTGCGACCTGGTGCTGGTCAACATGCCGCCGGGGCCGCCGCCCACGTGGCCCCTGGGGCTGACGGGGGTGGACATGTGGCACCTAGGGGTGGACAGGTGCGTCTACGTGCCTGTGTGTGTATGTGGCATGCGCACCCAGTCGTTACTGCGCAAGCCTTACCTGCGCGCCCCATCCATCCAGCACCGGGTCGCATGGGGGCACGCGCATATGCGGCGGCTCAAGCCAGCATCCGCATGCGTGCGCGGCGCGAGCTTGAGCTGCCACGTACGACCGCCATGCCGCACGCAGCGCCCTTTGCACCCGTTGACCTGCTTGACTCATCGCTCGCCTGGCCTCCCCCACCCACCCCACACATCCTCCCCGCTTTCCGCCGATCGAGAGCAGGAGCCCGGGCGCGCCTGTTCAGGTCCGACACCTGCGCGTGGGCCTAATGTACCATGTGGGTCAGCTGCGCTACCTCAGCTACTGGTGAGCTGTGATATCGATGAACGGCGGGCTAGCTAGCTGTGCTAAAGCTTTGTTTGCTCGAGCGAGGCAGCAGGGTGGTAATGAGGTTGTGGGAGAACCATAGGCGTGCGAGCAGCTACAAAGCGCAGAGTTTCTAGCTAGCTGCTGACCCGTGTGCGTGTGGCGGCCTACCTGGCTGGCTGACTGGCGCACACACATTCATCTTTCTGTGGATTAGCACAGTCGTCACGCACGCCGCAGGTTCGCCCGACTCACATCTATGGTGGCGGAGGAGCAGCAGAGCGCCAAGTGGATGGCGGACATCCTGATCCCGGCGGCGCAGGTGCGTGCGTGCGTGCGTGCGTGCGGGGGTCTTGCTTGCTTGCGCGCTCACGTGCGTGCGTGCGCATGTGCGGGCGTCAGCGGCGCGTGCACATGCAGCAGCGGACTGCTGGACGGCGCGCGGACGCACGCACGCCTGTGTGTCTATCTGCTGTGTGTGTGCTCCAGCCATTCGCGATCGAGCTACTGCTGCAGCCAGCGCAACCGCCATCTGCCGTGCAAAGGATGTAGAGGGACGTAGCGGATAGATTGCATGCATTCTCTCCACTCGCACCTTGCTTCCGGCGACCAGTAGCTAGGCGGGCGACGTATTCACCAGCAGTAGCACCACCAGCAGCTTCGCCCTAGGTCTCGAGCCCCTGCGTGCCGCGCTTTGTATCACCCAGTCCTCACCCCGCCCCGCCCCCCGGAAACCACCTACTCAGTCCTAGGACAAGTCTGGGTGGCTCGATGGGCAGCGACCGGGAATGTTTAGGTTCGGTACCGGGACTTATCGGGTTGCGGAGATGGTGTCTGCTCCTCCTTCTCACATAACAGGCCACGCTCACCTCGCTCTTATGCATTGGGTTTGGTTTAGTTTGGACTGGTAACCACAACCCCCACCCACCCCCCGCCGGTAATGGTCGCTTTGGTTTCTGGAATGAACTACCCCACCCACCTCCCGCCAGGTTACTGATGCGGACGGGCAGATCACGTCTGTGGGGCTGACCCGCACCTTCCTGGTCAAGTACAACACCACCACCACCACGCTGCCGCTGGCCAGCGCGCCGCTGCCGGTGGTGGTGGACCTGTGGAGCGTGGAGGACCCGCCCGCCGACCCCTCCACCATCCTGTTCGCCGCCAACGTCTCCCAGCTGCGTGACCAGCTGGAGAGACCCTGGAGCGGCCCGCGGGTGCGTGCGTGCGTGTGCGTGCGTGCGTGCGTGCGTGCGTGCTTGTGCGTGTGTGCGTGCGTGTAGTGCGTGCGTGTACTGCTGCTGCGTATGGCCGGGTGAGCGTGCACCGCGCGCGTGGCTGCTTTAATAGTCGGGAGCTGCCGTAGTCACATGCGTGTGGGTGCATGCCACCCACGCCCTACCTGGGCGGGACGAGGTCGACGAGGATGCCAACATGCGCGGCATGGTCTGGGCCATGGCATGCCCGCAGGTGATTGTGCTGCTGGATGACATTGTTCTGGACTCGAGTAACTGGTCCAAGGTGAGCCTAGAGCCTACAGCCTAGAGTGTAGCAGTGGAGGCGTAAAAGCAGTCGCACGATGTCTGTAGAGGAGGGCGCCACCGCTCCGCTGTAGGGTGTCGACCACTCCCACATAGAGCCTAGAGCCTAGTGCCTAGAGCCTAGACCTCTCCTTTGTTTCTTGCTCTTGGCATATACATACGTACACCTGTCAGCCTGCCAGACTGCTGCATGCGTCACGCAGCATCGTGCGTGTGCGCCCGGGGGCGGAACACGTACACTTGGCGGACCCAACTGGCCCCTGGCGCTGCACCCAACCTCCACATGTTCCACACGCCCCGAACATACATACAGGAGCCAATACTGTCCGCCAACGACGTGACCGTGGCGGGACCCACGTCCGCCGGCACGCTCACCACGCCCGCAGCCGTGGCCGCCTACTTCTCCTCCTTACCAACCTCCACTGCTGCGGTGAACAGCACCACAACGCACAACACCAACACCAGCACGGCAGGAGCAGGCGCCGGCATTGTCTCTGAGCACCAAGGCCATAGCCGCCAGGTGCGTGGGTGGGTGCGTGCGTGAGTGCGGCCCAGCTCATGTAGACCACGTGCATACGGCAACTAATGCATGCGCACGTACGCACGCACACTTAACTACGTCTGCTGTCATTTAACACGTAAGCGCATGCGCGTAAACGCCCAACACCACGCGTACGCACACGTCCTTTCTCGTTTTTCTACACACGCGCATGCACACGCACGCGCATCCACGCATGCACACGCAGGTGCTCCTGTACCTGGACAGTCTGCCGCTGGTGCTGCCGCCGCCCGGCAATCGGCTGTCGCTGCGCAACCTGCACGTCCTCAACGCCTCGCTCTCAATCAGCTGGGCGCTGCCGGCGGCGCCCACCGCACTGCCAGGCGTGCCGGGCTACGACCTGTGGCGCGGCCGGTGCGTGTGGCGCGTGTGTGGCATGCGTAGGGATATATAGCTCATTTGAATCCCCCAGCGTGGCGGGGGCGGGCAGGTGTTTGTGCAGGGAAGCCAACGTGGCTGGCAGCTGTTTGCTGAGCTCTTCTTACGTGCGTGTGTGGTCAACATGCACTCGTGTGGCTATAGCTAGCTGTCTCATGCGCCGAGCGTGCTTGCTTGCGTGCGCAGGTGCTTGCCAAGCTTCAATGACAACAGCGTTGGGCGTTTCGAGTTCAACGGTTGCTCCGCCGACGCGCCGCCGGGTATGTAGGGCCCATGCGACCCTGGCACCTTACTTGTAACTTCGCATCATTTAAAAGTCACCTCGCTCATGCATCACACGCGCTTCAGGGCGGCATCCCTGCTGCGCTTCACTTATTCCCCATCACCTGCGAAACTGACCTGCCGACCCGGGCGCCGACAATGTATCCGTCTTCCTTCCTTCTCACTCGCTGAACTCGCCAAGCTATCTACCGACCTGCCCTCTCACTACACGCGACGCATACTACCTACGCAGACTTCTTCAGTCTGCTCAAACTTTTCAACTTCCCCATCTGCACCACCGCCGCCGCCACCGGGGCCATCTCGTGCACTGTGCCGGGCGTGGCCAAGATCGCAGCGGGTAGGTGCGCAGCTGGCTACAGGGGTGCGGGGCTAGCTGGCCACAGGGGCGCGGGGCTAGCTAGCTGTGGGTCAGCGCAGGCTGCGCGGGCGCGGGCGCGGGCGCTCATATGTGCCTTAGGGCCCCATGTTGCTCGAATAGCCGTGTCGTGTGGCACGTCGATCGTGGCTCGTGCTTTATCGTGTTCATTTCTTGCCCAGCGTCGCGCCAATGAGTGATGATGTTGTATGTCGTGCATTGCCCACACAGGCTTCCCGTACCTACCTGACGAACTGAACGACCTTTTTAACCGACTGCTACTGGCGAGCGGACAAGTACCGGTGAGTTGGATCCCAATCTTACATGCGAGATTGCTGCAGCGGCGGTATTCAATTAGGCGTACAGCTGACGTACACACCCACCCACCCACCCACCCACCCACCCACCCACACACACACACACGTGTCACTGCAGGTCGGGCAGCCCACCCACGACACCCTCTTCTACACCGCCCACACGGCCGGCGGCGCCTGGTGGAACACCACCACCTTCCACTTGGTGCCGCAGCCGGGTGCGGCTCCTCCTCCTGCTACTACTACTGGCACAGCGGCGCAGGGTGGCGGCAACGGTACCGTTGTGGCGGTGGCGGCGTCACCCGTGAGCGTGATGTCGCTTGCGCTCGCGGGTCCGTGCAACCTGCAGACACGTGAGTGGTTTGCTGATGCGGGCTGATGCGGGCTGGCGCGGGTTCGTGCCTTTAAAAGCAAGGCGCTAAGGGTGGGTTGTGGTTACCAGCCCAAACTAAACCAAACCCAATGCATAAGAGCGAGGGTGGGTCGTGCGTATGTACGGTATGTGGTGTGGGTGACAAACGCCAACGTTTCCGCCCTTCCCTCCCCCCCCGCACGCACGCAGTGCTCGCCATCCTGCAAGCTGCCAACTCCAGCTCGGGCGCGAATGGCGGCGGCGGCAGCGGTGGAAGCGGCCGCAGCAGCGGTGGCTCGGGGGGCGATGGAGGCAGCAACAGCAGCTCTGACACGGGCGCCATTGTGGGCGCCGTTGTGGGCTGCGTAGCAGGCCTGGCGCTGCTTGCAGCAGCTGCATTATTCGGCCATCGGGCCTGGGCGCGCCGAGAGCACGACGGCAGCAGCACAAATGAGCAGGGGGGTGCACAGCAGCACCAGCGCTCCAAGGACGCCCAGGTGCAGGACGGCAGCGGGGTGTGCGGCGGCCCCGAGGACTCACTCTCGGGAGCAGCAGGCGAGGCAAGCGGCATAGGAGGCTCCAGTGGCGGTGTAAAAGCGTCGGGCGTGGCGGCGGCGGCGGCGGCGGCGGCGGGACTTGGGGCGGCGGAGGTTCGCATAGCGATCCGGGAGGCGGACGGCTCACAGGCGCAGGAGCGCGCGCTGTCGCTGCCTGCTGCCGCCACCGCTTCTTCTTTCGGCAGTGCAGGAGGAGGTGCAGCATCGGTGCAGCAGCCAGTCCAGCAGCCGCCACAGCCACCGCACATGTGGGACGGAAGCGCGTTCAGCAAGAGCTTTGCGGCCGGAAGCGGCGCGGTGAGAGATCGATGAGCGAAGACCGTGATGGCGACCCGCCGTTGCGCCTATTTGCAACCTGTCCCTGTCTGGCGCACTTGGGGTGTGCTGCACAAGTCACCATTTCTCCCTGACACGCACCCTCGGCCGCCCCTGCCCGACATTCCCCACGTGCCCTGCTGTGTGTGTTTCAGGAGGGCGGCGCAGCGACCATGCTGGATGTCGTCATGCCCACGGGCGGCGGTCCTCACGGAGCCGCGGGCGGCTTTGGCGGCCACCCTCTCGCGCCGCCGCCAGGCTTCGGCGGCCGTGCCGCGCTGCTGCCTCCGTCGCTGCTCATGCCCGGAGCAGGAGCCACTGCAGCTGACCTCACACAGCCGCCGCGTGCGGTGGTGACCGGCCACGGGGCAGCAGGAACAGCCGCAGCGACGGCAGGCACATCAGCCGGGCCGGGTGGGCTGCACGGCCAGCAGAATGGGCAGCAGTCTGCGCGACCGCCGCCGCCCAGCTCGCCGCTGCAACCGCAGCACGCGCACAACGCGCCGGCGGCGGCTGCGGCTGGGCTGCGGAGGGTAATGGACGTGCGGGGAGACCGCATGGCCGGCGGCGGCGGTCCGGCCAGTGGCGGCGGCGGCGGCGGCACGGGCAGCGGCGGCGCCACGCCGGGCGGGTGGACTGCGGACACCGGCTCCGTCGGCACGGAGTTTACGCAGCGGGCTCTTGCAGGAGAGATCGACGGCATGATCCGCCGATTCCAGGTGCGTGTGTGGGTGACCTCTGGCCTGGCTTGGCCACATTACCGTGTTGCTATGGCCTGACTTAGGGCTGCTAGGGCTGCTGGGGCTGCCAGGGCTGCTACCGGTAGGCCTCAACCCCAGCGCTTGGTTCTGGACTGTGCATGCATGTCGCACCTGCAGGACGCCACACCGGCGATGCCCCAGCCCGTCAGCAGCGGCGGCCACCAGCGTCCACGTGTGCTGGGCAGCGGCGGCTGCGGCGTCGTGTATAAGGGTGAGAGCACCTCCTGTGATGTGCCAACCTATTTCCTGATTGGGGCGCCGGTTCGCAACAACTTGTCTTCTGTGTCTCGCTTGCTGGTGGAACCACGCATTGTTCTCAATACGTTTACCGCCCGCCTCCCACCTACGATCACTGCTGGGCCTGCATCACGAACCCGCACAGGCGAGTGGCGAGGCCTGCCGGTGGCCATCAAGGTGGTGCTGCTGCAGGAGGGCGACAGCGCGCGGCGGCGCGAGCGGCTGGTGCGGGAGGTGGCGCTGGCGGTGACGCTGTCGCACGCCAATGTGGTGCCCACCTTCCACTATACGTGAGCATGGGGATGGCGGGGGGCGCCCGAGCGCCATGTAGCGCATTCGGATGCAAGCACGTGGGATGCAAGCACTGGGAGCAGGCCGGGCGACTGGCGGGTCCGGCATGGGTAGGGAGGTAGGTGGGGAGAGCTGTCGCGGTGGCGGCGGTGGCGATAGCGGTGGCGGTGGCAGCAGCCGCTCCCTGCTCCGCTTCCACCCGCTGCGCCATGTTGATGATGATCAGGTGTCGCCTGCATGCCGCTGGCCTGGCGCGCGTTGTTACTACCGTACTGCAGGGTGCAACCGGTGGAGGTGGCGGCGATGGCGCAGATGCCGGGGCCCGAACCCGCCCTGCCGCCCGCGGGCGCTGCTGGTGCTGCTGGTGGCAGCAGCCCGGCACCGCCGCCGGCGCCGGTGCCGGCAGCGGGCCTGCCGCGCTGCGACGCCTACAAGCTGTCCATCATCATGGCCTACTGCGACGGCGGCACGCTGAGGGACGCGCTGCGCCTGGGCATGTTCCGGCGCCCCTGGCCGCCCGCGTCCGGCGGCAGCAGCGGCAGCGCAGCCACCGCCACCGGGTACGGCGCGGGCGGCTCGCTGGGCGCAGCCCAGCAGCAGCAGCAGCAGCAGCAGCAGCAGCAGCAGCAGCAGCAGCAGCAGCAGCAGCAGCAGCAGCAGCAGCAGCAGCAGCAGGCGGGCACGAAGGCGGCCGCGCTGGCCCTGGTCCTGGGCGTGGCCGGCCCTGGCCTTGCCGCGGCGGCAGCAGCGGGCGGCCCGGCGGGCGCGCGCCGCGGTGCAGCCGGCGGCATCGCCAGTGCTGGGACGTCGTCGGGGATTGCCGCCAGCCTCAGCACTAGCGCTGACCCCGCGCCGCACCCGCACCCGCACCCCCAGCCAGCGCAGCATCAGCAGCAGGCTAACAGCAGCGGTAGCTCCTCGGCGGCGGCGACGGCGGCGGCGGCGGCCGCCGCATCGTCCGTGTCTCCGGAACAGCCGCAGGGAACGATGCCACCCATGCCGCAAGCAGCCGCGCCCTATGAAGCAGCAGGAACAGCGACCGTGGGGGCGCCCAATGCCTTTGTGGAGCAGCCAGCGGCCATGCCGGTGGCGATGCGGGCGATCCAGCCGCCAGGTGGCGCCGGCAGTGGGGCAGGCGGCGCACCGCCGGCGGCGGGCACGGCGGCGATGGGCGCGGCGGTCGTGGACGGGGAGCAGCTGTCGTACCCCACCTACCGCACTTGGAAGGAGGTGACCGCCTCACCCAACCTGGTGAGACCATGTGGGGGCGGCGACATCCATGTCTGCAGCTTGACACAGCAGCGGGTGGCCGGGCCCGGGTTGAGTGGTTGGACCCTCACTTGAGGGGCAGGCAGGGATGGCGGCTCCGAGGGTGGCAGTCTGGGAGTCTGGTGGCAGTCTGGCAGCGAACGACTCTGCTTTTGACAGGTGCTAGGCCTTCGGCCGAACGGAGCCAGCGGCGAGTGTACCGTATCTGCTTACGGCTTCACGCTCGCCCCTACCGTATCACCTGGTGCAGGCACTGGCCCTCTTCGCAGCCCTGGACGTCGCACGGGGCCTGGAGTACCTTCATGCCTGCAATGTCATCCACGGGGACCTCACATTGCAGGTGGGTGGGTGGGCGGATGGGTGGGTTTGCTGCGCGCGCTTCATTGTCCCTTCACTCGCTTGACAGACCTTCCGACGCCGCCCTGTGTTGGTGACCTACATGAACTGGTGGCCGCATGCTTAAAAGGCACATGAAGCGGGTGTCCTTGACGACGGATATGCCTTACTTCCTCCCTCGCGTTTGCGTTCTCGTGCCACCACACTGCTGCCCATGTCCACGTCCACACACACAGAACATTCTGCTGGCATCCTGCGACCCCGTGTTCCCCGAGCTGCTCGGCAACGGCGTCAACATCGCCGAGCTGCTGTGGTTCAGCAGCATCAGCGTGGGTGGCGGCTCGAATGGCGGCGGCGGAGGCGGAGTGGACAGCATCGGCGGGCGGGGCGTGAACGCCGCGGATATCATCATCGCGCAGCAGCAGATGCTGCTGGGCAGCCTGCTGCCCAACCTGTGCGCAAACCCGAACGACCCGGACTCGTGGAGCGAGGAGATGCTCGGCCGGGCGCCGCAGGCGGCGCCAGGGCCGGCGAATGGGCTGGCGGCGGCAGGCGGTCCGCTGGTGGGCGCGGCGCTTGCCGCAGGTGTGGCGGCGGCGCCGGCTGCGGCTGTGGACCAGGCATCGTCCTCAACCGGCGACAACGCGGCCCCCGACGCAACATTCGGCGCCACCGTTACTACCACGGCCACAACAAACGGAACCACGCGTGCAACCCCCGTAACGTCTTTAGAGAGGATCACAGCTGCGGGCGACGGCAGCAGCAGCTCGGCGGCCCTTGGGTCGCCGTCTGCTGCGGGCGTGCAAGGCAGCGCAGGCGCTGCCGTCACCACAGGTTTAGGTCAGGGAGCGGCCCCGGCCGCCCACCGACTGGCAGCCACGTCCGCAGGCGCCCAAGGCTCCCTCTGGGCCTCGCCGGACACGCAGATGGAGCCGCCACCGGGCAGTGCAGGCGCGGCGGCGGCGGCGGCGGCGGCGGTGGACGCGCGCCCCGCGTACGGCTCGAGCGGCCGGGGCGCCGCGTCAGTGCCGTCAGCAGGCGCAGTGGCGTCGGGCGGCAATGGTGGAGGCAGCGGCGGCGCCGGGGTAGCGAGCGGCACCGGCGGCGGCAGCTTGCGGAATGCGGGCAAGCCGCTGACGGCGGCGCGGCGGGCGGCGCAGGTCATGCCGCTTCTGGGGCAGGTGAGGGCAAACGCATACCTTGGAGGCTCTGGCGAGCAGCTGTGTGTGTATGTGTGTGTGTGTGTGTGTGTGTGTGTGTGTGTGTGTGTGTGTGTGTGTGTGTGTGTGTGTGTGTGTGTGTGTGTGTGTGTGTATGTGTGTGTGTGTGTGTGTGTGTGTGTGTTAGGAAAGCACAAGGGAAAGGGTCGACACTGTGCGTGCGTCATGCGACAAGCAGACAGTGCGCCGCGTTCGGATTACCTCAAATTACCGCGTTACCAAGTCATCGGGCCGTGTGTGTGTGTGTGTGTGTGTGTGTGTGTATGTGTGCGTGTGTGCACCGCTTGTTTGGATGCCGTTCGCCGCGGGTTTCGTGGATGTCTGCAAAGCATTCAACACAGGGACGCGTTTGAACGGGCCGTGAACGTGCCCGTACTTGAACCGTGCGCGCCGCTACTGCCACCTGCTCCGCATGCAGGTGTTCAAGATCAGCGACTTCGGTCTCTCAGTTCGCTTGGAGGGCGACGAGACGCACCGCTCCGGCCTGCACCAGGTGGGTGGCAGGGTGCGTGCTTGTGCGTGCATGCGTGCTTGTGCGTGCATGCGTGCTTGTGCGTGCATGCGTGCTTGTGCGTGCATGCGTGCTTGTGCGTGCTTGTGCGTGCTTGTGCGTGCATGCGTGCTTGTGCGTGCTTGTGCGTGCTTGTGCGTGCATGCGTGCTTGTGCGTGCATGCGTGCTTGTGCGTGCATGCGTGCTTGTGCGTGCATGCGTGCTTGTGCGTGCATGCGTGCTTGTGCGTGCTTGTGCGTGCTTGTGCGTGCATGCGTGCTTGTGCGTGCATGCGTGCTTGTGCGTGCGTGTGTGCTTATGCGTGCGTGCGTGCTTGTGCGTGCGCGAGATGCATGGCCGTGCACCTGCCTGCCTCGTGGTGAAGGCCGGACAGACCTGCTGGCAAATCTTCAACGCCGTCAAGTACGGCAATGCCGTTACAAGACCATGCGCTGGTGAAGGCACACCCATGCGCACACACAAACACACGTACCGTACACACACGTTCCCCACACGCCCGCAGGGCACGCCCTTCTTCGCCGCGCCCGAGGTGCTGGTGTCAGGCAAGGTGTCCCCCGCCGCCGACGTCTACTCCTTTGGCATCTGCCTCTGGTGCCTGGCGCACGGCGCCTCGCTGTGCCAGCTGCGGCAGCTGCTGCCCCACATCTTCACGCCCGTGGCGCCAAGCCTGCTCGCGCACATGGCGCCTGAGCTGCCGCCGCCGCTCCGCAGCCTGCTGCGGCGCTGCCTGGCGGGCGATGCCGCCAAGCGCCCGTGCGCAACTTCGCTAGTGGCCGAGCTGACGGCGCTGTTGCAGCTGGTTGTGGGGCCCAGCCTGGCGCCGGTGCTGCTCAAAGCAGAGCGGCGGGAGCGCGAGGTGGGGCGCGCGGTGGCGGGCATGGGCGTGGTCCATGCGCCCGCGCAGCCGGCGCTGCCGGTGGGGCCCGGGGCTATAGCAGGAGCGGGAGGGGCGGCGGGCGCGGGTGCCGGCTTGGGTGCGGGTGCTGCCGCCGCCGCTGCTGCTGCAGCAGCTGCAGCTGGTCGGCCGCCGCTGCCGCGTAACGTGTTGGATACTGAGGTTGAAGTATCATTTGCGGCGGCAGGGTCCCCCACTGTGGCTGGCGGCGCGGTGTGATGTGCCCGCCCTGGGTATCTGGGACCTGAGTGAGCGTAACCTTGATCTGGTCATTTTGGCCGGTTTCTGAGCTTTCCGCTGGGCCCCTAAATCTCAGCTTCAAGCATTAATTTGGGGGGTCTGGGGGGCTTGCCCCCCCCCCCGAAATATGTGTTTTAAAGCTTAGCTTAGCTTTGAAGTCCACGGGACGGGACAGGAAAAGCTGGTCCCAAGCATTAACGCCAAAACAAGATACGAGCCCTGCCTGCCGCGTCTTTGCAGGTGTGTAGCAGGTGACGCGGGGAGGGCGTGGCACTGTGAGATGGGCCTATGGGCATATGCTGCGAGGATGGGGCGCTGCTGGTGACTGGACACAAAGAGACTTTAATGGTGCACGATGTGATCTACTATAGGAGCAATGAGCGTCGGCTTGTGCATGTGGCAAAATCATGGAAGCAGCGTAACGTCAGGGTAGTTCTCGTGTGTGAGGGGGGGAGTGGAAGCAGTGATTGATTTACTTGCATGTGGCAGCTGCTGCCTGCGTGTAGGCGTCGTAATGCTGCCTTCATGTGTTCTGATCTGGTCATGCTGGCAACCCTATATTATGGATATTCAACAACTCCATGAGCCAGGCTGCCAGGTCACAGGCTGCCCCGCTTACGGGGTGGCTTGACGCAGTATGTCGGTCAGAATGTGACACACCGTGAAGTCGTGCAGGGGTCAAGCTTGAGGAGGCATGGTTCTGTTTCCTGATGCATTTCCATGATGCAAATGATTTGAGTCAACGCCTGCTTGCGCTTGCGGCATCAGGTATGGGTTTTGTTGAGGGTTTTACACGTTGTCCTGTGATCTCCTTGACGAGCTGGTGCAGTGGCCACGCACACTAATGCCACCGAATGCTGTCGTCTGATGGTGTCAACTTGCGGCTTGGATGATGAAAGTGAGAGCGTGAAAGGTATGCTGTTTGTCGTGGTCAAGGTGACGGCCCGGCCTAGCTTCAGGCAAGTTACGGACTTGCGGCACTTGCCGGCTCGGGCCAGAATGCCTCACACGCATGCCCTTACAACCCTGCTAACCACTGCCAGCCAGCCAGCCAGCCGCAGAACAGCCCCGCGCTTGACTGCAGGCCTGTGGCCGCTATTTTTGCCGCGCTGTGCCAGTGCGCCAGCAAACATACACACCGCTTCCAATTATTCCTGCCTTTTCCATCCTAATACTCTCCTGCCATAACGAAACGAACGTCACCGCATCAACAACACAACCGCATGCGCACGGACCGCACACTGCCGCCGCTGACCTGAGACACAACAGTACAGCCCTACGCCGGGCCGGCCCGCCCAGCAGCCGGCCCCGCAGCGCCGCCGCCTCCATGCCTTCCGCCGCCGCCGTTGCCGCCGCTGCCGGAGGCCGCACGGCTGCGGATTCATGATTGGACGGTGATCCTACCCCTGAGACGCTCCAGGCACCAGTCCTCCACCGACCGGCTCTGGCTTATGCCCACCCTTGCCTCATTTCCGTCCAGGGGGCCATCAACAAGCCAACAAGCACCGTACAATTCTGCAATTAAGTCACGCAACACGGCAAACCATGGTTTCTATCAACCCTTGTTTATTCGTATGTACACCAGCCAGCCGAGGCCCTCACAAGGAAGGAAGACAGCCGGAACACCTGCAGCCACCAGGAGGCAGCTGCCCACACCAACACTGCACTCCACTGCACTCCATCCCTGCCGCTTCCAACATGCATCCATAAACCGCATTCCGGGCACACCATGAAGGCTGCTCATATGGTCACCAGTGGCCGCGATTCATTCAATGTACATCAGTAGCCCGCTGCAGCCCATCTACGGCTCCGGCTCCCACAAGCCCTCATCACCACATGCATTGGGTCATCGCCAGTCAGCGGCCCGCTTCAGCAGGCGCCATGTCCATGCTTCTTATACGGAGTGCGGCGTGTGCGAACATGCGAATTGCCCCTGGTTTCCCAATCGGGTAATTGTAGGCAATGGGTACCAACCGTTCGACTCCCCGATATACCCGCGCTCGCCCTCCTCGCGGGCCGTGCGACACATACACATCCGCGCGTCTCTATCATGCGTCGAGACCCCTTGCAAAGAAGCATCCAGCCACAGCACCCGGCACACGGCAGTACCCACGGTGGCAGCAGCAGCAGCAGGACAGCCGCGGCACCACCTGCTTAGCGCTTTAGGTGGTTCCAGTACTTGAGCGCCAGGATGGAACCCACGCGGAAGGCCAGGATGTAGGCGAGCAGAATTAGCACAATCCACCAGCGCATGTCGTAGCTGCATGTTTGTTTGTGCAAAACCAAAAGTTTACAGACAGGAAGAAGGTAAGGAGTCGGACAAGGCAAGCAGGGAGTTTGAGCGAGCAGGGCGGCGGCACCAGTGTGGGGGCATGCAGACGAGGGGAAGGAAGGGGCGAAGCCGCGGTGCAAAGTCGGCCCCGCAGTGCCAGAGCTGCAGGCGGCTGGGACGTGCGTGCAGCCCCCTGCAAGGCAGGGGCTGCGTAATTGCCACATGCCTGGTTATTATCGCCTGCCGTCCGTGCTACCCCGATTCGTGTCCCCCACTCGTGTCCCCCATCCCCCGCCTGCCGTCCGTGCTACCCGACGGGGTAGCACATGTACTACACTTGTTCCCGTGACACCGAAGCAGCTTTCCCCTGTCATCACCAAACAGTAGCTGGTGTGGTCGCCCCATACACACGCACCTGTAGCCGAAGCGGGTCTTCATGAACTGACTGACCGTCATGCTCTGGCCTGCGGGCGGCAAAGTGGGAAGCGACCAGGAACGAGGAGCGTCGTTAGGTGTAAAGTCTCCCTGACAACCAACGGGCATCGCGGCTGCCCCACGGCTGCTCCGAACACCCTTACTGCCGTGCCGGCCCCCTTGCCGACCCCAGCAGCCAAGCATTACACGGCCTGCCCATGCAGCAGGGATCCATGCCGTACAAGCCATGCCGTACACGTGCCCCGTCGCGCACGCACCCGCGTAGATTAGCGTCTCATTGTTGTTGCCCAGCTGCGACACGCCCAGGCCGTACAGGATCCACGTGGCCGGCACGGCACGGTTCATCCACTTCCACCCGCGCGGGATCTCCGGGTAGGTGATGATGAAGCCGTTGAACACATTGAACAGGAAGTTAAAGCCGCCGCCCACCACCTGCGGCGGCGGCGTGCAAACGGGTTCGGGTTATCTGTGTGGGCCTTGGAAGCCAAGGTAGATGCCTATCGTAGCACCACGTCCGGTCCCAGCGTTATGTTCACCGGCTGCAGGCAGCAGCTTTTGCGCCGCCGGCGAAAGCCACGGGTCAGGCGCGGAACAGCCAGAGTCCCAGGTTCCCAGAGCCCCGCACCCTCATGATTGTCTAAAACCCCTTGCCGCCCTGCCCGGGGTCGTGACTGCCCTCCACTGACTGACCTGCGCAATGGCCTGCGCTGGGGTGATGTAGACCAGCGTCTGGCCGAAGATGGTGTAAAAGACAATGGTCTCGAAAAACACAATGAAGTAGTACCAGAACGCCTCCGCCGTGAGCTCAAAGCCGATCCCAAAGTAGATGATGGGCACAAAGGTGCAGGCCTGGGCGGGGCAGAAGAATGCGGAGGGAGGGGTGTGGGCAAACTCTGGGCGGTGTTGGGTGTCACGGCGCCATGTGTGTCGGCCCACAGCATGTGACCGATATGACGTGTTAGAAGACAGCTCTACGCCCGGACCCCCCGCTCGCCCCCACGCCCGCGCCCCCAACCGCCCTCCAACCGCCCTCCAACCGCCCACCCACCTGCACCAGCAGGTACGGCATCTCCACCAGCGCGATGGCGATGCCGTACGCAAAGGCGTCGTACATCGAAGCGCCGCGCTCGCGGTAGAACACCACGCGCTCGTAGCCGACCACGGGCATGACCGACATGAGGTTTGTCATGCCCAAAAAGTTGGAGGATGAGAACATGATGCCCATCACTGTCGGGGGTTATGGTATAGACAACAAAAGCAGCGGAGCACTTGAAGCAGGCAGGCAGGCAGGTCCTGCAAGACCCTATGCAGGCCCGCGCGAGAGCCTGGGTGTTCCACCGGCTGGACAGACGGCAGCGACGGTATGCGGGAGGAGGCAAAGCAAGCTTCCTGGCCCTGGCTCTGGCCCTGACCTTGTCCGCGCCCCGGCCTCGCTCTGGCCCCGCTCACCGTTCTGCACGTTGGCGATGCCCGCGGGGTTGGGGATGTGGCCCTCGCCCCAGTACACGGCCAGGTAGATGAAGCTGTGGGAGGCGGTTGCGGTTGTTAGGGCTTGAGGCGCGAGCGCAGGAGAGCTTTGGGCGGCATGATTCGGACTGCACGAACAGGCACGTGGGCACCAGACAGTGGCCAGCGCGCGAACAGACAGGGCACTGCCTGCAGTACGCAGCAACTGCTGCTCCTGCGCCTCCCTAAACCCTGGCTTTCATGGCATGGCTGGCGTTCGTTTCTGTGTTAGCGCGTCCGCGCAAGGTCCCATCAGAAGCACTGGCAGCCGCTTCCGCAGACCAGGACACGGTACCCGTTACCGGCGCGCCCGCCAGCTCGCCACCGCCCCCGGCCTTCCCGCTACCCAGTGCCCAAGTGCCCACCTGGTGATGAAGGTCATGCCCATGCGCACAAAGTTGTAGCTGGGCGTGCGCCAGTAGGCCAGGTTGAACTTGCGCAGCAGCACGCGCGTCTGAGTCCAGAACGGCATCGCGTACTGGCTGCCGACCTACAGTTGGTTGCAATCAATTTTACATGTAATGGCCCCGGCGTCGTTGAGTTCATTGCTCCGGACAAGAGGATTTTAATGCCCGTGCAGCAGCAAATGCATACTGACTTACTTGCTGTTGCAACCCAGTGTGCCCCAGTCATGGATCCCAACCCTGGGACGGGACTGAACGCCCTGCCACCCCCACACGCGCAAGAACCCACCCCCACCTCACCTCCAGAGGCTGGCAAGTCTTGGCCTTGGCGTCGACCAGCTCATGCGCCCGCGCCTCGTTCTGTGTGGGCGACATACACACTGTTGTTGGCTCCTTGCATATGCTACGAAGTCTGTGACACGTGAAGCGTCCCCGCAGCGTCCAGCGGTCTATCCGCTTTGTGCGTACTGCGTACGCACCTGCTTAGCCAGCTGGGTGGCCGCGTAGTGCTCGGGCCAGTCCAGCTCCACCTTGTCCAGCACGGTGGCCATGGAGCCGCCCGTCACCTCCAGCATCCACGTGGCTGAGGGCATGAGAGGATGGGGAATGGAGTGAGGCGGACAGGAGGGTTGAGAGAGAGAGAGAGAGAGAGCTTGCGGCATATGGTGTGGTGTAAGGCAACGCGCGTGAACAGCCCCAAACCCGAATCCCGTTCCTTGCGCAAAGGCGGCTGTGACACCGCGCGCCGTGTCCCCCCCCCGCACCTCCTCGATCCCAGTCCCAACCCACCCGGGTTGAATCCGGACGGCAGCGGCGGCGTGCCCGGCACCGCCATGAAGTAGTTGATGAGGTCGGCGCTGTGCAGCCCCAGCGGCCCGAAGTAGGTGGTGCGGCCGCCGCGCTGGATGAGCAGCAGCTGGTCGAAGGACTCAAAGATCTCGATGCTGGGCTGGTGGATGGTCACCATCACCGTGCGGCCGTTGCGGGCCACGTTGCGGACGGCGCGCATCACGATGGCCGCCGCGCGCGCGTCCAGGCCTGGATCGGCAGGCGAGTTGATTGGGGGAGGTCACGCATGGAAAGCACGAGGCAGGTCGCAAGTTATCAACATGACCAACAGCGGACCTCCTCAAACAGCACCGCGCCGCCGCCACCAGCCAGCCCAGCCCAGCCTAACCATTTGCTGCGCCGTGCCGCTCCCTGCCTCACCGCTGGTGGGCTCATCCAGGAACAGACAGGAGGGGTTGGCGACCAGCTCCACCGCAATGGTCAGCCGCTTGCGGGCCTCCGTGCTCAGGCCGCTCACGCCCGCCGTGCCGACCAGGTTGTACAGCTGTGCACAGAGCAAGCGCAGCGGATGCGGCAACGACTTGCTGGATGGATCGTGTGATGCCATGTTGGCGCGTGCGCGCACATGCGCTTGCAGCTGGCTTCACGACAAAGTTGTGAAGGCCACGTGATGACTGCCGCGCATATGTGATAAGAGCATGCGGTGCGTGCTGCCTGAGGCTCACCAGCGGCGTGAGGTCCACAATCTCCATTACCTCGTCCACGTAGGCCTTGACCTGTGTGGCTCACATACGGTAAGCAGTAAGCGGGATCAGCACAAGCACCGCGTCGCAAGGAGCTCAGCACGGACAGCCGCCCCAGCTACCCCCTCTTGCTGCGTGCGTGGGTCCGGAAAGAAAGCACAAGCCCGGATGCGTGGCGCTGGCACGAATGCATGACGGCGCGGGCTCAACCGACCTGCGTGTCCGTAAATGACGGCGGCAGGCGCAGGCGCGCGCTGAACTGAAGCGCCTCTACCACAGTCTGAGCGGGTGTGTGGATGTCAAACTGCTCCACGTATCTGCGCGACGGGCACGGAGGCACACACTTGGGACGTGGGGAAATCTTGCAGGGACGTGGCACGGGCCCACATGCAATTGCGACTCCTGGATCATTGCCGTGCCCTTCCTGTTGGGCTGCGGGACCGACGGACAACGACTGGCTCACTCACCCCATGACTCGGCTCCAGGCGCGCGGCTCCGCCTTGTGGCCGTTCACGGTGATGGTGCCGCCGATCTCTCCCACCGTCTTGCGGCCCGCAATCACGTCCATCAGCGTGGTCTTGCCTGCACGCAGGTTGCAGCCACGGCGTCAGCTTCACAGTCCCTGACCACCAGCTCTCAAGTCGAATCGCTGACTAGGGGACTGCCCCTCTCCCCACGTGCTCATATCGGCCGCAGGCTGACCGCCTGCCCAGCCCCCACACCTCGCTCCCCGCCGTCACACTCACCCGCCCCCGACCCGCCCATGAGCGCCAGCAGCACCCCGGGCTCGTTGAAGCCGGTGATGCCGCTCAGCAGCTGCAGCCGCTCGCGCGCCTCCAGGGGCAGGTTGCCCGGCTGGCCTGCAGCAGCGTTGACGGGCGATCCACCGCCGCCGCCAGGGGAGGCGGCGGCACCATGGCCGTTGCCTCCTGCTGCGTTGCCCTCCTCGACGTCCTTGCCCGCCGCGTGGGCGTCGATGGCAGCCTGTGCATTGAGCGACACACATTTATGCAAAGAGGATGGAGTCGAAGAAAGAAGCATCGCAAGAGCGCCCATATCACCCTCGCTCCGCCGGCGCGTTCCCGGCGCGCTCTCATACGAACCCGCTTTTCTAGTGTGATTACAATCATTGAAATGCGCCCAAGGCACCCATGACGCCCGACACAGCGAATGGCCACACACACCTGGCTGGCGTCGCTCGCGGCCTTGGCGGCGGCTCGAGCAGCGCGGCGCGAGAAGTAGGGGTTGGGCACCCAGTACCTGTGTGATGCGATTGTCGAGGGCGATGGGGGCGCACCGTCATAATGCACAGGCGTATGGTAATATTGAATGGAAGGGTAATCCTTGGTCAGCTGGTTGGTTGGCTGGCTCAACAGAAAGATGTGGCCGTTCCGTACTTCCAGGGGAACACTTGTCGCTCTGCCCCGCCCCACTAGCCCCACCCCGCCCCATCCCATCCCCCTGCCGCTCAGCTCTTCCACTCACTTGAGGTCCTGGAAGACCAGGGTGATGGGCGTGAAGGGCAGCGAAGAGGAGATGTCGATGTAGTCCTGGGTAGTGGTGGATTGAGCGAGCGAGTGGAGGACGTAAGGTCACTTAAGGCCTCTGGGCATGCATCGGCAGCTGCGGCACGACGATGGTCCTGCACACACGGCCGCACACTCAAGCAGGTTCGGCGTGGCCCACCCACCCACCCACCCACCCACCCACCCACCTGCAACGCCGCCATAGATGGCGACAGCACCAGCTGCCCGTTGCTGTCGCTGCCGTTGCCATCGCGACTCTTGTTGTCCCCACCGCTGGTCCTGTCGCTTTTCGCTCCCTCGCTCTTATCCACCACGACCACCATTTCGCCCTGTGTAGTGCGTGTATCAGCAGGTTGGTGTGCGGTGCGGGATGAGGAAGAGTCGCGGGTAACCTGCCGCAAACTGCACAGCATGTCGCCACAACACAATCCGACCTGACCCAAGTAAACCCACGGTGTACACTTTACACCTACTTTCAAGCGACTCCCCGCACAGGCGTGCCAAAGCCACGCACCCTTCCTGCGGTGCAGAAATAGAACCCCAAACTCGACACGCACACAGCCCTGTTCCACTTGCCTTGTGTGGCTTGCTGTGCTTGTGCCTGCCGCTCTTGGCGGGCACCTTGGCAAAGCGCTCTCGCAGCGCCTCGGCGCGGGCACGGGCGCGGGCCACCTCCTCCGGGTCAGCCAGCTGTGGACGTGGATCATTAATGGCGCGCGGCGTCGCATAGCATTAAGTACAACTGGACGGATAGATTACACGCGCTGTGTGTGTGATGTGAGATCGTTCCGCAAACAACTGAAACAATCAGACGGGCAGCGGGCACGCAGTGCGAAAGCCAAGGTTTTATCTCGCTCGTTTACGTGATGCCAACCAGCGCTCGCGGCGCACGCGCACCTGCGCCGGCGGCACCTCCGGCTCCTGGTAGGCGAGGATGACAATGGACAGGAAGGTGAGGACGATGTAGAATCCGATGAGGAAGCCCACACCGATCCAGATCCAGTCACGAGCTGCGTGAGGCGCAGAAGCAAGGGTGCATACGGTAAGGGCCATGTGGTGGAGTGGGCTCCGACGCTCAGTGCATACCATCGCACAAAGGCACAACACTTGATAGTAATTGCGAAACCGCTCACTGGTGTAGAAGTTGAAGGTCTCCAGCGCGGCGTCGCCCAGGCTCAGGCCGGGCGGCTGGACGCCGGGCGGCGCGGGCACGTTCTGCCACTTGGGCGAGACCATCTCGTTTATCACCAGTGACCTATGAAAACAGATAGACAGCGGAGCCCGTGGGTTGATAGTTAAGTTCATATGTTGGCGGATATGTCCGCAATTGATGGGACACGGCATGTCGCCGTGTCACACTGCATGCGATACCGCTAAGACAATGTGCAAATACAAATCACTCACCGCAACGCATACGCATGGGGACTGATCCAATACGCCCAAATTGCCCACGGCGGGATGGAGTAGTGCACAATGGCGAAGCCAGACGTCAGGATCAGCGTCACGATGGCTAGGCCGGATAGAGCATTTGCGATGACCATGTTGGGGCTCACGCACGCTGCGACATGACAATGCAAATAATGCAATATTTATGTATCAAGCATTTCAGTCAGACACAGCTTTCAGAGGCGCGAACTTCTTTGCATCCCGGCCATCCGACGTCGGGGATGTCAAAGGATGGTGTCCATCCTGCTGCTGTACTAAGCGCCACGGTGGCTCACCCAGGAAGCGGAACAGCGAGCTGACAGCCATGGAGGTGCAGGCCAGCACCAGGTAGAAGGTGAAGAAGTAGCCGGGCTCCCTAAAGGCCGCGAGGAGAGGGCGTACGTGGGAGCGGCGATGGAAGGGAAATGGACGGTGTGGGGATGTGGTCGTGGAGGTTTGAAGCCGGCTCACTGAAACGTTCACGCAGCCGAGGAAGACTGCCACTCAGCACGTCCATGAGAGAGCCCCAAACGTCCACGCACAGAAGCATCCCGTAGCATGGAAACAACGACAGCTAACAAACCTGTAAAAGTTGGTCATGAAGTAGATGACTACCGCGAAGACGCCCGACTCAATGAACGACAGCGGCAGCTGCGGGGGAGCGACCGCAGGCGCGTGTCAGCAAGCCGTCAACGACCCCAAGCGCGTGTGGAGTGGAAATGACCGCCACGGCGGCGCCGCCCACATGCAAGCCGCCCCGCAGCAGCGCCTCGCCCTAACTCCAAAGCGTGCAGCCAAATTAATCACAAGCCATTACCCGAAGCCCGTTCCACACCACCCTTGTGTCTCCCTCTCCGTGCGCGCCAGCGCCATGCCTCATCGCCACACCTGCGACAGCGCCATGGCCAGGCCCTGCGCGTAGGCCGGGTAGAAGGCCGAGCTGCGGTGCTTGAACCACACCCTGTGATGGTAGGGCGCGGCGGCGAGGTGGTGCACGGTAGCGAGGTGGATGCGGCGAGTATGCACGAGCGGAAATACCGTAATGTGCACGCGCGTGCTGGGGACCAGCGAGGAGCGGCAGTCGTTCTAGCGCAAACGTGGACAAACACCATACCAGGCGCAACCGTTAAGGAGGAGTGCACGGTACCACGCGCCCCGCCCTAGGCAGGACGGCGGGCGGGCGCAGGCAGTGGACTGCTACCGAACTCACTTCTTCTGCTCCAGGGTGATGGGGATCTGCGGGAAGCCGCCGAAGCTCATGAACAACACCGACATGAAGCAGCAGCCGAACAGCGTGCGAGCCGCCACCATGGACACGCCCTGTTGTTGTGATGTGGTGTGGTTGGATGAATAGCAGTGGCGGCGATGTCATGTCAGAGGCCGTGTTGGGCCCCGGCCTCCGTGCGGAAGATGCAGAAAAGCAGGGTACAGCAGGGCTCAAGGGCTTCGTGGGAATTGAGGCCCCCGGGCAGCATTACGCGCTGCACCTCAACGGGTTCTGCTCCTCGGCAGGTCCCACAACGCGATGCGATATGAGGCTAGCCATTGGCGAGCGGCGACCGACCTGGTTGTAGAACAGACTGCCGGTCAGCAGCCCCAGCACCGTGACCTGTGCGGAATCGAAAGGTGTGGTGGCGAACAAAGTGCGGTCACAGCCGGCATGGGGCGTCTACCACAAGAAGACAGCAAACACAGCAGCAAACGTTTCACATTCCTAAAACCCAAGACCCACCTGGATCAGTCGTCCCTTCAGCAGCACCTTGTCGCGCATCACCAGCGTCACCTGCGAACGGAACCATTGGTGCCAGTCCAATCGTGGCAACAATGTACGTTACGTTCATAACTGATATGACCAAAGAACGCCCCGTGCAGCTCGCCTCCCGCCCCAACGCAGCGGTAGGAACCCCCGAGCCCGCGCCAAGCCCTGGATGCTGCCGCACCTGCCGACGCGTGGCCACGGCAACGGCCTCCAGCGGCCGCAGAGCGTACCGCGAGCTCAGCGGCACCAGCGGTGCCGGCGGCTGGCCGCTGCTGGCGCTGCTGGTGCTGCTGTCACCGCTGCTGCCGTCGACAGCGCCCTTGGCCGCGGTCGACATCGGCAGCGGCGAGGGCGCGTCGTTCAGCTCAGCGGCCATGGCCACACCTGTGTGTCAGGAGTCAGGCAGCCACGAGTGAGTTGTGAGCAGGGGGATGCATGGCAGCGCACACTGAAGGTTCGGTTTATACAAGACCTTCAGTACACGCCCCTCACCGTGCTTGTTGTTGGTCCAAAAGGCCGATTCCATCTCCTTGAGCGGGATGAGCAGCGACCTATTGCGCAGTTGCCGTTAGCAAAAGGTTGCGGGGTCTGCTTAGGCGTAATGCGGTGAGTGGGAGCACCGTGGTAATCCCCGCAACAGGCACGTCTCGTTCCAATGCCATGGGGCGGTCCTAACCAAAAACAGCAGCCCACCGCCCGGCCCTCATCCAACGAGCAGGCCAGCCAGCAGGCGCAGGCCGCCGTACTCACTTGGAATGGAACTTGCGGCGCCCCACGGAGCCGTCGCCCGACACCGGCGCGCTGCCGTTGCTGAGGTTGGCTGCGGCCAAGTCACCCTCGGCCGGTAGCGCCTGGGATTCGGAGCGGCTGCATCGCAAGTGGCGCAGGACAAGAGCACCTCAGGGCGTAGCAAGAGCGGAGCGTTCGCGGCGCAGTTGCAGTAGAGGTGCGGATGATGGAAGGCGCGTGACGGTGCGAGAGACGTCGGCAGGAAGGAAACGCGTCAAGTTGGGTGTGCGGGCACGCCTGCGGCGGTCCTGGTAGAGTGAAGCCCGAAAAACCGCAGCCCCTCCCTGCCCGCCTGCTGGCATGCCTGCCCCACCTTGCGGGCACCAGGTCGACTCCCGGCGGCGGCAGGTTGAAGCGCTGGCGCAGCTCGGGCCCCGCGAACTGGCGCTGCCCCAGCGGCGTGGTGATCTCCAGGAGGAAGGACGGCACGTCCTTGCGGTCCGGGCACTCCAGCCCCAGCGAGCGGAAGTGGGGCACCACGTCCGGCACCGGGCCGTGGTACAGCACGCGCCTGGGTGGGGTTGGATAGGGAAGGGCATGAGGTCATGGATAGTTACCGGTAATCCAGAGACGGACGCGATGGTGAAAGCGGCTGAATGGAGCACTTGGATGGGCTATTGAGAGAAGAAGACAGGCTGCCATCTGACGGCTTTCAGCATACACACAAGGCTGGCCTGTCAAAAAGCGTGGAGGGAGCGCGCGGGGCTCTGCGGTGGGGCAGCCCGGTCGCAGGGCAGTGCGCGCGGCTGCTCTCACCCCTCTGTCATGAGGATGACGTCGTCGAAGAGCCCGAACACCTCGGGCGGCGGCTGCAGCAGGCTGACCATGATGGTCAGCCGCAGCGCCTGCGCCGCCTGGCTCAGCCAGCGCACCACCGTGAACAGCGTGGCCGAGTCCTGTGGGAACACAACAAGCAGGCAGGGGTGGAAGGGACGGAGCAGCAGCGGAGGGCTCATACCAATTCCGGCTGGTTGAATGCAGCCACTCAGTAACGCAATGAGACAAGATTTCAGGCGGCAGACCGCACAGCTGATGGCATTGACATACCCCATCACAGCAGCAAATCGGGCCGCTCCACCTATGCCACTTAACACAGACGTCCCAAGCCGGCCACGCGCAGCCGCGAACACTGCAAAGGCCCGCTCCGGTCGCTCACCAGGCCGGTCGACATCTCGTCCAGCATGATCACGTTTGAGGGCCCCACCAGCATCTCCGCTGCCGTGAGGCGCTTGCGCTCGCCGCCGCTGATGCCCCGCACCAGCGCATCCCCCACCAGCGTCTCCGAGCAGTGCGCCAGCCCCAGCAGGCTCATCACGATGTCCACACGCACGTTGGTGCCCCACGCCTGGCGCAGCAGCGCCTCGAACTCATCCTCGGGTTCCTAGGCCATAGCAGACGGGGAGTTCGGGACGATTCGGGCATGAACGCGCTATACGCCTGTGTCTATGATGGCGTGTTAGCTCGGTGCTCGGGATGTCGCTACGGCCACGGCCTCCCATCTGCTGCGGCTACCCTTGCCACACCGCGTGTGCGCCGTGGCCCCCATGTCGCCACACGTCCCGCGCCCCGCCCACTCACCGCCTGGTCCAGCAGTGCCTTGCTGTCGTGGCGGCCGTTGCGCAGCGACTTGAGCATGGCCGCTTTCATGCTGCCCATATGCGGTTGGTGTGAGTGCTGCTGCTGCGGCTGCTCGCCCTGGCCGTGGCCGTGGTCGTGGCCGTGGCCGTGCTGCTGCTGCTGGTCGAACGCGGCGGCGTCGCCGGGCCCAGCCCCGCCACGCGGCGTAGCGGCACTGCCCGCCTGGCTGGCGCCGTAGTGGCTGTGGCCCTGGCCCGTGCCCGAGCCGTGCGCAGCAGCAGCAGCAGCAGCAGCGCTCGCGGGTACACCGGTGCTGTGCACCGATTCACCACCGTGGGCGCCGCCGTCGTTGTGGATGTCTTGGTGGTGATGGGCGGCGCGGGAGGCGAGGCGCTGCGCCGCCAGCTCCGCAGGCACGTCAATGGTCGCGCCGTGCAGCCCCACCTGTTGAAAAGCGTGTTCGTGCGGAAATGAGCGTCATTATTTAAGCGTTTGGGAGCGCGCCGGTTGTTGGGAAGCAGTGGACGGGCGCGAGATCGCGTGTGCTGCAGAGCACTACCGCACTAGCAGCCAAGCCACGCGTTCGTTGCCCCCACCTGGCAGGCGTGTGCGAAATCCAGCGTCTCTCGGACCGTCAGGTTCGGGTTGTGGTTATCGATCTGCGGCGTGTGACACATGACACAATGGACACCGTGGGAACGCCAGTCACCAATCCGACCCCGATCAGAACTCATTAGCACGGCTGCATTGGTCATCTGCCCCCAAACCATCATGTAACCCTTGATGATGCAATTCTCGCCCAAACGCCGCAGCAACGCCATGCCTCACACACCTGATCGACATAGGCCGCGGTGCGCCGCACGTTGAACTCATCCAGCTGCGCGCCGTTGTAGCGCACATCCCCGGATTGCTGCGGCGCAGGAGCGTGAGTGCGCAACAGAGGTCTTGGCACTGCTCATGCAAGAACGTATATACACGCGCCTGACGCCTTCGCCCATCCTTCCTCCTGACAGTCTCTTTGCCAGTCTGTGCATGCCCCTTTACCCGCAACGCCTCGATCCATGCATCCAGGGGCCCTTGTTCCTTGTGAACCCACACCGCCTGTTCCGCTGTCAGGACTGCTGTCAGGACTGCCCCTCAAAATGCCGCCCCCCACCCCCTGCCTCCCTCCCGCCCCACCTTTCCCTGCGCCGGCATGAGGCGCCCCGTGAGCGCGCGCATGAAGCTGGACTTGCCGCACGAGGGCGGCCCCAGCAGCAGCGTGAGGCGGCCCGGCACCAGCCGGCCCTGGATGTCGTTCAGGATGGTCAGCGGCCGGGCCTCCCGGCCATTGTGCAGGTGCAACAACTTCTGCGGTGGGGCAACAACAGGAACAAAGGAGGAGCATTCCGGACGAGCCGTTCACCGATTGGGTAGGCGACCTGACACCGTATGACTCTGTGGTCGGGAAACAACAGAAGCAGAGGCCGAGGCGTTTGCGGACTTAGCTACACACCTTGGCCGCCGTCAGCGGCACGCTGAGCACGGTGGGGATGGACGCACTGCCCACCAGCGCCTCCGTCTCCACTCGCAAGCCGCGGTACTCCACCGTCACCGCCGGGAGCTCCACGCCCGCCTGTTGGGGTAGATGGAGGCCGTGGGGGGTGCGTGTGAGCTTGCCTTGGCGCGCTGGGGAGCCACGTCACGTGTGGCCCTGCGTCACAATGGCTGCGCTGCCACATACCACATACACGCCCGCGTGCAGCCAACAAAATCTCAATCTGCCTTGGCCCTTGCTATGCTGTGCCTGTCCCGCTCGCTGCGCCACGTTGCAGAGTGCATTGCCCCGCCCCCAGCCCGTGTGCCTCTCGGCTGCTGCCTAAATTTGCCCTAGCCCAAATTCACCAGACCTGGCGCAGCCGGCGGCTCAGGCGCGTGAAGAATGTGTCTTCGCGGTTCTGCATGGCACATGTACGGTCGCAAGAACATTGGCATATCAGCGCGCAACATTGACATTGCAATCGTGCCCCCACGGTGATGCAGTGACGAGGCCCCACCCCTCGCTGCGGCAAACCCTTGGGCACACTCCCGCAAGTCCCCCTGGCGCGTTGCGCTTCGCCCCACCTTGTGCTCAAGCAACCGCGCCGCCACCTGCCGCCGCCGCTCCAGCGTCATCTTGCCGCGCTGCCGCTCCATCTCCGAACGAATCTCCGCGAGCAGCTTCGCGTCAGCATGCGCATGTGCCGTAGCCGCGGCGGCGGCGGACGGTGGCGAAGCCGGGCTGGCCGGGCTTTGCGGCGGACGCTGCGCCCCGGTGCTTGCAGCCATGAATCCCTTGGCCTCTGACGGGTCTATGCGCTTTCCATTGAGCGCTTGCGCAGCGTTTGCACAAGGCGCTGGGGTCGCCGCCTCTTCCGCCGCGGTGGGCGCAAGGGGATGCTCGTCCGCTGCAGGTTGTGCCGTTTCCTGTGGAGGCGCCCCTATGCCGCCAGGAGCTGTCGCGTTGGGCTGCCCCCCGGTGCTGACCATGGTGGCAGCACGCGGGGTGGCGAGCTAAGCGCGGTCAAGGCCTGCCGCTGCGATTGCGATGAAATGTGCGGTGAGTGTCAGAGCTAGTTCGTGAGTGTGAGTCCAACTATGTCTGCAAGGCAATCAAATGGTTTATGAGTATGCACCTGGGCTCAAATAGCTCGCGCACGGCCTCGGCAGCAAGAGACAGCTTCGGAGCTTCAGGTTGACGCGCTTGCGTCTGTTTTGCGCTTCGTGGAGCTATGTATTGAAATTTAATCACGCTATTGTCCTTGTCCTATTCTGGGGCGCAGGGAGCTTTCGGTCGTTCAAGGACGCCGGGATGACGCCGCTAGGGTCCAATATTTTGGGTGGCTTAGTTGCCCATGCCCAATCGAGTTCAACGTTCGACTGGGCCGCATCATTCTGCAGCGCGTAATCAGCCCCCTATGTAATGTTAATGTGGCCGTCATGTATTTCCGTGTAAGCGGAGGGAACAAAGCTTCCGAAGCTTACGGAAAAGCAACGGTCTATTTCCGCAGCTTTCGAGTTGCCCTTTTGAGGGATGTTTTCCCTTGACGCACATGTAATTATGACAAGAGGCACGTTTTCTCTTTCAGTGCAACGCCCGCGCGCCAAAACCAATCCGTGCGCACTCCTGGCAAGCAGTGCTGAGGCCCGCGCACTCATTGCTATCAACAAATCACAAGTCTTCGGGGATTGCGGTGTCTGCTGGCAGCAAAGCGCGACTGGTGGGCCGCGGTTGATCCGACACTTCAGTTGGCCGGCACTACGCCCTCGTATCAAGGCCAGTTCATACTTATCCGTTCAAAACATGAGGCGTAGGACGCTAATTAGGCCATATAGGAGAACTAAGCACACGTCCTCCTCTTTCGCGATCATATGACTCCTTTCCTGAGTAACTCCTTAAGCTCAGTTGCTGGTAGGACTCTAGCTTGTTTACAAACACTCCAGTTGCAATGACTTGAGCCTCCCCGGTGGCCCTGCGTGGGCGCAAACAAATGGCCAAAGCCGCGTTTGCTGCGCTGCTCGCCCTGGCCGCGGCTTGCTCCGTCCAGGCGGGGTCGTGGCCAAACATGACCGTGGCGCAGATGAGCGACTGGTTCTGGGGGCCCTTCGCAGCGAGGTTGCCAGCGAAGGACTTCATCGACGCGGTGCAGGCGAGTCCCGGTTTTCCCGCGCGTGTGTGCTGGAAGCGGTGCTGGGGTCTTGGTTGGGTCAGGCGGCGCCCATGCCTCCTTCTTGCTGACACCATTGCCGGGTGCATTGCCGTCGCATGTCACAGCGTCTGTATGCCTGGAGCTGTAGATCAAATGGGCCACTGGGCCCCTCACCCGTCGGGACTTGGGGATGCATTCGGAGGGCTGACCGGCGTCCGCTGACTCAAGCATCTGGGCAGTATTTTTGAGGAGGCACGGGTGTTTTTGTGAGGCAGGAGAAGGCGGGCCACTGCCGTACCGTTACGTAGTGAGCGAACGATGCCGCCGCGTGTGTTCGCGGAACCGTGTCATCCCCCGTCACCCCCACGAGCTGTCCTCGGAAACGTTTGCGCCGGAGGGGCCCGACCGAAGCCTCTTCGGTTCGCGCCACGCAGGCGGCGCAACTCCGTGTGTACGACAGTCAAGGCCACGAAAGAAAGGTGGGCTCTCTGGGCACCGGGTTCCGCTATCATCCCGATGTATCCCACCCTAACCTTGCATGGACCAGTTCTGGATCCACAGACAGTGTTGAAACCTGCATATGGATGACAGCTACACCAAAGTCAAATTCCCTCCTTGTTGATTTTGTTGGCAGATTTCCATCCTGTCCATCACCAGCGAGTTCTCATTCCAGGGCGACGGCATGTGGCAGCTGTTCCTGCAGAGCCTGGCAAACATCACGTTTGCCCACAGAGATGGGCGGCAGGTGGGAGGGCGCGGGTGACGTTCAGACCAACCCCGCAAGGCCCAGAAAAGGGGGGCCTTGCGGGGTTCGTACCGTACTCACCGTTGCCTGCCGCTGTCTGCCCACGGCTTCTTTGCCCCGGTATCCACAGGACCACCTAGCCGCGCACCTGGTCGCGACCGTAATGACACTGCCCAACGGCACCGCCGACAGCTGCACACGCGCGTCGCAGCCGTACGGCGCACGCTGCGTGCCCATGACGTGCCCCATGTTCACGCACGAAAAGTGAGCGGAGCCGCCTGAGAGGAAAGGCTTTTACGGTCATGCCAAGTCCTTGCAGCCGGGTCGCTGTCATCTGGGTCGGGTCAGTAAGACGTGGTGTCAAATACTGCTACAATGACATTGGTCCCCTTGACCCTCGGCCCCCTCACCGCATGTACCCGCCCACAGCTATGGCTACAAGACCCCCCCTTTCTACGCGCTAAGCTTCGCGAAGACCCTGACCATTCTCGACGCGCTCACGCTGGGAATGGACGTTTTCTTCTTAGACGGCGACCAGGTATGGCTGGAAGGTTTACCGTGAAAAGGCGGCCCTGACAAAGTCTGTTGGTCAGCTGGAATGTGGTGCAGGGCTGGGTGCAGGGCGGATGGGGCACAGGTGGAGCCCAAGCCCTAACACTTTTTATCCAGGATAAGGCCCTGGGCATGTTAAGCCAGGGGGCGCCGCCAGCGGAATCTATGGGCGGAGCCTCCACAACTAGGCATCCCATGCGGGAGCGCGCCCTCGTACCACGCAGCAAGCGTGCCCTCCCTACTCCGCACAACGCAATCATGCCCCACGGCCACATGTGCGCCACGGTTTGCCGCAGATGTTCTTCCGGAACCCGCTGCCGTACTTCATGGCTCGGCCCAACATTGACATCATGGTGTCTGGCGACTGCCAGAAGCGCGAGGACTCGACGCCGCTGGACCGCTTCCCACAGATTGGCTCCAACATAGGTACGATTGTTGGGCTCAAACCTTGCTGGCTTGTACACAGGTCACATGGGGCTGACATGTTGGTCAAATGGGGCGCCAACCGCACTTGACCTCTCTTGTGCGGATGAGGGCTTTGGCAGCTGTAGGCCTTGCGGTGGGGTGACTCACTGACTCGCCATAGCACCCACGCGGGGGCAAGCTGCGCCCTCTGCGCCGCTGGTTGCTTGATGCGCCTTGTGCCATGCCCAACCTGCGCATGACTTTCACGTTTGCGTGTACGGCTCTGTGTACGGCGTCTACGTGTGGTCACAGCGCTTGTGCCCCGCAATCTGCAGGCGTGCTGTACCTGCGTGCGCGGCCCGTCGTGACGCGTGCCGTGATGAATTGGCTGGCGTGGCTGGTGATCCTGTAAGTCCACGGCGGCGACGCTTAGGGGCGCCGCACGTGTTTCACTATGCAAGGGCGACCAGCGCTGGTCTCCGGACACGGGACTTGACGATCTGCGGCGCGTGGCGTGTGACGTTAACCTCCATGCCCTTGCTTTCCCCAACCGCTGCTCTTCTTCTCGTACACAGCGCACGGTCCAATCGGCCCAGCCTGGACCAGAGCACTTTCAACGAGGCGATCAACTGGATGAGTGTCGACCTGGGGGCAAAGGTGCGAGAGCGCCGTTGGTGGGACGGTGGGAATGAAAGGAAACTCGCTTGCCCTCGCCAAGTCGCCGTCGCCCCTGTGGCGCAGACGTGCTAGGTGCATCAGTTACGGGCGGACTGGGTTGGTAAACTTTGAACTGCTGGGTGCAATGCCGCTGCATGCCGCTGCGAAACGTGTTTGTCCCCGTGCTTGCCCTCTTGATGCCGCCCTGAAACGCACAGAGCCTGTCGGTGGCCATGCTGCTGGGGGAGGTGTTCAGCTACTGGTGCATGGTGCGTGGCTGTGGGATGTGCAATCGAATGGAGGGGGTTCACTTGGACTTGAGGATGCCGAGGGGCGCGACGCCGTTTGATTCGGGAGAACTGGATCTGGATGCTGGCTCCTGACCCAGGCCTGCCACGTGCATGACTGCATGAACGCCACTACCGTGACGAACTGACGATGCTCGCAGGGGGAGTGCGGTTGCGACACGACGGGGCTGCAGTTCGGGGAGCGTGGCCGGTCTGAGCGGCGGGGCCCCGACGGCATGTGCCCGGTGGCCATGGTCCGCGAGTGGATCAGCTTCCACGGTGAGAGACCGGGTGGGGGCCTGCAGAAGTGACCGCAGACGGAGGGTGTGTAAATGGGGTCGCAGATAGACAAATCCTTATGCTGCTAATGCCCTGTCGCATGCAGCACGAGGCAACGGCCTGGGCTGGGCTGGGCGCTTGTGGCGTCCCTACGTTGCTCGCTGATCCAGTCCTGCTCCCACGTGCACCTTACCGCCTACGCTCACGTCGCTCCTGCCGCGACCTGCCGCGCCGTGCCTCCTCCTTTGCTCCTGATTGCGTCTTTCTTTCCGTTGCCCGCCATCCCCCTTTCATCGCCTTGATCCCTCCGCCCGTGTGTTCGCCTCCGCCCCACTCCAACTCCTCCATCCTCTTCCCGACCCGCTTCTTCGGCTGCCTGCCTGCTGCCCGGCCACCTGGCTGCGCCCTGCTGGACCCACCATCCACCCACCCATCCATCCATCCATCACCGCCACCTAGTCCCCTGCGACGGCGACATGAACCAGAAGGCGCGCACAATGCGCGAGCTGCTGGCCATGTACCAGCGCCTGGTGGGGCCGGTGCACAGCCTGTCCAGCCCCATGCACACCGCCACGTGATGGGCGGGGCTGCTGCTGCAGCAGCTATGCATGCATGGCCCCCTCCAACAGGCAGAAGAGCGGCGGGCAGGCGGCTGGTGGTGCAGCTGCAGCTCTGGCTGGACTGAGGCAGCAAAAGCATGAGGCTTGAGAGAGTGTGTGTGTGTGTGTGTTCTAGAGATCACAAGGGACAGTACTATGAAAGACTTGTGCGCGCGCGCGTGTGTGTGTGTTAGAAAAGCACAGGGTGTGTGTGTGTGTGTGTACGAACGAATGAACGATGTGTTTGTGAGTGCACATGCAGGATGGGGGTGGTTGCGCAGGGGAGGCCCCTGATGTTGAGGTTCAGGGGGCGAAGACAGGCGAAGATGTTTGGGTCGGGGTGCGGGATGAATGAACGCCACCACGCAGGCATGGATGAATGGATGATGCATCAGATGCAACATAAAGTTGTAACGTATCAAATTTATCGCCTGTAACCATCATGTTTTGCGAAAGATGCTTGGCATGGAGGCAAGTGGCAGGTTTCACCGGAGTCCCGGAGACTGGAGTGCCCGCGTGCACTTCTGCTGGGGCACATCAAGCTCAGGTACCGGGGCCGCCCTGTGCTTTTGTTTGCATATTGAATGCTGGACGGGGCTCCATCCCGGGGGCCCCCCCAACGCTGCTGTCGATGTAGTGCTGGCGTTCAAGGTTAGCTTCCACCTCCCCTGGCTTCCACGATCCACACAGACGGCACTGGCCGGCGGCACAGGCTGGCACAGGCGCACCGCACCGTCAGGCAATGAGGCAAGTCAGGCAACACTGGGACGCCCGGTCAACCCCAGCTACATAATGCTCTGGTCGTCCCTGCAGCGCTTGCAGACTGTGGCTTGGGGCGAGGCGCGTGGCCTGGGGTTACGGGCGTCACGGCAGGGAAGAACGGCTGCGGCCGGCTGTTGACTCCGCTTGCATTATTGATGATGAGTTCTTAGTGTCGCCCGGCAGCCTCTCTTGCGTTCTAGCGATACTATCCGAGGCTTAAAACTCCAACATACTCTCAGATTGCTCAAGGCCGCTAAGCCCCACATTTTATGATGTGCGAATGGCCCCCGGTTTTACGAACGCTTGCTCGATCAATGTGTGCTACTATGCTAAATAGTTGGATCATGTGATGCTCTGGAACCAATAGGACGCAAGGGGCTTTTGGGCTATGCGGTGACCGCGATGGAACAACTCGCGCTTCTGGCGCTCGTGCTCGCCGCAGCTTGCTCCGTCCAGGCGGGGTCGTGGCCAAACATGACCGTGGCGCAGATGAGCGACTGGTTCTGGGGGCCCTTCGCAGCGAGGTTGCCAGCGAAGGACTTCATCGACGCGGTGCAGGCGAGTCCCGGTTTTCCCGCGCGTGTGTACCGGGCAATGTGCTGGGGTCTCGGTTGGTCAGGCGAATGTCATCCACACATCACGCGCGCAAATATATGGCGCTCTACTTGATCATTTCGGCAGCGGTGTGCAGGTGCGTGTGTGTAGCGTAGGGGGCGGCAGCGGGAGGTTGTCATTGCCGTGATCTGTTGTTGGCACGCTGCTGTTGCACGTGACTTTGTAGCCTCCGACACTCTCGCTCGCAGGCTGCCCACCTGCGTGTGTATGACGGCCGCGGCCACGAACGGAAGGCGAGTAGCACTGTTTGCAGCGTGCGGGCCTGCGCTGCATCGTGCAAAGCATTGTACTGCTGACGCATGCTTATTTGCCGGGGCGGCACCACCCCAGGGCACCACCCCCTCGCCCTGCTTTAGTGTTTACATGGGGCGGCTTCTGCTTCACCCAGCACTGTTTCACACAGCACCGAATCTGCTTTGGTTGTCGTCCTGTGCATCCATGCATTCTGCGTGCCCGATTCCTCGCAGATTTCCATCCTGTCCATCACCAGCGAGTTCTCATTCCAGGGCGACGGCATGTGGCAGCTGTTCCTGCAGAGCCTGGCAAACATCACGTTTGCCCACAGAGATGGGCGGCAGGTGGGAGGGCGGGGGTGACGTTCAGACCAACCCCGCAAGGCCCAGAAAAGGGGGGCCTTGCGGGGTTCGTACCGTACTCACCGTTGCCTGCCGCTGTCTGCCCACGGCTTCTTTGCCCCGGTATCCACAGGACCACCTAGCCGCGCACCTGGTCGCGACCGTAATGACACTGCCCAACGGCACCGCCGACAGCTGCACACGCGCGTCGCAGCCGTACGGCGCACGCTGCGTGCCCATGACGTGCCCCATGTTCACGCACGAAAAGTGAGCGGGGCCGCCTGAGAGGAAAGGCTTTTAGGGCTATGCCAAGTCCTTGTAGCCGGGTCGCTGTCGTCTGGGTCGGGTCAGTAAGGCGTGGCCTAAATTACCAAACAACACACTGACATTGACATTGGTCCCCTTGACCCTCGGCCCCCTCACCGCATGTACCTGCCCGCAGCTATGGCTACAAGACCCCCCCTTTCTACGCACTCAGCTTTGCAAAGATCAAAACGATCCTGGACGCGCTAACTCTTAACGTTGACGTGTTCTTTCTGGACGGGGATCAGGTGGGCGACACGCATGGCGGCCTGCGCATGTCAGGATACTGTAGGAGTAACCAGCACTTAATTGCTTCTTGCTTACTTGCGTTGCACGCGGCATGCGGTCAGGGGCGGCGCTACAGCGCACGTGCCGGTAGAAATGAGGCACGCAGCTCGCTCGGCGCAAAATGCTATCGTCGTGTGCACGCGCGGATCCGACGTGCGTGTCATCACTCGCTGATGAGTCATGCAGGTGTACTTCCGGAACCCGCTGCCGTACTTCATGGCGCGGCCCCACGTCGACGTCATGGTGTCTGGCGAGTGCCAGAAGCGGGATGACACGACGCCGCTGGACCGCTTCCCCGGAGTCGCCTCAAACATAGGTGATCAGCGCGCGCCTCCCTGTCACCCTGTGGCATTCGCTCTCGACATCCGTGGCGTGCTTTCGTTTTCGTTTCGCAATTTAGCGCATGTCTTTATCCGGTCTCCTCAGCCTCCATCACCCGCTAGCGTGGCGTCCGAGACCTTGCTAACTGCTCGCTTTTTGCCTCCCGAACCTTGCTGAGCAGGTGTGCTCTACTTCCAAGCCAAGCCGATGGTGGCGCGCGCGGTGATGAACTGGATGATGTTTCTGGTGAACCTGTGAGTGCCATTTAGCATCGGCACACACGCACGATTAGCGCGTTTCACTTATGAACGGATGATGCACAACCAACCGCACGAGCAATTGCAGCGTCAAGTTTTTGAGGTGCAAGCGCTGTATCACACATCTCTAGACGTTTGTGTTTCGAGCTGACATGCATGCAGTGAAAGGGCACGAACGCGGCCTTGCCCACGCGCGGCCATACTCACATACGCTGCGTGTCCCTGCACCCTGCGGGTGTGATCGTGTGTGTGCGGCTGACGGCACAGAGCTCAGTGGAAACGACCCAGCCTGGACCAGTCTACCTTCGTTGGAGCGATGGAGTGGATGAGCAAGGACCTGGGGACACAGGTCTGCAACTGCATGACGGGGGACGCGGGTCAAGGAGAAGTTACACGCGGTCAGATGTGCGCGTGTCCGCACATGTGCCGTGCCCGTGCGCCTGCCCGTGCGTGCTTAGCAGCTCTTATTTAATGTACACCACACATTCATGTTCATGATGCACGCGCAGAAGTTGTCCCTGTCAATGCTCTTAGCGGAGACGTTTTGCCAGTGGTGTGTGGTGAGTACATGGCACGCAGCATGCAGTGCTGGGCATGCCTGCTGCCGGTATCCGAGACCCATGCACCAGTATTTACTTCCACGGCAACACGCGGCGGCGCTGTGACACGCGTGCAGGGGCCCTGTGGCTGCAACACCACCGGGCTGGCATACGGCCAGCGAGGGCACTCGCCGGGTCGGGGGCCCGACAACCTGTGCCCAGTGGAGTCGGTGCGCCAGTGGGTCAGCTTCCATGGTACGTGGCGTGAGTAATTGTGAATGCAACATGCAAGCCCCTGGCTGGTCAACCCTGGCACGTCTCGTGAGCTACTGCCTACCTGACACACATCCTCCCGTGCGTGGCTGTCGCAAGTCCGGCTGCTTGAACTTTCCCTTCCCACCCCTTCTGCCTGGCTGCCTGCCTGCTGTCCGGCCACCTGGCTGCGCCCTGCTGGACCCACCATCCACCCACCCACCCATCCACCCATCCATCACCGCCACCTAGTCCCCTGCGACGGCGACATGAACCAGAAGGCGCGCACCATGCGCGAGCTGCTGGCCATGTACCAGCGCCTGGTGGGGCCGGTGCACAGCCTGTCCAGCCCCATGCACACCGCCACGTGATGGGCGGGGCTGCTGCGCTTGGAAGGAGTCTGCTAAATGATGTCACGCTGAGTTTGTGCCGTACATGGCTATGGACTGGTAGGTTACATAAAACTACCAAGCAAGGCTGGGTCGCAAGATTGGTGTTGGGTAGCTCTGATGGTCAGGTGTTACACGGCGGGTTTTTTTGTACCTAGTCGCTTGGTACGGGGTTCGGGCAGGAAAGCACATACGAATGAGACATGGATGACCATCCATTAATGAAATTGATTGGTTTACGGATTTTAGTCGGGGCTACGTAGCCACCTGTGTGTCGGTTGGCGGGGATTGGTAGGCTTGGGAAGTAGGTGTTAGCTGAACGGTGGTGGGTGGACAGGACGCTGGGCCCCAAGGGCCGCCGGGAGCGCATGCGGGCGGCAAACGAGGCGCTCTTCAAGAAGCTAGGCGGTGCTGTGGTCGCTTCCCACGCGCCAAGCAAGGGTGGTGGCTGCGCCAAGTGCGGCTCTCATGATCTCCTGCCGGGGCCTGTGCCGGTCGCACTACTTGCGGGAGTACGTACCACAAGGCCAAGAAGTGAAGACGTGGCCAATTGCATCTGTCGTGTCTGTGGTTTGGCTCCAGGCAGGGTTTGGCGCGAAGCCTAGTGAACGGACAGTACCGTTTTCGGGCTGCGGGGGGCTGCGGGTTCCGTTGCTGGACTACTGCGGTAAAGACACGGTTCCCCCGGCCTCGCCGGCGGTGACAACTGAGGGTTGGGGGGAGGGGTTCGGCGACAGGGACGCCTGCGACTAGATGGGCTTTGCGCGTGCCACGGGTTCATGGTTGCGCTCGCCGCGAGTCCGTCGTAGGACTGCGCGATGTTCGGTGGTCGGCCTCTCGGCCGGGAGCCTGCGGGGTTTTGTGTGTGTTTCGACGCCGCGAGTGACGGCAAGTGTGTGGGGGGCGTCGCGCCCGGGGTGGGGGGGTGCCTGTTTTTAAGACCCACGCGCCCTGTGCCACCGGGGAGCTCTTCGTGAGCCCGGGTCCCTCCAGCCCGACCCTACCTAAGCACCCAGTCCCGCACGCCCAGCCGCCGGCCCATACAGCCACCAGCGCCCCCTGTCCCTGGCCTCTGAGCCCTGTGCCTCTGTCCATCCAGCCCAACGCCAGTATCACACGCACAGCCGCCAGCCCATACAGCCTCCAGCGCCCCCTGTCCCTGGCCTCTGAGCCCTGTGCCTCTGTCTCTCCGCTCTCCCCTGTCAGTAGCAGCACCACTCTCCCCTGTCAGTAGCAGCTACCCCGCTCGTCCTGAAACACCTCTTCCGCAGTCCAGCCGTCAGCCTTACATCGTATTTAACAGCTTTCCGGCATTCAATGCCGCACGCAGCTCCAGAACAAACGCCTCACAAAACGCCTCAAGCCGAAAACTTTTGCCGCATAGTGCGCGTCTTTAGGCCCCTTCCGAAGTCACAGCCATACCCCTCTCCATCAGCTACGCTTCCTCACCTCCGGCTGTGTTGTTCGTGTGTTGCACTGCATTCGACTCGCCCGCCATTCCGTACAGTCGGGCTTCCCCTTCTGCCCTGCCGCGCCCTGTTTTTGCCCTTGCTTGTCACTCTGTCGCCCGGCCACTGCTTGCTGCACGCTGTTTTTTGCATTACGCTCGTTGTCAGCTTCGGCGCTCATCCGTGGACGCTGGACGCCTGCCCGCAGGTGCGCTGAGACTCCGGCTCTCCCGCTGCGTGGCGTCGCATTGTCTGTGTGGTCGTGCTGTCGCCTGGCCGGGCGCCCGGAGAGTGAGGAATGCGCGCCAGCAAAAACGCTCCAGCAACCTCCAACCAGCTACCGACGTCGGTACAGTAACAGCAGCGCGTTTCTTTTGTCTCTGATCCCAATGTTTTGCCTGCTCGTATTTTTGGATATATGGGGGGCTTCGGACACTACCGGGAACTTGCCTTCTTGCCCCTTGCCAACTCCATGTGCGGGGGAGACGAAATGGAAGCAAGCGTGAGGCAGAGGCTTTACACAAACGTTCGGCCGGGGGGGGGGGGTTCCACACGTTGTTAGTCCTGCTGCAAGAAAACATGAGGATCTCGCACTCGCAGTAATCGTGTTCTGACGTAGGATGGCACCAGCAAGAAGTCAGTCAACTCTGTAACCCAGATTTAGTATTGCGCATCAAGGCAAAGGATGGACAGGGATGTTTGAGTGGATAGACGACCAGGCTGCACATCACATACTGCAAATAACCTTAACAATGATCTAGTGCGTGAGGCGGGTGAGCGGATTGCACATAAGTGTTGTGTGGCTGGTCGCCCGCCGGCGCACACCCGCGTGCCGCGCAAACCGAGAAACACACCGTCGCATAGCTTGACATCGTCGCATGCCCCATCGCGGCTCTTAACATAGCCCGTCATACAAAATGAATGTTGCTGTATAGACCCACGCGATTTCTCGCGGCCCCAAGCCAGCATCGAGTCCATTCGAAGTGCATTGCCCCCCGGCACACTGCTCGCAAACGAAACTGTGCTGTTACATTTTATAAACGCCAACTATTCTACCATAAGATTTACTTGGTTTCGCGCATAAGGTGCGCACAGACTAGTTTGTAAAGTCTCCACTCGTCACGTTAGACAAAATGTGCTTAGGAATTTATATGTAGTCGCTTGTCCCAATTTACATCTGGTATAGCGAATCTTAACTCTAGGCCGGATGGTCGGCCCTTCTGAACCAGCGGGGCTGCCCCCGAAGGCAAAGGTTAAGGCATACAAGGTTCTTGGAGATGTGGGCGAGTTCCAGGAGCGCCTAGCGGCCACGTTGCCTCCACCGAAGGCACCCGAGCCCCCAAATGTGTTTACCATCGGTGACACCAGCGAGTTTCCGCCGGACGTGTGGTTTGCCGCCACCATCTCGCCCGACAACGGCGTGGCGGTGATTGCGTCGTACCGAGAGCTATGCAAGGCCAGGTGCGGGCCTGGGGGCCTTGGTGCAGACGGCACGGGTGGCAGAGAGGCGTGTGTGTGTTTGTGTGTGTGGGGGGGAGGGGATGGCGGGGGAAGGGAGCACGGCCAGGCCCGCCGAGCTGAGAACTCCTGTATGTACATGGCGGGGTGAGCGGGGCGACATAATCCTGAGGGGGGCAGACACGGGTACTCCCTGACACGGGGTATAAGGCAAGCTTGGCAGCGAGGGTTCGCGCGCTTCGAGCATGAGAGCGCTAAAGACCATGGCCTTGCCTCGACACGGTGCCGCACACACCACACCCTTTCCGCCCCCCCCCAGGGCGCTGTACCAGTCCCAGCTCACCAACATCCACACCGCGCGGCGGCAGTACGGCATGGGTGGCAGCATGGGCCCGGGCGCCGGCGCGCCGCTGCCGCTGCCTCCGGCTCAGCAGGCCGCGGCGGAGCACCGCACCATAGCGGAGACGATGCGCGTCGCGGCGGACACACGCAAGCTGGGGAAGTACGAGCAGCAGCAAGCCAAGTGGGTGCTTGACACGTGTGTGTGTGTGGGGGGGGGGTTGGGTTGGGTTGGGTGATATGCTGGGTGCCCTAACGGGCTGTCTGCTGGGCGCTGCGGTGTGCTACAAGTGGTCCACGCGGCGCTGCTGGGCGCGGGCGCGGGCGCGGGCGCGGGCGCGGGTGCGGGTGCGGGTTCTGCGCCACGCGACTTGGTGTTGGCCTGGGTACCTGGGTACAAGTGTGTGTCTGTGTGTCTCTGTGTGTGTGTGTGTGTGTTGGGGGTGTAGCAGGTGTGTATTAGAGTGGCTTGCTGGAGCCCCGGGACCTGAGAGCTATGCAAGACAGTAGACACGGACTGCCTGCCAGGTTGCTGCCGGCTTGCTTCCTTGGCGCGGGGGTCTCCACCCACCAGGACCCCCCTTGCGCCCCCCCCCCCCTTGTGTATCTGGCTGCGCCTTCTCTTCTTAACGCATAATGCGTGTAACCCCTTCCGCGACACGTGTCATTGCGCAGGTGGGACGAGGTGTCTTCCACGCTGGCGTACCGAGTGGGCCGCGCTCCCAACGAGCTGGCGATGCAGCGAGGTGGGGAGCGGCGGGCGGCCTGCGGAGGCTGGCGCAGCCACGGACGTGCAAGGCTAGGATCGGAGACACGGCGGGCGCACGGGTTATTGCTGGGCTGCTGACTGGGCCGGGCACAAGCTGCAAACGGGTGCTTTGGCTAGGCGGTTCGAAGACCGAAAGGGTGTGCTGCCACCAAGCCGACGCTGTGGCTACTTGTCCTCGCGGTCGTCATGCCCTGGTCGCAGGCCCCGCCTGGCGCACCCGCGCCGAGCTGACGGAGCTGCTGTACCGGGCTCAGCCGCGTGACGCGCGCGGCAGCAGCCCGGACGAGGTGGGGCCGTGTTGGTGGGGGTCCAGGGGGTGTTGGCGGTGGCGGCGGTGGTGGTGGTGGTGGGGGGGGGGGTCAGGGCGTGTTGGCGGTGTTGGTGGGGTTGGTGTTGGTGTTGGGGGTCAGGGTGTGGGCGGCAGGGGGCTTGCAGGAGCGAGCCGCGGCCTGGGCGACTGGCGGCCGTTTGGTGATGCAAACCTATGAAGGATAACGGCAGCAGAGCCCCAGGAAGCAGTCCTGCGGCCTGAACTACGACCTTTGCAACCTGTGCTGACTGGCGATGTCAACTGTTGATGCCTGTCATTCTCAGCGCGCCGTTCGCTGCACGGTGCCTTACACGCACACGCCGCACCACCGTATGCCAGGTGTGGACGGCCGGCCTGCGGGACGCCTGGGAGCGAATCCTGCCGGTGGGCTCCATCTTCTCTGGCCTGGCCATCAAGATCCGGGTGAGGGGCCGGTAGGGGATTTTCAGGACGGGCCAGTACAGGAGGGGTTATACGCATTAAGATTAATGGGGGCCAGTGAGCTGTTCGGGGCCTATTATCAGCTAAGATCCTCGATGCGCCGCCCCCACATCAAGGAGATCAGGAGGGGCTTTAGGAAAGGGCCAAGGGGTGCGGACTGGCACGAGGGCTGGAGAGGTGTGGAGAGGAGCTGGACAGTGAGGGGGTGCTGGGAGAGGGCACCCGGCAAGCCGTGAGCGGGCTGGCTGGCTGGCTGGCTGGCGGGCGGGTGCCACCGCATCGCTCCCATGTCGCTGCCGGCCACGCGCCATTTCATCAACAACGCGTCGCGCAGCTCGCAGCCTGTGGAGTCTCCTATTACCAGGCACTCTAGCTCCCGCACAGCCACCTACCCATCCAAACCCCCCCACTCACACCCCCCCCCCACCCACCCACCCACCCACCCACCCACACACCCACACACCCACACACACCCACACACCCACACCCACACACACCCACACACCCACACACCCACACCCGTCCCGCCCTCCCGCCCCCCTTCACAGGACCGGCCCGGCGAGCTACCCGCCACCCGCGCCGCGCGCGTTGGGCGGCCGCTGGACCCCCTGCTGGCGCCGCTGGGCGGCGGCGGCACCACGCTCAGCCCAGCCACGCTGGGCCACCCCGCCGCCGCCGCGGCGCACACGCAGCACATGGCGGCACTGGCCGCCAATGGCGTCATGCTGGGTGCCACCACCAAGTGAGGCAGAGCAGGATGAGTGCGGGGATGCGGAGGGTGGCGCGCTGACGTGTCACAGCCTGCCTCGTTTGTTACCGTTTGATGTTTTGTTGCATGCATGAAGCGTGCTGGGTTAGGGTGAAGGGCGACGGGTGAGCAGTTCGTGCGGTCGTGCGGACTGGGAATCAGGAAGTGAAGGTACGGGAGGCTGGCGCACCCGAGATGAGGGCGCAGGCGTGTAATATTGTGTGTGTGTGTGTATGGGGGGGGGGGGCTTTGCCAGATGGGCAGGGTCATGGTGGTGCCGTCGTAGATGGCTCAGGCGCCTGCAGCCTACACGTTCCTGCAGTTCTTGCAGCGCTGTTTCCAACCTCCTCCCCCCCCTTTCCTCGCTGTACGTCGGCCCGCAGCAAGCCGCCCCTGGGCCGCAGCCTGTCGGCACGCGGGCGCGCGTGGGAGGACTCGGAGGTGGGTTTGCGGGCTTGGGACACTCCGGCAACAGGCACCGGTCCGCAGCGGTCCGCAGCAGTTGCTGCAGTCCGCAGCGATACGCAGCAAATAACGACTGCTCGCCGACTGCTTTCTCGCGGTGAAGGAGGTGTGCTGCATGCGAAGCGTGTGTGCTGACTGGACTGCTGTCATGCGCTCCCACTTGTTTTCAGATGCTGAAGCAGCGCGTGGCAGAGTACGGCACGCGGCTGCGTGCTCTGGCACCCCACGACCCCGACTTCGGCGCACTGGTGGGTGCCGCTGTGGGGGCTCCCGAGTCTGTTGTGGGGCAAGGCTTAGCTCCGAGGGCCATGATGCGAGGTTTGGACAAAGTGCGCAAAACAGGGGGGGGGCGGGAATGCTCGCTCGCACCCCCAGCCACCGCTGGCACACACGCTTCCAGCGCTCTCTCCTCGTTTCTAAGTTTGCTTCGCGTCCTGCGGGACAGCCTTGTGGGCTTCCTACCTGTCTGGAACCGCCACCCACACACTCGATCACTCACCCACACAGTCACACTCGCTCGCACCTGCGCTTCCCCACAACGCACGCCCATGCCACCACCCCGCAGGTGGTTGCGGGCGAGGCGCTGGAGAGCCAGCTGGCGGCGCTGGCGGGCGCGCCCATCACGCTGGCGGAGGTGGAGGCGCACGTGCGCGCGCACACGCCGGACGCCTTCGAGGCGTACAAGGCGGTGAAGGACGAGATGGAGGTGAGGGCAGGCAGGGATGATGTGCGGGCGGCGGGCGGGCGGACAGGCGGACAGGCGGGGGTGCGGGCGCGCCGGAGGGAGAGCAGGAGAGCATGCTTGGTTGCTCCCTTGGTTGAAAGGTGGACTGAGGGCGTGGGGGCGGGGGGAGCTTAGGTGTATGACTACGGAGTATCTGTTGGGCGCTGGCTTGGCTGCCTCCGCCTTGGTACATAACTTGATACTTATCGATCGTGCCTGGACCCGCCTCCCCCTTCCCTCCCAACGCACAGGCCCAGCTGCGCGCGGCGCTGGAGGCGGAGGAGGCGCAGCGCGCCGCGGCGGAGGCCGCCGCCGCCGCCGCCGCGCCGCGCCCGGGGCCGCACGTGGCCTTCAGCTCGCCCTTCGTGTCGCTGGCCTGCCACGTGGGCGACAAGGCGCACGGCTCCGTGACGCTCCTCAGCCGCGGCACTGCCGCCGTCAACTGGAGCTGGCGGCGGCTGCCGGCGCCGCAGCACGCGCACGCCGCCACCGAGCTGTCGCAGCCGCCGCACTTCGCCGCCTCGCTGCAGAGCGGCGTGCTGCTTCCCGGCCAGTCGCTGACGGTGGCCGTGACCTTCGAGGCGGCGGCCGCCGGCACCTTCCGGGAGGATTGGGAGCTGGTGACGCGGCCTCCGCTGCAGGGGCCGGAGGGCCCCAGCCTCACGCTGCGGCTGCGCGGCGCGGCTGAGGTGCGCGACGAGAGCGACACGGGGCGCCGCGGGGTGGAGGAGGGGCTGGCGGAGCGGGAGAAGCGCGCCAAGGTGGCGGCGGCGCTGGAGCGCGTGCTGCGCGACGTGCGCATGCCGCGCCGGCCGCAGCCGCTTGAGGCTGCGGAGGAGCTGGCGGCGGGAGACGCATGGGACCGTGTCAACGGCTGCGCGGCGGCCGCGGCGGGCGGGCCGTACGCGTGGCCGCCGCTGTTCCACTCGCCTGGCGTGCAGGTGCGTGTGTGCGTGCATGCGTGCGTGCGTGCAAGCGTGCGTGCGTGCGTGAGTGGTTGGGGTTGCAGGGGGTGCAGACTTGTCCGGGCTCATCCAGGGGCGTTTCGCCTTCCAGTGAATCTTTGGATTGCCATCACATATTCGACCAACGCATTCATTCGGCCACCCATGCATCCACCTGTTCTGCACTTGTTCCATCACTTTGCCAAACCATCCTTTTAAACCACCCACCCATGCGCTCACCCACCCCACCCGCGCACCCCAACTCAGGCCGAGCTGGCGGAGGTGTATCGCGAAGCGGTGGCGGCGCTGGCGGCGGCGCTCAAACCCGCCGTGGAGGAGGATCCCAAGAAGAAGAGGAAGGGTGGGGCTTTTAGCGCGCGCCGGGCTGGGCACCTGCATGCAATGTGTGCGATGCACTTGCACTCACTGCGTTCGACTCGTGCAAATGATTACCTGGCTTTGCTCACGCGCCCCAACTACCGTGTCTAACACCGCGCAGAGACGAGCGCGCGCAAGGGCAAGAAGGGCGACGAGCCGCCGCCGCCGCCGCCCAAGTACCCGCTGTCCTGGACCGAGCCCGCGCCTGCCGGCGCCGGCTGCAGCCTGGTGGTGTTGGACAACCTGCTGGCGGAGCTGACGGCGGCGGCGCCCGCCGCCGCCGCGCCGCTGGCCGCGCGCGCCGAGGACGCCAAGGCGCGCGCGCGTGTGCCGCCCAACAACCGCAAGGTAGGTGGGGGTTGGGGTGTGTGTGGAGGGGGTCCTGCGGTGGACTGGATGCGCGGACAAACCTGGCTGGTGCTTGCTCTGCTTGGCCGACGAGGCCCTCTATCTAGTTCACACGGCCACGTCTGGCCAAGGTGTTGTTGCCGCCGTGCTCGCATTGCGGTTGACCTGCTGCTGCCTGCAACCGCCTCAACCGCCTCAACCGCCCACCCACGAACGCCCGCAGGTGCTGCGCCGCGCCATGCGCGTGCTGGTGGGCAAGATGGTTGACGCGGTGGAGGAGAAGTTCAACCTCATCCGCACAGACCTGGAGGCCAAGTTTGCCGCCGAGGCGGCAGCCGCAGCCGCAGCCGCAGCCGCCGCAGCCGCCGCAGCCGCAGCCGCAGCCGGCGAGGACGGCGAAGACGAGGGCGTCGAGTCCAGCGCGGCGTCCGTGGGCGCCAGCAAGGACGCCAAGGACAAAAAGGGCAGCGGCGCAGCCAAGGATGCCAAGGAGAAGCCGGGAGCCAAGGGCGCGGGCAAGGACAAGAAGGGCGGCGGCCTCAGCCACGCCGATGACAGCGCGCCGCCGGCGCCTGGCGCCGGGCTGCCCGCCGTGGAGCACCTGCAGCCGGCGTTTCACGACAAGGCCACCCCCGCAGCCAAGGCGGCCATCAAGGTGGGAGGCATGGGCAGCTGGCGCGTGCGCGTTGGTCATGGGCCACACGTTGGCTGCATTCCTTGCGCGTTGTTTCCCCGACCCTCTGTCCGCACGACCAAACAAAGGCCTCGCACACTGACGTTCCCCCAGTCCTGCCTGCACGTAACCTCGTACTTCCCCACGCATACCCACACCGCACGCCCACACACCACCCACCCAGTGCAGTTGTTTCACCACAGGAATGGTTTGCCATTTACCCCACCCCAACCCCACCCCCACCCACCCCCCCACCCCCACCCCCACCCCCACCCCCACCCCCACCCAAACCCAAACCCACACCCACACCCACACCCACCCACACGCCCGCCCACCACACAGGCCGCGCTGAACACGCTGCTGGACGAGGTGCACCGCCACAAGGTGGCCGCCGGCGACGCGCTGGAGGCAAACATTCGCGGCCTGGACGCGCGCATCGCGGCCGCGCAGGCCGACGCCCTGGCGGCCCGCCAGCAGGAGGAGCCGGCAGCGGAGGCGGCGGAGGCCGCAGCGGGGGCGGGCCTTGCGCTGTTCGCGCCGCCGGCCGGCGGCGTGCCGGCGCCCGGTCCCGGCCCGGCGGCACCGGTGCGCTCCGGCGAGCTGGAGCAGCTGTACTGGGACAAGCTGTGTGTGCTGCGCACGTGGACGGGGCTGGGGATACCCACGCGCGCCGACATCCGGTGAGAGTGGCGGTGGTGTGCGGCGATCGGTGGGGCATGGCAGCTGCAGGTTGCAGGCTGCAGGTGGTGTTTGGTGTTGGCGGTAGTGGTGGGCGGGCAAGTGGCGGGGTGGTGACGGTGCCGTTGCTCACTTGGGTGCTACTGGCGCGCGTGCGCGGCGGCGTGGGAGCAGGTGGGTGGTGCAAGGCGTGTGACATGTGTCCTCCCTTGCGCGAGCACCTTTTGACAATGGGCACGACAAGGTATGTAGGGCTGCTCGGGGCCTGGATGAAGGTAAGCATGAGGACAAGCGCAAGTCGGTAACAAGACACCGGAAGGTTGACGGCTTGAGCTGCGCGTCAAAATGTTGTGCCCACAGTTGTGAGGGCAGCCATGTGAGCTCATTCGGGACACAATTGTAATACAAGGTAGCGTTGTGACATGTGTTCATACCGGCTTATGCATCTGCCCTGGCTTCGCGTGCTGCCACGAAAGCGCTTAACATGCGCCCGAACTCGTGCCGGCTTTATCAACAGTGGTAGCCCCCAAGACGTGCCACCGGTTGCATATTCCATCAGCAGCGACCGGGTTTAGAATACTCACTAATATCCCATTTGCAAGCTCGCATTCGATGCGGGCAAAGTCGAGCAGAGCGCGAGAGCCCAGAACACATCGACGTGACGGGAGCTGGTCAACCGTCGGGTCGCTTGGTTTGAAACCTCGTGTCGCTACGCCCACGGCAGTCTCTTAAAGTAATGCTGCACAACCTGCAGCATCCTCGAACACGCCATTCGAGCTGGGCTCAGTCAGTTCGAAGACAATCGGCAGTTGGGTTTCAATATTACCGCCCCAGTACCGAGCGAGACAGGCTTCTACGTATGGCTTGATGGAATAGTCAAGCTACATGAATATGCGACAAACTCCCAACACGGCAAGTGTGAGAGCCGGCGCCGGCGCCTACGCCTTGAACGTGGTAATCGAGCCTTTGAATAGAAACGGCTATTTCATAGGGATGGTGCACTTTTTACTGTTCCAGCTCATGTTGTTGCGCATGCCGAGTATGATACAATTCCCAGGCAACGGTTGTGATGGCGCCTGGCGCGTGTGGTGGGTCTCCTTCCCCAACACGAGAATGTAGGCGCCCTACATCTTTTAGTCTTCTATGACTATGTTATGTAAATCCCAGGTAAGGATTTGTCCTGTAGCGAAGGTGTATTGGTGATTGCAAGCCCGCGATTGACCGCACTCATCATGAGTGCGGAGCCCACCACTGCGGCAAGCCCACCCAGCCGACCCGGGCACAGATAACCTTCATGCACGGGCAGCTGATACACGGCTGTCGCAGTGCATTGAGGTGGGCGCAGAGAAAAGCCCGTGACTGAGTGACTGCTGTAAAGCGAAAGCAGTTGGCCGACCACCCACGGCCTGGATTTCAGTTTGATAAATTATCTTTATACAACCTATTAAAATTGTAGCGGGGGAGTCTAGGCGCGGACGACGTCTTTCGCAGACAAAATGTCCTCCGCTCCCAACCCCTTCGGGGGTGGAGTTGACGCTGCAGTTCAAGCTGTAAGCTCTCCTAAGGTCCAGGCGCAGCCGCGCTCGCGGCCCTTGTCTGCACGCGCAGAAGGCAGCGGTGACAGCACTCTTCCTGCGAGCGGTCCCAGCGCGGTTCGCAGGGGTATTCTGTCACCTCTGACTAACAGGAGTGCCAGCAACAGAATTCTGCCAATCATCGAGGGCGACGGCCCGATGGCCAATCGTCTTTCGCCGGTTCCTTCGGGCCCCGCTCGCCTGGGCGGTCACGATGACGTGGAGCAGCAGGATGAATGTCAGCTGGCCCAGGAGACCTCGCTGCCCAATGTGCCTCAGCACTCGTTTCCGAGCGGTGAGTTTCGTGTGCTGGGGCCGCTGCCGGGGTCCTTCGGGTCCGCAGATGCTTTGCGCTAGTAATGGCTCGGATATAGCGATGGCCTGCAACGGGGGGCAGCGAGGGGACAAGCGAACTTTGTCGCGGGCCCATGTATACCAGCAGTTGGTGCTCGCACTTGGTCTTCTAACCGGCCGGCGCGGCCTGCACACTGCGGGCAGCCTTGTCAGCTCCTGACATGTCAGCAAATGTTGGCATGCTGTTGCGGATTTAATCTTCAATTCGCGCGGGCGAGGTTCTCGTCATGCGCGGAACTGCCCTTGCGGCGAAAGTCGCGTCTTGCTACATGCGTCTTGCTACATGCGCGCAGTCGTACATACCAGAGTACGTGCTCCGGGTGACCAGCCTGGCATGACGCTTCCGCCCGCCTGCACTGCCTCTTGCAGCGGACATGCATGAGCGCAAGGGTAAGGCCAACTACAACGACAGCGCGGAGGCGAAGAAGATTCGCAAGCTGGGCGCCTGGGACGGCAGCAGTAAGTTCTGTTCATCTAGCTGGGGCCTGGACTGGCGGTTGCCATGCAGCAAGGGAGTCAGCACAACAGGCGGGAAGGAGGGGGGGAGAAGCGCTGCGGCGGCACGTCAGCGTTGATGTCGGCGTCAAGCCTCTGGTTCGGAGCTGTCTGGATTGAAAAATGAGAGTATGCTGACAAGGGAAGTGGAGGTCCAGTCAGTACATGCGGAGACGGCAGCCGTCGCTGCCGCTGAGAGGGGTTACAAACCAACATGCGGGGCGCAGCGCTCAGCCAGGCGCGGCGGCGGCTGCAGCAGCCAAGCCAGCAGCGGGAGCGCAGCAGGCTGGGCCGACACGCAGCAGCGGCGGCGTTTCCGGCGGCCCTCTGCAGCGGGGGAAAGGCGACGCTCGGGGCAGGTTGTGGCACACGGCGGCTGTGCAGCTGTGGCAGCTACTGCGTGCTGCGATTGCCGCGTGCTCAGCAGTGCTACCATGGCGCGGTGGCTGCTTGGACCGGGCGGCGGACGGGCGGGTCAGGCAGCGGGAAGCGGCGGCTGCCAACTGCCACCAAGGGTCCGGCGCTGCGGCTGCTGACCGCAGGCTACGCCTGCGGTATTGCATGCAGGGCAGCTTGGGGTTGGGTGGGCAGTGATGGCGAAGCCGGTCCCAGGGCTGCAGAAGCCGCCCGCAGTCGACCACGCCCAGCCCAGGCGTGGTTGCCACTGTCGCATGGATTGCCGGCGGAAGGCCACAGCTGTGAACACACTGGGCTGCTCGGCTCGGGCGGCGTGGGCTGCTGGGCGGCGCGGGTTGTTACAACAGCAGGCGGCGACGCGAATGCCTCTGCTGGCGATGCTGGCAAGCGAGGCGCCGGCAGGGGTGGTGCGGGAACAGCGGGCCGCAGCAGCCGCAGCCGGAACCACAGCTTGACGGCAGGTAGCAGCAAGCGATCGACTCCCTGACCCCGTATACCGTAACTGGTCGTGATTGAACTTGGAAGGAACCTACCACAACCCCTTTTGGCTGAGCTCAACGTACGTGCACTTGCCTGGCCTTGCATCCCAATCCATCCTGTTCCGTGGTGTGCACCCACAGGCAGCGCGCGCGTGCAGGAGATCCTGAAGAAGTTTGACGTGCAGGAGGGCGACGACGTCAAGTACGAGCAGGTGTGTGTGTGTGTGTATGTGTTTGTGTGTGTTACTGAATACGATGTGGTGTAATGTAGCGTGTGGGCTCGAGTGGTGTTTGAGTCTTCATGCGCTAGAATGTGAATGCGAAATGCGAAAGCGAGGCAGTCGGGACGAGGGTGTCTGGGTGGGTGTTCTTGGGACAGGTTTCTACGTAGCACACTTTCGGCTACCGGGTGTCCACGTACCACACTTTCAGCCTCTTCGGTTGGTACCGCTCAAACGCCCGCCTCGCCTGCTGCCTACCTGCTCCACTTTGCTACATAGCCTTGCAACCCTCCCCGGTTCGGTTTAGCTTTGGCTGGTGGCTCCCGGTCGCTTTGGTTTCTGGAATGAACTGCACCCCCCCCGCCATCGTCGCTGCCCGATAGCAACATGCCCTGTCTCCCCGTCTCTCCACGCCACAGGTGGTGAGCCTGCTGGAGCACGCCACCTCCGGCCAGGACGTGCGCTCGGGCGCCGGCGTCGGTGCTAGCGGCGCCAGCCTGAACGTCACCGGCAGCTTCATGCGCTGGATGATGGTGCTGGCGCTGCTGGCGGTGGTGGTCAGCCTGGGCGCCATGACCGGCCTCACCTGGTTCGTGGTGTCGACCATTAAGGACGTGCAGGTGCGGCGGCGCACCGACTTGTGCTTTGTAGCTGTAACGATAATAAGTGACCGTCTGCAATCGGCACCGACGGTTAGGCTTGCGGGCAATATCAAGCTGTCGCGCATGAGCAACACAGCGGGGGTGGTGGTGGTGGTGGTGGTGGTGCAATGCGGGCATGAGCAAGGGGCGGCAGACGCTGGCGTGTTCGGGTGCACCGGGTGCGAATGCGTGTGCGCCTGACCTGTGTTGCGATTGGCGCCGAGGTGCCGTTGACGCGCGCGCCCTATCCACAGGTCGGCAACGCCAATGCGCTGGTCTCCAAGAGCACCGGCGAGATCGTCCGCACCGACGTCACCGACATGCAGGCAAGAAGGGCTTCGCACCCATGGCGCACATGTCGCGGCAGTAGTGGGGTGCCGCGACGTGGGTCTGTGCCCCGGGCGGCCTAAACCCGTAGGGAATTCTGGGCGCGGTAAAACCGGGCGCGCCCGCCACTCACTCGCTGCCCGAAGGCAAGACCCGGCAAGTGCGCTGGGCAACGGCAAGTAAGATACAGCCCCACCGCAGACTGGAACCAAGTGCGGCGGCTAGTACTGTATCTGGCCTGTCATCTGCCAAAAACCTGAACCACTGTGTATGTATACGCGGCCCCCGCCCCTCGTCTGCTGTGTCCCCCTCCTTCATTACGGTATACATTACGCGTGGAACCCCCCACCCCACCCCACTTTGCCACATATCCTTGCGCCCCCCTACGTCTTCCCTAATCTTAATGCGTGGAACCCCCCCCCCGTAATGTACCTGCTGTTCTGCTGGGCATCGGCACTTCACAAACATTTGATACACACCATCCCATGGATGGCTACCCCCCTCGCCTTGACTGCATTGCTTAACTCCGCTTCCTTTAGATCGGTTTAGTTTGGGCTGGTAACCACACACACCCCCACTCCTCACTCCTCACTCGCTCAGGTTGTGGACGGCGTGCTGGTGGGCCGCGCCGCCTACCGCCAGGCCCTGGAGTACGCCACCATGGCCAACGGCGCCAAGGACGGCAAGCCCCTGGAGGGTGAGCTGGGGGCGGGGGGGGGGCGGGGCGGGGGTGTGCGGTGTGTGGGAGACGGCACGGCGGGAGGGGGGCGGGCGGGCGGGTGGACAGGGAGCGTGCTGGCGGTCAGGCGTGTCGCGTGTGCCCGCAAGATTACCCGCAGCATCCCATGCATCTTGGCAGCGCCACATGCCTTGTGCTTCGTGATCACGTCTGTTTGTTGCCTTTCGTGATCGTGTACGACCAACCGCCAACCGCCAACCGTGCGCTGCAGCTTCCGACACCTCTGTCACCTGGCAGCGAGGCGGCGCCGTGGACCCCACCTCCGTGGGCGTGCTGCGCACCGCCACCTTCAAGGGCAACCGCCAGCGCTTCAGCAGCCGCGTCGACATCGAGGCGCTGATGGAGCTGAACTACGTCTATGTGAGTCAAGACAAACAGGGACAGCAATTGTTGTGATTATGATGCCATGATTCGACAGTTGATGCATGCGTGGTGATGCCGACATGCCGTTATGCGACAGCGCTGCGTGGTGATGCCGACATGCCGTTATGCGACAGCGCTGCGACTCACAGCCATACGCTGCTGACAGCCCCATCGATCAAAGCCCACGTATTCGTTTATGATGCGCACGAATGCGGCGTAACAAATGGAAACAGTCCAAAGCGCGCACGCACGCACGCACCAGGGGGCTTGATCGCAACTTACTTTCCAGCCGAGGTTATCCCGGCCTTCCAACACCGGCCTCCCCTCCCCACCCCTCCCCTTTATTTCCCACCAACCTCCACAACATTTCAAACCTTCAAACACAGATTGAGTCCGGCACCGGCGCGCAGCTGGCGCTGATGGTCAACGGCGTGGCGCGCGTTCCCAAGGACGACAGTGTGTGGGGCTCGGTGGTCCGCATTATCTCGTCCGCCGGCACCCTGACCCTGGACGACACCATCGTGCACTTCTCCTCCGACGTGGCGCCCATCTTCGCAGAGGCGGGCTTCGCCGTCACCTCCAGCTCCGGCGCGCGCCGCCGCCTGCTGGCCGGTGCGTGGGTTTGCTTTTTGCTAGCTGCTTTTGCCAGCTCTGTTTGCTTTGCCCTTCGTGCCTGCCTGCTTGCGCCCCCTGCTGCTGGGGCCGTGGTGGCCGTGGTGGCCGTAGACCGCCGGACATGCAGCCGTGTCACTAATTGTATACCGTACGGGCACACGCGCACACGCGCACAGTCCAACGGGCGATCCGTTTTGTTTTCTGAACACAGGCCAGTACACGCTGTACGGCTACTTCAGCTCCATCCAGAACATCACCTCCTTCGACCCGGTGGATGTGTCCAAGCCCAAGCTGCCCACCAAGGATTACGCCATGCAGGTACGACGTGTGTTCCCGGGGGGGGGGCGGCGCATGTGCCTGCATGTGTGTGCGTGTGTGCATGTGTGCAGTGGTAGCGGCATTGAGAGGGTGCAATGCAGCAGAGGAGCCAGTCTGGATGTATGGGGACTGATGCGATGCATGTGTGAACGCCTGCGGGGGAGGGCGGGGGGGGGAGAGAGGGGAGGGGGAACGTGCAACAGCGCGCCTGGGGTGGTGGAAATGGGTTTAACTTGATTGTGTCATGGCTGGCCTTTATGTACCGGTACGTCATACATCCACCCCCTGCGGGTCTTTTGTACCTGTCGAATTACTTTGCCAGATATCCTCGCAACCATATCCTTCCCCAACCCCAAACCCAAACCCAACCCTAACCCCCGCAGCTGGCCGTGTTCGAGCCCTGCACGCTGCCCTCCGCTCCCACCGTGGACCGTTGTCTGTACGACCCCACGGGCGCTGCCGCCACCGGCGCCGCGCACCACCGCCGCCGCGAGCTGCTCGCGACCGCCGCCGGCTCCAGCGTGCAGGTGGGCGCGTGGGCGTACGTGCGGGAGTTTGCGGCGTTAGGGCTGCGGGCGGGGTGGTTCTTTTGACAACCCAACGCAAGGGACAGGGCGTTGATGTCTCGCGTCTGCTTTTTATCGTGGGGAGTTCGGGGGGAACATCGCTTGCCGGTAGCGGTACTTATGGGCGGTGTGAGCTACGCTCGAGTGCTGGGGAAGTGTAAATGCATGGTGTTCTTGGCCGTATTTCATGTGTACGTGTTTTGCTGACGCTTTCCTTCATTCTGCGCCGTCTCTGATGCCGGTGTGTCACCATTGCGGCCCCTGCAGCCCGTGGACCTCCCCGGCACCACCATCGACGCCAAGACCGGCGAGCGCTTCATGGTCCAGTGAGTGCGTGTCTGGTGTGCGTTGTCTGGTGTGGTGTGGTCTGGCGTCTGTCATGATGTGCCGTGGCCCCTGGACTGCGCTCCTGCTTTTGGCAATTGCCCTGCAGAGCGCCTTCAGTCAAGGCAGACCGAAGCGCAACTCCCTGTGCGCATCCGAGTGGTGACCTATCCTAACCGCACGCCACACGTACCCCCAAACCTCCCAACACCCCTACCCTCTTCACTCCACCCCCAGCCGCCGCCGCATCACCTACCTGGGCAAGCTGGTCCGCTCCGTGAGCACCTACGAGGCCACGCCCGGCCTGCAGCGCGTGTCGGTGATGGACACCGGCTCCGGCGCCGTGTCGGAATGGCAGGAGAAGGTGAGAGGGGGATGTGGGGGCCACGCACCGAGGGAGGGAGCGAGGTAGGAAGGGTGGGAGCGCCGAGAGGATGGCTGCGGCGAGAGATGGAGGAGCGCCGGCTTCGCGCCTGTGGCGTCTGCCTGGTTCGGGGACTTGCTTGCGTGTTGTGACGAATGTGGTAATGTGTCGTCCAACAATCCCGTGCGCCCAACCCCCAACCCCGCACCTCGGCTGGTCCACACACACACACACGCTGTCGCAGGCGCACCCTGACGATACCGAGCTGGATGCCGCCGATGCTCGCGGCTACTGCAACTCCTACACGTGAGCCTGGCCGCCCGACCGCTTGCGTTTCCGCGCGCGACTGCATGCGCGATTGACAGGACTTGAGACAGAAGCCCTGCGCTACTCCTTCACTGACTCGTCCTCGTGTTGTCCCTAGCAAGTTCGCCGCAAAGAATTCATAATCACCCGAGCAAGTATACCTGGACACAATGCGTATTACGGTATTGGTTGCCATGCAACGACGCTCGCAGGCTGCCCGGCGAGCACCTGGAGCAGCTGGCGCTGCTGCGCGACCTGTCGGCCGCCGATTTCAAGTACCTGGGCGACGAGCAGAAGCTGGGCAAGTGAGTATTTTGATATATTAGTATGTGTGATGCACCACATGTCCCTTAGACCTGCAGTCACGTGCGTCACGTCCATGCATGCGCACATTCTCAAGAACCCACGCACGGCGCGCCTCACAATGCCACAGCCAGAATGCCAGTGTGTGTGCTTGAACGCCTGCCTACTCACGCTCTAGCTGACCGCCTGCGCACGTCGCTCTTACGCACGTACGCGCAGGGCCGCCCGCCACTTCACCTTCAACGCCAAGCAGCCCGCCGCGCTGTCCGGTGTCACGGGCGCCGACTCCATCAGCATTGAGTACTGGGTGAGTGTAGTGAGTGATGGGCTGCACTGCAGCTGCTCACTGCTGGCCACACGGTTGCACCGTGCGCTGGTTTTGTTGTGCCGTATGTGCACGCAAGCGCCGCCTGCGTGCACAGAAGGCACGGTGGAAGGCAACGCCAGCTGACGGTGGTGCTGACGTGGCAACACGCCAGCGCCGCTGCAACTAGCATTCCAGTGTATTTCAACCACATGCGTTTGACCACGTGTCTTTTCTGCTCCCCGGCCCTTGCCATTCTTGCTTGTGCCCGCAGGACACCATTGACGGCTTCAAGCCCATCGCGTTTGAGCTGACCCACCCCACCCTGGGTGAGCGAATGCGTCACGCTGACGCACAGCCGCCCAGCAGCCCTTCATACGCACACTGTGCCTCCCCACGGACCCCTGGTCTCTACCCTGCCGCGCTTTGCCGCCCAATCCGCACGCCAGCCGCAGCCCAGCCCGCTCACCATCTTTCACCATCTGCCTGCCGCCCTTGCAACGCCCGTTACGCACCAACACCCGCTCCGCACCGCCCACCCACCCATGTCCAATGCCACGGCCCTCACACGGTCCTCCCCCAGGCAAGCTACGCTACGTGGTCGAGGACCTGAAGCTCGCCGTCACCGCCACCTCACTGGCGCCCTCCGCCTTCACCGCGCCTAAGCCCGAGGCCTGCACCGTAGGCTGCATGCCGCGCCTGGGCTCGGCCTTCAGCGTGCCCGTGCCCTCGCATCGCTGGTCCGAGCTGGGCGGTGAGTGGGCGTGGGCGTGGGGCGCTGCTGGATTTGCAGCTCAAGCAAAGAGGGAAAGGAACAACACAGGCGCGTGCCGGATGTCTGTGGCCAGTTTGTGTGGTCCAAATGGGAGAGTAGGAGAGGGCCAGGGCAAGGGCTGCGCCTGTGACTCGTGTGTGCCTGTGTGAGCGCAAATGCAGCAGGTGGTTGCCGCTGCCTGCGCTCTGGACCACTGCCGCAGTACGGCCCCCAGTAAGGTTCCCTCGACGCCGCCCCCATGTCAATGTCTGCAGCTGGCAAGCGCCGCAGCCTGCTCTCTTCCGAGTCCGAGGTGCGGGTGCCGTCGAGCCGGGGTCCCGGGACTTGCCGTGTTGCGCTGCGCCGTTGCAGCCCGTCTTGACAAGGCTAGTTAAACAGCGTGTCCTTTGTCCCCTCCTTTCCCGTTCCCTTGGAACAAACCCTCTATCACCACCACCTCCCATCCCCGTGCAGCACTTCCACGCCCAGCAGCACGCCAGCCGCTGGCTCCTGGCCGACACAGCCTCCTCCTCGTCCGCCGCCGCCGGCTCCTACGCCGCCGCCGCCGCCGCGCTGTGCAGCGCCGAGCCCACCGCCCTGCCGGGCGTGTCGCTGGGCGGCAGCTGCGCCGTGACCTGGGGTGTGCGCGCGTCCAAGTTCGTGTCCGTGTCCACCACCTGCGGCCCTAACGGCGGCGCGCGTGAGTTTCGGGCACAAGTACGGCACCGCCTGACGGCCGCCAGCATGACCTTGACATGATGACGTGTATGCAACCCCACCATGGGAACCGCACACACCCGTACCCATCACCGGCACAAGCACCTGCATGCCCTGCATGACACACGTCACTTTCATGTTTGTTCCCGTGGCCCCCAAACATGGATGCGCCTCTCTGCCTTGCCTTGTCTCGTTCCACCACAAACAATTCCGCAGTGGACAAGGCCCCCTGGCTCAAGCTGGGTGGCACCGCCAGCCTGGACACCTGCAGCGCCACCACCAGCGGCTGCCTGCTGGGGTCGCTGTCCATCCCCGGCGTGAGTGCGCGGCGGGCGCGGACAGGCGGGGGCGGGCCAGAGAGGCGGGCGGGGCGGGGGGGCTGTAAATACCAGCCTAAATACCAGCCCCCTAAGCCAATAACCAAACTAGCAAGTGAGGCACAGGCAACGGCGGGAAATGGCATAGAAGCAGGCAGACAGGCGGGCGGACAGGCGGGGGCAGGTGGTAGGCGAGCTTATGGGGTGGCGAATGGCAATGAAGGGGTCGCGGAGCGGGGCAAGCCTTTAGGGCGGAGGAGGAGACCTATAAGGGTAGTGGGCTGGAACACCAGGGGTGACCAGGGACGTGTGTGACGGCCTCACGCCGTCTTGCTCTCCACCCAATGCCGCCGCTGCTACTACAGGACGTGGCGAGCACCTACCCCACCGCCGCCGCGGTCTTCAACGGCCTAGGCTCGGGCGCGGTCGGCACCCTCAAGGTACTGTACTGTACGCCACCGCACCGCACCACACCACAATGAGGCTAGCTGGGGATGTCATCAGAATGAACCTGGAAGCCTCCGGGCCAATGTGGGGCAATGAGGAGCAATGGGGATGGTTGCCGTGCTCGCGCCCTTCCGCGTGACGCTGCCTGGACCCACACCCGGAAGCCCCCTGCCCCCCTGCCCGGCCGCCCCCTCCCCTGCACCGCTCCTGCTCCAACAACACCGAAACAACACCAAATAACAACAGCTGTGCGGCGCCATCGACCAGCCCCAGCGCCAGGCCTGCATGCTGGGCGCCTCTGCCTCGCCCGCCTCCGTGTCCGCCGCCGCCTCCTGGGCCGGCCGCGTGGAGACCTACGCCGCGCTGCGCTACACCACCTCCGCCGCCTGGATGTCGGAGGCCGGCTTCGAGTCGTACGTGAGTAGAACAGGAGCTGGCGCCGCCGCTGCCGCTGACCTCTGAGCGCTGCCGGGCGCAGTTGAAGGGCTGGGGCTGGGGCTGGGGCTGGGGCTGGGGCTGGGGCTGGGGCTGGGGCTGGGGCTGGGGCTGGGGCTGGGGCTGGGGCTGGGGCTGGGGCTGGGCTGGGGCTGGGGCTGGGGCTGGGGCTGGGGCTGGGGCTGGGGCTGGGGCTGGGGCTGTTGCGCGCCGGCCCTTGCGCGGCCACGCCCCCATGCCGGCCGCCTCCACGGCTCCATGGCAACCAGCAGTGCTTACATAGGGCAGGCAGTGGTGCTTGCGGCGCAGAGCCCCTGCCAGCGCACCCCGCAACCGCGCCCCTCCACACCTCCAAATCCTTTCGTACGGTATCTTCCTCACTGCCCCGCCCTCTCTCCCGCTGCTCCTGCATGCCTCTTTTCTTCTCCTCCTTGGGGCTTGAATGCCGACAGGTGGGCGTGAACCTGGGTCTGTTCCATGCGCACCACTCTGTGGGCGCCGTAGACATGGCCCGCGACACCTACTTCTCCGGCACCGCCGCCGCCGCCAAGCTCGTCACCGCCGCCGCGCCGTCGGGTGAGGGCGTCAGGTGTCAGTCCGCGACCGTTGCAGCATAGCGGATGGTGGATGGACCCTCTTGCTTTGCGTGAACTTGGATGTCTGCCTCCATCGACAGCACAGCTGTCGATGAAGCGCAGCGGGTAAATTCATGTGAACCCTTCGTTTGCTCCTGGCGCTAGCTGGCCCTGACGCAGCCGCATGCATGTCGACTGGATCCGCGCACTTCACGCCACCCGCATGCAAATCCCCAACCTCGGGACCCACCTCCCAAGCCTTTCAATCCCTCCCAAAGCTCAACCCAAACCTTAACCCAAACCTCAACAACCGTTGCAAACCTCCGTCTTCCTTTTTTCCTCGCCAGTCGTGAACACGGCCGTGGAGATGATCCGCGTGGGTGACGTGTCCTACCCCGCCGAGTACTACGCCTTTGTGGGCTACTGGGTGAGCCGCGGGGGAGGGGGGCGGCGGGCGGGCGGACGGACTGGTGATGGGGTGCGCTGGTTGCTTAGTGCTTGGCGCGCCGTCCAGACCGTTTATTTGACTGGGTAACATGTCAGGTCAGACCGGCAACTGTACTTCGGTTGGCTGGGCTGTCCATGTGCCGTACCGTGCGGCTGGCTCGGCGCCATGTCACACTGAGTGGCGGAGCGGCAACCGCCAGTCCCTCGCTCCCCATTCTTATAAAGCTGGGTTGCAGAGTTGACTGACTTCTTGCCTCCCTCATGCTCGCCGCTCCTCCTGCGCCCCCACGCTCCACCCACCCCAGGGCGAGTGGAGCTCCTGGGGCTACTGCTACGTGGATGCCGGCGCTGGCAGCGTCCGCGGCATCCCCGTCAAGGGCCTCCGTGTGCGCATGGACGCGCAGTGAGTCGCCGCCGCCCCGCCCTTGCTTCCCTTGCTCCCTTTGCACTCTCTGGGTCCTGGAATGAACTACCTCCCCTTCTCCATCCACATGGCAAATGCCTCTCCCTTGTCACTCTCTCCTCTCGCACCTGCCGCTGCTTTGCTGGTCGCCATCCTCACCTCCTGCTTACCATGCTCCCGCCATCCCCCGCCCCTCACCGACGGCCCCGCAGCAAGCCCGCCCCCTACGACAACACGCAGCTGAACGCCGTGGAGCTGGCCTGCAGCGACGGCAGCCGCGTGCTGCCCGCCTCCGGCCTGGCCGGCATCTGGTCCGACTTCGCCACCTGCTCCGCCGGCGCGTGAGTGCTGCTCTTGTTATCTGGTGCTGCTGTTGTGTGTGCGGGCGGGCGGGCTACCAAAGCGGTACACGGCCTTGGGGGCGTGCAAGAGTTCACGTGTGGCCATTGTGCGATGTGCCCCGCGCGAGATAAACCAGCGCTGCCAGGCGCAAGGCGCCCGGCCCTGCCCTGCCCATCGGCACCAGGCCACGGCACCCGGCACGCCGACCTCCCTGCCGCCTCCCGCACTACCCGTCCAGCGCCCGTCGATCCCCCTCCAAACATCCGCCTACCACCCCTCTCGCCTCAACGAAAACGTTGCCGACGCCCCCTGCCGTGCCGTGCAGCTACGTGACCGCCGCACGCATGCGTGTGGCGGACCCAGCCTCCGACGGCGGCGACAACAGCGCCGCCAACGCGGTGGAGTTCCGCTGCAGCGACGGCGCCGTGCTCAGCCCCGACCAGGGCTACGAGGGCAGGTGCGTGCGTGCCTGGGGGGGGGGCGGGAGGGAGGGAGGTGGCGTTCGTCGGACTGGTGAATCTGGTCCGCGTTGCTGTAGATCTTGTTGGTGGCTCTGTCGTGTTGGTGGCGGCTTAGCGCTTTTGCGGGGTGGAGTAAGGGCCTCGTGGCCTCAACGGCATGGGATGGACCCTCATCAGGGCCGGCCAGGCCCGGGAGCCAGCTGCTGTGGACTGAACGCTTGTCGAAGCGCGTACGTGCTGCGCCTGCCTCTGCGACCCCGCCGCACCTCAACGCCACACCCCGCAACCTCCTCTTGCAAAATCCTCCGCAGCTGGCGCGACTGGGTCGCTTGCCCCTCCGACGCCTTCGTGTGCGGCGTGCGCCTTCGCATCCAGCCCGACCAGGTGAGTGTGTGTGAACAAGGGAGGCGCACGAACGGGTGTGTGTGGGGGGGGTGCCATGCATGTTCAATTTATGACGGGGGGGTCTAGGCTTTGGGACAGAACTTGGCACGAGGGGCGCGTGTAAGCGGGAAGGACATGGCCTCCAGGGCTATGCTGGTCGGCGCGTCCGGAGCGGCGCAGCGCCGTGACGGCAGCGCGTGCCACCTAAATCTAACCTGGCCCCGTGCATGTGCTTTGCGCCGGCAGCACCACGTGCAGCTCTGCCGATCCTTTTATATACGAGCTCCTACGAGCTTACAAGGAATGTATTCTTTCTTTGGCCGATCGCGCAGGGCGACAGCGGTGACAACTCGGCCATGAACGGCATGCAGCTGAGCTGCTGCCGCTCCGGCTCCAGCGCGGCCGTGTAAATGTACACAAGGTCCTGAAGAAAGAACTGCCGGGCCGCTTGCCTGGTTGATGGTTGATGGGCGGCGGCTCGCACAGTGGCGAGCGCGCTTGCATGTGCACGCGCCGTTTTGCGTGGGGGCCATGCTTGTGCGTCCGCCTGGGCCCTGCCTGGGCCTGCTTTTTGGGTGCTGAACGCACTAGCGGCAACCACGCCGTTCAAGGAGATTCATGTTTGCGAGAAGTGTGCCTTCTCAACCCAACGGCGGCGATGGCTCTTGACTGTCGGGCGGCTCACGTGTACGGTGGCGCAAGCTGCTGTTAGAGCTCGGCATTGATTGCAGGTGACGCGTGCGACATGTTCAATGGCTCCCCTTGAAGCAACCCTGCGTTGGTGTTCGACTAGCTTTCGTGGCAGCGGCTGTCCCGTGTTGAGAAAGCACTGGGTGTCTGGGTCACTGGATGTGTTGCAACGGCTCCGCTGCACACAAATAACGGTGCTGGGAAGCAGGATGTGCGTAGTTGTTGTCAAGTGGCTTTGTTGTTTCGAGTATGGCCGCTGGTGCAGGCGGGCCGCGCTTTTTATCCTTTTTACAACTAGTGCGTTCTAGCCACGCCGTTATACGGCCCATCCCCATACCAGAGCGAACGATGCTGTGTTGTGTGTGTTTCTGGTCACCGAACATTTTAGCACATGTCCAAAAATGCGTCGCTTGTCTGTGTCTATGCACCTCCCGGGAGGCTTAGCCCAGTCGCCACGCCCTTGGACGTTGCTGGAAGCGCGCATGACTGTCATTACGTGTGTGCATGTGCGAGGGTGTTATGCGCATCGTGTGACACATGATGTATAATGCCGCCTGCGATTGCCTGGATGCATAGGAAGTTGAACAAGCTGCCATGTGCGCCAGGCTTGCCCCCGCCAAACCCTGCACGTACCTGACCTGCGCACATGCACGCTCATTCCGTCACTGCCATTTCTACGTGTTGGGTGAGGATTCTTGCGTTTCCATTAGACAGCTGTCCGCAGCCTCCTGTGGCAGCTAGTGCCTTGGTTCGTAATAAAAATGTTTAAGGGCCATGTGTTGTCCTCTATGTAGCGTACATAGCTTGCTGTGCATGCCGGTATTATCTGAATTTCTGAGGTGTACAGCGGGGCAGCACACGCATGTCTTGTTTCAAGTCCTATTGGCACGCGTCTTATACCGTATATCTGGGCACGGGTAGTAGCACGCTGAGGTGGCTGGAGGCTAGTTTGACCCAGGGGGGTTGGCTGGCAGCCCATTGCAAACTCCTGAGTGCCCGACAGCGCGTCGGCGGCTGGCAGCAACCTAGCCAACCCTACCGCCTACGCCCTATGGCCCTACGCAGCCCAGACGTGGGGTCTGAAGGCATTCGGTGACGTCTGCCCTAGGCTTCAAGTCTGAGGCTAATTTGGCGCGTTCCGCTATCTCTGCTCCTCCCCTGGCTCCCCCCTTTGCAAACACACATGCAGGCGTGACAAACACCTAAAACGTTATGTGCAAGCCAGCAACGCAACAGTATGTTGAGGTCAGCATGCAGCCACGGCGAGCGTCAAGGCTCAGAGCTGTCGTTGGTGGTGCATTCCTGCCTAGCTGCGCCATGCAGTCGGGCCGTCCCTTCCTCTGCCACCAGCCACGGCACGCCCGGACGCCCCCTGTCGCAGGCATGCGTGTTCTACGTCTATAATCTATATGCCATTCACCCCGGGCTATTACCTTGAAGATATTGAGCTTTATTTGGTCATTTTGGCCGATTTCTGAGCTTTACGGCTGGCCCTTAAAGCTCAGATTTTAGCTTTGTTACGCGTCCACGGAGGCGGGGAAAGAATGCATGGTTACAAGAAGGACCTGGTGACCCGGGTCGCGAGCGAACTGCTCTGGACTTCAGGGGCGTGCCACCTGCACGCCAACGTCTCCACCGTGACTTCTGCCGCCTAACCGTTCACCCGATCGATCGATACTTCTTACTTTATAGGAGCTCGCGGCCGCCCTAGTGGACCGAATCCGGGCTCATCGACTAAGTCCTAAACTCGTCCGGCCGACCACTTATCCCTAGGCATTTCATCCCGACCGAAATCGGGGGAGTGTATGGGAATCTGGGGAAAGCTTATGGGGAAAGCTTGGCCCCGGTGGGGTTGGGGGCCACAGAACCATCAGACGCCAGTGTTTTCAGCTGTTCCGGGGCCCAAACAGCTGCGTGTCAGCGTATGCGACGATTCCCTGACCACTTGATGCCCCACTGACCATCAGAAAGCCTATCCACAAATGCCGCCCAAGTCCGCCCCCTGAGCTAATTTCTGGGCATTTTAGCTTGCTAAAGCTCAGGCTGAGCTTTCCCCCCAAAACAAGATAAGAGCCCTGCATTCACCTATGCAGGCAGCAGCTAAGGGGTGTGTGGTCCTTTGCAGGCTCGGGCCACCATCCTTTCCTGTCCGGTCCCTTAGCCAGCCTGCGTGTGGCCATCCTCGCCGTGACGTCTGCTTCAGTCTCCCAGCACATTCTGGGAGGCCGCACGGGCTCCGCATGTCCTTCAGGCCACGTGTCCGGCAAAAAATGCCGAGGGCCCCTCGAGGATCGAACTCGAGACCTGCTGATACACCGCATGCCCATGCAACTGCAGTCAGCTGCTCTACCACTGAGCTAGAGACCCGGGGGAGTTGCGGGAATTGAACCCACGACCTCTCGCATTTCAGAATTACCCTAAGCGAGAATCATACCACTAGACCAAACTCCCACCCCGAGGCATGCCCCATTGAGGGGGGACTCATCTCGCGGCACACATTTTACAGTGTTGGTGCCGCGTAGGGCTTTCGCATGGGGTGCCACTTTCCTGATTCAGTGATGCACTCGCTAGTCCTAACACTGCTGAGTCGACACTGGACTTGACTGAGGCAAACATCTCATGACACAAACACGGCTAGCTCTTATCGCCAGGTGTGATGGTCAGGGGAGTGACCCGCGAGCCCGAGAAGGGACCACCTGTAACACTCAACTCAACTCTTTCGCCGCTTTCTTCTGTTTGAGTCTCCATTCCTTACGCCATTATCGCTTTAGTCTCTCATTTTACTGACTCAGCAGCGTACACGCTTTATGGGACCGCTTTTGCAACCATTTGTACCGACCCCTGTTTTTTGGGCCTCCGACACAGCCTCAGTTCCTAGTATCTACATATCAGCAGCATTGCAGCTCAGCCTCAGTCGTTGCCGCTCGGCGGCGACGTCCAGCGGATGTCCTCCAAACCTGACGTCGACATGGCTGGCCCGAGCTCGTCCGGGTCACGCCCAATAAATCGGCACGTCCACGGTCGCACTATCGTCCTACAATGGCTCCTTTCAGGGGCTACAGAAGCCAGATCGGCGCACAAGGTAGCGAAGCTGCTGGTGACGGCCGCCATCGCCAAGCTGCTCCCCGTGCGCCGATCTGGCTTCTGTAGCCCCTGAAAGGAGCCATTGTAGGACGATAGTGCGACCGTGGACGTGCCGATTTATTGGGCGTGACCCGGACGAGCTCGGGCCAGCCATGTCGACGTCAGGTTTGGAGGACATCCGCTGGACGTCGCCGCCGAGCGGCAACGACTGAGGCTGAGCTGCAATGCTGCTGATATGTAGATACTAGGAACTGAGGCTGTGTCGGAGGCCCAAAAAACAGGGGTCGGTACAAATGGTTGCAAAAGCGGTCCCATAAAGCGTGTACGCTGCTGAGTCAGTAAAATGAGAGACTAAAGCGATAATGGCGTAAGGAATGGAGACTAAAACAGCAGAAAGCGGCGAAAGAGTTGAGTTGAGTGTTACAGGTGGTCCCTTCTCGGGCTCGCGGGTCACTCCCCTGACCATCACACCTGGCGATAAGAGCTAGCCGTGTTTGTGTCATGAGATGTTTGCCTCAGTCAAGTCCAGTGTCGACTCAGCAGTGTTAGGACTAGCGAGTGCATCACTGAATCAGGAAAGTGGCACCCCATGCGAAAGCTGAGTTGAGTGTAAAATGTGTGCCGCGAGATGAGTCCCCCCTCGATGGGGCATGCCTCGGGGTGGGAGTTTGGTCTAGTGGTATGATTCTCGCTTAGGGTAAATCTGAAATGCGAGAGGTCGTGGGTTCAATTCCCGCAACTCCCCCGGGTCTCTAGCTCAGTGGTAGAGCAGCTGACTGCAGTTGCATGGGCATGCGGTGTATCAGCAGGTCTCGAGTTCGATCCTCGAGGGGCCCTCGGCATTTTTTGCCGCACGCGTGGCCTGAAGGACATGCGGCCTCCCAGAATGTGCTGGGAGACTGAAGCAGACGTCACGGCGAGGATGGCCACACGCAGGCTGGCTAAGGGACCGGACAGGAAAGGATGGTGGCCCGAGCCTGCAAAGGACCACACACCCCTTAGCTGCTGCCTGCATAGGTGAATGACATATAGATTATAGACGTAGAACACGCATGCCTGCGACAGGGGGCGTCCGGGCGTGCCGTGGCTGGTGGCAGAATGGCTGGTGGCAGAATGGCTGGTGGCAGAGGAAGGGACGGCCCGACTGCGTGGCGCAGCTAGGCAGGAATGCACCACCAACGACAGCTCTGAGCCTTGACGCTCGCCGTGGCTGCATGCTGACCTCAACATACTGTTGCGTTGCTGGCTTGCACATAACGTTTTAGGTGTTTGTCACGCCCGCATGTGTGTTTGCAAAGGGGGGAGCCAGGGGAGGAGCAGAGATAGCGGAACGCGCCAAATTAGGCTCAGACTTTAAGCCTGCCGAGGGTGTGGGCTTAGAGGGCGGACGTCACCGGTGCCTTCAGACCCCACGTCTGGGCTGCGTAGGGCGTAGGCGGTAGGGTTGGCTAGGTTGCTGCCAGCCGCCGACGCGCTGTCGGGCAGTCTAGAAGAGCCAGGGGCCTCTGCACACAGCAGGAGCCTGAAGTTTGCACCCGAGATGTGCCACCCGTTGCCAATAAGTGTTTCATACAAGACTTCCGTGCACGGGGTACCCATGCATCATCAACTTTTGTCAGTGCGGCTCAAGTGCCCATGCCCACTGCGCATTACTTTGCACACACTACATCATTCACCCACAACCGCCCGTCCGGGCATTGCCCAAGAAGCGTGCCCCAGCTTGCAAACTTGCCCTTCCCCCTTCCCGAGAGTAAACGAGGGTAGGCATCTGCACCACAGCGAATACGGCAGTGTTGTTGTTATCATGCATGCCCCCTCCCGCCCCCACACACCATACCTCGCCTGCACACGCCTACAGAAAGAACCAGCGTTGCACCCATCAAAGGCTCAAGCTTGCCGCATGCGGCGGGGCCAGTTAGAGCGGTGGCTGCCCGTGCGCCTTCGCAGCCACGGCCTTGACGTCAGCTGCCTCTGCTGCCCCTGCCTCCGCCTCCGCTGCCTCCACTGCCTCCTCGTCTGCGACAGCAGAAACGCCTCGCGTGACGTGACATGGGTAGTTCACGGAGAGCCTCCACGGCATCAATGAAACCGTGTGACGGCCTTTTTCAGCAGTGACAACACCTCGTGCAATATTGCCATGTTTGTTCCACAGTGCTTTGTGCCACATGCGCGCCGCCTCCGACTCACGCCCCCCTCCCATTAGCCCGCTAGTGATTCGAGCAATCAGGAGCATGTGGCACACAAACGCGCAACTTCGAAAAGTTGGCTTTTGTTTCTGGCACGATAGACTCCGGTGCTACACGACAAAACAATATTCAATTGCACAGCTTGTAACAGGAATAGCCCTGACAACTAGCCGCGCTCACCTGCGGGGTCTGGTGCCAGGTCCGCGAGATCCAGTGCTCTCTCCACGGCCTTGTTCCAGCGGGCGTAGCGCCGCGCCGCCTGTGTGAACAACATGACAATGATAGTGATCTTGATAACGATGACGACGCAATTGCAGGCGGGCAGCGTGCCGGGGTTAGGGCGCAAAGGTCACAGGATTCCGCAACCATTGCATATGGTCGGTCGGGCGGATGGTGCGCCCTTCACGGAGGTGTCGGAGCATGCGGGGGAGGCGGGGGTCCGGGGGCCGGCAGTGCGATGCGGGGAGGAGGACGAGCCGAAGCGGCGCGTTGGCGCGTTGCGTGCTGCATGCACCGCTGCGACCAAAGGAGGGCGTGCGTACATGCAACTGATGAGGTGGCACCACCCATGTGCCCCCAAGCCCCCATTGCAAAGCCCCCACTGCAAAGCCCCCACTGCAAAGCCCCCACTGCAATCCCCACTGTGCAATAGTGCAAATGCCAACACCGGTGCTGTTCCTCCAGCTCATCACCTGCGCCGCGCTGATGGAGGGCTTGAAGGCTGTGAGGCCCTTGCTGCCGTGGTCGCCGCCGCCGAACACCTCCTCCTTGGTCCAGAACCCCACAGCCAGCCCCGCCGCCAGCGCCGCGCCCAGGCTGGTGGTCTCGCGGAAGGCGGGCCGCAGCACCGGCACCTGCAGCAGCGGCAGTAGCAGCAGCACAGTGGCAGCGGCAGTAGCAGAGAGGCAGAGAGGGAAATCCATCAGAAAGGCGTCGAACGGGAGGTGGTATTGAGGCGAGCGGGCAGTAGCAGCGGTAGGGGTGAAGGCGTGAAGCTGTGTGGCGGCAGTAGAAATGGCAGATACAGTGGCAGTAGCAGAGAAATTGGCGGCGGCAGCAGTGTAGCGCCGGCATGTAGAGAGCAATCAGGCCTCCGCAACCGCCTACGCAAGTACAATAATCTACCCCGCCTGTGCTCCGCTAGCTTAGTTGGGTTTGGTTTAGCTTGGGACACGACCCACTCTGCCCCTCCTTGGTTGAGCTGGTCGGGCGAGTCCAGCTGATAACACCCCAGTAGCCCACTGGCCCACTGACCCACCCGCCCACCAGCACCCACCCACCTGCAACCACCCACCCACCAGCACCCACCTGCAGCAGGTCTGCCTGCAGCTGCATCAGCAGGTCGTTGGCGGCGGCGCCGCCGTCCACCCGCAGCGCCGCCAGGCCGCCGTGGTGCTCGTCCAGCTCAGCGTCGCGCCGCATCGCGTCCAGCACCTGGCCCCCGGTGTATGGTGGTGAGGGATGGGGAGGCGGCGCGCGCAGCACAGGGTTGGCGGCGCGCGCGTCCCACACACACGGTACCAGGCGGCGGCTAAGAAAGGAAGGAAGCCAGGTCAAGACTGGTGGGCAGGTGGCCTTCAACGCCTGTCCCGCTATGCCGCCATGCCGCCGTGCGTGTGTTCGGCGGTTCGTGCGTGCGTGCAGCTTTACACGGACAGATGCGGGATGGGGACTGCACGTACGGCAGAGCTGCACGGCGGCATGGCGGCCCCACGGACGCCCCCAGAAGCGCGCGCCGCCTCACCTCACGCGACTGGAAGCAAATAGCCTCCAGCATGGCTCGGACCTGTCAAGGTTGCCGCATCGTACCGAACCGCACACGTTGCCGTACGTTGTCGCGTACCATTACCGTACATGGCGGGTTACCGTATTATGTGTATGTGTTGTGTGTGTTAGAAAAGCACAAGTGTGTGTGTGTGTGTTAGGAAAGCACAAGGAGAGGAAGGGTCGACACCAGTGTGTGTGTGTGTGTGTGTGTGTTCAACAAGCAGGGCGACGGAGTAGCCAACACGGCCGCAAGTCTCAAACGCGGCGCCCACCTCTCCTCGCCCGCCTGCTCCCCGCCTCCCAGCCCAGCTGCCCCCGCAGCAGCCCTGGCGGCGGCGGCCCCTCTCCCCTCCCAGCGACCCGGCCCCCCGCCCAGCTCGCAACCCAGCTCGCAGCCCACACTAAGCAGCACCCTCCAGCACCCGCACCCGCACCTCAGCAGCTGCCTCGCCGCCCCGCCGCCCCGCCGCCCCATCCCACGGCCCCAGCCCCGCAGCCCCGCATCCTGGCCCCCTCAACGCCCCTCAAAGCCCCGCCATGTACGTCTTCTCACCACGTGCGCCCGGGTGGTGAAGCTGGTGAGGCCCACCAACACGCCGCGTGCGTCCGCCCGCCAGCGCGGCGCCAGCAGACCCGACAGCGCCGGGACCAGGTACACGCCGCCTGCCAGTGGGTCCCAGGCGGCGAGCAGTTGTGCGCGACCAAGCGTGTTTGCAAGATTATAAACAGTACGCCTCTCGACGATAGAGACGGCATCCTTGGCAGCGTCGCCTTCCAGTGCGTGTGCGCGTGCGTGCGTGCGGTGTTTTGTGTACGTGTGGGATCGCGTGTGTGCACATGTACGGCACACGTGCATTTGCACGTAAGTGCGGCCGTACGTGTCAGACCCAGCCAGTCCTCCTCCTCTCCCCCCCCTCTCCGTCCTCCCTCTCCCCTCTCCGTCCTCCCTCTCACCGCTATCGGGCACGGACGCGGCCAGCACCTCGCTCTCCGCCGCGCTGCCGATGAGGCCCAGGTTGTCGCGCAGCCAGCTCACGCCCAGGCCCGCCACCGCCACCGAGCCTGGCGGCCAGCAGGGAGGGGCGGGGAAGGGGGGGAGGGAGTTCCATGCATGTTAAATCAATGACGGGGGTGATGTAGACAGACAGGGAGGGGTATTGAAAGCAACGCAGCCAGCGCACTCAGCAAACTACGCCACAGCTACTTGCCCTTCCCCATGGGAAGGATACACACCCCTGACCTCCGCGCTGCATGGGTATGGGTTCGGATTTGCAAGGGTCGCTTTGGTTTCTGGAATGAACTACCCCCTCTCCCTGCGTTGTCAAAAAATCACAGGCTACGCTCGCCTCCTCACTCTTTGCTCCGGGACTGTGGGGGTTTGTCTGGGCTAGGGGTTTCTAACCCCCCATAGGCCCATACCCCACGCCCATACCCCTGACCACATCACATGTGACACCCACCCACCCACCCACCCACCCACCCACCCACCCACCCACCCACCTCTACCCACCCGCACCCACCCACCCACCCACCTCTACCCACCCACCCACCTCTACCCACCTCTACCCACCTCTACCCACCCACCCACCTCTACCCACCCACCCACCCACCCACCCACCCACCCACCTCTACCCACCTCTACCCACCGCTACCCACCCGCACCCACCCACCCACCCTCCAGCGCGTAGTTGGCGGGCTTGTCGCGCCCCAGCTTGAAGGCCACCGTGGTGAGCAGCCCGTGCGTGGAGGCGATGCGGCGCTGCCCGGTGTTGAGCAGCATGAAGCAGCCGGTGCCGTACGTGTTCTTGGCCTCGCCGGGGCGGCAGCGCTGGCCTGCGGGGGCGTGGATTTGGGCATGGATGTGTAAGGGAGTTGAAAGGAAGGGAGGGGGGTGCCGATGTGTTGGAATCGACGCGACCACCCATGGGTAAGGAGTTCAGAGCATGGGCAACCATGGGAGGATTAACCGGGCAATATAGGCCCAACGGGAGAAAGAGGGGTGGCGAGAGAGCTGGGCGCGCGCGTTTGTGCGTCGTGACAGCATGGAGGCACGGGGTGGGGGCGCGTGCTGTGTCGGCGGCGTGGGTGCGGATGAGGCATGCTGACCCCCCCCATGCAACAAGCTCCATCCCGCCCACCCCCTACCTCACCCCTTCAACTACGACCCACTCAGTTTCGCTACGCCCCCACAGCACTCTCTCACCCAACCACTCCCTAGCTGTCGCCCCACCCCCCGCCCCGTCCTCTGCAGCCCTGATCCTATCCAGCGCTGCCCCGCTGCCTTCTTGCGTATTGTCACCCACCGCCCCCGCCGAACCCTCCGCAACAACTGGACTCGCGCGACAACGCATACGCGGCTGGTGCCCCTGCCCGCAGCGCCGTTGCTCTCCCCAAACGGGAATGGTGCTTCCCCAAGCCCATTTCCTTTCTTCGGGAGGGGCTCCATGCACACGCCACTGCTGCTAACTACACTCCGTGCGCCCCTCGACTACAACAGCCACAGCCACCCCACTGCCCGACCGCCACTCACCCAGCACCGCTGCCATCTGGTCTCCCAGGCTGCCGGCGATGGGCACGCCCTCCAGCGGCGCCAGCGGGTGGCGCAGCCCCGGGTGGGGCATGGCGTGCAGCTGCCCCTGGCTGCCGAAGCCGCCGCGGTAGCCGCCAGGGTACGCACCCGGCGGGTAGCCGCCCGAGGCCGCGCCTGTGTGGTTTGGGGGGAGGGGGGGTTGTGGTTACCAGCCCAAACTAAACCAATCTAAAGGAAGCGGAGTTGAGTAATGCAATTAAGGTAATACAACGAAATACTCGTTAGGTTGAAGCAGTCGAAGAAGACGTGTGGAGCGCGCCGGCGACTAGAAATGCCACCCGAGCTCGGCGGCCAGACACAGAGACGTCACGCACAGGCAGCAGGGCAAACACCACGACTTACCTGGCGACCAGAAAAGCAGCCCCGACGCCAGGTAGCACGCGCCGGGCCAGAAGCGTGACATGTGAAAAAGGGAAGCAGCAGGGTTCGAAAGGGCAAGGCACAGTGAAGGGGCCGAGGCGCGGCGGTAGAAGGAAAAAGGAAGTAGACAGCACAGGGGGGGTGCCATGCATGTTTAATCAATGACGAGGTAGACGTAGAACAGACGTTGCGATGTTGGGGGGGGGGGGGGTAGTTCATTCCGAAGACCAGAAACCCAAAGCCCGAGCCAGCCCACAGAGCGTGGGGTTGCGCGCGTGTTGAGGACTTGGTGGTTTGAAGTGGATGCTCAGCGAAGATGGGGTAAGGGCAAGGGGGAGGGGCAGGAATTGAGGGCAGCATGTGCAAGCTGCTGGTGAGCAACAGGCGGCGTGCCCGAGAAGCATGGGCGTGTGTTTGCTGTTCCTGGCCAGGAACAAGGGCCTGGCACATGACCAGCAGGGGGCACAGCGCCCCGCCTCCGTCCGGTTTGAGCGGCCCGCACAGCGCTCAATCGACACCCCTGCCTGCCCGCTTTGCCGCGTGCCGTGTAACTCCCGCGTTGACAGCCGCCCGCCCGCCCACCCGGGGCACCCACCCACCTGACAGGCTCGACAGCGAGTTGGTGCTGCCAGCCGCCGCCGCGCCGCCGGGCCCCACCCCTGCCCCCGCCCCCGAGGCATCCGCCGACGCCTCCCCCGCCGGCGCCAGGCCGTGCGGGGGGCCGTTGGCTGCGGGCGGCGCCACCGAGTGCTGGTGGTACTGCGCGTGGCCGTGGCTGTGCAGCGCGGTGGCGGCTGCGCGGGTGCGAGGTGGGGGAGGAGATGGAGGTGGAGATGACGGGGTTGTGGGGTTGGGGGGTTGGGGGGGTGCAAGGCATGACAGGACGTCAGGAGAAAGAGTTGGAGACAGTATAAGGTGCGGCGGTGGGGGCAGCAGCGGCATCGTGGCGATGGGGGCGGGTTAACAGGGGGAGGTGGGTTGACTGTCGGCCGGATACGACCATGGTGTGTTTGGGGGGGGGGGAGGGAGGTCCTGCATGCCCCCAAACGCCCTTCGGACTGTCTTCCCTTCTTTAACCACGGTGGCGCCGAGCCCACCCCACGACTCCCGTCATCGACAATAGCAGACCGTCCGCCACCCGCACTCGATTAACTCCCTCGATCCCCTTCCCCTTTCCTCGTCCCGCCCTTTCAATCGGCCCGCCCCTTCCCTCCCCCCGCCCCTTCCCTCGCCCCGCCCATGTCCACGCCACGCCACGCCAACCCTCTCCACGCCACGCCACGCCACTCCACGCCACGCCACGCCGCGCTCCATCTGGCCCCCCGGACTGAGGATTGGAATGAGTCGCTACCCCCATCTCCCCACCTCCCCACCCCCACCCCCCACTCCACGCTGCCACGCCCCACCGGTGGCGCTGATGGTGCCGTACACCTCCGAGTTGGACACGATGCGCGGCAGCACGGCGCGGGGGCAGCGGAAGGCGGCCAGCGTGGGCTCGTGCCAGTCCAGGGCGTCCAGGTCCATGAGCAGCATGCGGCTGGCGTTGGTCACTGCGGCGGCGGCGGGGAGGAGCGGGGAGGAGCAGCGGGGGGGGGGGGAGGGGGTTGGTTGGTGCAGCGGTCTTGGTGATGGGGGGGTTGTTGGGTTCAGTAGTCGTGGACTCCGTGGTACAGGGGGGGGTTCCATGCATGTTAAATTAATGATGGGGGGGGCGGGGAAGGGGTTCCGATTGCATGCGGAGTTAGGAGACGAAGTCGGTGTGGAGGGGCGGGGGGCAAGGATATGCAGCGATGGGTAGCAGGGGGGATTGGGAAGCAGAGGGGGTCAAGCAAGCATCCCCCCGCCCCTCAGTGTCCCTCCTGCTCGCCCCTTGCGCACCGTCTGTGACGTGCACGCCGCCGTCCGCGCCGCCCGTGAGCTGCCAGATGAGCCAGCTGTCAATGGTGCCCACCGCGGCGTCGCCGCTCTCCACCGCCGCCGCCACCTGCGCCGTGTGGGGTTGGCTGGTAAGCTTTGGTGGGTCAGCGGGTGGCTGGGTGCGCACACAACCGAGCGCGTAGGGCCCGGGGCCCAACCCAAAGCACCGCACCCCCTCCCACCCACCCCCCGCTGACCTCACAAGGCCCCCTCCACATCGGCCTCACGAACCCCACTGGTACCCATCCCTGACCCACCCACTCCCGAACCACCTGCCATCCCCGCCGCGCTCTGGGCAGGGACGGCGGGCTTTCGGTTCTCTCGGCTGGCTTACGTTGGGTTACGGAACGAACAACCCAAACCAGCAACCCCCACCCAAACCCCCACCCGTCGCCACCCCCACCCGTCGGCCCCATCCCCACCTGCGGCACGTTCTCCAGCATCCACAGGTACTTGGTGGCGCTGAAGTAGGGGCTGATGGGCAGACCCGTCACGGAGCGGAAGGCGTCGGCGCCGCCAAACACCGTGGCCAGGTGGTCGCACAGCTCGCTGTGGTGTGCGTGTGTGTGTGTGTGTATGTGTAAGGGGGTGGGGGGAGAGGGTGGGGGTAAATTTGAGTGCCGTGTGCCTCTCAACTGCCCGGAGAGAGGAGGCGCGGAGGCCGCCGCGCCAGCCAATCCCATCCTCCACCACCCCATCATCTTGTCGCCCACCCACTACACCCCCACCAACCAACTCCCACCAACTAATGCCCACCCAACTAACTCCCAGTCCAACCAACTCCCGCCCACCTGGTGCGGTTGTCCAGCCACACAATGGCGTTGTGCAGCGGCTGGCCCGTGGATCGACTCCACACTACCGTGGTCTCGCGCTGCGGGGTAGGTTTAGAGGGCGGGCGGACGGGTGGTTGAGAGATGTACAGTAGGCAAAGGACAAGCACCATAGAGCGCTGATCAAACCTTACCACTGTGTGTAAGTGTGTGCATGCGCGCGCGCGTGTGTGTATGTGTGAACACGCGTGGCGCCGGCGCTCTGGCCCTCATCGCCCCACCGCCACCGCACCATCCCAAGTTCCAACCCCAGCCCAGCTCCCCGCCCATCACGGCAGATCTCGAGCCGCCCTGTCCTTTTCCCTTCCCCGCTACCCCCATCCTTATCACGCTGTTGCTTAGCACTCCTGTGTGTGTCCTGATACCCTGAAACCCCTATATCCTGATAGAGTCCTGATAGATTCATGTCTCACCTGGTTGGTGATACCCAGCGACAGCATGCGCAGCGGCGGCCGGCCGCTGGAGACCACCCGCTGCTGCGCCGACTGCGGTGGGTGCGCGGGTGGGACCGTGGGTGGGCGGCGGATGAGTGGTGGACGGGACGTTAAACGCACACACGTGCGTGTGCGTGTACGTGTACGTATGTGGGATGTTTGGGTCAATAGGAAGAGGAAAAGGGCATGCGCCACCGCGCCGTGGGAACGTGCAGTTGCAGAGTGTGTCGGCGGCACGACAGCGCCACAGCGGGGCCAGGGAGCCCACACCCCCTGGCCATGCCTGGGCAAACGACCGCCACCAGGGCACGCGCATGCAGGCACGCAGCGAACCCAAGGGGCTAGGAACAGATTGGGTCCCTTCCGCCTTCCGCCCCTGCCCCCCCTCACCTCCCATGCCTGGCTGATGCATGTGAGCACCGTCCGCCAGATTTCTAGCGGGTCGTGCTCACACCACCTGCAGCCGTACATTGGAGCCAGCATGCAAGGGCATAAGAAGATCCAGCATTGCACGGCTACCAAAGATGTGCTCACTTCTCACTACATTTGCAACGCGCCCAGCTGCCTTCAGGGCAATCTGGGCCAGCACCGTCTCGCGGGTCTTGGCCAGGATGCCCGCAACATCGTCCCGAGCGGTCTACTACTGAGCAGGCCTAATCTCACCCTGCCCCTGTGACAGGCTTCCAAAAGCCTGTCCTTATTACAACTATGCGTCTATGGTGACCCGTATGTAACGTGGGCTGCGCCGGGAGTCCCCGAATCCCGGGCCGGGACTGGGAAGCTTCGCACGGAACCGTGTGTGGCAGTCGGCTCGTGCAAGCAGCGCTGGTCCCGGCAGGTTCCCAGCGCGCATTCCGTGGTCGAGAAGTAGAAAACCGCCTCTTTGAGTCTGGCTGACGCACCCTGCTTGCGGATAGATTTGCGGCACCTCTGCTTGGTGCGACGCGAGGACGTTGCATTCCTTGTCAAAAATGTAGACTCGCGTGGATTGCGTGCCTTGGTCCAACGCTGCTATACATTCTGTGTATTCCATGTTTGCGGAGGAAAGAGCGTCGCGACCAGCGCAAGTTTACTACGTGAAAAACTAACTCGCGCGACTAGAGAACTAAGGCTGGAGGTGGACGTCCACGAAGCTATAACCAGTGGGAGTGAATGCAACTGTTTATGCTTCTGCCTGATTGAGCGCTCAAAACGAGCGACCGAGCCCGACGTTGCTGACCTGGCCTCGAGGGTTCCTCCATGCAGCACATGGCGTGTCGGAAACCCGTTGTTTGCTCCAACTCGCCTCCCGCGGACCTGCCCGGAGCCACTCCACAAGGCCACTCTGCATGCCTATACGACGAAAGCGCTAATATGCCATTACGAGTTTATCCTTGCAACCTCTAGCAGATGTCTGCCGCACCGTGGCAATGCAAAACTTGCGGGCGCATAGCAGTGCGTAGGCTGGGTCGGGGCGCCCTCGTCAGCATGATGTTGGATTACTTCCGAAACACGCCAGGCGTCGGGCTGCGGCGAGCTTTGGCGCAGCCGGGGTCAGGCGTCAGGTGGACTAAGCCATGCCATCTGCACGAGTTGCATCCTGACTTTCACCCGTCCGCACCTCCTCCCCACCGCACTTGACTGCAAACCAGTCCCCTTATTCCAACCCTGGATATTTTGAGCAGGAGGACACATGCACACAGCACCGACACATGCACACAGCACCTAGCATAGCACCCATGCCAGGCCATAGAACAGCCGGATGGACTCGCGGCAAGGACGCCCGACGTCGAGTAAAACACGGCTTGCATGCACGTCGTTGGCTACGTTCATACATTGAATACGTGTTTACACCTGCCATTCATGTATTATCAAATGCGTGATCCGCCTCTATGAGCGAGCGTGTGCACAGAACCAGCGAAATTGTGCATGACCCAAGAGCCAGAGCTCGCTGCATCAAGGGCACATAAGAATGGCCATACCTGTTTGGCTGGATTGCGACCCCGGACACGACGATGCGACGGCTATCCTGCTAGCAGGTCAGCGGGCGTCTTAGACATGGGGCCAGGCAGTTAGCCTGGCCAGCCCAAACCGACCCCCAAAGCCGCGCGGCGGGGCTGATATCCAAGGCTGCAAGCCGTGATATAGGGCCCCAAAAGCCTGAGACCAAACACAGTTCTGGGCGGTGTACACGGCATCGACGTGCTGCGGACACGGCTGCGTGGCTGCCGTGTCAGCCTGCCGAACCCGAGAAAGACACGCGTGCCCCATGCGTTGCAGGCCACACCCCCGGACTTAAGCTGCTCGGCGTGAGCACCATCGGCGGCAACCAGACACTGGCCAAGGTGGTATTATTGGTCGTACGGGAAGAAGATGTCATCACGCCTGTCACACGTGCGCTGTCCTCCTATGCGTGGGGCAGGCCTCGCTGCCAGCTCGTGCCTCGGGCACGCGCATGTGCAGCGATTGACTGCACGTGGGGTGTGCCTGTGCCGCCTTGTCTTATTGGGGATGGCCCACCAACCTGACATGCCGCGTAAATAAACAGACCAGAACTCAACCTTGGCGTTTTATTTCCAGGTGACCAAGAATGCGCTTGACGTGCTGGACGCAGTCGGGCTCAGTCACATCGGTGAGCGGGGGCCGGGGGCGTGTATGTGAGCAATGCATGGGGCTACTGGGGCGCATGCATGGGGGGGCCAAAAAGGTTGGAAAAAGGGGCAATATTGACAAACACCGCGCTTTGGTCCCGCCTCATCCCCTGCTGCAAGGCAGCCACTTCCATGTCCAGGGCCGCCGCCCGTGCCGCCATCGGCTGCGTACGATGGCAGATGCCGCAAGGCCTCGATTTCGGCCTGTCTCCCATTGACGCATGCAGGAGCACAGCGCGAAAGGCCCGTCGCCTTGGGCCCTTCCTGCCTCCTGCCCTCGCGCCCTCGCTCCTATTTCCCAAGCCTCATCATGCACCCCACCCCCCTTATTTTTTCTGCAATGGCCATTGGGTATGGTTTATTGGGCTGGTGACATCAACCCATCCCCCATGCCACCCTTGGGCCCCACCAGACGTGGTGGCGGGCCAGCCGCGGCCGCTGATGCGCAAGCCCATGCTGTGCCCCGAGATCCATGGCGACAGCGGCCTAGACGGCCCCGCCGGCGGCAGGCTGCTGCCGCGTAGCTGCCGCCAGCCGCTGCCGGGTGAGCGAGTGTGTGTGGGGACTGGGGAGGGGAGCATGGGAGGGGAGGGGAGGGGAGGGATTCCATGCATTTTTTAAGTGATGATGAGAAGGCGAGACGAGAAGGCGAAGACATGTGATGGGGGGGACGGGGCTGCACGGTGCGAGGCGGCGTGCGTGCGGGGGCTCGCGCGGTTGGGGGCGCACGCACGTCGGGGTGGCTGCCCTACTCTGGGTTCCGTGCAGCAGGGTGGCCGTGTGATGTGGTGTGATGCGTTTTGCACGCCGAGGACGTCGTCCGTGTAAGAGGCGGCTGGCGGCCCGTAAACAGATGACGACCCGAAACCGCAGGCAAGGCCGTGAACGTGATGTTTGAAGCCATAGCCGCCGCACACGCCGAGCTGCTGAAAGAGCACCAGGCGGCGACGGCCGGCGGCGAATGCGGCGGCGGCGGCGGCGGCGGGGAAGCGGGCTGCCCGCGCGTCAGGTGAGCCCTCGATCCCTTTCGTATCCAGTGGATTAGTACGCCGCATTCTATGCCAATCTACTTGTATGGTTCTTTCTGTCAACACGCATTGTGAGGCGATGCTCCTGTCTATGTAAAGCTGTCTTGTGTCGGCTAAGCTCCTCGTACATACCCGCCCTCCTCAATACTACTGCACACTCCCTCACGCTCCCCGCACACCCCTCGCACACTCCTCCCGCACATCCCGCGCATGCGCACACCCACCTACACCCGCCCCCCCCCCCCACCCCCCGCCTGCAGGCTGGTGTGCACGGGCGCGCTGACCAACGCCGCGCTGCTGCTGACGCTGTACCCCGAGGCGAGCGAGTGGGTGGAGGTGGTGCTCATGGGCGGGGCCATGGGCGTCGGCAACACGGGTGGGTGCTTGGCGGGTGGGTGCTTGGCGGGTGGGTGCTTGGCGGGTGGGTGCTTGGCGGGTGCTTGGCGGGGGGGGGGGCATGGGTGGCAGGGGGTGCATGGGTTTGTGGGTGTAGAGGATGGTTTGCCTGCGTGCTGGACCGCACTATGAAACTCACAGCTGGAGGGAGGAGCAGGGGCTGTAGCGTAGGCCGGTTCTGGTAGTTATGGTAGTTACGGTTCCGGCGGTGCCAACAGGCAGCAGGGCCCCGTGATACCGCCTGAACGTGGGCCTGCCAGGGCGTTGTCTTACCTGCCATCACCTGCCGTCACGACCGCTGATCCTATCTCCATGTGCCAACGGTACTTGTTGTGATTGCACCATGACGCGTGCCACAGGCCCGGTAATGGAGTTCAACATCCAGACAGATGTGAGTTGTTATAAAAGTCCATCCACGCATACGGAACCGCGGCCCAGCGACTCCTCCTCCCTTCATTTATTTTGCTGGCTGCCCCACCTCCCCATGACTCCCCGTCCCTCCCCCCTGGTGAACCCTGCCGCCCCGCCAGCCGGAGGCGGCCAAGATTGTGTTTGAGTCGGGCGTGCCGCTGACCATGGTGCCACTGGAGGTGCGGGTTCGTGTCTGGGCGAGGGCGCGAGCGCAGGAGGAAAGGGAAGAGGAGGAGTCGGGGAAGAGGAGGAGGGGGAGGAGCAGGAGGAGGAGCAGGGGAAGGGTTGATACTGTTTCAGCAGGCGCGCTGACGAACGGGCTTGCAAGCCGGCCCCTACTTGGAGTCTTGTGGGGAGGATGGTGAAACGCCACGGCCGCCCCCCTGTATGGCACCCCCTCCCCCTCCGCTTCTCATTCACACCGGGCGCACAGGTGACGCACACGGTGCTCGCCACGCCGCAAGTTCTCGCAGACATTGGTGCCGGCGGCAGCGACACCGCCACAACCACAAACACCACTGCAACCACCAGCAACAGCAACAGCGCAAGCAGCACGCTTCGTGACGCCGCCAGCACCGCCGCCCTGGCGGCGGCGGGCGGCGGCGCCGCCGCGGTGGCGGCGGCCCTGGCGGCCAGCGCCGCCAGCCCCTTCCGCCACGCCATCCAGGAGCTGCTGCTGTTCTTCGCGGACACCTACAAGCACGTGTTCAAGTTTGACGACCCGCCTCTCCACGTGAGTGAATGATGATGTTGTGTCATACCGGAGCTCGCTGATGAAGAAGTTGACGGTGGCTGTCTTTTTGCAGCGTTTGGGTTCGGGGTCAAGCATGTACTGATGAAAGCCGTATGTAATTGTTAGTCAACGTTTGCGTGTCTGTGTGTCCAACAACGTTTCGCAGCATTCCGTTCCACATCTGCAAATTTACACACATACACACCCTTACCCACGCCCACACACGCACACCCACACATGCACACGCACGCCGTCCACCACGCATGCAGGACCCGGTGGCGGTTGCTTACGTCATCGCGCCGCAGCTGTTTGAGGTCCGGCGCATGCGGGTGGACATCGAGACCATCTCGCCGCTGTCGGCGGGGCAGACGGTGCGCAGGCGGGGTGGGGGGTCACTGGGGTTTAGGGGGGTCAAGAAGGCAGGAAAAGGTTGCCGGTGATCTGGAGAGCTCTGAACTGTGTGGGGGGGGGGTCAGGGGCGGGGGCCTGCAGGCGGCACGCGTTGGGAGGGAGGCAGGCCCCATCGATCGGCGCTGGGGGTGCCATACATGGTTAATCAATGACGATGCTTAATGCCATACATGTTTAATTAATCGGCGCTGGGGGAGGGGATGGTGACAGGGGAAATGGCTGGCAAGGGGGCCGCTGCCAGCTACCGCGCATCTGCCCCGTGCACCTCCCCCACCTGCTGCCGGCCGGCCCCAATTGCACGGTCTGGTTGTGTTGTGTTTGAGCGCCACGCATCCATGCTGCCCCCCGCCTCCAGCCGCCGATGTCACTGCATGACCTGAGTTGCTCCAAGGCCTGTGATTGCTTTGCCATCCCCACCGCTAAACATAGGGAAACCGTGAAGTTCCCGGCGCCGTGAATTCCTTACCGATGATGGGCTCCTTCGGTCCTGCTGTATATGTTGCGATATCCTTGCGCTACTCGCCTACTCCTGACTGCGTGTGAATGCGCCCTCCCTGCCAGTCCCCTCCCTGCCATATCCCTACCTGCCCATGCGCCCCTGCCCCTGCCCTCCATTCCTCCCTCCCCCCACACCACCTCCGCGCTCTGGGTTGGGCTGGCTGGTTCGGGTTCTCTTGGTCGTTTCGCTTTTGGTTTCTGGAATAAAGTACCCCCCTCCCCACCAGGTGTGTGACGTGTGGGGCCAGAGCCCGCTGCCGCCCAACGCCGACGTGGCGCTGGCCGTGGACGTGCCCGCCTTCTGGCGGCTGCTGCTGGAGGCTGTAGCAAGAGCCGACGCCGTATCGCCGCTGAATGGCGGCGGCGGCAGTGGCAGTAGCAGCAGCAAGCGGCAGTAGCAGGCAGCGTGTGGCAGAGGCAGTGGCAGCCGGCTGGATGCGACGTGGCGGCTTTGCAGCAATGAAAGTAGCTGGCTAGCTAGCTGGCAAGAAAGCACTGGAGGCTGAGGAAGAATGTGGCAGGGGCCGGCAGCAGGATGGATGGATGGATGGACGGATACAGTCGTTGGGAAGTTCGTGATGTGGGGTTTCATGAAAATCCTCAAAGAACTTGAGCCGATGCATGAGCAATCAAGAATGTGAGCTGCAAGCTCTGCTGCTGTCAGCAGGTCAACGACGTGAAGGCGTGCGCGTTGTAAGGGGGTCCGGGGGCGTGGTCTGGGTGACGGACAGGGCCTGCTGGTGTGGTGACGACTGGGGGCGACTGAGATAGACGGATGTTGGCGGATGGCATACAGCAAAGCGGCAGGCTCCGGCACGGGCTCCGCCGCGTTGATAAACTTGATTTCAGGGTGCAGATGCTGCCCCCAGGGAGGTCCCCTACGACCCCAGAGACAGTCCTTGCAGTTACAGGTACAGCCTACTTGCACGGGCACGGAGGAGCCGGGTGGTGGGTGACCAGGCATCGGGGCAAGCGTGCCAGCGGCGGGCGGGACCTCGGCACGCGTCAAACCCAGTCGGCATAGCTGAGGTTGTTGTTGCACACGACCTGCATATAGTGTAACACATACGAACGAAATCAAGCACTGGCCACACAGCCTTCGTGCAGGAATGCCAATTTGTTGCGACGCGTTGCCGCGACCGTGCTTGCAGACAGTATATTAATGTGAGGAACTATATGAAGTGTTAGGCATATACACTATTCGAAACTAAGCGCCAGCAGGTGCCACAAAACAAAATGCACTGGTGAATCGGCGCGACTGTGGACTCTCCTCGCCGGCGAGCAGCATGTATTTCATCAAGGCGCCACCAGGCCTTGTAACACGGTGCGACATCGACCGGGCTGAGCGGCCATTACCTTGAGGGCCCGGCCGCCGACCGCGACTACGCCATCGCCGCTGACTTTCCCTGCCGCTGCTCACCCCACCGCCAAACTCCCCCCCCCAACACACACACACACACCGCCCCGTCCTCGACACCTGATCCGTTCTGCACCCACCTTCTCGCAGCTACCTGTGGGTCGGGGGCGTGCACGGCCTGACGCCCCGCCAGCTGGCAGACCTGTTCGCGCCCTGGGGCCAGCCCTCCGTGGTGCTCCCCGACCACACGCCCGCCGTCACCCCCACGCCCCCAGCCGAGCCCCCCTCCTCGACTAGCTCCTCCTCCTCCTCCCTCTCGCCCTCGCCAGCCGCCAAAGCAGCCGCCGACGCTACAGCTTCGGGGGCGCCGGACGCTGCTGCAGCAGCATCCGACGCGACGGGCGCCTCCCCGGCAGTAGCATCAGCATCGGCATCGGCACCGGCACCAGCGTCAGCGGCAGTAGCAGCTCAGCAGGACCAGGGCGGGGAGGCGCCGCTGCGCTGCTTCCACGCCTTCCTGGACTTTCCGGGGGAGGAGCACGCGGCGGCGGCGGCGGCCGCGGTGCCCAAGTCCGGCCCTTGGGCGGCGGCGGGCGGGCGCAAGATCGTGGTGACCTTTGCCGACCTGCAGAGAGACAAGGTGGGCGGCGGGGCGAGGGGGCGGCGGGGCCTAGGGGGTGGAGGGGCGGGGTGGGCGCGTGCCTGGATGATGGGAGGTCGAGGCCCTGTCCCTCCGCCGCTTGTTCCCGAGGGCCGTCTCGAGGGCCCTGCCGACGTCTAGTACGGTAACCCTCGCTCCTACCACCTGAAGGGCGGCCCCTCACGCCCGGCTGCCTTCCTGTGCCGCGCGCACCCACGCGCCCCCCTCCCTCTCAGCCCCCTCCCTCACCCCCCCTCCCTCTCACCCCCCCTCCCTCTCACCCCCCCTCCCTCTCCCTAAACACACACGCACACGCGTGCCACCACGCAGCGGCCCGTGCCCCGGCCCGTGGCCACCTGCACCCAGGACCTGGGCGTGCCCGGCCTGCTGCTGCTGCCCGACTTCATCACGCCGCAGCAGGAGGCGGAGCTGCTGGCGGCGGTGGAGGCGGCGTCACAGGCGGAGGCGGCGGCGGCTGCGGAGGCGCAGGCGGCGGCGGAGGCTGCTGAGGGCAGCGCAGCAGCGGAGGCAGCAGCGACGGGGGCAGATGCGGCGGCGGCGGCGGCGGCATCGAGCAGCGGGAGAGGAGCAGGCGACGGCGGCGGTGGCGGCGGCACGGGGTGGGAGATCATGGCCAAGCGGCGGGTGCAGCACTACGGCTACCGGTTTGATTACATGGTGAGGTTGTGCGTGTGCGTGTGTGTGTGTGTTGGTCAACGGAAACGGAGAACGTGTGTGTGTGTGTGTGTGTGTGTGCGTGTGTGTGTGTGTGTGAGAGAGAGATCACAAGGGAGAGTACTATGAAAGACTTGTGCGTGCGAAGGGACAGTGTGTGTGTGTGTGTGACCTACGTGTGAGGAATGTAACCCTACCGTTGGTGTGGTGTGACTGCGCCAGGGATGTGTGTCTGGGGCGGGGGGGGGTCGTGGGGGGGTTTGGGGTCGCGGGGGGGGGGGGGCGCTTGAACAGCAACAGGAGACAGGCTCCCTGCGACCCACGCCCCGCCCCGCCATCACGCCCAGGCCAAGTATTCTATAGCTACATGGGTCGTCCCTGGCAGGACACATGTTAACATACGGTACATCACATTTTATTGCAAACATACCTCACCACCCAACAGACGCGCAATGTGGACCTGGCGCGGCCGCTGGGGCCGCTGCCGAGCTGGGCGGCCGGGCTGGCGCGGCGCATCGGGGAGCTGCCGCAGGTGCGTGTGCGCGCGTGTGTGTGTGTGTGTGTGTGTGTGTGTGTGTGTGTGTGTGTGTGTGTGTGTGTATGTGTGTGTGTGCGCTCTCCGTGCTTTGCTCTCGGAACTGCGGACGTATGCATTCCTACATGTATGTGCGCATCGTGGAGGGCCTCAACCCCGTGAAACACACACACACACACACACACACACACACACACACACACACACACACACACACACACGCGATGCCACACACACCGCTTCCTTCTGTTACAAACGCCACATGCCGCACGTGCCACGGACCACACACACGACCCCCACCACCCACCACCCACCACCCACCACCACCCCGTTACCTACGCCTCCTCCGTCTGCAAAGTCTAGCACGTGGAGCCCTCCCCTGCCCCCTACACGCACATTGACACACAACCCCCGCCCCACCGTACGCCTTCTGTGTCGCAACGTCTGTCTACATCTCCTCCGTCATAAATTTAACATGCATGGAGCCCCACCCCGCAGGTGTCCATGCGGCTCGACCAGCTCACGGTGAACGAGTACGAGCCGGGCGTGGGCCTGTCGCCGCACATCGACACACACTCGGCGTTCACAGGTGGGTGGGTAGTCCACGCCAGCATTCAGTGGCCGCGTGAGGCATCGGAATGTATTAGCTACACGGCCCCCCTTCCCCCCCTCGTCATCAATCAAACATGCATGGCACCCCCCCCCCCGGCCCCACCCCTCTTTATACCCCTCCCCACCCCAGAAGAAACCACACAGACACACACAGACACACACACACACACACACACACACACTTACACACACACACACACGCCCTAACGCACAGGCCCCATCATCTCGCTGTCGCTGGGCAGCACTACGGTCATGGAGCTGCGGCGGGGGGAGGTGGCGCGGCCGCTGCTGCTGCCGCCGCGGTCGCTGCTGGTTATGGGCGGCGAGAGCAGATACGCCTGGTGGGGCGGGGAAAAAAGGGGGAGGAGGGGGGGGGGTTACTCGTAAACAGTCCCGGAGGAGGGGGGGGGGAGGAGGGCAGGGTGTGGGGGTGAAATCAGGGAAGGCAGGGGGGAAGGGGGCCAACCTGAAGTGACCTGTATCCCCCCTCCCGCCCATCCCGTGCCCCCCGCCACACACACGGCGCTGTAGTGCAGCCTCGCCTGCTGTCATGCGGCGTCCATACATACGGTACTCACCAAACTCCCCGACACCAAACTCCCCAACACACTCTATGTACTCACCAAACTCCCCAACACATCATTCGACACTCATGCCCGCCCCTCTTCACCACCCTGCTTATGCGGATCTGCTGGCGGCGGCCGCCGCACACTGCCGCACGCTGCCGTACTGCACCACAGGCAGCACTACATCCCGCACCGGCTGAGCGACGTGGTGGGGGGGCAGAGCCTGGTGCGCGGGCGGCGCCTGTCGCTCACGTTCCGGCAGGTGTGTGCGTGTGCGCGCGTGTGTGCGCTTGTGTGTCGACCGGCGTATGTGTCTACCGGTGCCTGCGTGTGTGTGCGTGTGCGTGAGCGTTTGCATGTACCGGGCTGTGTTAGGAAAGCACCAGGGAAAGTGTGTGTGTGTGTGTGTGTGTGTGTGTGCGTGTGTGTGTGCGTGTGCGCACGGGGCTGCACAGAGCGCACGCGCCCAAAGCATGCGGGTTGCCGCCGGCGGGTTGTTTGCAGGCCTGCTTGATGGGCTGGCCGGCGACCTACCTGTTGGGCAAGACCGCGCGTGCGTATGCGTATGTATGTAATGTATGTATGTGTTACACAACTGCGGCGACGCGAGTTGTCACTTCTGGGCCGATCCCGCCCCCAATCGCAGGCGCGCGGCTTTGCCTGCGACTGTGCCTTTCCCGAGTTCTGCGACAGCCAACAGGTCTGCATGATCAACGTTACCTAGTAGGGGGGGCGGTAACCATGCCAAAAACAAGTGTTGGCTTGGTTGCTTGGGGGAGTGCGGCGGTGACTAGGGCGGGGCGGGCGCTGTAGGCTTGCAAAGCCTCGTCGCTTGGCGCCAAACAAACAAAACAAACTTTGCCATGTCATGATAATGCGTTAGCTAGCCTGCCACACATTCACATGCGCACGGCGCACACGCAGGGCGTGCTGCCGCCCACGCGGATTTCGCTGCTGCGCCAGCCGCAGCCGCAGCCGCACGGTGCACCGCCAGGGGAGGCCACGGCGGGAGCGGCAGGCGGCGTGGGCTGCGCCACCTCCGCCACCTCCGCCTCCACCTCCACACCTGCTGCCGCAAACGGCAGCTACTCGCAGCCCCAAGCGGCGGGTTCTGCGAATCCCGCCGCCGGAGCCGCAAGCAGCAGCAGCAGCAGCAGCAGCTGCCACGCCAACGGCTCCGCTGCCGGCGCCGCCGCCGCCGGCGCGGCTCATTGCAAGGCGGCGGCGGCGGCTGGCGGCGCGCAGGAAGCCGGCGGCGCAGCCGGCGGCGGAGGTCCGCAAGCGGGGGGTGGCGCCAGCTGCAGCAATGGCGACACCAACCGTGGTGACGGCACCGGTGCCAACTCAGCACCGGGCCAGGATGATGCCAATCATAATCATGGGCATGGCAATGATGCCGATGATGATGCCGATGATGATGGCGATGAGGAGTCCCGGCTGGCGGCGCTGGAGGCCCGGTACGTGCACCAGGTGTATGACGCCATCGCGCCGCACTTCAGCTCCACACGGTGAGGGAGGGAGGGAGGGAGGGAGGGAGGGAGGGAGGGAGGGAGGGAGGGAGGGAGGGAGGGAGGGAGGGAGGGAGGGAGGGAGGGAGGGAGGGGAGGGAGGGAGGGAGGGAGGGAGGGAGGGAGGGAGGGAGGGAGGGAGGGAGGGAGGGAGGGAGGGAGGGAGGGAGGGAGGGAGGGAGGGAGGGAGGGAGGGAGGGAGGGAGGGAGGGAGGGAGGGAGGGAGGGAGGGAGGGAGGGAGGCAGGGAGGCAGGGAGGGCGGGAGGGCGGGAGGGCGGGAGGGCGGGAGGGCGGGAGGGAGGGAGGGCGGGAGGGCGGGAGGGCGGGAGGGCGGGAGGGCGGGAGGGCGGGAGGGAGGGAGGGAGGGAGGGAGGGAGGGAGGGAGGGAGGGAGGAGGGAGGGAGGGAGGGAGGGAGGGAGGGAGGGAGGGAGGGAGGGAGGGAGGGAGGGAGGGAGGAGGGAGGGAGGGAGGGAGGGCGGGCGGGAGGGAGGGAGGGAGGGAGGGAGGGTGGGAGGGAGGGAGGGAGGGAGGGAGGGAGGGAGGGAGGGAGGGAGGGAGGGAGGGAGGGAGGGAGGGGGATCCCACGATCCTCCCTTTCCCACAACCCTCCCTGTCCCACCACCCTCCGTCCTGCACACTGTGACTCCGCAGCTTCGCCATCTGGCCGCGCGTGCGCGCCTTCATTGAGTCGCTGCCGGCGGGCGGGGTGGTGTGCGACGTGGGGTGCGGCAACGGCAAGTACTTTGGCGTGCGGCCCGACCTGGCGGTGCTGGGCAGCGACATCAGCGCGGGTGAGGGTGGGGGGTGGGGCTGGGGGGAGGAGAGGAGAGGAGAGGAGAGAGGGTTTTTTGTGGGGTTCTGTGTGGGGGATGGGGTTGTTTGGTGGGGGAGGTGGAGGGAGTGGAGGGCGTGTACGGTATGTGTGCACAGTACGGCGGAGGGAATGAGTGAGGAAGCGCGAGGGAAGGGAGTGGGAGGGAGGGCCATGTTCCGGTGGTGGGCGAGGGTGGGGTGATGTGAGCATCAATGGCCGCGAGTGGAACGGAGCACGGCGGGCCGATTTGTTTGACGTGTATGCCTCCGGTGGCTACCAATGGCGGAATGCCCGTTGCCAGCAGGGCGCCACGTGGGTAGGGGGCAAGGCAGGGGGATCGCACGCGCACGCGGGGCCCGCAACAGGGTGTCCCCGCCCCCGCTCTCAGCCCTTCCCCCCTCACACCCACCCTCACAAACACATGCCTGCCTGCCTGCCTGCCTGCCTGCCTGCCTCCTGCCTGCCTGCCTGCCTGCCTGCCTGCCTGCCTCCTGCCTGCCTGCCTGCCTGCCTGCCTGCCTGCCTGCCTGCCTGCCTGCCTGCCTGCCTGCCTGCCTGCCTCCTGCCTGCCTGCCTGCCTGCCTGCCTGCCTGCCTGCCTGCCTGCCTGCCTGCCTGCCTGCCTGCCTGCCTGCCTGCCTGCCTGCCTGCCTGCCTGCCTGCCTGCCTGCCTGCCTGCCTGCCTGCCTGCCTGCCTGCCTGCCTGCCTGCCTGCCTGCCTGCCTGCTGCCTGCCTGCCTGCCTGCCTCCTGCCTGCCTGCCTGCCTGCCTGCCTGCCTGCCTGCCTGCCTGCCTGCCTGCCTGCCTGCCTGCCTGCCTGCCTGCCTGCCTGCCTGCCTGCCTGCCTGCCTGCCTGCCTGCACGACGACGGCTGCTGCTGGCGCGTGCGCGTGTGCAGGCCTGGTGGCGGTGGCGGCGGCCCGGCTACACGCGCCCCACTGCCCCGCCACACCGCACCTGGACCCGCCGCGCGCCGCCGACGCGCTGGTTGCCGACGCGCTGCGGCTGCCGTACCGCGCCGCCTGCGCCGACGGCGCGCTGTGCATCGCCGTGCTCCACCACCTGTCCAGCCCCGCGCGGCGGCTGCGGCTGCTGCGGCAGCTGCTGCGCGTGCTGCGCCCCGGCGGGCGGGCCATCGTCACCGTGTGGGCCACGGAGCAGGTGTGTGTGTTGCTTGTTTGGGAGGAGGGGAGGGAGGGGAAAAGGCTGGGCCACAGGTTGGGGTGGAATGTGGTGTTCGTGCCTGAAGCCAGCCGGGGTGTGGTTCATTCGGGGAGCCCAATGCGAGGAGCGGAAGCGCATGAAAGCGAGGGACACGGAGGGGCGCTGGTCGCCCTAAACCCCTCACTCGTAACCCGGCCGTAACCTGCTTTACCATATTATTTTACCACCACTGCCACCTGGCCCAAACGTGTGTTTGTGCAGGAGGATCCAAAGAAGACGCTGGCCAAGTGGACGCGCATCCCCACGGTGGCGGCGGACGGCGGCGCCGCTGCCGTTGCCGCCACCGCCGCTACTGCCTCTGATGGCGGCGCGGACGACGCTGCTGCTACTGCAATTGGTGTGAGCGCGAGTGTGAGCAGTCCCGCCGCCAGCCTCAGCGACCGGGAGGGGGGTGGGACTGCCGGCGGGTCTGCAGCAGGGGCGGCGGCAAAAGCAGCAGACAGCGGCCCCACCGCCGCCGACGCGGCTGCTTCTACCGGCGGCGGCGGCGGCGGCGGCGGCGGCGGGGCCGGGCAGCCTCAGGGTGAGAGGGGTGCGGACTATTTCGTGCCCTGGCACCTGCCCTTCCACCGGACCGAGACTGCTCGCGCGGCTAAGGCGGCCAAGGAGGCGGCGGTCGCGGCGGCGGCGGCGGCGGCGGCGTGTGGGGATGGCGAGGCGCCGGCGGCAGCACCCAAGGTGCGGGATGACTGCCCGCGCGCGCGTGCGTGTGTGCGTGTGTGTGTGTGTGTGTGTGTGTGTGTGTGTAACAACGGGTTTACAGCTATCTGGGTGGATCACGTAATCGTGTATCTGAGACGCTGTCCGATGCTAGCGGCAGAGCACTAGCATCCCAAAGAATCACGCATGTGTGTGTGTGTGTGTGTGTGTGTGTGTGTGTGTGTGTGTGTGTGTGTGTGTGTGTGTGTGTGTGTGTGCGTGCATGCGTGCATGCGTGCGTGCGTGCGTGCGTGCGTGCGTGCGTGCGTGTGTGTGTGTGTGTGTGTGTGTGTGTGTGTGTGTGTGTGTGTAGCAAGGGGGGGTTGCCGGGCTGGCTGGGAGCCACTTGTGCGTAACCAAATAGTCCCGCGGGTTTGCTATGCGTCGTGAGTGCCCGCCCGATGCACGTTGTCGACACCTCAGGTCTCAGGCTGCCGTGCTCAGTAGCTAGCACTAGCAGGGTCTGCGCGTGGTCATGTGTATTGATGCGTTTATCCCATCGCCGCCTCTGTCGCACGTGCCTCGTGCGCATTGCCCCCGCCCTCCGCACTCCCTGCTGCACACCCCGCCGTGCGCCTGCCCCCCTGCCCCCCTTCCCGACTCCCCCCCTTATGCATTGGGTTTGGTTTAGTTTGGGCTGGTAACCACAACCCCCCCACCTCCTTCGTCAATAATTTAACATGCATGGAACCCACCTTCCCGACTCCTCCCACCTTGCCCTCGCCTGCCCCCACCCCTCCTGCCCCCACCCCTCCTGCCCCCACGCACCCCTCCTGCCTTTGCCTGCGCCCCTCATCGCCATCGCCCCACCCCACCCACCCAGGTGGATGAGTCCAAGGGCGCGGTGGTGTTCCAGCGATACTACCACCTCTTCACACAGCAGGTGGGCAGGTGGATGGATAGGGGTTAGGGAGTAGGGGGTAGCCAAGGATTTGGAAGGCATGCTGAGAACGCGCAACTTGCTGCTAGGTCAATAGCGGGTTGAGGGAGTCAAGGCCAATAGCAAGTTGCGCGTTCTCAGCATGCAGCTAGCGCGGCCTCGCGTGTGGGTGGGGACGTTGGCGTTGCCGCCTGCCCCCCCCCCCCCGGTCAATTGGCTTTTGGTTTCCGGAGTGAACTGCACCCCCCCCCTCCCCAACACATGGGCAATCCCACCCGACTCGCTCCCGGCCATCTTAAAGGCATTGCGGTACTGCCTGCCTTTCGTTCACGGCGGTGTCGTTGCCCTCCGTTAAAACCGCCGCTGCCGCGGCCACCGCTCCACCCCACACACATCCAGGAGCTGACAGAGCTGGTGGAGCAGGCTCTGGCGGAGGGCCCGGCGGCGTATGGGAGTACTGATGAGCAACCAGCTATCGCTGATGCTACAGCTGATGCTACAGCTGATGCTACAGCTGATGCAGGTGCTGCGGGTGGCGCAAGCGCTGCAAGCGGCAGCAGAGGCGGCCGGCAAGAAGGCTCAGTGGCGGCGGTGGGGCCAGCAGAAAGAGGCGGCGGCGGCGGCGGTGGCAGGGAGGCGCCGGGGCGGCAGCCATGTGGGGTGCTGGAGGAGGTGTTTTACGACCGGTCGAACTGGTGTGCCGTGTTCCGGCGGGATGTGTGACGATGCGAGCCGATGATGTATGTGCGCCGTAAACCGAGCGCGGTAGCGGCGCACGGTGCTGCGGCGGTACATACGTACGGCACTGTGCGCGGTGGCTGCGGCGGGTGGCACAGCAGCGGGGGTGTGCACGGATGATGAGTGGTGGTCACCTGGGCGGACTCAGGCCGGGGACTTTCCCCATGCAGCAGCGTTACGTTTCCACGTGGAACGTGACCGTTAATTTGTTCGACAGAAGTAACTCAGTAAGTTGCTTTGACTGCCGTGGAACCAGCGGTCGGCGCGACGCCTGTAATATCGTTCAGGGGGGGTGATGGGCTGCCTAGGGTAACCAGTAGCGATGCATGCCTCCAGCCAGCTACTGACGACAGTTGCAGCGCGTTTCGACTGCTTATGCGGCCGTTGCCTTGCTTGCTTGTTTTCGCGGATATGTGGGGGGGGCTTCGGACACTCCTGGGACCTCGCATTCTTGTCCCATGCCTATTCCATCAGTGACGCATGCCTCTTAATGTACCGACCCGTGGCCACCGTGGCGCGCGACGCAAGCAGCTGCCAAACTGCCAAACTGCCAAACTGCCCCCACCAGCCCGCAAACTGCCAGACTGCCAAACTGCCGTTGACTGTCGCGCGCCGTCGGTACGTACTCGGTAGTCACCCAGCGGCCAGCGCACATACGTGGTGGTGGTCCAACCTACCTCCGGTGCTCGTACTTTTGGGCTGAGCCCCCCAAGCGAAGCCAGGTGTCTCAAGCACCCGGGTCCCTGCCCTCTGCCTTGCCTCCTTGTCCTGTCATGACGCTGGGCATCCTCATCACTGACCTTGCGACCCCAGTGCCACTGCTGCCATGAGACACAGCCGTGCCCTCGAGCCCCATCCGCGCCACACCATCAAGCAAGGCCAAGAGCAAGGCTAGCCGAGGTACCGTACGTACGGTGTTGCACATGCATTCCAACTACTGCAGCCGACACCCCTGTCGCAACCGCCGCAGTCGCCATCAGTTCTACGACCATCACAAATAACAACTACTGTCCAACCATGCGGAACACCTCCCCGAATATGCGCCCGTACAGGGCGTCCGGCGGCCCGGCCACGAAGTCCGCCGCCTGCAAGTTGGACAGCGCCGCGTGCGCCGGCTCGGCGCCGCCCAGCCCCTCCCACCCTCGGATGCGCACCGCTGCCTCCGCCGCGCGCTGCGCCGCCCGCACCGCGTACACCTGCAAGCAGTCAGTCAGGCACACGGCGCAGTACAGCAGTACAGTACAGCATGGGTGGTGGTGTGGGGTGGTGCATGTGAATAGCGTACGGCATCACCCATCATGGTGAACTAGCTAGCCGTGGATGCGGTGAAAAGGTGGTAAAAGGGCTTGTCCGGCGCGGGACCGCGGGCAACAAGCAATCTACAGGGAGTTGCAAGGATATGTAGCGAAGTGGAGCAGGTAGGCAGGGGGTGGGCGGGTGGCCTACACTGGCTGACACACACACATGCAGCATGTCATGCCGTACATACGGCGCGCACCTTGGCTGCGGCGGCGTCCGCGGGCCCTGTCGGAGCCTTGACGTCCAGCTGCTGCGCCGCGGCCCGAGCCATCAGCCGGGCGGCCTGCATGCATGCGGGAGCCAAGGAACGATTGAAGGCGCATGCAGAATGACAGGTGGCGAGGGGGGGAGGGGCGAGGGTGCCGATCGAGCAGCAGCCAGCACCTAGCACTACTGCATGCGAGCTGGTGGCACACAACAGCCCAGCCGTCAAAAGCAAGTAGCAAACCCGGTACGCACAGCAGCGCACAACGCACCTGCAGCTGCGTGCGCGCCCTGACCACATCTAGCTGGTGTGCCGGCCTGCAGATAGATATGCGAAGGCGATTAGGCGAAGGCGGACAGTAGTGACGGCACCGCAGGCGGCGGGGTGGAGCTTGGCGACATCGCAAGGGCAGTCTTGTCTTGTGTAGCGTAGGGACATACCGGTATTGACAACCGCCCTGCTGATGCCCTACTTCCGCCGCGCCATTGGGGACTTACCGCCTTCCTGCCCCCACGCACCAAGCTGCTGCTCCCCACAGAGGAGCGGGGCAACCACGCACGCCACCCTCACACTCTTGACACACGGTATGTCGTGTGCACCCCTCATCCATGCACCCACATTCTCAAATAAAACCAAACACCAGCGTACCCCTTCGCACCACCCAGCCACACCACGTGTGCACACTTCAACACCCACCCACCCGCCCAGCCCATCCTCCCACCTTTCCAGGCTCTTTCCCACCATCAGCGCCATCGGGTGGCTCTGCACCGCCTCCACCGCCGCACTCAGGGCCGCCTCGCCGTGCGCCGCCGCCGCCGCCGCCAGCCACACGCGCTGCACGTCCTCTGCTTGGGCAGCGAGGTGGGTGGCCAGTAGCAGCAGCAGGCAGCCATAGGGGGGCAGCGTCAACATGTTAATTTGCATCCCATGCATCCTATGCATCGACAAGTCACCGCCACTCCGCATCACCCTTGCGCAGAGCTGCTCCAATCTCCCAAAGTTCCCAAGGCTGCGCCCTGTTTCCTCCTCTCCTATCTTTCTCACCAACCCACCAGTACGGCAGCAGCCCGCGACTCGCCTGCACGCCCACCCGCCTCACGCTGCCACACCCTGCCGCGGCCACACGCTGCCGCTGCTACACGCTGCTGCGGCCACGCCCTGCCAAGCCCTGCCACACACATACACACACACGCCCCAGCCAAACCACTCACGCGCCAGCTCCAGAATCTCCAGGCCATGCCCCTCGCGCCCCACCAGGCACTCCGTGCGCACCACCACCTGCGTCGGCGTCGTCAGCGTGTGCGTGTGTGTGCAGGGAGGGTAAGGTAGGGCGATCAAAGGCCAGTCCAGGCCAAGCGGCGGGTGTACGGGTGTACGGGTGTACGGGTGTACGGGTGTACGGTGCAAGGGCGTGGAGGTGGTGACTGCTTGTGGCACCTGGCACCCGGCGGCACACCCCAATGAACATCACTGGCACGCAACGCTGTCATAACACGGTACCGTGCCATGCAAGGACTCCGCAAACCTGCAAAACAAAGCCACTCCCATGCGTGCGCAAACAAACGCACGCACCTTGTTGAAGGTGAGCGGCGCCACGGGGGTGCAGCGCCAGCCGTCCAGCTGCTGCGGCTTGCCCACACTCACGCCAGCCATGCCCTGCGCCACACGCACGCGTACGGCCGGAGTACAGCGTGCGTGCGTGAGTGCCCGGTCGAAGGGGAGAGTCAACGGAAGGGAGGGCACGGGTTACGCGCGTGCGTGCGTGCCTGTGTAGTGGCTCTCACTCGCTATGATGCCCCTACCCCCTGGCCCCCTGCCCCCTGCCCTAGCATCTAGCTAGCTCCCTATCTGTCTGCCTGCCTACTTTGGTGACGGTGAACAGGCTCAGGCCGCGGCGCGCCTCCACCCCGGTCCGCACCAGGACCAGGAACACGTCGGCGGCTGCCGCGCCCGCCACCCAGGCCTAAGGGAGGGAGGGAGGGATGGAGGGATCATGACCATTGACGGTTGGAGGCGGCAGGGCAGACAGATGCGGGGAGGGAGCTCATCGAGGCGGAGGAGAGTGAGACAAACTCTCGACAGGGCACAGCAGGTGGGTAATCCAGCAGGCCGGCAGGCTGGCTGGCTGGATAGCAGGGCGGGCTAGGAGAGGACGCACCCGGCCAGACGCCCTGGGTTGCTGTGTCTCGCACTGCTGCAGCACTGGCTCCATCCCGATCTCGCCAGCAGGCCGCCAGAACATACACACCATCCACAACGCCTCCCTGTCGCCACGCATGCCCCACCCCCACCCCCTTTGCCCACTCCGTGCTCGCTCGCGCCCGTCCCTTTGGCTGCCGCCGCGACACGCGCGCCAGAGCTCTTTTAGCCAGTCACCCCCTAGTCAATGCGAACTACATACTTTAATGGACCACCCTTCCATGTCTCCCCCGCCCCCCTCGCACCTACCTTGCAGCCGCTGAGTGTGTAGTACTGTCCCGACAGGTCCTTCTCGGCGTAGGTGGTGGTGGACAGCGTGTCGCTGCCGCCCGGGGCCTGACGGGGCGGGTGCATGCATGCATGCATAACGGGGCGGGAGTGAGAGTGGGTGCGTGCGGGTGTGCGGGGCGGGCGGCGTATGCGGCGCTCGGCAAACCCCATCAGCCATCAGCAGCAGCAGCAGCGCCAGCCCCGCCATGCATATTGCGGATCCTTACTGCGTGCCGGCGGTAAGCGGTCCGGCCCGCCCCCCCTCGCCCCCTGCCACATGGATGGTTACCCCCACACGCGGCACGCCACCGCACGCCACCACACGCCACCGCACGCCACCGCACGCCGCACCTCGGACAGCGCCAGTGCGGCCAGCGAGCCGAGGTCGCGGCACTGCCGCAGCAGCTTCTCGTGCAGCTTGGAGGTGCACTCGCTGCATGTGATGCCGTGTGCGGGAGAGGGGGCGGATTGCAAGAATCCATGGCGGCGTGCCCGGGGGGGGGGGGAGGGAGGTTTACAAGAGTGGATGCGTAAAGAAAGCGTAATGTGGGTTGGTTGAGGGAACGGTGCAAGTGTGCAACGCGGACAAGGCCCAGACCAAAAGGGAGGGTGCATGCGCACTCATCACGCACGCACACATACACACGCACACGCACACGCACACGCACACATACACACACACACTCACACACACACGCATACGTGTGACTCACGTGGCCAGCAGGAAGGCGGCGGCGTTGTGCGCGGCCATCAGCCCCGCCAGGGCCAGGTCCGCGGCGCCGATGGCCTGAGGCGGGTAGATAGGGTTCGAGTTTTCAATGTGGGGGGGGGGGCCAATGACATCAGGCACCAGGCACCGAGCAGTCATTCCCCTGAGTTATCAAGCACCCAGTACGTAGCAAAAGCCCGTTCCTCGCGGCTGCACCCCACATCCGATCAAACAACGAGCCGCCGGCTTTGTGAGCCGCCCGCCCGCCGCCCGCCGGCCGGATGCTCCAGATAGGCCATCTAGCTTACCCGCCCCTAGCTAGCTAGCTAGTGCCTACATACGTACGTGCGTACGTGCGTACCTCGAAGACGGGCAGGGTGTTGTCCAGCGTGAGGCCCAGGCCGCCCTGCGCCTTGGGCACCAGCAGCCGCCCGAAGCCGTACCTGTGATTGGGGTCCAATCAATGGAGCAAATCATGTGTCATCATGCATGCGTGCAAGACCGACCGACCGACCGACCGACCGACCGACCGACCGACCGACCGACCGACCGACCGACCGACCGACCGACCGACCGACCGACCGACCGACCGACCGACCGACCGACCGACCGACCGACCGACCGACCGACCGACCGACCGACGGAAGTAGGGAAGGCAGCAGGCATGAGCACGTCAATGTCGATAGCTTCAGCCCGTCTGGCGCACATTCGCTCAATCAAGGTCAACCCCATACGATGCCATTGCAGAGCGCTGCTGCCGCTGCTGCCGCTGCTGCTGCTGCTGCTGCTGCTGCTGCTGCTGCTGCTGCTGCTGCTGCTGCTGCTGCTGCTGCTGCTGCTGCTGCTGCTGCTGCTGCTGCTGCTGCTGCTGCTGCTGCTGCTGCTGCTGCTGCTGCTGCAGCAGCTGCTGCTGCAACGAATGAGCCAGCCAGCCAGCCAGCCAGCCAGCCACCCACCGTGCCGCCGCCTCCAGAACGCCGCGCGGCAGGCTGCGCCGCAGGTGCCACTCCCGCACCTCGGCGCGCCCGGCCACCTCCTGGACCAGCGCTTTCGCGTCAGAGCGCAACGAGCGCTGCTTGCCTGCAGGATGGAAGTGGAGGAAGAGCGGGAAAAGAAAGCCAGGAAAGCAAGATTTCATGCGGGCGCAGGGGCCTCGCTAGATGACATACACGCGCCATGCTGGCACGACGTGGCGTGGCGTGCGTGTGTATTTATACACAACAAAACCGGGAGACCCAACGCCGGCGCACCCACGTGCACGTGTGCGCGCCCCCATGTTTGTGTCCATCCGCCACCTACCGCGGCCATCCAACGTAAGGGCCTTAGCTAGAAACGGACCGGCAGCCACACCACACGCGCAGGACTGTACACTTCGGAGCATGCACCGGCACATTCCCCTGCCCCTGCCGTACGCACGCAGGCAGCAGGCACGCAGGCACACCCGCACGCACATACACACACACCCGCACGCACCCGTCTCGGCATACAGCTGCAAGCCCTCGGTGAGCGGGCTGGGTCCGTCGTCCTCGCCCTCGCCGCCGAACCGCAGGCGGCTGCGCATGCTCAGCGAGCGGCTCACGCCGGCGCGGAGGCGCTGCTGCGAGAGGGAGCGCTGCGCGCCCTCCGCGGCCTCGGCGACGTCGTCTGCGGCAACATGGATAACAAAAAATGCAGTCAGAACATAGGTGGGCACAATAGTAGGGCATGCGATGGGTCCATCAAGATAACGCTGACTGAAGCGGCAGCGGGCGCGTGGGCGGGGATGGCTGGGCCTAAACACCCGAAGCTTGCTCTGAAGTGAAAACGTATGCATGCATGTCGTCCCATCAACCCTGTCAACCTCCTTGTCTGGTCCCCCTTGCCCTGAATTGAGCATGTATGCACGCATGCCTCTCCACTAACCCTGTCTGCTCGACCTTCCCCCCCCCCCCCTACCCCCTCCCTCCCTTCCCCCACCCCACCCCTCACCCAAGAGCGAGTCACCGAACGCCACCGCCCGCTTTTCCGCCGCCGACACCAGCTGCTCCGCCAGACCGTCCAGCCCCGCCGCCTCGGCCGCCTGCGCTTGGGCAAAGATCTCAATGTCATGCATCGTCAGAAGGACCACCGCGACCACCGCGACTCGCCCGCTGCGCCGCGGACCCGCCCGCCACCCACCTTCGCCACGACATCCGTCATTGCGCTGAGCGCCCCTGAGAAGAGGCCGCCGAGCCTGCACAGTGCACGCGCACGGCGCAGCATGCATGCGTGATACGGCAAGTTAGCAGGGGCATGAAGATGTGGGCCGAGATAGGAGAACGATGACGGTAGAAGTGCGCCCCGCAAACGATCCTTGCATTATTTCCAAGCACGCCCGCAGCAGCCCCGCACACGCCCAGGCACTCGCTCACTCACGCCACATAGTTGCGTTGCGCATCCCACGCCCACACCCTCGCCCCCACGCCCCCACGCCCACGTGCCCACGCCCACGCCCACGCGCCCGCGCCCACGCGCCCACGCCCGCGCCCGCGCCCGCGCCCACACGCCCGCGCCCGCGCCCACGCCCGCGCCCGCGCCCGCGCCCACGCGCCCACGCCCACGCGCCCACGCGCCCACGCGCCCACGCCCACGCGCCCGCGCCCACGCGCCCGCGCCCACGCGCCCGCGCCCACGCGCCCACGCCCACGCGCCCGCGCCCGCGCCCACGCCCTCGCGCCCACGCCCACGCGCCCGCGCCCATGCCCACGCACCCGGACGTGACGGCCCCCAGCGCCTCCTGCGCCATGCCTGCCGCCTCCGCCTTCAGCTCCTCCGCCTGCTCCAACGCTTGGGCCCTCGCCGCGTCCAGCTGCTCCTGCCCCTGCGCCTTGAGCGCTTCCACCTGCGCCAGCGCCAGCGCCTTGGCCTTCTCAGCCTGCGCCAGGGCCTGTGCTTTCAGGGCCTCCGCCTGCTCCAGCGCCTGCGCCTTCGCTGCCTCCACCTCACCCAGAGCACGGGCCTTTGCCGCGTCGGCCTGCGCTAATGCTTGCGCCTTGGCAGCATCCAGCTGCGCCTGGCCCTGAGCCTTGAGCGCTTCTGCTTGAGCCTCGACGCTGTCTAGCTGCGCCTGAGCTTGCGCCTTCAGGGCATCCGCCTGCTCCAGCGCCTGCGCCTTCGCGGCGTCCAGCTGCGCCTTGCCCTGGGCAGCAAGATCCGCCGCCTGCGCCTTGGCGGCGTCCAGCTGCGCCTGGCCCTGCGCCTTGAGCGCGTCAGCCTGGGACTTAGCTGACTCGAGCTGGGCTTGCCCGTGGGCTTGCAGCGCCGCCGCCTGCGCCTTGGCGGCCCCGAGCTGCGCCTGGCCCTGGGATGCCAGGGCGCTGGCCTGCCCCTGAACCTGCCCGGCGGTGGCACTGAGCCCCGCAAGCGCCTGCTCCTGCAGCACCTCCGCCTGCGCCTTAGCCGCTACTGCTTGCTGTTCCATGACCTGGTCTGAGGTTTGGGCGGGGGAGGCCGCTGGCGCGTCCTTTGCGGAACAAAAAACGTCGATGCGTGTGGCGTCGGGTGTGCCGCGGGCGGGTCAGCGCCAACAGGGCCGCCTCGCACGGCGACTAGTTCCAGAGCATCTGGTTGCCGATGCACCAATAGCTATACCGCCCGAAGCTTGAGTGATGCTGGGTTTGGCCAAACTTGCATGCGAGTGGCTTCCAACATACGCAAAGTTCCAGGTTTTTAACAATTTTATGTATAGGCCTATAAAACAGGCTGCTTACAGCAGCGCGCACTGCAACGCCCTAGCAAGGGCGAATGTCAGGCAAATGGCATGAAGTAACTTGCAAGTCTTGGTTCAATGAGCAAATTCAATTATTTCTTGAAGTTAGTGTTGTCAAATGCAGAACTTCTGTCAGCTGAGCCTGGGCCCGACTATCCGGGAGAGTCCGTTCTGGAGGTCACGAATCCGGCGCAGTGCGTACGGAGGGGACGCCCCTCGGCGATTTGTCGCTGCCGCGCTGCTTTGAAGCCTGACTCAAACCTTTTAGAAACATGAGCTGTAGCGAGTTGTCAATGGAGCCCTGCCTGGTGCTTTAGTGATAAGCACCCCCGTACCTTGGTCATCGCCCTCACCTCCCGCTCCGGCCTTAACCCCGGGGCACTCCACTCCCTCCCCGACTGTAGCCCCGGCCACCCGCGCCCTTCAGGCCGCTCTGACCCTCGGTGGACCACGACCCGTGCCAGGCACATTGCTGCCATAGCCCTAGTGTGTGAATGCGACACGCGGAAATGTAGAAATGTAGAAAGCGCGTTCACCGCAACCGCCCATGCCGCACTAGCATGGAGTGGCATTCTGGCAAGCATCAGCAACGCTGGCCAGCTGACACCGGAGGGGGCGACAATCACTCAGATATATTGGCCCAAGTAGCATTCCCTTGAAAATGCGAAGCTTTGAATCCACAACACACCGTCCATAGCAATAAGTGCCCCTGACTCCTGAATACAAAAATGCGCGTTGCAATGACTCAGCCATAGCGGACCATCATTCATTCGCAATATGGTGCATCCAAATGAACTCAGACATTCAGCTGCGCTGTGCCAGTAACAAGCAATCCGCACAACGTTCGTCATGCGCCATGCAGATGAAGAGGATATAAGGTAGACCAAAGCCCCGCACCAAGACAACGCTGTGCCCAACAACACCGGCTGTTATCATCTATCAACCTAACATTGGCCATGCATACATGATCATACCGTGTGTTGAGCAGCCCCTCCAGGGTCGCTTTTGTTGCGATGTGAGAACAGCTCGACTCAGGTTCCACCGATTCATGTCAAGTCCCCACAAAGTTGTTTCCCCTCCCGTGCTACCCGCGCTCCCTTCTCTCCTGTGTTCACCGTGGGGTCAAAGAATATAATAGGTTGTGCCCTTCATCACCGCTCTGCCCCCATCACAGCATCCACATTCGGTACGTCACCTGCTGCGGAGCATCCGCTGCATCTTCATTACGGTATTAAACAGTAAGCAGCAGCAGTGCGCGGTCATCACTACCGGTCAGCAAGTTAATCAATCAGTCTTATTGACACGGCTTTCTATTCACTGCTGCTGCTTCTGCATGTCACTGAAGATGCGACCCAGCAGGAACTCGTTGGCACCGCCCACCACCGTGTGCGCCCGCAGGTCACGTGCGATGCGCTCCGGCGGGTGTTCGCCCACCATGCCCGCGCCGCCCATGAGGCTGCACGCCGCCGCCGCCACGGTGGCGGCGGTGTCCGTGGCGAACTGCTTGGCCTGCGCCGCGGCCATGCTGCGGCTGGGCGCCTGTGTGAGCGTGCGTGTGTGCGGGGGATGCGGGGGGGGGGGGTTCCATGCATGTTAAATTAATGACGGGGGAGATGACGGGGGGGGGGGTACGTAGTTCATTCCAGAAACCAAAGCGACCATTGCAACCCAATTGTGGGGGGAGGGGCGAGGGGGGCGAGGGGGGCAGTGGGTGGGCAAAGGGTGAATGGGCAGACAGCAGGGAACATACGACGTTTGGGAATGGAGTTTGGAGCAGGATTTGGCTGTTGAGCAGTTGGATGCTGTGGAAGCAAGCGCTTTCTCGCGAGTGGCGGCAGGCGTCGCGTGAGTTTATTGTGTTTCAACAATCCGGCCCGCCCGCCCGCGTGCCCCGCCGACCTTGGCGTCGACCTGCTGCGCCGCGCTGCGCACCAGCAGCCGTGCCGCCTGCAGTTCGGCGTGCAGCTCCACCAGCCGGAACTGCAGTGCCTGCATTATGATGTATGTATTGCGGAAAGGGGCGGCGGGGGAGAGATCCATTATACATCATCAGGAGCACCGGAGCGAGCGAGGGGCGTACACGGTACACACCACCTACCCACCCGCCGCCCGCCCGCCCGGCCTGCCCGCCAGCCCATCCGCCCACTGACCTGCAGGTCTGTCAGCGCCTTGGTGCCCTGCTTGCGGCCCTTGTCCCAGGAGATGACGTAATCCAGGGCCAGCTGCGCGCCGCCAACCGACACCGCGCCCAGCCACACGTGAACCAGGTCGAGGCCTGGTGGCGGTTGGCGGTTGGGGCGGTTGGGGCGGTTAAGGGTGGAAAGGGAGGCTGATTGTTGGGTTACATGCATCAAGATGGGAGAAGGCATTGAGTGTTGGGTTGCGGACGGAAGTGGCCTTGCACAGTTGGGCGAAGGCGGGGGGCGGGCCAGGAGCAGTGCCAGGAGTAGGATCCAGGAGTGGGGTGCGTGCGCGGGTTGGCGGCGGCAGCGCGTAGGGCATGCGGGAGGCACGGCTGACTGGCACTGACTCAGCGATGACTAATAACCAGATAGCTAAACACGCCGCCGATGCACCATCTCAGGTATCGCAGCAGCACTGGCTCACGCGTTCGGCCCCCCCCTTGAACTATTCCCCCCCCCAAAAAAAAACGCACACGCACGCACGCACGCACGCACCCAGGTTGAGGATGTCGAGGCCCTGCCCCTCGCGGCCCAGCAGCGCGTCCGCCCGCACCGCCGCATCCCGTAGCGTCAGGCTGGCCAGTGGCACGGAGCGCCAGCCGCTGCAGCGCTCCGACTTGCCCACGATCACGCCCGGCGTGCTCTGCACGTCGCACACAGGATGGAACAATCAGTCATCAGCAGCTACCGTAATAACGGGCCACATGGACGAGCGGCATCCACTCCCGCCCCTGCTGGCCTCGTTGGCTCCATCCCATAACTAGTAGCCGCCACATAGACACATAGTGTCCCCAGCTACATACGCGACCTAGCTAGCTCGCATAACCTCACTGTCCCTTTATGTAATGTCGCATTCATAAACATGACCCATCCATCATCGCATGCCATCACCGCGTGGCGATCTAGCTACCGTATCTACTGCACCACCACCACACCTTGTTGACGAGGAACAGCGACAGGCCCTTGGTGGGCTGCTCGCTGGTGCGCGCCAGCACGCAGTACACGTCAGCAACGCCCGCGCCCGCCACAAACACCTGCGTGTGTGAGAGCGTGCGTGCGTGCGTGCGTGCATGCGTGTGTGGTGTTCGCACAGGCAATAGGCCCATGTGTTGCACAGCCGGCGCTTGCTTGTTGCGGAGGAGCAAATTGGAATGAGCAATTGGAGTGAGCAAGTGGAATGAGCAAATGGAAGGTCATCGGGTGTGCGTGCACGTACGGCACACGCACAGGCACAGTGGTGAGGGCGTGCGTCTGACTGCTGGCGCGCGCACGAGCTGACTAGTCTTTCATAGTACTCTCCCTTGTGATCTCTAACACGAGCTGACGGTCAAGCTGCCTCGCGGACCCAGACCAAAGGGCGGACGCACAGGGCGGCCCGCAGCCGGACGCCACGCACCTTGGTGCCGTTCAGCAGGTAGCCGCCGGCGGCTGGGGTGGCGGTGGTGGCGGTGGCGGCTGCGTCGGAGCCGCTGGAGGGCTCACTGGCGGCGTAGGCTGCCAGCAGCGCGGTGGAGCTCAGGTTGCGGAGCACCTGCATTGGCGTGAGTAACGTGTGAGAGACGAGCGCAATGTCATGCGGGTATTTACGGACACACGCCTGCTGTTGCAATATGCGGCGACTCTCGTGCATTGGAGGGCTCACGACGTAGCGGCCAGCCTTAGGCTGCATGCGGAGTGCTGCACGCCCGTACGCCCTAGCTGCGGGTGCGTGCCGCATACGGTACGGCATGCTGCGTGCTGTGATGCTGCCCAGCCACGCCCGTGCACGCACGCACCTGCTGCTGCAGGCCGGGCGAGCCGAAGCGGTGCACCAGCCACGCGACCATGTTATGTAGCGTCAGGTACCTGAGGTCGGTCACATGCGATGGCGGGTCACTTAGGTACTCCAGAACCAACGCACCGGTACTCGCCATACATGAGGCATGCCCGTGCGGCAGTACGCCTAGTACTCCATGAGTCACGCACGCTGCTAATACGGTAGCCATCATCACGCGATGGTCATTAGCTACGGTGATCGAAACCCACGGCACCGCCCACGACGGCCCCTTGCCTACCTGCCATGCGGCATGCCCGCCCTGCTGCAGTACACAATCAGTCATGCTGCTACCAGCACTCACCACGCCTCCAGCCCCGCCCCAGTCCCGCCCCAGCCCCGCCCCAGTCCCTGTTTATTCCTTCGCTTACTTCCACCATCCGCCTCTGCCCTCACCCGGCTGCGGCCGTGTCGCCCATGCCCAGCGCCTCGAACACGATGGCCGCGTCGTTGGCGCACAGCCCCAGCCCGCCGGCCGAGGCGGGCACCGCCACGCCGCCGAAACCCTCCTTGCCCGCCGCCGTGACGGCGTCTCCGGGGAACTGCCGCATGTCGTCGCAGCGCGACGCCTGCAGACCGCGCCGTACCGCATGGGTGCATGTCATCAGCGCGCGCAGTACGTACCGGTGCCGGTGCCAATGCCGGTGCCGCATTGCAAGAAGCATGGATGAATGCCGAAGGGGCCGCACAACAACTGCCCAGGCCACCAGCAGCACACTGCCGCGCGCACCCGCCGCCATGCCCACGATAAAGGCACGCACGCACTCACGTTCTTTGCGAACGGCCCCTTGGCCAGCCTCTCCGCCGCGGCCTTGACGCCGGCGCGCTCCGGCGTGTTGCTGAAGTCCAGCCACCGCACCGTGTACAGGTGCGCGCCGCCCGGCGGGCCGCCGCCACCGCCTCCCGCAATCCTGCAATTGAGGAGGTGCGTGGAGGAGGACATGGTGTGCGCGCCAGCAGCTGTCGGTTATTAGTTGTTGTGGGGTTAGGTGCGCATGTGCGGTGTGGTGGGCGGCGCCCTCCCACTAGCGGCCCTTCGCCGCAGAAATCAAACTGCTCCCGCAACCACCCATCCATACACACAACACGGCCCTCGCAAAGCACGCTGCCGCCATGCGCGCAGCAGGCCCATGCAGCAGCACGTGATTGGCAACCCAGCTTAAGGGGCACACATACCAAACGCTCGAGCACAAACGAACCCCTGCCATGTGCATGTGCATGCGGATGCTGGTGACTCACTTGCTGCTGAAGGAGGTGGCTCGACTCACGGCGCCGCTGCCGCCCGCCGTAAACGACCCGCCCGACCGCAGCGCATCGACCAGCCGCGCCTTACTTCCCCCGGCCACCGGTGACGACACGCCCGGCGGTGCGGCGCCGCCACCGACAAAGCGCACGCCGCTTCCCGACGCCAGCGCTCCACTTCCCATGCGAGGCAACCCCTCGAGCAGCCCGCCACCACCTGCTGCTTCGCCGCCCTCGTCCTCCGCCGCCTCGCCACCCTCAGAGCTCCCGCCACCGCCCGCCATTCGCAGGAGCGGGTTCAGGGCGGCGGTGAGGGAGCGCGTGCGTGCCGTGGGCACCAGCTCAGCTGCTGCGGAGGAGCCGGCCCGGCCCAGGAGCCTGCTGGCAGTGGTGCCGCCGCTGACGCCGTTGGCCGCCGCCGCCAGCGCAGCGGACCTGCCGCCGCCGAGCGCCTTCTTGGCGGCGCCGCCAACGGCTGCAGTCACAGAGCCCTTGAGGCCCCCAAGCATCCTGCGAAAGCACACCCATACATGCGAACAGCACGCAGCAGCATTGTCAGCATGCAGCAGCAAGGCCCATGTACTGAGGTCGGCATGTCTATCTTCTCCACGCATGCATGCAGGTGTATCATATGCTTGCGGCGCCAGCGCCCGGCGGCATGCATGCGAATATGCGATCGTCTCGGAGCCTCATCAGTCAGCTCACTTTTTTAGGCCGCCGCCAAAGCCGCCGCTGCCGCCGCCGTCTTCCAACCCCTCCGCGTCCATCGGCTCAACGCCCGCCACCTCGTCCTCATCGCCCGCCCCGTCCTCCGCCGCAAACATGCTGTAGTCTTCAAGGGTGCTGCGCGCCGCCGCCGCCGCCGCCGCGCGGCCCGAGTGGTCGCTGTCGCCGCCAGGCGTGATACCCGAAATGGCGGCGTTGCTGCTGCGGCGATTAGCAACAAAGCCGCCGCCGCCGCTGTGCAGCCCTGCTACTGCTTTTGCTCCTGCTGCTGCCGGGGCGGCGTCGCTCAAGCCGCTGCTGTAGCGCATGAAGGCTTGTGGTGAGGACACGGCCGCGGCGGCGGGAGCGTACATGCTAAGAGACTGGCGGACGTTGGCGGCGGTGACGGCTGCGCCCGCATCTGCTTTCATGCGACCAACGAACAGCGCCACCCACCAGGAGCACCCAACGGTGAAAAGTAGCACGCAGACAAGGGTGGGGGCAAAGGAAGTGGTGAGGAGCGTTCCGTATGACGGCATCGCAAGTGCATAGCAGCCATTGTGGGGCCCATGGGGCAGCATCAGGCCGGCGTATGAAGCCTCGCCCTTTAATTGCTGGGTGAAGTTCAGCAGGCGAGTGCCTGAGCGCAGAGCGCTGAGGCCACAGCCAGCTAATCGTAGCTCAAGTCACTAATGATTACTCATTCTCGGTCATTTGCAAAGCACCCACCTGATACAAGAGCCTGAGCAGGTTGAAGTGGACTGCCGGTGGCGCGGGTGGGTTGCAGCGCGCCGGCGGAGGGTCGCGCGGGGCCGTCGGGTGAGGCTGCGGCCGGTGCGGGGGGGGGGGGGGGGACTCCGTGCGTGTCACGAGTCTGTCAGCAGTGCGTGCTGCAGCAGCGCAGGACAATCCGCGCGACGGCATTCGGCTGCAAGCACCGGTCCACATGTTCTGCCGCTTTCCAGTGAAAAAACGTCGCGCAGACCGCGCGCCCATGCTCAGGACGCGACTTTTTCCCAGGGGAAGGCCCAGTCGCGCTCACCCGCAGAGAACGATTTTGCTCTGGGGTTGCCATTTGAGTAGATGCCTACGAATGGCCGTTCCCTTGGCTTTTTGGGGGGCACAGGCTCCATGCTCGAGCCGGATTGCGATGAACACTTGCTTCGCCAAACCTACTTATAGAAGGGGTTTGATAGGACTAGATGAGAGCCTTTGCGTTGACTTGGCTCGCGTCTGAGCGCTGGAGGAAAAAATGGTACGGGCCTGACTTCCAGACTCGATGCCCCATTGACACGCCGCTCAGTCTAAGTTGCAAAATAAAGTTCAAGTCTCAATGGTTTATAGCGTGTAACCTTTCTCAGGCGCAAGCCGCGCGATACACTCAATGCTCGAGACGGATGCAGGCCCGCAGCTCAGCGGACGGAGCTTCGGGCGTGCAAAGTCGTTTCATCAGGCCTTTCTTGAGGTGAAAGAAGGAGCTGGTCAAATTGAGGCGCAATCACGCGTGACTGAGACCCGCTGTGAGTCCGCGGGGTTCAGAGCAACCCTGAGCCGGGGTTTGCTCGGTTTCGGTCCAGCACCCCCTCGCTCGCGACCCCCTCACGGGCTACGGGCTCACCATGCACTTGCATGAATGCATCAAAGTCACATGCGCGGGCAGGCGGCAGCTAGTTGCTGGGCCTTTTTGAGGATATGTGTGCAACACATCCCTCAATTGCATATCCACGCACATGCAGTTCAAGGCCTGTACGTCGCGGCCTTCCTGCAAACATATGCGACTCGGCCTCCCGAGGACGATGGAGATGATGAAAACAATGCAGTCGGTAGAAGTAACCGAATGGGGCTCGCGAGCCCGGGTGCTGGCGGGAGAGGCGGCGGGGGTGCCGCTGCGAAGAGCGGTGGCGGCCGCTTCGCTGGCGCAGGTGGGTCGGCGGCGGAAGCGCGTGCGTGTTATGGGGACTCACACGATTCAATTAGGAGCAGTGAACAGTGTCACGGGTGCACAATGCCCTAATAACGCGGATCGGCGGAGCGGGTTGCGGATGTGGAAGGTGCTCGGCATGCCTAGAAGCATCCACTCGCCGACATCTTCGCCTGAGCACGAACGCATGAGACCTGCTCGCAACCATGCAACACATGCGCTGGGTGTGTCCTCCGCATGCAGTGGAGCGAATGCGTGCGCTAGGGGGCGCCTCGCCCGCGGCGGGCGCCAGGCTTCAGCAGCAGCAGCAGCAGCAGCAGCTCGGTGGCGGCGGCAGCCCCGGTGGTGCTGCTGGCGGCAGTAGCAGACAAGATGCTATACCTGCTGCCGCAACCAGCGAACCGGGAGACGGTGACGCAGCAGCAACGGCGGCCGCCGATGGCGCCGACGACGGAGATGCAGGAGCAGAGGCCGAGGAGGAGCCGGAGGATGTGCCGGGAGAGGAGGGAGAGGACGAGGAGGAGGACCCCGCTGCGGTGGCGGCGGCGTCGGAGTTTGAGGCGCTAGGGAGCGGCGAGGGCGGCGGCGGCGGCGGCATGCTTGCGGACCTGAAGAAGGTCTTCGACACCGGGTGAGCATGCAAACAGTGAGAACTGACGCAGGCGACCGATGGTTTCCTTTTCTTCTTCTACTTCTTCCGCATACTCATCATTGCACCTGCGTCAGCGAATGCTGTGGTAGGATGCGTGTGTGTGTGTTCGAGTTCCGGGCCTGACAACCCCGCGCACCGTGTGCTGTGCGACTGCTGCTGCCGCTGCTGCTGCTGCCGGCGGGTGGGCCGCTGCACCTGCAGGGGCGCCATTGACGACTCAGAAGACAAGGACGGCGGCGGCGGCGGCGGGGGCGGCGGGGGCGGCGGTGATGGAAAGAAGTCGGCGGGCGGCTCCAAGGTGGGTGGGCACTGGGCAGGAGCACGGGCTGCACTGCTGGCTCGCGGGCACCCTGCTGCACCCTGCGGCCGTCGCCAGTGCGTCTTCAGCAGCGACCCTCACCTATCCACCACCTATCCTGCCTAACGGTATCCACGGGCCCCTGTCCTACCCGACTTGCCTATCGGCTATCGCATATTCATTTTACGGACGTGCGCTAAAATGCGAATGCGAAGTGGACGGGATGATGTTGTCGGAGCTAGCATTCATGGTCCTGCCCTGTGTGCACGTACGCGTAATGAGCGACATCAGTTGCATGTGAACCCTCCCCACCTGTCCTCCATCCATGCACCCACCCACCAACGTGCACCGGCTGACATGCATGCATGCAGCTCAAGGAGGACCTAAAGAAGCAAATGGACTCGGGCAAGGCCAAGATGGAGGAGGCGTGAGTGTCTATTTGTTTGTCCTGCAATTCAACCTGCGTGCGTGTGTTTGTATGTGCGTGCCTACTATGACCCTACCTGCTGCATGCGTGATTGGCGAGGGACAGACGTAGGACAGCCGCGTCAATGTAATGTAACGCTGGCGGCGGCGGGCTCATGTTTACATCCTAGAAACGACGTCAACTTCCAGTCGGTTTCGCATTGCGCATTCGCAATCTAGCGCATGTCCGTAATTGTATGCGTGCTCCTGCTGTTGCGCCCACGCCCGCCGCACCTGCCTGCACCCACCCGCACGCAGCGAGGGCTCCCTGAAGAAGTACATGAGCGAGGCCAAGGCGGAGAGCGCGGGCGGCGGCGGGCTGGGCGGGCTGGTGACGGCCATGAAGGCGGCGGCCAAGGAGAGGTGGGGGGGGCGGAGGGGGGGAGCCATCCATGGGATGGTACGGGTCAAGTTGAAGAATGACTGGGGGGGAGGGAGGGGCCGGAGACGGAGCTGATGGATGCGGCGTGGAATATGAAAGCCTACGTTCATGGGTGATAGGCTGCATAGGCATGGTGGTCGCACGCGCACGGTGCGTCCGGCGGACACGCCCAAACAAGGAGACGACACACCGTGCTGCGCTAGCTGCGCTTAAACCGCATGCCGAGCTACTTGCATTGTTTCACCTGGCACAGACCACGCGCGCACCCACGTCCCCTCACCATCACAACGAACATCGTCACTCCTCCCACTCCTCCCACAACGTGTGCTAATGTCGTACATGTCGTACTTATTTCGGGAGGGGGATACAAACATTACCTTCCGATCCCAAGTTACAAAACCTTCCGGACCCCCCCTCCAGACCCACCCACCCACCCACCCGCGGCCCCGCCCCACAAAAACGTGTCGTACACCCCTTAAACCCCAGCCAATTTTGTCTAAACTTGTGTCAATGCACTCCTTTTGGCGGGCGCTGTCGCTCTGTGCCGATTTCATGAGTCTCGGGCCAAGTTGGTCCAGACCGAAATTCCAATGTGTCAATGCCTCCTGACCTTAGGCACCGTCACCCACCCACAAATGACCAGGGAAATGCATCAAATCCACAAAGAAAATAGTGCTGGGTTCATAGAATTGCTTATGTGCTGTTTGCAGCCGTTTGGGAGGTGCTGCCGTGTGGGATGCCACACATCCATGGAACCGACACGTCCATGGAACGTTGTGTGGAAGGGACAACCCCCCCCCGTCTGGCTCCCCTAGCTGCTTCCTCGGATGCTGCTGCATGCCTTGATGCATTCGGAGTGTGCTCTGGGCGCGTTTGGCACTGTACAAGGCCCAAAGGACGTTATCTTCAGGCGCCCTTCCCCCCATAGGACAAAACCTTCCAGACCCCCCACCCCACCCACCCACCCTGAACTTTTGGCTCAAAGCGGATTCTGAACGCTCTCGTCAAGCTCTTCGGGTTTAGAACATGGGGCATATTCCCGGCGAATTTACCCCGTGTTTGGGCTGGTAACCACGACCCCCCACCCACCCACCCTGTTGCAACGTCTGTTCTACGTCTACCTCGTCATTAACTTAAATGCATGGAACCCCCCCCACCCACCCACCCTGCTTACTTGTGTGCGACACGACACGGCACGACACGACACGGCACGACACGGCACGACACGGCACACAGCCTGGCGGACATGGCCGAGGGCCTGGACGACCTGCCCGGCGGCAAGCTGCTGGGCAAGCTGGCGAGGAAGGCCAGCAAGAAGGTCCTGGGGGCCGGGTGCAAGAAGGAGGAGCCTGCCAAGGAGCCGCGGCCCGTGGTCAAAGGTGCGTGCGTCAGTGCGCGTTTGGCTGGTGGCGACGGCGCCACATACAGGAACTCAGCGGCAGCAGTCCAGGGCCGGCAAAAAATAAGACTATGCCTGCACTGCTACTGCATGTCCAACGTGCGTGTGTATGCTATGCACATTGCCGCTATGCACGTCCGCACGCACGCAGGCAAGGACCCCTGGCTGCCGCACGGGCTGTCGCCGGAGCAGGTGGAGGGGAGGGCCAAGGCGCGCGTGTTCGTGGAGGAGCACGTGCTGCCGCACGCGGCGGCCTGGGACAGCGACCGGGTGAGTGAGAGGGCGTACGTGGCCGGGGCGAGCTAGCTGTGGCACCGAGTGAGTGAGACGCTGACGGACTCCTACTGGGATACGCGCGCAGTATTAGTACCGCAATGCCGGGTTCCATGGATAGGGCGTGTATGTGTGGCTGGTCGCAGCGCACTAGGCTGCTGCTGCGGGTGCCTGCCGCGTTCATGGGGTGCTTGCATGCGCGGTAGGTCAAGGCGGCAATTAGCGAATGTGGAACATGCATGCGCCCTCTCATATGTATATCCGCGCGCATGCATGCATGCACCCACCGTTTGCACGCATGGCCCCCCCCCCCGCCGCTGCACCGCTCAACTCAACAGACGCTCCCGCGCAAGGCGCTGCGCGCCGCCGGCAAGCTGGGCTACTGCGCGATGACGGTGGGCAAGATGGCGGGCGGCGAGGGCTGGAGCCACGTCACGGCCGCGGGTGGGTAGCGTGGGGTGGGTGCCGCGGCGTGTGCAGGGTGCCCTATGCAGTGCGTGTGGATAGCGTTGTATGTGCCGAGTGGGGCCACCCGAACTTGATGAGGGCAGATGGAGTCAGACAAGTGGTGCGAGGGACGGAGGCCTCTTCGCTTTCGGCATGCGGGCTTGAATACCGGTAATAACCGCAAGCCCTTTGGCAGCAGTCTTACATTCCGTGTGCGCATGCACACACGCTCCAACACACGCTCCTCGCAATTGACCACACGTCACACATGCGCACGTGCGCACACACACACACACACACACACACACACACAGTACTCGCTCACGAGACTCGTCAGGCCGCCTGTAAACCCGTTGTTACACACACACACACACACACACACACACACACACACACGCACACACACACACACAGGCATGTACGAGGTGGTGGGTGCGGGCGACCTCAGCTTCGCGGCGCTGCTGGCGGGGCAGAACCACGTGGCGGGCATCATGGGCAAGTGAGTGCGTCCGCCACATCATAAGCTGTTTAAATGTAACACACAGGGGAGTAATGAAGGCAGCAGAGGGGGAGAGAGAGGCTGCCGTGGGAGCGAAGATGGGGACGGTGGATTGTTGAGGGAGCGTAGCAAGGGTGTTTGTCGCTGGCGGCCATCCATACACAGCGGGGAAGAGTGCGTGCTAAGCGGCGGCTGTGTTTGTACTCTGCAAGTTCTGTCCTATTATTGCTGCACTGACGTACGTTATATGTACATACGCACCCCTGAACACCCGGCCACCCGGCGCCGCCGTACATACACCTGCTGCCGGCAGGCACGCGCCGCTGCTGCTCAAGCTGTCGCTCACGCGCGCGCTGGCTAGCGGGCTGGTGCTAGGCAGCGTGGCTGACTGCGAGCCGCTGATGGGGGACGCAGGTGGGTGTGGTAGGTGGGGTGTTGGTGGGTGTGGGTGGGCGTGGCGGGTGGATGGTTGTAGTGGGGTGGCTGGTAACGGTGAGGTGGGTTGGTGGGCGGCACATGTGTGTGTATGTGTGCGTGCGTGCGTGCCGCACGTGCGTGCACCAAGTAAGGATGGCGTGCGTGTGCATAAGCGCTTAGGTCAGCAGCCTTGCGGCGTGGGCGGATGCAGCTGGATGGCCCCTGCGAGCGCCAGGTTGCTGCTGCTGTGTGGGGCCTGGTGACGCAAGAAGTCCTGCCCTATTCCACATGTGTGCCATGGGTGGGTGGTCCTTGCTCGCTCGATCGCTCGCCGCGCATGTGCCCCTTCCTCCCTGTTGCTTGCAGGTCGGGGCGGCGGCGGCGCGGGTCTGGACAAGACCCTGAGCTTCGCGGTGGAGTACAAGGACCAGGTGTGTGGGCGTGTGTGGGTGGGTGTGGGAGTGGGTGGATGGGGTGTGCGGGGAGGGGAGGAGAGGGGAGGAGAGGGGAGGAGAGGAGAGGGGAGGAGAGGGGAGGAGAGGGGAGGAGAGGGGAGGAGAGGGGGAGGAGAGGGGAGGAGAGGGGAGGAGAGGGGAGGAGAGGGGAGGAGAGGGGAGGAGAGGGGAGGAGAGGGGGAGGGGAGGAGAGGGGAGGAGAGGGGAGGAGAGGGGGAGGAGAGGGGAGGAGAGGGGAGGAGAGGCGAAGAGAGGGGAGGAGAGGGGGGAGAGGGGAGGGGAGGAGAGGCGAAGAGAGGAGAGGCTACTAATACCCAAGGAGAGCCGAAAGCCATTCCGTGCCACTCCGTATGTGCTGAGCACTCCTGCCTCCTGGCCCTGGCCCTGATGCCGCAATTAGGCACCCGCCTGGCTTGGTTGCTTGCCTAAGTAAGCTTTCCTGGCCCGCCCTACGTACCTGCTGTTTGGGCTTGTCGTCTGGTCGCATGCATGCAGTCCGGGGACTATTGGATCATCAACGGCCTCAAGAGCAGCGTGCCGCACTGCGGTGAGTGGCCCTGCTGCCGTACGTCCTGTACGGCGGCCGCATGCCGCGCACGTGTACCTCTTCGCGCACACACACGCACCCTCACACACATGTTCGCACTCTGCGCTGCCCCCACCCCGCCACATACACACAGGCCAGGCGGACATGTACCTGGTGGTTGCCCGCACGGCGCCGCCCGCCGGCAACCCCGCGGGCGGCCTCACGCTGTTCGTGCTGCCCAAGGTGTGTGTCTTGTTTGGTGGGGGCGGGGGGCAGGGGGGCGGGCGGGCGGGCAGGCGCGTGCCGCCGCTGTGGCGGCCCACTTCGTGCTTGCTTGCGCGTGTACACACGCGCTGTGGAAACGCTAGGAACCAGCGGAGGGAGGTTTGCATGGTGGCGTACCTTACTTGTGCAGCGCGCTGCCGGTGACTAGACAGAACGAGCTATCGGACCAGCCAGCTCCCCCGGGCACCCCTACCAGCCACCTACGACATCATCGCTCGGCATTGCGCTTGATTGCTTCGCGCCAACACGCCCTCGCCCGCCCCCTGCCGGCCGCACAGCACAGCACAGCACCCTTCCTCCCCCACCTGCCTGCCCGCCTGCCTGCTGTACTGCACGCCCGCAGTTCTACCCGGGCATGTTCTGGGTGGGCCCCCGCCCCGACGACGCGCTGGGCTGCCGTGCCGTGACCACCTCGCGGCGCAACCTGGTGTTCGCCTGCTGCATCGTCAGGGCGGAGAGCCGCGTGGCGCCTGACCAGGCGGCCAAGGTGCTGGCCAAGGCCAGTGAGTCATGCATGCATGCTACGTAGCCATGCGTGTTGGTTGCTTGGGCGGGATGCGGTACTGTTACGTACACGTACGCCGTGGCGGCGGCGTGCGAGCGTGCGTGCGTGCATGGGGCAGGTTTGCGGGCGCACGATGGCACACGTTATCAGTCAGCAGTGCACGCAGACGACACGGTCCACACCCGACACGGCCACGGCCTCCACCTAGCTATCCATTCTCCGTGTAACCCCGCGCCCGCACCCACGCACCCCGCCCCAACCCTTGTGCACACACACGTACGGTCGCACGCAGTCGACCCCTACCGCCTGGCCCTGGCCTCCGCCGCCGTGGGCGCTGCCGCCACCGCCCTCACCCTGGCCGCCAACTGGCTGGGCGACCCCGCCCACCGGAACTTTGGGCACGAGCTCATAGGTGCGTACATACGTGCGTGCGACAGCCCCAATGTGCGTAGCAGCCAACGGGTGTGGTGTCGCAAAAACGCAAGTTCCTTGCTCCCGACACCCTTGCTCAGGCCCGCGCTAGGGAAACCTATGCGCCCTTGTTTCATCAGCACAATCACGTTAGTATAAATACTCAGCCACCCGTCTTTTGAACTGTAGCGTTATCGGCGTTAGGGAAAAGCGCTGACCCTTGGGGTCCATTACTCCCGTCCGACAGGCTAAGGTACATGAGTGCTGATTGCACAGAAATCACACATGTTCAACAATGCACACACACACACACACACACACACCCGTCCCGAGTACTCGCTCACGAGACTCGTCAGGCCGCCTGTAAACCCGTTGTTACACACACACACACACACACACACACACACACACACACACACTTGCGCACAGGCTACCAGGCACTGCAGCACCGGCTGGTGGCGCTGCGGGCGCGAGTGGACGGGGCCCGGCTGCTGGCGCTGGGGGCGGCGGCGGCCATGGACGCGCGGGTGGGTGAGGCACCGCGGGCGGGTTACAAAGCACGGCAGCGAGGTCACCGCACGAGGTCACCTCACGAGGTCACCTACCTGCTGCTGGTAACAATGGGCGACCGGTGGTGGCGGGGCTCGGGGGCGAGCCGTAAGCATCCCTATGGGAACAGGACGTCCACGTGGGCACATGAGCATTTGTATGTGCCCGTGCCGGAATCGCGTTAGTTTGATGCCCGATCATTGCCAGCTGGCACCTGACACACATGCGCTGTGATGGTTGCGCCCACGCATGGCATACCAACCTCACCTGCCCGCCTGCATGTCGTCACGCGCGACCCCCTACCCGCCCCCAAACGCGCGCCACTTTGCCTATCTTCGCCCATCCCTCGCGGCCCCCCCCACCAATAATTAGCCGTGCCTTGCATTTGTCGCCTTTGCCTGTGCCTCAGTCGCTAGTTTAAGTTTTTGGTTTAGAATGGGCTGGCCTTTACACACACAGACCCTCCCAAACCCCGCAGGACAAGGGCGCAGCAGGCCAGGCGGCGCTGGCCAAGCGCTTCTGCGTGGAGGTTGCCCTGGAGGTGGAGTGGCTGGGGGAATGGGTGGCTGGGCTGTAGTGGCTGTAGCGGCTGCTGCAGCTGTGCATGTCACCTCGCGCCTCGATCGCCCGCCCCCCCCCCTGCTGGTTTCCGGGTGCCAATGGTTGACTTCAATTTCGGAAGGAACTACCCGCCTACGCACGTAGGGTGTGTGGAGCCCATCTACCCATATGTATCAAATAATACAGAGCCGTGTACGCAGCGCTGCGTGCCCACCCACCCAAACTCCACGTTTTGTTTACAGGTGGTGGAGGCGCTGCGCCCGCTGTTCGGCGCCGCCTCCGCCGGCTCGTCCTTCCCGCTCACGCGACTGCGGCGCAACCTGCTGGCGCTGAGGCTGCTGGGTGGGGACGGCGAGGTGCGTGCGTGCCTGTGTGTGTGCATGGGTGGGTGGGCAGTTCGTTCCAGAAACCAGAAGCGAAACGACCAAAGAGAACCCGAACCAGCCAGCCCAACCCAGAGCGCGGAGGTGGTGTGGCCTTAACCTGTGGGTCTCGGGCGCCCTTGGGTGGTTGCTGAGGACTGGGGTTGGTTGCGACTGGCGGCGGGCAGCTCGCCTTGTGTGCAAGGGGTGCGGGGCGGGTACGCCAAGAGCTGCGGTAGGTGGTTCCGTGAAAGGATGCCTCTGTGTATGGTTACCTCAGGGAGTCGCAGGGGAGGCGCAGGGGAGGCGCAAGGGGAGGCGCTGCCGCGTGAAGCAAGCCACAGCAGGAGGGAGGCGGGTGGTAGTATGGGAGCTCCGGGCCACACCGTATATAAACCTAGCTGCTTCGTCAGTCAACCAAAATGTGGGTGCGTGTTTCCCGCCCGCTTCGGATGCAGGAGTGCATGACCCTGGCTTGGAAGGGCGTCGTGAGCAAGCGCAAGACCAAGGTGGGTTGGCAAAAGAGTTTATGTAGCTCGGTATGTCGTGAGTCGTGCGTGCGCGGCGGCCCCCGCTGTGGCGGGAAACCTTCACAACTCCACAATAACCCCGCAAGCTGTCTCCGGCTAGTCATCAAGTCCTTTTACCGGCAATACTGCTACACCCGCATATCCCCTTCTCACTTGCTCCCTTGTCGCGCCATACCTCACCACAGACCAAGGGCGGCAAAAAGGGGAAAAAGCCGCGTCCGCCGGGCGCCAAGAAGAAAGGCGGCGAGCACGAGGAGGGCAAGGATGAAGAGGAGGAGGAGGAGGCCGGCCAGCAGGCTGAGGGTGAGGCTGTGGGCGTCGCAGCCCTTTGGGGGCCACGTCACCCGCCTTGCAGTGGTGATGCATGGCACACCGCCACTCGAAGCAAGCACGGGGCGTGCCTGTGTTGTGCCGCTTACTCCTACTACAGGCGAAGAAGAAGAGGGGAGTGGAGGCGAGGGGTCCGATGACGAGGTTGACGAGGATGGAGATGACGACGACGACGACGAGGACGACGACTAGAGCTTGAGATGACAGGGGGGAGGGACAAGCGTGGGGGGCGAGCGAACACATGCGGCGGCTGCAATGCTGGCGGCTGGTGTGCACAGGGGGGGGGCGCAAACGCGTGAAGCAGGCCAACCCGGTCTTCTACACAGTCACGGGCAGTTTCATCCCCACACAGTGTGGGACGTGGCGCCAAGTCGAGATGGCAGTAGTCGGGAAGGAGGACGGGAAGAGTGTGGGCGTGCGCTGCAGCGAATGCAAGACGACGACCAGCATCAGAACCAAGGCGTGGCGCCTGGTGAAGGTCAGCGGCACCGCGGCGGCGGCGGTCATTGACCCGTGTGACAGTGACTGAGTGGCGGGCTCCTGGGTGCGTACGTGTGTCCGGCACACAAATGAGCACTTTGGCCTGCTTTGGCGCGTAAAATTCTCTCTCTGCTCGGCTCTGCCTGCTTGTCTGGTACGGCCACAAGGAACCCAACATATTCACCGCATGGAACCGCGAGAACATGTGCCTATCAATTCATGGGATGAGGTGTGCCCAGGTGTGTACCGTACTAATGCACATGAAGCCGTGTAGATGCAAGTTCGCGAATACTGTGGCACGTCGGACAGTCGATTGCAAGCAGGGGACGCTAGATGCGCGCAGGTGCGCGAGGAAGTCGGTCAGCCGTTCACAATCGGATGCAGTCTCGCGCTCACGTGCCGTCACGTAATGCACCTGCTGAGCCTATCTACCCTTCGACATTGAGCATGGCTTGCTCCGCTGCTATTAGAATACGGCCTCGGGTCACGTGGCCACCTCCACCGCACGCCACCCCTCCCCGCCGAGCACAGCCTGCCTCCGCCCTGCCCACCCACTGCTCTCTGTCTGTACCTGCGCTCACGCCTACCGTGCGCTCACGTGCGCCACCCTCACGCTGCTACCCGGCCGCCTCCAACCGTGCCGCCAGCTCCAGCAGCCAGCACACCGGCTCCGCCTTGCCCCGCCCCTGCGCCCGCTCGCCCCACTCCTTGCCCCCCAGCCGCCGCCGCCGCTGCCGCGCCCACTGCCGCGGCCGCCGCCGTCGCAGGGCTGCTACCCGCCGCGACCGCGCCCGCCGCGCCCACCACCGCCGCCGCCAGCGGCTCCACTGCCGCCGCCGCGGGGCAGGGCGTGGTGGCGTAGAAGAACAGCAGCAGGATGACGAAGTGCAGCATGATGGTGTAGACGGCGAAGAACATGCGCGCCACGCGGCTGCCCAGCAGCAGCTTGGAGCCGGCCAGCACCGCGCGGTCGTGGACCTGTGTGGGCGCGAGGGTGTGCGAGGGTGTGCGTGCGAGGGTGGGTGTTGCGGAAACTTCGCCTTGTGGGCAGAGGCACGGGGCAGAGGGTAGCAGATGACAAGGCGGCGGCTAGCCGTGGCGTCGCCTGACCTTACTGCGTCAGCCGCGCCTGCAAAACACTACCACCTGCCACCACCTGCCGTGTCAAGCCGCACCTGCAAATTCTTCAGCCGCGCCTCCGCCTCGCTCTGCTGGAACTCGGCAAAGGGGTTCACACGCGCCTCGTACGCCCGCTGCGCGCGCGCCTCGGCCGTCGCGCCGCCGCCGCCCTCCACGTCCTCCCTGCACGAGGGGTGGCGGGGTGGTGAGAAGCCAGAGAAGGCGAGTTGAGAGCGTGTGCAAAGGCAGGAGTCCGTAATGGTCAAGCGGAGATGGGCCCGCACCGCGCATCTGCCCACTCCTTTTAGCTGGCCACACCAACCAAAACACCCACCCGTCGCCGAAGCACGCAAGGGCGCCGCCGCCGCCTCTCCGCCCGCCGCGGCTGCGGATGCCTGTCGGCCCGGCCCCGGCGCCGCCGCCGCCCGCGCCCGCGCCCGCGCCGCCGAACCGCACCGCGCCAGCGGGCACTCCTCCCGTGCCGCCGCCGATGCCGCCCGCACCGCCGCCGACCTCCAGCGCAAAGGGGCCGCACTGGTAGCGGTTGCCACGCGCGCCCAGGTCCTCGGCGGAGGGCTGCGCCACGCCGGCGGCGTCCACGCGCACCACGGTGGTCCGGCCGGAGGCCGCCGCCAGCTTCTGGTTGAAGCGCTCCAGGTAGCGGACCTGAGTGCGCGCCGGGGGGGGGGGGCGTTTAGTTTATTTCAGAAAGCCTAAGCAAACCGACCGAGGGAACCGGAACCAGCCCGCACAACCCGGGGGGGGGGGGGGTGACACGGCCACACGAACAGGTGCGGGGAACAGCGCGAAATGGGGCGAACACACGCGTGTCACCGTGTGCTTGCTTCTTGTTCTTTCAAGTGCGAGCCGGCGGAAGCGCTCTCAGCAGGATGCGGTGAAGCGACCGGCACTTCGGAGCCGAAAACGCAGCGCACACACAGCGCACGAGGACCTGCACGTGTTCCCAGCAGCCCTTGCCACGGCCGCGCGCCTCCGCACCGTCTCGCGCGCGTGAGTTGCTCTCCGCCTCACCTTCTCAAACAGCTGCACGTTGTCGTCGCGCGCGGACTGCAGCTGCTGCCGCGTCTTCTTCAGCTCCTCGCCTAGCGCGCCTGTGAAGATGGATGTTGAGGTGCGTGTGTCTTTGTGTTAGGAAACACGAGGAAGGGAACAAACGCAGACCGTGTATGCAAATGCTTGAGCGGTCGCGCGCGCATTCGGGCGTTCGGGCGTTACCTGATATGCTTAACCTGAGTTGTGTCGTGTGTGTTGAGGTGATGGATTAATGTGAGGTGAGGTGTGATGCGGTGAGACGTGAACACAGAGCGGCAGCAGTAGCGCCGGGAAGTGGCTCAAGGCACGCGGCGTGTGGACACACAGGTCAGGCGAGGCCAAGCCACTCCCACGCCTTCGAGACCACAACCATAACCCAATCGAGGCGTGTCCACCACGGCTGACCGTCCGCCCGGCCCCCTCCCCACCAATTCCCTCTCAGTCACCGCTCTCCCAGCCCCCATTGCACCCCCTTCCTTCCCCAGCCAGCCAGGCAGCCATCCCCGCAGCCCACCACCAGCACCAGCACCAGCACCAGCACCAGCACCAGCACCACCAGCACCACCAGCACCAGCACCAGCACCAGCACCACCATCACTCACTCTTCTCCTCCTCCAGCTGCACCATGCGCTGCCGGAAGCGGTCGCGCTGGCTTGCCAGGATGTCCAGCAACCCACCGCCGCCAGCAGCACCGCCGCCAGCAGCACCAGCGGCAGAGGCGCCGTCCGCTCCCGCCGAGGCGGCCGCGGCGTCGCCGGCTGGCAGCTCCATGGACGGCAGGACGCCCTGTGACCCGTGCCACGCAACGCAGCGCAACAGGTGGTCAGGCGTTGTCTTGCGATTAGATTCCTACAACTCATACTCAAAGCGTACATGACTTGTTTTCCCATATACCGTACGGTAACCGTACGTTGGTCCACCGTCCAACGTTTGCCCTGCCACGGGACGCCAAGCCACTCACCAGCGATCCGGGGAACTGCGGCAGCAGCGCTGCCGTAGACCCGCCTGTGGACATGCCAGCCACTGCCCCAAGCGCCAGCTGCGACTGCGACTGAGAACCAGTAAAGCTACTGCCACCTCCCGTCACCGCAGCTGCGCCCAGCCCCCCAGCCGCGCCGTCGCCTGCGCCTGCCGCCAGCCCTCGTGCGACGCCTGCGCCCAGCCCGGCAGGTAGCCCGCCTGCAGCTGTGGAGGCGGCGCCGTTGCCGCTCCCTCCTTGAGCGCAATGAACGGCAGCAACAAGGGCAGCGTCAAGACCTAAAGAGTGCCCCAACCTGCATCTGCGGCTTGACAGACAGCATGAAGCGGGCCCATCACCCTCACCCACACCCACAACCAACACCCACAACCACACCCACCTGGCAGGGTGCGCGCGGAAACAAGCACGCGACCCCCCCCCGCCACGCGTGCCTACGCACCAGCAGGCACCCTACACCGCTGCGCTCAGCGCAAATCCAGGCTCCCTCACTCCTTCCTCCCGCCCGCCCGCCCTCCCTCCCCCATCCCGCAACCCCCTCCCCCCCAAACACTCCCCCCCTAAACCCAGCCCCAGCCCCCCGCCTACCTACCTGTGTGCGAGGCGGCTGCGGAGGCCGCGGCCAGGTGCTCCTCCAGCTGCCCCACCAGCCGCGCCCGGTGCGCCAGCTCGGCCTCCAGGGAGCGGACCTGGGCGCCCAGCTCGCCGATCTGGGTCGGGGTGTGTTGTGGCCGGCAGGGGTGTGTTGTGGCCGGCAGGGGTGTGTTGTGGCCGGCAGGGGTGTGTTGTGGCCGGCAGGGGTGTGTTGTGGCCGGCAGGGACGTGTTGTGGCCGGCAGGGGTGTGTTGTGGCCGGCAGGGGTGTGTTGTGGCCGGCAGGGACGTGTTGTGGCCGGCAGGGGTGTGTTGTGGCCGGCAGGGGTGTGTTGTGGCCGGCAGGGGAAACAGTGTGGGACAGGTTTGAGAGAATCAAGGGCGAAAGGCAAGGTGCGTGGTGAGAGAGGGCGGCAGCATTCTGTTGTCTAAGCTGTGGGTGGGAGGGGTCCACGGCACGTGGCTTGCAGATGTGGTGGGGAGGGGCGCAGCAGATGGATGGCGAGGGCGAGGAAAGGCCGGGGGTGCAATGGCGGTGGGACGTACCGCCGCTTGTCGTGCAGAACCTGACAGCCAGGGTCTCCGCCAAGGGGGCGGGCTGACCAATTCGCGTCCCCTCACCTCATACCGGCGCTAAGTTTAGCCCGTTTGATTGCAATGGCCTCTACTAATACCCAAGGATTACAGAGCAAATCAATTGTCAAGCAGGTCCGGGACACGCGAGATGCCGCGAGCATGTCACGGGTGACAGCTAGGGGCAAGGCACATCGTTGCAGCGCTACTGAACACTAGCGGTAGGGCCGCTCGCCAAAGCCGCCTGGGGCCTACTTGCCTGCCGTGCAGTAACTGTCAGTCAAACACCGCCTCACCCACACATCCGCCCGCCACACCCACCTGCTTGTCGCGCTCTCCCAGCTGCCGCTTGAGCGAGTTGACGTCCGACGACAGCTTGCGGGAGCGCTCCTGCGGGGGTAGTGGTGATGGTGTCGTGGGTGGTGGTGGTGGTGTCGTGGGTGGTGGTGGCGTTGGCGTGTGCCGCATCAGCACCACACGCCTGTGGCAGCCCAACCGACACCCGGCCGCCTGCCCTTCCGCACCCGGTCGCCACCCCACCTGCAGCACGTGCGTCACCGACTGGGCGCTCGGGTCCTTGAGCGTCGCCTCCACCTGGCAGTAGCGGTGGTGGCGGTAGCGGTGGTGGCAGTAGCGGTGGTGGCAGTAGCGGTGGTGGCGGTAGCGGTGGTGGCAGTAGCGGTGGTGGCAGTAGCGGTGGTGGCGGTAGCGGTGGTGGCAGTAGCGGTGGTGGCAGTAGCGGTGGTGGCAGTAGCGGCGGTGGCAGTAGTGGTGGTGGTGGTGGTAGCGGTGGTGGCAGTAGCGGTGGTAGCGGTGGTGGCAGTAGCGGTGGCGGTAGGGTGGTGAGGGTGACGGCTACGGCGCGGCAAAGCAAGTTGGGAAACGGCACGCGGCCCAGCCTTACCTCGCGCCCCCTAGCTGGCGCACCATGTGTTCATCCGGCGGCTTTCCATCGCCGTCCAATCACTGCCTCCACCGCCTTCCCTCACACGCCACCCCCAGTCTCAGCCCCCCCGCAATTGCACCTCCCCCGCCTTCCACCACCAGCCCCCGCCCCCACCCCTACCCAAGCCAGCCCCCGCCCCCACCCCCAACCTCCCTCACCTGCTCCTTGCTCCAGCCCTCCTCCTGCATCTGCACGTCCACCAGCGACTGCAGCGCCTCACTGCGCCGCCGCAGCTCCTGCATGGCATCGGGGGGTCCATGCATGTTAAATTAATCGGGGGGGGGGGGGTCCATGCATGTTACATTAATAACGGGGGAGGTGTAGACAGACGTTGGGGTACGTGGGGGTTCGTGGGGGTACGTGGGAGGGGGCGTGCACAAGGTGCAAGCATCTAGCGTAAACTGTGTGAAGCCGATTCTCACTGCTCCGGGCACCGGACCATGCGCCCCGACCCACCCACCTCCCTTTCCAACGTTGCCTCGTTCCTCAGCCCCCGCCACCGCTCAACGGCCTTCACTGGCCCTCACCTGTCCTCGTCCTCACAGCTCTCAACCCCACGGCCCTCACGCAGTCTCGCCTGCCCGCCAGTCCTTCCACCCCATCCCCCGCCCCACCCCTCCCCCCATCCACGCGCCCCTCCACGCCCACCTGATAATCCTTGGGGTCGGGCCGCCGCGCCACCTCGCGCTCCAGCCGCTCCAGCGCCAGCTTGGTGGTGGCCACCTGGCAGTAGCAGGCAGTAGCAGTGGGGTAGGCGGTAGCAGGCGGTAGCAGAGTGAGGTAGGCGGTAGCAGGCGGTAGCAGTGAGGCAGGCAGTAGCAGGCAGGTGAGCAGGCAGTAGCGGACAACAGCATGCAGTAGCAGGTGCTTCAGGCACGCAGACAAGCCTTAGGCAGGAGGGCTGGCTGCGGGCCGTGGCAAAGAAAGCAACCGGAGCAGGCAGGGGCAGGCGGCAGCAAGGCAGCAGCAAGACTGCCACATGCCTACACCAGCCCGCCCCATCCGCCGACCCATGGGTGGTCGGCCCTACCTCCTGACCCCCACGCGTCGTCACACACGCAGTAACAGGCCCCCCTCAGGGTGCACAGCAGCGCTCACGCACGCACGCACCTGGTCCCTCAGCGTGGCGGTCTCCAGCGCGTGCCGCGCCGCCGCGTCCGCCGCGTTGCGCTGCGCCGCCTCCAGCGAGGCACTCAGCGCCGTCACCTGCATGGCGGTGGTGGAGGGTGGGTGGGAGGGAGAGTGGGTGGTGGGTGGGTGGGCGGGTGGGTCGGGTGGGTGGGCGGGTGGGATGCTAACAGTACAGGAAAGAAGCGGGCGCCGCCACGTCACCCAAAACCGCCAACGCTGTTTAGCTCCCCTCCCCTCCCGGCCCTGCCGCAACCGCCACCACGACCACGAACACGACCGGAGTACGAGTTGCCGTCGGATTTGTCCGCCAACCCTTCACAACGCCCGCATGACCAGGCAGGAGCCCACCGGCCCCGCACCCACCCACCCACCCACCCGTCCACCCACCCACCCCACCTGCTCCTCCCGCACCGCCAACTGGCGCTCCAGCAGCACTGGGTCGGCCAGCGAGCCGCCGCCACCGCCGCCGCCACCGCCCAGCTGAGACAGCGCCGAGGTGGAGGCGGCGGCGGAGCCGGCGCCCGAGCCGCCTGCGAGTCCGGGCCGGGGCAGGAAGGGCATACGTCACACGCGAGCCGCCACAGCTCAGTGACCTTGCGGTACGTTGGCAAGGCCACAGCCGGAGCCCCCCAGCGTGTGGGGCTGCCCCACGCAGCCCTGATCAGCCGCCTCCGCTTACGCCACTGCGCTCAACCCGGCTCGCACCTGCCTCCCCGCCCGCCGCCGCCGCCGCCGCCTGCGCCGCCTCCAGCCGCCCCAGCAGCTGCTGCCGCTCCAGCTCCAGCTCCGCGGCGCGCTTGGCCACCTGCGGGGGTGGGGGGTGCCATGCATGTTCAATTAATGACGGGGGAGATGTAGACAGACGTTGCAACACGGGGGGGCCGGGGGGGGCCCAGGGTGGGAATGGGCGAGGCGGAGAGGGAGGACAGAGGCACAGGCCGGCATCAACCAACAGGCCGGCATCACAGGGCGGGGGCACGGCACGCACACAGGCCAGGCCAGGGAAGACCAGGTCACCGGGGCTGCCAGGCTGGGCGCTCGGGTTGCGCCGCGCGGGCGGTGGAGTGCACCCCTCCCATGTTTCTACCCCTCCCACCCCCCCACACACATACACACACACGACCCTTCCTCTCCTTGTGCTTTTCTAACACACATACACATACACACACGACCACCACCACCACCACCACCACCACCACCACCACCACCACCACCACCACCACCACCACCACCACCACCACCACCACCACCACCACCACCACCACCACCACCACCACCACCACCACCACCACCACCACCACCACCACCACCACCACCACCACACCACCACCACCACCACGCCCCTCCAAATACAGCTGCTGCCGCCCTACCCGCTCCAGCTCCTCAGTGGCCAGCTCCGCCTCCTGCTGCCGGCTACCCGCCATGCTCTCCATGCGGCTCTGTGAGGGGTTGGGGGTTTGGGGGGGGGGGCATGCATGCTTAATAAATGACGAGGGAGATGTAGACAGACGTTGCGACAAAGATGGGGGTTGGGAGGGGGCGGGCGGGTGAAGGCGGGTGCCAAGGCAAGACATCGTGGAAGTGGGCACAACGCACCGCTATCAGTACGCACTAGCACTAGGTGACCCACTACAACACAGAGGCTTACGGACATGGAAGTAACCCCAGTCCCCGCGGGGCAGCCTCCCATTCCGCCCACCACCACCACCATTACCACCACCGCCACCACCGCCACCACCGCCGTCGCCATCCCAACCACCCTCGCCCCACCCACCCTGGGCACAGCCGCCCACCCACCTGCAGCTCGAACAGCGAGTGCTGGGTGGACTCGTACTCGTCCTTGACCGCCCTGAGCGAGCGCTGCGGCGGTGGGTAGCAGTTGGGGTTAGCAGTGGATGAGGGTTAGCAGTGGATGAGGGTTAGCAGGGGGGAGGTTGTGGCGGGGGGGGGTAGCCATCCATCGGATGGTGTTTATGAAATGGTTGGGAAGTGCCGATGTCCAGCGGAACAGCGGGTACATTACCGTTGGCTCCAGCGCCGTGCTCGCCGAGGCTGCGTTCCCGTTTGCTGGCGAGTATAGTAATCGGTATGTATGTCGAGTGAAAGGTAGCGCGCCCCTAAGCGGGCGGCTGGAAAAAGCAAGAAAAGGCGGCGAGACGGCGAGACGTGCGGTGCGAGAGACGCGCGATAGTTTGCTGAACGCCTTGCACCCATACGTACCTACGGAGCGGCGTGACAGTGCCACGCCGCAGGGAAACCCAAAGACGCGCCATGTGTGAGGGTGGCAAACAAAAAGAGGCAGGGACTGTTAAGGCGAGGGCGGCAAGGCAAAACAGAGAGAGGTCGCATGCGTGTGCACCTAAAAATAAAAGACACAAACATGCACGCGACCAAGACAGCGAACGGCATGGGAGCAACCGGACACGCGCACACACGCCGGCACGTACACGCACACCGACACGCGACTCGCAGTCGGACGCAACACAGGGGGGGGGCGGGAGGCTTGGGAAGCAAGTGATTTGCGCGCGGCGACACGGGAAGGCATCGGCGGGGCAGTGCGCCCGCGACACGATGGGCACACCGCTGGTCGACAATGACCCAACTGCATGTGGCCACATGCAAACGCACATGCAAAGACACCAAGCACATGCACACCCACCCCCAACCCCACCCCCAGCCCCCACCTGCAGCCGCGCCATCTCGGCGGCCTGCGCGTGCACCTCGGCCTTGGCCGCCGCCGCCTCCGACGCCGCGGCCGACATCTCCGCAATGCGCGCGTCGCGCCGCGCCAGCTCCTCCTGCGGTGGAAGGGGTGTTGCAGTTGGCGGTGGAGGTGGAGGTGGCGGTGGAGGTGTGGCAAACAATACGCATGTGTGGTGGTTGGCATGTGTTGGAACGCCCATGTCGGAAGGCAATTGCAAGCGTCAGCCCCTTCCCACCCACCCACCCATCTTTTTCCGGTATCCTTGGTTTTACCTTACTGGGTTTGAGAAGACATAACCAGCCCCCAGTTCCTTCATAATGAGCTGGAATTTACAAACCCCCACCCCACCCCCGGCCCTCTTTTCCCCACTGCCGAGTGTCGCTCCAGTGTCACAGCATAGGCCACGCTGTCCTTGCCCGTTTGCGACGGGGTCGGTTTAGATTGTTGGTGCTGGTCCTTACGCCGCCGCCGCCGCGCATCCCCTGCCCCACTCCCGGGGCATGCTGAACCGTGCCTGCCTGTCTACAACAACTTTTGTTAACCTAAATGTTATGGAGCCCCCCCATTGCTTGACTCCGCTTCCTTTAGCTTGGTTTAGTTTGGGCTGGTAACCACACACCCCCCCCGGCCGCCGCACCTGCAGCTCCTTGGTGCTCTCCAGCAGCCGCTGGTGCTTCTCAATCAGGCTGGTCACCTCCGCGTCGTCCTGCGTGTGCGTGTGCATGTCGCATGCCGCACGTCGCACACGTGTTGCTGAGGGGTGCGCGTGCGGGTGTCGCGTGTTTAGATTGTGCCATTGTGCATTGCTGGCACTTGGCATGCAGGTCGAGGGCGCGCCGTGCGTGCCCCCCGGCCCCCAGGACCGGCACGGGGGGAGGCCCCCCAGTTTGGGCTGGTAACCACAACCCCCACCCACCCACCCCGTCCAATGGGCCCCTGAACTCTACCGGTATTATAGCCACACAGCCGACTGCACAAAGGACGCACACAGGCCCGGCGCCCGCTCGGCTCTACCCAGCGCTCAAGCACCTCCATCCCACCCTACCCCAGCCCATCCCCATCCCCAACCGCACCGCACCGCACCGCACCTGCGCCGCCTGGTCCGCCGCCGTCTGCAGCTTGCGGTTGGTGTCCTCCAAGTCTATGGCAGAGGCAGTGACGGTGGCAATGGCAGTCAGCGGCAGTGACGTTTGCGATCGGTGGCGGCAAGAAGCATTCATACGGTACATGCCCATTCGCCCCGTGTGCGTGCGGTGCCCATAAGCCGCCGCCGCAGCAGTCAACTGGCGCTCCTTCCGGCTGCGGACCTGTGGTGCGCCTCCCTCCTGCCCTCCCCCATCCCATGCCCTGCCCACTCCCCATGCCCCCTCTCGCCCCTTCCCTCCTCTCTTGCAACCCTGGCCCCACAACCCTGCCCGGCACGGCCCATCCCTCCACCCCTGCCCCGCCCCGCCCCGCCCAGCACGGCACCGCACGGCGCTGCACAGCGCGATGCCACGCACCCTGCACGCGCGCTGCCAGCGTGGATAGCAGCCCCAGGAAAGGCGTGGGGTCGGGCAGCGCCAGCAGCCCCGAGTACAGCTGGTACAGCTTGAACTCGGCGTCCTGCGCGCGGCGCTGCCAGCCCTGTAGAGCCGAGTGCGGCGGCTCCTCGGTGCCGCGCAGCTCCTTCAGCTCCACGCAGGCCGCCTCCCACTCGTCCTTGCGCCGCTGGGGGGTTGGGGCGGGGGTAGAGTTGGTGGGAAAGGATGGGGAGGAGGAGAGGGCGTGGGGCGCGGAGACGGACGTGCGACTGGAGCGGACGCGGGAGTGGCGGAGCCGGTGGCAGAGCGCAACAGGTGTCGCGCCGGGGCTTGGCATTTTCCTTGGGCCGCGACAGGAAGCACTATCAAATTGCAAAAGAACATTGCTGTCGAGCGCTAGGTGTCAAGCGTTGGATCGGTGCAGCGTGGCAAGCGCGCAAAATTCGCACCTCCATCTCGAAACCTTGCCATATTTCTGCCACCTCGCGAGACTCCACGAGCACTGCAAGGACATTACAGGAGTCATGAGTTAGGTCCGCATACTGTAGTCCATCACAAAGCGCAGGACTTGCCAGAGGGAGTAAGGACCGCTGCGCTTGTCGGGGCCGCTCGGCTGCGGTCAGGATACTCCTCGACGACCGACAAGGCTGCTTGCTGGACTTTCTTCTCAATATGGTCAAAATCCAGCGCCTGGTCAAGCGTCTTGAGGAAATTCATTTTTTTGCAAGCTCCTTTCTAATCTAGGCAGCCGCTACTATGTAGATCGCCGTGCTATAGAAGCTGATAGCTGCACCTCAAGCCATATCTGTGTTCCGAGCGCAGAAGAAACACTCTGCGTTTCCAGGCTCGCCCCCGCTAAGCAGCTCCTGGAGGCATAGTTGTCACAGCAAGGCGCACAAATCAGTCTGTTTTGAATGGGATCTATTAGGCGCAGAACTCCAAACCAAGGCGAGCGCGAGTGATTGCCCGTGCGGCAATGCGGGTTTGCGGCACGGGCAACCCGACAAGGACACGCGCAGGAGCGCCGCGCAACCTGCAATCACAGCGTGAAGCTCCTGCAGGGTGGTCATATCAACAGGGCGTGCGTTGCATACCCGTATTGCGTCACTGAAAAAAGAGGCAACGCAAGCTTTGGTATACGCGCGGGAGGTGTCCTTATCATCATCACGCGCAGGCGTGTCCCCACTCGCCAACTGCCGTGCAAGGCGCTACACACATCACGTCCACAGCGCCAGAGTGCACACCGGTGTGGGTTCCACGAAGCTGGTGCTGAGCCTGCGCCAGACCGTGTATTTGTTTACCGACGGGGGTTGCGGTCACGGGAAAGCAAGTTAGGAGATCACCGGCCGTGCCGCTATGTGCCGACAGCAGCCCGCTGCATCACCGTCTCTCATGCAGTTATGCCCCCTTCAGTGCGGTGCATCACGGCTCACACGACGGCTTTTCACTGCCTTCCCAGCCCTGCCCCGGCCGCCTTTCCCTCTCCTCTCGTTCCTTATGATTGCGGTATTACAGAGGGGACAGCCCGAGCGCGCAAGCACACAAGGGTCATCTGAAGCTGCAGCAAACCCTCCCGCAGTCGGAGTCCGCGTGACTTCGCGCACAGCGAGTTCCTTATGATTGCGTGGTTACAAGAGAGGACACGCCGGGCTCGCAAGCGGGCAAGGGGCATGCACGGGCCCTGGGCTGACATAAGCCAGAGGAATCCACCCTGCGACCGGAAACCATCGCCAGGTTTTGCTGCCCACTCTCAGGTCCTTAGTCCGGCAACTCCACGCACAGTGTGTCGAAACCAAGTCAGACAACCGGATGCATGACCCGTCACAGTCACACCGTACAGATTCCTCATTGCAAGTCCAAGAAAATGGCAATTCTTTTTGGTCTTTTGGCGGTGACGCCCCCGCAAGACATGGCACGGACAGGCCAGTGGTTCGCCGACCGCCCAGTCAAACAAAGGCACCACTCATTTCGCACGCCACGGAGACGTGCCTGAATGTCTGATCCAAGCCCGAAAGCCCAACACGAGGCAAAGCCTCCACTTCACGTGCCACAGGCACAGTACTAGCCCGAAGGCCCAAACATTGGGCAGAGCCCCACATTCCACACCGCACGCACGACAGACAAGGCTTAGGGAACACAACCACCCATACAAAACCACATGACCAAGCAGCGAGACCACAAAGCAAGGGGGCAGGGCGACCAGGGGCCGGCCACACAACAGGCGGTGGGTGAGTCCAGTCAAGCTGCGCACCAAACCCCCAATCACACATTCCCCACGGCGAGCAGAGGCCCACACAGACCGCAAAGCGAGAGGCGAGCGGGGGCTGCAAGCCGCCCGCCCCCTGACAATACACCCCGGAGGACCCCACCCAACCGGCAGCGTCACGAGACCCACCACCGGACCCCGGAGGCAGCAGGGAAGCAACGCACCAAGGACGAACCTGAACACACGCACGGCGTCACAGCATAGCGCACAACGCGGGGCAGCGCCCTCACATCGCAGGCATGGTCGTAGCCCGAAGGCCCACGGTCTGAGAGTCAGGTGCCGAAGCACAGTCAGGTCCATTGGGCAGCGCCCAGACGCCCGGCCGCGGCGGACGACGTGCTGGCAACAAACGCAGCAGGCACTAACCCGGCAGCTTGACGTGCAGCGCCGCATGCGCTACACCCACACCTCAGGCTTTTAACGGCAGTCCGTCACCGGCTGAGAGCAGGGTGCCGAGCATCCTTCGCGTGCAGCGCCATGCCTCCAGCGAGCCGCCGACCGACCCTTGCATTACACCGCCGGCGACCACGAGGGCCGACAAAAACCTGCAAACATAGGAGTCACAACAGGAAACACAAGGAGAAACCCACACGGCGGGCCGTATGGTGCCCGCCCAGCCCACGCTCGGGCTTCCTGCGCGCTTGCTTGTTATGCAAGGTTAAGACAGCGCACCACCAGCATCACCAGGCCCTGACCTAGAGCAGCATCTTATGCCCAGCGGGCCAGGCGGCCAGCCCATACAGCCACCAGCGCCCCCTGTCCCTGGCCTCTGCGCCCCGTGCCTCTGTCTTTCTTCGCCCCTATCAGCAGCTCCCCCTGAGCTGCCCAGTCAGCCTTCCGCCCGCATCTCCTAACAAACCCTGAAGCTCTGCCGCCTCTTATTCACTACAGCCAAATGCAGGGACCATATGGCGTGCTCTCAGCCTCCTCCCGGGGCCGCAGCACTACACCTTTACGTCAGCTACGCTTCCTCATCTCCGGCTGTGTTGTTGGCGTGTCGCATCCAATTCGCCCGCCATTCCGTACCCTTCGGCTTGCCGCGGCCTGGTCTTGCCCTTGCTTGCCACATTGTCGCCCGGCATTGCTTGCTGCACGCTGTATTTGCATTATGCTTGTCTTCCACCTCGGCGCTCATCCGTGGACGGTGGACAACTGCCTGCAGGTGCAGTCACAGCGCGCTTTCTTGCCTATGCGTCACTGTTTGCTTGCATACGCGGCTTGTGGGGGGCTCCGCACACTATTTGGACATCGCGTTCTTGCCGATGCCCTGTTCCATCGAAGGTTCCATCCCGCGACGCACTGCCGTTTGCACCCCCGTTGCGCCACATTCATGGCTGATAACATTACGCGCCCCAGCATGTACGACAGACCGCAGGCCGTCAGAGCTGGGTACATGATGCATCCCTAGCGTTGTATCCGTCATCCGGCGGAGGTGTGCCCTCCTGACGAGTAAATGTGACAGTCGGCTTACAATCTATGCGCGGTGCACGGGGAGCATCTACTAGCACTCGAGACACCGCCGAACAACCGAACACGTCGCCAGCGTGGCCTTTGCCCTCGCCAAGTTCCAGCATCCCGGCAGCAGCAACAAGGAAATCATGGGACAGGCCTTAGCACTACTCCGCCAGGTCGCAGAAACTAGGGCTCTGACGGGTTGTGCGGGCCGCCAGCCTCCGTGCACTTCGCCCCGCACACCTCACTTAGCTGAAGGGACCTTGCTTTCGGCGCAACACGTCCTACACAACAAATTGAAGTCATCACCACTACCTGCTCCAACTTCGTGCCGCGATCAAGGTTTCACGCACTCACTTCCCAAGACATCTCTATGCAAGCCCTGCCATCGTTTCTTGGAGAGTCTGCTTACGCACACCGGCTCACCACGCACGGGGCAACAGTAAACTCACACCAAGTGAGAGCGTACGCACCCACGGCTACCACCTTCAGCTTCCTCGCAGTAGCTTCGGCAGCACCCTCCGCGCATGTCAAAACAGTGTGCAGCAAACATTCCATTTCTTCTCCCAACCCAACCCGGTCTCACGTACTTTTTTGGGTGCAGCATGGTTGCGGGGCCACAAGCCACACATGGCCGTGGCCCCGCGCGTACCGCCTACAGGGCATCTGCAGAGCCCCTCCTGACATCTCAATCCACATAAAGCCTCGTCCACAGCCGCTGCGCCTTGACGAACACTGCGCCGTACTCAGTGACCTTTCCTGGCCTAGCGTCAGCCTGCGGTGTCCGCCGTCCAAATTCGCCGCAGGCACCTCGGCCCCGCACCTTGTCCAGCTTCATGGACCTCCACACCTCATCTTTAGCCTTCTCCTTGACCCGAAACACCCGCCTTCTCCACGCCGTCTGCCAACTTTGTCTTTTGTAGTGGCAGTGCGGCCTCGCCCCGCGCAGGGCCACTAGGCCCCGCCCTCGGTCCACTTGCTCAACCTTCATCCTCCGCAACGGAAATAGAAAATCAATCCCGGACATCCATGCGCGTTGCATTGCGCAGCATCCGAGAGGCATCATGCGTGGCGATGCAGCCGACGTCCACCCAGCGGCGCCGGGCAAGGGCTACCCCAGCGGACGCGGTGCATGCCTCTCTTCGCTGCGCACCAAACACTTGAGGGCCTACATAGCATGAAAGCCTAATGATGTTGCCACGGCCGGTCCTCCATTGCGTCTTGTGACGCCGCAACCGCGTGCTGGGGTCTGCGCCACACAGCATCAGGTAGGCAGCAAGTTCCAAACGCAATTGCATAACTCCGCTACCGTGCTATCAACAAGCCGTTGTGCACCTCCCGTCATACCTCTTGCCCATCTTCACCCCTCCCCCGCAACGAGTAGTACGTCGCTCCCTATCCGCCGTGTGCGCTTGCGAGTGTGCACACCCACATTACCGGTAATCGAATACACTTTCAGGCACACGCGCAAGTACCAGCTCCCTGCGACCCACACAGACCCACTAGCACTCCGCCAGTGTGCACGCGAATGTTTGGAGCGCCTGGCCCAGGAGTGGGGTCCCGCCCGGGCGTCATGCGGATACAGCGCCCCACGCACTCACATCGCCGAGCGCCCACAGCGTTCGTCGTAGTGGTGCTCTGCGCACTCATCAGCTACTGCTTCAACACTCGTCGTGCAGCATTCCCAGCATGCGTACCGGCCACCCCGGCTGCTGCCGGGACCGCCCGCGCGCGCGCACAGGTCCTGCCATGTGTCAACCACCAAACCCGGGAAAACTTCTGAAACGACACCTCAACAACGTGACTGACACACATACACACGCCACGCTAGTGCTGGTTATCTCCCTCGCATCCCTACCACCCCGTAAACCTTGGGGCACACGGAGACAGTCAGTTTCGTGCCAGTCAGCTGGCTCAGTGACGGGTCGTCCAGCGGCAGCTGTTGCCGTGCCCCGCCACCACGCGCACTCTACGCTAAGCGGACAACGAACATCTACTTAGCCCAGCAGCTGGCACAGCACGTCGTCGGGGTGCACACTTGGTCATAGAAACAGCGAGAAAACACGCGCAGTATTAGTGGGTGCATAAATCACAGACATCATTTCGATGCTCCTTGCACATTCCTCGTTCGTTTGCTCGTCCAGAACAGCAGCGCAGAAGCGTTCCTGTGCATGCGCGCGGTTGGCATGTGCTGCCGGGGGCTTGTAAGTGCGGAAACACCCCCCGGCAGCTACAGCAGCGGCAACCAACCGCAGGCGCACGGGGACGAGAGCACTCCGGCCGGGCGGCCGTGGGCGGGCAAAGCCACAACGGTCACACCTAACTACGGCCCGGAGCGATTTCGTGGTGGCCGCCCCCGATACGCTTAACGGTATGCAATGGTGGTCAGTACGTGTATGGCAGTGAGCGCCGTAGCCAACACTAGCGTTTCTTTCCGGGAACTCCACCAAGCATTATCGCCATCTGGTACACCTCAACCACTTGATCTCTTTGCGCAGTCCCAAACTTCACCCGGACAGACAGACGTGTACTAGGGCAACAGACATTCGTGCAGCGGCACGCGCAGGCACACTCCGCTGCACGCGAGGGTAAAGACAACGCGCAGTTAGCATGACGCGCATCAGCAGGGCGCCGCAACCGGTGTGCAGTTGGCGCGGCCCAGCAGCCTGATGCAGCGTACCCTGTACAGCCCGGTGTTTGAAGCAATCATTGCGAACAAGCTGCGCCACACCCAAGACAGCGCGCGAGCGGCATGACTACAGGCCGGGGAGGTTTTGTTCGCGACACAGGGCACCTGGCACACGCGGCGAGTCAAATGCCGTTCCGCCGAGGTGCAAAAAAGCACACACACACGCGAATGGGCGCTCCACACATTGCAGAAAGCATCCCGCCGCACACACCAAATCGGTTTGTACTCCTTTTCATATGCAGCTAAACCCCCCGTCAAATGAGCCCACAATTCGGGCAGTCCCCCACGAAAGCATCATGAGACAGTTCTACCTGCACCTGTAGCGCCTCACGAGGACGCTGCTGGCCGTTGCCAGCACCAGCTACTTATTACCATGTCGAGCTGGCCACTCGTCAACAGGCGCCTGGACCGTGGCGTTGGGCGCTTGCATGACGCACAGCCTCAGAGGGCCTTTTCGCCGCCCGCATAGAAACGCGCATCCCCGCCCCGCCTGAGCGCGGGGTGGTTGCGCAACGCACACGTGTCTCGTTGGTAGGTCCAGGCAGCCATGCTGGCACAGGCCACAGCGCCTCATCTGGCCCAGGCTTGCACGAATCATCTAGATGCAGTACAGCTTCTCCTCGATCTGGGCGGGAATGGGCTTGATTTCCGTTCCCAGCTCCTGCTCAATCTTGAACCTGTCAGGGCAAGCAAGTCAGATGGCAAGCGTCATGCAATGCAGACCCAGCAGTGCGAGCCCGGGCAACCCAAGTCTGCCGCAGCTCATCCGAAAGCTGAGGGTGCAAGTCAACTCACAGGTTAATGCGGTCATCGTAGGTAATAAGGTTCACGGCCAGGCCCAGGTGGCCGAAGCGGCCCGAGCGGCCCACGCGGTGCAGGTAGGTCTCCGCGTTCTTCGGGAAGTCGAAGTTGATGACGACGTTCACCGACTGGATGTCAATGCCGCGAGTGAACAGGTCTGCAGCGTGCCACACCGTGTGAACGGAGCGTGTCAGGGACGTGACAAGATAACCTCTGCACAGCAGGTTGTAGTCCACAGTCCCCTGCCGCGCCCGACATCAGCCTGTTCATCCGCCGCGCTCGCTCACCCGACGACACCAGGTTGCGGCAATGGCCGTTGCGGAAGTCGTGGAACACGCGGTTGCGGTGGCTCTGCAGCATCTTGGCGTGGATGTAGTAGCAGCTGTAGCCCAGCTCCGTGATCTTCTTCGCCAGCAGCTCCACGCGGTTGACGGAGTTGCAGAAGATGATCGACTGGTTGATGCGCAGCTTGGAGAACAGCGTGTTCAGGCAGTGCACCTGTGAGTGTGCGTGCACGGGAGGCCAGGCACCCGTTCAGCGTCCCTGCATCAGCAGCTTGCGTCCGCGCTCCCGCCACTGCTGTCGCCAACGACGAGGCATGCCGCCCTTCGAGCGCCCGCACCTTCTGCTTCTCCTCCACGAACGCGTAGAACTGCGTCACACCCTTGAGTGTGAGCTCCTCCATGAGGTTGATAATGTAGGGCTTCCTGCGAGCAGAACCGCACACCCCAACATGGCTCTTCAAGTTGGAACTTGCAGCCAAGGCAACGCACGGCGTCAACATGGTCCCGGAGTCCAGAAATACCACCAGCTGTCCACATCGCAATCAGCCACCCATATACTGTACATCCCCGAACGGGGGATGCCCGGGACATGCGCACCGGAGGAACTTCTCCTTGAAGGCCTTCACGGTCACCGGGAAGGTGGCCGAGTACAGCATGATTTGCCTGTGCGAAGAGCATCAAAGTGCGTGTGGTGTCACCTATCCGCCGTCCAACTATCTGGAAGGTCATCGTCATGAGCCCCGATGGCCTGTCTAACAACATGCAACTCGCGCGCTACTGCCTCCGGGTCCTGCGCAGTCCTACTCACCGGTCCTCCGGCAGGAAGCCAATGAGCTGCTCCACCACCGGCTGGAACTCCGGCGACAGCAGCTTGTCCGCCTGCATTGGAATGTTGCGTGTGTCCTGTCAGCACCTTGAACGCGTATGGTAGCATGAACCATCTTGCCAGTCCGCAAGCCGCTCCCACGGCTCCAACCTTATTTCCCTGCTAGTGCTTCCCCGACCAGCATGCCGTGACCGCCTTCGCACCTCATCCATCACCAGCATGCGGCACTCATTGAGGCGGGCCACACCCTTGCTCGCCAGGTCCACCACACGGCCGGGGGTGGCGACCACAATGTGCGTTGTTTGGTAAAGGCGCATAATATCGTCCTTCAGACTTGTGCCACCGGTGGTGACCATCACCTCGATGCTCAGGTACTTCGACAGCTGCGGTTGGCGCGCAGTGGGCCGCAACAGCGAAAACCTCGTCAGCCGCGCGAGGATACACGCATGTGGAGAACGCCAGACGCAGAAAACCGCCCGAGCGGGTGGCAAGCATGCTGGACAATCTGACATCAATCCATTCATCCCTTCCCCATGTGGAGTCAGCTGTGTCCGGAGCGGGCACAGCTGCGGCTAAATTGCCGCCCAAGAGCACGCGCACATGCTGGCGCCATGCCGTTTCGTGCGCACGCTCACCTCCTTGCACACTTGCGCGGTTTGCAGCGCCAGCTCACGAGTCGGCACCAGTAGCAGGGCTGCAGCGTGGATTGTCCCGGCAGTTTCGTAAGCATACTCGATCGATAGCAAAACCCCACCAAACTCAACTTGCAAGGGGGCTCACCTTGAATCACGGGCCGCGTGGGGTCAACCCTCTCCACAACAGGGATGCAGAAAGCTGCATTCGGGCAGCGCCAGCACGAAATCCAGGGTCATTCGACACATTCGGCAGGGGCATTTGCAAATCTGCTCGACCGACCTGCTGTCTTGCCCGTTCCGTTCTTGGCGCGCGCCAGGATGTCACGTCCAGCCAGCGCGATGGGAATGGACTCTGCAAAGCATTACAGACAAGGGTCGGTCCCCAAGATCACCTCGGTCAAGCGCGAAAGTCCGTGCTCCCGGCGCCGGCAGAAGCAGCCGCTCACCTTCTTGGATGGGGGAGGGCTTCTCGAACCCCTTCTCGAAAATCCCCATAAGCAGCTCGCGCTTGAGGAAGTAGTCCTCGAACTCGTTGCCCTTTGTGTTTGTGACATCCTGTGCACCGCAGCACGCCAGAAGCAGTGGTCACATGCTGGCCCATGAGCCCACCAGTGCCAAGGCTGCACGCTTCGGGTGCTCTCGCAGCGACGGGGCGGGAGCTCACCTCCGTGCGCACGCGCGCATCCTTGGGTGGCAGGTTCAGCCGCTGCTTCCAGTCCTCGTTGGTGGCCATCCTGCTGCTGTATTAATGAGCTATCGCTAGAATTGCTATGTGCGTGTAGTGCCTGAGAGCGGGATTCAGGAGCTTGTGAAAGCTGCTAACGTGTATGGAGCAGGCGCGTAAAGTGGTTTCGGTGTTCCGTTTCCTTGTATGTACTTGACAGCTAGAAGGACGAAATTGGCTGCGCTCGCCGGCTTGGCTCGGAGCTGCCCCCTGGGATTGGGGTTGGTCATCCCGGGCATTCTCTGCTTTCGCTGAGAGGGCATACTGCAACAATTTAAAGAGTTCCAGATCTAGACCTCTCATACCCACTACCACTTAAAAACGCGCCTGGAGTTGAGAGCTCGAAACCCCAAATGCTGACGAGGCTGGTTGCGCGGTCACTAGCGTCTCGGCATCCCCTGACCTGCCCACTGCTTCATCACTCCTCTAGCCGCATACGTGGCCGCGCGCCGGTGCGGGTGCAGGCGATGTCAACCGCCGTGCAGCTGAACGTGCAGGGGCCCGGCGCGGCCGAGCTCATAGCGCTGGCGCGCTGCGCCGGCGCATGCAGCAAGTGAGCCATTCGCAAGGGCTTCGGAAATAAGAGACGGGGCACGTCAAGTCAACTCCAGCATAGGCCAGGCATGGCCTGGAAGCCCGGGTGTTGGGTCGTAACGTGCCGGCTTGGACCGGGGGACGGCACGAGGATATGACGCCACCGCGCCGCAACCTCCACGGGCCCCGCCGGGTCTTCAACGGGCACGGCTGTCAGCGCCTTTCGCTCCGCTCCGCTCGGGCCTCCGTTTGGGCATCGGCCGAACCCCAAGCGCGCGGGTGCTGCTGTGCTGATGCAACGCCACTGGTTCTGGTGACGCCCAGGGACACGCCCAAGGTGGAGCCGGCCGACCTCGCCAAACACATGCCCAGCCTTCCCGCTTGGCGCCTCACCGCCGACGGCACCGCCATCCGCCGCACCTTTGTGGCCAAGAACTTCATGGCGGGTGGGTGCGGTGGGTAATTCACGCCAGAACGCAAAGCAGCAACCAAGCGCGTGAAACCCAGGAGCCGAAGCCAGCCAGCCCTGCCCTTCGGGGTGGGGGGCACGTGGCCACAGCACATGGATGGGTGGCTGAGTTGGAGTGCGGGTTGATGGGGTGCGTGGTGGGTCGGTGAGCACTCTGCCCCAGGGAGTATCATACTGGCAATGGGGCCTTCAATGGCATTGCGGGAAAGCACCCGAGCCCCTTGCCGCGGCCCCGAACTTGCCTGCTACTGCGGTGTTGTGTGTGTTAGAGATCACAAGGGGGAGAACAAATGAAAGACTTGTGCGTGCGAAGCGACAACGCCAAGCAGGGTGTGTGCGCACCGCGCCGCGCAGCTATCGCGTTCTTCAACAAGGTGGCCGAGGTGGCGGAGGCGCAGGGGCACCACCCCGACCTGCACCTGCGCAACTTCCGGGAGGTGCGTGACGTGGCGCTCGATTGCGTGTGTGTGTAGCTTGACCGGGGAGGGCGGGGGGGTTACCGTAATGGAGACATATTGGGCGGGTTGGTACTAAGTTACCAAGTCCCTGCTGCGCAAGCTGCGCATGCTGCTCCTGCTGCGCATGCTGCTCCTGCTGCGCATGCTGCTCCTGCTGCGCATGCTGCTCCTCCTCCCTTACCCAAGGGCCCCCTGGGTTTGGGTTTGCAGTGGTTGCATGGGGCATTGGAATGAGCCACCCCAGCTCCTCCTGATCAATCATACCTGCAACCCCCGCCCCCCGCTTTGCCCCGCCAGGTGGAGGTGGTTGTGTCCACGCACGCGGTGGGTGGCATCACTCTACCCGACCTGGCGCTGGCGGCCATGATGGACGCCATCGAGGTGGGTGGGCGGGCGGGTGGGTCGTGGGTCGTGATCCGTGGCCTGGTCACGCATCCTAAAGTATACCAGAGTCAGGGATTGGGAGGGTGACGGCTGAGGAGGGCGAGGGCTGAGGCGGTTGAGAACTGCGCATGTCGTGACAGGATTAAACACTTAATCAGCATGGTTAGCCGTTCGAGGGGAGGCAGCGGCAGGTGAGGGGCAGAAGTTCATCGAATCTGAACATGTGGGAAGAGGGAAAAGAAGGAGCCATCCATGCGATTGCGGATGGTTTCTCGAGACGGAGGGAGGGAGAAACAGGGGCTGCGCCTGATGAGCCTCGAAGAAGCGCAAACATATATGCGCGCCAGCCCATCATACCTGGTTTGTGTGTGCCCATGCTGCGCGCCCGCTCAGGTCGACTACAGCCCCAAGTGGGCCAAGGCGGAGGCGGAGCGAATGGCTAGCAAGGACAACGCCAGCGCCAGCGCTGCGGGCAGCGGATCCACCTGGGAATGACGCAGCGGCGGTGGGGCTGCTGGCTGCTGGCTGCTGGGCGGATGGCGCGGGGATGGTCATAGTCATGGAAAGCTATGGCCAAGGAAACCACAGCACTCTCGTGGGGGAGTGGGCACGGGGAGTGGGGTTGGTCGTTGAGATTGCTGCAGGGCAGCAGTGCGAGTAGGCAGGGGACATCAGGTGCGCCCAGCTCCGGTGGGCTTTCCTTACAGCGGCGCGTGTGTGCTGCGGGGGCGGCAGGATGTGCTAGGGACAGGCGTGGCCTGCGAGAGCGCGTGTGCTGAGCTGGCGTGTGTCCAGCGGTACCATGGGGTCCAGCATGGTGAGTTCCCGGCCCTGGCATCCAGGGGGCCTGCCGGGATGGGGGTGCGCCGGTAGGTTGACGGGAGGTAGGCGCATGCGTGTGGCGGTGGTCAGTTGAGGTTGGGTGCGGAATGCCGAATTTGTTCTTCAACTTGGAAACATTGCTGTTGCATTGCTGGGTTGATGCGTAGCAGGCATCCGCAAAGACATTTCAGTTGCGCGTGCAGCGGTCGGGCTGCCGTATTCTTTATTTGTCCTAGTGCACATCAGGTAGCTTGAGGTAAAAGACGTACGGTAGTTGCAAACTATCGGCATGCGCGAGTTGAGGTCTATGCTGTGCGCCGTTAACGGCGAAGTAGGGCGCTTGCATCATGGGGTGCAAAAGCGAACCGCAGCTGGGCGCGTATTGGTTCATGACTTGATGTGCCGTGGTGGTGGACTTGCCGGTTGACTAGCTGGTGGCACCGGCCGCGTCGCCACGGTAGAGCACTGAGAGGTGTCATGACTGGTCCTGAGGCGTTTGGCAGTCAGGGACAAGATTACAAGACACTATAGAGCTCCATGATGATACGAGGCTTCGTCCACGTCGTCGGGGAAGAGAGTGAGCATTTTGACTGTTGAGGAAACGCGCGGGACTGCTCTGGTCTGTATGCGAGTGGCCGAGTGGTGTGTGAGCAGTGTGCCTTCCCAAGTCCCAACGCAAGACCCAAGCATTTCCCAATTCCATGCGGAAGCTGAGACGCTCGCGCCGCTTGCATTCTGTGCCGTTGTCGCTAAAGCACTCAGGACTCTACAGCAGTCCGCGGTGTGAGCGACACACGGGGTGCCGCGGCACAAACACAATGCACCACTGCCGCGCGCACGACAAACTCGCGACTGGACTGAGGATGTGGATTTCAGACAAGGTACTTGTAAAACGTAATTTGATAGTACTGGTGCAAATACCAACTTCCTTGCCTGGCGTGTTAAGAAGGATGTAGCCGCGCCCGGTCGCCTTCTGCGAGCCGCATAGGGCCAAAGGGCGACAACTTGCAATACCCTATAATGATGCTTGCAACAAGTAAAGCGCATGTATACATTCCTGCCGCGGGCAAGAAGGTGGACATAGGAACGCCCGAAGCGAAGCAGAAAGCGGTGCGTTGCTACTATATACCACTATACATATACTCTTGAGATGTTGACGACATCACATAACTTGACAGCCTGCGGTAGTCGGCGTGGCGCTGTCCCTGACACTCCCCCCAAAGGCCTCTGCAACCCCAATAGCCGCTGCAGTGCTGGCCTGCGGAGCCCTAAAAGCCGCGAACCGCTCTGGCGTGTGTACTTGCGCACGTGCACAGGTCCAGGCGGTATGGCGGGGCTTCTATGCTCGCTGGGAGGGCCCGGCCGCGGAGGTCATCCAGCGCTGGTACAGGTGGGCAGCCAAGGGTTGGGTAGGTGCGTGGCAGTTCGTTCCAGAACTCAACATCATTCAATCGAGCGGGGTGGGTGATGGGCGGCTGGGTGGGTGACCAGGTGGGCCCAGGCGTGGCCATTGCTTTGGCCAGCAGGGGCTGGCAATCGCGGTCGGTGTGCCAGGGTGGCAGGACGACCTTGTACAGTGGCACGACCTTTGGTGGGAAGCCTTTGCAACAACCGGGACGGCCGACAATGCGGCGTGCGATGAACGCTTTGCCGCGTGCTGCGCCCGTCCTGCACTGCAGAGGCCACCTGGCGCGGCGATACGTGAGGGCGCTGCGGCGGGGCCGACTACTCAAGTGCGTGAGGCGTTGCAGTGGTGTGCTGAGTCATTGCGAGGGAAGATGACATCAGGCGGGGCGCGGGGCGGCCTCACACCTCGCCTCCGCCACACCCACCTAACGCATGCTAAACCGCTGAGCTTTCCGGGCCTGTATGCCCTGCTGCAAGGCAGTCTGGGGATGTGGCTCCAATCCACCCGCTGGCAACCCACCTTGCGTGTGACGGACCCCCCATACACCCCCCCACACACACACACACGACGGCAACGGAAACAAATCCGCAGGAGCGGAGAGCGGTCGCGCGTGGAGGCGACGGCGGCGGTGGTCATCCAGCGCCACTGGAGGGGGCTGCTGGCACGGCGGCTGGCGGCGGAGCTGCGTAAGGCTGTCACCGACATACAGCGCTGGTGGAAGGTGCGGTGCGGTGCAGGGCGCCAGGCATGGAGAGGGGGAAGATGGGAGGCTTGGCAGGGTGGCCAGTGGCCAGTGGCCAGTGGCCACACATACGGTGTCCGCCGGCACTGCTGCTACCACGTCCTGACACATGGTTTGCTGCCGCCTTTGGCCACAGGGCTATCGCGCCCGCAAGGACTGGCCGCGGCTGCGACTGCGCTGGCGGGCGCTCAACCATTATGCCACGGAGATACAGCGATGGGTCAGGTGCGTACATGTGTGCGTGCATGTGTGCGCACGTGTTAGTGAGTGTTTTGCTGGCGTCTTGCACACATGCACGACCATGTGCGGTGCGGATGTGGGGGCGCCGGCGCCGCATCTGGGCGTGGTGGCTTCTGACTGCGGCGCTAGGACAACTATTGCAGTTGCTTGAAACACGCGTGCGCCTGGTTCTCGCCGGGCACAGGGGCCACCTGGCACGGGTGAAAGCTGGGAAGCTGCGCGCCGCGCGACTGCCGCAGCCTGGCACCGCTGCCGAGCATAACGACGAGAGCGCGGCCGCGCAGCGCCAGCGGCGGCGCGAGGCGGCGGCCGCCACCATCCAGGCGCACTGGCGCGCGCTGCAGGCGCGCAAGCGGCGGGCGTGGCTGAAGCGGGAGGCGGCCAAGCGGCAGCGCTACGAGCGGCGCCTGGCGGCGGCAAAGGTGAGGCAGGGAAGAAGCCGAAGTGCCGGGTGGGACCGACGACGACGGCGGCGGCAGCGGCGGCGGCGGCGGCGCTTGATTGATGGCGTTGCTTGTGAGGCAAGATCTAGGGGCCACGCCGCTGGTGCTGGGGGCGGTGACACCAGTAGCCGCGTGCAGACGCTCTAGCGCGCGTGGCTGCAACACCTTGGCATGCCAGGCATCCCCAAGCCGCCCGGTTCTCAGGTTCTCAGGTTCTAACATAACGGAATACACGCCATCACCTCGCAAATGCACATGGTGCTACACCACACAGGTGCTACAGGCGCATTTCCGTGGCTGGCGCGTGCGGCGGGCCTTGGGGCGGCTGCGGGCCGCGGGGCCGCTGGCTCCCGGGTCGCTGGCAGGTGCGCTGACCTTGTCCCTGTCGCTATGGGGTTACAAGCCCCCAACTACGCCCCTGCCGGCCGTACGGCACTAGGCCAGACGCCATGGCAGCGGCGGGCGCCATGCCAGCGCCCATCATGTCAGCCTCTGCAACGCATCACCACCTGCTGCACAGCGTGCGCAGCAGCGCCTGCTGCAGCAGCGCCTGCTGCAGCAGCACCTGCTGCAGCAGCACCTGCGCGACCGCCGCCCTTTTGCCTGCCTGCTTGCAACACAGGCGGCGTGGTGGCGGCGCCGGGCATAGCCGGGGACAAACGTGACGTGGTCGTGCTGCCGTACGGCGTGTACGAGCAGGAGGATGGCGATGGGGATGCTGCGGGGCGCGTGCCGCACGGGCATCCCGAGCCGCCGCCGATACGGCCGCCGGCGCCGCCGGCCCCAGCGCCGAAGCCGCCCGCAACCCAAAAGACGGCGGCCGGGCCGCGTGGTGGCGGCGGCGTGCCCGCGGCAGCGGGCGGCCGGCGAGCGGCCGCGACGGCTGCTGCTGCTGCTGCTGCTGCTGCTGCCATGACACCGGCTGTAACAACGACGATAGCAGTTGGGGCAGCGGCGGCGAGCAAGCCGGTGGCGCGGCCTGGAACCGCCTCTTCAGCTGCCCCTGGAAGCAGCGGCAGCGCAGGCGGCAGTAGCAGCGGCAGTGGCAGTAGCAGTAGCAGTAGCAGCAAGCCCGCCGGCAGAACGCCGGTGGGTGCACTGGCAGCGATCCGAACCGCCCGCGCGCCGGCTGCCGCCCCACAACCCCAGCCGGCGGCGGCAGCTACAGCCGCTGCTTCGGTAGGGCGCTACAGCCCTGTGCAGTCACCGGCAGGTTCGGCCCCGGCGACACCCACCAGCAGTAGCCCTGGCGCCAAACATAGCGCATCGCCGCCTCAACCGCAGCCGCAGCCGTCCACGCCGCAGCCGTCCACGCCGCAGCCGTCCACGCCGCAGCCGTCCACGCCGCAGCCGTCCACACCGCAGCCGCAGCCCCGTGTCGCGCTCAGCCCGCCACGCGGCAGCACGGCCGCTGCCGGCGGCAAGTTGGGCCCAGGCGTCGCGGCCCGTGGCGGGCTCAAGCCCGTGACCGTGCCCACCGCGCGCTCCGCCCCCTCACCAGCGGCCTCACCAAAGGCGGCGTCCGCCAATCTCCGGTCCATCGTACGCCCCGAGTCACCCGCTAGACGCAGCGGCACGGCCGCCGGCGCTACCGCGCGGGCTGCCGCGTCGTCCTGCGCTGCCGCCACAGCACCAGCGGCAGCTGCAGCAGGCGGCTTTGGGCGCAGCGCGGTCTTGGCTGGGTCAGGGCCCGGGGGTGCCAAGGACGCGGTGGTGGCGCCGCCGCCGTCGTTGGGGCCGGCGGCGGCTGCACGGCCAGGCACCTCCGGCGGCTACAGCCGCAGTAGGTCCATGGGCAGCGGCGCGATCGCAAGCACCGCCTCTGCCGGCTCTGCCTCCATGTCAGCCGGCGGCGGCGGCGGCGGCGGAGCGCGGCGGCCGACGGCGGCGGCGCCGCCGCCGCCGCTCCCATCGCGCTCAGTGAGCATGCGTGCTGACCCGCTGCGTGTGTCTGCCCCCGAGCTGCAGCTGCTGCGGCCGCGCTGCGTCAGCAGCGGCATCGGCGTTGCCGCCGAGGCGCTGGGCGCGGTGGGCGCCGCCGGCGGCGGGCCGCTGCTGGGCTTCGGGGCGCGGGGGCCCAGCTTCAGCGGCGGCGCCGGCGGCCCCGCGTTTGGCGGTGCGGTGCTGGAGGAGGTGGATGCGGAAGGGTCGGAAGCGGAGGAGGGCGGCGGAAGAGCCGGGGCAGGGCAAGGTGGCGTGCGGCGGCACGCGTGGATGGAGTGTGGTGGCGTGGGCTCGCAGGCGCAGCAGCAGCAGCAGCAGCCCCCGCCGGCGACGCCCCGAGCGCTGCGGAGAGGCAGCAGCAGCAGTGGCGGCTTGCCCCTGACGGCGTCCACGACGGCGGCCGGAGCGGCGGGTTCTTCAACCAACCCCAAGCTGGATGCCGCCGGGAACCCACTGCACGACCAAGTCATGCGCGCAAACCGGGGAGGCAGAGTCGTGAACGCGACGGGCACCGCGGCAACGGCAGCGGCAGCGACGGCGAGGAGGGCAGGTCCGGCGGCGCGCGCTGCAGGGGAAGGGGGAGGGGCCGGGCCAGGTGGCGGCGGCGCGAGGGCTAGGTCCGCTGCGTTGCGGCAAGCGCGACGCACCGCTTCATAGCAGTGGCGCGACTGATGCAGTGTTGAGGTTTGGGTACGTACGGCACTGGTGGGCATGCGTAATGAGCTGCGATAGCATGCTGGCGACGCAGAAGTGCAGACTGCAGAGGACAGTTAGGAGAGGCGCTTAGCGTGGTGCATTTTACAGCAGCAATAGCAAGCATAGCTTGGTTAGGGGCCGCACACTGCTTTGTCCTGACCCTGCGTAACATTAAGCGTGGTGGACAGCGTGGGGCGCAGGTAGCGGGGGCACGGTTCGAGTGTGCTGTTGAGCGGATAACAGGGTTGTGCACAGGACGTTTGCCCATTAGATGCAGACTATGGTATTCATAAAATTTAACACGCGCACGGTACAAGATAGTCACGGTTAGGTAGGCCAGAAACGACGAGTGGCCTGCGTAGGGCGGGAGGGGTGGGAGGCGAAATGGGGGTCATGGGTGTTGCACACGCTGCCACGCTCCGATAACTGAGAATCACGGCGCTGCGGATTCACAGCAATCTATAAGTATATTGGCAACCTTCTCTACAATCTATAGACACCTATCTGACTGAGCTTGACCGACGCGCGAAGTTCTGGCCCAGGATGCAGGGCTCTCTGACCCGACGACACACTGTATTGGGGACAAGCAGCTGTCCACGATTATGGCCGCGGCAAGTACATCATATTGATAGAAATAGTCGGGGAATTCAAGCGCCTCGAGCCTCTGGCGAGGATGGCGAGCAGGCGCAGGCTCCATTCGTGGCTGGTGACTGGCGAGAATTTCGCGCAAAGCTGATTATGCGGACTGGTAGGTTGGCAATTGAACGCAACGAGTGCGACCGAAAGCTCCCACTGGTTTTCCATCGTCAGCGCAGCACTTGAAACAAGTCCTTTTGCGCACGAGGGGTGGAGGGGAGGGCTTCACATGTTTGAGGTTTTTGGCCGTCCAAACGGCCCAAGGGAGCCAGTTACTCGTGTGGCGCCAAAAAACCCTTGCTGGACCGGGCTCAACCCCGTCCCACGCCGCGTGGCCTCGCCCCCGCCGCAGCGGGCGTCCCGGAGGGCGCGCGGCGTAGCGAGGACAATCGCCGGCTGCTAGAGATCCAAAATCCAGCGCTAGCGGCTGAGGGCATCTGGGCGCACGGCACGCCGCGGCCCGAGGTGGGAGGCCTGGTAATTTCAAGCCTCGAGGCGCCGGAGCTCCTTAAGGATGACCGCATGTTTCAGGTATGTTGGAAGTACTGGTCACCGGGTGTCGGGGTGAATTTGGGTGCCAAGACACATGCAGCTAACTGGGTAACGGGATACCGAGGCGCGAATTACGGTAGATGCTCCCAGACCCCCACGGGCCGGACCCGACCACCACGGGAGCATACTAGTTGGGGTATGTTGGCACCGAGGATGTAAAGCAACGATGATGAACACAAAACGCTCACGGATGGGCTGGCATGCATGCAGCCTGCAAATGCCGTGCATGGCGCAGCTAGACTTGAGCCGCTGCCTCCCGCCCTCTCACCATGCCGCCGGGCCTTCCTGTAAACCCTCTCCTTACGTGCCGCTCACATCCCCCACCCCCACCCCCACGCGGCCGCTCCTCTTCCCTGCGCCCCCACCCCCACCCCCACCTGCCCTTTGCCAGCTGGTCATCTTCCTCACCACGCACGGCCCCGAGGGCAGCGTGGGCCTAATCCTCAACCGGCCCACCGGCATGGTGCTGGGGCGCAAGCCAGGCGGGCTGCCACTGGAGCTGGGGGTGAGTGAGTGACCGAGTGAGTGAGTGAGTGAGTGAGTGAGTGAGTGAGTGAGTGAGTGAATGAGTGAGTGAGTGAGTGAGTGAGTGAGTGAGTGAGTGAGTGAGTGAGTGAGTGAGTGAGTGAGTGAGTGAGTGAGCGAGCGAGTGAGTGAGGTTTTCGCCTGGTACGGCCCGGTACGACATGGGTAGCACCGCAGCGCTTTGGTCCGGCCTACACCGCACATGACAGGCAGCGTGTGTATGCCGGAAAACGTGTGGGGCTAAGGAATATTTTAATTCAGCTATATGACAATAAGCAAGGGCGTGCTGGTGCCAACCAGTGTGTGGGGCCGATGTGCGTGAGGGCTCTTGCACGAGGCAGCACCGGCTGCACCCGGGAGAGATGGGGCACCGGGTAGGGCCAGCCAGGAGGGCATGTGTACCGTATCGGCGTGCCCGGGAATACCGTGGTGTTGTCCCCTTACTTTGATTGCCGTGGCTGCTCAACCTGCCCTGCCACCCACCTCACACGCACACACAGGGCCCGGTGCCCATCCAGCGGGTGTTTCAGGACAACATGGTCTACTGCGGCGGCTTTACGGCGCAGCAGGTGGGGATGTGCTTTTGGTTTACAGGCGTGATGGCGGTAGTTATGATACGACAGTGTGTTAGAAAAGGACAAGGAGACGACAGTGTGTGTGTGGGAAGAGACAAGGATGGAGAGAAGCACGAAGCCTGGTTGCGCTGGTGGGGCCGGTGGTCCGAGACAGAAAGGAGCTGCGGGCAAGCGGGTTGGGAAGAATGCTGGACGGGACCCCACCTGGGGCAATCAGATATAGCTGGCTTCAATCCTTGCACCCACGCTCACACGCTCACACGCTCGTGCCCAGCGCCGGTTCCATGCCAGTTCCCGCTTTATCACCCACGCACCCACACTCCCACGTCCCACACCCCGCAACCCCTTGCACCCGCACTCCCGCAGTCCCACACTCCCGCACCCCCCCCCGCTCTTGCACGCACGCACGCACGCATGCACGTGCGCGCGCGCAGGTGATCCACATCATGCACGGGCACCGGCTGCAGAACTGCGTGCAGGTGCGTGACGGGTGACGGGTGATGAACGGCCCGGGCCCGGGCCGCCATGCTCCCGAGACACACGCGGGCCGGGGCGGGGCTGCCTTCCGCAGTCCGCGCGGCTCCGTTGCCCGCAGCCTCTTGGGCGGCCCCCGCAGGCCTCAGCAGTTGTAAGGGGCCTGACAACCGCGCGGGCCATAACACAACCTGGACGTTGCCGCTCTCACTCTCGCTCTGCCGCTCCAACAAACTCAACATCCTGCGACAATTCTGCCGGCGCTTCTTCTCAACCAGGTGGTGCCCGGCGTGTACATGGCGGGTGAGGTGGCGGCCACGGAGGCGGTGTCGGGCGGCCGCCTGCCAGCAGGTGGGGCGTGGCCGAGGCGCGGCGTGGCGTGGCGGGGTGCGGTGTGGGTGTGGGTGTTAGTTTTATGGGGCGTGACGTGGCGTGGCGTGGCATGGCGCGCGCACGGTTTGGAGGCACGCACGCAGTTGCACTTTTTGTGTGCTTGCCTACCACTCCTCGCGTCGGGCTTTCGCAGCGAGTCCGGCGGCGCATGTACCAGATTGCGCCGGCCCGGGTGCCGAGCCGCCCACTGCGGTCATCTGCTGCTCTTGTCGGCTCCCAAACCATGTGCCACCCCACCTCACCTCATCTCCCGCGCAACTACTGCTACTGCCCACTGTTTACCGTTTGACATGTCTGTCTAACTTATTCACCCAGTATGTCATGCCTGCCATGTGTGTGTGTGTGTGTGTGTGTGTGTGTGTGTATGTGTGTGTGTATGTGTGTGTGTGTCCTGCTGCAGCCGACTTCAAGTTCTTCTCCGGCGCCATCACCTGGGCGCCCGGCGAGCTGGAGGCGCAGATGGACCGGGGTGCCTGGTGAGCCGGCTGGCGGGTTGGGGTGACGGATGGGGTCATGGGGGGGGTCATGGGGGGGTCATGGTCCACAACATACTCGACGAGTTCCTTCCGGTTCCCAAGTCAAGCAATCGAACTGGGTTGAAGCCGGGGTAGGGGGGCGGGGAGCAGGAAAGAGGGCGAGAGGGTGGGCGCAAAGGAGTAGGGGTCAGGTGGCGCGGAGGTGCGGACGGTTGGCAGTGCATTGGGCAGTCACGTGCCCAGCTCATGACTCCATGCATGGCAACGGTGCACGGCCTGCCTGCCTCGCATGCGCTATGCCCACGTCTACCACCGTACTCTCTGCCGGTCCGGCCTCCACTGCCTGGGTACGCCTACCTGTCGTACCGGCAGTGTAACATGCATGTAACATGCATGTAACCCGCCACTTTTCCTTCTCAGCCTAGTAACATGATGCATGGAACCCCGGCGCCTGGCGCCCGGCCCCGCGCCCCCCGTGCGTGCAGGTACACGGCCGCCTGCTCGCGCTCGCTGGTGCTCAAGAGCGCGCTGCAGCTGCCGGTGCCGCTGTGGCGCGAGGTGCTCCAGCTCATGGGCGGCCAGTACGCGGCGGTGGCGCGGGAGGGCGACGAGGGAGACGAGTAGCAGTAGCAGCAGTAGCAGCAGTAGCAGCAGTAGGTAGTAGCTACCTGTTGAAGGCGCCCCCTGGCTGCTGGCGCTAGTGACGCTGTCTACCGTATGTGTGATTGTGTGTGTGTGTGTGTGTGTGTGTGTGTGTGTGTGTGTGTGTGTGTGTGTGTGTGTGTGTGTGTGTGTGTGTGTGCGTGTGTGTGTGTATGTGTGTGTGTGTGTGTGTGTGTGTGGCGCAGAGCGAGGTGTGGTTGGTTGGGCACGCACTGCTGGTGCGCTTTGGGTTCTGCTCGCATGATGATGTCTGGACGCAGTAGTGGGGTGTCGGTGTCGGGTCGCACAGCTGAGCGACTGGCCGTGACCTGTGTTCGTGTTTGCGTTGCGGTGTGGTGTTGCGCGTTGCTTCGAACACGATTGATGGCGTTGTGCGATTGTGAGTGAGGCAGCTGCTCGGCGCGTCAGCGCGCAGTCCCTTGCCGCGGCCGGGCTACACGCCGGGGCGAGCTTGGTGCTGGTGCATTCGTCGTGTCTCTGTGTGTTATTGTATGTGGCTCTGGTTGTACGTGTCGTGCTGGGTGTACCATACCGTGTTACGGGCATGCCCTAAATGCGAGTGCGCAGGGCGAGGTAGTCAGGTCATGTTGTATCGGTGGCCTTGAGCCGTGCGGACGGAGGTCGTTCGTGTCCTGCAAACCTGATGAGGATGCTGCGAGACCATGCTGAAACCAGGTATGCTTGTGATCGGACGTGCATGCACGTGCGTCCAAGTTACCGACATGCACTAGAATGCGAAAGTAAACGTGCCTGGTGTTGTGAGTATGAGTTGACAACGGTCACTCGGCCCCGCTGCCGTAGAGAGTAAGAGCTTCTTCTGTTGCTTTGGGGGTTGGGGGTGTGGGGGCGCTGCCAGTGGCGACGTGTGAGGCAACCGATCGATGTGATTGCGGGTTACAAGAAGGGGACAGTGTAAACACCGTCAACCGATATGTTGCCAGTCTTGACCGGCAAGTGATAACGTGCAAATAAATGCGAGCTTGAGGTCACACATGGTGACATGGCAGCATAGGGCAAAGGCAAAGGATGAAGCTGGCGCGCTATACTTTCACTGTTGATGCGTTGGCTGGTCAGGTTGCTGACAAGCAGTCCTCATGCTCCGGGCGCCCGGCCACTATTTTCCTCCGTCCTGAGTGGGCTCTTGATAAGCCCCCCCCTGGTCGCTTGCCTGCACCCCTGCCTGCATAGCCTGCTCTGCTGCTTGCAATGGGGCAGGGTTGGGAATCAGGGGAGGTGTGGAGGTATTAGTGTTCCCTATTGCCTGTTGCACGTAAACAGGCGGCAAGTGCGTGGTTCTGATGGTTCTCTGCTACGACCGTGTCTGCTGAGATGCCTTGTCGGGGCTGAGAGCCTTGTCCTCTGTCTAAAAATAGGACGGCCATACATACACAGCAAGTCGTACCGTACGTCCTCAGCACTTCCACGGCAACCGGCGCGGCGGCAGAGCCCTCCATACCTCCCCTGCTCTATATGCACCTGCTGGCTGGGGGCGCCAGTCGGTCAATGCAGTTCGTTGTCAGTCCTCCACGCCACTAACGCCACGCACTCACTCTATATCTCAAACGCACACTTTCTGTCAACACACGCCTTGCTCGGCCCGAGCCTGCCGAGCGGCCTCCTTTTCACCGGGCCTAAAAGGTTGACTCGACCCACGTCCAGCAGAACGTATAGGCCCCGGCACAGCCCGGCGCTCACTCTTCAGTAGCTACAGGCGAATGCACTTCGGCCCCGCGGCTACCAGACACCCAATATAGAGGGTGCAGCGCGACAGCCAGGGAACAAGGAATCCGCCATCGAAGTCCTTGACGTGCGTGGCGTAAACACTAAACACCTGTCCACGGCGCACGCACAGGGCCGCGGCTTGCAAACCGCCGGCGGGGCTGCGCAACGTGAACCGTCTGCACCCCAGCTCTCAGTCCCCACCTCCTTCGTACCCATGGATACATTCCCCCTGCATCTCCTCCTCTTGGCAAAAATAGCCGTGCGCGCGTAATTGCGCAAATTGCACAGGCAGTAATGGCAGCAGGATGAAAGACCTTCCACCGTACTTGATTGCAACAGTCAGCACCCACCCGCCTGCTCAGGTGAGGGTTTGCGGGTGGCTAAGTTCTTATTGCACGCAGGAAACACGGCCCCTGCATGCATGCACCTCTCTTTTGTCGCTCACACACTCTCTGGCCTAATCTCTGCCATAAGTTCGTCTGCCCTGCCCCCCCAACGTGCCTACCGCAAATGCACACGCGCACTCTAACACGAAAGCCCTCACCGGCCAGCCAACGCTCAAAGCAAAAACACATGATACCAAGTCACGTACACAACGATCGGAGACAAATGGCGAGTTGCATGCTACATCCCACCACCGCGACAGCCACACAGGTAGCCGTACAGTGCGCAAAGCCGGCGCCTGGCCCCAAGCCCCAAGGACTTGCCCCAAGGACTTGCGAGTTCTCCCACGGGATTCTCGCATACCTCGGATATGACGGCCCGAATCTCCTGCGCCTTATTGAGGCAATAATGCGGTCACAGCACAATCCACACCACACACCTGCTGCGATCGCTGCCTCACATGAACCGACCACAACACATGAACCGATCACAACAATAACAACGTCTACAACAAACACAGCCAAGCTCCGGGTAACACCAACCACAGCCCTCTGCCTAGGCCCACAGCTTCGCCACTCCATGCCGCTCCTACGCAAACACGCGGATGGGCGGCGCCGCGCCGGCGCTCGCAAGCACGTGCCAGACCAGATCCAGCTGCGCCTCCCACGGCAGCTCGGTGTACGACATGGCGGATCCGATCTGCTGCCGCACGGCATCGTCCCACTTCCTGGCCGCCATGATGGAGCTGTAGTAGCTCTCCCGCAGGTGGAACCAGTCGTGATCCAGCTCCAGCACAATGACGTCATCCAGCCTGGATCCAGAATCCAAGTCGCTCCCGTTTCGAACACCGCTGGCGGACGCGGCGGAACTGGCTCCGCTGGCCGTGACCGTCGGTCCCAAGGCACCTGCCGCGGCGCCACCTGCGGCGGCGGCGGCCGCCGCCTCAGCCATGGCGGCGGCGGCGATGGTGGGCGCCGCCGCGACAGCGGCGGCGTCAAGCTCCATGGCGCTGGCGGCGGCCTCGGCGGCGCTGAGCGCCGCCAGCTCCTCCTCGGGCGTCATCGCCGCCGCCACCGCCAGGTCGGCTGGATCCATATCCAGATCCAGGTCCGACAGCGGGTGGCTCACCACGCCCACCTGCTGACCGGGCACTCCCGACCTGGAAGATGGCGACGAGGTTGGAGGCGGCGGCGGCGGCGCCGCCGCTGCCATGGCGTGGCCGTGCAGGCGTGCCTCCGCCGCGGCGATGGCCGCCGTCACGTGGTCCAGCTCCTCCGCCGCCGCCGCCTCGGCGGATGGCCGTGGCGGCAGCTTGCGCGTTGCCTTGGCCGCCGCCGACAGCCCCTGCAGCAGCCCCATGGTCGCCGACGTGATGGCGGCGGCCGCCGCCGCCGCCTCCGCGTCGCCCTGCATCGCCGCCGCCGCCGCGCGCGCGGCCTCGGCCGCGGCGGTGGCCTGCGCCGCCGCCTCCGCGGCGGCGGCGGCGCGCGCCGCGCGCACCGCGCGTGCGGCCCGCCGTGCCGCGGCGCGGGCCGCCCGGAAGCCTTGCTGCGCCGCCTCCACCTCGGCCTTGGGCCAGCCGTACAGCGCGTGCTGCAGCACCGCCACCTCGCCCGGCGAGCGGCGGCTGGCGCCCAGGTGCGCCAGGCACAGCCCCACGCGCCGGCCGCGGGCGTCGGTGTACACCTGTTGGGGATGCAGGGGGCGTGTACCGTGTTGGGTGCGTGGTTCAGGGTCCGTTTGTACAGCTGGCTGGCAAGTGAGGCGCCGGGTCGTTTGTGGACTTTGTGGGAAATTGAAGCTCGGAGCCAGGTCGCACACATGCATCTGTGCGCGTGCCACCAAGGCGTCGTAGCAGCACTGTAGCAAGAAGTAGCAACCCACAGGAGGAACGCGCCATCCCGCCTTCCCGACCTGGATCTGCATGCACTCAAATTGCGAGCCCCAGGCGCCAGGCGCTTTTGGTTTGCTATTTTGCTATATGTTGTTGCTGCTGTCACAGGCTTTCGCCCCCCCTTATTGGGTTTGGTTTAGTTTGGGCTGGTAACCACAACCCCCCCTTATCCTGACCGCTATCTCACCATGTCCACCGCCGCCCGGTGCGGCAGCGCCACCGCCCCCAGCAGCTGCAGGGTGGCGGAGGAGCGCTTGTGATGCTCCAGCACCCCGGGCGGCAGCAGCTCCGCGGCCGCAGCCGCGGCCGCGGTCGCGCCGCCTGCAGCTCCACCCTGCTTCTGCTGCACCTGCTGCTGCTGCTGCTCCTTCCCCAGCCCCTCCTGAACCGTTTGCTGCTGCTGCTGCTGCTGCTGCTGCTGCTGCTCGTGCGCAAGCGGCGGCGCCTCCAGCGCCGCGTGCAGGCGGGCGTCGGGCGCCTGCGCCTTGAGCGCGCGGTAGAGGCGCTCCAGGGTGGTGAAGTGCAGGTCGGTGAAGGCCTATGGGGGTGCATGGAGATAGGTGGTGATAGTGGTGGTGATAGCGGCGGTGCGGCGTGGTCATGGTGGTGGACGTACGACGACGTAAGTGGGGGCTTTGGTGGGCGGCAGAATCGAGATAGCTGGGAAGCAGGCAAGGAGCCGGCGCCGCAGTGGTAGCGGACGTGGCGGGTTCCTGCTGGCTTGCGCACCCACCACCTCCTAACGCCCACCGCACCCACCACCCGCTAGCGCCCCCTCACCTGCAGATGCAGCCGCATGCGGGAGCGGTAGCTGCCATCTCCATCACCATCACCATCAACGGCACCACCACCGCAACCGCTCCTGCTGCTGCTGCTGCCGCCACGTTCCGCCGCTGACTCTGCCTCCGGCTGCTGCTGCTGCTGCTGCTGCCGCCCCAGCTCCTTCGCCGGCTCCACCAGCCTCCCCAGCTCCGGCCAGGTGTTGAGCAGCATCGCCACTCGCTGCATGTGCATGTGCAGGTGCAGGTGCGTGTGCATGTGCATGTGCATGTGCAGGTGCGTGTGCATGTGCGTGTGCAGGTGCAGGTGCGTGTGCAGGTGCAGGGGTCCAAGTCAAACCTCATGATACAACGCGACCCTCTTGCACAGACCTCGCGCACAGGGTCGTGCAACAACCGAGCCCTGCCCCCCCTGCACCCCTGCCTCCCCACCCTGGGAATCTCTCCTGCTGCCCCTCAACTCACCCTCATCCTCATCCCACACGCCAATTACCACACCTTCCTATTCTGGCATTGGAATCAACCAAATCCCCCCACACACACACCTGTGGTTCTGGAATGAACTACCCCTCCCCCCCAAACACACACACACACACACACACACACATACAACACACACACACACCTGCTCCGTTATCTCCTTGTGATCTCTACCACACACAAACACACACACACACACACACGCACCTGCTCCGTGTCGCCCAGGGTGTCGCGCCACGCGGCGTCCGCCCGCGGCACGCTGCCCCAGGCCGGCGGCGGCGGCTCCGGCACCGCCAGGCTGCCCACGAAGGACGCGGACCCCAGGCCCCAGGGGTCGAACGCCGTGTCGCCACCTGCGTGCGGCGCGGTGCGGTGCGGAGGGCAAGGGGCAAGGGGTCGACAGGGGTCGACAAGTTCGCCAATGCGCACAAGCATCTCAGCGAAGCTAAGCTGTCTTTGACAGATGATCACGGGGGCGCATTCGGCCAGCGCAGCTCAGCTTTGAAACGTGTGTGGGTCAGCACAAACGTCCGAGTCGTGTACGGTACTCAGCCGTACACGATGGCAGCGGGGCGCATGCTGCCGTACTGCACCTCATCAGGGTTAGCGGCGGAACGCGCGCACCCTGGTTAGTGCGCTGGCACGCTGAGACTGCTGGGCCACGGATCCGAGGAGCCCGAGCCCGAGCATACCACTTACCCGCGGGGCAGGTGGTGGCGGGCCGGTCCAGTCCGCGAGTAGCTGCCACCTCGCGAGCAACCTCCAGGAAGGACTTCGCGCCGAACGGCACACAGCACACGGCAAAGGTTCAACAGCAGCAGCGGGGTTAGAACTAGTACCGGGGGGCTGCACCAGCGGCTGAGGCTGAAGAGCTGACACTGCTGGGATTGTGAGCGTGTGAGGCACTTGCCCACCTCCTAGCTTGGCCCCCGCTATCCCGCGGCATCGCTGCACCTCCCAAACGCAGACCACACACCGCATCCTGCACACCCACACACATACCCACCCACCCACTCAGCCACCCACTCAGCCTGCAACATCCGAACAGGACATCCACCCACCTGCAGCGCCTCCATGGGCGGACTCCGCAGCGCTGCCTCCGCCTCCTCCTGCTCCTGTGCCTGCGCCTGCGCCTGCGCTGCCTCGCGGCCGCTGCCACTGCCACTGCCGCTGCCGCCTGCCGCCGCCTGCGGCGCGGGGGCGGGCGCTGCGTCCCCCCTTGACTGGGCAGCTGATCGCCATGAGGCCTGGTCCGCCCGGCTCGAGGCGGCGGCGGCGGTGGCGGCCGCGGCCGCGGCGACAGTGGCCGCGGCGTCAAAGCCGTCCCCATCGTCCATGCTGTCGCCCGACGCCGCAGACGCCAGCGCCACCCCGCCGCCCCGACGCGCACTGCTAGTACTAGCGCCCTGCTGCTCCCTGCCCGCAGGTCCTGTCGCCGTTACCGCCGCTGGTGCTGGTGTTGCTGGTGCTGCCGCTGGTGTTGCTGCTGCTGCTGCTGACGTGGAGGTCGCGGTCGCGGCCGGCGTTAGCGCCGCCTCCAGAGCCGCCAGCGCGTCGTCGAGCTGCTCCAGCGCCGCCACGGAGCGCTGGCTCACCAGCAGCCGGTCCTTCAGCAGCGCCAGCGCCTGCGGGCGTGTGCGTGTGTGTGTGTGTGTGTGTGTGTGTGTGTGTGTGTGTGTGTGCCGTCAAGGTGCGAGCGCGGGTGTGGGCGCGGGCACAGAAGCGGGTTCATGCGTTACCGTAAGTAAGTGTGCACGGGGAGAATGCGGGTCTGGAGCAGCGCGCAGCGTGACGGCGCACGTGCTGGGCGCCCTTCCTGCCCTTCCAAACAGCCGTCCCAACACCAGCCCCGCGCCCCACCCACCCTCACCCACCCACCCCCACCCCCACCCCACCCACACCCACACCCAGCCACCCACCCACCCACGCCCCCCCCACACACACCTGCACCGCCATCTGCCAGGTGCCGAACAGCTCGCCCGGCCGCGCCGCGGTCAGCGCCGCCAGGCAGCGCTCCCGGTTGCGCAGCTGGCGCTGCAGGATGCGCGCGAGCTGGTGCATGGGGTCGCGGTCCGCCGCCGCCGCCGCCCGAGAGCGCCGACCGCTGCCGCTGCTACTGCTGCTGCCAGTGCTGCTGCTGCTACTGCCCGCCGCCGCGCCCGTCACCGCTGTCGAGGAGGAGGCAGTGGCGGCGGGCGGCTCGTCCTCCTCGCCCTCGCTGCTACTGCCGCCGCCGCTGCTGCTGCCGTCGTCGTCGCCGGGGCTGAGCGGCAGCAGCAGCGCGCCGGAGCCGGGCAGCTGCAGCCGCAGCAGCGCCCACATGACACGGACCGTGTCCAGCACGGAGCGCGAGCGGGAGCCGATGCGGAGGTAGCGCCCCAGCAGTGCCGCGGGGATGGTGGGGTTGCCGGTGGGCGCCACCAGGCCGGGCGCGAGCGAGGGGTGCGCGGGCGTGTGCGGCTGCGAGGCCGCCAGCAGCACCAGCAGCGCCGCGGCCGTGGCGGCGGGCACGGCGCCCAGCGCGCCCACGTGCACGTCGTGCGCCGTACGCGCCATGTCGTACAGCCGGGCCAGCTGGCGCCCCTGGAAGGGCACGCCCGGCAGCGGCTGTAGCAGCGCCTGCGCCGAGTGCTGGGGCTGCTGGGGCCCCTCTCCGGGATGCGATGCTGTCCCGGGGGCTGCTGACGGGGCCGACGAGGCTGCTGCAGCCGCGGCCTCCGCCGTCAGCGGCTCGATGAGGCTGTAGCAGCCGGCGTGACCGCACGCGTGCGACAGGCGCAGCAGCGCGCCCGCGGCCACGTGGGTGAGAGCGTTGATGGCGGGCGGCGCGCCGCCCAGAAAGGCCCGTTCCGCCGCCGAGCTGCTACTGCCGTTGCCGCTGCCGTTACTACTGCCGTTGCTGCTGCTGCTGCTACTGCTGCTGCCGCTGATGCGAAGCGACTGCTGTTGTGCTGCATCGGCGTGTGAGGGCGCGCCCTCGCCCTCGCCCGCGGCGCCAGCAGCTGCTGCCGGCATGGCCGCTGGCTGCGGCTGCAGCCCGGTCGCCCGCCACAGGGCGGGGTCGACAAGGGCCGAGGCCACAGCACGGAGGGCGTACACGGTGGGCAGGTTGTCGTACAGACCGTTGGGGTCAAAGCCGGCGCCAGAGCTGCTACTGCCCGTGTCAGCGCTCAGAGGAGGAGGCGGCGGCAGCGGCGGCAGCGAGAAGTTCAGGAGCGACGCGGCGGGGTCGGCGCTGTTGCTGCTGCTACTGCTGCTGCTACTGCCGCCGGCGCTGGTGGTGCTGGCGGTGCTGACGAGTGCTGGCGCGAGGTGGTCGGTGGGACCGGTGGGGATATGGAAATGGGAGGAGATGTGGAAGGCGAGCGAGGAGCAGGCGCGCGACAGCAGCCGCGTCTCCCAGTAGCGGGCCGCCTCCGGGTCGTGCGGTGCCGCGTGCAGCGCGGTGGCCGGGTTGCTGCTGCTGCTGCTGCTGCTACTGCTACTATTGCTATCAATGCTGGCGCTGCTGCTGTTGCCACTGCTACTGCCGGCGGTGCCGCTGCTGCTGGTCCCGCCGCTAGGCTTGGTGACTGCGGAGGCGCCCGCGTTGGCCGCAGCGCCGGTGCCGGCACCCGCTGCTTCTTGCAGCTCCACCAGGTTGGATCCACGGTTGGATCCAAATGTCCGGCCAGACAGGGCTGGCGAGGATGAGCTGGAGTTCAGCGTGAATCTGGGCCCTTCTAGCTGAGGCTCCGAGGAGGTTGGGGCGGAGGTTGTCGTGGTGGTGGCCGCGGCGCCCCCGCCCGACAGCGGTGCCATACACGCTGCCGTGACCGCGCGGCGTTGCTTCAGCTGGTCCAGCCGCACCTGCAACTGCTCCTGCCTTTCCACGTGCTTCTTTTCACATGCTGCAATGCGCTCCGACATGCCCGACGGCGAGGGCCGAGCCTGGGGCTCGTGCTTGCCATCGGATGGAGTCGGAGTTGGAGCACCACGCGCAGGTGTTGTGCTCGGCGCCGGGGCTCGCCGGCCCCCGCTTGGGACATTATTTATTTGGCTGCTGTATTTTGAAGGGCTGCCTGTGAACTCGCCACGCCGGAAGGCGTGCGACGGAAGCGGTACGTCGCTGGTGGCCGTCCGCTCCCTGAGCCGGCCGGCAGCGCTCGCAACGACCTGCTGGCCATTACGAGCCTCTCCTGTGCTATGTATGCTATGTTTGTGTCTTGGTTGTGCACCCTGGGGCGTCCAGGTGGACTGGGGCGCCGGCAGGTGAGTCCCGCCCAGCCGAATTGCCCCTGATTTTTGCATTTTCAGCAACCCCTATGAGCGAGGGTGCTTCTAGATGGTCGATAGATAATCTCAAGGCGGGTTACCAGTCATGTCAATGTTTGGAACCCTTGTCCTTCCAAAACGGCTTGCAGACAACGGTCACGGCCTCAACGCTAGAAGTTGTTATCGTTAGTGAGTCGGCTGCACTGTGTTTTATGTAAATGGCAAACATATTGGGTCCAGGTTGGGAAAGCGAGGCCGGGAACGGTCTTTGACGATTGACCATACCCCAGCAAGCAGGCCGCAAGCCTGAACAAAATTTCACACATAACTGTGGACTGTACTTACTTGACGAACTGACTTTTGACTTTGCTTGAAGCTACTTTGCAAAGAAACAATTTGTGCACCTTCAAGACAGGCGCAGGCTGTTATTCATGTTACTTTCCTTCAGCACTAGTGCTGAATACTTTTGACACACGCTGGTTGGCTTGGCAGTTTGGGCATTTCTTATAATGTTGGGCATGCGCGGTGTCGCCGCAGCGCTCCCCACCGCAAGGCGCGGGCTGCAACTCATGACGTGGCAGATAGTGTCGCGGAGCTTGTAACTGGCTACTACTAACCGCCGGGCAGAGCGGACGACGAGTGAAAGGGCGACGACCTACGAATGGCCGCAGAGGGCGACGACGTGTGTTACTCCCACACGCTCACAAAGCTCTTTCGGGTCAACGTAGAGCGCGCAAGCAGTGATGCCCAGGCACGGCAGAGGGCAGCGCTGTCTCGTGCAGCGTCGGCGAGGGGTGCGCTGCCGGGACGGGAGGCGTCAACGTACACGGCCGCGGGCGGCGGCCTGCAGGTGCGGGCGGGAAGGGGGCTGGCGCCGCCGTGCCTCAGACGTGTTCTAAAAAACTGTCCGTGTGGGGATAGATGTGCCAAAAGCAAGGTGCGGCAAGCCTGAAGCTTTTGCCGGCCACGCAGGCTGGGTTGGCGACTGCGGTGCCCTGTCATCGAAGAGCCGTAGCCATAGCCCATAGCACTGCTGCCAACCGACCTTACGTTCACCGCCCGACGGCCCCATCCGTTCCTCTTTGCAAGTTGCGGCCAATGTCCCAATGTCATGCGGCAGCGTGCAACGTGCCATGTCCTCGGTGCGGCATGCAGGTCCGCGGGGCTGCCTTCGCGTCCCTGGGGTCCACCTCAACCCTGGGAGGCGGCGGGCCAGGCCTTGGACTTGGAGGGGCCAACAACAGCAACAACAGCGGCAACAACAGCATGGCGCTGCGTGGCACCTCAGCCTCTAACTACCAAAAGGCCCAGACCCAATCGCCATCGCTTTCCCAGGAGCAACAGCAGCAGCAAAGGCAGCACCGCGGCGCCAGCCAGGCCTCGAACTACAGCCACCCCCACCAGCAGCCTCCCTCGTACGCCAACATCCCAGCCAGCTTCATGCGGTCGCCGCGCTCCGCCCCCACCACCCCTCGCCAGCGCCCTCACAGCAGCCCCGCCCGCCGCTCCGGCGGCTCCCCAGCCGGCACGGAAGCCGCTGCCACCGCCACAGCTACTGCTAGTGCTACTGCCGGCGCCTATGTTATTGCTTCAGCCGGGCCAGCCTCGCCGCGCATCCGCAGTGCGCGCCCGTCTGTGTCGAGTGCCTGGGCGCCAGGCAATGCGTCGGGCTGGGCGGTGCTTGCGGCGTTCGACAACGCTGCTACAGCCAGGCAGTCCGGCGGCGGCGGCGGTGTCGGTAGCGGCAGCAACAGCAAAGGGGGTGGCGGCGGGCCGCCGCTGAGCGCCCGGAGCCGCAGGGTGGCGTCCGCCAGCGTTGCCCGGCCGCACAGCTGCTCCGCGGGCTCAGGTGGCGCCGCAGCCGCGTCGGCAGTAGCAACGGAGCAGCAGCTACAGCTTTTCCAGCTGCAGCAGCAGCGCTACATGGCAGCGGCAGTAGCACTGGGGCTGGAGGGCCACGTTACGGCCACGGTGGTGCCGGGCGGGGCTGCAGCGGCAGTAGCAGGACCTGTTGCGGCACCGGGAGCGCCAACTGCGGCTACAGCTGCCGCCGACTCGGGCGTATCGCCTGCGGTCATGGCTGCGGCTGTAGCAACTACAGCGTCTGGGGCGCCCCCCAGCCCGCGAATAAGCAGCTTCAGCACCGTCGTGCCCCCAGGCGCTGCTGGCGGCATGGCGGGGGGCAGCGGCGGCGGCGGCGGCGCGGGACACAGCAATCTGTCATACCGCCCGGCCGTCAACCCTGTGGCGGAGCCGGCGGCGGCGGCGGCGGCGCGGCTGGGGCGGCTGGCAGCCTCGATCGGCGCACGCCATGGGCTGGCAGGCGGCGGCGTGGGTGGGGGAGGCTCGGCCGCCGCCGGTGGCGGCGGCGCCAGCCCGCGTGCCTCGTCGCGCGCGCCTGGTCTGGTGCTGTCCAGTCGCAGCCCGCGTGTGCACGAGCACCTGCACCACAGCCAGGTGCAGCAGCAGCACCACACGCACCAGGCCTTTGCGCAGCTGCCGCTGGGGGTTGCAGAGCCGGCGCCTTGGGCGCCCACGGGTGGCGAGGCGGAGGACACGGAGGCGGGCGAGGCGCCGGCGGCGGATGGTGGTGGGTCGCAGGAGGCCACGGCAGCCGGCGGCATCGCGCCGCCCGGGGGCGGGGCGTTTGCATTCGGTATCGGCATCGGGGGCAGCTCTGCGTTTGCGGGTGGCTCGGGTGCGCTGGCCGCAGCGGTGGCGGCAGCGGCGGCGGCTTCGGCCTCGGCGCGGTCTCGCTCCGCCTCTTTTGACATTCCCGCGGGCGCCAGCCCCAGGCCCCTCACCGCACCGGTGGGCCCGGGGGCTGGTGGCGGCGGCAGCCCGGGGCGAGGGCGGCCCGGCAGCCCAGGAAGGCCCGACCTCCCGGGCAGCCCGCCCGGCGGCGGTCTCGGCGCAGCGCCACCGTCCTCGCCGTTCGCGCCGCCGCAGCAGCTGTACCTGGCCGCAAAGAAGGAGGGAGAGGCGGCGGCCGCCGCCGCCGCGGCCGCGGCCCGCGCCGCCAACTCGCCCTTTGCGAGCGGCCGGCTGGGCGGCGGCGGCGGCAGTGGGCTGCTGCAGCCGGGCCGGCAGTCGCAGCAGCAGCAGCAGCAGCAGCAGCAGCAGCAGCAGCAGCAGCAGCAGCAGCAGCAGCAGCAGCAGCAGCAGCAGCAGCAGCAGCAGCAGCAGCAGCAGCAGCAGCAGCAGCAGCAGCAGCAGCAGCAGCAGCAGCAGCAGCAGCAGCAGCAGCAGCAGCAGCAGCTGCTGGCGGGCATGTCGTCATCTTCCAGTCGCGTTCCCCGCCTCGACTTCTCCCGACTGCGCATGAACGAGTCGCTGGAGGGGCTGCTGGAGGCCGGCGCCAGCGCCCAGCTCTCGGGCATGCCGTCGTACGACCCCGGTACGGACATGTACGGCAGCGGAGGCGGTGCCGTGGATGGTACGGCATGCAACGGCGGTCCACGTGGCAGCCTACTGGCGCCGGGCTCGCCCAGTGTACGGCAGCTCAAGTGGGCGGCGGACCACGAGGGGGAGGGGGACGGGGGGCGGGCGGAAGGGGAGGGGCAGGGCACGGGAGGTGGGCTGGAGGACGGCAGCGCCGCGCGCGGCAGCCCGCGGCGGCAGGGCAGCGGGCAGTTTGTGGCAGGCGGTGCCGACGAAAGCGGCACAGACGGCGAGGGCGGCTCGCCGAGAAGCGCACGGCTGGGCTCTCCATCGTCTCGGTGAGGGGTGAAGCCACGTGAAGCCCTCCGTCTGCTTGCCTGTGTGCGTGTCTGCGTGCCTGCGTGTCTTGGGTTGCACGTCATGCACGTGCATGTGTCCGTGCATGTGCATGTGTCTGTGCATGTGCATGTGTCCGTGCACGTGCATGTGTCCGTATTCATGACAGCCCTGCGTAATTGTGCTCGCTCCCGCTCTCTCCTGACCCCACAACGGAGTTGTGCTCTCGCGGATGCTCGCAAACCTCCCACACGCTCCGCCACGCATCCAGCGCCGCTGCGGATCCTGCTCCTGATGTTGCTGCGGGTGTTACTGCTACGGGTGCTGCTGCTGCGGGTGCTGCAGGGCGCTCCTGGCTTCATCGCCGTCCGCGCGCGGCGGGCTGGGCCGCAGCCGCTCCTTCCGAGCGGGATCGGGCGAGGTGGCCGGAGCGGATGGCGCCGCAGCGGATGACGACAAAGAGCCGGACTCGCCGCTGCGGCGGCTCATAAAAAGCGGGACGCTGGGGTGAGGGGGCGGGTGTCTGGAATTTCCGGGTGGCGTGGGGGTGTGTGTGGGGGGATTGTAAGTACCAGCCCGTGCTAGACCAAGAAACCAAACTAGCGAAGTAGAGCACAGTCAAAGGCGACAAATGCAAGTTGGGAGATGCAGGGGAGTGGGGTGCGGCGGCATGGGGCAGGTACGGGCAAGCCCGGGGGCCGAGCCCGGGGGCCGAGCCCTGCGCCGGACGCGGTCGGTGCCGTGGGCGGCCTGGTGCGGGCAGCAGTCGCACGTGATCCGACCGGCATGTGCTTTGATGGGTGGGGATCGTTTTTTTCCCGACACGTGCGCTGCATGAGGTGCCGGTATGACTGCAATGCTGTGCTGTGTGTGCAAATACGTTGCAGGTACGGCGCGGTCATGGGCACGGAGCCCTCGGCCGCAAGCGTGGCCGCCGCCGGCAGGCCGCGAGCCACCGGGGAGACCAACAAGACCCTGCAGGTGGGCGCGGGGGCGTGTGTGTATGTGCGTGTGTATGTGTGGGTGTGTGGATGTGGCAGTAAGAAGTGACAGGACACACGTGTTAGGGCGTAGGGGGCTGTAAGGTATGTGGCTGTGCCGCGGCATGTGGGAACCGCATGCGATGTAAAAGCCGCAGCGGGCGCTCCATGCGTCTCGAGACACACACGCACGCACACACACACACACACCCTTTGTGCTTTCCTAACATACACACACACCCTTCCTCTCCTTGTGCTTTTCTAACACACACACACGCACGCACACTAGCCACCTGCCACCTGACAGCTACACGTTATAGGCTGCCGCCTCCTGACCCCCCGTGGTCCGCCTGCGTGCACGTGTCTGGCCGGGGGCCCACGTGTGTCACATGTGTGCGCGAACCTGCGCGTGTGTGTGTGTGTGTGTGTGTGTGTGTGTGTGTGTGTGTTTTAGACATCACCTTGCCTTGTGTGTGTGTGTCTGTGTTAGAGTTCACAAGGGAGAGAACAAACGATAGGCTTGTGCGTGCGAAGCGACAGGAGCGTCAAGCAGGGGACGCGACGCAACACATACGGTTGTTACATGGAATGACCTTTTGTGTGTGTGAGTGTGTGTGTGTATGTGTGTTAGAGGTCACAAGGGAGAGAACAAACGAAAGACTTGTGTGTGTGCGTGTGTTGTGTGTGCACCCCTGCGCCCCACAGGTGGGCATCAGCGTGGCGGTGTTGGTGGAGCTGGTGAAGCGGCTGGGCCCGGCGCAGCGCCACGCCTCCACCGCCGAGGTGTGGGCGCGATGGCTGGAGCCGCCCACCCGGACCACCCGCTGCAGGTGGGGATGTGCGTGTGTAGGGGGGCGGCGGGCTAGCCATCCTTGCGGACGGTGTTTGTCAGCTTTGGGAAGGGGGGCAGGGATGTGAATGCCAACCCAAGCTAAACCAGGGGGTGGGGGAGGGAGCGAGAGGGGATTGGTGCGTGCACATGCATGCATGGGGTGGCGGCGGGGTGACGTGCGTGGGTTAGTGCCTGCGGGTGTGCGTGCGGTTGTGCGTGCGATTCACCTTGTCGGTGCAGGCTAGGTTGGGTGCGGTTGGGTTTGGGTGGATATTTGTACGCGGGGCGTGAGAGTACTGACGAGGAGTAATTGGATTTTATAAATGCCGGTGGGGCGTAGGATTGCAGCGGTGGCAAGGATTGCCAACACAATCCCGACATTCAGGAGCACTGGGCTGGGTTTTAATCCATTTTTAACAGGTTTCTGGATCTCATCATGGAACTCGAGGACATTGTGCTGGGCGAGCCATCGCCCGAACCCGGATCGAATGGATTCAGCGCCGCCGCTGCCGCCGCCGCCACCGCGGGCGGGCGGCCGGTGCTCAAGCCGGAGCGGACGTGGTGGGGCCAGCCCGATCACTACGTCATACACGCCTGGAGCGGCAACTTTGCGGCGCTGGTGGCGGCTCTGCGCGAGTTCTGTGCCCTTACAAACAAGTGGGTCCGCCGGCTCTCGCGTGCACGTGCGCCTGCCTGCCTGGGGGGAGGGGGGATTGCACGTGGGTGGGGGCTGCTTTGGTTTGGAGCAGGGGCCCGGGGGTTACCCAGGCGGCCACAGGAATTGCGTGTGGCTGTTCCTTAACTCTGACCTCTCTCTGTTTGCAACATTCCATGCACCGTCTGAGCACACACGCATGCACGCACGCACGCACGCCCCTGTGTCTGCCTGCGCCTGCACGCCGACGCTCTCGCCGCCTGCCCGCTCTGACCCTCTCTCTCCCTCCTTGCTCCCCGCTTCCCTAAACCACCCACTAACACCACCATCACACCAATCACCACCACCGCCATCGCCACCAATCACAACCACCGCCACCACCGCCACCACCAGGGGCACGGCCGCCACCTACGTGTGGATGGACCTGCTGGCGATCAACCACCACCCCGGCGGCCGCGACAAAAAGGAGCTGGCGCGATGCAGGTTTGTGCGGGCAACAGCGACGGACGCACTGCGCGACCCCTGAGTCGAGCATCACACTTGTACCGTACTCCGTAAGCCGCACATAAACGTCGAAAGCGCCTGGCGCGGGCGATGCCGTCTGCCGTCCTTTCCAAACGCAGCCGCCCGCGCTCCCAGTTGGGTATAAGAGGTCACGCATAACGCTTCACGTGTCTGCACGCACCACATAAATACATGCATGCACGTGTGTACGCACGCATGCACGCACGCACGCACGGCCTCACACGTACACACACAGGGAGGTGCTGGCCCGCGGCAAGCGCGCGCTGCTGGTGGTCGACGCCGCGGCCGAGGTGTTCTGTCGCCTGTGGCCCTGCTACGAGACGTGGCTGGCGGGGCAGGCCATCGCGGGCGCGGCGGCGGGTGCGTGCTTCGGGGAGGGAGGGGGGTGGCTGGCTGGCTGGCGGGTGCGTGCTGGCGGGCGGTAGGGGTGTTTATTCCAGTAACCAAAGCGACCATTGCAACCCAAAAACCCAGAACTATAGAGCGCGGAGGAGAGGGATGTACTCTGGGGTGCTGGCGGCGGGTGCGTGCCGGGGGGAGGGGCGTGCCGGCGGTACGTGTCGGGTGAGCAAGGGGATGCCTTACGGGAAGAGGCAGGGGCAGGGGCAGGGGCAGGAATGCGCCTTTGGGCCATGGGGGTGGGCGCCGCCGCGCGGCGGCTGCAGCAGCGAGGTTGACACAGCAAGCACTGGCAGTAATGTTGACTTCCGCTGCGTCCTCCACGGCTCTGGTGGGCTCTGGGCACTATACCGTATAGTGGTCCTGCGCAGCAGGCCTCGCGGCCCTGCTGGTGGGCACGCGCCGCGGCCCTCTTGGTGGGCATGCACCGCGGCCCTGTTGGTGTGCATGCGCCGCGGCTCGTCCCCCGTGGCTACACGGTCCTGACACGGTCCCCTCGGCCCAAAACTTGTGGCCCCGGCACCAGGCGGATTCCAAGAGGGTAAAGTCTGAAATTTGTTGTGCACATCCACCTAACATGCATCCATGCGTATACAGAATTTCAGACTTTACCCTCTTGGAATCCGCCTGGTGCCGGGGCCACAAGTTTTGGGCCGGGGGGACCATGTCAGGACCGTGCCGTGGCTACATCCTGTCCCACCACTGCCTGCTGCAGGCAGCGGCCCCAGCACGGGCCTCACGCTGCTCAACGCGGGCTGCGACTGGGACACCGCCTTCGATGCGTTCTTCAGGTGCATGCGTGCGCTCGTATTTGTGTGTGTGGAAGGGGGGTAGTTTGTTCCAGAAACCAAAGCGACCTGGGAGGGGGGGTAATTCATGTCAATTCCGAATTCGAGCATTGGAACCCAGAACCCAGCACCAGTGGGGGGGAGAGGGGCAGGGCGAGGGAGAGGGGCCTGCGGCACGCACACGCGAGCCGCTTTTTCCACCCTCTTCCTCTCCCTTTGTACCCATCCACCGGCGCGCTGGAGCACTCAATCAAACCAAACGCACTTGCTCCCTTGCCTTGCCTTGCCTTGCCGCGCCGCGCCGCGCCGCGCCGCGGTGTGTTTGGCACGCAGGATCGACATGGCGCGAGCTGCCACTCGCTATCCCGAGGACCGGGCAAAGCTGGTGGAGGACATGGTCAAAGTGGTGCGCGGCCCCCACGACCCTCCCGGCAGTAGCAGCAGCTACAGGAGCGGCGGCAGTAGCAATAACCTGGCCATCGCGGCGGCGCTGCCGCAGGTAGGCACCGGCGCGGATGGCGGGCGGCGCGATGCTTGCAGCTGCCCCTTTGCAACCAACTAACCAACTAACGGTGGACATCCCGCAGCCTTGTGCAGCAATAATAACGGTACCGCCCGCAATTTCGGAACCCCTTGGTTGGCCGAAAACCGGCAACGCCGTTGGTCTGTGTGCCGCCGGTCGGTAATGATGGCTGTGGTTTAATGTGAGTGTGAATGCGGTGCCGCACTGCAGGTGAGCGCAGCAGTGCGCCACGCGGTTGCGGAGGCGGCGGCGGCCGACTTGGGTGAGGCGCGGCAGGCCGCCCGCGGCACGACGGAGATGCTGTCCCTGCTGGACGCCGCGGAGAGGTGAGGAACGGTGTAGCGTCACCGAGGCCGGCGTGTGCTGCGGCACCGGCACTTTGCTGGTTGCCGGGCTGGTGGCCGGGATTCTGGGCTGTTGGGTGGGCCCGGTGGCTGCTGCAGTACTCACTGCCGCGGCGCGGCTGATGGTGGCGGCGGCTGTGCAGGCTGCTTTGTGTGGCGTGGCATGGGTTCACATGCGGTTATTAGATAGAAACTATCTCGATGCACAAGCTTTCGCATGGGCTACGTGCAGGTATGCCATGATCCGGCGCATCGCGGGGGGCCACCCGGAAGCCGAGGAGCAGCTGGCGGCGGCGGTGGCGGCGGCGATCCGAGCGTCCGGCGGCGCCGCCGGGCTTGCCGGCGCCAGCGCTGGCGCCAGCGCCGGTGGCAAGGGCGCCGCTACCAACGCCGTCGCCCGGATCATGCAGGCGGCCGCTGCCGCCGCCGCAGCTGCGGTGGCGGCGGCAGGCGCCGGTGGGGACGGCGGGGAAGACGATGTGGACGGGGATGGCGGCGCGCCGATTTCGCTGCTGTCAGCAAAGGCGCACGACGCAGACCATCACTCGGTGCCGCCGCCGGTGGCGCCGCCGCTGGTGCCACTCACTCCCGCTGGCGGCGCCGCAGCTGGTGGTGGGGCTGGCGGGGGAGCTGCAGCAGCAGGGAAAGCTGCCGGCGGGGCTGTGTGGCGGCGCAAGCCCGCGACGTTGGCGGCGCTAGCACTGCTGCAGGTAAGCTCTGACCCATGCCCCTTACGGAATCCACTTGCTGGAATCTCTGGTGTGCCTTCATGCGATGTGCATATACACCATCCCTGACTGCACATGCCCCACAGTACAGCTACTAGCTTCTCGCAGCAGCGCCGACCTTTCCACGCAAGTACGGCAATCTCCACATAGCCACATCCGCAACAACCACCTCCACGTCAACAACCGCCTCCAACGCAGGTCGAGCACGGCAAGCTGGTTCCGGCCATGACGAACGCAGCCATGGCGCTGTCGTGCGTGCCCGGGCTCCGCCTGGTGCGACCCCAGGAACCCCAAGACAACGAGCTTGATCACGTCCACGACAAAAATGCCAACAGCGGCAACAAGAAGAACAGCAGCAGCGGCGCCGCGTGGGACGCACGAGGGCGGCACGGCGAGCACGGCGGCGGGCACAAGAAACACGACGCGGCGGCGGCGGCGGGGGGCGGCAAGCAGGCGCCCCCGCCGCCCATCGCGCCGGGCGTGGTGGCCTGGCGTGGGTCACACTGGGAGCTCGCCAACGCGGCGGCGGTGGGGCCCAGCGCTGTGAGGGCCCTTTTCATGGTGGCTGGTGAGGACGGAACTGTGTGTGCGTGTGCAGGGGGTTAGGGCATATTCCTGTACCCAGCGAAATAAATCTCGGGCTCCGGGGGTCACGGGACTGGGCCAGGGCCCGAGTGCGGTGGCGGATCATTCTCAATGGTCCAGTCACGCGCTCTCCGTGCTTCCGGACGCCCGTAGTCAACTCTGCCGAGCAGTCGTTAGCTCAATGCAATTCACGCGGCTGGCTTCCTGTCAGGTGTGGAAGCAGCGGTGCGGCGGCCTGAGGCGGCGGCGCAGCTGGCGCTGGCGGCGGCACACGCCCGAGCCGCGTCCCTAGGTAAGTACGTGCCCCGTCCGCCTGGAGCACGGGCTCCTGTAACACACGGCGGCCACACGCACGCCTGCACGCACACGTCGCCTATGCCCTGCGCCCGCTACGTCCCCCTTCACTTCAACCCTAGTGATTATATCGGGACACCCCACTCCCACCCCCGTACGCGCACAGGCCAGTCCCACCCCGCCACACTGGCCGTCAAGCGGACGGCAGTGACCTACCTGCTCAAAGCGGAGCGCGTTGCGGACGCAAATGTGTGTGTTAGAGATCACAGGGGAGGGAGCTATGAAAGACGCGTGTGTGTGTGTGTGTGTGTGTGTGTGTGTGCATCGCGTTGTGCCTTGCTTGCTGTTGTTGGGCTCGTGGGGGCGCTGGTGCTCGATGCGGGGGAGTCTTGCCTGTCTAGCTTGTGCTTACTTGCTGTCGCGATTGAGGTTTGAGGTGTGCCCGGTGGTCAGTTGCGGTTCTTCAAACGAGCCAACATGGGCGTCATTTTTCTCCTGTTCACCCCCTCTTCATCCCTCGCAGCTCCTGGCACAGAACTTGCTGCGCGAGGCCGTGGCCGCGTACGGCGAGGTGCGCACATGCAGGATGGAGAGGACGGGGGCAGGTAGTCCGTTCCAACTCCCACACTAGCTCGTGCGAACCTGCAGCCAGCCAGGCGGGGAAGGGGAGTTGTGGTTACCAGCCCAAACTAAACCAAGCAAGGGGGGGTAGTTCATTCCGGAAACTAGAAGCTAAACGACCAAGAGAACCCGAACCAGCCAGCCCAACCCAGAGCGAGGAGGCGGTGTGGCCTTAACCTGTGGGTCTCGGGCGCCCTTGACCTTGTATCTTCAGTCTTGTCGGCGCGGCGTGTCTAAGAACATACGGTTCTCTTCTGTCAACTGGTGATGGATGGAATGCGCTGCCGCCACCTTTCCCGCTCTGCCTGCCGCTCTGCATTGGTTCGCGTTTGCAACCGTCCACATTCGAATTGGAATGAACTGCCCGCCCCTCTGGGCAGGGCTGGTTGTTGTGGATCCAACATGCCTGGCTTGCTTTGGGATGCGGTATGAACGACGCCACCTGCCCCAAATGCCACAGGCCCACCCGCTGGTCGGCGCTGCTCACGGCGCCATCGCCGAGGTGCTAGCGGCCCAGAACCGGCCGGAGCAGGTGGGTGGGTGGGTGGGCGGCAGGGGGGTGGGTGGGTGGGTGGGTGGGTGGGTGGGTGGGTGGGTGGGCGGGCGGCAGGGGAGTGGGTGGGTGGGCGGGCGGCAGGGGGTTGGGCCACGATTGCTAGGTGGCAGGGCGCAGTGGATGAACAAGAAGAGTTCCCAGCCACTAGCGCGACGTGGGCTTTCTTGCTCCTCATTTGTAGTGCCTAGGCGTGCCCTTCTCATACCTGTGACTCGCACGTTCCTTAGCTACACAGCGCCGCTGTTGGCCGCGCAAACCGGGCACACACTGACGTCCACCCGCGTGTTCACTCGTTTATTACTCGTGCTGTGACCTCGGACTAGCGCGCATACGCAAGGGCGCTCACCTCTGTTTCGTTTCGTTTCGCTTCGTTTCGTTGATGCGCATTGACGTACACACGCGCAGGCTTACGCCAGCGCGCAACGGGCGGCGGAGGTGGCGGCGGCGGCGCTGGGGCGAGCGCACCCGGCCACACTGGACGCGCTGCAGCTGTGTGTGGATGTGCTGGAGAGCGCACAGGTGAGGAGGACGGAGGAGCATTCCGTCATGCTGTGAGGGTTGGATGAGGGCGGCCGGAAGAGGTCAGGGTAGGGCAGGCGCGGCGGCGCGGCTGTTAGCGGTCTGGTGGGGCCGCCTACATCGCCACACCTACATGCACACTGCACTACTTTGCGAACCCGTTTTCCCACCCTTCACTCTCTATGCCTTTGCCCCTCAACGTATAAGCACACGCTGTCGCCGCCGTTGCCATGCCGTCCCTGCCCTTCCGCGCCCTTCCCGCTCCACTCTCTGCCCTGCAGGAGTACACCAAGGCCACGGCGCTGATGCGGCTGGTGGTGGAGGGCCGCGGGGCGCCGGGCGCACTGCGCGCCTCGCCCTCCTCGCCGGGCTTCCTGCGGCCCAACGTGCAGCTGCTGCACCTGCGGGCCACTGTCATGCTGGAGGTGGGTGGGCGGGTGGGTGGGTGGGTGGGTGGGTGGGTGGGTGGGTGGGTGGGTGGGTGGGTGGCTGGCTGGCTGGCTGGCTGGCGGCCGGCCCCCGTAGTGAGTGAAGCGGCCAGTGCAAAAGGAAGTGCTGTGTTCGGCCAATGCTGGTGCTGCGTCTTGCTAAGCAGCGGTGTGTCGCGTGTTTTTAGTGTTTACGGAAGGGAGAGGCCCGCCCAACGCCGCGTTTCTCACCAACATTATTGTGCATACGGTATGTGAGGGTGGGGGTGATTTCATTCCGGCTGGTGCAGCAGGCGGCGTGCTGCAAGTGCGCGCGGCTTCAGTTGCTGCTGCCGAGTAGATACGCAGGAGCGAGGCCATGCAGCCTTGCATGCATGCTCGGTCGCGGTGCTCCGGCCCCGTGCCTGGAGTGCATGTATGTGGGAGCCTGTGAATGTGTGTGAGCGTTATGGCAGCGCACCCTGCAGCCACCTTGCGATCTGCCGCGCGGGTGGAACCCGCTAAATCATCCCTCCCGATGCCCCATTCGCCGCTTGTAACAGGAGAAGGCGGCTGCGGAAGAAAATCCCAAGTGAGCGTGATTTGTGCGCCGGTCCGTTTCTTGTGCCACGTTTTGTTGTTGCACGCCAGGCGTTGCCCTTCACCCTTTCCCCAGCCTAGCTGGATCCTTGTGTCGTCTCCGCCGCTCTCAGCCGCGTCCGCAACCATGCACGCAAGAAGCACTTCAAGCACCCCGCACTCGTGCCTTACGCATTTTCCTGCGAGCCCTGCAGTCTGCGTCCCTAGACTCCCTACACGCGTCCAACGCTCGCTAACACGTCCATTGCCCATGCTTGCGCCAAATGTTACTGGGTACGGTACCCATGAACGGGATGCTAATTGGTGCGATCCTTCAATTTTCTTTGTACTGATTTTTCTCCACAGGCTGGGCCGGTTGGGTCTGGCGGCCCTGCTGCGTGACATGGCCAAACTGGAGGCGGAGCTCAAGGCCGCGCTGCTGGCGGTTGGCAACGCGATGCCCGTGGTCAAGGCGGGTGCAACACTGCAATGCAGTGGGGGCAGGGATCACATGGACGTGTAGTATGTACGGGCGTTGCGTTCTTGGACTGTAGACCTGCGCCACAAAGCCGGGCAGACGCAAACCAAACCAAACCAGACCAAACTTACGGCACGGCGGCGACGCGACACGTCCCACACCCCCGCAGTGCGCACACACGCCGTTGCCCTTCCTCGCGCATCCCTGGGCGCTTCTGACCTACCTGCCCCTCGCCCCTTTGTCCGATACATATTTGTTCTCACGCCCGCAGAAAGACTTGGAGACCATCCTCCTGGCCCAAAACAAACGCTACGAGGCGGCGCTGCTTCTCAAGGGCGAGCTACCGCTGACGCGGCAGCAGGCGGAGGAGGCGGCGGCGGCGCGACCGAGCACTGCGTCTGGCGGATCGGGGGCGGCGGCGGGAGGCAGAGGGGGCCGCGGGGCAGGGAGTGCTGGGGGCCGCGGCGCGGGTCGTGGGGCTGGGGCGGGAGGCTCAGTGGCGACCCCGCGCGGCGGCGTGCGCTCTGCTCGGTAGCATCTGATGGATGGAGTGAGTAATAAAACCCCGTGTAATGGGGCTCATTGTACCTTCGGACCGGGAACGAACGTGGTGCCTTGCCTCAATGAAGTGGGCCCGCAGCTTGAGTGGTCGGGATGCAGGGGGATGCAGGCATAAGTTAGGTGTCCGGGATGTCGGGCAGCTAGCGTCATAGCGTGTGCGCTTGGCAACATCGGAGCTTTCAGCTTTGTCGAGACCCATCTGGTGGTGCAGCAGCGGGCTTGTCCTCGTGCGTTACAAGTGCATCTCAAAATTGACGTGCAACAGCTGACCGTGGTACGTGGCAGCTTCGTATCGGGCCAAGCGCCTCACTCCTGACCGGGCTTCGCAGCCACCCGGCGGCATCAGCGCTCACCCGTGCCCATCAGGCCGCGCACCCTGCGTCCCTGCGCCACCCGCCCTCCACAAAATTGGTAATTTCAGAACCCCCGAACTCCAGCCACCCCCCGCATACATACACGTTCGTGTCGCGGCGAGAACACCGCAAGCCGCCAACCCAAACACGACATCTCTGGCTGATCTGGCCATCCCACTGCAAGTAATCCGATTACAACTTGACCAGTCACAAGTAATCCGATCTCCTAAGTAATACGCAATCCCGGGCAAACCCGCGCGTCTCTGTGTCACAGTGCGGCATCCTTACCTGCCGTCACCGTCTGTCACGGGCTCCCGGCCCTAGCCACCTAGCCAAGAATCACATAACACACCGCATGCATTTAGTATATTTGCAAATGCTTTGGACACCCAGCACGGGTGTAAAGTAGAGCGGATCGGGTGGATCCGCCGCCCCCCTGCCGCGCATTGTGTTGGTGGATCAGGTCCGGCTCCCAGAGTCCCAGAAATCCAGGCGTCGGGCCCCGACCTCGCCTCGCATACGATCCGCTTCTTGCAACCCGAAGTCGTAAGGTCCGCCGGGGACACTGATATTGAGAGCCGGTCGGGGCTCGACCCTGGCATCCACGGCATTCAATAAGCGCGCCCAGTAAAAATTTATGACCAATCCACCGTTGCCATGCAAGTGCTGAGTGTGTGCGCAAGTGCTGAGTGTGTGCGCAAGTGCTGAGTGTGTGCGAAGGTGCTGCGCAGGGGAGGGGCCTCCCCAATTGGACCTCCCTGCAGCTGCATGCATGGCTCGCAAAGCCCAATGCGAGGGGCCCCTGTCGGAAACGAGCACGGCGGCTACCACAGCCACAAAAAGCGGAAGTCCGGCAAAATCTCTTAAAAGCAAAATCTCACACAATGCACGAGCAAGCCCGCCGTCTATAATTGCAGTCCCATGCATCCATTCATGTGTGCTCGGTTTAACAATCACAATGTCCCTCGGACAATGCGCAACGACATTACTGTAGCCTAGCTGCGGACTTGGCATGCGGTCGATACGTTGCGCGTGTGCGCTGCACAGGAATGGGTCTGATGCAGTAGCACACACACACGCTTCAAAGCACTCGCACACCCGCCGTAAACACAAATTTTAGCAAATTTACGTCTCACTTACGCATTACTATATATACCGGGATGCTGTAATCGCATCGCAACAACACGCGATACGACCTGCAGACACACACCGATTTAAGCCTACCATCCGGCAGGCCAGTCACAAAAAATCGCCAATCCTTCCTTTCCCAGTCTTTCGACGCATGTCCTGCCTGTTACCATTTGTCTTGGACCTTGAAAACAAGATGAAGGCACACGTACTATGTCCTATCCAGCGGACCATTGGTGCGAGTTGGGTCTTAGGCCGACCAGACCAACTGCCGCAGCCTGTGCATTGACGTGTCCTCCGGCCAAAACTAATTCCACGCGCCGCCGCGGCCACCCGCCGTGCGCGCACGCACCCAATAAGGCTCACAAAATTGGCAGCCCTTGCCGTTGCCCCTCCCCTCTCCAGGTCCCAGTGCGGTATCCCCTCTCTGCTTGTACATATATACTCAGAATGGATAGATCATTTGGCGTCCCCCTTTTCCCCCTTTCACACACGCTTCTCTCGCCCCATGCCGTCAGCGCGTGTACGGTGCTCGGCACATCTCACAATCCACACACACACACACACACACACACGCACAAACACACACAGACACATCTTCCAAGTACGCCATCCATTCCTTTTTCACTCGAACACATGCATCACTTTTATTTTGTTCAAAATGCATCGCAGGCCATGCCGCTCCCAAGCTTTCATCCGACCTACAACACATGCTTTGCTCGCGTACGTGCGCACGCGTGTCCCCCACCGCGGTGATGTAGAGGCTTGAATATAAAAGCATTAATCAGTCCGCGGCATCACCTTTTCCCTATTACTCTACTACGGGTATGATTGGCGTGTGGAGGGGCCGCAGGGCACGGATGCATTATGTGGCTGGCTGATGCGCACTGTAACGGTAGGGGCGATGACGACTGATTTTGCCCGACAAGCGGCATAACGTATGCTATCAAAGTGTCAAAATGTCAAGGCGTATGGTGCCCAAAACCATGCCTATGCATTTGCGATCAGCAAGCCTCGCTGCTTGCCGTGACGGGGCGTCCGCATGACACCAAGCGCCTCAGCCACGTCTGCAGCCGCAGCAGCGGCGGCCCAGCCACCGGCGCCACCTTGGTTCCATAGGGGGCGCTGCCCTTCAGACCCTGGCCGTGGCTGTGGTCACACACCTTCTGCTGGTGCTGCTGGTGCTGCTGCTTTAGTGAGCCGGCGGCGTCGGCATTACCGAGGGCAGCTGCGACTTGGCGCGCTATGGCGGGAGGCGACCGCTTGCTGCCGCCGCTCGTGTCGTCACGACTGGCTGCGCCGCCGCTGCAGGAGATTGCGGCTGCTGCGCTGATGTGGTTGTGCCCCTCCTTGCTTCGCGGGGCGCGGCCGCGACTGCCGCGACTGCCGCTGTTGGCCCCGCCGCCCACGTAAGCCACAGCCGCCGCCGCGATCACCGCTTCAGCCGTGGTGGTGGTGTGTGCGTGCTCGCCCGAACCAGCTTGACTCCCTGCCGCCGCCGCCGCCGCCGCCGCTGCCACTGCGGTTGCCGCTGCTGCTGCCTGGTGCGCGGCAGCGGCGGCAGCGGCGGCGGCGTGGGCTGTGGCCGTGGCGGCCGCCGCCACCTGCCCCGCACGCCAGAAGGCGCACTCTGCCCGCCCATCACTCGAGTCCGCACGGCTGGTCTCCCCCCCACTGCCCTGCTTGACAAACAGCCGCTTTGAGTGACGCTGGGCCGTCCATGGCGCTGGCGGCTGCTGCCCGCTGCTGCTGGTCGCGGCGGCGCACGCTGACGGCGGGCCACGAGCGTCCCCATGGGTCGCCGCGGCGGCAGCGACAGCGGTCTGCTGTGGCACCTGCTGCTGCTGCTGCTGCTGCCCAAATGCTATCCCGCCCGGCGTGGAACCCGCCGGTTTCCAGGCACCGCTAGCGCCGCCGCCAGGCGCCGCTGCCGCTGCAGACGTACACTGATGCATGGAGGCATCATCAGTCATGCATGAGTACGACCCCATGCTGCCGTACATAGATCCGTACATGCTCGTACAGCCACTCCGCACAGCCGCGCCCGCAAAGCCGCCGTACGCCGACCCCAGCCGCGCGGCGGTGGGAGCCGAGCCGCGCTCACCGCTGGCTGCAGCAGCCACTGCTACTGCCGCCACCATTGACGATCCGGATGCTACAGCCGTCGCCGTGCAGCCCATTGCCAGCGCCGCAGCGGACGCTGCGGCCGTGCCGCCCGTGCACCGGTCCATCATGCCGCTGCTAGACGGGCGGCCGAACGAAGCCCGGCTGCTGTCGAGCATCATAAGGGTGCCGGGCGGCAGTAGCAGCGAGGTAACGCCGCCTGCTGCTGCTGCTGCTGCTACTGCCGGGGTGCTGGAAGCGTAGGCCGCGGAATGGGGCCCATGCTCCTCGGAGCACCCGTTCTGCGCCTGGCCCGGCAGAGCCTGGTAGAGCGCTCGCGGCAGTGCGGAGTGTTGCAGGTGGTGGTGGTGGTGGTGCGCCTGCGGCGCCGCCTCTGCCAACATGGTGCCGGTCACCGCTGCGCTCCCGACCACGCGCGCTGCGGACAGCGACAGGTGCCGCGCAGCAGGCCGCCGCTGCTGCTGCGGTTGCGGTTGCGGTTGCGGGTGCAGGTGGCTCGGCTGCTGCTGCTGCTGCTGCGCCGCAGCCCCAGCCGCAGCCCCAGCCCCAGCCGCTGCAGGCGGTGCCGCTCCTGCCATGGCCGCTCCCGCCACCTGCAGCTGCTGCTGGTGCGGCGGCGGCTGTAGCTGCGGCGCCGTCACGTGCAGCCAACTGATCGACACGTGTCGTGTAACGCCCGGCGGCGGCGGCGGCGGCGGCACAGGTGCAGGCGCGGCGGATACGGTGCTGCTGCCAGCCGCCGCCGGCGGTGCCGGCGGTAGGCGCGCCACGGGCGCTGATGGAGGAACCACCGACAGCACCATTGCTGCGCCAGGCGCCAGGGTGCCGCCGCCCACGCCGACCACCGCTGCGTCGTCAGACTGCACGCGCGAAGGCTGCACAGGGGAAACCAACGCGGCTTGCTGCTGCATGGGCGACGGCATGAAGCCCTCAAGCAGCAGTGGTGGCGGTGGCTGCGGCCATTGCGGCAGCCGTACCCCGCCCGTCACTCCGCTGGCAACCGCTGCTGATCCACTGGTTGGGCTGCTGTTGCTGTCTCGCAGAGCGCACAGCGCGGCGGCCATGTGCGGCGGTGGCGCAATGGGGCGCCGTGTCGGCGTGACAACGCCGCTACCCCCCGCTGTCGTCCGTGCTGCTGCTGCTGCTGCTGCTTCTGTTCCTGCAGGCGGCAGCGTTGCCTGCGGCATTGGCTGCTGCTGCGGCTGCTGGAAAGGCTGCGGCGCCTGAGGCTGCGGGGCCGTAGCCTGGCGCTGCTGTGACCACTGCGCCAGCTGCAGCGTCGGCTGCGACTGCGATGGCGGCTGCGGCGGGAGTGGCAGCAGGGCGCCCGCAAGCGAAGGCAGCGGTGGCGGTGGCGGCGGCAGCGGCTGGGGCTGCGGCTGAGGAGACGCGCCAGCAGGGACGTTGTCTCCCAGAAGAGAGTTGATTGAGGTCAGGCGCAGGGCCATGTCACCGCCGTCTCCCCACATGTCTGCAGCCTGCAATGCAGCAACAGCGCAAGGGCCTCGACGTGACGGCCGCACCGCAACTTGTATTGCATCACACACACACACACACACACACACACCGCTGGGCCCTGCGTTGTTGTACCAGCAGTAACCCTTCTGAGGTTGCTGGCGTGGTCCAGGTTGGTTGGAGCGTCCCCCCGGTGGACTCCAGAGCTTGGCTGCGCTCTGGGCAGGGGAGACGCATGATAGCGGCAGCGTGTGGCCTAAATGCCTCGCTGTCGCTGGCTGTCCCGAGTACTCGCTCACGAGACTCGTCAGGCCGCCTGTAAACCCGTTGTTACACACACACACACACACACACACACACACACACACATACACAAACACACAAGGCAAGGTGGTGTCTAAAACATACACACACACAGGACAAGAGCAGTGAGGCACCACGTACCAGCAATAACGTGTCGCTGTAGCGTGTCAAAGTGGTGTACGGCGACGAGGGTAGCGACGACTGAGAGCCGATAGACACACCGCCGCCGCCGCCGCCAGCGCTGCCGCGGCTCGCGGCTACCGCGCCCACCGCCGCAGCCACCGCAGCCAGATCCAGATCCGGATCCAAGTTGCAGCGGCAGCCATGAGCATCATGTGCTGTCGCCGTAGTCGCCGGTGGGCTCGGCTGCTCTGGGCGCCCCTCGCCGTGCTGCCGGCGGCCGTGGTGCAGCTGCTGCCCCTGCTGCCCCTGTTGCCCTTGGGGCAGCAGCAGTGCAGCGGGCGGCGGAGGCTGCTGGGACAGTAGGGGCTGCGCCCATGGCTGCTGCTGCTGCTGCTGCTGCTGCTGCTGCTGCTGCTGCTGCTGCGGCTGCTGCGGCTGCTGCGGCTGCTGCGGCTGCTGCGGCTGCTGGGGTCCCCCCCAGAAGGCACGGTCCGAGCCGAAGACTGCGGCCGCCGCAGGCGCCGCGGCCGGGAGCGCTGCTGCCGCTGGGTGCAGGCCTCGCTGCCCCACCGGTAGCAGCAGCATGGCTGGCACAGCAGCGGCAGCGGTAGGGGTAGCGGTTGCGACGCCGTCCCCCACGGACACCGCACAGCCAGTTTCCGCGACCATGCCAGCCACATCTCCTGCAGGCGTCCAGGGCGTCGGCGGCTGCGACTGCTGGCCGTCGTCTGCTGTGAGCTCACCGCGGGGAGCGGCGCACGCGCTGCTGCCGGCGGCGATATGGATGTGTGGGAAGCCAACAGGCGGCGCAACAGGCACAGGTGGCGGCACAAGCTGCGGACACCCGTGCGCAATGTAGTAATAACCTGCTGGCAGCTGTACCGGCGGTGCAGGAAGTGGCGGTGCATGCGGCAGCGGCGCCGCCTGCTGTTGGGCGTTGGTGGCGGCCGAGCCGGGGCCAGCAGGGCCGGCGGCGGCCGTGTCGGCGCTGCCGCACACCAGCAGCGGCTGGTAGTTGCTGTGACGCTGAATGTTGGGTGGCAGCTGGACGGCGCACGGCTGCTGCTGCTGCTGGTAGCTGTGGGCAGCGCCGAATAGCATGGTGCTGCCCACGGCGCCGGCAGAGCCGACGAACCGAAAGGCAGGGCGGCCCTCTTGCGAACCGACAGAGTCGTCAGTCAGAGCCGCGGCTGCTGCGGCGTGGCCCAAGGAGCCGCCCCTGTACCCAAGTAGCAGCGGTGCCGTAACCGGGCCGCCGGGGTGTGCGGCCGCCGGCGCGACGTACACCGCAAAGGGCTGCTGCTGCTGCTGCTGCTGCTGCTGCTGCTGGTGGTGGTGGTGGTGGTGGTGGTGGTGCGGGAGCACTAGCGATGGCGGCACAGTCGCCACGGCGGGCTGCTGCACGGCGGCGGGATGCACCTGCAGCATGCGCACCTCTGCTGCTGCAGGCATTGCTGTGGCCGCCCCCACACCCCCTGCCGCTGCCGCTGCCGCTGCCGCTGCGGCGGTGGAAGTGGGCTGCGCTTGCTGCTGCACGCTGTGCTGTGGGTGCGGCTGCCTCGGCGGTGGCTGCAGGTACGGCAAGTGTGAAGGGGGCACGCAGGCTTCGGGTTGCTGTTGGCTGCTGGCTGCTGACCAGGGCCCCTGCTGGTGGTGCTGCAACTGCTGCTGTGTTGGCGGCAGTTGCGGCGCCGCGCAGGGCTTCAGGAGCGGCCGCGTTGCCGAACCAGGCTGCCGCTGCTGGTGGTGCTGGTGGTGCTGGTGGTGCTGGTGGTGGTGCTGGTGCTGCTGGTGGTGGTGCTGGTGGTGCTGGTGGTGGTGCTGGTGCTGCTGGTGGTGGTGCTGGTGCCGCTGCTGGTGGTGCTGGTGCTGCTGGTGGTGCTGCAGCTGCCGCTGATGGTGGTGCTGGTGGTGGTGCTGGTGCTGCAGCTGGTGGTGGTGGTGGTGGTGGTGGTGCTGCAGCTGCTCGGCCTGATGCGCGAGGTGCGCTTCCGTGATGAGCGGCAGTAGTGGGACAGACGAGGCCATGCAGTGGCGCTCGCGGAAGGCCGCCGCCGGTGTGTCAGCAGCAGCCCCCTCCACCTCCGGCATCGCCGCCGCTGCGCCCACCATCAGCACATGCGCGTCCGTGGCAGCAGGAGCCGCAGTCACGTCGCTGAGCGCCGCCGCCGCGTCGTCGTCCACCGCGGACGTGTCAGTCGTCCCTAGCACCACATGTGGCGCCGCCACAGGCGGCGGTGTGGCGGGCGAGGCTGGCGTTCCAACGCAAGCCGAGAGCGTTGGGCTGATGAGCTCCGATGCGCTGCTGCCGCCGCCAGCAGGCTCCGCCAGTTCCGCGCCAGCTATCGACGAGGCCGCCGCTGGCGGCGCGGCAGAACCCGTCAGCGCCGGCGACGCCTGCTGCCCGCACCTGCTCGTGCTCTTGCGGTCCACATGTGCCGCCGCCGCCGCCGCCGCCTTTATTTGTGCAGCGGGCGGCGGCGCCTCTGGTGGGCTGGTGGGCGTGAGGAGCTCGCCCTCACCGCGGCCGCTGCAGCTGCTGCTTCTGCTGTTGACGTCGGCCATGACCGCATTATCATCATCGCCGGCGGTCGCACGAGTGGCGAATAACACCTTAGCCATGGCGGCATCGGAGGCAGCCGCAGCCCGCAGCGGCGGTGTGACCTTCGCAACCGACGGCACGCCGGCCGCCACGGATCTCGCCGCCATGAGCCCGGCCAACTCTCGGTCGTACAGCTGTACGAGCGTGTCGTTGCCTGCCATAACCTGCCGTACGTCATTGAAGTACGGCAGGCGCAGCAGCTCGTCAGCGGTGGCGCGGGCCGCGGGGTCGAGCCGCAGGCACGCGGCCACGACCTCCACAAACCCCGGGTCAAGGTGCGCCAGCCGCGCTGCCAGCGGCCGGCCTGGAAGCCGCGCCGGGCGCAGCTGGTCCGATGTGAGCGAGCCGCCGAGCTGCGCGGGGGCGAGCCGGCCCAGCGCGTCCACGGCCGCGGCCACAGTGACGGGCCAGGGTTCTGTCGGCAGCGCACCTAGGCAGCGCCACAGCTGGTCCAGGGACGAGGTGCCGGGCAGCAGCGTGCGGCCGGTGGCCATCTCAGCGAGCGTGCAGCCGAGCGCCCACATGTCTGCAGATGCAATGCATGGACACACGCGTACGTCACAGCAAAAACGGCGGCGGCCAGGAGCTTACAGTAAGGAAGTTGCATCCACTGCTGGTCAAGTGTCCGTGCCACGTGCGGGATGCACAAATGTACGACAACAGCAGCCTCCATTATGCCCAGAAACCAATTCGCTCGCGCCAGCATTCCTGAGCTCCAGCTGCAGCTAACCCAGCCGCCCCATCCACCGACCTGCTGCCTGGCCGTACGGCTGGCTCAGAAGGATCTCCGGCGCGCGATACGCCCGCGTGACAACGTACTGCGTGAGGTTGCCGTACTGCACATCATACAGCCGCCGCCGCGGCCTGCCAGCGGCGCCGGCACCAACGACGCCGCCACAGTCAGCGCCGCCATCCTGCACATCGGTGGCCTGCGCTTTAGCTGCGGCCGCTGCCGCCGCTGCCGCGGCGGCGCGGTTGCTGCCAAGTGAGTCACGCGGGTCCTCTGCCCGGCGAGCAAAGCCTGCACACGTTCATATACCAGCACATCGCGTTTTATAATGACGAGCAAGGCACGTGCTTCAAGTTACATACCGCCAGAGCGTTGGATGGTGTCAAAACCGATACTAAGGTAGACGCTACACATTTAACATGTCATCTGGTGCTGTCGGTGCGTGGCCAACGGAGTTACAAAACTCACGCAACCAGCAGCCATGGCCGCGCTACGAGGCCCCGGGCAGGCAGGCAGGCAGCGTAGCACGCACGCACCGAAGTCGCAGAGGCGGATGCTGCCGTCCGCGGCCAGCAGCACGTTGGGTGGTTTGATGTCGCGGTGCAGCACCTGCGGCAGCAGGCACGCGCACGTGCAGTGCCGGTAGGTGTGTGTGTTGGTAAACGGAAACGGAGAGAATTCCCCGCAAGGTGTGTGTGTGTGTGTGTGTGTGTGTGTGTGTGTGTGTGTGTGTGTGTGTGTGTGTGTGTGTGTGTGTGTGTGTGTGTGTGTGTGTGTGTGTTGGGGTAGAGGTTGCTTTTGCCAGCCCAATAAACCATACCCGCCCAACGCACAGGAACGCGGGACGAGATAGAGCATGGCCGTTATTGCTTGACCATGGAGAACACAGGGGTTGTTACACGGGGGATGCCACCGGATGATGGAGTCGGAGGCAAGCTGACAGAGCCAAGGACAGATTCCAGACGTGTCGATGGGTTGGCACGGTGCCGGCCGCACCCAACCAGTGTCGCCCCCCGGCAGCGCCCCAAGTACACAGCCCCTCCCCGTACCTTGCAGGAGTGCAGATATCGCACCGCCACGCACAGCTGCCAGGCGAATGACTTGAGCATGTGTGGCGGCAGACCAAACTCATACTTGGAGCGCAGGACCTGATGCCCGCAGCCCCCGCTGATGTAAGGGAAAACTGCGTACAGGCGCCCCGACGGCGACCGGAAGGCACGCTCCAAGCGTATCACGAGCGGGTGCTGGAGGCTCTGCAGAATGCGCAGCTCACGGAGAGCCAAGTTCCAACCCTGTTGTTGCAAGAATGGAAAGAGGCAGGGCGGTGGGTCAGACGTTGACAAAGAATGAAACAAGGCTAAGGGGGAAAAACCCTGCAACTCCATCCAATTCCAATGTGCTGCTGTCCGAACCTTTGCCACACGCCGTCAACCCACACCAAATGCATGCCAAGATATACGATGCAAATTACTATAGGATGCGCTGATACGCGCGTTTCCACCAAGTGGCCACTGATGTGGCCAGCGCATGCCGCGCCCGTGCGTCAATTCGCCGGGTTTTTATGTGCGCGCATGCTATGTGTCTCTTGTATCACTACAAAATCCCAGCGCCGCTCGCGGTGGCCTGTTCGGTGATGTTGCCGAGGAGTTCACGACCGTTGATTTTGCCTTCGCCACGAAAAGACGAGCTAAAATGGCGCGCTGCCAATGATGATATATTCAGCTTCCATATGCGTACCATTTGGTCATTGTGCTTGAAGCCCTTGACCGCTACCAGGCGCTCAAAGTCGCCAGGCGGACAGAATTGCGCCCTTAGGCTGCGCTTCGCGCATAGCAATACGCCGCCATACGTCCCTTCTCCCAATGGCCGTTTCAAGATGTAGCCTTCAGACTCCAGGGCATCGGTGCACGCCTGCACGCGTTTGAATGGTCACCCGAGCCCGGCTATGTCGGGCGTCTTGCAGTCAAGACCCACCATTTAAAGCCGCGCATAGGCCGCCGAGCTTCAAGGCGTCAGCGCTCTCGTCATTGTGGGCTTGCCCTCAGAAATTTCCAAGGCTCTGCGCGGCTGCTGTTACGTGGTAACATGAATATACAATGTTATAAAGAACTCTAATTTGATTGAAACCGGACGATTGGGACCTCTGATAGGGCAACCGTTTTGCATGGACGTGGAGGCTTCACGGCGCGTTTCCCGCCCTTGGTACGCAGGTTTTGCCGCATCTGCGAGCGGCCGAGCATTGTCAATCAATCAGAAGGCACTGTATATGCGACAAACGCGCTATCAGCGCCGCCGGGGCACGCTTATGCCGCTGGTTGCAAGCCGTGCTACGGAGAGCCGTCGAGCGAGGCCGGTATTGTGTGCCTTGTCGCACGAATACTGCATGGCGCGCTTCCGCATGAAAATCCACTTCAACCATGTGCATTTTGGGATGGAAGGGCTTGCCTACTTCCAATCCTATGTCGAAGGGTCATCTTGGGCATTGACGGAAGTCGTGACGGCGGCCCTCGCGGTCGTGGCACTTTTGGTGCCACGCACTTTTGGGCCATCTGGCATCGAAGTCTTATAGAGCTACCGTATAAGACTTAAGCATGCCCCCGTAAGCCCATGAATCTACGGACATACAGATCTTGCAAGTGAGGAGGACGGTGGCGTGCAGGTGGTCAAGGTGGGGTCCGTGCGTCACATAATGGTCCCGCTCGCACCGTAACATGACTTTCCTAGAAACAATGCTCGTATGTGCGCTAAAGGGTTGTGTTGTGACACGGGGGCAGCGATACACCATTGCCATAGGCAGGGGAGTGGGTGGCTACTCCTCAAGACCCAACGTGGGCATGTCCATTTCACAGGCTGGAGAGAGCCAGGGGGGTAGAATCTTCCGAAACATACCCCATGCTTCAAATGGATAGAGCTCAACGAGAGCGTTCAGAATCCGCTTTCAGAATAAAAATTGGGGTACTGGGTGCAAAGTTATGGGCCTCCAAAGTTTTGGGTCGGTCGGTCGGTCCAGGGTCCCCCAAGGTTTTGTCACGGTTTGTGCAAAACTTTGTCCCACGAGCCCCAAACGCTTCTGTAAGCCTGCGCGTGCTACTGCAACACACTGTAGCAGTGTTTGCAGCAATGGCATACACTGCAGGAAGCAATGACGTGAAAAGTTGTTGACATGAGATGTCGGCATGTCACCCAGTCACAGTCCAAACTCGCGGTAAACCCCAGTCCAATGGCGGTAACCCAACCGAGAGCATATTACTGGTGCGTGTCGCTATGCGCTTAGCCTGTTTCATTGTTGGCTGGGGTGGGTCAGGCCCGGGGACGTTTCCATGGATAGAATTTTGCACATGTCGAAGTCACGTGCACGACCGGCAAATCGCACAGCGTGATAGAGCACATCAAGAGCAGTCGATTGGCACCACTCCGGCATTAAATGGAGGGGTAAAACCCCCTGAAACACACGGTTTTGTCCATGGGGGTCGGTCGGTCGGTCGGTCGAGGGGTCCGGGAGGTTTTGTGGCCTGGGGTCAAAAAAGTTTGTTTCTACCCCCCCCCTGACAGAGCCGCGTGAACCCCTTGATGCTCGTGCTCTCCTGTGTCCTGTCCCCAATCGACCAACTATACCTGGTGCGTCAACTGTGGGCGGAACGTGTAGTTCTACCAGGGTTCTACACAAGTACAATAACCCCGGACGGCGCACAGGGCATCGTTACGTGCCTTTTGCCGATGACCCTACTCATCAACCTGCTCATCAACGCAGCATAATTGTAATGGACACTATGACAGTGGCCTTGAACGTTGCCCTAAACGCGCCCGAGGACAGGCCTGAAACTGCTGATTTGCCATGCACACACACAAAAGTGCCGCCGTTCTGAGTTGGTGTGTGACCGAAGGCGGCCCGGTCTCGCCCCTGCCCATTCATGCGAGGTGCCAGGCCGCCAGACCGTTCTTGTCTTGTATAGGGTTTAGGGTTTTAGGGTTTTAAAGGGGCAGAGAAGGCCAGAACACACATATGAGGTTGCGCCTTCGGTTGCACAATTGCGCTGGCAGCCGCCAAGGAAATCTGGAGTCTGAGAGCAGAGCCAGCACACCTCTCACTCCATCCGCTATTTGTTGTGCTCTTCTCTACACCAGGTTTATTACCGTACGCTGTAGGTCTGGATTATCCCGTCCCGCATGCCCTTTCCTGTGCTTGGCTCATCTGTCGGCCCCAACACCAACCTCCGCAAACCAATTCCAAACTAAATGGTCTACCGACAACTCAAATGGACAGCCAAGTCCTCATAATCCAAATGCAGCACCGCTTCACCGTCGCGCTCACCTTATAGTCTGGCGCGGCCTAATACTACACAACTGCTTCGCTCAACGGCAACTTTCCCGGTTCCAAAGCGATGAAACAATACAACAAGGGACGCGAGTGCATCGTCCCTTTTTGGGGTTCTACAACCGCATGCAAACGTGTGCTTGAGAGCTCGGCGCGCGCGATGCCATGCCATCCGAACTGAACCTCATCCACCCCGCGCGGCGTCCCGCAGAGCTCACACGGACACACCCGTCACGCAAATCAATGTCCCTCCTGCCAGCATGACCAACAATGCCAATCAAATCCGTACACAGAACACTCCGGCCGTGAGCGGTGCCGCCCCACGGATGCACCATACAACCGCGACGCCAATTCAGGATACGACTGAGCCTCTCAGCACCACTGCCGCTCTTGTGTTAGCCATCCACCCGCCCTCTGCCGTCCCGCATCTTTCCACCAGTCTGCCTCGTGCCCTTGTCTGCTGCCCCCGCCCGCCCGCCGCGCAGCACGCAACGCGCACCCACGCCCGCCGGGCTGCAATGCCTTCCTACTCACCGCTACCGCGCGCCGCGCCCCGCCCTGCCGCTGCCACTGCCGCCCTGCTGGTAGTCGGGCAGGGTGGCGTACGCAGAGCCTCCGGCGCGCGCGTGCGCCTCCGCCAGCAGCAGCGGCCCTGTGCGCAGGGCCCAGGCGGCGACGAAGGAGGCGGCCAGGTTGCAGTCGCTGGCGAGGAAGGCGCCGTTGATGGCGAAGGCGGCCAAGAGCTGGTAGTAGAGCACGGCGGCGTAGGCCAGTTTGTCCTGTTGTCGCGTGGGCGTGTACACGTGTTGCGCATTGCATGTCGTTGCATCTTTTGTTTATTTGGTTTGTTCTTTGTTTGTTTGTGCGTGTGCGCATTGTGCGACTCATGGAAGTACAGTTACAATACCCCATGAGTCATGGGCGGGGGGGGAGGTATCGTTGCAAACCGGGGGGCGGTGGACTCGTGGAGATAACATGGGAAATGTAGGGACGGCGGGACGTTGTCACGCGCTGTGAACGGGTCACTGAGGCGGCACAGCCGAACGAACGCCTTCCAAACCGGCTCGAATGCCGTCCATAGGGACGTGCACGTGCAATTGGAGGCCCCCCGACAGCCTGACAAACCGCCCGAGCACCCCGAGCACGCCAGCCCCGCTGGCTCGTCGCGCACCACGGCCCCACCCGCCGGCCCGCCCGCCCGCACCCGCCTCACCAGCCCCGCCCGCCCCGCCCGCGCCCCCCCTGTTTAGTTAGGTTTTGATTAGCTTGGCCTGGTATTTACAACCCACCCTACGTACCTGCAGCGTCTCCACCCGCAGTAGCACGCCCATGTCCTCACTGTCCCACTCGAACTCGGTGCTGGAGGCCTTGAGCGTGGGGCCCACGCCCGCCAGCAGCTGCTGCTGCCCGCCGCCGCCGCCGCCGCCCTCGCCGTCGTCGCTGTCCGTGCCGCTGACGTCACCCGTGCCGCCGCCTGTGCTGCTGGTTGACACGCCCGCACCCACGCCATTGCTGCTGCCGTTGCTACTGCTGCTGCTACTGCTGCTGCTGCTGGACGAGGAGGGCCCCGCCTGCGGCCGCCGCTGCGCCACCTCGCCTGCCGCTGCCGCTGCCCCCGTTGATGATGCTGGCATCGATGCAGATGTAGACGGTGTTGGTGGCGAGTCGGAGGAGGAGGAGTTCGCAGCCGCCGCGGCTCTGGCGGCGGCGGCCGCCGCCTCCTCCTGTCCACTGACTGCGTCCATGCTGCTGAGGCTGCTCACGCTGCTGAAGGAGGACTGGGGGCCTGAGGGGACAGGAGGAGGAGGAGGAGGATGAGCAGGCGGGGGAGGAGGAGGATCAGGATGGGCCGGAGGGGGAGTTATAGGTACCAATAACTGAAGGTAGCTTTGGGGGGGGGGGTCTCCATGCAACTAAAGCAATGTGGGTATCCGTGATCGCAGTAATGCTAGTGATAACGCTCGAGTAAGGCTTAGTATGGCGGGGGCGGGGCGTGTGTCAAGCGGGCTTCTATTTTGTCGGCGGCAGCGACTGCGCCAGGAAAAGCTACCGCAGGCCCGGCACCAAGACAGACAGGTAGGGCACACACGTCGTCGACAGCCCTTTATGCTAGCGCTGTGAAGTGGACGCTGCGTCGAAACACCGTACTCGACCAAGGGAGCTCCCGTCCCTTGGTCCCCGTTCCAGTCACCGCGTGAGCGGAGGTTCACGCCCCTTGCCTACCGCCACGGCCTTTCCTGCCGCCCCTCTCCTTCCCGGTCCCTCAACGCCATCACTGCATCCCTCCCCCCCTCGCTAGCTTAGTTTCTTGGTTAAGCATGGGCTGGTATTTAGGACCCCCCCCTTTTGGACACAGAACTGATCCCACTTCGTTCTCCCTGCTGCCGGCATGCCCTCGATCCCCGCAACCCTCTCTCTCCAGTGCCCCTCCCGCTCCTGCTCCTGCCAATGCTCCTGCTCCTGCTCCTGCTCCTACTCCTGCTGCTCCTCCTGTCAATGCTCCTGCTCTTGCTGCTCCTGCTCCTCCTCCTGCTGCTCCTGCTCACCTGAGCGCCAGCCGCGGGTGCGTGTGACCACGTCCGCCACGAAGGCGGCGTTGCTGGGCCGCCGCGCCGCCATCATGGCGAAGCCGGCCGGGTCGCAGTAGGCGGGCTCGTCCACGCCGTTGCCTGATGCAGGATTGGCGGTTGGTTGGTGGCGGTTGGTTACGGCAGTTGGCGGCGAGTGTGCGCATACTATCCAGTGGGTTCAGCGGGTGCTTGCGGTTGGTTAGATATTGGGGTGCCGGGGGGTTACATACATGGGGGGTTTTTGGGTTCAGTAGTCTGTGTGTGTGTGTGTGGGGGGGGAACCGGTGGCAGGGTAGCAGTCGGCGGGCGGGCTCGCGCATACCGATGCCAGACCAGGCGGTTGGTAAACGTGGCGTGTGAGGGGCACGCCATATTGTGGTAGTGGTGGTGGTGGTGGTGGTGGTGGGTTCAAGCTTGTTTCCAGTTACGAGCAAGTGCTGCGTGTGCTCCGCCTCGATCCCCGGCCGCCCTGCGCAACCCCACATTGCCCCCCAAACCCGCCGCAGCTCCGCCGCCCGCGCAGCACACCACCACCTCCTCCTCCTCAACCTCCACCTCCACCACTTCTCCTCCTTGCCGCCTGCTGCCACCGCCGGCCCCCCGCCCGCCCGCCCGCACCTGTGCAGAAGATGGCGGCGTCCCGCACCGGGCCCACCACGCTGGCGCGCACGAAGTTGCGGGTGTTGCGTGCCTCCCACAGGGCGCCCGGCAGCGCCAGCGCCACCAGCGCCAGGCCCGACACGTACCTGAAGAGGGATGGGGGGAGACAGCGTGTGGGTGTCAAGGGTGTGGTGGTGGTGGTGGTGGTGGTGGTGGTGGTGGTGGTGGTGGTGGGGTGGGAAGCGAAGAGAGCCAACACCTTACCCCGTCCCCGCCCCTACCCCTCCACCCCCGCCCCTCCACCCCTGCCCCCACCCCTCCACCCCCGCCCCCGCCCGCACTCACGTGATCACGTCCTGCCCGCCAAACACCTTGCCGTAGAAGAGCAGCCCGTCGCTGGCGTCCGCGCCGCTGAGCGCGCCGCCCACGCCGCCGCTGATGAGGCCCCAGAAGGCGCCGCGCACCTGATGGTGATGACGACGGCGGGGCGGCGAGCGGCGGCGAGCAGTGGTGGTGGGTCGATGGTGAGGGGGTTGGTGGTGAGGGGGTTGTGGTGAGGGGGTTGGTGGTGAGGGCAGGCAGGAGGCCGGGGCATTGGGAGGATGGGGGGAGGCGGAGTCGGAGGAGGTAGGGATGGGGTTGATGGAAAAGAGTTCCCTTAGTGGAGCAAATGCACAGCGAGGAGAAGCGCCAGCTGCGTGTGCGAGCTACTGCACGTCACCGTAGGGATGGGGTGCTTAGGTGTCTACGTTAGTGTCTCGGAGACCCAGGCAGCCAGGAGCTCTACGTTGCGGCCCCGCGCCGCCCTTAACCCGCACAACCGCTGTACCGTGTGCCGCCCCTCCCGGGCGTGTACCCACTGCCTCCCGCAACCCCCGTGCAGCTTGCTTTTGGTCCCGGACCGCCACCCAAGCACGCGCGGACCAGGAAGGAAGCCGTTGGCCAGCGGGTGCGGGGCTTCACCCAAATGCAGTACGGCAGCCAGCATGGCGTCCGCCCCGGCAGTGCCGGGGGCTGAGCCCTCGGCTCTATCCCTCACACGCCCTGCGCCCGCACGGCCTGGACCGGCGCCGCGCCCCCTAGGCCGCCCCATACGGGTTTACACACAAAGTAGAGGTTCGCGGCAACGGCCAGCACCCCATGCACGCACGCACGCACACACGCAGCCAGCCAGCCAGCCAGCCAGCCACCCACCCATCCACTCTACCCATCCACTCTACCCACCCACCCACCCACCCACTCCACCCACCAGGAACTCGTTGGCCAGCTGCCAAACGCTGCGGCCCGCCAGCGCCGCCGCGAAGACGTTGTTGGCGGTGGGCGGGTTCCAGGGCTGCAGCGTGAAGGCCTGACGTGACGTGATGTGGTGTGATGGGGGGAGGGGAGCGGCAAGCGGCAAGCGGCGGGGAAGCCGGGTTACCAGGCAGGCCAGAGCATGGATGCGCGCGCGGCGTGGGTGAGTCCGGCTCCTTTGCGTGTGGCTCCTATCACGTCAGCGTGGTGGCTGCGCGCCCACCACCTCCCACGCCCTCGCAGGCTTGCTGCGAGGTGCTGACCACCAAGCCCCGAGTGCCGCCTCTGACTTGCCCCCACCTCGTGCGGTCCCAATCCGATACATTGAAACCCCTGCCCTGCCCTGGCCTGGCCCCCCCCCCCCCCGCAGCTTCAGCTCCAACCCGTCCCCCCTTGCCGCCGCCAGCCCAGACCCGACCATCCGACGCCCCATCCGACGCCCCATCCAACGCCCATCAGCTCAGCCGCGCCCTGCCCCGGCACCCATCCACCCACATCCACATCCACCCACACCCACATCCACATCCAGCCGCCCACACCTGCATCAGCGCCAGGCCGCTGCTGAAGGACGGCCAGCCCACGGTCTGCTCCAGCTTGAGGCGCCGCCGCACACGAGCCCGCTCACTGCTGCCGCCCGCGCCCGCGTTGCCGCCCGGGCTGGCGAGCGCGTCTGTGTGTGTGTTAGCAGCGTGGTGCGTTGCCGCCGTGTCGGGAAGGAGGGTCGGGCGCAATCATCGCCTGGGCCCACCCATGCCCACCGCCAGTGCTGCTGCTGCCGCTGCTTGCTGCGGCGCCCCCTCAAAACGCTGCACATGCTGGGGAGGCCCTGCGGATCCCCTGCCCCGCCTGCCTCCGCTGCTCACCCCTGGTGCAGCTTCCCTTGCGTCCCTACTCCCAAAGCGAATCCGCCCACCCGCTCCCCCCGCCGCCTCCCAGCCACACGCGGCCGACCCGGGCCACAGCGCGGGCCGTTGGTGTGTGGTGTTAGAGATCACAAGGGAGAGAACAGCAGACATAGGACAATGGTGGTTGGTGTGGTGTGGTGTGGACCCGGGCGAGCCGCTAGCCCCACTACCCGGCCGCGCCTCACCGTCCTCGTCCTCATCCTCGTCATCAAGGTACAACTGGAGCACCTGCGAGTGTGCGTGCGGAATGCCCGAGCAATCGAGTTGACGTGTTTGTTTTTGCTGTGGCGGCGATGACACTGCGCCTGCCGCGCGGCCTGACCGTGGGATAGCGCCCCGCACCAGCACGAAAAAAGCAAAGCAAGTATTGCGGTTTCCCCAGTCCATTTCGCAAAGGGATACGGCCAGGCATCCATTTGCCTCCACCGCCACGCCGGCTGCATGGCCGCACAGACGTGCGCCACACCCCGCCTCGACCCCACCCACCCACCCACCCACCCGCCCACCCACCCACCTGGGCGGTCATGTAGAAATTGTGCCGGAGCCGCTCCAGCTCTGTACCCTGTGTGTGTGTGTGTGTGAAAGCGGGTACTTTGCTGAAATGTTGTGTTGATGAAACGCTGTGATGATGACTTTGTGTTGCCGCGCATGACGCACGCGGCGTGCTTGCCGGCGCCGCGCAGAGAGTCGGCCCGCGATGCGTCTGGGAGCATCAGCTTGGCCGCGGCTGCTTCAGCGCATTGCAGCGGCTACAGCTTGCGGCCGTACCCGAGAAATGATGCAGCCACACTCCCGCGCCTGTCCCCCGCGGCAAACTCGCCTTGTAGGGCGGTGCCCAGCGCGGCAAGGTAACCACCAGTAGCAGCACCAGCACAGGCGCCGACAGCTCCAGCGCAACGGAAAGCGCCGGCAGATCCAGGCGGAGATAAGAGCCCAGATCCAGGCCCGCCGCCCGCGCGATGGCGGCGGCAGCCCCCGCGGTCAACGCTGACAGCAGCACCTGCTGACTGAAGGCGTCGAAGCCGATTTGGTAAGAGTCGCCCGCCTCCTCCTCGCCCCCGCCGCCCGGGCCCCCCGGCCCGCCCCCTGCTGCGCTGCTGCCTTGTCGTGCTAATGCCGAACGGTCCTTGGCAGCTGTTGAGGGGCCGCCATTGGAGGCCGTAGCAAGTCGTGACGCGGATGGCGTCACGAGAGGTGTGCTCGTGCCATCACGTCCGAGAGGGCCGTCGGTCACCGTCACGGCCTGCGACGAGGCGCGCTCCACAGTGCTGCAGCGTCCTCGCGTACAGCGCTGCACCAGGCATGCCTGCACACAAACGAGACCGAGCGACGGTCTCAAAGAAAGCGTCTCCGAAACGGGCGCTCGGATGTGTCAGCGGGACGCTCACCGGGGATGGCAACAGTGGTATATGAGATGATGCAGACATTCGCGGCCATCCTCGGCAGACAACGCGCTGTTCAAGCGAGGCGCTGCTGCACGGAGGGTGCATGGGTCTCGGTTTGCTGATATTGACAGGCGTCGAGCCGTCAAGAAACGAGTGATGCAAGCTTTAAAGTCGCATAGCTACCGGGAGCGCCAAATCGTCCTCTACAGAAGTCAGCGCTGAGTGCGCGTGCGTGTTTGTCTGTGTGATGTTTACTGAAATGGCAGGCTTCTTTACGGCCGACTGCGCTGGTGTCACTAAGGGAAGTCTCGCGTTTGGATGTGGAGCCCTGTCCATAAAAGTTGTCCCTCGTCGAGGAATGGACAGTCCAAAACACACACACCCAACCAGGGGAGGGGGGTATGCAACTCGCGGTCGGCCCCCTCCACGTGGCCTGCATGGGACCGGCGACAGTGTTCGGACCCCCCAGCCAGGGTTGTCAAGTGCATATTTATGTATATTTGACTGGTACTTATACATAGGATACATAGGATAGGGCGCAAGGTGTCATCCTCGCCGATTCAACTGTCTGAAGTGTAGCTCGCGATTTGAGATACCAACCCTGCCTCAGTAGCATGTGGTCATAAAATGAAGAAGATTACGCGTGGCGAGCACCTCTGGAGGCTCGTGAGGGCGGCCTGGGCCAGCCGAAACACGGTGAGACGGGCGGAATCGGGCCTTCTCGCGCGGGCAGGGCCCGGAAAGGGCCCTGCGCGCCCCCCTGCAGCATATTAGGTCAAAATGTTAGCCTGGACCGGGCAAGCTTGGTCAGGCGGGTCTGGGCTCGTCGGCTTGGGCTCGGTTCGGGACTCGGTCAGAATGCCCGCCCACCTCGGCGACCCCGCGCGGTCTGGATAGTCGAGCTCCGGAGCCGGTTAGGTGTCTCAGCCTAGCCTATATCACGGGCAACAACATGCGCTTTTCGGTTTTTGAAGCGACGGTGATTTAAGGCACAATGGCTGTGGGCGCGTCCTGGAAGCAGTTTTGCGCGTTGGGCGTTGGACACCGGGAGCAGGCGTGGCCTGAGCCCGCCCTGCCCGCGATATCCGTGACCTTAATACATCCCTTGATACGTTGTCATTGAGTCCAGGCCGCGAATTGGTGCCCCGGGCGCCATCCAAAATGCACGCGCATTTGGTCATCGCTCGGACCAGCCGTCGCTAGTTACCCCGTGCTTTCGTGTCTCAGCCTAGCCTATAGAGTCAGGAGTCCAGCGCGCGTTTCGGGCAGCGAAACCGTGTTGTGTAGATACATAAGTGCTGTGGGCGCGCGTGTTCCGGTCGCCCGGCCTCACCGGTCGCGCCTCCGTCCCCACCACGCCAACAGCAAGCGCACATGTGAGTCGGGCCCCATCGCCCCCGGAAGTCAACCCATGTATACCAGGCATGGTATTTCATCATTCCGCGGCATCCGGCCTCTTCTTTTGCTCGCCTTAGCTGACCCCTGCCCATTCCTTTTTCCCCTTCTGCCCCGCCCCCATCCACCCACCCACAGATCTTTCTGCTTTACCTCGTCTACAGCGCGGAGGTCATAACGGCCGCATCTTCTGTCATGGGCGCGACGAGAGGAGGGCGGATGCGGCGGCAGCTGCGAAGCGGGGAAAGCAGGCGGGTGGTGACACGGCGCCCCCAAAGGGCGGGAGGAAGGTGGCAGCGCCAGCCGAGGAGCCGGAGGAGCCAGAGCAGGGGTTTGAGGGCAGCAGCAGTGACGACGAGGACGACCACTACGGTGACGATTTCGTCTGCCAGCTGTGTGGCTGCCTGGAGCCAGCCGACACGATGGTCTTGTGCGATGGCTGCGACCACGGCTTCCACACCTTCTGCTTGCGGCCAGCACTAGACGACATCCCGACGGGCAATTGGTTCTGCATGGCCTGCGTGAAAGCCCAGCAGCACCCACAGCAGCACGCCGCTGCACTTGCACGGCCTGCTGGAGCACCTGTCGCGCCAGCGGCTTGTACCGCGGCTGGCGAGGCTAGCCGCAAGCGGGGCGCAGAATTGGTGCAGGCGGAGACAAAGTGTGTGCGGTCGGCTGCAGAGGCAGAGGGCGGCGCAGCAGCAGGAGAGGAGACCCCAGAGCAGGCAGCAAGGGCGGCTGGGCGTGGGGTCGCGCACGTGCCTGTTTCACGAGGGCGCGGCAAGCGTGGAGCCGAGGAGCAGCCGCAGGAGCAGGTGGTGGCCGTTACAGCGGCGGCGGCGGTGGCGCCTGCAATGGCGGTTGCGCGCCCTGTCCGCAAGCGGCAGCAGTCAGTCCGCTTGGCAGGCCATGTGTAGTACAGCTTCACGTGTCACATACATACGGTAGTGCATATCGGTGCCATGCATGCGCCGTGTTTATTCAAGTTTATGTATCAATGGGCTATGTGTATCATGTTCTCGGTGTACAGGGGCGGCGTAACACTAGAGGGCGGCGTAACACAAGAGGGAGAGCGTGCGACGTACGTATTATGTACAGTCCGTGACAAACTTCAGCTGGCAGGCAGGTTTGTGATATTCGTGCGTAAGGACGCAATGACAACGGCTTGCTTATAGCATCTATGGCACGAAAGAGTGCACCCAAGGTCGCAGGATTGCGCCTGTCACGTCTGCAGGCAAATGCATTTATCTCAAGTTTTGCTTTACAGACATGCGCTAAATTGCGTTGATGGTATGCGCGGGATCCATTTATACAGGGCATATGCGGACAGGGCAAATGCACTGGCAGGGTAGGGCAACGTTTTGGACACAATAAGCGCATCTGTGCGCCGGGTACCGACTTGCAGGGGAGGTGCGGAGTGCATGCATGCATGCATACTGAAGTGAGCGGCAAGGTGCTGGCAGAGCCCCCCATTGGGCGCATATGTCGTTACGTGGGTTCATGTCGCAGTGTCAGAGCAGTGCCAGCAGGAATGGTCTGGCAGCATGCTAGATGGCGGCGTGAAAGGCGGGCTCAAGGGCAAGGGCTTGGCAGGGGAGGGTTCACTGGTCCCCTGCGCCCAACCGCCCCTGCCGGCACGAAACACGCGTGCGGTCTGCGCACACGTGGCATCCCCGCAGAGAAGCATGTAACATGGCTAGCATCTGACTTGTGCTTGTTTGCCGGTGGCTTTGGCGCCGTGACTGTGAAGGAGCGTGCCCCCAGCGGTGGCCATGCCCTGTCGGAGATGCTCGATGCTTCCGCAGAAGAGCGGACACAACAGGACACGCACCAAACCAATATAACTAGGGCCTGGTTGTACCCTGGAAGGCATGCACGGGCGCCGCTAGCTTCGGTAGCCTTCGGAAGGGCCCCAAAACTGGGCATTTCCGCGACGGGTCGTTTTGGCCGGTTCCGGGGCGGACTTGGAGCAGCGCCCGAGCCTCCTTGATGCGCCGACAAAAGCAACGGATATCAGACACAAACGAGAGCCAGTATCGCGAAACAGGAATTTCATTCGTGAGGTTTTGGGTATGACCTATTCTGCGATTGCCGACTTCCTGGTCAAGGTCTGGGCCGCAGACCCAGCAGCTCCAAAGGTTACAAAGTAGTCTTAGGTACAATCTCCCGTGCTCCGAGGCCCAGTCTGAGGGGTCCGAACACTACTTTCGGCTGGATCCAGGCCACGTGGAGGGGGCCGACCGCGAGTTGCATACCCCCCTCCCCTGCACCCAACCCAACAAAAGCTGCCCTGGCCACCATTGCTCCGCAAGTCCAGGTTGCCTGCGAAGCCCTAATTGAGCCCCGGGATAGACGAGGAAGGTGCAGCCTTGATACGACGTGCGGTGCCTCAGCCGCGCTGCTGCAGAGAATGTTAACCTTTGTCAGCAACCACCCCTGTCAGCAACCAAGCGGCAACCATGTCGTGTTGCTGGCAATGAAAAACGTACGAATATATAGCTGGTCCATGGGTCCTTATGATAAGCCGCGATGTCTTTGTTCGTGCTCTTATGCATCGGCCCGCCGACTGGGAACTGGAGGGGGAAGGGGGGGGGGGGGGGGGAAGGGGCACACCTGGGCACATGGGCCCGCGCAGGCACGCAGGCACGAGGAATGCCATTCGACTTCTTCGCGCCCGCGGCCCGCGCTCCGGCAGTGCGGCTTCAATAATTCATGGTGTATGTAACTCTACGGCGGTGTCCCAGTTGTTGAATCTGCGCATGTAGGGCGGGCCGGAACGTGTAGTACTACATTCGCGCTGCTTCGTGGAGTTGTGCCACGCTTTTCGTTCAGTGTTTACAGAGCTCTTACACAACAATGCAACGAGGAACTGGTTTTAGAGACGCACGCTAATGCAACGGCGTTGAAGTTGACGCCTCACTCTGTGGCTTTAGCTGCCTGCGAGACCCAGACCCGCTGACTACCTTCAATGAAGCTTTGAGTCCTATATAATGCATTTGAAGGAGTAATTCGGGGAAGGCGCTCAAGGCGCGGAGTAAAGCTCGACACTTGGCACCTTTGGGCTTCAGCTGCTCGGTGATGCTGCTCCAGCCGGGCCAGCCTGCTATGGTGAGTATATTGGAGGTCGTGTCGCCGTTGACGATGGCTCCGCTGGCCATGGTTTGGGTCAGCGGGAAGTTGGGCGACAAACACTAGTCAGAGTCGCGGCTAAGCAATTAGTCGAGGGCATCTTGTTTATACAGTTCGTACAGATGTATCATATCTAGAATTTTGGAGCCGGGCGCGCGCTAGCTTCTGGGCGTCCGCGACTGGAGCGCGAGCGGTCGGGTTAACGCGAACAGCATTTGGCGCGCCTGTGGATATCACGGCAGATGATAACAATAATTGAATAATATATTGACGTAAGCGCGTCACCTGTTTCTTACGCCTTTGCTCGCGTTACTCGTTCGCCCCGGGCACATGCAGCTTTGGGCGGGGAGCAAAGGCGCACCGCTCCCCGTCATAACCGACGACGAACTCCTGAATGGGGAGGCGTCAGTCATTAGCAGCCCGTCCACGCCTCATATCGACGAATTAGACTCGCCTGTTTCTGCGGTGCGGGGTGGTGGCCATCCCGGCGGCGGGCGGCCATGGAGCTTCATTGAGCAGCACAACAGCCTGACGCCCGCCGGCAAGGGACCTCTCATTGCTTCGCTGTCCTTTGGATCCACGGTTGGCGCGCACGTCGCTGCGGGCGCCGGAGCGTCCGGCCGCGCCAAGCGCGGCAGCAGCACAAGCGGCGGGGGCGCCGACAACGGCTCATCGGCGGGCTCCAGTCACGGCGGCGCAGCTGGCGGGGGCGACCGCTCCGGCGCCTCCTCCTCCCAGGGCACCTACCCGCCTCTGCCGCCCCTGGACGCCGCCCGACCCACATCTTCTGAGCAGCAGCTGCGGCTGCAGCCCTTCTCCTCGGCCGCCGCGGCCCTGCCAGACGACGCGCCGCTGATGGCGCTGGGAACTGCTGGCGGGGCAGAAGCGGGAGCCGGACCAGCAGCTGAGCGGGGCAGCGGCGGCTCGCGCCGAGGCGGCTCGGGACCGCAGGGATTCGTGGCCAGCGCGAACGCCGTCGCGGCAGCTGCCGCCGCCTCCCTCACTCAGGATCGGCTGCTGGCACCTGGCACGGGCGCGCCGCTGCTGCCGTCGTCGTCGCTGGCGACCTCGGCTTCCGGTTCGGCGGCGTCGCCAGGGGCTGCAGGCGTGGCGCGGTCGGCGCCGCGGAAGGCGCGCACCTCAGGGGGTTCGCCAGCTATCACGCCGTTGCAGCTGGCGCCGCTGCCGGCGGTGCCGGAGGCGGGCGGTGGCGGCGCGGTCGCAGTGAGTGGGGAGCGGCGCGGCCGGTCTTTCGGTCGCAGCCTTAGCGTGAACGCCGGCAGCCTGGGCGACGGGACCGGCAGCAGCAGCGTCGGTGCGGGGGCCGAGACGGCGCCGGGCGGGACGGCGCTGTCCGCTCGGGCCAGCACGCCGCCTGTGCTCCCGGTGACCCAAAGCCTGGGAGGAGGAGCCGGCGGCAGCAGCAGCAGCAGCAGCGGAGCTGTTGCGGGTGTCAGCGCTCGGCTGAAGACCACGTCTTTGAACCAGATCAGGCTCGGTCAGCAGCAGCAGCAGAGCAGCCGCCAGGCCCTGCTGTCGTCGCCGACCAGGGGCGCCTCGGCAGTGGCGGCTGCGGTCGCGCCGCACCCTGCCTGGATCACGCCCGGTGGGCTGTCGCCGCCGCAGCGCGACATGGCGGCTGTTGCGCCCAGTGGAGGGGGGGGCCGGCTGAGCCAGCCGCCTTCGCCGCCGCAGCCGGGCGGCGCTGCGGCCTCCCTGCTACCCACAGGCGCCGGCAGCACACAGCCCCGCTTCCAGGCGTCGCCGACGGGGCAGCTGCAGGGCCGCGGCAGCGGCGTCGTGCCCGGGGCCGCCTCCGGCAGCAGCGGCAGCACGGTCGCGGGTGGGCGGCACGCGGCCACCAGCGCGCCGCTGCCGCGGCTGCCCGAGCTGGCTCTCTACTCGCCCCCTGGCGCGGCCGCCGCCGCGGCCTCCAACACTGCTGCCGGCGGCTTCAGCTCCACGGCGGCCGCCTTCCTGGCCGGCACCCCGCGCGGCGTGGCTCGCAGCCCGGCGCTGCCCGCGAGCCCGGCCATGGAGCCCGGAAACGAGGCCGACGCCGAGGCGTCGGAGGTCATCTTTGGCCATGGCGGCGGCGCGGCGGCGGCGACGCAGCTGCTGGGCGAGGGCGAGGTGCCGGCGCTGCCCGAGGTGGTGGTGCGGGTGCCGCGCTGGCTCAAGCCCAGCGCCTTCCAGATCACGGAGAAGCCGCGCAGCGGCCGTCTGCAGGTGCGGGGGCGGACGCGGATGCGGGTGCAGGGGAGGGAGCTCGGGGGTAGCGTGGGGGCGTGGGGTTGCGGGGCGGCGCGGGCCGGTGCCATGTCGGGATGCCGTGGTTGAGAAACGGCCACCACCTTTTCCTTCTCTTTCTGCTGTTCTGCTGCTGCTGGTGCCCGTGCGTCCACGCCAACGAGCTGCATGGACCGAAGCGAGGGACGGGGGCAGCACCAATCCCACCACATCATAAACTAGGTTACAACTCAACGACCCGACAAACCGCGGCTGCAAACCCCGCCCGTTGCGCACACAGGAGCTGGTTGACATGATGGCGGCCGTGGCGGCGCCCACCATCTTTGACCTGGGCGGGCTGGAGTTCAGCGGCGCCGTGGTGCCGCCGCCGCCGCCGCAGGGGCCGCAGCTGCCGGGCCACGCGCACTCCTCCACCTCCTTCTACACCGCCACAGGTGCGTGGCGGCGCCGCCTGCGCTCGGGTAACCTTGTCTGCTGCAGCGCTGGTGCGGCGGCGCTTGCAATCCCACAAACACCCAGTTTGCGTTTACCAACACATCTAGCAAAGTCAGGAGGCGTCACAGACGAACAACCATCATTTCCTCATCTGTTCGTGAAACCCGCAGGCGCGGACTCTGAGGCCAGCTCGCCCCAGCCGCAGCGCTCGCGAGCGACCTTTATCAACCCCGATGGAGTGGGCTCCGTCTCCATCAACGGCCGCGGCAGCGGCACGAGCAACGGCAGCCGCTACCGGCGTCATAGCGGCCCCATCGCACCCGGGCGCGACCAGGTCATTGCCATCCCACCTGGGCAGTACATCACGCTCTACAACGCCACCCTGCTGCTGACCGCGGAGCAGGTGAGGTGGAGGGTATTTGTGGGGGCGAGGGCGAGAGCGAGAGGGAGGGCGGGGACGGGGAGGGGGGCGGCTTGCTGCTGTGGGGCTTCAAGGGGGGCTGCGAGGGTACCTTTTGTCCATGCATGTCATGGGCCATGGCACGAAGATGCTCTTCTCCGATGTCCACCTTTTCTTCCAACGTGCGATCTTATCTCGTTCCCGACAGTACATCCTGGTGGGCGCGGGCGCCAGCCTCACGCTCAAGTCGGTGGAGGTCATGGGCTGTAGCCGCGACGCCGCCGTGGCCTCTGCAGCGGTGCGCCGCCGCGCGCTGTCCAGCGCCGCCGCCGCCGCCGTCGCCAGCTCGTCGCTGGCGCAGCCTTCCGTGCAGCCGTCGTCGCTGTCGCTGCTGAGCGGCATCGGCGGGGGCGCCGCGGGCGGCGGTAGCGGTGGCAGCAGCGCCGCGGTGACGGCGCCCGGGTCCGTGGCGGGGTCCGGGTTCGGGGTGGCGCGGCAGCTGCGGCGCACCTCCTCGCCGGGGCGCGGCGACGTCTACGTCGGACTGGCGGCGGCCGCCGCCACCACCGCCGCCAGCTCCCACCGCGCCAGCGCCAGTGGCGGCGCCGGCGACGGCCTTCCGGCCCTGGCGGGCGGCGGCACCGGCGGCGCCGGCCGCCGCCGGGCCGTCACCAACAGCGGCGCCGCCAGCACCGCCATCAGCGCCGCCCCCAGCTCCATGAACATCGGCAGCGGCAGCGCGGCGTTGGGACCGTTCGTGCTGTCCATCCCGCCGCCCATAGTAATCCCCAACAGCTCCGGGATCCACGAGCTGGTGGATGCCAACGAGTACGTGGACGAGCACGGCCTGATCGAGATCCAGGGCGGCCACATGCGGATTTCAAACAGCCGCATCTGGCCGGGCCGCGTGCAGCTGGCGCTGTGCGTGTCCGCCGGCGGCGGCGCCACCGTGCAGTACGGCACGACCGGCGCGGTGTGCGCCGCCGGGCCGCGGTCCGTCCTCGCCATGGAGCAGTCGAACGTGGAGGGCGGCGCCGCCGGCTGCGTGTCGGCGCTGCACGGAGCGCGCGTGGGGCTCAGCGGCTGCCGCCTCCGCGGTGGCGCCGGCGCCACCAGCGCCGGCGAGGGCGGCGCCGGCGCTGGCAGCAGCAGCGGCGGCTCCGCCGCCACCGGCACGTGCGAGGTGGGCCTGGAGGCGCGCGGCGGCGGCACGCTGGCGACCGCGTCCGAGTGCGAGCTGGCGGGCTGCGGCGCCGCCGCCGCCGACGGCGCGGCGCTGCACATGTCCGGTTGCCGGGTGTCGTACGCCTCCGCGTACGGCGTGCTGGCGCGCGACCCCGGCACGACGCTGTACGGCCGCGGCCTGCGCATCGACGACGCGCGGCGCAGCGGCGTGGCCGCCGCCGACGGCGCCGAAGTCCGCCTGGTGGATAGCACCGTGGCGGGCAGTGCCGGTGGCCCCGGCGTGGTGCTGCTGCCGCCGACGCCGACGTCGCCGCAGCGGCGCTACGGCGGCAGTGCCGGCGATGTGGTGGTGGTGGGCTCGTCGTCGCTGCTGCTGCACGAGCGCGAGGCGTTGCTGCTGCATGACGTGGAGGGCGCGCCGATGGCGGCGCCGGCGCCGGCGGTGCCCCGGGCGGTGGTTTCGCTGCTGCGCTGCGCTGTGTCCGCGAACGCGGGTCACGGCATGGTGGTGGGCGGCGGCGGCCTGGGCCAGGTGCGTGAGCGAGAGAGATAGAGCGCGGGGCTGGCGAGGTGGGGTGCCCATGACTAGAGTGTGGCTGCTGCTTGACGCGTTGCACGTCAGGTTCTGTCGCACGCACGCTGCTGAGAAGCTGACCGTGGTACACGGCCATCAAACGTGTGCGGCGTGTGAACAGGTGTACGACAGCGAGCTGTACAACAATATGTACTGCGGCCTGGAGGTGGGCGGCCGCGGCTCCTGGCTGGAGGCGGTGGGCGCGCGCCTTATCCGCAACGAGGCGCAGGTACGTGCGGCACCGTGCACATGCGGCATTGGGCGGGTTGATTCAGAGGGCGGGCGCCTGGGCACCGGGTGGGTCGGGGGTGCGCACGAGCGTGGCATGTGCCAGCAGCAGCACGTGTGTTACGGCTGCCGCCGCGTCAGCAGCTCCTTAGCACAGCTCTGTCACCCACCTCTCTTGAGCATGTTCCCGTAACGACACAGGGCATCAAGCTGGTGGGCGGCGCGGGCGGCGCGCTGACCCGCGTCACCTGCACCGGCAACGGCCGCGACGGCGTGGCGCTGGAGGGCGGCGGCACCGCGGCACGCCTGGCCAAGTGAGTGGCAGCCGTGTGTGGCCATGATGTCAAACTGAGGGCATGTCAGCAGCAGCTAGGTTTGGGCGCCTACGTGGCGTGTTGCTACCAAGCTTGTAGCAATGCGTTGGCGGGCGATGTTTGCGACTGGAGGTTGGAGGGGCAGGCATGGGCAGGCGGGCGGGCGAGCGAGCGAGCCCACACGCCGACTGCCCTACTCACCCGACCGGCCCGCCGCAAAAGGTTATCCCCGCCCAACAACGCGTTGCCATGCATAGTAACGACCATGAGAAACGCACGCACCCCCGCAGGTGCGAGGCACGCGAGAATCGCGAGTCGGGGGTGTGCATCACAGGCGGCGCAGCGGCCACCATGTCGGGCTGCCGGCTGTCCGCCAACCAGCACGACGGCCTTTCGGTGAGGGAGTGTGTGCGGGGTGCCGCGGAGGGGCGGAGCAGTGCGCTAGTGGGGGGGCGGGGGCGGGGGCGGGGGCGGGGGCGGGGGCAGGGGCAGGGGCCCAGGGTAGAGCCTCTCCATGCAGATTCCAACGCAAACACCCAGCAGTCGGCGGAGTGGTCGTCTTTGGAAGATTGTGCCACTGCCGCCGCCAAGTACAGCCAGCCGCATCTCACCTATCTGTACCTCTCTGACCATCCTTCTTACTGAACGCCCGTTGGTTTGCGTGCAGGTGGGCGGGCTGGGGTCGCTAGCCCTGGCTGAAGGCTGTGCCTTCCTAGGCAACACCGCGAAGGGGGCCGTGGTGTGCATGGGCGGCGCGGCGGAGCTGGGGCCCGGATGCAGCTTGCACGGCAACGGCAGCCGCAGCGTGCAGGTAGGTGGGCGCGACACTTGGGGGTTGGGGCGTGGGGTTGTAAGTACGATCCCATGCTATGGGGGGACACAGGCGCCGAGCTAGAGACCGAGTGGCTCTGGCCGCGGTGGGGGTTTGTGGTTACCAGCCCAAACTAAACCAGCCTAAACGAAGCAGGTTTAAGGAAAGGGCGGGAGAAGAGTCCAAAGGGGACGGGGTTCTGCGGCGTGGCTTTGCGGCACGTGCGCGCGGTGTGTATGGTGCTCGTGACAGTGGTGGCGGTCAACGCCTGCCGCTACGCACACATGCTCCACCTGCGTTGCGGCAGCTTCCGCGCTGCTACGGGGGTTTCAGTTCGCAACCATGTGCGGCCCTCGCTGCTATCACGATGCCCTGCTGTATTTACTTGTTTCGTTGCTGCTGGTGTTCGGCCTGATGACACGTGGTGGCACATGATGGCACGATGGTGCAGGTTATGGACGAGGGCAGTCGCCTGGTGCTGGCGCGCGGAGTCTCCACCGACCGCACCCCTGTGGCCGCCAACGGCGGCAAGATGGCGCGCATGTGAAACATCTGGGCCGAGCCGAGCCGACCCAGCTCGGTCACCTCGGTACCAGGCCACAGGCACGTGGCTGCCGCGGTGTGTTGCGGGGGTTGCGACGCGCGCGCGCGCGCGCGCACACACACACACACACACACACACACACACACACACACACAATTCCTCTCCGTTTCCGTTTACCAACACACACACGATTGCCACTTACTTGATGATGAGCGAGAGCAGCGCGGAGGCGAAGCTGCAGCAGCCCCGGTTGTGTGGCAGCAGCAGCAACAGCCGCAGCAGCAGCCTCTAAGCAGAAGGGCAGCATCAGGAGCAGGATTAGGAGCGCGGAATTCATAGTTGCGGAGCCTCGTTGATGATGAAGAGGGCGCATGGCGGCGAGGGCGGGGGCGACAACGCAGGAGGCGTGCTTGCAACTGGTTTGAGTGGGGGCCGGTCGCGAGCCGACGGAACGGCTGCCACAGAAGAGCAACAAAACAGGACATGAGCTTGTTCTATTCGCTTGCATGCATTTCCGACAATTCACGAGTTTTCAGCACCCTTTATCAGTGGATCATGACTTGCATGCGCCCGGTAGTAGCCGGGGCAACATTATTGGGTCTGGGCATCGGCCCAGACACCGCATACAAATCTGCGGGGCTTCTGCAATGCTCCCGCGTGACCCTGACGATACGGACCGCATGAATGTGTGCGTGTGCGTGCACCGCCAGGCGCGCGTTCACATGCCCATCGCGCGTCTGGCACTGCGACGGATACCGTACACAGACGTTCCTGACGCACGTTGCATTGCTGGCTGGGTTGATTGGGGCCATTTGTGACAGCGTGCTCAGGACCATTTGGGATACCTTTGTTGCGCGGCGCTTTGCCATCTGATTCCTTTCTCGGTGGATTCAATTTGACGTTTCTGGATTGACGCAGCTTTAGGTATTGAGGCCGGGCCCATTGGTACATACGCCCGTGCGAAGCGCCTGAGTTGCATGGCTCCCGAAGGACGGACTATGATCTTGCAGATAATTCTTGACTCAAGCAGGAACGGACGCACGGAAACGGAGCATCATCGTCCGCTTGTCTCTCAGGCTGACACCGTACCGTACATATCACATACGTTCATCAGGACATTCGCACAAAAAATGCAATAGCTTGGATTGATTTGAGGGCTGTGCGGCGGCCTCAAGGCGCCGATTGAGGCGTGGGCGCGGAAGCGGGAGTGCAGAAGTTGGGCAACGCCTTGCGGAGTTGCTTGGTGGACTTTGTTCATTTGCGAGGGGCTGTTTCGACGTGGGATGGTGGGGCGGGCGGCGCTGTAAGCAGACGCAGCGAGGTACAGGCAGGGTAAGCGTTCGGCCTGGCTGCTGCGCACGTGCTGGCGGCCCTAGCGCCCCAGATAGCGCAAGAGATAGTGCAAGGCACCGTCTACGCAGGTGATTCTGCCATCTCCGCTGGCACTGCGGATGCACTAGATGCGCGCTCCCTTGCGCTGGCCCGGGCCAGGACAATCCCTGCTCCACGTAGCCCATCCAGCGCTCATCGTGTGCTGTAAAATACGAAAAGGCTTCAGGAGCGCCTTAGCGTAAGCCGCAATTCAAGAACAGGATACAGCTCCGGGCTTTCAGCTCTGGACATCGGACATGTCCATGCTTATGTTACAGTTATCGCGGCTGTTGCAGCCCCTGCTTCGGTTTCCTTGAGCTAACGATAAGTCACTAACTATATTTGTGCATGTAACGCGTGATAGCTTGCCTAATAGTGGTAAAAAGGTTGCGGGCCCGTCGAGTCGAGCCCAAGAAATGCGCGCGGCGGCGGGCGTGTGGCAAAGTGCATGCCTGTCCTGGAACGCCGAACCGCGTCGGCCCCTGCATCAGAATTGAAGCTGCAGAGTCCTGGTGCGCCAGACCGTGCCACTGTATCCTGCAGATGCATGCCAGGTGTTCCATCCGCAGTGCCGCAGTCGTTGCACGGTTGCAGCGATGCTGTCCTTGAACATGGCACCTTCAAGCGCTTGTCAGGGTAAACCGGCAGTCCCTGAGCTATGACATTGTGACTTAGGAAGCTGGCTAGCATGGACGTACTGCCCCCCGGAGCAGCGCGATACGCACGGTGGGCACGACCCCAAACACGACCCAGAGACGGCACACTTCACGGAGTGAAACCAGCCAGTTCGGCCCCCTGCATGCATAAAACAATTCTACTATATCAGCTGTATGTGCTAGAGTGGCAAGTTCTGCAAACACCTACTGGTCGCGAGGGGTGAACGGGCGCGGGCTCCAGCACCCTCCGATCATGAAGAGTGAACAGGCCCTAACTCGACCGCAGACCCGCCTGGCGCGCTATTAACGTACATACACTTATACTTAGTACCTCTGCTCTTTCCTTTTCGTAGTCCGGGGGTCTCAGCTTGAGCTTGCGTTCGCTCAGTCGCGCCGATAATGTCTTCCAGCAGCGCCACTTGTTATGAGCGCCATCGCTTGATACGAGCGCCAGCGCTAGCACAACAAGCAGGCGCTTTACCGGGTCCACAAGCGATGCCATCGGACGAGGGCTGACCACATTCTCCAAATCAAGGCGCTTTGAGCGTGCCTTGCACGATCTTTGCACAAGTTGCAACCGCGACCACGGGATGCTCGCAGTCTGCCTGTGGGCAGGCGCGCATTTTTGCCACGAACGGGCCACTCTGATGGACCCGTCCTCTTAAGCCGTGTGGCAAAAAAGCCCCGCGCGCCGTCATTCGCGCTAAAGTGAAAGGCCAGCATGTGGCGTGCTGTAACGTTAGAGCTTCAAGGGCTTTCGCTTGTGTGACCAGTGCCGAGGATGTCCCGCACCCCGCCGAACCCTGCCCCAACCTCCCCTCCCCCCGGCTATCATTCGCAGTTGAATGTGCTCTGGCACTTTACGAGGATCGCCCGGCATTATCAATGTAAGCAATTGGCTAGCGCGTTCTTTCTTGTTTTCCTTTGCATCCACATGAGGGGGGCGAAACCAGGGCAACACCCCTCCGCACGCTTCATCTTGCCCCTCCCGAGCTCCCCCTGCTGACCACCCTGACTCCCAGACGACATTGTAAAAGTGCCTTGGTCCGCTCCATATTTTAGTAAGTATACAATCGTGTTCCAATTAGTATGCACTTACGCGGGGCCTTTGTTTCTTGAAGACGTCGCTGCGGCGGTGGGCAAACCTAAATCCAACTGCCCTTTCTGCCTTGAGCTTATATTTGTATGACGATACCAGTAGAGATGCGCAGTCCATACTGATCAAATTTCAAGACTGGTGGGGCCTCCTGCGGAACCCTCATATCATTCCACCAACCCCAACTATTACACGCGTTTTTCCGCCACACCACGACCGTGTCGCACAGATACTTGTGTCAGAAGAATACAAATCCGTTTCAGCCGGAATGCAAGCCCAAACTGTAAAATCCGCAAAGCAAGGCGACGCAGACAATGACTTGCCGAACGCGCCCTACGAGAAGCAGCAGAGCCTGCTGCTGTCCCGAAAGGCTAGCAGTATCAAGAAGATGTATACTCGCTGGGAGAGCAGGTAGCAGAGCGCGCGCGCCGCGTTGGATGTGCCAGCTCGTTATCGATAACACCACTTTGGGCTTACTTGGCGCCCCCCCCTTACCTCCGCAGGGGAAAATGGTGGTCAGAACGGGATGAGGGGGCGTCCGAAGATGGGCAGGACTCGCAGAAAAGTCGATGCTCCCTCGGCCAGCAGCTGCAGCTAGCCCGGGACCGTGTGGTGCACTGGTTCCGCACCCTGGGTGAGTCCTGTTCGCCCGCTCGCTCGCTCCGGTTGCACAAAAATCATGCAGCTTATATGTTTTGGTTGACGATGTGCACACGATACAACTAACCTGCTGGCGGCGTGGTCCTTCGGATTTTACAGGTACTGTTTCGCGCAAACATCCCACCACTCTGGTGCTGCCGCTGCTGCTGCTCGCGGCGTGCCTGGCGGGCGGCATTGTTGGGGTGGAGCTAGCAGCCAACAAGGCAGCGCAACAGGCGCAGGTGGGAAATCGCACCTGGCACAGGCCTGCTTGTGGCTTTCATTGCAAGAGTGTCGAATGAGAGGAAGCCCACGTGAATCTACATGACTCAAGTGCCATGGAGTGCGGTGCGCCACAGTCACACGTACCATCTCACTCTTTGCATGGTTCATTGGTTCAAACCTCTGCCCAAACACTCCTGTAGGATGCGGCGACGGCCGCGGCCGAGCAGACAGCGGCCTCCCTGCACATGCTGCTGGGCGGACAGGTAATAACGCACAAGCGCGCACGGGGGGAACTGCAAACGACGTGTGTAGCTGCAGGGCGACGGGGGGCAGGAGTGCAGCGAGTAGATAGGCACGTTCCAGGTGTGCGTGTGTGCGTGCAAGCGCCCGGACCCTGCTGCTGCTCAGGCCACAACACGCCCATCCGCATGCACTCCGCAGGCCTTGCAAGCTGCGGCGTCGCTGGCGGCGCAGGTGGAGCAGCGGCCCAGTGCCCTGGCTGCCCTGGCTGCGGCGGTGCAGTCGGCCGGCGTGGCGGGGGCTGCCGGGGGAACCGGCGCAAGGGCCGCGGGGACAGCGCTGCTCCTCGCGCCTTTCGGTTTTGTGCAGGCGCCGCCGGCCAGTGGTGCTGCTGGGGCAGCGGCGAATGGCACCAGCGGGGGCGCGGACCTCCTGCAGTCGCCGCTGCGTGGCGGCGTGCTGGCGGCCGTCCGGAGTCAGGTGCGTGGTGCACGGCGGCGGCAGCGGCGTGATGCTGGCTGGCGGCCGTGCGCGGCTTTTGGGGGTGGGCTTGGAGCAGCTGGGCGCGGCACCGCACGCAGCATGTGGGCGCATGTGGCTTGAGCGACCTGAGGTTGCGTCCTGCTCGATGCATGCGTCGTGTGACGCGCTGCTGCTCCTGACCTACCTGCGCAAACGTGTGCAGGTACCGACGCTGGCGCTGCTGACGAGCGACCCCAGGACCCCGCTGCTGCAGCGGTCAGCCGCGGCCCTGCGGCTGCTGGCGCTGCAGCCCGTGTTCGTGGCCGGGGTGGAGCGAAGCGAGGACTGGGGCAACCTGCGCGGCTTGGCTGCAGCCGCATCTGGTGCTGCTACAGCCAACTCAGCCTCGGCTGCGCCGCCCCTGGCGGACCTGAACAGCGCCGAGTGCGCGGGCACCTGCTACGAGGACAGGTGTGGTGTGCGCGAGCACAAGAATAATTATATTTAGGAAAGAGTGAAAGACTGTACATGAGGTGTGGCAGCGCGTGGGCGGGTTCCGGAATCAAGACCGCCAGCGGGGCCTCTGCCCCGCGCTGGAAAGCACGCCATGCTTTCGCGCCCTATTCCCGCTCCTCTGGGCCGCGTAACAACATAACACATTATCGCATGTGCGCCTCACCAAAAGGGTTTGAAATCCATGCCCTGTGTGCGGTTCTGGCTGCAGCACTCGCTCCAAGCTGTGGGGATTCACGGGCGCAGCGGTGCCGCTTGCGGCGGCTCTGGCGGCGCCGGACTCGGGCCTTGCGGACCTCAGCGCTCTGGGCTATCGCTACAGGTGCCCTGCGCGCATCCCCTTTGGGTGGGGGATTTTACCAACCTGAGTGCGGGCCGGGTGCTGGCCGAGGTGGCTTGGCGGTGCTGGTTGAAACATGGTGTAGACAGCGGGTGCGCGCGTGTGACTTGCAGCACCTCACGCGGCAATGCCGTCTGCCGACATGTACAACCCCAACCCCCGCTTCAGGTTGACAATGCGGCTGTCCCCGGCGACGCTGGTGACCAGCACAAGCACCCCGACTGCTGCTACCAGCTCCAACAGCGCCGCGGCTGCGTCTCTGGTCGCCGGCATTACTACCGCCAGCGCAGCTGCAGGTGCAGGCGGCGCTGCCTCGGGCCAGCAGCAGCAACTTGATGAGGTGATGGTGGTGGCGGCGGTGAGCAGCTCCGTGCCCTCCGGCAAGCAGGTGACAGTGCCACTGCGCCTGGGGGCCCGGACCCAGACGGCGGGTCAGCAAGATCAGCATCAGCAGCAGCAGCAGCAGCAGCAGGTGGAGGGAGAGCTGCAGGTCGCGAGCGACACCGGCAGTGAGTCCGGGAGACTAGGAAAGCGGAAGGGCAGGAGAGCATGAGGGTCGGCGGGCGAGAGGGGCGGAAGGGCGTATGAGAGCGAAAGGGCGAGAAAGCGGATGAACCCAGCGGGTTGCTGTGATCCAAAGGCACGCTGAGCAGGCACGCTTGCGTGCGACTCACCCTCGCGCGCACTGTCGCCACCCTCGGGCGCACAGGGGTTGTCACAGCACTGCACGCATGGCTGAGAGCTTGCCCGCCCCATAATTCCTGCTGCGCGCTTCCTGACACTCCCCTCTTCCGGCCATACATGTGCTGCCGTCCCCGCTGCCCCCATCCACTGCCCCCGCTGCCGCCGCCGCCACAGGCTGGCGTCCCGACTGGGAGGGCCCCCTCATCGCTGTGGTGGTGTGCGTGAGCGTGGCCCTGGCCTGGCTGCTGCTGGTGGCGCTCCTTGCGTACCGCCGCCACCGCATGCTGTTGCAGGCCATGCTGCCCGAAGATGTGAGTGCGCGGATGGGTAGCCGCATCGTGCGTGCGTTACATGACGCGTGCTTGTGTATGGATGGCAACGGTGCATCGAGCTGGTGAATGGGTTTGCACTCGCCGGTGTGGTCGGCACGGCTGTGGTTGGCTCTCTTAAGCTGGGTGACTCAGCCCTTGAGCATTGAGTAGAGCCAGGCCTTGGTCTGCGCTCGGGATGTTGCGACTGCCGCTAATGGTGGAGAGCCGTGCCTCCGCGAGGAGCTTGCGCCTCCGCCAGATTCCATGTCCCGAACGGTTCTTTGTGTTGCGCTGCCTCCGCCGCTGTGCCCCTCATACCTTACACATACTCAGGTCCTGGCGCTGCTGGCTGCCGGACAGCGCTACTACCAGCACCTTGACAACGTGACCGTGCTGTACGCCGATGTCGTGCGGTACATGGCAAATGGACCCAACGACAAGAAGTCAGATTCGAAGTCCGGCGGTGCGGACGATGGCGCCGAGGACGGGGACGCCGGCGGCGCCAACCAGAGCAACCAGACCAGCGCCGAGGGCCTGCCCACGCGTGACGTGGTCAAGCTACTCAATGCCGTAAACTCCATGTACGACGGCATCATGGCGAAGTACGGCCTGGTCAAAATCCAGCGCAGCGGTGAGTCAGTGTACGACTGTACGGCAGACACAGTACGGGCTGCTGCGTGTGGCGGCGGGGTTTGTCGTGTTACGAATGAAAGGGAGTCAGTGGTAGCCGGTGGTGCTCCCGGGGTGTTAACGGGGTGCCGACGCCAAACGTGCACCTGGTGCATGTATTTCATTGTGCACCGTCCCTGCCTCCACCTTGACGTTACCCACGTCATCATCGTGAATCACTCGCAGGTGAGTCCTTCCTCGCCGTGGGCGGTTGCACGCCCCCGCCCGGCGCCTCCCGCGGCGGTCGTGCGCCGCAACCGTCTGGCAAGGGCGCCGCAGCTGCAGCCGTTCCGTCGGCTGCTGCTGGCGGCCACGCCGCCACAGGCGCCGCCGCAACCATCACCGTGTCATCAGCCGGCGCCGCAGGAGCCACAGGCGCCACGGCGCCTGCGGGTGCTGCTGCCAGGACCGGCGGGGAGGAGGATCCGGTGGCGGTGGCTGTGCGTGTGGCGAGCGCGGCGCGCGACATGGTCCTGGCTACCGCGCGCTTCCGTGGCAGCGGCGGCTTCAGGGTGCAGCTGCGCGTGGGCCTGCACTCAGGTGAGCTGTACAGGTGTAGTGATTGGGACGCTGTTTGATGGTGATGGGCTAGGCGCCTACGGTGGAGGTGGAGAGGCAGGAGTTGGGGGTGGGCATATGTGCCGTGTGGGGCACGCGGCACGCGGTTACTTGTCCAAGCGCGCAGCGTTGCGCACATAGCGCGGCGTTGCTTGGACGAAAACTCGATGGTGCATTTGTCATCTGCCTGGCTGCGTCTACGCAGGTCCCGCGGTGGCGGCCGTGGTTGGGACCAAGCTTCCGCGCTTCTCCCTCTTCGGTGGGTCTTCTTCGTTTGACGCGCGCGTGCACGGGTGTGCGGCCGGGCAGCACATACGTCAGCAGGTTGCAGGGCGCGGTGCCCATCATGTGCACCGGCAGTGGCCACAGCGCCTGCGGCAGATGCCTGCCTTTTGTTGTGTCCGCACGGCCGCCGTCCGCACGCATGCACGATGTGCTGATGCGCACCTTCTGGGGCCCCGCCGTGCAGGCGATGTCGTTGACGTCGCATACTACATGGAGGCGACCGGGTCGGCCATGGCTGTGCACGTGTCGCAGACCACCATGCAGCTGCTCACGCTTGCAGGTGGGTCTGGTCTGGGGCCGGTCAGGTCTGGTCTGGCCTGGTGTGTGTCTCCGTTGACGTGCTGGAATATTTGGTGGTCCAACCCGGGCATGTCCACGGTGGGCTGCAAGAACCGTTCTAGCGCATGCCGGTAACCGTGGCTGTGGCTCTTCTTAAAACGTCTCTTCATCCACATTGCCTTGTTAGATGCTCCGGCCCCGCTAGCTTCAACTCATCGGGTCCTCTCACCCCAGCCGCACCTCGCCACATATCCTTGCAACCCCGGTCGCACATGCACACAGGCAACCCGCTGCTGCAGCTGCAGCCGCGTGGCCCACTGGACATGGGCGCGGCGCCCGGAGAGGTCAGTGGGAGGGAGGACAGGCAGGAGAGGGGCACGCCCGGCATGCGCACCTTGGCTGCGGGGTTTCGCGGCTAGGAAGCCCTGTGAAAGCAGGCTGTGCGCTGATGAGGTCGCAAGGGGGTGGGGATGGGGGCATCTCATCTAGCTATGTTTATGCGCACTCCTTACGAGGGTTGCAGTTCCCTGGCGGCCATGTAAACAGCCATTCTGAGAGACAAACCCCAAAAGGACAAAACCCCATTCGGGCCTCTTACCATGCACCCACGCACGCGCGCATGCACGCATAAAACCCCATTCGGGCCTCTTACCATGCACTCACACCTCACGCACGCCCGATGCTCGCAGATGGGCGCCATGTCCACCGCCTGGCTGCGGCTGGAGGCGCTGCCCGACCCCACCATCGAGGCCGAGGCCGAGGCACGTGCCCGCGCCGCCGCCGGCCTGCCGTACACCTCGTACAGCGCCGCCGCCGCCGCCGGACGCCGTGGCGGCACCACGACCGCCACAGCCGGCGGAGCCGGTGGCGGTGTCCGGACCAGCAACACCGGCTCGGATCGGAGCAGCGGCGTGGGCCGGTCGTGGCGGCCGCGGCTGAGCCTGCACCTGACGACTTCTTCGGCAATGCCGGCGGGCGCAGCGGCAGCGGGCGCGTCGCCCTCCAAGCCGCTCAAGACGCCGCCGCCACCCGGCGGCAAGCGCGGTGCGCGCGGTGGCAGTGGCGGCGGCGCTGACGGCACACAGACCAGCCCGCTGCCCACCGGCAAGAGCAGTGGCGGCGGCGCGGTGGCGACCTCCCCCACGACGGCGGCGCGGCCGCCGCCGCTGCTTCCCGGGGACTCAGACGTTTCAATCGGCACGCTGCCTTCGCAGCAGGTGGGCGCAGCGTCCGGCTATGACGAGATGCCTGGAGGGTACAGCGACCTCGGCGGCCTGGCCACTGTCGAGGAGGGCGGGATGGACTTCGCGACCGGCGAGGGAGCGCGGCCTCGGCCTCAACAGCACCGGGCGTCAGCGCCGTCGATGGAGCTGCCGGAAGCCCCGAGCCTGGCGACCACTGTCAGCGGGTATGGCGGCTGCACGGATGTGCGCGGGTCGCTTGAGAAGTGAGGTGGGCTGGGCGTGAGGACCATAGGCACGCCGACACGCAGTAATTTACATGAGAAGGCCGCGTCCGCAAAATAAAGAGTACAATCTTGCAAGCGGCGTCAAAAGAGAGATCGGGAGCACTGTGATTACCTCCCACCTGCTTTAGTACCGGGCATGTGAAGCATGATAAGATGTCATAAAGTATCTTGCACTGGAAGCCAACTGTGGGGCGATGTCTCATGGCCATTTTTGTGCGGCCCATGAAAGGCGGGGGGGGAGGGCGTTTTACCGTCGGTAGTCCCTCTTGACCTGGGTGCGTTGCGCCCTTGCTTGGTCGGAGCGCCCCTTGATGTTAGTGTCGCATATATAAAAGGCATGCGCGGCGCAGCTTTTTGCTTTTTGCTAGAGCATGGTGGGCAACAAAGCAAGCTGCACCTCTCCTGAGCTGCACCGAGTCAATAACAGGCACTCGTGGGAGTGAGGCACAGTTGAAGTAAGCGCTAGTAAAGAAAGCAAGCGGGGCACAGTTGACACGTGCTGAGCCTTGCTGAGACGACCGAGGAGGTGATGCTATGATGCTGTTGTGTGCATACACCTGTGATGCCGTCTGATGGAGAGTTGTCGTATCTGTCTGAACATAGCTCAAGTGTGCGTGTGGCTTACTTAGAGGCGACGTCCACGGACACCACCGTATGTAGGGGCGGCTGCTGGGGTGCTGCCCCAGGTGAGCAGTGCGGCCTAAAGAAATTGACAGATTCCTTGCGTTCATGCCACATGCCAGGGGATGCAGTGGAGACGTAGCAAGGGTGGTGCAGAAACGCGTACCAATAATGCATTTCAAAAAGCTCATGAGCGAGCAAACATGTTTGGTGACGAACTGCGTTCAAAAGTGCTCAGCTGTCTGTGGTATGCCAATAAGCGACACGAGATGTGCATGTTACGTGTGGCGTACGCTACGTGGGGCCAAGGCCTGCGTTGTGACGTTTTTATTACTTCAATGCGGCAAGATGCGTGATTGTGAAGGGCAGACCGAACACGGTGCACGCTTGATTCGCAGCAGCATGTGCGCGGCTGCCACGCTGGCCAAGTGTGCTCCTTGCATGGCTGTCCAGAGGACTCGGCAGTCTCGGCTACCTGACTCAGCGGCCGTGGAAATGGTGAATGCACGGCACCGCCGCGTCGTGTTGGTGAATAACTTCAAGCGCGGTGGGCCGCCCTTGATTGCGGACATTCGCGTCCCCATCTGATGATGTAACTGCGCCACCGCACCCGCTGCCCCCCGTCGCCCTCCTTTGCCGTGCCAGCCACGTTGTATCTTAAGCAACGGCGTTCTTGCACTCAGGTCATGGGTTTCTGCCTTGAAGCTGGCCCCTTGCGCCACGTGCGCTCAGTAGGCGCACCATAGTGACAGTACCGCATGTGGGTCTCCGTCCTGCGAACGTTGCGATTGCTATGGCAGGCTATGGACAACGGGAGGAGCAGAAATATGGCGTGCCGGCAAGGCTGACCTGTGGGAACACGGAATCCCATGAATCCATGAATTGCAACTGTACCGACGTCAGGCCACGCTGCGTATCCTGAACGGTGGTGAGTGGACAGGAGGTGGCTCCTGGGGGTTGATCAGGGAGTTCTCTTTCTTGCTGTGTGTGAGTGCTGTCTTATGTGCGGGTGGTGCAAGCGAGCTGCCTCCCTTCTCCACGTCTGACTAATGGAGGCAGACGCCCTGCGTTCGTTCACGGAGGTCAAGCGTCGCGTGCGTTTCGACCGCCGTACGTAGATTGCACTCAAATTGAGCAGGCAACCCGCCCGCGCAGATGGTCATGTCCTTGCCATGACGGGCGGAGAACGTGGGTCAGTAAAATAGGATGCTCTTACAATGCTGAGATAGCTGAGATGCGATGGCACCTCAGCCGAGAGAGGGACCGGCACTTGCAGCCAGCGTAGCGTTCTCAGATTGAACCTCCCGCCTCACTCACGTCGCTGCTTTCCTGCGCTCACCACCTTGTGACACCCAGCCTTCCTATATACATCCAAAGCACCTGATGTTTCTTGCCTGCCTCTTGCTTTCACATATCTCGCCTCTCTTTTGAGTCCGAGCCGCCAGTTCCGCGGTACCAACGCGTGTCTGTTGAGGTATTGCAGTCTCAGGTGTCATCGACCTCACCAGCTAAACTTGGCAGTCATAAATAGTGGTCATACATGTGCGGGGAGGGGTGATGTTGTGCATAGAATCATCCCCTGGACCGTAAGCGGGGTTGAGCGCCCGCACACAAAATTACGTATACAGGTGCTGACGCCTCTGCTTTTCAACACTCTCCGCGCCCGTCCAGCCTTTCCTATCCCTCCGCTCTATCCCTCCGCTCCGCTCTATCCCTCCGCTGCAGCCAACCGCTGCACTATGTACGGTGAACATTCATACGCTAGTGGTTCCGTACTGGGCGCATGACCGGCGCGGGCACGTCACGTGCACCCAGGGCCGGGCACCGTAGTACGTTCCACATTCGGAAAACTGAACACATCTGCCTAAGCCACACAAATACTCACACACACACGCAACACCTTGAGCCATGTTGTCATGCCAGGGACTGCACCCCCTACGCACGCAAGGTGAGGCCAATTACTGAGCTCAGGCACACACCAGGCGGCGCGGAGGGACGCAGCAGAGCCGCAGCCGCGGCCGGCCGCTTACTGGGCGGCGGTGGGGGTAGCGGGGCCGACCACACCACCGTAGATGTGCTCCACGTTCTCCTCGTACCACTTGATGCCCTGACGCGTGCCCTCCACAGCCAGGAAGATGCCGGCGTTGACGGGGATGGCGCGGTACATGGCGGCGGAGAAACCGCGCCACAGGCCGGCCTGGCCCTCGCTCTTCAGCACCTTGGACAGGCAGTCCATGGTGCTGGAGTACTGCGGCTTGGTGAACGAGTCCGCCTGCAGTGGGCAGGAAAGATGCGGGGGCGGGGCACGGAGTCAGCGCACAGCCCGACGTGCACCGACCAGGGAGGAGCTGCAGCGGCAACGAGGCAAGATACGGCACTAGAGATCCTGCACGAGGGACGCCGTACGGCTGTCCGTGCCTCAACCTGCGCCCTGCCATGCGATTTTCCCCAAACGCAGAGATAAGGTCGCAAAGGCGGTGTCGCTTAGGTTTCTCACCTGGATCTTGGACTTGATGGTGTCGATGGGGAACATGGAGCCCCACAGGCCGAAGCCCGCCACCACACCCGCGGCCATGACCTGCAGGTAGTTGAGGTCACCCTTGGTGTGCACGCCGGGGCCGGCGTTCTGCAGGAAGTAGTTGACGGTCGCCTCGTAGCCCAGGAAGAACCAGGCGTAGCCCTGAGCGAGGTGGTGGGGAGCAGGCGCGGGAGAGCGAGCGAAACAAGGTGAGTCCGTTGGGCAGGGGGAGAAGGCAGGTGGGAGAACAAGCAACCACTCCTTCGCTGCACGTGGAGGCCCATACAAGGCAGACACGAGTGTTAAGGGCCCGGCCGTTTCTGCAGCACACACCTGCATGTCACGCAGGATGGTGGAGGTGAAGCCGCGGTACAGGCCCTTGATGCCGTGCTTGGACATGACCTGCTTGAAGCAGTCCAGGGAGCCCTTGTAGAACTCCTCGGCGCCCGCGGAGGCGGCGGAGCCGGCCACGCTGCCTGCCAGGGCGGCACGGCGCTGCGGGGGGAAAGGGGAGGAGGTGGGGTAGCGAGGAGCAAGCAACGTGAGGATGTGGTGTGGAAGAGGGGGGAAGAGCGAGAGCGATTTACATGCACGTTAGGCAGCTCCAGGTTGGTGCACGCAGTTTAAAGCATCGCCGGGCCCGCCCACATAAGCCCCCGAAGGACCCTAGCCTGACTCACCTGCATCTGCATCTTGGTGCGGACCAGCTCGACGGGGGCGGAAATCAGGGAGCCGGCGGCACCGGCAGCGGCACCGGACAGCAGCACGTTGGTAGGGGAGAAGTTGGAGTAGTGGTCGTCGCCCTCCAGCTGCTTGCGGACCGCGGAGAAGACGGGGAAGTGGATGCCGAGCAGGACCATGTTGCCGACCAGGGGGGCGACGGTGCCCTTGTAGAAGGACAGGGGACCCTCGTTCTTGATCATCTTGCGCACGCAGTCCATGGAGTCCTTGTACACCTCCGAGGGCGGCAGCTTGGCCGCCAGGGCAGTGCCCTGGCCCAGCACCTGCAGGCGCACCTTGATGGTGTCGAAGGGCTGGCCGATCTGCGGGGTGGCAGGGAGGTGGGGAGAGGGGGGCGGAAAATGGGGTTCGGGCCTTCGGGGTGAACGGAAGGTGACAAGGGTGAAGACAAGCGCACCGTGCGAGGTTGGCAAGAAAACGTGGGTGTTGCATACGCCTAGGAGCAGCGCGCCAGAAAGATACTTGCACCATTCTGAGGGCGAGGGATTGTCCCTAAGCGCGTCGTGTTTCTAGAACCTGCTCGCACCCCGTTGGAGATTTCTCCGACGCGCCATCCCACATCCTCGGACTCTGCGTTCTGACCATATGCTCACCATGACACGAGCCACGCCACCCGAAATGCCGGGAAGGATATCCAGAATGCGCTTGTGGACGGCGGGCGTGTGCTCCACCTCCATCAGCGACTCGTTGATAGTCATAGCGTCGGATGCCATTTTTGCTGGTTGTTACGGAACCCGCCGACAAGGCCTGCGTCATATTGGACAAGAGCGGCAAAACACAGTTACGAGCGCGACCCAGTCGACGCATGTTCTGGCGGAGGTAACACCAAGCTCGCAGTGAAGCCAAAGTTAAGTAATTCAACCCTAATCAGTCTTGGATTATTGCTCAACAATGCTGCGGGCGGTGAACAGCTGGCAGCGGCGTGCTGCCGACCCAGTCGCATAACCTCGGGCACAGCGCACCCAAAACATAGCGACCGCATCCTTCATGAGCTTTGCGCTGTGTTACAGCGTGTCCTACCTGAGTCAAGAGCTAAGGAAGTCCCGCGGGGACGAGGCCAAGGGCAGGAAAGCGACTAAGACGCTGCTTCCGGAGAAAGCGGGAGAGGTACAAATGCAAGGGCGTGGCAGAATCCTTGAAGATGATTTGGTATACAAAGGAGGCGGAGGAAGAAAGAATTTATACATCCTGCATGCCGTGGTTGGTTGTAGGCCTTGCGGAGGAGTTGGAGGCACCGGTTTTACAACCGTTTTGAGCCCGGCGGCCCGGCCCGACGGTCCGAAGACTTGAGGCCGCTTGCGCTCAAGCTTACCGGCCGTAGGCAAGCAGCAACCAGGCTGCTGCTTCACACTTGGTCTGCCCGGTTTGGATACTCAGTCCACACCCCGGGCAGCAACCACCCCCCCGGACCAGCGACCAACAACAACCAACAAAACAACAAGCATACTTCTCGCACCAAAAACGAGTCCAAGGCCACACGGCCGACCCTTCACACCACCCAGTCAACAGCCAGCAAGGAAAAGAGGGGCGGGTGGGCGGGGAAACAGAAGAGAGCGCCAGCGCGCGCACGCAGCCACCTAAACTGCTACGAGCTCAAGCTCAGAGGAGGAACAGCAAATAGGACCTCCGAGCTATATCAACAAACAAAAGCGAACGCCAGAGAAATTACAGCAGAGAAAAGGCTAGGACCGCAACACGAATAACGCGGAACGACACACGAACCCTGGCCCTGACCCCCTCTCAACAGGCGCCTCCCGCTCCCACACTTGCCCCTTCTTCAAAACTTATTTTACGCTGCGGCCAGTCGGCAAGCTCCTGGGTCCTTCGCCTAAAATGGCCCTTTGAGATAGGGGCGTGTCTTTCGCAGAGCGGCGGACCACCGAGCTGCACGATGGTGTTGAGCAACACCGGTTAGAAAACAAACATACCACAAGCAATCACACACGCACACACAACCACACCACACACTGTCCGGGGGAGGGCAATTCATAAAGGGGGATAATGCCCGACGGTCCGAAGACTTGAGGCCGCTTGCGCTCAAGCTTACCGGCCGTAGGCAAGCAGCAACCAGGCTGCTGCTTCACACTTGGTCTGCCCGGTTTGGATACTCAGTCCACACCCCGGGCAGCAACCACCCCCCTCACCCATTCCCTCCAATCGTCAGGAAACTACCAACTACAGCAAACTGCTCACGCACACACACACACACACACACACACACACACACACACACACACACACACACACACACACACACACACAAGCCACACTCCCCCAGCAGACGGGAAAAACCATGGCGGGGAGCATACGCCCGTCCACCATGCCGTCTGCTGGCGTAACCCCCCACCCCACATCCTGCGTACTGCATTGCTGCTCCTGTGCGCCGCCAGTCCTAGCAACTGTGTGCGTGCCCAACGAGCCGGGGAGCTCCAGTCCCAGCTGCGGCAGTAAGCACCGCCGCAGCTGCCAACGCGCGCGCCGTCAGCCCCCTTGGTCCGCCTTCCCCCTGGCCACGCGCCAGAGCTGCGGCAGTGAGCACCGCCGCAGCTACGTGGCCAGGCCCCCCCACAAATCCCGCATTCAAGAGGTTGCAGCCGTGCGCACCGCTGCCGCCAGCACTACGCCGCCCCAGCTGTTGCGACCCCCCGCCCCGCCTGCTTGCTGTGCTGGTGGTCTGCGGCCGCGTCTTCCCATCGGGTCCTCCGTCAAGGGTCGGCAGTTGTTCACCCAGATGCTGAGCTGGGGGCGTTTGTCACCCGGGCGACTTCCTGCCGGGGGAGTTCGTCACCCAGACTCCACCTGGGGCGCCAGTCACCCAGTGCGGGGGAGTTCGTCACCCAGACTCCACCTGGGAGAGTTCGTCACCCAGACTCCACCTGGGAGAGTTCGTCACCCAGACTCCACCTGGGTCTGCGGCCGCAGAGTTCTGCCCTCGACCCTGCTACGCCATGACGGTCCGAGTTCCTGCCCCCTCTGCTTTCTTGATCAAGCCCTGAACTGCTCTGGGCTGGCTCGCGCTGGCTGCTGCTCGCACCGAGCTGCGATCTCCTGGCGCCGAGACCTGCGTGCACTACAAAATTTCGCGCCCAGTGGCCTCGACAGCTTACCGATCACACGTACATCCAAGCAAGACACAAAGAAACAGAAGAGAGCGCCAGCGCGCGCACGCAGCCACCTAAACTGCTACGAGCTCAAGCTCAGAGGAGGAACAGCAAATAGGACCTCCGAGCTATATCAACAAACAAAAGCGAACGCCAGAGAAATTACAGCAGAGAAAAGGCTAGGACCGCAACACGAATAACGCGGAACGACACACGAACCCTGGCCCTGACCCCCTCTCAACAGGCGCCTCCCGCTCCCACACTTGCCCCTTCTTCAAAACTTATTTTACGCTGCGGCCAGTCGGCAAGCTCCTGGGTCCTTCGCCTAAAATGGCCCTTTTTTCTCCAACTCGAGCGCGCCCCCATCTCCATTTCTTCGCGCCCTCGCATTGTTAGATTGTTTTTGAAACTAGGCCGCCCTTCGCATGGAACCAGCCTTAATTGCCGCGCACTCCCTTCCCTCGCTCAGTCGCGACCCAGATTGCCGCGGCGCTGGAAGCAAACCTGACTCAGGCCTCCGAGCTCGTGGCTCAGCAGCTGTGCCCGCTTGACCTCGCATGATGTCCACAGTCGCCCGCGCCAAGGGCATCAACCTGCGGCGCGATGTCGCCCGCAGCTTGGGCTCGGTGCTGCAATTGCCGCGAAATGTTGTCCGCGACGTGTCAACTTCCCGCTTTCCCACATTCCCTCCTCCACACACACACCTTCCCGCTGACCGCTATTGGAACAGAGGCATGGGGCCTGAGTGCGCCGTCCCAGTAGTGTCCGGAGCCCCCCACATTTTCACAAAAGCAAACAAATAGACGCTCGCGGGCGCATCGGCAAGGAAACGCGCTGCAACTGTACGGACTTAATAGCTGGCTGGAAGTTGCTGGAGCGTTTCTGCTGGCGCGCAAATATTATGCTCCGGGCGCCCGGCCGGCGGCAGCGCCACACAGACTTCCGATTGCCCGACCTCTTGCTAGCCCCACCGACCTCTTGCCAGCCCCAGCTTCCCTGAAGCTGTGGAGACTCCACACATGCTACACACGTCCCTCCTGTGCTAGCACTGATGTCGTGTGATACTGTGTTGACGTGCGGCTGAGGGGGAGGGGCAAGCCGGGGCACTGCATAGAGGCCGGGGTAAAAGCTCTACGCCCTTGCGCTAGGGCTGCTCGCAAGGAAGCAATGAAGTGTTGGAGAGGGAAATTTGGTGGCGCGCTGCTCGCACTATCTCGACCCTCGAACTAGCGCTCATCCATGGACGCTGGACAGGTGCAATTTCTCGCGCTATCGCGCGCTGCATGGCGTCACATTGTCTGTGGTGGCATTGCCTGGCCGGGCGCCCCAAGTGTGAGGAAGGCGTGGCAGCAAAACGCTCCAGCAACCGGGGCCAGCAACCCCTGTCGGTACAGTTACAGCGCGCACATTTTAGCCTCTGCCCTCACTGTTCTGCTGTCACTGCATGGGGAAGGGAGGGCTGACCTGCCTTTACGAGACGATTGCGAAAACCTGTTCCCTTACTTGCATCATCGACAGGGAAACTTGGTAGTGTTGGCGCCTGGTAAAGTACTAAAGTTGCGGGACCGCCTGCCCATCTTCCTTGGTCCCATCCCAGGTGGCGGTTCGCGCACAAAAGCCTGCCCAACTTCCCGATGGCAATGTTACAAACTTGCCCCCACCTTGTTATATATACAGGACACACGGGAGGCCGGAAGGCGGAAGCATGCGTGCTTCGTGCATCCTGGGGTCAACCTGCACGGAACATGTCCTACACCGGTTACACCACATCGTGCCATCGTCTGATACACAAATGCCTCGTATGAACAAGTATAGCTAGTACCATGCCATACCTTGCGCCCGCGTTGAGGCGCCAATAGAACCACCAATCCTGAACACAAACAGCACCAACTCAGAACACAGTTGGTCTTTCTTTGTTTTCTTCCTCACATACGACTGCCACGTTGCAAGAGGGCGCGGCGCATGTATACCCGGGAGTGTGTTTGTCATCAGATCGCTCCTCGGGTGGTACAATGCTCGTCACCTCCTTTCTATGACCAGGCAGCTAGAGATGCAACGCTGACCGTTTTTCGCAAAAAAAATGTACCGCGGAAGTGACGTACGGTAGTGCCTATAGTACGGGTCAACCAATTGCCCAGCAGGAGAAGCCTGCAGGCCAACAATCCAGGACTGATTTCACAAGGCAACAATCCCAAAACTTCATGCTTCAGTGCTGCCTTGCAGTTACGGTGGGATGGGCCGCATCCCCCAAAAACTCAATACCAATACAGCACGCACGCATACGCACAAATAACCACAGTGTCTCGTCAACAGCCGACTTTCCAACCGCCGACGCACTCCATTCCGTCCAGCCCATCGGGCCCGAACATCTATCTCCACAAACCTGACCCGGGTCTTGTTCAGGGGCGAGGTTGTCGGGTGAAATTACTAGGTACGCTTATGGGTCCCAGCAGCTTGTCCGTACACGTCCGTACACAGCAAAAAAACATGCAACGCACGGCCGCGCGCCGCCAGCAGTACCGGCCAGCTGCTCCAGCGGGTAGGTAGGGCTCACCCCGCCTGCTGTCCCACGCCCCCCAGTCGTCCCACATTCTCCCACTTCCTCTCGTTCCGTCAGGCCGCTTGCCTTGCACTTCACAACAATTCTCTCACCCAGCCACGCCGCCCTGCACACGGGCGCCCCTGGGGTGCAGCAACACAGCATGGGACCATACCTTGGGTGCACGTCGCCCCCCCATTTGAGTGAACACATTTGCGCATAGCCATCAACACTTCGCCAGATCGTCACGGAGCAAAAGGAAAGTACAAACTTAGCATCCCTTCAGTTGCAGCTACTGTTGTCAGGCCCGGAGCATCCCACCACCATACTTGGGCCCGTCACATGCGAACTTCTTACGAGTTTTATGCGCGGTCCACACCACACAAAGCCGCATGCGCTGTAGACGCCATGCGCCCGCGTACCATCCAACGCCACCGTACACATCCCTTCGCCATTGACACAACACCCTGGTATGCTTTCGTTCCCCCTGGCCCATGGCCCTTGCCTCCGATGCCTTTCTTTCGTGCTGCCCTGTCCGAGCAGCGCGCACCAGCTTGCGCCAGAGATGCATGCAAACAGCCTTCTCCAACATCCAACATGTGCAAGGCAACAAAAACACACACAAAAAACGTGCGCATGCGGAAATCAAACTTGAAAACCATGCGGGGGTGCAGGCCAGGGTTGCCGCGGGCCGCCGTGTGATTCTGTGCCCAGCATGTTCCTCTGTGCGCGTTGCGGTACATGCTCAGGGACACCAGCCTGGCGTTACCTCCCCGCCGGCGTTGCAGCGGAACGCACCGCCAGAAGAAAGAAAAAATGTTGATTGAAATAAAGCAGCACACGCTGAAGCGCACATACTGCTCGCCTGTGTTCATGGGAGGATGCGCGCGCCTACACCTGCCTTCCCTCGGCAACACGTTAACTCAGACCATTCATAAACTAGAAGTAGCTCCAGGCAATCCCAGTGCCGCCGCTTTAAATCTCCTTCAAACGCTTTCCCGATGGTACACACCCACGTGTGCCCGCGGAACGGGGCGCACCCCAGTGCGCGCATGGTGGCACCACCTCATAGGCGCGCCTTGACAAACCCTCGCTCCACGCGCCAATCAACTGCTCCGCTCACCCACGCATGAATTATAATGCTCAAGGTTCTTAACTGTAGCCTCCTTCCCCACAGGCCACCTTCCGCAGGCCCAATTAATTTGCCCAGACTCGGGTACAAAATGCGAGTTAGCCTCTCCTCTGTCGCGCCCATCAGATGATAAGCTGCAGCTGAGGCAGCACATAAGTGTCAAGGGCACTGCCTGGGTGATTATCGCCCTCTGTATCCTGGGAAAAGGTGAATAAACGCGCGCACGCGGAGATCCCCTCACTCACACACCTGACTTGAGATCCCTGACACTACCTCAATCGGGCCCTGCTGCCGCACCACGCAACAGCACAATGCCATCCGGATTATGCCTGCTTGTGTTCCTACAGATCTTCATGATATGCGAAATGATATGCTGGCCGGTGTAGACACGTACCTTTGACACGCGGCGCCCGCTAATGCATACCCACCCCACGCCGCTTACTTGACTGTGTGTGACAGCTGCGCCGCTTGTAAGAACTGCACCACACCAAAATCCTCTGTGGGGCCGCCATCTGGGGGCATTGCAGCCCTCTCGCATGGTCCCGCCAAGACAAGACCGGGTGTTGGGGGCCGAAGCACAGCTCTCCCGTGCTCCCTGCGCCTCGACATCATGAGATAAACCTGCGGCTCACTCACGCCGTGAGCCTTGGCAACCATGGCGACTACGCCACAACGCAGCAGCCTTAGGTACTGCTCACGCCCCCGCTCAACCCCTCCGTACGTAATTCATAGGCAGCTCGCGTCGATAAGAATGACGCATTCGCGTGCATCAAATTTTGCACGGGGTTGCAGTATACAGCAGTGCCGATGCAGGCGCAGCAAAAGCGCCGTGTGGCAGGCATTTCCTCCATCTGCTCCATCTCCTCCTCGTGCTGCGCGGATCTGCATCAAAGACCAGGCCTTGGCGCCATCACGTTATGCGTGGCTCTGGTTGTATACGAGGGCTAGCGTCGTGATTTGGCCGCGAACGCACACGTATCATCTCTCTACGCAAACGCTCTTCTTGAAGAACATGCATTAAACAATGACCTTGCCTCATGGCGAATCAAATATGTTACGACCTCAGCGGGTGCCAGTTCAGCTCACATCTGGCAAACGTCATGGTGTGTCGTTGAACGCAATGTTCATATGGCCCGTCATTAAAAGGTACTGTTGCACTGGTACTTCCGCGTCAGTCCTGTCGACTAACGCATGAGAAGAGCGGGCGCAGGACACTCAGCAGCACACCGCCGCGTCCTGCGGACGTAGTGACTGCAGTGGTGGTGGTGGTGGTGGAGGTCCGGCCATGCCGTGCGATCGCATTGCAGTGTACCCGCGTGGCCGCCGTCCTCGTGTGTGTTCCACTGCCAGCGTCCGCCGCTTGCGCCACCTGTGCGCTCTCGCCAGGCACAACCGTCGGCTGGCCGTGGGGCTGCAGCTGTGGGTGCTGCGGGTGCGCAAACGCTGCAGAGCTCCTGTTGAAGCTAGCACCGGCGGAGGCGAAGGGCGCCGTGCCCGGACCAAGCGCGCAGCTTCCCCCCGCCGCAGCAGCTGCCGCGGCCGCAGCAGCCGCAGCGCTCAGCGAGCTGCCCCCGCTCCAGAAATGGTAGCAGCTTCCGCCGCCGCCACCGCCGCCGCCGCCGCCGCCACTCGCGCTGACGCCCAAGCCGCCAGTGCAGTAGAAGCCCGCGGCTGCGGTCGCGACCGCCGTCGCCACGGTGGTGGTGGTGGCGGTAGTGGCGGTGGTGACGGCGCTACCTGCGCCGCTGACGTAGCTGGTGCAGTCCTCGACCCCAACGCCGTAGCCGGGCGCGTAGAACCCGCAGGCGCTGCTGTCCAGCGCGGCAGAGCTGGCGCCCGCGATGGTCAGCGGTTGGCTTCCCATGGTGGTCCCGCGGCTGGTCTGCCGCAACATAGAGGCTTGCGCCGCCGCCGCCGCCGCCGCTGCGCGGCTCGCGCCAGATTCCGCACGCCTCACCGGCGCCGTGCTGAAAGCGCTGGCGCCAGGGGCGCTAGCGGCGCCGCCGGCGGGGCAGGAGCTAAGCGTGGCCACGACGCCGGGCGCGGCCGCCCGCGACGGTGGCGAGTGCCGCTTGTGCAGCTGCTGGCTGGTGGCGGTGGCTGCGCTGGCGGGCTGCGGGGGCGGCGACTGCCGGTAGGCGCTGACAGCAGGGAGCCCCGGCTGGAGCGGCGACACGTCCGGGTAAGACGCGGCGGTGGGCAGCGGCTGGCGCAGCAGTTGCTGTCGCGGCTGCTGCTGCGGGCGTTGCGGGTGCTGCGTGGGCAGCGGCTCGGGGGGCCTGCTGCGCTGCGGCGACTGAGACGGCAGCTCCAGAGGCTGCCGCTGATGCTGCTGCTGCTGCTGCTGATGCGATGTGCGCGGCTGCAGCGGGCCCGTGCCGGGTCCCAGGCCCCCACCCACATCAGCTGCCGGCAGCCCCCTGTCGTCTGCATCAACAGGCAGCGTGCTCGACACCGTTCGGAAGCGAACCAGGCGCGACCGGACACCGCCGCCGCCACCGCTGCTGTGCTCCGAGGTCGACATGGCCGTCGTTAGCACCGCTGCCGCTGCCGCTGCTGCCGTGCCGTCGTCGCCCATGGGCGGCTCTGCGACGAAGCCCAACAGCGTGCCGCGCCGCTGCGGCAGCAGCAGCGGCATCGAGCCGTGGTGGCGTGCGCCGCCGCGCGGCGGCAGCGATGCCCGCGACGACGGCGAGGGTGAGGGCGACCCAGCGGCTGCGGCTGCGGCTGCGGCTACGCCGTGCGCCGGCTGCGCCAGCGGCGCGGCAGCGCCGGCGGCGGCGGCTGCCTGCCAGGCGCCGAAAGGCGCAGCGGCGAAGGGCCCCAGGTCATCGCCCGGGTCAAGGCCGTGGTGATTAAAGTCTCCTTGAGCGGCGCCAGTGTGTTGTTGCTGTTGTTGTTGTTGTTGGTGGTGGTGGTGGAGTGGGCGCCGCGGCTGCTGCACCTGCCGGCGCGCTGCGCCACGCGGCGTGAGCACCTCGTCCTCCTCCTCGTCCTCCTCCTCCCCGGCATCACTGCCGCTGCCGCCGAGCCCGAAGAGGGTAAGGCTGGGGCCGCGCTGCAGGTACACGCCCCGGGACGTCACCGCAGCAGCAGGAGCAGCAGCCGCCGCGGCCGAGAGCCCAGCCATCCTGCCGGCGGCGGCGGGGGGCTCTGAGAAGGGTGTGGGCACAGCGCGGTTGCCGGCCGCGGCGGCCGCCGCGGCCGCGGCCGCGGAGGCACGGGAGGCACTGTGTGGGACCACCAGCGCCGAGGATGCGAAGCCGTGGCTGCAGGCGCGGGACACGCCAGCCGGCGTCACCGGCGGCGACGGCAAGCCTGATGTCATCCCGGTCACCTCCCCCGGCCGTCTGACCGCCGGGGCGGTGCAGGTCACGCCGCCCTGGCCATCATGCGTTGCCGCCGGCGAGTCGTCACTCGCTGCCGCCATCAGGTGCCGCGCGTGCGGCAGCAGCCGCAGCTGCAGCTGCGTCCACAGCTCAGCACCGCGGTCGCGTCCGGCTGCAGCCGCCGGCGCGGCTGCGGCGGCGCTGGCGGCTGCGGCCGACGGCTTGCTGTGGCTGGACGCTACCTCAGGAGCCCCCACGGGCGCGACCAAGCTGACGGCGGCGGCGGCCGCAGACCCGGCGGCGACCGCGTTCGTGTCCGCACTGGCAAGCAGCAGGGTAGCCTCCCTCTCGCCGCTGGGACGGGAGGCGCCGCCGCCTGTGGCCGCCTCATGGGGGGGCGCGGGGGAGGCGGCGGCGCACTCGCCCACCGCGGGCAGGCGCGTGGGCGTGGCAGCCAGGCTGAGGGCGGCGGCGTCCACGCTGCTGCGCGCGGCGGCTATGGCGTTCGCCGCCGCGGCGGCGGCGGCGGCGGCGGCCACGCCGGCAGGGCCGTTGCCGCTGCCGCCGCCGCCACCAGCGGCGGCGGCGGCTGCCCGCACCCGCAGGTACGGCGCCTGCGCCGCCGCCGCCACCGCGCCCATCTCTTGCTCTTGCTGCCGCGGCGGGTCCTGCATCTTGGAGTCGCGGGTGCGCTGCTTGGCGGCCGCGGCTGCGCCCGCCTCCGTCACGTCCAAGCAAGTGGCCACACGGCGCATGGCTCCGCCCCGGCCCTGCTGGCCCATGCTGCTGCCGCCGCCCACGACGCCCGCGTGGCCGGGGCCGGTAGCCTTCTGGCCCCCCGGCACAGAGTCGCTGTTGGTGTTGGTGTTGGTGCTGATGGTGGCGCGGTCGTTTTGGCGCGGCAAAACAGGCGGAGGCTGGGAGGCACCGGCGGTGTCTGCAGGCGAGCCCGAGGGGGGAGGCCCGCCTGCATCCAGGTACCACAGCTGCGGCGCGCTGGGCGGATGGGGGTGGAGGTGGAGGTGGAGGTGCGGCTGGTGGGAGCCGGCGGCGGAGGCGGCCGCGGGCGGGCCGGCGGCGGTGTCGGTCGCAGCGCGGTGCCGCTGCTGCTGCTGCTGCTGCGCTTGCTGCAGGACGCGCTGCAGGGGCTGTTGCGTGGGCTGTTGCGACTGAGGTACCTGAGGCAGGGCCGGCGAGGTGGACGGGGCGGCTGTTGCCGCAGCCGCAGCCGCAGCTGCAGCCGGAGCCTCCGCGGCGGCCACAGCCATGGACGCACCTGGCATTGGGATCTGTGCGGGTGAGGCACCCGCTGGCGCCACAGGGGAGACCGCTCCGGAGCCGCAGTCCGGGCTGCCCAGGCTGAGGCTGCCGCCGATGGTGCCCCGGCCGCCGGCGCCGGCGCCAGCCACCTCGCCGGCCTGCCCTCCACCGGCGGTGGCACCAGCGGCACCAGCAGTACCAGCAGCAGTAGCAGCAGCAGCTGTGGCGGCGGCCTGCAGCACGCCGGCGCCGCCCACCTCGCGGCCGCTCCTGTTGCTATTGCTGTTGCGGTTGCGGTTGCTACAGCTGCTGCTGGTGCTATCGCGCGACGAGGCGGCTGAGGAGGACGTGGCGCCCAGGCTGAGCTGCCGCACGAGGTGGCCCTCGGCGGCTGGCCCCTGCAGCGGCGTGCAGCAGCCGCAGCGCTCGTACGTGATGCTGTCGTACAGCTGTACGAGCGTGTCGTTGCCTGCCATAACCTGCCGTACGTCATCAAAGTACGGCAGGCGCAGCAGCTCGTCGGCGGTGGCGCGGGCCGCGGGGTCGAGCCGCAGGCACGCGGCCACGACCTCCACAAACCCCGGGTCAAGGTGCGCCAGCCGCGCTGCCAGCGGCCGGCCTGGAAGCCGCGCCGGGCGCAGCTGGTCCGATGTGAGCGAGCCGCCGAGCTGAGCGGGGTCGAGCCGGCCCAGTGCATCCACGGCCGCGGCCACGGTGACGGGCCAGGGTTCTGTCGGCAGCGCACCTAGGCAGCGCCACAGCTGGTCCAGGGACGAGGTGCCGGGCAGCAGCGTGCGGCCGGTGGCCATCTCAGCGAGCGTGCAGCCGAGCGCCCACATGTCTGCAGATGCAATGCATGGAACGACGGGCCGCAAAAGCATGAAACGTACGAATGGTGTGTTATCTATCATAGGCCAGCGTCGCTCGCAGCACATGCTGCTGCAGGCATTACAGCCGGCCCGACGCCATGCACAGCACAGGCAACACCGCCTCGGTTGCCGCTGCTAGCTGCAGCTCGAAATTAGCAACTCCTGGGACCAAGAACCACCCATGCCGGTTTGGGTATTCGTACCTGCCGGCGTGCCGTACGGCTGTCCCAGCAGTACCTCCGGCGCTCGGTAGGCGCGTGTGACAACGTACTCGGTCAGCCCCTCGCCCTTGCACAGCCCGTCGCGGGGGTCGTTGGGGCGCCGCGCAAAGCCTGGCGTTTACAGGGACAGGCCAGGGCCGTGTGGCAAGAAATGTGTGCAACGGCAAGGGGGAGGACGGCCGGTGGCTGGTAAGCTTTGGGGTTGCAAGGATGGGTGGCAAAGGGCGGAGGCGGAGCTAAGGGGGTCGCGACCGGGGTGCTACGGTATGGCGGCCCAAGGAAGGGCGCAGACGTGGGAGGGGAGCTCGAGAGAAACGCACCGAAGTCGCAGAGGCGGATGCTGCCGTCCGCGGCCAGCAGCACGTTGGGCGGTTTGATGTCGCGGTGCAGCACCTGCGGCAGCAGGCAGGCGCACGTGCAGTGCCGGTGTGTGTGTGGCGGAGGGTGACTCAGGGTTAAGGAGTTGGTGAGTCTCAGACGTGTCGCTATGGCCCGACACGGTGCCAGGTTCCGGCAGCACCCAATCAACGGGCCCCGGCGCCCCCGGCGCCCCAGTCATGCAAGTCGCATAGCTCCCACCCCCCCCCCCACAGCGCACCTTGCATGAGTGCAGGTATCGCAACGCCACGCACAGCTGCCAAGCGAATGATTTAAGCATGCGTGGCGGCAGACCGAACTCATACTTGGAGCGCAGGACATGCTGACCGCAGCCCCCGCTAATATAAGGGAACACTGCGTAGAGGCGCCCCGACGGCGAGCGGAAGGCACGCTCTAAGCGTATCACGAGCGGGTGCGCCAGCGACTGCAAAATCCGCAACTCGCGCAGCGCCAGCCGTAGGCCCTGCAACACACAACACCATGACTTGTAGCCACAAACAACTTCCCACAAGGCCTGGCGCAAAACTCCGCAGCCTCACAAAAAGCGACTCCGACCGAAAATATCAACGAAACCAAGGGTGCGAGTCACCGAACCCTCGAACGCTCCTCGCCTGCAACGCTTGGTTGCTGCATTCACGACAAGAAGCAAATGGATGTCAACCTACCAGCTTGTCTTGCTCGGAAGCGTAGCGAAACTCCTTCACGGCCCAGAGCTCGGAGACAGCGCTATGGCCGCCCTCGCGCGCAAGAAATACCTCGCCATAGGTCCCTGAGCCTATGCTCTTGATGATGTAGCAATTCATCCTCAGTCCTCAATCCTCAGTCCTCAGCCCTCAGTCCTCAGTCCTCAGTCCTTGTAGTGCTTGTGCAGGTTTGCGACAATCTCGCGATAGATATGTGCGACGTGAGGGGTACAGGTGTAGGTTCCATAGGGCGCGTCGGCCTGTAAAACCCCCGCGAACTCAAGTTCAGTCGCTGCTTTCAGGGCCGTTTCTACGCAACCGAGGAAAGTAGAGTTCTAGCATACATTCATCCAGGCCTAGGCCAGTGAACATGCACCGGCAGCCGAAAATAACAGTGCCAGTTGGTCGTGAAGGGGACTCGCTATTGAAAGCTTGGGCACCTGAGAGCTACAGCATAATCATTTGCTGAATATATATACAAATCTTGAAGCGCGGAAAGGCCGACGCCAGCCAACAAAAGCGACCGAGCACCCATGCCCAAACGGGCAGAGGTTAACACGCGCTTCGGCCAGAATCGGCTGTCAAGCCAGCACGCGCTCCCTATGTCGCTGACATCTTACATCTTCTGCACTTGTGGGAGTGCGCGAGGGCAAAGGCACCGGACATGCGTGCCACGTACCCGCTCTCATCGAGCCCCCTCATCGGTCGCGGGGAGGCACCCAGGTTTGCACCAGCAGGCCACCGTTAGCGTCCGCGCTGCCTACGCCGCGATTGTCATAACCCTGCAGGCAAGTGTTCTGCAAATCCCCTCGGATTATTCCATCTCGTTGCAACCAACGCCCAGAAGGGAGCAACCAAGCGGCGTGGTTTCACTCAGTCAACGCGCGCAAGCCCCACTGTCCGTGACTAAGCGTGGTAGCCCACTAAGGAGGAGCAATATGTTTGCTTGCACACATTTGCAAGTCCATATTCAGGGCGCCACGTGTCTCGCCCAGTCACCCAGAGTCGTCATAATCGCAGCTGGATGCCCTGGCGCTGTTGTCCATGGGTCGACATGGCCGCTTCTCTACTGCAGGCACAAGGCTATGTACGGCTGCAAAACATATAAGTGCAACCATGATTAGACATCTCCTGCAGCAGCGAAGACCCAGGGCTGCACCCGCGCCGTCGTCCAGAGTGATTCCGACAGCGGGGGACCGGGGGTGGATGGAGATGCATGCTACAGGCGGGAGAGGCGCAAGATGGAAGGCAAGGAAAGTAAGGCGTGCTCTGCTCCTCGACGCCACGTCCTACGAAGCCGACCCCGTCCCCAGACCCTGCTCAGATGACAGCACTTGACCCGGCCGTACGCAGCCCGCGAGTGCGTGTGCACGTTGCATTGAGGGCCTGGACATCATTCGCAAGTGGCCGTGCATGGCTGCATGCATGCAGCTGGCGGCCCTGGTGTGAAAGCAAGGATCAGCTGCTGCTGGTTCTTGATCTCGGAAATGCTTTGGGCATGCAACCCATCTGAGGTATCGTGGCGCTTGTGATGAAGGATTGAACTTGTCCTGGGCGCATTGGTGCAGGCTCGACACATATTCACAATGTTAGCGTGTGAGGACGCCGCGTTGGCGTGAGCCACGACGAGTGGGGACCCTGATCGAACCCGTGCGGGGCACTTTACTGCTTGGAGAGGCCAGTGTTACATCCATCATGTTGCATTGTATGTAGTTTCCCCGTTTTAAACTTTCAATGCTCATGATGCCTTCGCAAACGCATGCGTTGTCGCGTCTGGCAAAACGCACTCATGTGCCCGAACCCACATCATCCTGCGTCCTGCGTCCGTTGCGCAGGCATTATGTACCCCGGCCATACTTGCACGAGTCATGCACCCAGAACAAAAAGAAAATCATGAGTCCGTTCGCGTTTGCGTGTGTGGGGGGGGGGGCGCGAGTAGGTACTGATCCCGGCGCGCAGCAGACTGCGGCCTTGACTCCCTGTAACCGTGCTAACCGTGCGTGTAATGCAGCACACCTAAGAACGCTCGCAAACGTTCACGTGCGTGTGGCACGTAACTCATAGACTCGTCCTGTTGCATGCTCTTGTCAAGTAAAACCCTAACTTATTTCATAGTAGCGCCAAAACTGCTGCTGCTCTCCACTCAGTTCACGCTCATCCGCTATACCTGAACGCCCTCCCTGTCCGGTGTGAGCGGCTCCACTACCATTCTGTACATAATTAATTATGCGGGCTTGCGCGTTTGGGGGCAACGGCGCCTCTGACCACTTGTGCCACGGCTGTATGCAGCATGTGGCGCCAATGGCCAGACACTCCTTCTACCCTTCCCCCGACCCTGCCGGTATGTACTGCGCGGCAATGCTACGGATTCTACTCGTCGCGAGCCAGCTTGATGGTGCGGCCGTTGGCGTACTGGGGGTTGCGGAAGTTCTGGCCGAAGGCGACGGTCTTGCAGGTGTCTGTGTAAGGGGGGGGCGGGGGCGGACGGGCACAGTGGCAAGGGCATACTTGAGCGAGGGGCAAGGGCCAGGACTGTGTCCAACGCGCATCGATGGTGCGAGATGTGTTAAGAGTTTACAAGGGAGAGGACTATGGTGGGACATGTGTTAACGACAACAAAACAAACAGGGAGAAGCCTGGTGGTGCATACGCGGCCTGCGTTTGTTCCTTTCCCGTGTTTTCACAACACAGCGATTTCGGTAAACCAAACAGACCGGCGGCTCTGATTACGGTACCTATCCCGAACGAAAGGTACTACTCACAGGCATCTGGGTTTTCGGAAGCAGCCAGCAGCACGCGGCCGAAGTAGGGCTTGGGCTCGGCGGAAACGGCGGCCGAGGGCACCTCCTCCAGCTTGGCGGCGTGGTTGTGCAGCAGGCGGCGGTGGCGGCCAGCGTCGGCAGCGCCGGTGGCAGTCTGCGCCAGCGTGCGCCAGTAGTAAAGAGAAGGGGAGGGTTACGGATATTGGGCCCAAGCGAGTTCGGGGCTGGCAGGTAGGACTGGTGCCATCGATCAGCCGTGGTACCAACCGCACCTAGCACCAACATGACGTGTGCATCCCAGACAGGCATCCCAGGCACGCACGCACGCACGCACCTCGGTGTGGTTGCACTCCTTCTCGCCCACAGCCAGGCGGTAGCGGTTCCACTGGCCGAAGCTGATGCGCTGGGGGTGGGTCATGACGTGCCACAGCAGGCCCTCGCTGCAGGGCGGGGTGGTGAGGCTGCCCTCGTACGTGACGTAGTCGCGGTCGGTCGGCAGCAGCTCGCCCAGCTTGATGGCGGTGCCGGCAGGCAGGTTGGTGAAGGTGCCCTCGCGGGTGGGCATGTGCGCGAAGATGGCTGTGTGTGGGGGGGTGGGGGGGACACAGGTGGGTGTTGGACAGGACGGGAGTTATGGTGCTGTTGGGGTTCAGGGCTTGAGAGGGAGTAGCAGTTGCATGTGCCATTGTGCACACGGCTGACCAACTGCCTGACTCACCCTCCAGCAGCTCGTTGTCGGGGCCGTTGTCCAGCTGGAACAGAATGCCGGTGACGCTGAAGCAGCCGCCCTTGCACGCCTCCAGCTTCTCAGTGATCTTGTGCACGATGTGCAGCTCCAGGGGAAAGATCTTGCCTGTGGGGTTGGGTCGGTGGGACAAGGCGCGCACACGCACGGCGAGCATGCAATTATATTCCATCGTGAAGGCATGAAAGGAATCAGAGGAGTGGCAGCACAAACACCCAACAATCAAGGGCTAGACATCTGCCCGGCACCCCACGCCATGTCATCAATCAATTGCGGCCACCGACGTACGCACGCACCCGCCAGCATGTGCTCTGAGGTGGAGTGGAAGTGGAACTGGGTGGGCACGGCCGTCACGCGGTCGGAGGCGTCACCGGAGTGCATGTGCAGCACCTCGACAATGGGGGTGCTCTCGTTGTGGGTGGCTGCGAGTGACAGGCAGGCATCGCAAAGTCAGGGTAGGCTTGGGGCTAGACAGGAAGCGGATACTACTGTATTAAAGAAGCAGAAGGCATGCGTGGCAGGATATAATGGCAACCCAGGCGACGCTGACTTACAAGGCGATTACAGGCAGATAACCGTATCACCACCATCACTCACAAGGGATGGCGATGGTGGCGTGGCCGGTGTAGTCATAGGTCCACTGAACCTGGATGGTGTGGCCTGTGCATGCATGCGGCATGAGTAGGGCGGATGACATGCGGGGAGGGGCCGAATCAAAGTGGACGTGCCTTCGCATCGAGCTGTCATTCTTCCACCGTTTGAAATGTACTGAGCCCGCGCTCACCGTTGTTGATGACCTGCACCGAGGTGCCGTTGGAGATCAGGTCGGGGTAGGACCACTGCAGGGGGGGGGAGGTAGGGAAAAGGACGGGGAAAGGAGGAGTGAGGACGGCAACGCGTGTGAGTCCCTGTGACGGGGGCTGCCAAACTGCTTGGGCCCAAGGCCGCACAAAACCCATGTCGGTTGCCATAGTGCGGCATTCGCACCCGCAAAACCGTGCAATGATCTTCCACCTCCACCAAGCCTACGAGCAGCCATGCGCTCCACGCGTGTGTGCCGCATATTTGACGCGAGCTTCCTCGGCGGAGAGCTGCGAACTCCGCAGTTCCGCAGGGCAGGAGCATGCATGCACCGCCTGGGCCAGCCTGCCCTAGCTACCGTGACGTGCCCCACAAAACCGGCATCTCCTCACCTTGGTCTGCAGGCCGGACGCAATCTTGGAGCCCTTCTCGTCCAGGACGTGGTACTGGGGCACGTTGATGGGGGACTGCGTGCCAAGGGGGGGGGTGAGGGGGCGAGGGATCAGACAGGCTGCGAGTCGAGAGCCCGGGCGAAGCGCCGGCCGAACTCGGTCGTCACGCCCAGACTCACGTGGCACGAGCCCCAGTCGGCCAGGATAATGTGAACGCACATTGGCTTACCTGCTTGCGCCCGGTCTTGCAGACCCAGGGCTTGCCTGCCGCGTCCTTGCCCTCCCTAATAGGCGAGTAAAGCGGGAAGCATGGGCCAGGAGGGCATGTTGTCAGTTATACCGTTGAGGGGCCCCGTGCGCCTAAAGCGGGCGCGCTACCGCGAGGTCCGCATAATCACTTTGCACTACACCACTGTTATCAATACCACAGCGAGGACACGCTTGCCAAGCTCCCAGCGCAGGCCAACCACTTCATTTGTTGATTGCTGATGCTGCTCACCAATCTTCTCCGTTGAGCCCATGATTCCATGCGTCACCCGACGCAGTCGCCTGAGAAACAGGTGTGCGGGCGGAGGTCCAAGCAGCTCAGCAATTGCAACGAACGCAATATGCGAATGAGAGGCCGGACTAGTGCATAATCCATCAAAGGACTTCTTACATGCCAAATTAAGGTCAATTGCGGTGGCGATCGGCGACCGCGCCGGCTGGCAGCAACTCGCATCGCAATTCCGCAGGGGCCACTTAACAAAGCCCCAAGACACGCCCGTGCTGTGACCCCAATACCAATGACACTATTACCTATGCGTTATACGAGCCGCACGAAGCACAGCGCACCTTGGAATCCGGCGAGGTCCCGAACTTATAGATGCACGCCTGCGCGCAGCCCGCGAGCGCGAGCGCGGCCAGCAGCAGCGCAGCCAGTCGACGTGCCATGTTAATTGGATTGACTGGAAATATGCAGTACGTAAATCGCGCCCCGCCATTTATCGCGCCCACTCCAAAAGCGGCCGGGCCGTACAGCTCGCCGGGTCGCACATGGATGGAAAGAAATGGGGCGGCCCGCGCCGCACCAAAATAAATAGGTGCACCTGTATCCTTGCGTGCACAAAGCGTGCAGCGCGGGTTGCGAGCCGCAGTGCGGTTGGACTTTCGGGCCGAGTGTCATACCCCGGGCGTGTTCGCAGAGTTCGTAAGTCGCACTTCAGCGGATTTTTCGGCTCATCGCCTCACTAATCAAACCTCTTTGCAACCGTGGGAGGACTTCCAAGGCGCGCCCCAAGAGCTGCCGCAGTGTGTTAACCTTTGCAAGAGGGATGCAGAGCTGGCTCTGGGGGCGAAGTGCGGTGCCCTTGAGGGCGGCCGGTGTGAAAGGCTGGGCCACGAAAATGCAGCCAGCTCATCATCGCGCCGCCAACTGCATGCAGTGCAACTTCGGAACCGTGTCCCCGGCGTAAGCGCGACATTTACAGTAGGGCTTCGCATAGGGTTGAGCGTGGAAGGTGGATTCCTCTTCCCACGTTCCGGGTGGAAGCGTGGCGGCAGTCGGGCAGCGAAGCTGGCAAACGCTGGAAGTGGACCGCGGCGGGCAGCACCAAACAAGGATGGATAGCAACCGGCAAGGACAAGATTTCAACCGGACACCCCCCTCCCGCCTCTGCATCACCGCGTCCCTTCGCACGAGTAGTAAATACACCAGCCGTCACAACACGCAGCGCTTTCCCCCCTTGCCACCGTGCCTTCCCCCCACCCCCGGGCCGCCCCCATCCAGTTGCCCTTGCAGATAACTTAACCAAAGCACGCCTGACACCGTCCCCTCCCACGCTGCGTCTCTAACCAAGGGGGGGGTGCATTTGTCGGCGCGCGCGTACGCCTAGCGGTACGCGGGATTACTGTCTATGTGGGTTGCAGAGCCGTCCATCATGCTGGCCATACAGCGGCAGGCCTACCTGCTCACCCACCTGCCCCCCGCTCGGCCTCCCCCAATTGGTTATCCCCCCCACCCCCCGTGCCCCCCCTACACACGCACACTCCGGCTGCGTTTGCGACTACTTTTCAGTGAAGCGCGCCTCAATCCGCTGCACCAGCCTGTGTTACACCCAAGGAGTGCTGCTAGAATCATGGCTCCGAGAGCCACCAGATAGGCGTGCTTGCGGCGAGTAAACTACTCAGCCTTTGATTGCAAATTTGGCAGCCTTACTTCGCGCGGCGAAGCCGTTGTATCTTTATTCCGGTCAATGCTCTGAGAACGCTAGGTGAATTAATAATGTAGCTCAAGCAAAGGCAAGCTCGCTTGAGCTCTGTGCCAACCTCAATACTGGCCAGACCCAAGGCCAGACCCCATGCCGACACCGACACTCGTCCAAACGTGCTCAAGGCTCTCGACGCCTCCTGGGCGCCACCCACTTGGCGGCTTGGTAGAATACGCGGTTCACTGTTGCTTGATACAGAGCAGCCGATAGAAACACGACATGTTGACTTGGGAAGTGACACACGTCCTAACAACGCACGAAAACACCTGGCGAAACCCCCTTTCGGGTCGTCTAGAGCGGTAGAGCCCCGGGTTTCATTCGCCCTTCCAACTGCTGCGCGCACTGCACGCCATCACCACCTTTTCTTGGGCTGGGTCCGTTGGCTTCGGGTTCTCTTGGTCGTTCCTCTTTACTTTCTGGAATGAACAAACCCCTCAGCCAATCTCACCACCACCACGCACTGACGCACATGTCCGTAACACCACCCGTTAATGTTACAGCTGTGGGCCTGCCTCCGACCCGGGCCCGACACACGGCCTCTGCAGCCTACCAGTCTCTGGACTGGCGAGAGCGCTCACAAAAACAGCGCTAGAAACCCAAGCCCACGGCTGACCTGCCCTACCCGCGCACAGCAAGCCTAGCCGCGAAACGAGAAACGCCTCCCTGTGCTCTCCTGAGCCCACAGGACCAGGCGGTGTGGAGACAGCTCGCGCACCTAATACCTCAAACGAAACCCCCGACAAGAGACAACCCGAAGACGAGCAACCCACGCGCGCGCTCCCCTGGGGGCTACCAACGCCTGGGAACACACGTGTCACCCTTCTGCTACTCATCAGCAGGCCACACGTAGCAAGAGGGACAGGGCCGGCGAGAACGCTCAAAGCCGCCGCACCTAGCCGCCAAAGCTACAGCCCAAACCACCAACTCAATCGAGTCACCTACCGCAGAGGGGACAAGCACGCAACCGAGCGCCTACCCGCCACCACAAGGGTCGTGAACAAACGTCACCGTCAACGGTACCACCCACACACACACGTACACACACAAACCGCGTCTCATCTACACTCTATCTAGCACTGCTTATAAGCAGCAGTTGCGAGCTGACAAAGACTTGACTAAGCAGGTTGCTGAACCTTAATGCGCCCGCCCTGCACGGCTAGCAGGGGGTGCGCTGTGCCTACCTCCCTCCACCCCTTCCTGGGCACCCCTAATCTTGCGAAGTCCTGCAGCCGCCTCCAAAACCCTGTCACCGCTTCCGCTTTAGCGATTTCTACCGGCTCAGTCTCCATACCCTCTGGGGGCCCTGCGTTGGTAACTGCCCTCAACCTCGTCCGGGCGCGTTCCATGGCCGAGAGGGCGGCTATTACCACCACGTCCCACACTGCTTGCTGCACTCCGTGAGGCGGTTCTGCTAGCCATAGCTGCTGCCGAGTAATGGTGTTCGCCATCGCCGCGTTAATCTGCTCCAGCACTGCCTGCGCCACGGGACACTCCCAGAAGTGATGTGCTCGCGGCGAGCAGGGTGCGCCGTGCGTTCCTCCGTGGGCGCCGCATCCACACGCTTCCTGCTGCTGGGCTCCACTGACGTGGCTGTTTCCAGCCAACGGTACTCCATCCACTGCCAGTCGCCACAGGACCTCCACGTGTTCCCGTTCCCACCGTATGTGCCACATCCTGCTCAGCATGGCGCGCACAGGGTTCGTGCCTGTAGGCGTGGTCGCAGTTGTCACCGCTGCGTTTGTCGTGGTGGCTGCTGCCTCGCCTCTGGCTTCCCTGGCGAAGTCCGCGTGTAGCTGGGTCCGCCGCTGTTCGATTGGTCGCATTAGCATCGCCGTGGCCTGGCTGACTGTTAAGCGCTGGAGCCTTATGGGCATCAGCAAGCCCCTGCGCCAGCCTAGCCTGCCTACTATCTGAGCCCGCACTGCCTCCGTCGTCTGCGCCGGCGGCTGACCTCCAGCGCTGAGTTGCTGCTCCACTTGCTCCGCCGCTGCTCGCCATTCTGGGCTGATGTCTGCAAGTAGCAGCTGGATAGCCTGCAGCGTCGGGCTCCTTCTGAAGCCTTCCGGCGCTGTGGGGGAGAGATGCTGACTGACCCACTGCCGCCATTCCTCCGTGTCGGCTGGCGGTGTCCCTGCTGCCACCAGGGCCCCCAATCTCACAGCGTCCCCCACTGTCTTGAGGGCGTGGCACGTGCTGAGACGCACGTGGCGCTGTTCCATACCTGGTCTCGGTGGTGCTGGGGGCTCGGCTCCCTCCGGGCTGAAGTCGGGATCCGCGCTATTCTCTTCTGCTTCCGCTGCCCGTTGGTTATTGGGCAGCAACGCGTTGGCCCAGAGCGGTGCCGCCCAGCACCAGTCTCCTGCTGCCATCGGCTGCTCCTCCACGTCTTCCAGTGGTGGCAAGTAGCCTAGTGCTGTGATGAAACGTGCCATGTCTGTGGGCAGGCCATGGGCTGGCCCTGGTCGGCTGTCTGCGTCCGCGCTGAGGGTGGTGACGGACGCCAGGCTGAGGTGCGGGTGATGCCTTTGAAGGTAGCACGTCACGACTTGCTCCCAGGGGTGACGTGCTGGCTCAGCCTGTGCTGCTGCGCTAGCCAGACGTGCTGCCCATCTCGCGTTGCGAGCCCTCAGGTGCAGGGTCAGCGGCAGTAGCCCAAAGCCTCCTGTACGCGGGTGGCCGTACAGTAGTGTCCGCGGGACTCCTGTCATGCGCTGGGTTGGGTGGTTAGGGTCCGTACGGCGGTCCACGACTCCCGCCGCTGCCCGCTCCAGCAGTTCCACGGTATCATCTCCCGGCATGCCCGCGTGCTCCATGTGCCACGTCACGGTTTGCAGGGCATACCCTGACGTGGACGCCGCCCTCCCAAAAGTGCTCAGCGGCAGGCGGGATATGCATCCCATCCGCCGCTTAGCCTCCTTGAGCCGGGCCGCCCAATCCGGTTGAGCGGGTTGAGGGCTGTTGTCCACCGGCATGTTAAGTGCTACTGCCACCGTCACCAGGGCCGGTTGCTGCAGCTGTGTCGGCGCGGTTGCTGTTGGGGGCTGTGGTGGCTGCTGGGCGTTGTGGTGTTGCGTCTGGGCGTTGGGCTGGTCTGCTGTGTCTGCGCCTACCTTCAGCAGCTGCACCTTGTCCAGGTTTAACCGCTGTCCTGACGCTGACGCAAAGACGTCCATTGCTGTGAGAAAGGGCCCCAGTGCTGCCATGCTGTCAAGCAGGACCTGGCAGTCATCTGCAAACTGCACCGCCGTGGTGACGTCTGCGCTGTTCAGGTCCAGTCTGATCCCAATGCCCTGGCTTCGCAGCCAGCATAGCAGCGCTTGGGCCACGAATAGGTACAGCACCGGTGCCAGGGGGCAGCCTTGCCGTACGCCCAACTCCATGCTCACGGGACGGGATAGGCTGCCGTTGACTAGCGCCTGGGCGACTGTGGATGACAGAAGCAGGGAGACCCACCCCCGGAGCTTGGGCCCTGCGCCCAAGTGTTCCATCGCCTGCAGCAGGAAGCTGCGGTCCACCGTGTCGTACGCCTTGGCGAAGTCCAGGAAGGCAATGACCGCTGAACGGCCCTGCTGCTTCAGGAGATGAGGGATGTGGCGGAGCGTGTGGATGTTGTAGCCTATCAGTCTGCCGCTGAGGAAGGCTGTCTGCTCCACGTCAATCACCCGGCCAAGTTCATTCCCCAGCCGTGTGGCTAGTATCTTCGCCAGCATGCGGTAGTCGGAGTTGAGTAGGGTGATGGGTCGGTAGTTTCCGGCTAGCTTCGGGTCCCCCTTCTTGTACAGCACCGTGATGATGCCATCCGTGAATCGTGGCGGCATGACTCCGGATTCACCGATTGCCGAGTATAGCGCCGCTAGCAAGGGAGACAGTCTGGTGCGCCCCACCTTGTACACGTCCGCTGGTAGCCCGTCCCATCCTGGGGCTTTGCCAGGTGGCGTTCGCTTGAGCGCCGCCGCCACTTCAGCTGGGGATACTGCGGAATTTCCCACGATATCATCTGCTTCTGGGGCCAGGCGGCGGGGATGGGCGTCCAGGGCGCTGAGAACTCGGGATAAGGGATCCGCATCGGGTAGCGGCGTGGGTGGTGGTGGCGTTGGCTTGCGCGAGACGTCACGCCAGTACTCTGCCACTACTTGAGCGACCGCCGCAGGTGTCGTGACCAGCGTGTGCGGCTGGCTGGGCAGCCGCAATGCTGTGGGTCCGTTGTTGTTGCTGCGCCCGGGGTGGATGAGTGCGGTAAGGTTACCGTTGGGCCGCTCGCCTGACCGGATGAAGGCTTGCCTTGCTGCCAGGTAGGCCGGCTTTGCCTCAGCCCTCATAGCAGCCGCCAGCTCCGCCTCCGCATCTACCGCTGTTGCCAGGCGACTGGTGTTGCCTGGCGCCGCTGCCAGCGCCGCTGTCGCCTCCGCCGCTGCCGTTCGCAGTTGCTGTACCGTGGCCCCAGGACGCCGGCGCCGCATCTGCGCTTCCCTGTTCAGTCCGGCTAGCTCTGCTGTCATGCGCCGCTTGAACCCAGGCCACCACTGGATGAGAGCTTGTGGGTGTTGGTCGGGCCCTACCGGTGCTGCTGCTGTTGCCAGCTGTAGCCAGCTTGTGAACCGGTCTTTCAAATCCTCATGCGCAGTGAAGTGGGTCCGCGTCCGGCGTGGAGCATCGCTGCGCCGACGGGGGGCGATGGGCTGCAGGTGCAGGACTGGGATTCGGTGGTCTGACGGTGAACCGGTGGCGATGAAGGCCCGCTGGGTTGCTGGGAGGGCATTGGAGGGGATGTAGATTCGGTCCAGCCTTGCCCCGCCCCGTGTATCCCCGGCGCCACGGTAAAGGTACGTGTACTCCCTCCTTGCAGCGTGCAGAGCTCGGAAGCTGTCTACAAGCTGAGCTGGCGCCGTCGAGTCTCTGAGTTGCTGTGTAAGGACTGCATCCAGGGGCCTGGGCCCCGACGCGTCCAGGCTGGGGTTTTCCACAAAGTTGAAGTCGCCCGCCAGGATAAGCGTGCTGCCTGCTGCTGTAGCATCCGCCGCCACAGCGTGTATCCCCTGGCTCAACACTGCCGTGCGAATTGTGTCCGCGTCCGCACGCGCGCGTTGGGGTAGATACGTGCCGGTCACCCAAAGTTTGTGCCCACACCAGTCAAGACTGCACGAGGCCATCCACCCTTCTGGCACGTCCTCCGGCACCTGCAGGGCAGTTGTCGCCAGACTGGTGCGCGCCAGGATAGTGACACCTGCTGTGTGCGGGCCCGAGCTCGAGAAGGAGCTAGCCGCTACGGCCCATCCCCGGATGTGCCGCCATGCTGCGGACGCTTGCAGCGCGTGTTCCAGCGCCGCCTGGTCGTCGTGGTTTTCGTGGTGTGTCTCAGTCAACACCACGACATCTAAGTCTAGTTCGGCCCAACTCTGGACTGCTGCTTCCAGTTTGCGTCTGGCTGCCGCCGTCGATAGACGTAGCCCTGCCACGTTGTGTGTGGCTACCCTCAGCGGCTGGGGTCTGCCGCCCCGGCCGCCGGGTGTTTGCTGCTGTTGGGGCATTCTAGTCGTCCAGCAGGTTTGCCGGGAGCAATACAGCTGCAGGGTGGTCCGCTGCTGGGCTGCAAGGCGACATGAGCTGGAAGGGTGGGGGCGGTGAGGCCGTGTCCTGCTGCGTGCCGGGTTTGTTGCCGCGTGTGTGGCTGCGGGAGCTGGCCCGGCTGCTGCCGCCCGCGTTCACCCGAGTGGTGGCGCCGCAGTTCCAGTGCCGGCGTGCCTGGAACTCCTGATCAGTCTCCAGGCCCCCTGTGAGCTGCTTGAAGCGCCAGTCACCGCCAGTCTCCGGGTGCGGTGTGCTCATCAGCTGTTGGATGCTGCCTAGCCGCTCATCGAACTCCTCCTGGCTCTCGCCTGAGCGCATAGGCCAGGCATATCTGCCGCCTAGGCTGCGACCACGGCTGCGGCTGCGGCTGCGGCTGATGCTGGTGTGCCGTTTGGGTGAGCGCTCCGCCGATGGCGGCTTGTCCTCATCGCGTGAGCGCACCCTGCCGCGGTCGATGGGGGTAGCTAGGTTGCTGTGGGATAGGAGCGCTGGGCCCACCGGGGGCGGTCTTGGGTCCCGTGGTGCCTGTCCCATTCGTGTAGGGGCACCGAGAATGGGGTGCTGGCTCATCACCGCCTGCGTCTGGGTTGCGGTTGGTGCCTGGGCCCCCGACTGGCGCGGTGGTGCTGGCGCCTTCGCCGTTGCTGCTGTTGCTGGCGCCGTCGGCGGCTGGCCCTGTCCCGATTGGGGCTGTTGCTGACCCGCCGGCGCCAGCGCCGTCACCGTGTGCTGCGGGGGCAAAGGCGGTGGTGGCAGCGGTGGAGGTGGTGGAGGTGGTGGCGGCGGCGGCGCGGCCGCGGCCGTGGCTGTAGCTGCTGTCGTCGTCAGCGGCTGGCCCTGTCCCGATTGGGGCTGTTGCTGACCCGCCGGCGCCGGCGCCGTCACCGTGTGCTGCGGGGGCACAGGCGGTGGTGGCGGCGGTGGCGGCGGTGGCGGCGGTGGAGGTGGTGGCGGCGGCGGCGGCGGCGCGGCCGCGGCCGTGGCTGTAGCTGTTGTCGCCGTCAGCGGCTGGCCCTGTCCCGATTGGGGCTGTTGCTGACCCGCCGGCGCCGGCGCCGTCACCGTGTGCTGTGGGGGCACAGGCGGTAGGGGCGGCTGCGGCGGTGGAGGTGGTGGCGGTGGCGGCGCGGCCGCGGCCGTGGCTGTAGCTGCTGCCGGCTGGGTTTGGCCCTGCCCTGCTTTGGGCTGCTGCTGGCCCGCCGGCCCCGCTGCTGTGGCAGTTCCGCCTTGTTCGCTGTTCGCTGCTGCCGCCGCCGCGGTCTTTCCCGGCCGGCTGTAGTGTTCCGTCGCCGGCTGCTGCGCCGTGCTCATGCTGGCCAGCGCCCATAAGCGCCAGTGTCGGACCTGCTTGCGGTTCTCCACCAGGATCTGCTCGTGGCGTGGCGCGGGGCTCTGGATTGTGTACTCGTACGGCTCGGGCAGGACAATTCGGGCCTGCACCTCCGCGCCTGCGACGCTCGGCAATAACCGGACAGGTGTTGCGGCTTCAGGGAGCTTTGGTGCGTCCGCGGAGGTCACCAGCATCACATCCGCTCTGTCGGTGGGGCACCCGATGTACTTTATGTGCTTGGTGAGTAGGCCGGGGTACGTTGTCATGGCTGCAGCCGTTAGCACCGCGCGCTCCGGGTGGTACGGCATCCCTGCTAGCTGGTAAACGGTGGGCGCGACCTTCTCCCAGCCTACCAACCGGACCGTCACGTCCAGAGGTATGGTGTCCGTGCCGGTTAAAGTCATCCGGCCCAGGTACAGGTATCCGTCTAGCGCCACCGGGGAGGCTGACGGCGGCCCGGCCGAGTTCACCAGGCGCTCCAGCGTGCCGGGTGGCGCGTACACGTTGACCCGCGCGATGATGATTCTGCCGTCCTGGTGGACCCAGCTTAAGCTCTCTTTGACTCGCACTTCCCCGCTGATTCCTTCTGCGGCGTTGACGCCTGTCACCCTCGCGACGAATGCCCTCGGGATGTTGCCGAAGGCGCTCGCGAATTTTGCGTCCTTCAGCTGTTTGTCCTTGTCCCGATCTTTTGCGAGCGCAAATTGGACCTGGTAGCTAAAACCAGGTTTTACGCCTCCGCTGGCTGGCTCCGCGCGCGATGCATGTGAATGTGAGCTCGCCCGCTGTCGGTTGCTCTGCCGGTTCATTTTCTAAGTCCTGTGTTATGCTAGTAAGTCATACATGCTCGAAAATCGCCTAACGGGCAGAAAGCCGTGTTGCGTCGGTAGAATGCGAAGGGTGCTTGCAGTTGACTAGTGCAGGGGCTAAGGGCTAAGGTACTATAATATATGTTGTCGGGTGGTAATTGGGTATTACGTTTCCTTGGTGAGGGCGACACGCTCCAACCACCCGCTCAGCCCGTCTCATCCTGCCCCAATCCTTGCTTGTTGAGCCTCTGGGAGTGGGAGGCGGTGCAAAGAGTAGCTTCCACGCCGCTCATCAGCCCCCAGCGGGCCCCTCGGGAAGGCTAGGGAGGCTGCTGGGCCCCCTTGTCGAACGGCCCTTCCTTCCTCTCCAGGCCACTTCTGTGTGTACCGATGGGCCCCAACAAGTCACGCACATTACACATGGTCACGGGCAAGCCCGGGACCCCAGGCGGACGCCAGCCACCCCTCATGCTGTCAAGTCGCCCGCCTGCTGCCGTCCGGCGGCCCGGGGTGTGCCCGCCGGTCAGCCGCGCGCCCGCGCAGGTGGTTGGGAGGGGGGCCAAGGAAGGGACGGACGAAGAGGGCGCGGGCCGCGGGGGGGGGGGGGAGGGTGGAGGGCGGGGACGGCAGGATTGCGGGAGGCGAGTCAGGCGACCGCGCCCAGCACAGCTGGCGCCGATTGAAGCAAAGGAGCATACCGTAGATGCGTTCCGAACACGGCTACGTACGGCATCGCAGCTAGCTCTAATGTTCCCCTCCATGTTGTGTACGGTAGCGTCTACGAATCCGCTCATACACCACCGATCTGGCGCGGTACCTGGACAACTATCGGTACTGATGTTTACGTATCGCGCCTGGCTTCAGTAAAACCTCCCCTGGACTCGTACGCATGGCACGGTACCTGCAGCCTCCCGCACAAGTACCAGCAAAGCAGCTCCCCCGCACACGCGTTCAAGTCAGCGGCGGGCTGGCCTACCTCGTGTGTGTGGTTACAAGGTGGTGCACACTTCTCGTGTCTTCCAACCTCTTGAAAACCGAAGGCCCGGGCCGGGGTGACCCTTATAACGCCTAGGCCTACCTAGCTGGCCGGGCGTCCAGGGCTGCACAGCCCATCCCGTGCCTTGGCACCGCGTGTACGCCCACCTGTGTGTCCCCACCGCTGAGTCTGTGCCCGCGCAGTGATCGCGGCAAGCAATAAGAAACCAACTGCATACGGCGGTGCCGCATTGGCGCGCTCGTCGACAGCTCCCGACGGAAAGGCTGCCAAGCTGCAGCGGCCGTGTTTCGGGCCCGGGTCAGAAGTACACCCACAGCTGTAGCAACAACACAGGTGGGCAGGTGGACAAGGGCCGTGGGGCGGCGGTGTGTGGGGGGCTGGGGGCGTGGGGCTGGGGGCGTGGGGATGGGGGTGGGGGTGGGCGGGGGGGGGGGGAGGGGGGGCCGACATCTGAGCAGCTGCCGAGGAGTCACGTTGCGGACCAAGCCGCGCCGCGACTTTACGGCTAGCATTCGTTTCTCGCATTGTGGTTTGGTATATATATATATGCTCACAGCTGGAGCCCATTAATTGCTTAAACTTTTAACGTTCGCAGATGTGCATTGCCATGTGACGAATTGTACGGCCCAGCAGCCGCAGCGCAATGAAAAGCGAGAGCGGGCGGCCTTGCCCTAGAAGCTTTACATTATAATAAACTGCACTCAGCTTAAACACGATGTCACGTCACATGGCTCTGCTGCTGGTCGCGCTCGCGCTCGCGGGCTGCGCGCAGGCGTGCATCTACAAGTTCGGGACGTCGCCAGACTCCAAGGTACAGTTGCTTGGATTGCTGTGAAATAGGCGCGCACGGCCGGGTTGTGGCGTTGGGCCTAGAGGAGTGACACCGCCGTTTCATGCCACTTGGCGCGGAGACACCAGCGCGGGGGCCTGGACTACTCTGGATCGTCTATAAATGCGGTTGCCTTCCATAAAACGTCCAGGCGACGCGCTACAAAGCGCCAGGCAGGCGTGCCCGTTGCCATGCTGAGTCCTTGCTTTCTCTTTTGCCCTCGCGTCTGTGTTGCAGGCTACTCATACTGGAGACCACTGGGACCACAGCCTGAACGGAGAGAACTGGTAAGTAAGGACGTAGACGCGGATTCCGCATCGGCGGAAGGCCTTGCGGCGGCTCCCTTACGTGCCAAGCTCAACACGGCCCACTGCGTAACGTAAAGAACGCTGTTTGAGCTGGTCTCGCGGGATCGCAGCGCAGCTGTGGCCCGACTTGGCGACAAACGGTCTGTTCTTGTCCATGCTTCCCGCATTACTCGCGCTTAACTCGCAGGGAGGGCAAGGACGCGGCGGGCAAGCCCTGGGTCTGCAAGACCGGGCGCAAGCAGGTAAGCCAATGTGCATTCACATTTGTCCTGGCCGACTGGAGCTCGTTCCACGTGCCTTGGTTGTCACGACCGAGTTCGGCCGGCGCTTCGCCCGGGCTCTCGACTCGCAGCCTGTCTGATCCCTCGCCCCCTCACCCCCCCCCCCCTTGGCACGCAGTCCCCCATCAACGTGCCCCAATACCACGTCCTGGATGAGAAGGGCTCCAAGATTGCGTCCGGCCTGCAGACCAAGGTGAGGAGATGCCGGTTTTGTGGGGCACGTCACGGTAGCTAGGGCAGGCTGGCCCAGGCGGTGCATGCATGCTCCTGCCCTGCGGAACTGCGGAGTTCGCAGCTCTCCGCCGAGGAAGCTCGCGTCAAATATGCGGCACACACGCGTGGAGCGCATGGCTGCTCGTAGGCTTGGTGGAGGTGGAAGATCATTGCACGGTTTTGCGGGTGCGAATGCCGCACTATGGCAACCGACATGGGTTTTGTGCGGCCGTTGGGCCCAAGCAGTTTGACAGCCCCCGCCACACGGACTCACACGCCTTGCCGTCCTCACTCCGCCTTTCCCCGTCCTTTTTCCTCCGCTCCCCCCCTGCAGTGGTCCTACCCCGACCTGATCTCCAACGGCACCTCGGTGCAGGTCATCAACAACGGTGAGCGCGGGCTCGGTACATTTCGATGAACCAGCTAGAACCAGCGATTGCTGGGCGGCCCGGTTTTGCGGGAATACATCAGGGGCAGTCATGGTGATTGGCCGTTTTGTTTGGTGCACACTGCAACTAGGAGCAACACACAGAAGCCGCATCCCATCATACACCCCTTCTTTCAACTTGGGACGCCCGGCGTTGCTGCGTGCACAGGCCACACCATCCAGGTTCAGTGGACCTACAACTATGAGGGTCATGCCACCATCGCCATCCCTGGTGCGTAAGCGGCGCCTGCAACGGCCCCCACCTACCCGGAACGCGCGACTTCCAGCGGGCACACATTGTCCTTCTGCCTTTCCCGGCCCTCCACCAACATCCATGCGCTAACCACCAAATGACTTCCCTCGCGACTCCTGCCTGTCACTCGCAGCCACCCACAACGAGAGCACCCCCATTGTCGAGGTGCTGCACATGCACTCCGGTGACGCCTCCGACCGCGTGACGGCCGTGCCCACCCAGTTCCACTTCCACTCCACCTCAGAGCACCTGCTGGCGGGTGAGTGCCTGCGTCGGTGGCCGCAATTGATTGATGACATGGCGTGGGGTGCCGGGCAGATGTCTAGCCCTTGATTGTTGGGTGTTTGTGCTGCCACTCCTCTGATTCCTTTCATGCCTTCACGATGGAATATAATTGCATGCTCGCCGTGCGTGTGCGCGCCTTGTCCCACCGACCCAACCCCACAGGCAAGATCTTTCCCCTGGAGCTGCACATCGTGCACAAGATCACTGAGAAGCTGGAGGCGTGCAAGGGCGGCTGCTTCAGCGTCACCGGCATTCTGTTCCAGCTGGACAACGGCCCCGACAACGAGCTGCTGGAGGGTGAGTCAGGCAGTTGGTCAGCCGTGTGCACAATGGCACATACAACTGCTACTCCCTCCCAAGCCCTGAACCCCAACAGCACCATAACTCCCTCCCTGTCCAACACCCACCTGCGCCTGGCCCTCCCCCCCACCCACACAGCCATCTTCGCGCACATGCCCACCCGCGAGGGCACCTTCACCAACCTGCCTGCCGGCACCGCCATCAAGCTGGCCGAGCTGCTGCCGACTGACCGCGACTACGTCACGTACGAGGGCAGCCTCACCACCCCGCCCTGCAGCGAGGGCCTGCTGTGGCACGTCATGACCCACCCCCAGCGCATCAGCTTCGGCCAGTGGAACCGCTACCGCCTGGCTGTGGGCGAGAAGGAGTGCAACCACACCGAGGTGCGTACGCGAGCGACTTGGCAGACTGCCCAAACGGCAATGACATTATTGGGTGCTTGGCAAGCCACAGGTGCATGGTGATGGCCCAGCCTGGGCATGGGCGGCCCGCTTGGTATACCTACTGTGTACTGTGTGACGTGTGACTCAGCGTGACTATGACCATCCGCTTCCACTGCTCCGCGCCACAGGCTGCCGCCGGTGCTGAGGAGGCTGGCCCCCACCACCACCACCACCACCACCACCGCCGCCTGCTGCACAACCACGCCGCCAAGCTGGAGGAGGTGGCCTCGGCCGCCGTTTCCGCCGAGCCCAAGCCCTACTTCCGCCGCGTGCTGGAGGCAACCGAGGAGAACCCCGACGCCTGTGAGTCATCGTGCATGAAAGCACGCACATGCAAGCGCTGCTGCAATAGGGAAAGTCTGGCGAAGTGAGACCGCGATGCGATATGAACGCCACGCCGCCCGCCTTGTGTACCCCCCGTGCACGCATTACAAGCTGTGACGTTTCTCCCGCCCCCGCCCGCCCCGCCAACACAGACACCTGCAAGACCGTCGCCTTTGGCCAGAACTTCCGTAATGCCCAGTACGCCAACGGCCGCACCATCAAGCTGGCTCGCGACGAGTAAACGCTCATCTGATTGATTCTTGAATAATTGCCACGCCCGAGATTGGGGTGTGTGCAGGAGTGGACTTGCCCAGCCGCGACATGATCAGCCGCGCGTGCAACACGACTTCATGGTAGGCAGCTGCCGGCCGTCACGACGACAGAAATGAAGTATTGGAACAGGTGTGCCCACCACATGCCATGCGGCCTCCACCCTCGACCATGCATTGCATCGAGAGACAGCGTAGCGATGCATATGTGTGAGCACATCGTTCCGGACCGCTGGCTGGCCTCTGCCCTCTGGTCTGTAAAGGCTGGGGGCAGTGCTATGCCTGCACAGCGAACTGTTTGGATGCTGGAATAAGTGGCCGAATGAATTGCGAGCGTGGTTATTTGAGGTAATAAGTGAACGGCTTGAAAACGTGACTGGGAGTGGGAGAGCACTCGGAGGAAGCTACCTTTGCATGAGGGGCGCCTGCTGTGCTGCTATTGCATTCATCCTAGGCCAGGGGTCGAGCGAGTGCAGCTGCGCCACGGGTTGCAAGGCTGAGCGCGGAGAGCCGCCGTGTGTTTCCCGACTTGCATCATGCCCGAAGCTTGGTCCGTTGGCCGTGCGCGCACGGACTCTCGGCTGTTTCCATGCGCCCTCGACCAACAACATAAGAACTCTTCTCGATAAAGGGTCAGACGGCAGGGTGGTCGTCATTTCAACAGGAACTTGAGCATATTGAATAGTATCACATAACGGAGTTACTTTGGAGCACTGCTTTAACATGATGGCTATGGTGTGCGGAGGAGGTACCGTATTGCCGTATTGGTGGCCGGGCGTGGCGCAGGGGGTATCGTACGGCTTGTGTGTGTTGTGGGGCCTGTCACACGGGCAGGGCACGCAACTCCCCTGTTTGGGAGTTGGACGCGCCGGTAGCTGCTGCGTACAGCGGTGTAACGGCGTCGGCATGCCTCACTCGCATGCAAGTGCCACATGCAGTGGGCAGCACACGGGGGGCCTGCGCAGGGCTGGGCGGCGAGTGGTGCCCCTCAGGTACCCAGGAAGGTGGAACTCCGTGATCGGGGCATCGGGCTCGCTGGAACCGTCCCTCTGAAAGCTAGCTATACCGTATCCTCGAGTGGCTGTAATTCAAAATTCACTTTGCGTATTTGCACATAGCTGCGGTAGCCGTTTCGTACGAGCCGGGCCGTTTCGTACGAGCGTGTCGGCCCTGACCCCACAGTCCAAACACTCGACGGTTTCGGCAAGCTCCCACAAACCCGCCTCAACCACTAGCGCACCACCTAGCGGTGCATAAGGCGTGCCCCGAACTAGGCTGAGATGATAGATTGCGATGTGAGGTAGCATGCATCGTGTGAAGCGGGTTCGTGTGCGCCGCAGAAGAAGGGGTTGACGGTACGCAGCGGCTTGGGTTTGGCATGGCAGGCAGGGGTTTCATCTCTTTCGCTCTACCCTTCGCCACGCTTCGTGGGGCTACGGCGATGCGACCGCAAGGGCTTTCGCCCCTCCCCCTTCGGGGGAAGGGGCAAGCCAACCCGCCTCGACCACTGGGTACTCCCCTGGGCATCACCAAAGCCCCTTGTAGAAGGAAAGCGGAGACAGCCAGGGGTCAGGGGTGGGAAACGGCCAGACGCCCATCGGTCTAATGCCTACAACTCAGTCAAAACGGCGCGCGCCACATCAATGCTGGCGGTGTGTTACAGTACGGTAAGCGCATCTTCCACCCAGCTCCGGCGCGAGGGCCCGTTCGTAAGTCGGCCGCGCAGTGCAAACACTGCTATGTCCGTGACCTCTAAATTGCAGGAAACGCAAGCGCCCCAGTGAATAAAAGTTATATCAGACTGCATCACTTGAAGGCCTGCGCGACGTGCCAGGGTTGGTAGGTTGTCAGGCACGTGCACACCGATCCCGATCTCTGTCCCCGCTAGCCCCACTCCAACCCGGTCAGCCGCTGGTTTGTCTGCTGCAGCGTATGAGCGTATCACACATTTTGCAGTTACGACGTGGGGCAACTCAGCGACAGCTCTTCCTCACCACCGCCCCTACATCTACATTCCCCAGCCTTGCACTTTTTGGGCTGAGCCCCCCCAGCGAAGCGTCCCGGGTGGCGAAGCCCCCCTACAACACCCCTGTCCGTGCGTGCGTGCGTGCGTGGCTGCGTCGGCAAAAAGTATCATACTGGCACAAACCGCGACTGCCACGTATTAGTATTTTTTATTGTCTATTCCATGTAAATAGGCGGCAGGGAAAATCGGGCGGAGCGAGAAGTGCCTTTGCGCGTCCATTGACAATTGACTTTCGCGAGGTCGCGAGGATAGTCACCTACGCCCGCGTTTATAGGGTCTATAAAGCCGTCTATGTTGGCGGCATGCAGCTCGGGGAACTAAAGCGCGAGTTTGTGGCAACTTGTGGAGCCATGTCTGTCGCCCCTCCTAAAATGCCGAGGAGCCCCGAGGTCGCTCCCACCCCGCGCCCAGCCCGAGAAATGTCGGGCATTGGGGACGTCTGCAGTGCGGTAGAGGGCAGCAAAATGCTTGGACTTGGTGGCAAGGGGGCCCTTGACTTGCGTGGACAGCGTGTGGGATTCACACACGCGTGCCTTGTGCTGGCCGAGTCCTAAGCCCTGAGCTGCTAAAGCTCATTCGCTTGAAGTAGCCACCCAGCCTGTGACCATGTTGGGGCTCAGCCCATTTTCCAGCTGTACAAAGCTGACACCCCTTGTCAACTACACACCACCACAACGCAAAACGTTCAACACCAACTCCAGGCCACCGACCACATTCATCCTGACCGCCGCCGCCATCACCACCACCACCACCACCACCACCACCGCTAGCTACGAGGACGCCATGCATCACCCTCGCTCCCTCACACCGCAACCCGCCCACCACCACCATCATCACCATCACCGGCCCAGCAGCTGCGGCGCCAGTGGGTGGTACCGCACCACGCCGTCCGCGCCGCAGCTCACCACGCCCGCGTCCGGCAGGCACGCCAGCCCGCCCACCGCCACGCCCGCCGCATTCAGCGGCCGCGAGCGCCGCGCGATGGTGCGGTCCACGTGCTTGGGCCCGCCGCCGGCGGCCGCGGAGGCGGCGGCCGCCGCCAGCAGCCCCGGCAGGCCGGTGCGCTGCGAGGCGTGCGCGCGCTCCGTGCCCGCCACCACGCGGCCGCTACTGATGTCCACCAGGACCAGGCTGCCGTCCTTGCCGCCCGACACCAGCAGGTTGCACAGCTTGGCCTGCGGGGGGGGGGGCGGGGGGGGGGGGGTTACACGCATTAGAGTAAGGAAGGGGGGGGTTGTGATTACCAGCCCAAACTAAACCAAACCCAATGCATAAGAGCGAGGAGGTGAGCGTGGCCTAATACGGGAGAAGGAGGAGGAGAAAAAAAACTCGCAAACATTCCCACAACCCGATCAGTCCCGGTCCCGAACCCAAAATCCCCAGTCGCTGCCCATCGAGCCACCCAAATTTAGGGGGGTTCCATGCATTCAGGTTAAGAGGTGTAGGGGCAGGGGCAGACAAGGGGGGCAGCGGGGAGGCGGCGGCTGGAGTGAGGGGGTCGGGTGCGGGCAAAAGGCGGGCGGGGGTGGCAGGGATGGCAGGGGTGGAAGGGGCAGGGAGAGGCGGGCTGCGGGCGGGAGGGGCACCGTGCGAGGCGGGCGCATCTTGCCACCTTGTTGGACAGGGCGAACACGTGGCAGATGCGGGATAGAGAGGCCACGCCTGCAAACCATGAAGCGCCCCCCCCCCGGCAGAGTCAAGTCCCCCGCATGCTCCCTCCCATTTCCTAGGCACACGTACGCGCTTGGCTCCTCCCTCCCCCAACTCCCAGCCCCAGCCCCCTCCGCTGCCCGGCTCCGCCCCCACCTGCGTGGGCGGCGAGTAGTGCTGCACGCCCGCCGCCGCGCCCAGCCCGCCGCCCGCCGCCCAGGGCGAGTCGGGCGGCAGCGGCGGCAGGTTGACCAGGCCGGCGGCGGCGGGGCCCCACTGCGCGATGGCGGTGACGGCGGCGCCGTGGGCTCGCGGTAGGGTCCAGATGTACTCGCGGGCCGCCATCATGCGCAGGTCGGTGGCAACCAGCTCGCCTGGGGAGCGGGTCAGGGTCAGGGGCAGAGGGAGAGGGATGGGCAGGGGCAGGGGACAGAGGGAGAGGGAGACGGATGGGCAGGGGCAGGGGGAGTGGGAGTTCCAGTGTGAACTACTGTAAAAGATAACGCAGGCGGAACACAGAAGAGGTAGATTGGGAAAATGGCACTAGGGAAAAGGCCGGCAAAGGGACGGGAGGCGGCGATGCAAGCCGCACTACCATACGATACCATATTATTCCCGGCGCCACCACAAAGCACGCCGCACACCCAGCCCCACTAGCTCGCTCTCGCTCTCGCTCTCGCTCTCGCTCCCGCTCCCGCCGGCGCGCTCACCCGACTCGTCTCCGAACACCAGCACGCCGCCCGCGTCCGGCCGCAGCAGCGCCAGTGCGGTGGCCGCCGCCCGCCGGCCGCGAATCTCCGCCACGCAGCTGGAGGAGGCGGAGCCGGGCGGCGCCAGGCTGTCCCACCAGCCCACCAGCCCGCCGCGGTCGCCCTGGCCAGCCACCAGCACCTGCGGGGCCAGGGCGGGGCATGGGGCACGAGTGGGGCTCAAGCGGAGGAGGAGCAGGAGAAGACGGCGGCGACGGAGGAGGAGGACTGGTGGGATGGTGCCAAGGAGCGGCCGGCCAAGGTGGAGGGAACCGGAGGTGGGCGCGCTGCCATACAAGGTGCATACCGCCGTGCACGTCGTTCGTTCACGCCCCGCACGCACCTGGCTGCTGCTGTCGCCCACGAAGCACACATCTCGCCCGTGCCGGCCCACACACTGTTGTGAGGAGGGGCGGTGGGAAGGAGGTCAGGCGCTGGGTAGGAAGGACATCTGGAGGGACTGACGAGGAGCTGACGGTGCCGCTGGCCCAGGCGCACACGGTAGGGCCGACCGCGGCGCCACAGCAGCGAGGCCGTCGAATGGCCTCAGCAGCCATTTGCGGAGGCCCTGCCATCTCTCCTTGAAGCTCTACGCCGCGGCCCCCCCCCCCCCCCACACACATGGACATACATCCTGCACAAGCCCCCACACCTCGCACACCCACAGCACGCCCGTGATATACACACCCAAAGCACACCCACCGTCCCGGGCAGCACGGCAAACCGTTTGGAACTCACGTGGTGCGTCCAGTCGGCGTAGCCCAGGCCGCCCGGCCCCGCCACGTCCGCCCGCCACATGGCCACCAGCCCGCCGTCGCCAATGCCCACGAACCGCCCGCCGCCGGGCGAGCTGTAGCGCAGCGCCGCCGCGTGCCCCCAGTGCGGCGGCGACAGGTCCAGCACGCCCGCTACAGCCGCCGCCACGGCGCCGCCGCCGGGCGGGCCGCCGTGGGGCCCGGGCGCGGAGCGCGCGCGCGCGGCGGCGGCGGAGGCGATGCCGGCGGCGCCGTGCGCGGGCTCGGGGCAGGGTGCGTAGCCGAAGTGCGACAGGGGCTCGCCATAGCGCCATTGGTAGACCATGAGGTTGCTGCTGCCTGTGGCGGTGTTCGGTGGTTTAATTGTTTTGGTGGTGGTGGTGATGGTGGTAGTGATGGTGGTGGTGGTGGTAGTGATCGTGGTGGTCATGGTGGTGGTGGTGGTGGTGGTGGTGGTGGTGGTGGTGGTGGTGGTGGTGGTGGTGGTGGTGGTGGTGGTGGTTGAGATCAGGAGGCTTTATGGCCCCATATACCCCATATCACAGCTTCCACCACCCCATATCACAGCTTCCACCACCCCATATCACAGCTTCCACCCCGCCACGCACGGACTAGCTCACCGCTGAGGAAGACGTCATGCTCCGGGTGCGGCACCAGCGCCAGCGTGGAAGTGCCCGTCACGCCGCCCGCGCCGCCGTAGCCCCCGCCGCCGTAGCCCCCGCCGCCGCCACCTGCTCCGCCGGCACCGCCTCCTCCCGCGCCCGCAGCCTGCATGCCGCCGCCGTGCCGGCCGCCGCCCGGCCCCAAGTGCGCGCTGGAGCTGGCCGACGCCGCGCCGCTGCCTCCTGCGCCTGAGCCGCCGTGGCCAGACGCGGCCCCGCCTCCGCCTCCGGCCCCTGTCGGTTGCTGCTCCCCGGGCTCGGCGGCAAAGTCGCCAGACATCATGGCCCAGGGGTCGGGCGTCCAGCGCACGTGGTGGAGCACGCTCTGCAGTGCGAGGCAGCGCGAGGCAGAGCAGAGGGCGAGAGGAGCGTGTGTCAGGACCCGCGGGGCCCTATACTGCCGCCACCGAACGCACCCGCACTCCTCCGGAGGCAAGCCCGGGAAACACGTCCCTACACCCACACCCACACCCATACCCACACCCACACCCAAAGCCACACCCATACCCACACCCACACCCAAAGCCACACCCACACCCACACCCACACCCACACACCGTGCCCACACACCCACACACCCACGCACCTGCACGAGGCCCATGAACAGGGAGGAGGGACCGGCAGAGGCGCGCGGCGGCGGCGGCAGCAGCGCCGGCGGCCCCAGCAGACCGCCCACAACGCCGCTCTTGGCTGCGGGGATGGAGAGCGCGCGCAGCACAAAGCAGCGGGTGCGCAGGGAGGGGTCTTGTGCATGGGGGAAACACGTGCGCGAGGCACGGCACGGCACGGCGCGCTGACCTCCCTTGCCTGCGACCCCCGCATGCGCCATCCCGGAGCCACAACCCATAAACTACCGCCTGACACGAGCACAGCACACAGCACACAGCACACAGCACACAGCACACAGCACACAGCACACAGCGCGCGCGCTGCCCGCTCCGCCCCGCTGCCCACTCCGGCCTCGCTCGCCTGTGGCCACCGTGAAGGGCAGCTGGCCCTCCTCCACGCCCGCCACGCCGCCGCCGCCCCGGCCGGCCCGCATCACCGCCACCGCCCGGCACTTGTCTCCCTCCACCGCCAGGACGTCCCAGGGCGCCTCGAACACGCCCCAGCCCGCAGGCGGCGCAGCACCTGTGCGGCGCGCGTTGCGTCGCCAGGCGCGCGGGCAGTAAAGTAAGTCAGCACACGGCGCAATACAGTGTGTTTGTCAAGAGCCAAGCAGGTTCTTATCTTATTGGCAAGAGCTGCTCAAATGATGAGACCGCGGCTTTGACGCGTGGCCACGGCAGCGCCCGGTCGAGTCGCAGGCATGCAATATACGGTACTGTATGTGTATAAGCGAGCCGGGGACATGCACCCGCGGAGCTACTGGTGTCCGGGCCGCACCTTCGCCGTCGCCGCCCCGGCCACGGCGCGTCCCATCGTGCTGCGGCCCCTGCGGCCCCTGCGGCCCCTGCTGCTGCTGCTGCTGCTGCAGGTGCACCGGCGGCTGCGGGTGCGGCGGCGCCGTGTAGGACGGGATGGGGCTCGCCGGCGGTGTGTTGGTCGCACCGCCACGCATCAGCGGCGGCTGCGGCGCCGGCGGCTGCATCGCGCCAGGGGGGCCGCCCAGACCGCCGCCGCCGCCGCCTCCTGCGGAGTTGGGGTACAGCTGCGCGTACGAAGGCGGCGGCAGGGCCGGCACGCCCGACGCCGTGCGCATGACGCCGGTGGCGGCGGCGGAGCCGGCCGGCGGCGGTCCGGTGCCGTGCGGCAGCGTGCCAGACAGCGTGTGTGTGAGCGGGTACTGGGGTTGCTGGTGCTGCGGGGGCTGCGGGTGCAGGGGCTGTGAGGCTGAAGCGGCCGGCGCGCCGCGGACCGAGCCCTCAGGCGAGGTAAGGCCCGGTGGCGGTGACGCCACGCCTCCGCCTCCGCCCCCCAGCCCGAACCAGCTGCCGTCACTGGACTCGGCGAAAAGAGGCGCGCCGCTGGCCATGCCGCCGGGGCCGCTGCCGATGCCGCCCGCCGATGGCAGGCCGCTGCTCACGCCGCCGCCGCCGCCGCCGAATGCGGCGCCGCCGCCGTGCGCGCTGTTGCCTGGCGTGACCAGCACAGGCGTCTCCGCCACCGATGGCGGCGCCGTGGCGGACCCCAGCGGGTTTGGTGGCTGCGGGTGCTGGCTGCCACGCGCCGCCGCCGCCGTCGCTGCAGCGCCCAGCAGCGAGCCGGCGGCGCCACCGCTGCCTACCGACGCGAGCGCGGCGGCGGCGGCGCCCGCTGCCGACGCAAAGCCCGTCGTTGCCGACCCGGCTGTCGCTGTCGCCGCGGGCGGCGGTGGGGGCGGCGGGGGCGGGGGCGAGGGCAGCGGCGGCGGCCGCGCCATGAGCAGGTCTGGCGGCAGCAGCGGCTGGCGCCGCACGCGGCGCAGGGCGGCGACGTGACGGCCCAGCAGGCGCAGCACGGCGGGCGTGTCTACTGCAGGGCCGCCTGCGGCGCCGCAGCCCTGCCCCAGCAGCGGCGCGAGCTGGCGCAGCGCCGCCTCCGCCTCCCGCCGCCAGTCCCCGGGCGCGCGCGCCTCCGCGGCGGCTGCTGCAGCGGCGGCTGCTGCAGCGGCGGCTGCAGAAGCGGCCGCGCCGTCCGCCGCCGCAGCGGCGCCTGCCAGCGCGGCGGCCGCCTCCGCCGCCGCGTCGGCGGCCGCGGCCACGTCGTCGAAGCCGCTCTGCTGCTGCTGCCGCCGCTGCGCCTCCGTCAGGCTGTAGCTAAGTGCGCCCGCCAGCAGGCGGCTGTAGCGCCGCGCCAGCGCCGGCGACAGGCGGGCCACCTCGGCCGCCGCCGAGGCTGCAGCCGCCGCTGCGGAGCTGCCCTTGGATGCCGCCGCCGCCGCCGCCAGGCCCGCGGAGGCGTTGGCGGCGGCTGCCGCCGCCGCGGCGGCGGGCCGCAGCGCCGCCGCTACCAGCAGCGCCTCCAGCGCCGCCGCCGCCAGGCCCGCGGCCTCCAGGGCCCGGCTGGTGCGCAGCGCGAGGCGCCGCAGCGCACGGCATGCGGCCGAGGGGACCGGCCTGCCGGGCTCGTGGGGGGGGGGGTTCCATGCATGTTAAATTAATGACGGGGGAGATGTAGACAGACAGGGGGGGGGGGTTCCATGCATGTTAAATTAATGACGGAGGAGATGTAGACAGACGTTGCGACACAGAAGGCGTACCGATGACCAGAACGTGTAGGGGGGCGGGTGTTCAAGTGGGAAGGACGGGGCATGCTTTGCCATTGCGCCGGCCAGGCCAAGGTGGGTACGCGCAGGTATTCCTTTGACCCGACCCAATCAAGGCCCCTTCCGAAATTAACCAAACGTATGCCGCAGGCCGCTGCGCAGCTGTAGTTACCGGCGCACAGCCACTCCCAGACCCAGCCGCGCACAGCCGCCCCGCCCAGCCCTGCGCCAGCCCGCGCTAGCTGCATCCCGCCGCCCTGCCTGACGCGCCCACCTGCCCGACAGGCACTGCACGCCCAGCAGCAGCACAAAGTCCAGCGCCGCCGCGTCCGCAGCCAACGCCGGCGGCGGCGGTACTGCTACTGCTGCTGCTGCTGCTGCTGCTGCCTGCCCTTGCCCTGGTGCTTGCGGCGGCGGCGGCGGCGGCGGGCGCGGCGGGGGCGTGCCCAGCAACGTGCAGAGGGCCGCGGTGGCGTCTCCCGCCAGCAGCTGCAGCGAGGCCACGGCGCAGGGGTCGCGCGAGGCCAAGGCCAGGGGCATCAGCTCCTGCAACAGCAACAGCAGCAGCAGCAGCAGCAGCAGCAGCAGCAAGGCACGTCGCAGGTGGTGGTGCGGCGCAGGTGGTGCGGCGCAGGGGCAGGGGTGTGGGCGAGCAGCGCGACGGAGCGGGCGGCGAGGAGCAAGGCAGCGGAGGAGGGGCCTCCCGGCGGGGCTGTGTAAAGGAGCTCAGGAGCAAATCATTTTGGCCAAGAGCATGTGTATGTGCATGGGTGCAGATGGGCGCGGCAATCAGCAGCAACACGTGCACCAGGCGCACTCCCCTTCCACGCGCGCCCACTCACCTTCTCCACCAGCCGCCGCGCCAGCGGCCCGCCCGCGCCCCATGGCGCCGCGCCGCCCGCCACCGCGCCGCCCGCCGCCGCCGTGCCCGGCGCGCCCGCCCCTGCCCCCGCTCCTCCTGCTCCTCCCCCTGCTGCTGCTCCTCCCGCTGCCCCATCCAGCAGCCGCGCCACCAGCAGCGCGAGCTGGGGGTCGCGGCGCTCCCGGCACAGCACGGACACGGCGTCGTAGTGCTGGCCGGCCAGGATGAAGAAGCCGGCGGCCAGCTCGTGCCTGTGATGTATGGGTGGCGGTGGCGGTGGTGGTGTGGGTGGTGTGGGTGGGCGGGCGGGCGGGTGGGTGGCTAGTTCACTCCAGTTCCCAATGGATGGGTGGGTGAGGGCTCGCCATCCGGATGCGGATGGTGTGCGTCAAAGGCTCCCCTGCTGCACTGGCTCCCTGCTGCACTGCCCTGCCCCCCCTCCCCGCCCCCGTCTTCTCTAATCTTAATGCGTGTAAACGCCCTGCCGCCGCGCTCACTTGTGCTGGCCCAGCAGCGCGAAGGCGTTCTTTGCGGCGCTGCGGCGCGCCTCCTCGCTGCCGTTGAAGTCGCGCAGCAGGAAGTCCGCCACCTTGAGGTTGCTGGACTGCCTGTCGTGGTGGTGGTGGTGGTGGCGGTGGTGGTGTTGGTGATGGGACAAGCGAGACGAGCGGGGAGCAGGGATGCTTACAACAAATGCATTTAGGGTTTTATGCAAAGGGCGGTTGAGCAGGTTGATGCGGCGCCGCCCCACGTCCGCCTTGCTGCACACGGGACACAACCCTCCCCGCAGCCACCTCCCACCCTCCCCCCACCCTCCTCCCAGCCACCTCCCAGCCACCTTCCCCCCCAACCTGAACAGGCTGATGAGCAGCGCCTTGCGCCCCAGCGCCAGGTACAGCAGCGCGCAGTCGTACGGCTCCTTGCGCCGCGCGAACTGCGCCTTGGCCAGAGCCTCGGCCTGAACAGGAGCGGACGGAGGAGGGGGAGAGGATGCGTTTTTGAGGTGGAGAGGAGAGAGGGCGAGATGGCGAGATGGCGAGGCAGCTTGTGTTGACGAATACAAACAAACTGGGAGAATCCCGTGTGCGGTGGGGATGGGGGACAGGTATAGGGACACCCTGGCACTGTCACGTGCCCGGTCTTGCCCTCCCCTGCCTCCCGCCCGCCCGCCTGCGCACCTGCTCCCGCACCACCCGGGGGTCGGTCAGCCAGAAGCCCGCGCCCGCCTTGCGCAGCAGAGGCCACGACAGCGCCGGCCGACTGGGGCCAGAGCCGCCTCCGCCGCCGCCTGCTCCCGCGCCGCCGCCAAAGCCGCCTGCATGTCGCCCAGAAACGCCGCGATGCAACGCACCTCAGGTCGGCTGCATCCCGTGGCCCAGTGGCGCAACCGCCCAGTCCGCAATGCAAGCACTGCCAAGTGTCCGACAGCAACCGCCGAACGTGCGTCGCAGCAACATTATAAAAGTGCACACACACAGATCTGGTCAGGCTCTCACCCAGTCCGCCGGCGTTGCGTCCATCCGGCGCAGCGCTGGCTTCATCGTCCACCGCCGCCGCCCAGGGCAGCTCCGGCAGCAGCGCCGCCAGCAGCGCCGCCTGCGAGCCGCTGGCGGCGGCCGCCAGGCAGGACCGCATGTCCAGGCCCGGCAGCAGCCCCACCAGCTTCCACCAGCTGCCGCTGGCGGATCCGGCTGCGGCGCCAGCAACAGGGACAGCAACAGTTTGGTGATGGTGTCGACAAATGCATTTTTCAAGCCCTGACTTTGCTGCCCTGCAGCAAGCGCAACTGCGCTCCTGCGCCCTAGCACAGCACAGCACAGCGCAACAAGGCGTTGATGGCGCAGTCCTCCACATGCGCGCTTCACCTCCGCCCTCACTCACCTCCGCCCTCGCCGTCCTCGCCACCGGCGCCAGCGCCCTCCTCCGCCATGCCGCCCGCCCGCCCCCCAAACAGCGACTCGGGGATGGAGCTGAAGGACAGGACGCTCATGACGCTGCGCACGCTCTTGCTGCGGCCCGTCATTCCGCCCAGCCCGCTGCCGGACGTGCCGCTGGCGGCGCCGCCGCCGCCGCCACCCAGCCCCCACAGGTTGCCGCGCGACGCGGGGTTCAGCCGGCGGCGCAGCAGCGCGCCGCTGCTGCTGCCGTTGCCGGCGCCGTCGAGGGCGGCCGGGATGGTGCTGCCGCCGTGGCGGTGGCGGGCCAGGCCGCCGGCCGCGGTCATTGAGCGCAGCCCCATGGGGACCTGAGGCGAGGACAGCTCCTCGTCGCGCTGCGTGCCGCTGCGCCGCAGCCCGCCGCCAAGGCCGCCGAGGCCGCCGCCCTGCTGCTGAAGGGCAGAGGAGGAGGGGCCGGAGGACAGCGGGTTGGACGGCGTGCCGCCGCCGCCGGCACCACTGGCACTACCGGCGCCAGCGGCGCCGGCGGAGCGCGTGACGGAGACTGGGCGGAAGAGGCGGCTGACGGCGGCGGCGAAGGCGCCGTCATCCTTGGCCGCCTCGCCCGCCGCCGCCTCGGCGCGGGCGCCAGCCGCCGCTAGACGCGCCTGGATGAGGAAGCAGCGCGCCGCAAAGTCAAGGCCCGCGGTCACGTCCGTGTTGCCCGCGGCGCCGTCGCCGCTGCCGCCGCCGATGCCGCCGCCGCCGCCCGGGTCGGCAGCGCCGCCGGGCGCGACGGAGCGGCGGCTGAGCGCCGCCGCCAGGCGGCACAGCTCCGCCCCGTCCTCCGGCGTCAGCCCCAGCGCCGTCAGCGCCGCCACCGCGTCCGCCACCGCCGCCGCCGACCGCGCCGCCTCCGCCGCAGCCGCCTCCGCCTCCTCCTCCGCCTCCGCGCCGAAGCGCCGCCTCGCCGCCTTGTCCACCGCGGCCGGCGCTGCAGGCGACGCCGCGGGCGCGACAACGGCGCCGAAGGCGTCCAGCGCGCCCGGCTCCGTGGCCGCGGGAGGGTCCTGTCCCAGTAGGCGGTGCAGCTGCAGCACCTCCTCACGCGACAGCAGCAGCTCCGGCAGCGCCGGGTCTGCGGGGGTCACCGGGTCTGGCACGCGCGGGAAAGCCACCCAGCCCGTCGCGCCGGCCCCAGCTCCGCCGCCGCTGGCGGCGGTGGCGGCGGCGGCGGCTCCGCCGCCACCAAACATTCCGGTGGCGCTCGTGCCGGTGGCCTGGCCGTACAGGCGTGGCGTGCTGCCCATGGGCGTGATGAGGGTGGTGGCGGGCGTGAACAGCAGGGACGACGAGCCGCCGGGCGTGGCCAGGCCCACGCCGCTGGCGTAGCCGGCGCCGGAGGGCTGCGGCATGAGCTGCCGGTGGTCGCCGTCCGCCGCAGACGTAGCCGCAGAGCCTGATGGCCCTGCGCCTGCCAGGCCGCTGCCGCCGCCGTACAAGAAGCTGCTGCCGCCGCCGCCGCTGCCGCTGGCGCTGCTGCCGCCGGCGGGCGGCAGGTTGTGCTGCAGCGTGGGCGGCGCTTGGCCGTGGCTGGCGGAGGCGCCGGAGGCGCCGGAGGCCAGCGCTGTGTGCAGCGCGGGCGCGGGCGCTCGGGCGAAGGCGGAGGAGCCGGGCCAAGACGGCAGCGGTGCCGGCGCTGCAGGCGGCGCTGCCGCGCCGCCGCCAAAGTCGCCGAACGCCGACATGTCCAGCATTCCGGAGTGCAGCGGGTCGTGTGCAGGGGCTGGAGGAGGAGGAGGAGGAGGAGGAGGCGGCGCCAGCATGCCGCCGCCGCCGAAGTCCCCAAACGCCGACATGTCGAGAGTGCCCGTGTGCAGAGGGTTGTGTGCCACGGGCGGCGGCGGCGGCGGGGGTGCGGCTGCTGGTGCTGGTGCCGGGGGCTGCGGCAACGGTTCCGGTGCAGGTACGGGTGCAGGTGGCGGTGGCGGTGGGGGAGGCGCAACAGTTACGGTTACCGCCGGAGCGTGCACCGCAAAGTCGCCGAACATAGACATGTCTAGCATGCCAGAGTGAAGTGGGTCGTGTGCGGCGACGGCGGCGTGAGACGAGGCGTCCGACGCCGGCGGCTGCGTGGGCGGCGGCGGAGGCGCAGGTGGCGGCGGCACTGGAGGGGGCGGCGGAGGCGGTGGGGCTAGTGCGCCGAAGTCCCCAAACGCGGACATGTCGAGCATTCCGGAGTGAAGTGGGTCGTGTGCGGCGGCAGGCGGCAGCGGCGCCGGTGGAGGAGGAGGTGCAGCAGCAGCAGCCGCACCAAAACCTCCAAAGTCGCCAAACGACGACACGTCCAGCGTTCCTGTTTCTAGAGCAGGCTTGGGCGCTGCCGGAGGCTGTGGCGGTGGCTGCGGCGGAGCCGCCGCTGCCTCCAGGGCGCCTGTGCCTCCACCCACGCCTCCGCCAAAGCCGCCAAAGTGTCCAAACGCAGACATGTCGAGCGTGCCTGTTTCGAGCACCGACTTGGGTGCGGGTGGCGCCGCCGTGGCAGCCCGTGGCCCTGGCGCCGCTGCTCCGTCCCCAAAGCCTCCGAAGGCGCCAAAGGCAGACATGTCCAGCGTGCCCGTCTCCAGCGGCTTCGCCGCTGTGGACGACGATGCCGGCTGGGGCGCCGCCGGGCCAGGTGCCGAGGCGGCGGCTGCGGCAGGCGGCGGCGCGGCGGCGCCGAACAGCGGCCGCAGCGGCGCCGTGGGGTCCCGCTCCAGGGGCGCCGCGGGGCGCGGCGGCGGCGCCGGCCCTGCGCCCGCTGCGCCTGCTGCTGTTGCTGCTGCTGCTGCTGACGTGGCAGGTACTGCGTGCGCCCCTGGTGTGGGACCCGAGGCAGCCGCCGCGGGGGCCGGGGCCGGCGGCGCCGCCGGCACGGGCGCCGCCAGCGCCTGCTGGAACGCCGCCAGCCCGCGGCACGTCAGCAGCCCCACGGAGCCGGGCGCGGCGGCTGCAGTGCTACTGCCCACAAGGGATGCGCTGGGGGCAGCAGCGCCGGCTGTAGCAGCTGCCGCCGCCGGCGCCAGCAGGAGCTCTGGCAGGTCAATCACGAGCGGCGGGCGATGCCGCCGCCGCGACGTCGCCGCCGCGGCTTCCTGCCCGCCCCCGCCCTCGCCCGTGCCCGCGCCCACGCCCGTGGCTCTCCCGCCGGCCCCCAGCGCCGCCTCCCCTGCCCCGTCCACGGCCTTGCCCTCGCCACCCTCCTCAGCACCTTCCCCGCCGTTATCGCCGCTGCTACTGCCGCTCCTGTGGCTGGTGCTGCTGCCGTCGCGCAGCCACGTCAGCAGCCGCCGCAGCACGCGGCACGCGGTGCTCAGCCGCCCCTTGGCCACCAGCGCGTGCACCGACCCCGGGTGGTACGGCGGCAGTGGCCCGTTGAGGTCCGCCGCCAGCGCCGCCAGGCTGGGCTGCTGCTGGCGGGCGGGGTCCGAGCAGTCCAGCGCATTACTAAAGCACAGCAGGTGGTTGCCGGCCGCAACCGCCACGCCACCGGCGGCGGCGGTTGAACCGAATGCAGCAACCGCGGCGGCGCCGCCGTAGCTCGCCAGCTCCTCCCACTCGCCCGTTCGGTCGCGCGCCAGCAGTGCGACGCGGCCGCTCGCAAAACCAACCGCCAGGCAGGCGGACAGCCCCGCCGCCGGCAGCCAGCTCAGCGCCGACACCGTGTCAACCACCGGCACGACGGTTTCCAGCTCGTACGTGCCGTACGTGGAGCCCCACGCCCCCCGCTGCCGGCCGCGCGGTGTCCGGCCGCTGGTGCCGGAGGCAGTCGAGGCGCCGCCCTCCACCGAGTCCGCGGACAGCGTCGACGCGCCGTCGGCGTCGGCGTCTTCGTCGTCTTCGTCGTCGTCGCGCAGGCGCCAGATGTGGATCGCCTCCTCCGCCTCACCCTCGCCGCACGTGGTGGCGGCGGCCGCGTAGCCCGACATCTCGTCAAGGGCCACCGCGACCACCATGCCGGCGCCGCGGCCGCCGCCGCCGCCGCCACCGCCGCCACCGCCGCCGCCGCCGCCCGCACCCACACCGCTGCTGCTACTGCGCGCACTGGCCAGCCGGTCCCGCGCCTCGCCGCCGCTCCGCCGCCGCGGCGACAGCCCGCTCCCGCCAGCCCCATCCGCGGCCGACGGCGACGCAAGCCAGTCGTAGACATCCTCCTCATCCGCGCCCCCGCCTCCGCCGCCGCCTCCGCCGCCGCCGCCGCCAGCCGCCCCAGCGCCCGGCGGCCTGCAGGCGGCGCTCTGCACCAGCTCCAGCCCGCCCACGCCGTCGCAGCCGCCGCGGATGTGGCCGGTGGCGGGGCGCCAGAACTGGACGTAGCCATCCACCGTGCCCGACATAAGGCACGGCACGCGCGGCATGCCCGCGTACACCCCACCGCTGGCGGCGCTGCTACTGCTGCTGCAGCTCGGGGTGCTACTGCTGCTGTTGCTGCTGCTGCTGGCGCTACTGCCGACGGAGAGCTGCGTGTCGGCGTCCACGGGGCAGGCGATCGAGGTGGCGCAGCAGGAGATGAGCGACGGCGGGCCGGGCGGCGCTGGGGCTGGTGCTGGTGCTGGCGCGGCGCCGCCGGCAAGTTGGTGCGCCTGCTCCTGCTGCTGCTGCTGCTGCTGCCGGTTGAACTGCTGCAGCAGCAGCTGCCGCAGCCGCCGGCCGCCCAGCCCGCTGGCCACCGCCGCGCTGTCCACGTCGTCAACCTGCAGACTCAGCAGCTCGGCGGAGCTGACCCAGTGCGAGGTGGTGCCGGCGGCGGAGCGGGATCCAGACGCCTTGGATCTAGCAGGCCCGGCGGCGGCGGCAGCTGTGGGGGGAGTGGAGGCTGACGGCGGCGGCTTCAGGTGAACCCGCCACGTGATCCACACCTGTTTGGCGTGTCGCTGCGCCGCCGCCGCCGCTGCGGCGGCCGCGTTCGGCGCCGCCGCCCCCGCGCCACTGCCCCCGCCCGGCGGCGGCGCGCCGCCAGCCGACCCCCCTCCTCCGCCGCCGCCGCCGCCGAGGCGACTGGCCAAAGCCACCAGCGTCGCCGTGCCACCGTACGCCGTACCGCCCGGCGCCGTGTCGTACGAGATCTCGAGCAGCGACCGTACAGCGCCGATGCCCGGCGGCAGTTCCACCCGCAGCACCTCGGCGATGAACGTGGCGCCCCAGCCCTCCAGCGCCGCCGCCGCCCCCGCCGTCGCCGCCGCCGGCCCCGCCGCTCCGCCACTGCACGCAGCGCCGCTGCTTCCCCCACTGCTGCCGCTGCTGCCGCCGCCACTGGCGCTGTCGGCCAGGTCGCCGCTGACCAGCGCGGCGCGCGGCAGCGCCACGGCGTACACCAGCAGGCGCGGGCCGTGCACGCACGCCATGTAGCCCACCAGGCCGTACGGCCCCGCGCCCGCGCCCGCGGCCGCCGCCTTGCCGCCGCCATCGCCGCTCACGCGCACGGCGCCGCCGCCGCCGCCGCCGGAGGGCGGCACGGGGCTGACGTGGCCCAGCCACGCCACCGCCGCCAGCTGGCCGGCGCTGGCCAGCAGCGCGCGCGAGGCGGAGGCGGCGTCGGGCGCCAGTGCGATGGGCAGCTCGGCCAGTGGGCCCAGCCCCCACAGCGCCACGCCGCCGGTGCGGTCGCGCATCAGCGCCACGTCGGCGGCGGGGTGCACCAGCAGGCTGGACAGCGCCTCGGGGCTGCCGGTCATGGCCTGTGGTGGTGGGGGTGGAGGTGGGGGTGGGGGTGGGGGTGGTGTGTGGTGGGGGTGGGGGGTGGTGGGGGTGGTGATGGGGTGGTGATGGGGGTGGTGGGGGTGGTAGTGGTGGTATTGGTCACGTCAAGGCACACAAGGAAGAGGGGTTGTTGTTGGCACGGGCTGTTTGAAGGTGGTGGTGGTGGTGCGGGTGCTGCTTTGAGGGAGTTGAGGGTGGTGATGCGGGTCTTGGGTTGGGGGAGTTGGGGTGGAGTGGGCAGCAGTGGAAAGCGCGAGAGCCGGCGAGGGCGCGCGCCGGTTGCCGGTCGCTACTCGCTGTTGTCCAGGCCCGCCCCTTGCGCAGCCCCGACAGCCCCACAGGCCCCTGGCACCGGCGACTGAGCCGCACCGGCGACCGCCCAGATAAGGGGGCAGGAAACTCGCCATCTGAGCTTTGGAGAAACGAGCCGCACCGCGCCCCCCACCTGTCGGGCCACGCCGCTGACGCGCAGCGAGGTGGAGGTGGCGCCGGGCGCGCCGTTCGCGGCGTAGGGCGCGGAGGAGGCCACGGGCGCGATCTGGAAGCTGCGCACCTCGGCGTAGGCGCCCTGGTGGGGCGGGGGCGGGGGCGGGGGCGGGGGCGGGGGCGCGGAGGTGTGTGTGGGGACGTGTGGGATCGTGTGGGAGGTGTGGGAAGCGGCGGGTCCATGCATTTAGGGTTGTTGTAGAGAAGCAGGGGGCGGGGAGGTGTGTGGGGGGGGGGGGGGGCAGCGGGTGTGAGTGCTGACGACGGCTTGCCGTACATCAAAGGTGTGGGTCGTAGTGGCAACGTGAGTTGGTGTGCAGGTGAGGGCTTGTTATGGGCACAATGGCACATCCACGGTGGCCCCCCCCCGCCCCCCCCCCCCGGCCCCCCACACACACACCTGCATGCCCACGCAGCAGTCGGCCGCGCTGAGCAGCGGCATGCCGCCCGGGTAGGCCACGTAGGCGCTGATGGCGTAGTCGCCTGAGAGGGGGAGGGAGGGAGGGAGGGAGGGGGAGGGCGAGTGCGGGGGAGTGCGGGGCGGGAAGGGCAGGTCCAGAAAGAAGGGGGCAGGAAGAAAGGGGCAGGGAGCACGCCAGTGTCAGCGGCGAGATACCGGTAAGAGGACGGCATCAGGAGGACAGGGAGCTGCAGGGCCGGCTAAACAGACCTCCACAAACCTCCACAGACCTGCACAGACCTCCACAGACCTCCACGCCACCCCGTCCCGCGGCAGCCCGCGGAGCCCACTGCACCATTCATTGCGTCGTCCCCATCACTCATCAGCCCGCCCGCCTGCGCACCTGGCCGGCTGCCGGTGGGCCCGCCGCCCGCCGCGCCGCCGTCGTAGGCGAACGCCGGCCCCGCGGGCAGCAGCTTGGCGGGCTGCAACCAGGACACGGAGCGCGTGTCGCGGCCCCACAGCACCGCCTGCGGGGGAGGGGGGAGCCATGCATGTTTAATTAATGACGGGGGAGAGGAGGAGGTGTAAAGGGGTTACTGGTGCACAGTCCCGGTGAGGAACAAACTGCGAAGAACTGCGGGGGAGGGGTTACATGCATTAAGGCTAGAGAAGACGTAGACCGTAGGGGGAGGAGGAGGTGGAAAGCCGGGAGGCGGTCAGCGCGACGGTGGGGCAGGGCAGCGGCGTCAGTATTACGGTCGCCTCGGCAAGGGAGGTGCAGGTGGGTTGCAAGGAATAAGGGGCGTTGGTCGGCCCGCCCTCCATTCACTAAACACCATCCATGGATGGCTACCCCCCCCCCCAACCACAACCCCCCCATCCTCCCTCTTTTGCATTGGGTTAGTTTAATTTGGGCTGGCATCTAGAGCTCCGCCGCGCCCCGAACGCCGGCGATGCCTTGTCTCCCATCGTTGCCCCGCACCCTCTGGGCACCCCGCGCCAGCACCACCCACCTTGGGGGAGGCCGTGGTGGTCTTGGCGCCGCCGCCGCCCCCCGCCGCCGCGCTGACCGCCCCCCGCGGCAGGCCGCTGAGCACCACCGCCGCCAGCCCGTCCACCGCCCACACACACACCGCCTCGTCCATGGGCGCGCTGCCGTAGCCGCCGCCGTAGCCGCCGCCGCCGCCGCCGTACCCGCCGCCGCCGTAGCCCATGTCTGGAACGAGGCAACGCGAGGGGAGGGAAGGGGGCAGGGCGAGGCTCGGATGCCAAAACAAGCCATGGCGAGCGCTCTCCCAACGACCGCTGCGCCCACCCCCACCCCAGTTCCCGCTGCACCTCTGGTCATGGGCACTTCAAGACTCTTCAATTTGACCCATGCCATCCCATGTATGGCTACCCCCCCCCCTCGCCCCTCGCTACACGCTGCACGGCCGCGCCCACGCCGGCCCCACACTCACCGTGCCCCTCCGGCCCGTCGTGCCCCACCACGCCCACGCTGGCCACGATCCACTGCAGCCGGCTGCCGCCGCCGCCGCCGCCGCCACCACCACCACCACCAGCACCCGCTCCGCCCGCCTCCGCCTCCTCGGCGGACGCGGCGCCGCCCTCGCCAGAAGCGCCGCCGCCGCCGCCGCCGCCAGTGCCCGCCTCGCCGCCGCCGCCGCCGCCGCCGCCCTCGCCCCCACCGCCGCCGCCGTTCCCGAGCGGCCGCGCCCAGCACACGCGCATGCCCGGCCGCGCCGAGGGCGCCAGCGCCAGGTTCAGGCCCGGGCCCCATGCCGGCGGCTCGATGACTAAGGTCAGGCAGAACTGACTCATGGTGGCGGCGCCGGCGGGCGCCGCCGCCGCCAGGTCGGGCGGCAGCATGTTCTGCATCACCACCTCCACGTAGATGCGGATCACCCAGTCCGCGCCCAGCGTCAGCAGCGCCGGCGCCGTCGACGGCGCCGGCGGCGCCGCCGCCAGCGCCGGCGTGGCCGGCGGCGGCGGCGGCGGCGGAGCCGCCGAAAAAGTCGGCGAGCGCTGCGGCCCCCGGAGCGGCTGCGAGGCCGGCGGCTCTTCCGGCGCCGCTGCCGGCGCAGGGGCGGCGGCGGCTCCGCGCGCACCGCCGGACCCCGACCCCGACCCCGACCCCGCCAGCGGCGGGCTCCACTCCAGTGACAGCACCCGCACGGGGTGCCGGACCACCTCCGCGCCCACCGAGGAGCCGCCGTCGGCGCCGCCGGAGCTGCGGCCGCGGCCCGCCGCCGGCGCGTCGGCGTCGCCGTGGGGGCCGTGGTGCGCCGAGGGCGGCGAGGGCCACCACACCGTGACCTGCACGAGGAAGAAGTCAAGTAGTTCCTTCGCTAATGGACCTTGCGCTGTCCGTATTTACTGATAAATTCCAAGCAAGGTGTCGAGTCAACAGCTTTTTTGCCCCGCCTCGGGCTGCCGACGCCCTCCTAACAGACCAACCCAGCAAAACGTCCGCCCCCGCCCCGCTATCTCACCTTGTGCGGGCCGCTGCTGCTGCTACTGCCGCCGTGCGCGCCGCCGCCAGCCGTGGTGGCGCAGGGGCTGTAGCAGTCCAGGCTGGCCGCCGCCAGCGTGTGCGCCGAGTCCGCCCGCACCCGCCACGCCTCGTGCACCGCGAACTGCGGCACCGAGACCGGCAGCTGCCCCGCCGCCGCGCCTCCTCCGCCTGCACCGCCACCAGCGCCGGCGCTGCCCCAGCCGCTGCCCCAGCCGCTGCCCCAGAAGCTCCCGCCGCCGCCGCCGCCGCCAGCTACAGCCGAGGCCGACAGCAGCGAGCCCGAGGCCACCGGCTGTAGCACGGACTCCTTGGGCACCAGCCGCAGCATTGTAACGTAGTTTCCCGAGTCCGTCACCAGGAGCCCGCGGGCGTTCTGCGATACACCGTGTTCGTTCGTTGGGCGTCTCTCACAGGCGCGTTCGTGGGGCTGCCCCGAAAACATTAACTCTTCCAAAAGAGGCAAAACATACAACGACTGCGCGGAAGTTGGTGCGCTCAGAGAATGCAACACAGGGCTGGAAGCCACGGAAAAACCACCTGTAACCAACCACTTGTGTTGCAACCTGCTGCCTCCCGCTCTGGGCCCATGCCCTCTTCACCCACCAACACGCCGCCCGCGCCCCTTACACGTATACACACGCCATTACACACACACACACACACACACACACACACACACACACACACACACACACACACACACACACACACACACACACCTGCGTCCAGTCCAGCGCCAGGGCCGGCATGGCTGTGCGGTACAGCCCTACCAGGCGGTAGGCGGTGGAGGGCGGCGGCAGCAGTGTGCCGGCACACGCACTCCGTGGCAGCGCCGCCGCGGGACCCTGTGCGACGGTGCAGGTGCGGCGGCGGTGCACTATGTTGGGCGGTGGTGGCTCGGCAGACAGGCTAGTTCGCCACGTTGGCACCAGAATGTTTGCAGTGCCAGTGTGGCCAGTGCTCAGGTTGGCACCCACCAGCGCCCGCGCCCACGCGCCGTGGCGTGGCGTGGGCCCTTCCCACCTCAATCCCCCCCCTCCCCGTCCCAACGCGCACGCCAGACGCCTCGCCCCGTCAGCAGCTCCCGCAGTCCAGGTTTGAAGTAGTGAATGACTCTAACCCCCACACCGATACACCCGACCGGCCGACCCCCACACGCACACGTACGCCCGTACTTCCGTACGTTTGTGCACACACACATTGTAGGCACGTACCGCGAAGAACGGCGCCAGGCTGAACATGTACACGTGCTGTTTGGTGGCAGCTGCCAGCAGCTGCTCCTGCCCGCCGCCCCAGGCCAGCCGCCCGAACACGTCGCTGCCGTGCTCCAACTGCGCCACCCGGTCGATAAGCAGCACCGGTGCAAACAGGCCCGTGGAGCCGAGGGAGGAGGTGGAGATGGGGGCGGGGTGGGGCGCGGCGGGATGCGCTGCGTGGGTTCCGGGCCCGGCGGCGGCGGCGGCCGTGGCCGTGGCACCTCCGCGGCTGGGCTGGATGCTCTGTGTGGCAGGGGAGGGTGCGGGGAGCAGCGGCTTCAGCAGGTGAAAATCACGCGGGGGGTCCGACAGGTGCAAGGCGTGCAACCGCTGGACGGACGCCGGACCGGCAGCCGCCACGCGCTGCATTGGGGAGGGGGGTGGCTAGTACTAGTAGGGCTCTGCGGCGGCTGCAGAGACACACGAAAAAGCCGTTGTCGACAGAGGTCGGAGGGGCATGGGTCGCCACGGCGTGCCAGTGGCAGCTTGTTGCGCGCCGGTGCTAGCAGCGGCCATGTTTGCAAGCCGGGCGTCCTGGCCCCAGTCCAAGGTAGTATTGGGATCGCAAACTCTACCGTAATGTCAGAGATTCAGCGAAGTCTTTGGTCGTAGGGGGGTGGGCGGCTGCAAGGACTGCGGCCCCGGTCCAAACGACGCCAGGTGGCAGCACGCTGGAGAACGGTGCAGTTGCACGCGTGCGCCACCTGCCCTGCAGCGCTTCCCCCAGCATGCACCAGTATTTTATACATGTCCTAAGACCAACTAACCTGTTGCACGATGATCGCTCCATCCGAAACGGCGTACGCACAGAATGAGATGCCCGCGAAGCCCTCCACGCAGAACGTTACGATGTTGCTGCAGGGCGGCCCCGTAGTCCTACTGAGGACTCGGGCACTATAAAGGCTGTCGTCCATGGTGGGGACTGCGGCTCAGTGGTCCCGCAGCAAGCGAGGCTACGCGAGCACCCGCGCTTACGCGCAACCTCCCGCGCAAAGGTTAATACGCCAATACGGTCCGTCATGTATGTAAAGCATTGTACTGTTAATGGCTGGAGAAAAAGCCTACCAGGGTGTGGAACTATTCCGAAAATAGCTCAGCTGCGACCTGGTGCCGGTGCCTTGTGTTTTGTCCTAGAATTCTTTCCTCCTATTGTGCTACGACTCTGCGGTGCAAGACCACCCAAGCAGCGGAGAGACGAAATTGAGAAACATTCGGTTCTGACACCATCGCGCCACTTCTACTAGGCGCGGGGCAAGCATTACAGGTTTAAGGCGTCAACTCAAGTGTTCGTTATTTGTTACATTACCAGCGAACATACAAGACAGTCCCACACCAGGCTGTCGCGAAGCTGTTCCGTGTGCACCAGTTTTGCCACACAGGCTTTACACACATCTACAATTATACATTTATAGGCTCAACATCAATAAATTAAACTCTGGACGCCCCTCCGCGCCGCCGCGCCGATTCAGCTTGCCCATCCTAGCGGCGCGCCAACCAGCTCTTCCGCGGCGTGCCGGAGCTCTCCGCCCTGACCAAAGCATTTCCATGGAGGACCCGAAGGTCAAAGAGGCGATGGGCGCCTTCGCGGTGTACTTTGAGCCGGCCGACGACGGCAAGGTCAAGTGTCTCGTGAACGGACACTGCTTCCCCGCCAACCGGCCTGAGCAGATCTCCGCGTTTGTCAAGTGAGACGGGCTGACGTCAGCATGTCATGGCGCCCAGCTGGCATGGGGGGCCTGGAGGGACGTTCGGCACCGCGAGCGTCACAAGCACGGAACTAGGGTTCGTGCCAGCTCGCGTCGGCACCCAGGCAAAGCTTCCCAACCACCTTTTGCAGCCGCCGTGGTCCAACCTCGGCATCTCCATCTATGCACTCGTACGCCTGTTGCAATTGGCGAAAATGTGTATTCGCTTCTTATTGTTTGCTTCGCCCGCAGCGGCGCACGGTTCGGCAAGCTCAAGGTGCGCTATGACGCGGAGCAGGCGCTCAACAAGTACGAGCCCTTCATCGTGGTCAGCAAGAACTTCCCGTGAGTGCGGCAGTCAGTGCTACGACACACCTTTTGTTTGTCTGGCGCACTTATATGAGTGCGATGTTACACGACAGGACGATCCGCTCGGATCATCGAGGGTTGCCTGGTCTGACATGGGCCAGCGGGCAGGGGACTATTTTGCCGGGTTGGTACATGGTCACACGCAGGGTCCGCGTTCATTGCTAGCGGGACAGGGGCGGGCGGGGATGCGTGTGCCTGCGCCCCACTCAAAAGCTGTACTTGGCATTTGTCATTCGCCCTAGGGAACCCTGATAGCCCCACGAATCCGACCCTGACGCGCGCCCCTCCTCTCCTCTCCTCTCGCCTCCTCTTCGCCCCCCTCCTCTCCTCTCCTCTCCTGCCTGTCGAAACCTACCGCGCGTGCGCACGCATGCACGCAGCCACATGCTGTACTGCGCGCTGACGGGGCAGCTGCTGGAGAAGAGCCTGGCGGCCGTCAAGAAGCATATGGGTAAGGATAGGCGGGAGGGAGGACGGGAGGGAGGGCGGGAGGCCGGGCGGGAGGCCGGGCGGGTTGGGTGGGTAAGTGGGTTGGTGCGGGTTCGGGTGCAGGTTGAAGGAGTAGGGCTAGCAGGCTGGCAGGCAGCCTGCCGGGCGGGTCGATGGCGCGTGGGTATGGAATGGCAGATGGGCGGGCTGCGGTAGGTGGGTACCCGGCATTGCTCGACGGCTGGCAGGTTGGGGGCTGCCTCTGGTTGGAAGGGAGCAGGGCCGTGGAAGGCAGGGAAGCAGGGCGCAGCCGCGTGCACGATCCCCGCCTCCAGCCCAGCGGCGAAATGCAGCGGGTGCCCGCTGGAGTCGAGGGAGGCTCCTGTCCGCGCAGACCTCCTTCCCCGCGCCTCGCCGCCTCATTCCCGCCCACTCCCACGCCCACCAAACAAAACAGGTGGCAAGAAGTTCATTCGCGCCAAGGAACGGTTTGTGGAGGACAAGCAGGACCTCAAGCCCGAGCCTAAACTCAGCGACTTTGGCATCATCCTGGTGAGCTGCGCCGCTCGCCGGCATCGGGCCATCACCTGTCATCGGGCGAGCAGGGACGTTTTTTCCAGAAGTACAGACAGCATCCATCTGAACCGCAATGCCAGCAAGCTGCTCACGCGGCCGTTGCCGGCCGGCAGCTGGGGCGCAGGGCAAATCATGTGGAACGGTAGCCTCGTCATATCATTGACCGGCGCGCAATGAGCCGTTGCCCCCTCCGTGGCTCCTGTCCGCCCACGCTGTATTGCTGTCCCCGGCTGCATTCCCCGCTGCTCCCTGCAGCCGGGAGAGGAGGGCGAGGAGGGGCGCAAGAAGAAGAAGCAGAAGAAGGACGCGGACGGCGACGAGGAGATGGAGGAGGTGGGGCGGCGGCGCTGGGTGCCGAGGGCGGGGAGGAGGCGGCGCTGGGTGCCGAGGGCGGGGAGGAGGCGGCGCTGGGTGCCGAGGGCGGGGAGGTGGCGGGGACGGGTGCCGTCGGTGGTACTTCATTCAAAGTCCCGTGGTGCGGAGCAGGTGCTTTGCGGACGGCGGTGTGACTGCGCGCAGGGGAGCGCGAGAGAGTGACAGCAATGCCGGTCGCGGCGTGGGTCGGGGCGGGCGGGCTGTCGTGCACTAACCTTCGACCCCAGCATCGCCCCATCTGCCGCCGCTGCGCACACGAACATACACAGGCGGATGGAAGCGAAGAGGAAGAGGAGGAGGGCGAGGGCGAGGAGAGCGCGGAGGGCGAGGACGAGGAGGGCGAGGGCGAGGGCGAGGATGGGGAGCCGGCTTTCTGGGTTCCGCCTGGAGAGAAGGCGGGCGGCAAGAGCAAGAGCAAGAGCAAGAGCAAGAAGAAGGCGGTCAAGGTAAGGGCTTGCCCCGGGTGGAGGGTAGGAATGCACAATGTGTGCGTTCGTTGTTCTTGACGGGTGCGAAGCGAGGCGAGGGATTGCGCTGGACAGGAGCGACGCCGGGACGGGGTGGTGCTGCAAGGGAACGGGTCGTAGCCGGGCGGAGCCAACGCTATGCGCGCGTCTGCGCTGTTGGCCCTCACACTCGGGCACCCGGGTCACCCGTTAAATCGCTCGGCGGCCACACCGGTTGACTGCCGTGACGTGGCACGTGATGTGGCACTGCACAGGCAGGCAGGCAGAGCATCTTCGGCAAAGCCATGTGCCGCTCATGCCTGTGCGTGTGCCCTTGCCGCTGCGTGTGTGCTGCTGCCGGCGGGCGGCTGCGCAAACCTTCCTGCAGGGTGACGAGGACGATAAGGAGGACGGCGATGGGGAAGAGGAGGAGGGCGACGAGGAGGAGGATGCGGAGCTGATGGACCTTGGGAGCGAGGACGAGGAGGAGGAGGAAGATGAGGAGGACGAGGATGAAGGGGAAGAGGACGACGGCGACGACGACGAGGAGGCTGGGCCGAGCGGGCGTGGTGAGTACTGCCACACACCTGGTGCGATGCCGGATGGGGCGCAGCACTGCTGCTGCTGGCGCTCGCTTTGTGGTGTAGCGGCGTCCTCTTCGTCGTGTTCGCGCTCGCGAAAGGTGGACTTCTGGAGCGGTGCACGTCACGTCTCCCATGCTAACATGCGCAATGCCTACGCCCTGTGCCAATGCGTGCGCCACAGGTGTGCCCAGCAAGGGCAAGGCGGCTGGCGGCAAGCAGGTCGGGAAGTCGCAGCCCGGCAAGGGCGCGGCAGCAGCTGTAGTCGTCAACGGCGCGGCGGGAGCTAAGGGCAAGCAGGGGCGGAAAGAACCGCAGCCGCAGCAGAAGCCGCTGCAACAAGCCAAGCAGGCGCCGGCGAAAGCGGGCGGAAAAGCAGGCGGGGCTCCTGGAGCCATAGCTGGAAAGCAGGGGCAGAGTGCAGCAGCGCCCTCAGGTGGCGGCGGCCAGGGTGGCCAGGGCGGCAAGCTAAGCAAGAAACAGCGCAAGGCGGCGGCAAAGGCGGCGGCGGCCGAGCAGGTGCGGCGGTGTGGTGGCGGCAATAAAATTTCTTATGATTGCGGGTTTCAGGAAGGGGACAGTGTAAACACCGTCGTGGCACAGGGGAACCACCGCTCTTCTTATGATGTCTGACTGAGCTGTCCTTTGATCACAAGAAACAGCCGCGTCCAAGTCACGCCGAGTCTTACGGGTGGCATGGCCACTGATGTGATGTCCGCGGCCACAGGCGGCGCCGCAGCCTGACGACTTTGATTTCGGGGAGGCAAATGACGACATTGCTCGCGAGGCAGCGGCAGCAGCACCGGTTGCCGCAGCCGCAGCAGCGGCGGGGGCCAAGCCCAAGTGAGTTGTGGGGCGTTTGGTGCAAGCCTGCTCGTTTCGCATGCCCTGCAGCGTGCGCCCGCGCTAGGGCACGTACGGCACAGCCTGCGTGCGTGGTGCTGTGCCTTGCCTTGCCTTTTTTTCCGGTGCGGTGCTTGACCTGGCTCTGGCTGTGTTTTTGCTCTTGCCCGCACCTGCAGGAAGCGGAACGTGACCCGGCCGGCACCCGCCAAGAAGACGCGCCAGGCGTGATGAGGCAGACCTGCTTTGGAGGCAGCACGATGGCCACAACGCTGCACGCCAAGGAAAACGCCTGGGTAGTAGTAGTTTCGTTCCTTTACACGGCTGGCGTTTGGAGTGAGGAGGCTGGTCCCAGAGTAGCCGAGGGGCGTTTAGATGACACGCGGATGTGTTGAAGCGCGCAGAGAGCAGCGAAGCTTCCTTGGAACAACCGCCGCCAGGAAGGCCAATGCACGGCAAGGGAAGGCCAGCACTGCAGCCGCATGCGGCGACGGTAGTTCAGCAATGCAGGTAGCGACGAGAGGGGCGCTGCGTCCAAAGCGGTTGTAGCTGTAGGGCCTTGTGAGGGTTTCTTTGGGGCAGGAACGGGATGAGTTCGTCGTCACGGGCGTCTGTAACCTCAAGGGCGTGCGCAAGCGTACACAAGCGGCAAGGAACTGCACACTGGTGACACTGCGCGAGGTCATGCATGATCACATCGAAACAGTGGGCAGCCTCGGCACATGGTCCCGTTGCGTGGAGTGCTGATTTCCTGAATTCCTGACCCGCTAGGCAGCAAAGGAGCAAAGGCCGATACGCTGCGGACGCGCTGTAACTCCACCAGCAGGGGCAGTACCCTGCATGCTTGACCTGGACTGGCCCTTGTGTGCGTGTGTTCGTGCCACAACGAGCTGGCCTGCCCCAGTACACTGCCTATAACCCTCTGGACCACCTAAGGACCCTCTGGGAGCATAACAAGGCGCCAGCAAACGGCCTCGCATCCGCAACTCAGATGCGCGCGCAGGGAATGCAGAGGCGCCCCTGCGCGCGCATCTACGCTGATGGCACGGGGTCGCCCCGGCATGCATCTGCCATCCCCCAGCACAGGCAGCTGCGCTGCCGCGGCGACCCACCGTGGCGACCCACCCCGGCCAGCGTCAACTCCTGCGCAGGCAGCCTAAGCTGGCTTGGCAGGGTCGCCGGCGCACCCTTAACACCAGAGGCCACGGGCAGTTTTTCGGATTCCCACCCTCCCGGGACATGCGCTCCGCCGCGCACTGGCGGCAGGGACGTGCACAGCACGCTTCTGGTCTGTACAGACTGCACCTGGATGGTGTTGCTCAGGCAGATTGTTGAGATCCCTTCACGCCTAGATTATCCCGGTCGCTTGGGGAGTTGGGGGCGACGAACCGTACGTCCAAGTACCAAACTAGTGTGTTACATCCGACCAGCATGGCGCAGGTGCCGTGTGCGGCGCCTGTGTATTGGCCATAGCATCTGCATTTCCGCAAGCCCACGGCTGCTTGCTCTCATCCAATTTCATGCTCGCTCTTGCGTCTCCCTCTCCTTCTCCTCGCTGCATGCAGTCCCCTTTGCCTAATGTCTAGTCTATACGTAGCGCTCTCACTCCACTCCTGCCTTCTTAGCTACTCTCATGGTGTATGTACCGTCTATTAACTGACTGGCCACGCGACATGAAAGCGTGGAGTTAGCAATCATGGTCGTGCCGCATCTCTGCAGTCCGAATGGAATCAATTAGCACAACAGTTCCGAACGTGCTCAAAGCAAACGTTGTCAAGCGCAACGCCGAGAGGAGAATCATGTAGTTAAACCGGATGTACAGTACTCGCTCTGCCAAGGTACGACAGCCGACACTTAGTGGCTGTCCATCTTGGGGGCGCCGGCGTGGGGGTCGTTGTACTCAGTCTTGACGAACGAGCCCCAGGCGGGGGCGGCGCCGTCCACGTGGCTGCGGCTCAGGGCGCCACCCAGGCGCTTCATCAGGTACTCGCGGGGGATCTCGTGAACCAGCTTGCCGGCGGAGGCGGCGGTGGCGGACTTGCCCTCGGCGGCGCTGGCGGAGGCCAGGATCTGCAGCTGGCGGGGCGACAGGGCCTGCGCGAGCGACAGATGAAAGAGAGGGGCCGCGTCAGGAACCGAGCTTGAGTCAAAGAGAAAGCAGTATCCGCGCGACACGCAAGGCCGCACTTGCAACGTACTCCCCAGTCCCGATCCAACCAAGCGCAGGTCGCCCAAACACTCACCGGCACCTTCTCCAGGTCCAGATGCAACTTCTCGCCGTTCACCACCACGTAGCTCTTGCCCACGCCCACAAACTCCAGAGACGGGGTGTCGGTGTTGTTCAGGTCGGCGGCCCAGTTGTGGATCTGCACACCGGTGAACACGGCGTAGTCGGCCTTCTTGGGGTCCACGGCCTTGGAGATCAGGTACTCCAGGTCCTGCGCAAAACAGAAATGACGAATGAGGGAGCAGCGGCCATCGTCAGTTAAAAGCGAGGCACAGGTGCAGCACGGCCATTCCCAGCACAATCCCTTTTTGTCAACAATCGTCAACACATACACACACACACACACACACCCCACGCACAAGTCTTCTTTTTATTCTCTCCCTTGTGATCTCTTGTGACACACGCCCGCGCACACGCATGCCGCTCCGCCCCGCTCACCGAGGTGATGACACGCTCCGCGGCCTTGGTCATGTCCACCAGGGAGCAGTCCAGGGGGTTGATCTTCTCATACGCCAGGCGGCGGGCGATGCGCTGCTTGAGGATGGAGTACTCGGGCTCCAGGGGGTCATGCACGCCGGGCTGCTTGCAGTTGGCCTCCAGACCGTTGCGCTTCAGGTCGCCCATGCACTGCAAGGGGGGGCTCAATGCATTTAAATTAATAGGGGGGGCAAGGGAATGAGGCAGGAAAGGAAAGGGAGCGGACGGACGGGTAACAGACAGCAGAGCAGGGACGGGTGCACGGATTTCGTGGCATAATAGCGCCCGCTTACTGCAGTGGTTGCATTGCACGCAAGTCAGAGCCCAACCCAGGCCTTGCCGACAGCACAGCACCACAGCACCGGACTCACCGCAATCAGGGCACCGCAGGCAGCGCTGGCGCCGGGGCGGTTGGGGCGGCTCACGGCGCCGACCTTGCCGTCGCTGTCAATGGCGATGTGGGGGAAGGAGAAGAACACGTAGCGCTCCTTGCCCTGTGGAGACGGAGCAAACAAAGGAAAGTACAGACAAGGTCAGCAGCAGCAGCGGTGCGTGGTGCAAGCGCGTGCGCAGGCTTGCGCAGACACATATGATGGGCCTCGCTGCACACCGCACAGCAAGGCAACCATTCCGAGGAGCCCAATGCCCACCGCAGCGCACCCACTCACCCCGACCACGGGCGAGTGCGACAGGCCGGCCTTCATGCCAATCACACCGCAGGTCAGGACACCGCCCAGGCCGTGGGTGCTGAAGCACGAGCCGAAGGCGGCCTCGATCTTGTCCTCCAGGATCAGGCAGGACTCGTCGCGGCACAGGTTGCTCATGGCTGCATGGGGCGGAACGAGAATGCCGGGACAGGCAAGGTTGGGAGGGGCTTCCGGCGAGAAGGGTAGGAACAGGAGAATACACTGCAATACATAAACAGGACCCAGGCAACTAGCTCCGCACACTCAGCGCCCACTCAGCCTGCCCCAGTCGAGCCCAGCACACCCACCAATGGAGTTGTCGCCGGTGAAGCCGTAGCCGGCCAGGGCCACCTCCACACGCGCCATGAAGTCGTCCACGGACAGGGCGGTGGGGAAGTGCTTAGTCACCTCCGCCAGTCGCTCAGCCAGAGCGGGGGCGCGCTCGTCAGTGGCCCAAGCAGGCTGCACGTGGGGAGCCGCCGACGCAGTGGACATGGAGCGGGCGTGGCCGGGGCAGAAGGCGCGGCCGCATGAGCAGTGGCCAGCGCACACCACCTTGCCGCAGCTGCATGGCTTCAGGCTGGCGGTGGAAGCGGCAGCACTGCGAGCCAGCAGTCCCTCGGCGCGAGCGACGGTGGACATCATGCGGGGGCGAGCGGCATTCCACAGCTGCTGAGCCACGGGCTCGGAGGTCTGACTTAGGTTGGCCTCCAGAATCGAAGAAATTTGGGTTGCTACTGAGCGAGAGAAGGGAGTGCGCGGCATTTTTGGCTGGTGTGTTGCAACTGTTAATTATCGAGTAACGCTTGTGGATGTCCACCAAGGCAGTGAGTAACGATAACTAATTACTGGGCCTTTGGCCCGGGCCAGCGCCTTGCCGGGCTGGCTATAGGAGGCAACCGAATCGGTTTCTCCGACGGAGAAACTTTGGCCTCCCACGCTGAAGGTATTTCGAACACATGCTAGAGCTAGCTAAGGTAAAAGCTAGCTTTATCGCGATGTGGACGCGATTTGCGGCGTCAGATAACGAGGGTTGCGCGCGAATGCACCCACCCGCGAATGCGAGGTCCCTGCATGCAGCCTGCATGCGCCATGTGCACGCGCACACGCGTGCGATTGTGCGGCTGCTCGTATGATGCCTGTTGAGTTCTTCCTGGCAATACCTTTGCCCTAGCTGCGAGGGTTCTGTGGCATGTTGCAGCATGTTGTGCTAGGTGCTCGTTAACCCGTAGGTTGCGTAGCATGCGAGGTCGGCCTTGCGAACACTACGGGTTGTTGGATGCAACTTGACTGCAAGTCACCCAGCACCGCTGGTGAAAAATGCCGAAGGTCGCCACACACGCGTGTGACTCCCCCGACTGGCGCCGCGCGCTCCCCGCGACAGCGCTGGGTTGGTTCACTGCATCTCTGCCGCTGGCTTGCATGACAGGCTATCCTGGCTAAAGGAGGCTAAAGGTTGTCAAGAGCGTGGCTCCGACGTAACACACAGGCGTCCAGGTGTGCATGGATGCATCGCTAGAATGGTCGCGCTGTTACCGGTATGTACGGTAGGCTACAGCCGACAGGGCAATGCAGGGCGATGCACTGCGTCGAACCTCCCACTACTTTTTTGGGCTGAGCCCCCCCAGCTCGCTCGTCCTGAAGACTCGCCATTGCACCGGCCCGAGGTGCCCGCCCTCCGCGTTTCTTTTCCGCGCTCGCTTGCATCACGTACCATTTCGCACGACATTGCTTCCTTGCATGCCGCGCCAGTCTGCCGCGCCGCCGTGAATCCAAAGGGGCCTCGGCCCCGGCCAGAGTCCATCGACCCATCGACCCCAGCCCCAGTTCCTAGGGGCCTCGACCCGCCCCGACTTCCCAGGCGCCTCGACCCCCCCCCCGCTGGCGACATTCCAGGGGGGGCGAAACCCCCCCAAAACACCCCGGTCCGTGCGTTCGTGCGTTCATTCGTGGCTGCGTCGGCAAAAAGTATCATACTGGCACAAACCGCTACTGCCACGTATTAGGATTTGTTATTGTCTATTGCATAGGCGGCAGGGAAACTTCGGGCGGAGCGAGAAGTGCCTTTGCGCGTCCATGGACAATTGACTTTAGCGAGGTCGCGAGGATAGTCACCGACGCTCGCGTTTATAGGGTCTATGAAGCAAACGATATTGACGGCAAGCAACGCAGGGGACTAACGCGCCAGTTTGTGGCAACTTGCGGAGCCATGTCTGTCGCCCCTCCTGAAATGCCGAGGAGCCCCGAGGTCGCTCCCACCCCGCGCCTAGCCCGAGGAATGTCGGGCATCGGGGACGTCTGCAGTGCGGTAGAGGGCTACAAAATGCTTGGACTTCGTGGCAAGGGGCCCCTTGACTCGCGTGGATGTGGGCGTGTGGGATTCAGGCACGCGTGCCTTGTGCTGACCGAGTCCTAAGCCCCGAGCTCGCACATTCCCTTGAAGCAGCCACCCACCCCGTGACTGTATTGGGGCTCAGCCCATTTTCCAGCTGTACAAAGCTGACATCCCTTGTCGCAGCTGCACACTGCAGCCACGCCAGCAAATGAGCTCATGCATGCGTTTGCGGTTGCTGCGATGTGCTGTTTGCTCGCGGTGCACCGCGCGGCAAGTCCGGTCCGCGCTACATCACGCTGTCTGCCGTCAGCGTGGGCAGGACCTGGCCGGGACTGCTCACCTTTCTTCTCTACGCCACTACGCTGCTCGCGGCGGCGACTGGGGTAGGGGCGACACGTGGGCGCGCGTATGGGCAGGTCGGTGCTGAGGTTTCGCAGCATGCCCTGAACACGGGCGCTTACCTGCTGGCTGCTGCATCAGCGGCAGACCCCAGCCTGACCTATCCTGCGCTCACGCGCGGCTGGCCGCCAGATGACATTAGCGCAGCAGCAGGGCTGCCCGGCATGGCGCATGCCCTAGCAGCGGTCGATGCGTATAAGAACCGCAACGTTGCAAGTCACTTAGTCACCTACGCGGGTGCCGCCAGCGCGTCGGAGGAGTCTCCCACACCCACCCTCCATGCGAGACTCCGCCGTACTCTTGAAGGTCCTCCAATACCGAGTCCTCCTGCTTAACGCCCGCCGGCTGAAAGCTCTACATACTACAAATCCATCTGCGAACTCTCAACACAACCAAAGCCACGCCTCGCTCGCATTCAGCCCACTTGCCTCTCCAACCTGCTATGTAACCCCCGGCCACTTGTCAGTGCATGCCTCTGGTTTGTGAATGCGTACTGAGCTCCTCAGCTCTCATACAACGCGCTCAGCTATGCACCTTAGCATCAGGGTAATCCAACGCCGCATCACGGCGTGTTCCCTCATGTCAGCCAGTCATACATCAAATATGCCATTTCACTCGTCCAATCTCGCTCTGTATGGTTATAGTTCAATCAGTGCACATCACAAGCAGCCGCAGCCTATTCCAGCCACCGCCACACAGTATCCGTTTGTACAATGGTAAATCGCCGCCACACAGTGTCCGTTTGTACAATGGTAAATCACCGCCACACAGTGTCCATTTGTGCAATGGTAGTAAGGCCGAGCCAGACGTACGTTATACAAGTCTGATCATTTTGTTTCATTCTTTGTGTCACCGAATGCTTTGATGCGTGGCCGGAATCAATTACTTCTTCTTGCCCCAGAAGAAGCTGGTGGTGCCAGCGCCACCGTCCTCCTTGGGGGCGGCGTCAGCCTCGTAGGGGTGGTCCATCTGGGGGGCGCCGGCGTGGGGGTCGTTGTAGGAAGTCTCCACATAGCTGCCCCAGGCGGGGGCGGCGCCGTCCACGTGGCTGCGGCTCAGGGCGCCACCCAGGCGCTTCATCAGGTACTCGCGGGGGATCTCGTGCACCAGCTTGCCGGCGGAGGCGGCGGTGGCGGACTTGCCCTCGGCGGCGCTGGCGGAGGCCAGGATCTGCAGCTGGCGCGGCGACAGGGCCTGCGCGAGCGACAGATGAAAGAGAGGGGCCGCGTCAGGTACCGAGCATGAGTCAAAGAGAAAGCAGTATCCGCGCGACACGCAAGGCCGCACTTGCAATGTACTTCCCAGTCCCGATCCTCCATCCAAGCGCAGGCCGCCCTACACGCCCAAACACTCACCGGCACCTTCTCCAGGTCCAGGTGCACCTTCTCGCCGTTCACCACCACGTAGCTCTTGCCCACGCCCACAAACTCCAGAGACGGGGTGTCGGTGTTGTTCAGGTCGGCGGCCCAGTTGTGGATCTGCACACCGGTGAACACGGCGTAGTCGGCCTTCTTGGGGTCCACGGCCTTGGAGATCAGGTACTCCAGGTCCTGCGCAAAACAGGAATAAGAGCGCAGCGGCCAGCGTCAGTTCAAAGCGGCCATGAAGCATGCATACATGGAGCCGTCGATCCCGGCAAACAAGCGAGGCACAGGTGCAGCAAGGCCATTGCCAGCACCATCTCTTTCGGTCACCAAGCAACAGGCACGCGCACACACACACGCCCGCGCACACGCATGCCGCCCCGCCCCGCTCACCGAGGTGATGACGCGCTCCGCGGCCTTGGTCATGTCCACCAGGGAGCAGTCCAGGGGGTTGATCTTCTCATACGCCAGGCGGCGGGCGATGCGCTGCTTGAGGATGGAGTACTCGGGCTCCAGGGGGTCATGCACGCCGGGCTGCTTGCAGTTGGCCTCCACGCCGTCGCGCTTCAGGTCGCCCATGCACTGCAGGGGGGTGGGGGGGGGCAAGGGAAGGAGGCAGGAAAGGAAAGGGAGCGGACGGATGGGTAAGAGGCAGCAGAGCAGGGACGGGTTTACAGACTTCGTGGCATAATAGCGCCCGCTTACTGCATTGATTGCATTGCACTCAAGTCAGAGCCCAACCCAGGCCTTGCCGACAGCACAGCACCACAGCACCGGACTCACCGCAATCAGGGCACCGCAGGCAGCGCTGGCGCCGGGGCGGTTGGGGCGGCTCACGGCGCCGACCTTGCCGTCGCTGTCAATGGCGATGTGGGGGAAGGAGAAGAACACGTAGCGCTCCTTGCCCTGTGGAGACGGAGCAATCAAAGGAAAGTACAGACAAGGTCAGCAGCAGCAGCAGCAGCGGTGCGTGGTGCAAGCGCGCGCGCAGGCTTGCGCAGACACATACGATGGGCCTCGCTGCACACCGCACAGCAAGGCAACCATTTCGAAGAGCCCAGTGCCCACCGCAGCGCACTCACTCACCCCGACCACGGGCGAGTGCGACAGGCCGGCCTTCATGCCAATCACACCGCAGGTCAGGACACCGCCCAGGCCGTGGGTGCTGAAGCACGAGCCGAAGGCGGCCTCGATCTTGTCCTCCAGGATCAGGCAGGACTCGTCGCGGCACAGGTTGCTCATGGCTGCATGGGGTGGAACGAGAATGCCGGAAGAGGCAAGGTTGGGAGGGGCTTCCGGCGAGAAGGGTAGGGACAGGAGAATCCACTGCAATACATAAACAGGACCCAGGCAGCTAGCTCCGCACACTCAGCGCCCACTCAGCCTGCCCCAGTCGAGCCCAGCACACCCACCAATGGAGTTGTCGCCGGTGAAGCCGTAGCCGGCCAGGGCCACCTCCACACGCGACATAAAGTCGTCCACGGATAGGGCGGTGGGGAAGTGCTTAGTCACCTCCGCCAGGCGCTCAGCCAGGCCGGGGGCGCGGGCATCGGTGGCCCAGGCCGGCTGGCTCTGGGTGGCTGCCGACGTGCTGAGGGAGTGGCTGTGACTACCAGGGCAGAAGGCGCGGCCGCATGGGCAGTGGCCCGTGCACACCACCTTGCCACAGCTGCACGGCTTCAGGCTGGCGGTGGAAGCGGCAGCACTGCGAGCCAGCAGTCCCTCGGCGCGGGCGACGGTGGAAATCATGCGGGGGCGAGCGGCATTCCACAGCTGCTGAGCCACGGGCTCGGAGGTCTGACTCAGGTTGGCCTCCAGCGCCGAGGCCAGCTGGGTCGCGACCGATCGATAGAAGGGAGTGCGCGGCATCTTGATATTCTAAAGACGTGTTCAGTAACTTCGCAAGTGCAGGTGGTTAAGGTGCGAGCTAGGGCTTGCAGGTCATGTCGCAATGAAGGCCCGAGAGAGTTGCGAGTGTGCGAACGCCAACATTTTCAAGCGAGCTAATGGAGTCGAAAGGAAATCATGCAAGACAGAACGCAACGTTACGCGTTGTAAGTCACCTACGCGGGGTGCGCAAGCGCGTCGGAGGAGTCTCCCACACGCACCCTCCATGCGAGACCCCGCCGTACGAGTGAAGGTCCTCCAATACCAAGTCCTCCTACTTAACGCCCGCAGGCTGCAAACTTTGCATACTACAAATCCTCCTGCGAACTCTCTCACAACCAAAGCACTTAGCACAACTTGTCTCTCAAACTTTCTTTGTAACCCGCGGCGTTTTCTCTTCCGGCCAAGGTCAGTGCATGCCGCTAGTCGCATGCGTTCAAAAGCATTGTTCAGCATTTTGTGTCTGCACAGTCTTTGGCTGAGGCAGTTGTGGCAGTTCGCGACCGAGCGGGTGGCCTGAAGTCCTGTCAAATAATTGAGGCGACCTGCACCCGCGTAATTAGCAGCGCATGCGATAGCGACCTCCAGCCGCACGCGCGACTCTGAACTGCTGCCGTGCCCTCAGCGCGCCACGTTCTTACCTCCCAGTCGCACCTTCCTGACAGCTCGTTCTCCTATTTCCCGTAGGCACATCACTACTTGATTCTTCTGTGAAAGCAATCAACAAAAATGGCATCCGACGCTATGACTATCAACGAGTCGCTGATGGAGGTGGAGCACACGCCCACCGTCCACAAGCGCATTCTGGATATCCTTCCCGGCATTTCGGGTGGCGTGGCTCGTGTCATGGTGAGCAAGCGGGCGCCGCTGCAAAATTGGGTGTCTGTGGGGTTACGGGCCGAAGGGACACGCAGGACCAACTCGTGCGAACTCGGTGTCAGGCCACAAGGGTTTTCGGGGCGCTCTGTTCCCGCGTCTTCTGTAGCATCAACGCCGCCCTTAGCATCCTTCCCCCTTGCACCTCCCCACCTCCCCCCTCCTCTCCCCCCCTCCCTGCCACCCCGCAGATCGGCCAGCCCTTCGACACCATCAAGGTGCGCCTGCAGGTGCTGGGCCAGGGCACTGCCCTGGCGGCCAAGCTGCCGCCCTCGGAGGTGTACAAGGACTCAATGGACTGCGTGCGCAAGATGATCAAGAACGAGGGTCCCCTGTCTTTCTACAAGGGCACCGTCGCCCCCCTGGTCGGCAACATGGTCCTGCTCGGCATCCACTTCCCCGTCTTCTCCGCGGTCCGTAAGATGCTGGAGGGCGACGACCACTACTCCAACTTCTCCGCTACCAACGTGCTGGTGTCCGGTGCCGCTGCCGGTGCCGCCGGCTCCCTGATTTCCGCCCCCGTCGAGCTGGTCCGCACCAAGATGCAGATGCAGGTGAGTCAAGCTAGGGTTCTTCGGGGGCTTGTGTGCGTGCACCAACCTTGACCTGCGGTAACGTGCATGTGGATCGCTCTCGCTCTTCGCTCACACCACATCCTCACGTTCCTTGCCCCTCGCCACACCTTGCCCTCCCCCCCCCCGCAGCGCCGCGCCGCCCTGGCTGGCAGCGTGGCCGGCTCCGCCGCCTCCGCGGGCGCCGAGGAGTTCTACAAGGGCTCCCTGGACTGCTTCAAGCAGGTCATGTCCAAGCACGGCGTCAAGGGCCTGTACCGCGGCTTCACCTCCACCATCCTGCGTGACATGCAGGTGTGTGCTGCAGAAACGGCCGTGCCTGCTCAACACTCGTGTCTGCCTTGCATGGGCCCCCACGTGCAGCGAAGGAGTGCTTGATTGTTCTCCCACCTGCCTTCTCCCCCTACCAACGGACTGACCTTGTTTCGCTCGCTCTCCCGCGCCTGCTCCCCACCACCTCGCTCAGGGCTACGCCTGGTTCTTCCTGGGCTACGAGGCGACCGTCAACTACTTCCTGCAGAACGCCGGCCCCGGCGTGCACACCAAGGGTGACCTCAACTACGTGCAGGTCATGGCCGCGGGTGTGGTGGCGGGCTTCGGCCTGTGGGGCTCCATGTTCCCCATCGACACCATCAAGTCCAAGATGCAGGTGAGAAACCCAACCGGCGCCGCCCTCATATTGTGTGCTCTTGGCGGTGCGTTTACCTACAGGCGCGTTGATTCTCATCCACTTCGGTTGTACATTGCGCACCGGATTCGCCTGCAGCGCAGCCTGTTGCCCCGTCCAAGTGTGCTTGCCTCAGCTTGACGCCGTGGGCTGACCTCATCTTTCCCTTCCCTGCCGCCCCAACTCGTTTTCTTAACAGGCCGACTCGTTCATCAAGCCCCAGTACACCACCACCATGGACTGCGTCAAGAAGGTTCTCGCGAGCGAAGGCCAGACCGGCCTGTGGCGCGGCTTCTCCGCCGCCATGTACCGCGCCATCCCCGTCAACGCCGGCATCTTCCTGGCTGTGGAGGGCACACGCCAGGGCATCAAGTGGTACGAGGAGAACGTGGAGCACATCTACGGTGGTGTGGTGGGCCCCGCTACCCCCGCCGCCGCCCAGTAAGCGGCCGCGACTGCGGCTTGCGCGTCAGTTCTCCCCGACTAGCGCGCTTGGTTTGGCTTGACAGCTTATCATCCGCGTACGAAATACATTCTCCACGTACAGAGGCTCACTGGTGCCAGTCACATAGTCGACTTGACTTGGTGATGGGTCCTGAAATAGGCAGGGGGCTCGCATGTCGGCTACAGCTGCTGCGGCGGCGGCTAGTGCAGCCGCCGCGCGGCGATGCATGCATATCATCTTAGATACGACTTACTATGACTAGCATACGTAGGACAGGGCAGGTCTCGACCATCCATGGAAATCACTGAGTAGGCGGTGGGCGGCGCGGGGCGGAGTGACACATACATGCATAGGGTGGTCGGAGTAGGTTTATAGCTAGCGCTTGTCACAGCATTGATTCTTCCTCATGATGATGGCGAGTAGCAGGGTTTCATGTAGAGTAGCAGCAACATTGCACAAGCGATAGAGAAAGACATGAGGCCTAGCTGCAATGCTGGCATGCAGAGCAGACTGATATGTGTCCTGGTTGCGACTGCGTCAGGTTGTTGAGGTCGTGCGGGTGCGGCCCTTGAACCCTAGGGCTCCCGCAGTTAAGGTTTTGGATTCTGTTCACTCCCCTCCACAAGACGTTGCGAGGGATATGAAGAGCTTGCTTGATGAGAGCGGGTGTTGTATGTATGGTTGTGGACCAATCGTGGGAGCGGAGAGCGCAGAGAGAGCGTTGCGGTTTGATGCGGAGCACTCGGAACAGTCATGGACTAATGACTGGTGAATGTTTGGCCAGGCTAAGAACTGGCAAGGTGTAAGACGAGAAACCGATCTGAAGTTCCTAAGCCCCATTCAGAGTATTCCTTCCCATTCAGAGCATTCCCTCCCGTTCCCACATTCAGTTGACCAAACACCTTGCTTGGCAAGGATCAAGGATAAGTAGAGTGATTACCCCGCGCAAAGCTCGCAAGCTATGACTGCAACCCAGACAAAAGCAGGCCTCAAGCTGTGCGTCGGCGCCGCTTTCTGGGCGCCCCGCGACGTGCTTTTACCTCCACGTGGCCGTGCCCGCCGCGGTCACAATGCCCACAGACGCCCGCCGCGGTCATGATGCCCACGGACGCTACTACATGTGGACGCCCGACGACCTTCGCGCCGTCTTGCGCGCCCTGCTCGCACACGCCGACTACCTCGACGGTTACCGTCACTTTCGAGGTAACACGTGCCCACTTGTTTTCGACGCTCACCAGCTCTCCTTTGCTGCCTGCTAGATCCGACAACGTCATCTCGCCCACTTTGCATTTACATTTTAGCGCATGTCCGTAACGCGTTCACGTCCTACCATGGGCAGCAGCACCTTCAAATTCGTGGCGTGGCCATGGGCGCCAATTTCACCTCGTATGTGGCCAACCTTGTGCTGGCATATGATGAGCTCCAATGGCGGCGGGCTCTGTACGACCACGTCTTTGTCGCCCCGTCCCACACTCTCCGGGTGGATGCCTCCCCCGCCCTGGACGTGCTGCATGCCTTCCGGGATATGCAGCGGTACGCCGGTGACCTGCTCGGTTGCTTCAACCCCTTCCCCCCACGCCTCCTCCTTCAAACGCCGTCCTTCGGGGGCATACCGTGGGGCCATACCTGGTGTTTACTCGCCCGACCTCTCGCTGTCTCAGTCCGGTGCAACCCCAGCCGCCGGCACCGCCACGCCGTACCTCAACTTCGCCATTACCCCCCATCAGCAGCAGCGTCTGCCAGCACGTGATGTACCAGCTGCAGGTGAGGAATGCGCAACAGCAAAACGCTCCAGCAACATCGGCCAGCTACCTCAGTCGGTACAGTCACAGCGCGCAGTTTTGCCTCTGTCCCGACTGCTCATGTATTGACGGTATTTGAGGGGGTGGGATCTTCTGACACTCCAGGGACGCTGTACACCTGCTCCCTTGCTTGCATCACCGACGTGATGTACCAGCTGCAGCCGTACGACAAGCGGGATGGCGCAAAATTCGCATCACTCGGCGTCGCCAGGTTCACCCCCTTCTACTCCTGCATCCCTCAGCATGTGCGTCTCAACGTGGTGGTGGGGACCCTCGTCACACCGGCACAACTGAGCACCGTGCTGGCATCCTTCCTTACCGCCGCGTGCAGCGCGCTGCGCCGCCTCCACGGCCGTCACTACCCTCGCCCTCACTACCCTCGCCTGCGAAAGGCCCTGCGGCGCTTCCACGCGCGGCGTCGGCACCTGCTGCCATGCGCCGTCTCCTTCAAGCTTCTCCTACACCTGCTGCCCCCTCTGGACACTCCTTCGCCTCAGTGCCATACCTTAGCCACTGGGGGTTGGGACTTGGCCCGCACTAACTCTGATGGCTCTTGTGGTGCGCGCAACGCACTGACGCGCCCTTCCTCCCTTCCGCCCTTCCTCCCTTCCTCCCTGACTCCCTCCGTAAAGGATACTCCACCAGCTGTAGGTCGTCCGGTTGGTGAGCCGTTGCGCATGTCACGTTCCGCGATCCCTTGTGCCCCGACAATGCAAACCAAGTAGACCATAGCGCCGGCGGCAACAGAACGAGCGCCTGCGCATGGACTCTGGTATGTGTGTTGCAGGCGGAAGCGCTGCAAGGGAGGCGCATCAACGCCAGCAGGGTGCAAGATGTCGCTCCTCGTGGGCCGTGCCTTGTCCGGGAAAAGGTTTGCCGGCGCGATCTCGCTCTCTGCATCGCGAGTGGCGCGGGGGTCTGGGCCGTCTGCATGGCGTCTCGTCTGGCCGGGCGCCCGGAGCGTGAGGACTGCTGGTCACAAACGCCATGCCTTGTCCCTCCGCTGCAACTCCCCTGATCCGAAGCCGCGCACGCAAGCAGCAGGATTGAATGTGAGCTAAGTAAAAGACAGCGTGTTGACGTTTGGCTGGACACACCAACTGCGGCCGTGGCTGCTCCGCAACTGGCATCCGTGCTGGCATCCCAGAGCATGAGAAACGTACGTACCGAGCTACGCTACTGCGCAAGCCACGCTGCCGGCACCTAACCTCCCTCCTCCAGCGTTCGGTGGCCTGTGCATCAAGTGCAAGCGGTGACTGGAAGCCGGCTTGGGGTTGCTCAGCGGATGCGATGCAGACGCATACACGCGGAGGCTGTGTCCTGCGACGCCTGCCCCCAAAGCCGTGCTTCACCCCCCAAGTGGAATTCCCACGTGTGAAAGCCCCTGATCCCCGCTGCTCTATTTTCCCTGATTCCTGGGCAAACCGACCCCAACTTTGTCCGGGAGACGAGGCTTTTGAACTCTGCGGTCTCAGGCTAGTGCACGTGGTACGGGCTGAGACCCCACTCCCGCACGGCAAGACTAATTGAGTTGTCTCTCAAGTGGGAAAGACCTGAAAGACCCTCTTGCCCTTCCCTCCAACCCAGAAAACACGGGGCAGCGGTAGTCATAACTACCGGGGTAGTCGAATATAGCGAGTGCAACAGCGGTGCCTACGAGGCTGTCCCTGTCAACAACACATCCAGGGGCGCGCGCGCGACACCATGCGACATCAAGCCGTCTGCACATAAAAGCTTGCATGGTACAATCACCCTGCAAGGACCGGCTTCCGCAAACCGTCGGGCAGCATTGGCAAAGAGAGAACGGGACGAGCCAGGGCACAGGAGGGCTAACGGCCTTCCAGCGGATTCTGACACTATCGGTGCAGGCGGCGGAAGGACCGAGTGATTCTGTAAAGGGAGACTAAAGGGCAAAACACAGACCCGGAGGCACAGTAGGTTGGGTATGGGCGGCGCTAGTTCATTCCAGGACCCCAAGCATACCAACCTAGTGAGGGGTGGCATTGGAAAAATGAGGAAACAAGAGCCAAGGTTCCGTTTGGGGGGGAATTTAACGAAACGGAGCTGGATAGTGCCACCCCGTAGTACTCGTGCCCGGAAATGCGGCGGACCCTTCCGTGTGCGCTGCCGTAGCGCACCTCACCTTGGCTCCGCTGCATTCGGTTGAGTCCCTGGCCCACCTCCAGCGTACCACTCAAGTCGCAAGGGCTTGGCTACCGGAGACGGCCCCATCCCCTCAGTGCCGCCTTGCAGTAGCCAGCATCCCCAAGGATGTTGCTTCATCGCGCGAGCGAAGGCGAACAGCGGTTCTCGAGAGCGAGCTAGGCTTGGAGCTTGAAGTACTGTGTTATTTATAGAGTAGCTAATTATGGACTGCAGCTGCATATTCCGAGGACAGCAAAGTTGCGAGGTCGCTGGGCAAGCGCTGCTGCGCAAGCTGGGCGCATTCTGTTGCATATTAGCAAGCGCTACATCAGCTTGAACTGGGCATACCGGAGGCCCACAGCCGCAGACGTCTTGGGATCGGGCCCCAATCGCGCGAATGAGAGGCCCTGTCCGAGCCTATCACCCCTCGCAAGGCGCCGTCTCATTACTTTAAAGACCTGAGCGTGGCTTAAGACCACACAGGCAGAACTTTCTTAACAACTTTAAGGCCCTTAGCCGGCCAACCCGTTGCCTACTTCTGCAAAGCAGGTGGGACGCCTCTCCGGCGGCTGATGCCCGTCCGCACATAGCTTAGCGCCAGAATTAGATCTGTTAGGACTAGTTCCACACAAGTTAGCGACTCCCAAAGCCAACGGCTGGTGGTGTAGAGCGTTTGGCAGCAGCATGTGGCTCTTGGTTGTTGGTCGGCGCCCTGCGCAGGCTCGCACGACTCCCGCGCGCCGTGTGGGCAATTCACCACAAGTGTTGCAAAAGGCCATGCCATCTGCGCTTACCTTCTTCGCCGCCGCTCGCTCCCGCCCTCGCAGAGTAGCGCGGTTCTACCGACCCTCGCTTCGGTCCAAAGGTTTTGAGAAGGATGTCTGCCGACGCCGACGTTAACCTGGTGATTCGGATTGAGGAGGTCAGCTCGAAGATTGCTGAGCGTAAGTATCCCAGGGGCGGACGGGCGTCGGCGGGGGGCACAATCATCAGCGGCCTGTTGCACGCGCAATGGCTTGGAGTTACAGGCTGGGGCTTGACCAGCAGGAGCAATGTATGACCTTGTGCAGGCGTTCTGGGCTAACTTTGGGAACGGGCGCCTTTTTGACAATTCGGCCCAATCGCTCTCGTTTGTGCAGTGCCGGAGTCGAAGGCCTCCGCTGAGATCATCGCGAAGGTCGCTAGCGGCGATGCCTCCGCTGCTGATGCCCTCGCGGCCCACCTGAAGAAGGCTGGTGCCAAGGTGCGTCTTGGCGCCGACCCAGAACTGCGCTGCCCGCGCGCTTGGCCTCGACTGGCATGCCTGGCTCAAATTGCCCAAAAGCAGCACGGACGCAGCAGTAGGGCAGATCGCCGGGGCTGTGGTTGCATATTCCTCACTGGCGTGGCGAAGATGCGCACATGCGCTTTTGGCTTTTGGCTCTTTGTCGCTGTGCTGAAGCTCGGCTGGTCGTGTTCCTTCGCGCAGGGCTTCGGTGCCACCGCTGCCCTGAAGGCTGCCATCGAGGACAAGTCCAACCCGGCTGCCCGCCAGGCTGGTCTGGCTGCTTACCAGGCCATCTGCGACACCATCGGCACCCCCGCTGAGCCCTTCCTGGCGCCCCTGCTGCCCGCCGTGCTGGAGCAGTGCGGTGATAAGGTGGGCAGCCTGGTCTCAACGGCATGTAGCGGCAGCCGGGGCCTGCGAAACAGTGGGTGAAGTGCCTACTCAAATCGTGTGGGGAGTGGACGGGGCCACAGAGCATAGCACCGGTTACCACCCTGTTTTCTGCGCTCCGGTTGCTTCCTGGCTCACCGCCCTACTATCTAACCCACCCGAACCGAGCAGAAGCCCGAGGTGAAGGCCGCCGCTGACGCCGCCGCCAAGTCGCTGGTCAACATCATCAACCCCCACGCCGTGTACACCGTGCTGGGCTACCTGTTCGAGTCCATGGACGCGAAGAAGCACCCCGCCACCAAGGAGGCGGCGCTGCTGCTGGTGAAGCAGCTGGTGGGCATGCACCCCAAGCAGATCACCCGCGCCCTGCCCGACATCGTGCCCGCCGTGTCCGGCTGCATGAACGACTCCAAGCAGAGCGTCAAGGTGAGGGGCGGTCGGTGCTTCGACTGAGGTGGAGATGTGGACCCGAGGCTTCGGCGGGGATGACAAAGCGACCAACATTTAAAGGCACTGGTTGTCTGACGGGCAAGGGCGCAAGGCGCCCTGTACTGCGCCCCTGACGGATTAAAGCCAACGTCTGAACGGTGCCCCGTTCCTTTCTTGCCGCGGTTGCTGACTTCACAAACCATGTTCTCTTGTTTCTTCGCAGGACGTGGCCACTGAGACCATGAAGGAGGCCTGCACCCTGGTGGGCAACCGCGATATCGCCGCCATGGTGCCCCTGATCATCCGCTCGATCAACCACCCCGAGGAGGTGCAGGACACCGTGCACAAGCTGGCTGCCACCACCTTCGTGCAGGCGGTGAGTACTTACTGGTGGTGGAGTATGGGATGTGGAGCATGGGGTATAAACTCTGAACCAGCCCCGTGTGTGCGTCACGTCTTAGCAACGGGGAGCGGACGTGGATGGTGGAACGTTATAGCAATGGAGAGCGGACGTGGATGGTGGAACGGGCAGTAGAACGGGGTTTTTATTGGTATGACCAGAGACGGGGCTGTGACTGGCAGCTGGTTGGGCATAGCGCAGTTAGCCGCGGAGGGCAAAAGTGAGGCCTGCTGACCACATACACTGACTGCCTCCGTTTCCAAACCACGACAGGTTGAGGCGCCCGCCCTGGCTATGATGGTGCCCCTGCTGCTGCGCGGTCTGCGTGAGCGCGTGACCGCCATCAAGCGCAAGGCCGCCGTGGTGGCTGACAACATGGCCAAGCTGGTGGACAACCCGGCTGAGGCCCTGGTGTTCCTGCCCCGCCTGCTGCCCGAGATCGAGAAGGTGGGGGATAAGACAGCGCTTCGAGCCTGAGAATGGGCGTCGCGTGCTAGGGCGGTAATGCATAGGCGTTCATGGAAAGGTCGGGACGCGCGGCAGGGCGGGTTTTGGTCAATGCCGCACTGCTAGTTCGGTGACTTCCAACGCGCGTGCGCTCTCGTTCGACCCTTGCCGACGTCTCCCCCCCCCCGCCCGCGGCCCTCCAACATCTCACCAGGTGGCCAACGACGCCGCCGACCCCGAGCTGCGCAAGGTGTCCAACAGCGCCATCAAGACGCTGCAGCACATCGAGACCGAGGGCAAGGCCAAGCTGGCCAAGACCCTGGATAAGGGTGCTGCCCTCAAGACCCTGCACGAGCTGCTGTCGGCCACCGCCGAGGGCAAGAAGGGCCTGGTGCCCGAGGCCTACCCCGTGCTGGACTACGTTGGTGCCCTGTGCGCCAACCTGACCAACAACAAGAACTTCGAGATCGAGGAGTGGCGCGACAAGGTGGGCCACCTGGGGCGCTTGCGGGTGGCCTGTGCCCTTCCGGACAGCGCGCACGGCACTTGCGCCTTCCGGCAGCATCGTGTCTCGTCCGTGCCTGGCGCATTTCATCTATGACGCGCTGCCTGGATCCCCTCTCTTCTGGCTGTTGTGACCCGTGACAGGTCATCGGCAACTACCTGGGCGTGTTCGTGTCCAAGGACACCCTGGCGCCCATCGCCCAGACCCTGGCCGACAAGTGCTTCGCCGAGGTGCAGGTGAGAACGGAAGTGGCGCAGCGGGCAAGGGAGGAGGGGAGCTGTAGTGAAGCGCGGTGCCACGTGTAAGCGCAATGGCGTGTCTTGGTGGCGGCGGCGCTCAATCTCATTTCCATCTTCCCTTGCTTCCTTCCTCCACTCTCAGGTCAAGTCCACCGAGTACTTCGATGACGAGGAGGGCGATGAGCTGTGCAACTGCGAGTTCTCGCTGGCCTACGGTGCCAAGATTCTGCTGAACAACGCCACCCTGCGCCTGAAGCGTGGCCGCCGCTACGGCCTGTGCGGCCCCAACGGTGTGGGCAAGTCCACGCTGATGCGCGCCATCGCCAACGGCCAGGTGGACGGCTTCCCGCCCAAGGACGTGCTGCGCACCGTGTACGTGGAGCACGACATTGACGGCTCGCTGTCGGACCTGAACTGCGTGGAGTTCGTCTTCGCCGATGAGAACCTGCAGGCCGCCGTCAGCACCACCAAGGAGCAGGTGACCAGCATGCTCTCGTCCGTCGGCTTCACCGACGAGCTGCTGAACAAGGCCGTGGGCTCGCTGTCCGGCGGCTGGAAGATGAAGCTGGCCCTGGCCCGCACCATGCTGATGAAGCCCGACATCATGCTCCTGGACGAGCCCACCAACCATCTGGACGTGCACAACGTCAAGTGGCTGGAGGACTACCTGACCGGCCTGAAGGACGTGTCGTCCATCATCGTGTCGCACGACTCCGGCTTCCTGGACCACGTGTGCACCCACATCATCGACTACAACAACCGCAAGCTGCGCGTGTACAAGGGCAACCTGTCCGAGTTCGTGAAGCAGAAGCCCGAGGCCAAGGCCTACTACGAGCTGACCGCCTCCACCCTGACCTTCAAGCTGCCCGAGCCCGGCTACCTGGAGGGTGTCAAGACCAAGGACAAGGCCATCCTGAAGGCCGACCGCGTGTCGTACAGGTACCCCAACACCGAGCGCCTGATCTTCGAGAACGCCACCGCCTACTGCACCCTGTCGTCGCGTGTGGCTTGCATCGGCCCCAACGGTGCCGGCAAGTCGACCCTGATCAAGGTGCTGACTGGCGAGGTCGAGCCCGTGTCCGGTACCGTGTGGAAGCACCCCAACCTGCGCATTGCCTACGTGGCGCAGCACGCCTTCCACCACCTGGAGAAGCACCTGGACAAGGTGCGTAGTGGCGTTGCGTCCGTGTGTGTTGGGGGCGGGCAGGGCTTCCAATGAGGGGATGGGGCTGCGTGATGGGATTAGGGAACTGCGAAGGGTGCACCCAGCAGCCGTGCTTGCTGTGTTTTCGGTCCTCGTGACCTGACCCTTTCTGTCTTGCTCCGCGTCTCTCCCTCACAGACCCCCAACGAGTACATCCAGTGGCGTTTCGCCCCCGGTGAGGACCGCGAGGCCCAGGAGAAGGAGACCCGCCTGACCGAGGAGGAGCAGAAGAAGCTGCAGGAGACCAAGGTGCAGATCGGCGACGACCCCAAGGTGAGCAGGCGAAAGGAAAAGAGCCCAGGAAGCCGGGGGTATTATCAGCTGCATCAGTACGCGGACTACAGGCAGGCCTTGGAAGTGCAACAACACCCGGGGGTTTTGAGCTGCTGCTGACCACACGCGGTCCTCGCCTCCCGCAGGTCAAGCGCTCGGTGGAGAAGCTGCTGGCCCGCCGCAAGCTGAAGAAGTCGTACGAGTACGAGGTGCAGTGGGCCAACACCCCCGCCGACCAGACCAGCTGGCTGCCCCGCGACACCCTGGTGGAGCTGGGCTACGAGAAGCTGGTCAACGAGCTGGACATCAAGGAGGCGGCCGCCCTGGGCCTGTTCACCCGCCCCCTGACCACCGCCTCGATCCAGAAGCACCTGGAGGACCTGGGCCTGGAGTCGGAGTTCGCCCTGCACAGCCACATCCGCGGCCTGTCGGGCGGCCAGAAGGTGAAGGTCGTGCTGGCCGCCGCCACCTGGCAGAACCCCCACCTGATCGTGCTGGACGAGCCCACCAACTACCTGGACCGCGACTCGCTGGGCGCCCTGGCCGGCGCCATCAAGGACTTCGGTGGCGGCATCGTCGTCATCTCGCACCACAACGAGTTCGTGTCCGCGCTGTGCAATGAGCGGTGGATCGTGGGCGGCGGCAAGATGGTGCGCGAGGGCGAGAACCTGCTGGCCATCAAGGAGAAGGTGGAGATCAAGCAGCAGGACGAGGTGATTGACGCCTTCGGCAACACCATCAAGGTGAAGGGCCCCAAGAAGGAGAAGATGTCGAACAAGGAGAAGAAGGCGCTGGAGAAGCTGCGCAAGGCGCGCCGCGAGCGTGGCGAGGTCGTGACCGACTCCGAGGATGAGTGCTAAACGGGCTGCTTGGGCGAGAGCAGCTACTGAAGGGTGCGGGTGGAGGCGGGGCCCTTGCGCTGCGTGGTCAAGCGCGGCGCGCGGCGTCCCGTCCTGCCGGCCCTGCTGCTTGCAGCCGAGCGGCCGCCGCTCCCTGCATACGCGGAGGCGGCGAGCGCGCGGGCTGCTGCTGCACTGACTGGCCTGGCGCTGGCGCGGAGGAGGCGGGGTTTCCGGGGTGGCGGCCGTGGGGGCACGGCGCTGCTCGCCTTAGGTGCGTGTCTGCGGTGCACCAGTGACGTGGGTGTTAAACTGAGCCGTGAGTATGGTGTGTCGCACGGTGAGGGGGCGCCTGAGCTTGCTGGGGCGTGAGCCGCCGCGTGCTGCTTGACGGCGGGAGGTGCGGCCGAGCCGTCGCTGGCCTGCTACCTGGTGGAGCCCCGGCTTGCCGACTGCACGGCGCTGGCCCTTGTGTACAGTCGTTCCGTTGTCGTTTTGTCGACCGGTTAGTCGGGTGATGTAGGGGGCCGCGACGCGAGCCCCAGAGCCTTACAGGGCCTCGTGCCTGTGTGGGAAGGTCACCCAACCTAGAAGAGCCACAAACGTGAGTGTGCGAGGATGGAACCGGCGCCGGCGTTGCGCGCTTGCTCGCCCTGTTCCTGCTGAGGAGCGGGTGGAGCGGCGCGGCGCACGAAGTGCGTCCGGCGGCTGGGGCGCAGTTGCTAGTGAACGCTGAACACTGATTGTGCGACAAGAGTATCCGGAGAGGGGCAAGTGCCCAACACTTGAGGTGCGGTCTGGTGTGCCGCCTCAGGACTGGTCATGATTTCCGCTGGAACTGTGAGTCGCAGAGAGAGGTACAGGAGAGGGAGCACAGGGGCTATGGATCTTGAGAGGACGCGAGACCTCATAATTGCAGGCTGTAACCAAGCCGAATGAACCAGCGGCCCAGTTGCAACAGCAACCGCAACCTCACCAAGCATTACAAAAGTCACAAGGGCCTGTGATGTATGACCTCAGGAGGGGTGAAGGTGTGCAGACTACCGTACATCAGGCGAGGCATCAGGGCAGCTGGGCAGGGCGGCAGGTGGCCTGTCAGGAAGCCTCCTGGTCGAGCTTACGTCTCTGCCCTTGGGTTTAGATCAGCAAAGGCGGGGGCGTAGTACGGGCTCGGCTTCGGTCGGGCGTAGTACGGGCTCGGCTTCGGTCGGGCGTCTTGGTTTGAGCTGAAGCTACCCTAGTTATCGCTCCGGAACTGGGCAGACAGTCGCGCGTTGGTTGGGTGAAGCGGCGCAAATTCTCGCCCTTCTATTTACACACGTCGGGCAGCCCTCTTGGCGAAGCCCTTGTTATTGGTCAATGGTTCTGAAAACGCTAAATCACTGTGTCGAAATAGCTCAAACCAAGACAAGCTGGTTTGAGCTCCTCTCGCCAACTAAGGAGGTCTGGCCGTCCATCCGAACACGCATTGGCCCCTCCTGACAACGTCCGAGCGCCTCCGACACCGCTACCGGCACCGCCACGCCGAGCGTCCGAGCGCCTCCGGGACTCCCACTCGCCTGATTAACGCCCACTTGCTAATGCACAAAGCACAGGCTAACATACCACTTGCACACAGAGCGCGCAGCTACCGCGCTTGAAACGCAACTGACTGACGTGGGCAGAGACACTCGTCCAGCGACACTTGTCGTCACCCCACACAACTTGACACGACATCACCTGACACGGCAGAGTTCGGAGCCGTGAGTTTTCCCGTCCAACCGCTGCTGAAACCTCGCAACCAGCGCAAGTCAGCCTAGGTAACACGCCAAGCATGGTCACTCGCTAGGGTGTGACAGGAGTGCTTGCATTGCATAACATGCCCTTTAACATGATGTTGCTTCCTTGCGTGCCGCGCTTGTCCGCCGCGCCGCCGTGAATCCATAGGGGCCTAGACCCCGGCCGGAGTCCATCGACCCATCGCCCCAGCCCCCAGCCTCCACCCACCCCGACTTCCCAGGGGCATCGACCCCCCCCGCTGGCGACAGTTCAGGGGGGTCGAAGCCCCCCAGGACCACCCCTGTCTGTGCCTGCCTGCCTGCCTGTGTCCGCACCAAACCCAGTCCCAGCGTAAACCACCACGTTAAAACTAGTATGAACTTATATTGGAAGTCCGCGTAGATGGCTAACCCCCCCTCTTAGCTTGAAGCCCCCTGCAAGAATCACCGACCCACACGAGACCTGAAGTCTTGAGGGGATGCCCACGTGGATACAGCGTTCCTCGGCACCGCACTAAACGTCTAAACCGAACTACTTTGCGCATGAACGCGACTCCACAGTGCTCGGAGATGTACACAAGCACACGTACGGTAATAACCATCCGTTTGACCACCCCGAAGCGTCGCCGTCACGCCGCATGCATATGAGCACCCCTTCTGACCCAACTCGTACGTGCCTTTCCTTGCAGCTCTAGAATCTAGGTTGATGTGTAATCCTCTCAGCCTATCTCAGCCTGGCTGCCTGATGCAGCTCTAGCGACAAGAAGGATCCAGTTGTACCGTGCTATAGCTGAGCTAACCGTACTGCGCCTGGTCTTGTTGCCTGTCTTGTACGTAACTCTTTGTCCTGAAATCTGAATCCTGCAGCCTTGCCAACAACCGGCGTAAGGGCCACACCTATCGTAACAGGGACCGCACCTACTACGTGACCTAGTCACCTACCACCGTGCCTACCACGCACGCCTCAGAGCTACACCTGCACCTAGAGCCGCCAGCCACCCTTTTCAGAGGCCTTTGTCTAGATTCCTAAACCTGTGCAGCGGAAGCGCTCCTTCCTAAAGCTGCTCGCGATGATGACCGTGTGCGTCCTCAATGCCAATTTACGAATGCTATGTATCAACAGGATAGTGACACAAATAAAAAGACGCAGGGAATCGATAACAAACATGCTGTCAAACACTGGTGGTGATGGTGGGCGGGTGTGTGCTGCTGGCTTGCGAATCAGGCTTGCAGCAGCAGCACAACTTGTCCGCTAGCCACTTGCACAGCTTTTTCCACCTCTTTCGCACGCTCTTGGGCATGGAGGGTGCAGACTTGAACATGACCACCACGAAGCCAAAGATGAGTGCAACGTTGATCACCACAATCACGATCCCGACCGCCGCCTGTGTGTGTTAGAGAAAACAAGGGAGAGTACCATGAAAGACTTGTGCGTGCGAAGAGACAGTGTGTGTGTGGGGGGGCGGGGGGGGGGGGTAGTTCATTCCAGAAACCAAAAGCGAAACGACCAAGAGAACCCCACCCCGGGGGGGCGGGGGTGCCATGCATGTTTAATAATGACGGGGGAGATGTAGACAGGGGGGCGGGAGCGGGGCGAGCGAGGGTTTGGTGTGGTCCCGTGCGGTGCTAGCAGTGCCCTGCGATGTAGCCTTGGTACGTGAGCGGGGAAGTCGCATGCGACAATCCAACAGGCACCTGCACCCGCACCCACACCCGCAACCGCAACCGCAACCGCGACCGCAACTGCAACCCACCATTGCGCTGTCGGAAAGCTGTTGGTCGTCAGGAATTTGGACGAAGTACAGTGACAGGGTGATGGTCAGGCACAGGACGGAGGTGGACAGGAACTCAATCATGCGTAGCGCCTTGGAACGCTCGGCGGGGCAGGCCATGTTCACGACAGAGAAGAGGATGAGCACTGCCAGAAGCATCAGCGACTGGCTCAGGGTCTGCGGGGGTGTTGGGGTTTGTGAAACGACTTCAGGAGCATTGATTGGGGCGACGAGTAAAGAGGGGCGTGCAGAATCGGGGCGCTCAGGGCAGGGCGGCGGCGGGGGTGCGGCACGCTAGGCGCCCTGCCCTGTGGACCGTGTAAACTGTGCTGCTGCCGTCTATCGCCTGGGCCGGTCGTGCTGAGCGTACGGCAAGGGCAGGTGACGTACACAGATTGCGTTGGCTGGGCACGTACTCACCGACACTGCTGAGCCGAACACCTCCACCACCACCATGGCCAGCGTCTGCAGCTGGCGGGCGCTGCCCCACCAGTGCCAGCCCCGCCTGCAGTGGGTGGCGCACACCGGCGCCGAGACAGCAGGCGCATGGTTGGGCTTACTGCCGGATGATGCGTGCGTTCGACAAATGCAACTGTTGCCACCTGCTTCGTGCCTGTGCGCGCCTGCGACCAAGCAACGTACGTCCTGCGCCAGACTCACCGGTACTGATGGTACAGGAAGCCAAACCGGAGCAGCACCTGCTTCTCCTGCAGCTCGCCCCTTCGCGCGTAGTAAGCGGTGATGATGAAGTAGGCGAGAGGCGGCGCCACGCAGAACACAAGCACTGCCACGACGCCGATCGGCAGGTACAGAGTGAGGTGCTCGCCCTGCGTGTGTGTGAGTGAGTGTAGGGCGCATGGGGGGAGGGCAATGGGCCAGGGAAAGTGTGGCCCTGAAAAGTGAGACGATGCAGTTGACTCGTGTGATGTTGAGACGCGAGCATACACTGAGGCTACAGGATGCATGTGTTAAGCTATGAGTTTCTCGTGTGCTCTCTCCCCTCATCTCTCTCTCTCTCTCTCTCTCTCTCTCTCTCTCTCTCTCTCTCTCTCTCTCTCTCTCTCGCCCTGGCCACACGCACCTCGTAGCAGCGTTGGTTCATGTTTCGGAGCCACCAGCCGTCGGACCAGATTGCCTGCGTGCGGAAAGCGCGCACGCGAGCCGCAGTGCGCTCACCTTTTATGTTCGCAAACGCTAGCACCGTTCTAGTGACCCGCCCATTGAGGCTTTGTGTTCATGCTGGGCGTTCACCCGTACGTTCACCAGCTACCCATGCAGGAGCGAGCTGTGGGACGGACGCAGGATCCAGCGGAGACAGACCGAGCGCCGCAACCCCCCCCCCTGGAGCTGGAGCTGGAGTCGCTCGGCCGCGCAGACGGCCGGGTCATCGGTAACGAGTACCATGTTCGATTGTTCCCGCTGTACCACGGAGTCCACGACTACTGAACCTAACAACCCCCCCGGCTCACCATCTGGTTCTCTGGGAAGGTGCCGGCGCCGGTGTCAATCGTGTAGCAGGCAAATATGGACAGCGACACCTGTGTACATAATTTGTCGGGGGCGGCACAACGGCAGTGAGCGAGGCAGCAGTGGCAAGGCTGCAAGGCGACTGCGGTGCGCGTCCGAAGCGCCCTATCCCCTGGATGCGGCGCCCCAGCCGCCAGGCCGCCAACCCTCACGACCGCGACAGCCGCCCCATACACCGCACCCGCACCCGCACCCGCACCCGCACCCGCACCCGCACCCGCACCCGCACCCGCACCCGCACCCGCACCCGCACCCGCACCCGCACCCGCACCCGCACCCGCACCCGCACCCGCACCCGCAGCCCTCTGCACCATGCAGCCCCTCGCACCAGGGGGGGGCTGCATGGTGCACCTCCCCTGCTTCACACGCTCACTCGCTCGCTCCGGTACGTATTTCCGCGCGGTAACGTGCCGTACTACCTACCTGGGCCAGGGAGGGGTACAGGATGAAGGACGCCACGATCACCAGCACGCAGAGCTGGCCACCCATCTTCACTTCCGTGTCGGCGTATGCCAAGCCCCGCAGCGGGTGCCGCAGGTGGTCCTGCTTGCTCTGCAGCCAGGCGCTCGCCCGGGCCCTCCATGCCTCCCAGCCGACGGCGGCAGCGGCGCCGCCGCCGCCACCACCTGAAATGGAGTTGGCGTTGCGCGAAGACTTGGGGTAGGGGCCAGGGCTGGAGGCAGTTGGTGGCGGGTGCGGCTGCGGTGCTGCATCCGGGTCAGCTGCCGGCTGCTGCCGGCCGCTGCCGCAAGTGCTGGCGGCGGTGGGATCCATTAGCAAAGCGATCTGTGATGGCGCCGCGCATGTGGCATCCACCGCCACCGCCACCGCCGCCGCCGCCGCAGCTGCAGGAGCAGCAGGATTGTCAACGCCATCTTCTTGCGACTCTGCGACAGGGCCCGCAGCAGCGTTCCGCTGCATGCTGCTGCTGCTGCTGCTGGGTGCGCGAGGCTCCTGCAGCGCCGCCGCCGCCGCCGCCGCCTGCAGCGCCGCGTTGCTGCCGCCGTTGGCGTTGGCGCTGCCGAGGCGCGACGGCGTGTCTGCTGGGTGCACGCTGTGGTGTACTACACGTAATCGCGTCGGCGTGCTTGAGCCCGACGGGATCCGCGGCGTGGCGTTGGGCGTGTTGGTGCGAGACGTGACGATGGCTGTTGCGTACGAGTGCCCCAGCAGCTGTTTCCCCGCGGGGCTGTTGACATCGACGGGCGCCGCAACATAAGACGGGGCGCCAGCAAGGGCGTCAGACGGGCCTGCTACGGCTGCTGGCGTCCCGTCGCCGACGCTGGGAGTGTGGGGACCAGGGTCTGTGTCACCGCTGCTCGCGTCACGGCCCTGGGTGGCGCTCCGGCTGATGGCGGCGTGCTGGCTGGCGCCGCGGCTGGCGGGGATGGGGCCGTCGGCGGCGGGCTTGGCGTCGCCGCAGGCACCGCCGTCGGCAACTTGCGCCACCGTCTGCGCCGGCCAATGGTGCTTCTGGATGAAGAAGAAGCGCCTGAGGGCATTTAAACAAGGGAGGGAGGTAGGGAGGGAGGGGGGCGCGGCCCGGTGCCGGTCGTCTTTGCGGCGGCAGCATCTCGCTCGTCAGTGGGCGCCAGGCGTGCACCCAGAGCTGCTGCTGACCCAAAAGTAAGCCCAGCCGTGGATTCCTTCCCCTCGCCACCACTAGCGGCCGCCGACGACGCACCTGAGCGCCCACAGCAGGGCAGCCAGGGCCGTGGCCACGCACGGCGTGAGGAGGCCCATTGCCACGGCCGTGCTGGCCTGGCCGCCCGGCCCCGAGTCGGGCGTGAGGCAGGTGGGGCTATAGGCCATGTAATTCTCAGCACCCGTGAAGGCAGACACCGCAGCCTGCGACGGAAATACGTCATTACACGGCGCATGATTACCACCCACACACGGCTTCAGCGCTCCTTTGTGGAATACCGGTATGCCATGTTGTGGCGTGGCCATCATGCCAGCAGGCCCAACCGTGCGGAACTTATCGGTGTGGATGTGGCTATGGTGACGTGGCTCATGCAAGTGCACTGCTAGCCGCCGAGGGCGGGTGTGGCGCTGCATGTGACGCTATGGCTGTGCGGGCCGTGCTTACTGGTGGCGTCCCCCCCCCATGTCCGGTATCTATACGTCCATACCTACCTGGTACTTGGTCACCACCTGCGGGTAGGCGATGCCCAGCTTGGTCACGATGATGTAGAACTGCGCGTGCGTGATGATCGCCTGCCCGTACAGTGCGCCGGCGGACAAGAGGTGCAGCAGGAAAACAGCAAAAGGTTAGGGGGGCAAGGCAGGGGGCGCAGGTAGGCGGCGTCTGTGCACCAGGCGGCCATTAACGGTGGCGACCCAACACCCCATCTGGGCGCCACACCCATCCAACGTGTCCGCATGGTCGCTTTGGCTTCTGGAATGAACTACCCCCCCCACACACACACACAACACATTTGTGATCTCTAACACAACACATTTGATACACACCATCCTATGGATGGCTATCCCCCCCCCACACACACTGTCACCCCCACGCGACCGCGTTCCCGTTTACCTTGAGAACGTCTGATGCGCTGTAATCCTCCTCGCCATCATCGAAGTGCTTCATCTCTGCCTCTTCCTGGTCCTGAACCTGCTCGTCCATAGGATTGTCCTTGTTGTCCGCGACCTGCTTTATCGCTGCCTTCTTGGCCTTTTTCCTGGCCTTCTTGTCATTCATTGCTTTGATTTCGCGTGCCATCCTGCTTGCGATCTCCGTATAATGCTCGGACATGTTAGTGAAGGTGGTGTAGAGGATCAGGAAGACCTGGGGCACGTACATACGGAGCGGGGTTCCCCGCAAGTAAGGGCGGGATGAATAGGGTTAATTACTAATGTCAAGGGGCTGTTGCGCAGCAGTAGCATCCAACGGCAATAAGGGCACTTGCCTCAGGCCCCGCCCGTCAGATCACATATGCAAAAAGACCCCGAGAACGGAAACCACGCACCGTGCCTAGGAAGGCAAGGATGCCCAGCGTGATGGTGCGCGCCAGGCTGGGGCAGGGCGAGCAGTCAAAGTCGGGGCTCAGCGTGTAGCCGGGCTGGCACGTGGCGCACAGGTTGCCTGCATGCCCCAAATGGGTGGAGGGTTGGTGGTGGCGATGGCGGTTCAGTCATCGGGTCCTCATCGGGTTGGGCACGGAGGTGCGGTCGTCACGGTGACAGCGGTGCGGTCGTCAGCAGGACGGTCGGAGATAGAGGCGTTGGCGTTGGGAGCGGCCTGCTGCTGCTGTCTGTCTGCCCACATGCACCCCCTCACTCAATGCACTTGCGCGGACGCGAACAAGCAAAAGACACGTGCACGTGCACGCCCGTTCGCCGCGGCTCCCACCTGTGTACCCCTCGGCGCACTGGAGCTGCAGGTAGCTGGTGGGGTCGCCGCCCCCCGTGTACAGCTGGCACCAAGGCGGCGGCAGCGGCGGCGAGCCGCTGCCTGCGTCGGCGCCCCCATCCGCGGTGCCGTTGGCGCTGCCGCTTGCCAGGAGCACGGTGCCGTGGGCGGTAAGCAGCGGCGCATAGCCGGCGGCTGCCCAGGCGCGTGACTGCTGCGGCGGCAGGTTATGGTACCTGCACGGATTGTGTGTGTGTGTGTGTGGGGGGGGGGGGTAGCCATCCATAGGATGGTGTTTATGGGGGGGGGATAGTTCATTCCAGAAACCAAAGCGACCATTGGGGTGGGGGTTCCATGCATGCTCAGTTAAGACGAGAAGGCGAAGATGGATGGTGGGGGGCAGTTGAACGTGGCATGTGGCATTTCCGCATTTTAGGATTGGCGGCGCGCTGGTGCGTGTTGTATGCACGTGTACCGTGACAGGCAGCGGGACAGGGCCGTGGCGGCCATGGCAGTAATCGTGCACCCTGCTGGCTCGCTCCTAGCTGCCATGCCTCTTATGTTACAGCTGTGGGGAGACTTCTGCCCCGGGCCCGAAACACGGCCGCTGCAGCCTACCAGCCTCTTTCGACTGCATGCATGGACCCGGACCCTCGTGCACCAGCAGCTCACCACCACTGCTGGCAGCTGCCGAGCAGCCGCGACCGGGCGTCCTCCACTATGTCTTCCAGGGCCGCGCGCGCCAGCGCCAGCGCCGGCCGGCCCTGGCTCCACACCAGCGTGTCCGGCGCCGTGTCCTTCACGGCCGCCAGCGCGGCCTCCAGAGCCTCGCTCCAGGGCTCGGATTCGTCCCAGCCGTCGCCGCAGGCGGCGGCATTGATGCAGGCGTGTACGGCGGTGGAGTTGGCGGCGCTGTGAGATGGGGGTAGGGTGGGGGGAACAACCAGAGCGGGGGGCGGGGGGCTCATACCCGGGCACACAAGGCGTGTGAACAAGTGCATGCAGGGAGGACGACGAGGGCAGTACCATGTCAGTTAGTCGGGCTAATAGATGGTGAAGGGCAAGGATGTATTGTAGCGAAGTGGAGGACACAGGCGTTATTCCGCTATATAGCTACCTACTGTCCGGGCTGGACCGCACAAACTTAGGCAGACAGGGTAGCTTCAGGCGGGTGAACATGTATGGAACAGGCTTGTGCATCAGACAAGGCCCCCCTCCTGTCAGTCGGTTTCGGCTATCGTCCCTCCGGTCCATCCAGTCATTTTGGGTCAGCTCAGCATATGATCTGATAATATGACAGCACTCGACTGTAGCCTGGAACACTCGGCAATGATCGCCATGGCGCACCTGTGCCAGAAGCCGGGCTGCGGGATGACCAGAGCGCCGCCCGCGCACGTGGCGCCGTCGGGGCACGGCACGCAGCACGCGTCGCACGCGTCGCCGCCGCCGCCCGCCCCCAGCAGGTCCCTTGTCGCGTTGGCGGCGCCCCCCAGCGCCTCCAGCAGGGCGGCCGCAGTAGTGGCGTTTGAAGCAGCCGCATCGTTGGCGCTGTCGTTGCTGCTCGCCGGCAGTGGTGAGGGCAGGTCCGGGCGGCGGTCGTGCCACAGGCCCAGCTGGTCGCGCCGACACTGCTTGCACCAGGTGAGGAGCGGGGTCAGGCTGTCCGGGCTGTCGCTGCCGCCGCGGCTGCTGCCGGATGCTGCTGCGGCGTCCATCGACACCAGCTCCTGCCCCACCTCGCACGGGGCCACCGTCAGCGGGATGAGCAGTGGGGCGATCTGCAGGAAGGAAGGAAGGAAGGAAGGAAGGAAGGCAAGCAGGCCAGGGTCATGATGTATAGAAGTGGCGAGATCGGGCAACGGGGAATCAAGCCGCAAACCAAGTAGATCGGCCGCCCCGCCCTTGCCCGCGCCCGCGCCCCCGCCCCCCGCCCCCAGACCCCAGACCCCAGACCCCAGACCCCAGACCCCAGACCCCAGACCCCAGACCCCAGACCCCAGACCCCAGACCCCAGACCCCAGACCCAGACCCCAGACCCCAGACAACGCACCGGGTAAGCTCGCGGCCCAACGGTGTCGAGCGCGAAGTCGGCCCGGGCCCGCAGCACGTACCGCCCCGGCCAGCCGTACACCAACAGCTCGTCCCACGCGGCCACGCCGTACGAGGTGGTTACCGGGTACTCGGCGCCGCGCAGTACGGCAGTTGGTCTAGATCCGGCGGCGGTTGAGGTGTTGTCCAAGTGGATCAGGTCCAGTCGGATGTCGTATTTGGGGATGTCTGTCGTGTGTTAAAACGGGTGCATCCAAAACTTATGAGGCATGGTCGAGGACGCGTCACGCTTGCAGGCTGCACTCGTATTACTCACAGAAAGAGCAACTTTCGCCAGAGCAGATCAACCCGCTCATGTCACTCACCCACAGCGTTGGGCTGACCCAGCCCATCATGGAGCTGTAGCCGCAGCCCGAAGCGCCCGCCCGGTGACACCAACAGCGTCGCCAACGCCGCGCCCGCCACCGCTGTGCTGCTGCTGCCGCTGCTGCTGCTGCTACTGCCGTCAGAGGGCTCACCAGGAGCCCCAGACGACAGGGCTGGGTCCGTTGCTGAAGCCCGCTGTAGCTGCTGTTGCGACTGGCCAGTAGTGCGGTCAGCTATCAGGATCTGCTGATATGCAGGCTGCACGCGGCCACTGATGTTTGCGAGTAGGAGTGCGTCCGTGACACTCGCAACACGCAGGTGCGTGGCGCTGACCGCAATGGCCACCTTGGCGCTGGCACTGCTGCCGGCGTCGCTACTGCCGCTGCTGCTGCCGCCGCTGCTGGCAGTGTTGTTGCTACTGCCGGCGTCTGCTCCTCCAGCATCCTCCAGCAGCGTGCTGCTACTGCCGCTGCCCACGCTGCCCGCCGGCGCACCGCCGCTGCGGACGCAGCCGTGGAGCATCTGCAGCAGCGTCGCCAGCGTCAGGCTCGTCCGGGCGCCAAGGCGGCCGCTACTGCTGTTGCTACTGCCGCTGTCCGTGACCGCAGCAAATGCGGCGGCTGCTGGCGGCGGCACGCCATTCGCTGCTACAGCCACCGCGGTGCCAACAGGCGCCGCCAGCGCCTGCTGCACCATGTCTGCAATGCTTGAAATGCCACCATCGTCCCCGCTGCTACTGCTACTGCCGCTGCCGCTGCCGCTGCTACTGCTGCTGCTGCCGCCGGTGCTGCTACTGCCGTTCAGGGACAGCAGGCTGCAGCGCGCCTCCAACGACGACGCGGTCAGGTCCTCCAGCCACACCGCCGGCAGCGGCGGCACCACCACGCCGCGCTCAGCCTGTGCATGCACAGCACGGCTTCATGTTGAGATTGGTATAAGCAGCCAATTCTATTGCGGAAGAAAGCCACAGGCCCGTGTACCCAGTGTGCCACTCCTTGAAATGTGTACCTCCCCTTGCATAGCTTACAAAATGTTCCCTGCAAAGCATTCCTTGCGTGTTTCGTACCTGCGCGCTGCTCTGGTTGCCCATGGGCAGGTGCGTGTTCGCAATAGTCAGCAGCGCACACCGCGCCGTCAGCGCCCGCCGCAGCTCGCCGAGCGCCGCCCGCCATGTGGCCTCCGGCACTAGGCCGCCCTCAGCCGCCGCCTGCTGCTCCTGCTGCTGAGCCGCCACCGCCGCCGCCGCCGCCGCCAGGGCCGCTGCTAGCCCGCCGCCATCAAAGCCGTTGCTGGTGGTTGTGCCGTTGCCGCTAGTGCAGCGCTGTGTGGAGGCGATGGCGGAGCCGACCTCCGCCTTGTTCGAGAGGGCGACGTCGCTGCCGCTGATTGCCACGCCCACCACGTTACTAATGAGTACGGCGCCGCCATGTGAGCCGTACGGCTGAAACCCTGCGTAGCTGGGGTAGTTGACCGCCAGGACCGACACGTCCCCAAACACCCCCGAGGCCCGGTTGCTGGTCAGGTTGAGCTTGTGCAGCAGCGCCACCGGCAGCGCCGCACTGCTACTGCTACTGCTACTGCTACTGCCGCTGCCGTTGTTACTGCTAATGCCGTTGCTGTTGCTGTTGCTGCTGCTGCCGCTGCTGCTGCTGCTGCCGCTACCGCGCAGGCCAGAGAGGTGGATGCCGCCGCCCGCCGACGCGGTGTTGTTGAACAGCGTGGTCCGGTCAACAACCGTCAGACCGCACGAGTCCACAAACACGCCGCCGCCCGACAGCTTGGCGTCGCCGCCCAGAACATCGCAGCCCGTCAGCCGCAGCGCACGGCAGCCAACGGCTGCGACAGCGCCGCCCGAGATTGCGGCGCTGTTCCGGACAAGGCGGCTGCTGTTGACGAGGGCTGTAGCGCCGGCGGCGACAAAGATCGCGCCGCCGAGGGGCGCAGAGTTCAACGAGACGCTGGCGTTCTGCAGGCTGAATGCCGCAGGCTGTAGCAGGCATGTGGCGAGGCCAGTGGCGGCACCAGCTGGGCTGGCCGCGGGTGTGGCGCTGTCGTTGCTGGGGCTGGAGGCAGGCAGGGCCAGCGCGCTGCTGTCGCCGGTGGCAGCAGCGGCGGCGGCCTCGATCATCAGTGCGCCTCCCATGCTACCCGCCCAGTTACCGGTGAGCTTGCTGCCGCCCAGGATCTGCAGTAGCCCCCCGCAGCTGCTGCTACTGCCGCTGGCAGCTCCGCTGCCGTTGCTGCCGCTGCCTCCCGCCGGAGCCAGCACGTGCACGGCGCCGCCACTGACCTTGGCCCCATTCGAGGAGAAGCTACAGCCGGCCACCACCACGCTGCCGCCTGGAAGGGCTGAGCCGTCAACCGCCAAGCCGCCGCCGCTGGATGACGCGGTGTTGTCGGTGAAGTTGCACCCGCGCAGCGACGATGCTACAGCAGGGTCAGCCACAATGGCCACGCCTCCGCCATTCAGCAGCGCTCGGTTTGCGCTAAAGCTGCAGCCGCTGAGCTGCACTACCATGGTCACGGCTGTAGCAGCGCCTCCTGCGCCCGCGGCTGTAGCAGCACTCAGTGCAGCCGCGGCGTCAAGAAAGCTGGCGCCGGTCGCCCAGCCCCCGCCCGTAGTACGGGCGGTGTTGGAATCGAATACGCAGTCCTCTGCAGCCACGGCTGAGCCGCGCACACCGGCCACGCTGACGCCCGCGCCGCTGCCTGCGGCGTTGCCCGCCGCCCGCAGCGCCTGAACCGCCACCGCCGCGCCCGGCGCCGCCAGGCGCAGAGCCAGACAGCCGCCCGCCTCCCCCGCCTCGTTGTCGCTGCAATTCACACGGAGCACAGCCACCGCTGCGGGTGCCAGCGCGGCGGCTGTAGCATCTTCAACCGCAGCAGTAGCCGGCGAGGCCGCGGCGGCTGTAGCAGCCACGACTATGAGCGCGCCGCCGCCCTGTCTCGGCACGCTGTTGCCTGTCAAGCTGCAGTCGGCCAGCCGGACTGCTGACGTGGCGTTGGCCTCCACAAACAGGCCACCACCGCCGTCCACTGCCGAGTTCGAGTCAAAGGCAGAGCCGCTCACGTCGAGCCACAGGCGGCGCTGCTGCGGCTGCTGCGGCTGCTGCTGCTGCAAAAGCCGCCGCCGGCCCGAAGCGCTGGCGCCACTGCCGCCATTCACCCCATTGGCATCCGTGCCGCCGCAACGCCCATGGGGGTCATCCGAGACTCCCACCGCCTCTGCAGGCAACCCATAGTCCGCAAACGCCAGGCCGCCGCCACGCAGCGCAGCTGCGTTGCCCGCAAAGCGGCTCCGCCGCACTGCCACGGCGCAATTCACGACAGCCGCGCCGCCACCATAGCCACCGGCTGCCCGGTTGCCCTCCAGCGCCGCGCCGTCGATGTACAGCCGGCAGGCGCGGCTGCCGCCCGGCCAGGCCACCCCGCCCTCTTGCGAGTCGCGGCCCGCCGCTGCCCACTGCTGCTGCTGGCTTGCGGCAGCGGTGGCTGTGGAGGACAAGTCACATGCGTCGGCACCAGCAGCAGCCGAGGCGTTGCTGCTCGACTGAGAGCCAGAGGTAGTAGAGGTAGACAGCATGATGACTGAGGGCTGCGCCCACAGGAACAGGGCACCGCCGTTGCCTGCCAGCGGGCTGACGTCGTCCACGTCCTGCTCGAAGCGCACCGAGTCGTCTCCCGCGCGGTTGCGCAGCAGGCGGCTGCCGCCGCTGATTAGCAGCTCGAAGCCCAGGGACACGTCCGCCAGCCACCGCGCCTGCTGCTGCTGTTGCTGCTGCTTGGATGCACTGCTACTGCCGTCGGCTGGTGGTGATGTCGCTGCGACACTGCCGCTAGCACCACTGCTACTCCTGTTTGTGGCAGCCGCAACAGGCAGCGCGTTTAGAAGCGCCACTGCGCCGCCGGCACCGATGCGAGCCCAGTTGCCGCTTAGCTCGCTGTCTTCAACGCGCAGCTGCAGCAGCGGCGGCCCGCCGGGCCAGGACACGAGCGCAGCGGCAGCAGCAGCTGCGTCAGCGGGCTGGGACGAGGAGGCGTCCAGGACCGGGACCGACACGTTGAGGTCGAACAGGAATGCCCCTCCATCCTTGACGGCCACGTTGTCTGTGATGTTGGAGCGGATCAGGCTCAGCACAAATGGTGAAGATGGCGCACTGATGTCGTTGCGAGAGCTGGGCGGCGGCAAGCGCGCCGCCACCTCCGCTGCACCCGTGGCGTTGACCTGCGGGCAGGAACAAACCGGTAGCAACCAAGGCAGCAACGGCACACTGGGCAAGCCAAACAAAACGGAGCCACGGAGTCAACGGCAAGCAAGGCCAAGCCGCACCACGTGCCTGACGAATTCTCCAGGGAGGCTTCAGGGAAACATGCATGTCACGCTAAGCCAACCCACGCGCCCACCCACCCACCCACCCACCCACCTGGTGGAACAGGAAGCCGCCGCCATGCGCGGCAGCATTGGCCGCCGCCACGCTGTCCATCACCGTCACATTGCTGAGCAGGTGCAGCCCCAGGTAGATCGCGCCGCCGCCGCCGCCCGCGGCCCGGTTGCCGCTGACGCTGCTGCCGGCGCTGATCAGCAGCTCGCCCACCCGCCCCATGGTCCAAAGCGCTCCTCCCGAGCCTCGCGCGTTGTTGCGCTCCATGCGGCTCGCCTCCAGCACAAACTCGCCGATCGCGTAGCCATCGCCGCTGTTGAGCCCGGATCCAGATCCGGATCCGGACCCAGAGATGGTGTGGTAGGCCGCGGGGGGCTGGTCGGGCACGCACAGCACCGCGCCGTCGCCGCCGGCGTTGTCAGACAGGTCACTGCCGTCCGTGGCGACAAAGGAGCCCACGCCCTGCCACGTCAGCAGCGCGCCACCGTGCGTGGTGCCGTACGGCGGCGAGACGGAGTCGCCGTACAGGACCTGGTTCCGAGAGATGGAGGAGTTCTGGACCCAGATGGATTTAGCCCGGCCGGAGATGAAGACCACGGCGTGGCGGGAGCCATCGTCAGGGATCGTGCCCGACAGGTTGTCGCAGATGCAGGATCCATTCATAAGATGCAGCCAACCGACGTGGCCTGAGCTCCTGTCGGAGGCGCCATCCGGGTTACCGATGTACATCGCTGCGCCGCCCTTGCGCGCGATGTTGTGGCTGATGCGGCTGCCGTCTGAGATCCGGATCCAGCCCACCACGCCGCCGACCCAGACCCCGGCCGCCATGGGCATGTGGCCGCCGGCGCCTCTGCTCAGCGGCGGCGCGACGTCGCCGGCAGTGTTGTTGGAGATGCTGCCGCCGCGCTCCAGCGCCATGCTGCTCACGTCGCCGCGCACTGCCAGGCCCGCGCCGCGACTGCGCGTGACCCGGTTGCCGTCAACAGCCCCGCCGTCCAGCAGCCACACGCCACCGCCGATGCCGCTAGCCCCGCCCGGCGTGGCGCTGCCGCCGCAGTATCCGCCACCGGCGCCCACGCCGCCGCTCACGTACAGGGCGCCGCCGCTGTCAAGCGCAAAGTTGCCCTCCAGCCGCGCCCCAGCCGACACCACCAGCTCGCCCACGTCGCCGCGCGCCCACACGCCGCCGCCCGAGTCCAGGCTGGCGACATTCCGGCTGACGCTGCTGCCCGCGCCGTGGACCCCCAGGCTGCCCAGGCACACGTCCACGCCAAGGCCGCCGCCCGCAAACTGCGCGGTGTTAGAATCCAGCACCGCGCCGCCCTCCACCACCGCCGCGCCCAGCCCGCCGCCGACATAGACGCCGCCGCCGCGCAGGAACGCATAATTTCGCGAGATAGAGCCTCCGCTCATCAGGTGGAGAAGGGTCAGTTTGCCGTCCACCAGGGCTCCGCCGCCGGGGCCGCGGGTGGCGTTGTTGGACTCCAGGCGTGCGCCGCCGGCGACGACCAGTGACCCCACGTCGCCATCCACCTGTGGTCGCCATCCACCACAGGACGCGCACGGGTTGCTTTGCATGAAACACTGCCCGGTGCCGGGTGCCGGGTGTTGGGCTGCACACACAGCACCCGCTGTGCATCAATCGCAGCGTTTGCAGCTCTGTGTGGCTAAGTGCCCAGCAAGTAAACTAGGAATGGGACTTGCCTTGATCGCGCCGCCCTTGCGCGCGTTGCAGTTGGCCACCACCGCGCCCTCCGCCAGGGTGATGGCACCGCTGACGCCGCCCTGCCGCACCACCACCGCGCCCCCGGTGGTGGCGGCCATGTTGCTCAGGAGGGCGGTGCCGGCGCCCTCTATCAGCACCGTGGCCACGCTGCCCGTCAGGCTGAGCGCACCGCCCGCCCCATTGGCTGCCGAGTTGCCCACCAGGCGTGCCCCATCCCGGACCTCAACATGCATTCCCGGCAGCGTGCTGCTGCTGTCACCGCTGCTGCCGGCCACATGTATTGCACCGCCACTGTCATAAGCTTTGTTGTAGCACAGCGTGCAGGCCGCAGCCGTGCCGCCCTCCGCACCGCCACTGTCACCGCCACCGCCACCACCGCCGCCAGACAGCAGCAGCGAGCCCATACCGCCCGCCACCAGCACCGCTCCACCGCTGCCCCAGTCTGCGCGGTTGCGGCTGACGCTGCTGCCGGTACCAGACACAGTCATGGAGCCGACGCGCCCATTCACAAACACTGCGCCACCACCCAACACGGCCAGGTTGCTGTCCAGCACACTGCCCTCAGCAACCGCCAGCTGCTGCACGCCGCCAGCGCCATCCACAGCCGCACTTACGGATGCCGCCGCCGGTAGGCTGAAGCCGGGGGCAAAGGCTGCACCCACAGCCACCGCACCGCCGAGCCCAGCGGCGAAATTCAGGCGCACGCTGCTGCCGCCCCGGAGGGCCAGTGAGCCCACCCCGCCCTCCAGCAGCAGTGCGCCTCCAGAGCCCAGCTCGGCAACGTTGTTGGTGAGGATGGTATTGAAGAGGGTGATCGCGCCCTGCAGGCGATGACGTAGTTGTGGGCAGTCGATGCATGCAGCCCAAGGAATTGCTCAGTGCAGGCAAGTATACGGTACGTTTGAGGTGCCCTTGACCAAGGCCGGGCCCCACGGCCCTGCATCACGCCGCCCTGCCAGAGTGCCAACCTATCTCAGAGCCGCCACGCCCGCGCCACCCCAATCCTTTCACTGCTGGGGCCCAGCTCTCACCACTTGCACGCCGGCCTCCGTCGACAGAGCTGCACCCGCGCCGCCGCGGTTGTCGTCAAAGCTGCAGTCCCGCAGCTCCACATCCACCGCCACACCCGCATCTTCCCCGCCGCCCACGCCGTCGCGGCTGAGCACCAGCGCGCCGCGGCCCACGGCCGAGGAACCCGACACCGCCACGCTGGCGGCGCGGTGGTCTTCCAACAGCTCTGGTGCGCCCCACGACACGCGGTTGCGCTCCACGACGCAGCTGCTGCAGCTGAACACCGCCGCCGTCGTCGTGTCCGTAGTAGCATCCGCACCAGAAGCCGCCTCAGCCCCCGGCTCCGCCGGTGGTGGCGCGCCTGCGGCATCGGCGCCCACGAGCTCCAGCCTGGCGCAGGCAAAGCCGTGCGCCTCCGTGACATCCATACACGTGAAGGAATCCAGCTGTACAGCAGACGCGCCTGTCACGTGCATCGCGCCGTACGCCGGCACGCGCTGGCCCGCCAGCTCGGCCCAAGGCGCGTCGGGCGCGGGGCACTGGCCGCTGCTGTCCGCGCGCAATACCGGCAGGCCGCTGCCGCCGACAAGGCCGGCCAGTGTCAGGCCCGTCGCGGACACGCGGCTGCAGTTGAGGCATTGCAGCAGCGGCGCCACGGGGCTGAGGGGCAGGTCAGTGATGCTGGATTCATCCAGATTCAGGTGCGTCAGGTTGACAAACGTCACGCCCCAGTCCCCGATGTCCCTGTTGGGCGGCGGCGGGGGCGGGACCGACACGCGACCATCGGTCGTGAAGCTGCGGCCTCGCACCAGTGTCACGCCACGCGTCGCGGTCCATTTCATCGGCCACAGGTAGTTGTAAAGCGCCTCGCCAACGAAAACGGTTACGTTTGCGGCGGAGCTGTCGTCCAGGCTGCTGCAAACGATCCTGGCGGTTTCTACGGTTGGCGGCACGACCTCCTCTTCCTCGGAGAGCTGCGGCGCTGACGCCTCCGAGTCATCCGCGTCGTACGGCAAGGGTGGAGGCACTCGGCGTGTGGGGTCTGCACCCCGAGGCGATGGCGGCTTGGGAGGTGGGCCGGGTGGCAATGGGGGCGGTGGAAAGCGCGGTGGCGCCTGCGGCGCCTTGGGTATGGATGATGGCCGGCTGCCAATGACCACCTGACAGCTCACTCGGAGACCTAGCGCACGAGAAGGAGGGGCCGGTGTGCAACGGATTGGAGCGAAGGAGCTTCGCGCGAAGACCCGCAGCAACCTCACCAGAACGAGCAGCAACCCCACCCGTGCGCGCTCACCGGTAGTCGTCGACACTGCCGTCGCGCCGTGCAGCAATCCCAAGCATATACATAGAGACAGTGCCGCCGGTGACCTCATGCTGGTACAGCACAGCTAGTTTAGCCTCATACAGTGGCGCGGGTCTGCCGTGGCATTCTGAAACGATTGCGTGTGACACAAGTTAACCACCGTCAAGCGCTGCGCATTAGAGCCCCATATTGCCGGTTTATTGCACGAACATGCCTAGAGCAGGGGGAAAAGCCCGGATAAAAAGCCCCGGCAAACTATCCACCTATCCTGGAATTTCGCAGTAATCATGTCCCACGCAGATGTAACAAGTATATATGGCTAAGTTGTACCTTTTGATGTTCGCAATACACAGTAGAGGCTCATTATTGAAATGGCGGGCACGGACTCCCAACATTGCATTACCGCCTTCACGTCCATAGTTGACTTCAAGTGCATTACATAAATGGTGATACATGAGGGAAACAACTGCCCCTGCGCATAACTAGTTTAGAAGAGGATTAAGTACTGTCAGCCATATTGCATAAACCATCACATAATTGGTGCATATGTGTTCTTCATGAGATACGCAGCGGCTCTGCAGCGAAGGGACTGAAATGCTGGGCGCCTCGTCTCGGCCGCTTATCCTCGGGCTGCTCGCTGTTGCTTATGGATCGTAAGATAATATTCCTAATGTTTTGTCGCTTGGCTTCCACGCCAAGAACTCACAAACCACCAGCGTGTCTTACCTCCCAAACCCCTGCCCGACTCCCGCTCGTTACCGCCATGTGATTGCACTCCTCACTTGCGCTGCATCTGCTTGCGACAGGAATTTGCTCCAATGCGCCAAGGCTAAATTTCCTCTTGGGGAGGCCTTTTGCCAAGACTCCATCAGCCCCTTCAGCGCCAACCTCTCCGCGAGCAACACATCTGGCGATGCTGCCTCAAAGCGTTGTTGGGACATCTCGTATACGGCCCTGTCATCTGACTCCTGCAAGGGGGTGTGCTGCAACCACGATATCGCCAGCTTCGTGCTACAAGCACGTGAGTTGCACCGTGGAAGTAAAGGCAGGGAAAATGCTTGCCGGAGCACCCATGATCCAGCAAAGCCGTGCATTTGCCACTCCCTCCAGCTTGCCTCTATGCCCTTGGTACGCCGCCCCGCCCCACACCTGGCTGTCCCTCTCCCTGGGCACAGATGCATCATGCGCTGCCAGCTTTGGCGCAACCGCCGAGCTGCTGGTCGGCAGCAGGGTCGTGTTCACAGGCAGGGCGGTGATGCTGGAAAGCCCGGCGTCGATTGTAATTCGGGACTTCCGCGAACTCAGCAGCGGGTCCGCCACCATGTGCTTCAGCCTGGATGATGCATCAGCCTGCGACTGGCCGGCCTTGCTGTCTTCTGGGGTCTCTGGGGGCCCTGCGGGGTCGAGCAGCGACGCCAGTGGCGCGGGCCTGCCGTGGAAGCTGGCGCTGGTGGACAGCACGGAGCAGTGCTGCCCGGTCTTCGCAGCGCCCGGGGCAGGCGGCAGCTTGGGTGGCAGCAGCAGCAGCAGCAGCAGCAGCAAAAGCTGCAAGGAGCTGGGTGGGCACCGGCTTGAGTGGAAGCTGCTATCCGGTTTAGCCGGCCCCGCATGGTCCTTCTTCGGGGAGGACACCACTGGCACACGGTGTCGGACAGCACAGGAGTTTGCCAAGGATGTGTTGGGGTCGCTGGGGGAGACCCTGAACGAGGCGAGAATCAATGCGACCATAGAAGCGGCTCGGATGGTGTGTGCCAGTGACTCAACCTTCGAGGTCTGCCTGAGCCAGACGAGCGGGTCAGATCATCTGGATATGGGCCAAGTAGCGACGTACCTAGGTCAGGTACACACTAGACTTGGAGACTCAGGCATCGTCGGCGGCGTGTACGGCATTTACGCGTCATGCCCATTGTCTCTTTCTGGGAAAGGCACGCCAGCGGTGGTCTTGGAGGACGACAATGGGGCCACCCTGTACGTCGCCAGATTACCCCGCGCATGCTCGCTGGACAAGGTCAAAGCAGCGTTCCCCTTCTGCAGGTGAGGGCGAAGTATAGCCGCCAGCCATGGTGTGCTGAGGTCCAGTTTGTGCGAAGGGCACATTGCATGCGCGCTGGGTGCCCCACCAAGGTACGCACGGCATGCGTGTCGCGTGCTCCCACCTGCGACACTACGCGCCCTTCGGCTCCCCCGTGTGCGCAGCTGCAAAACAGCCCCAGCCGGCCTGATACCCTTTTCCGCGGATCCGTTCATGGTGCCCCTGGAAGACGGCGACACCTACTGCCTCAACCTGAAAGTAAAACCCGGCGACGCGTCTGAACCGGTGCGTTGTGACGCGAGTTGCCTGCAGTTGATCGGGCAGGAACGCGCTGTATGAGTACGACGCCGGTACGATTGCTTCCATGAACAGTGAGCGGCCTTACCGGCTGTGCCACACGGTTCGCAGTGCACGCAAGACTTGGACAAGGTGGAGTTCCTGGCCACGTCTCCGGAAGGCCGCGGGAGTCTGCGAGCCGTGTCCATTCTGCTCAACGGCACACTGCATGAGATGCGGCCACGTAAGCACGTTGCACAGTGGGGATAGATGGTCTCGCAGCACCAAGTGGGGATGGCATCGCGCACCAACACCGCAGTGGTACTGGCCTCATGCCAGCGGCCCCGTGCACGGACCGTCTACCGAAAGTACGGTAATATGTTGTTTGGTCTTGCCCCTGCGAACGCAGAGCTTTGGCGCATGCACGCAACGGTGGAAAACAATAGAGCGGCCGTGCTCCCGGTGCTCCTGGAGCCAGCGTGGACGCGGGAGTTTGTGGAGCAGAATCACCCGCAACTCTGCTTGTCGTTCAGCGAGGGCAGAACGCCGGCCGTGATTAGCAAGGAGGAACTTATTTATGCGCTGCATAGTGGCCCATCCTGCTGTCCGGTGAGTGGAATTAGTGTTCAAGGGGGTTTTTCTTAGAACTTTGCCTAGCTGTGCCAGTGTGCCGCAAGCCACAGTGTTTCTAAACCCGATGTGGGACAGGGCGGGGGCTAAACCGTGTGACTGTTTTGCGTTCCTGCGTTTGGGGTTATGGGCTGTCAGCGTCATCTGCACATGATAACTTGTGACACCTGCCTGTAAACTCATAACCCGCTCTCCCACACACACGCCCTGCAGACGCACAGCGCATCATACTAAATAGCAGGGCGCCCATGCACATTTGTGGGCTTGGACAAAGAGCTTCCAGACAATCTGGCAGAATGAGTGACTGGACGCAGAGGTTTATAAATCTTTTTATCGCTGAGCGGGGTGGATGTGTGTGCTTGAACGCTGTGTGTGTGTGTTAGAGATCACAAGGGAGAGAACAGCAGACATAGGACAATGCGTGCGGTGCGATTACGGACGGTCGCAAGTTACCTTGTGTGTGTGTGTGTGTGTGTGTGTGTGTGTGTGTGTGTGTGTGTGTGTGTTCGAAAATCACAAGGAAAGGAAGGGTCGACACTGTGTTAGAAAAGCACAAGGGAAAGGGTCGACACTGTGCGTGTGTGCGTGTTTGTGTGCTTTGCCACCTGCAAGTCCCACGTGAGATTACGATGACAGGCTCGACCTGTCAAACACGCTGGCGCGAGAGTGCACAGTGCATACAGCTTTGGCGAGTTACTGCAACTCTGATGGAATAGGCATGGGGCAAGAATGCGAGGTCCCTGGCGGCGGTAATGGGGTATATGATTACAGGCGCCGCCGCAACCCCCCCGGGGACTCCCATATCTCGAGAACCCAAGTCAATGTACCATGTAATCATGCTTTGTGTCCATGCCCCGGTCACCCAACCCATTAATTGACTGTCGGCACGTGTGTCTATCACGTCCGCCTGCCGGTTTTAGCCCATCTCGCTCGTCAGCCCCCTGCCCCGCCACTATCCGTTGGTACCACTCAGTCGGGCATCGCTGTGGCAGGGCAAACACATGCTTGTCAGCACTTTAGGTCATGCATGGTCTGACCAAACAAAACAGTGGGTAGCCCCGGCGTTGTGTCCCGTTGTGTTGAGCTCTAAATCCCGGACCCGCAAGGCAGCAGAGGGCATATACGCCGCGGACGCGCTGTAACTTCACCGGTGATGCGCTGGCATGTCCGTCAGCGCTTGACACACGGCTGATGATGTGATCAACACAATTCGGAGTCCGCCGAGATGGCGGAGGAGCTGGGACATCAGGGCTATTATCTTGTTTTGGGGGTAAAGCTTGGGAAGAGCTTTCATGTCCCGTCCCGTGGATTTTAAAGCTGAGCCAAGCTATAAAATTTTTCTTTCTGGGGGCCCCCCAGACCCCCCAAATTAAAGCTTGGAGCTGAGCTTTAGGGGCCCAACGGAAAGCTCAGAAACCGGCCAAAATGACCAATTAAAGCTCAACATCTTTAAGGTATGAGCCCTGTGGGACATGCACAGGACTCACGACTGCCGTCGCAGTCGTAGTGCGGTGCTGCCTCGCAGGTGCGGGTGCCTCACTAGTGCCACATGTGATGCAAGCTGGCCATGGATTGCTGGTCTTGCTTGCCGCTGGACACGAGCGGCGTCCTCAAAGCTCGCAGGTGATCAGTCCACCAGCTAGCTGTCACACTATTGCATTCAATGGCAACTACCAAGTCAATGGCTGCTATTGTGCCGAACCATCTGTACCTGGACAGGACCGAGGGAGGGTCAAATCCGTTTCTTGTACCGGGGGCCCGGACGATGGAAGATATTGCAAGGTGGGGCTTCCATCTTACATTCTGCTGGCACTGTCTGCGCTGCAGTTTGCCTCCCATTGATTTGGTGCGGGAAGGTATAAAAAGGCACCGCTGCCTCGCTTACGTTTGCACCCTGCTGTACTGATGACATCCTGCCGCGCAACCAACAAAGCGGCTTATCGTATGTACGCATGCACGCCTACCAGCACGCACTGGAGCCGCCAACGCATCGCCTATCCATACTCGAGCCAGCACTCGGCAGCTACACCTAGCCCGGCGGCCGCTCGGGCATGCGGGAGGACAGCGGCGCCCCCAGCGGCGCGCGTCCGGTCTTCAGGTGCCCCTTCAGCCGCCGCCGCTGCGTCGCGCCGCCTCCGTCCGCGCCCACCCCGCCTGCCGTCCCCTGCGCCTCGCCGCCTCCCGCCGCATCCCCCCGGCTGCTGTGCGGCCCCAGCGGCGCTCCACCACTGCGCTTCTGCGGCAGGCCCCCTGGCGCGGCAGGCGGCCGCCGCCGCGGCGCGAGCGTCTCAGCGCCGCCCGCCGCGCCCATTCGGGAGTTGGCATCCAGGCCGCTGCCAGCCGCACCATGCGCAGCCTCCGACTGGGAACCAAGCCGGGGCAAGGTGGTGCCAAGTGCCGCTGCGCCCAGACTGTCCGCGCCCTCGCTACCGTCGACGTTCATGCCCTGGAGCTGCTGCTGCTGGTGCTGCTGCTGCTGCTCGCCTTCGCCGGTGCCACTGCTGCTTGCCCATGCCACCTGTGGCAGAGGCAGGTCGGACGCCGGCTGCGGCGGCCCCGTGCTGCCACGGCTGTTGCCGCGACTGCCTGACCTGCTGACAGCCGTGCCAATGGCTGGCAGTGTCGTATTCAAGCCGGCACCGCCTGCGGCCTCTGCGCCGCCTCCGCCCCCGCCTGCGCCGCTGCCGGCGCGGAGCGCCGAATGCAGGGCGCCAATGTCCACGCTGTGACGCAGCGGGTCCGCTGGCGACTGCCAGCCGCCCGCCGGCAGTAGCACCGCTGCACTGACGCCGCCTCCGCCGCCCACTGCTGCTGCTGCTGCTGCTGCTGCTGCTGCTGCTGCCGCCGCCGCCTGCTGGCCTGCTGCTCCACCCGCCGCCAGCGCAGCCGGGTCGACCGACACCGTGTACTGCACGTACGGCGAGTAGTAGCCCTGCGGCTGCGCCGCCGGCAGTAGCGGCTGCGGCAGGCCGCTGTTGCTACTGCCACCAGCACCGGCGCCGCTGCCACCGCCGACAGCTGCTGCTACTGCCATTGACTGCGCGTCGTTGGCCGCCATGGACCGCCGCAGCAGGTTGCTGCCTGACGCGGAGGGGACCATGCCTGGCGGCAGAGGCGGCAGTTGAGACGAGGAGGGCGAGCCCACGCCGCCGCCAGCGCCCGAGAGCGACGGCGGCGGCAAGGGCAGCAGCGGCGGAGGGACGGGCCCTGCCTGGTGTTGGTGCAGCTGCTGGTGGTGCGCGGAGACGTAGCCCGGCGGAGGGGACTCGGGCCAGGTCACGGCCGCGTGGTGCGGGTGGTGCGCGTGGCGCTGCGTGCGCGGCGGCGAGGACTGCTGCAGCGGCGCGGGCGGCGGCGGCGGCGACGATGCCAGCGCCGGCTGCGGGCCGCCTGGCGGCAGCTGTTGGATCACTCCGCCCGAGCCGGCACGCACCGGCGGGAGCTGCCGCTGGCCCCCCGCCCGACCTCCGGCCGCCTGTTGATACTGTGGCTGTTGTGTTTCCTTTTGCGCCGCCGCCGCCGCCACCGCCACCGCCGCTGCCGCCGCCGCCGAAGCCGGCGGCGGCGGCGAAGCAGCTCTGGGCGGCTCCGTGGCCCCTAGCGGGCCGTACGGCTTGCCCCCGCGTGACCACGTGTACTGCCCGTATGGATTTGGATCCAGGCCGTGCATGTTGTACATCCGCGCCATGGGGTGGCTGGACGGCAGCTTGACCTGAGCAAGTGGTGCCGGAGCGCCGCCGGCTGTAGCAACCACTGTCACCGGCGCTGCAGAGACGGCTGCTGATGCTACAGCCACGGGCCCTGGCGCCGCCGGCGAGGCGATTGGCGCCGGCGCCGGCGCGGTGCGGCGCTTGGGGCTGGTGGACTTTTGCTGCTGCTGCTGCTGCTGTTGTGCCGCCACCGCCGCCGCCAAGCCACCGCGCGCGGCCGCGCCACCACCGCCTCCACGCGTCACCCCACCCCCACCTCCTCCTCCGGCCGCGGCCCGCACGCCGGCGGCCGCCGGTGCCGGCGCCACGCTGGCGGCCCGGAACTGCTGCTGCTGCTGCTGCACGCGCGGCCCAAGGAACAGCAGCTCGTACATGGCACGGGGGTCGGGCTGCGCCACGCCCTTGGCCGCCAGCCGCCGCGCCGCCAGCATCTGCGCGCCGCGCGAAGCTAGGAACTCCGCGGCGCGTGGGTCCTGTTGTTGTATCGAGGTGAAAGCGAGGACGGCCGTACGAGGGTCATACGCAAGTAACACGAGGTGGTTACAGCAAGGTTGGGAGCATCACATGTTGAGGTTTGTGGCACAGGCATATGGCAGCTACAGCTAGGTGCCCCCGCCCCCACGGCCCCACCCCTGGCCCCGCCCCCGGCCCCTGCCCCCGGCCCCGGCTCCCCAGCCCCGCACCCGGCCCCGCACCCGGCCCCGGTCCTAGGCAGCGGCACCTTCAGTGTCGCTCCCGCCGTACCCGCCGTACCTGCAGTATGGCCGGCAGCGGGGGCAGGTCCTCCTGGCTGAGCAGCATGGGCTGCGGCGCCGAGGCGCCGGCGGCAGCGCCCGTGCCGTACATGCTTCCGTACAGCGCCGCCGCCAGGGAGCCGGACAGCTCTGCGGCGATGATGTACGGGCTGGCGGCGGCGGCGGCGGCGGCGGAAGCCGGATCGTACACCGTCGCCGACGACGGCTGCGCCGCCAGCAGCCCTCCAGACGCCTCCGCCGCCAGGGCGGGTGTGCCAGTCAGCGGCTGTGCGGCGGCGCCCTGCTGCCCCCGTGCCGCCATCGCCTCTGAGAGGGACAGGGCGGATGACTCGCCGGTGAGGAAGGTCCCGCCGCCCGGCAGCTGCGTCAGCTGCCCGGTCGTGCCGCCGCCGCCGCCGGCGCCACCGTAGCTGTCTCGGCGCGGCGAGCCGGGCAAGGAGCGCACACGCTGCGCACGCGCCGCTGCCTGCACCCGCAATTTGGCGGGCAGGCGGCGCAGCAGCTCCGGGTCGATCGGGTACGGCTGCACGCCGGCTGGGGTGAAGGCGCCTGTGCCGCCGCGGGCCGAACACACCCGTTTGGGTGGCGAGACGGCGGCGCCTGCCGCAGCTGCGTACAGGCTGGAGCGCTCGCGCCGCGCCGCCGCCGTCCCGTCCTGGCCGAGAGCCAGGGTGTCATCATACGTGCTGCGCCGGCCACGCGCGGCGGCGGCGGCGGCGCCGCCGCCGCGACCGCGCAGCGGACTGCCGCCCGCGTAGCTGGCACGGCCGCCGGTGCCGTCCGTGGCGGTGGAGTAGCGGGACGCGCTGGGGCCCAGGGCGCCGCTGGCCTCGGCCGACAGCGCCGCCGACTGCGAGAAGCCGGAGCGCTCCGCCCCCGGCGCTCCGCTGGCGGCGCCTGGCCCAAGGAAGGAGGAGGCCTCGGCGGACGCGGCGCCGCTGCCGCCCGCCGGCTGCTGCTGCTGCTGTAGCGCGCCGTGCAGCGAGGTCATGCTCTGCGCCAGCGCGCCTGTGAGCAGCTCCAGCGGCGTGACGGCGGCCTCGCGGGCGTCGCCCTCCTCACCATCCGCATGCGCCTGCCGGCCCCTCGCCGTGAAGGACACGCGGCTGCTGGCCCGGCTGCGGCCCAGGCCGCCAGCGCCAGCCCCGGACGGCCCGTACTCGCCATCGTACAACTCGTCTACCTCGTCGCCGTCGCCGCCGCCGCCGCCGTCGTCGCTGTCCTGATGGCCCCCACCAGCCCCGGATCTGTTGCGGGGCAGGGCGGACCGGCCCCGCAGGCTGAAGCCACTGGCCAGCTGCACAACGTGCGGCCCGCGACCGTGCAGCGTCAGGCCCCCCGCTCCTGCCGCCGCCAGGCTCCGTGCCGCCGGCACCTCTCCGTCCAGCCTGCCGCCGCCGCCGTACATCTCCACGTCCGCCACGGCCGCGTCTGGATCTAGCACGTACCGACTGGGCACCGCCGCCACCGACCCCGCCGCGCCCTCAAGCCGGTGCCGCGACCGCTCCCCCTGCGGCATGGGCAGCGGCGCCTCCTGGTGCGGCGGCGGCCGAGGAGCCTTGGCCGAGGTTGCGCGGCTGCGGCTGCGGCTGCGGCCGCCGCGGCGGGCCGAGGAGGGGCTCGCGCTGGCGGAGTCCTGGCCCTGGGCTTCCTCGGCCCCATCGCCGTCCTCATTGCCCTCGCCCCCGTCCCTGGGCTCGTCGCCCTCAGAGGCGCGGCGCACGCGGCGCGAGAAGGACGCCTGCCGCCGCAGCGTGCGCGCGGAGCGCAGCCTGCGCGCGGCGCCGCTGTCCGAGGCTGCTCTCGGCGTGAGCTCGTCGCCGCTGACTGCACCACCGCCGGCGCCGGCGCCGCCAGTGCCCGCCTTGCCGCCGCCGATGGTGGCGGCGCCGCGCGGCCGCACGAAGGGGCTGACCTGCGGGTCCTGGTAGGGGCCCCACATGCTGCCCAGCCGCTCCGCGGCGGACTGCCCCACCGTGTACTTCCAGGGCTTGGCGCCAGGCCTGTGTGGGAGCGAGGGCGATCACACGAGCGACCGGCCGTGGTGCGTGAGTGCGGGACGGGTGAGGGGTTGGGTTGCAAGGAGGGGTTGGGCAAGTGCTAGAACAGGGTGGGTGAGCCAGTAGGCGGGAAGCAATGCGCGCTCAGTAAGCAGGCGGGCGATGCTCACCCACCCAACCAGATGCGGCTTGTCAGCAGCAGTGCTCGTTGGGAATGGACAGCATGCGGGCAGGTGCGTGCGCGCACACAATCTGGTACACACCACCCGGGACCGTGCGCACCCCACACAATTGCCAATCTCACTTGTCGTCACGGATGATGTTGCTATAGCGCTGCGCCGGCGGGTCGTTGCCGCCCAGGGTGGCCAGTGACTCTTCTGCTCCGGCCGCCGTGGTCCGGCCGCCAGTGTGTCGCCAGGGCTTCCGTGCGTTGTACTTGGCGTTGAGCGCCGCCACGGCCTCGGACCGAGCGCCTGTGTGCGTGGTCGTGCGCGGACAGAGCGAGTGAGTGGATCAGCGCACGGAATCGGCAAGAGTTAGGCAATGGTTGGCTGGGTGGTGAGCTGTGTATGTGTGTGTATGTGTGTGTGTGTGAGTATGTGCAGAGGGCGCTGTCTCGCGCGCTCCCCACGTCCTCCCTTTGGACGGGCTCATGTGCTGCTGCCCACTCAAGCCCTCCCGAAGCCCCGCCCGGAACGCACCGTCATTCGCGGGGCCGGCTGTGATTGAGGTGGTCCCGGCCGCCGCCGCGATGGCGGCCGCACGCTGCGCCAGAAAGGCCTCCCGCGCCGCCGCCCGCGCCGCCTTGGCCTCCGCCCGCCGCGCCGCGCGCTGCTCCGGCGTCTCCTCATTGTCGGTGCTGCTGCTGCTGGGGCTCTCCAGGCCGCCCATGTAGCACGACACGTACTGCTCCTTGGGCAGGCCTGTGCACGGGCGGGGGTGGCAAATGTGGCATTTGCGGCGGTTGCAGTGCGCCAGGCGCTGTCTGACAGGGGAGCATCACACAATAACACGCGCAGCAGCCAGGCACGCGCAAGGCGCGAGACAGGGCGTTGCAAGACGCAGGTGCACCTGCCATTACCCCAGCAGTCCGCCCGAGCCGTGTGGACCCGGTCGCGGGCTGGGTTGGGCCACGCACACCTGCTGGGCGCCATGATGGGCCGGTGACGGAGGGTTCCTTCTTGCCACGCGGCTGGTCTTCCGCGGGGCCGTCCCACAGCCCGCGGTCGTAGGCCGACACGCCCAGGCCGCCAACTGCGTGCAATGACAACGACAACAGGAGGGCAGGCCAAAGGGGGAGAAAGCAGTCAGGGTAAGCTTAGCCGTCCAGCGTGCCACCAGGATGCGCAAGGCGCGAGACAGGGCGTTGCAAGACGCAGGTGCACCTGCCATTACCCCAGCAGTCCGCCCGAGCCGTGTGCACCCGGTCGCAGGCTGGGTTGGGCCACACACACCTGCCGAGCGCCATGCCGGGCCGGTGATGGAGGGTTCCCTCTTGCCACGCGGCTGGTCTTCCACGGGGCCGTCCCACAGCCCGCGGTCGTAGGCTGGCACGCCCAGGCCGCCAGCTGCGTGCAATGACAACGACAACAGGAGGGCAGGCCAAGGGGGGACAAAGCAGTCAGGGTAAGCTTAGCCGTCCAGCGTGCCACCAGGATGCGCCACCGGCCGCTGCCACAGCTTGTGGCAGTCCCTGCCTCAGCTGCAGCCGTTCCCCACCCCAGCCAACCCAGCCCCCCGCCTCACCTCCCGCCATTTTCCACACGGGTTGGTTCTCCGCTATCTTGGCCATCGCCTCCGCCCGCTTGTCGGGGTCGGCGCCATCGTACAGCGACAGCGAGGCCTCGTGCAAGTCCGCCACCATGCCTGCGTCGTGCGCATGCGGAGAACAATGCAGGTGTCGGCGAGCTTCAATTCCAGGTGCGACAGGCGGAGTCCACACAGGGCTGCCTGCCCTTCAATCTGCTGTCCCGGGCTGCCGCTGCCGTGTAGCGCCATTTGGGTGAGCTTAATGTCAGGCCGGAAGGCGGCTGGGCGGCGCTCACCCGTGGGCCTCCACTCGGGGCCGCCCTCCTTCATCATGCGCGCCAGCACCGCCGCGCGCTTGGAGGGGTCCGTGGTGACCTCGAACAGGTCCGCGGAGGGGCCCACCTGCGTGCCGGTCGGCCAGCCACCCAGGCGATATGGTGGCGGAGCGTTAGCGGTTTGCAGGTGGCAACGTGAAATTTATGCACCCATGCAGCTGGCCTAAACCGACGGGTTGGGGGGTGTGAGCGGGCATGGCGTATGCGGGCATCCAGCTCTCAGCGGGCGAGGGCACGTGCAGGTGAAGCAGCAGAAGGGCACCCAAGGCGCCCGACACACTACAGCCCCACCAGGACCTGCGCCGCCAGGTCCCCTCACCTTGCTCCAGTCCGGCACCACATGCCGCTTGCCCGCCCCGCCGCTCTCGCCGTCCGCATCCTCCTCGCCGCCGGCCCCCAGTGCGTGCCGGCTGCCCTTCTTCGCAGCCCTGCCGCTCCTGGCGCTCCTGGCGCTCTTTTTCCCGCCCTTGCCGGCTGCGCCCTTCTTGCCGCCCCCCCTGGAGCTGAGCTTGGCGGTGCTGCTGCCGCCAGCGGCGGCACTGCCGCTACTGCCAGCCTCGCCAGTGGCGGCGACCTTGCCGCCCTCGACGCCCTGGCCGCCCTCGCCACCTGCAGCGGGTGTCGCTGCCACAGCAGCCTCGGGTTGCAAGTCACCGACGTCGGCGCTTGGCTCTGCGCCGTCTTCAGCGCCGTCGCCGGTGCCTTTGGCCGCGCGTCGCCTGCAGGGACAAGGGCGTCACAGGCCGGCAGATCAGCCCGCAAGCAAGGCATACTTCGCTCATAGGCCTGCAAGCCCATATCCCCCTTGTGTCTCAAGTGCCATGCAACCAGCGTGCCCTAAATAACCACCCGCAGAGCCGCAGCAAGCCCCACCGTGACGGCCCAGCTCTCTAGTGCTCACCTTCCAGATGAGGAGAGCTCACCGTCGGCGCCTGCCTCCTCGCCCTCATCCTCGCCAGCGGCACCCTCGCCAGCGGCACCCTCACCAGCGGCACCCTCGCCAGCGGCACCCTCGCCAGCGGCACCCTTTTTGCCACGGCCCTTTTTCGCAGGCTTCTTCCTTCCAGCCTTCTTGCCACTCGCACCTTCTGCGCCCTCGCCAACCTCCTCATCACCCTCCACTACAGACGCCTTCACTGCCGCAAACTTCTTTTTCCACTTTGCACCTCGGCCGCTAGGAGATGCGGCCTCGTCTTCCTCTTCCTCTTCTTCCTCCTCTTCCTCCTCGTCCTCTTCCTCCGCTTCTTCTTCGTCGTCGCCCTCCTCCTCCTCTTCTTCCTCCTCTTCCTCCTCTACCTCTCCCTCCACCTCTCCCTCTTCACCGTCGGCTTTCACCTTCTTCTTGGCCTTCGCTTTGACCTTGCCCTTCCCTTTCTTGCCCTTTCGAGGACTGCCCACCCCACCACCTTCCTCCTCCTCCTCCTCCCCACCGATGCCGCTCGCCTCCTTTTTCTTCTTCTTGACCTTGGCTTTCTTCTTGGCCTCGCGCTTGGCCTTGCCGACTGCTACAGCCTCGCCCATGGTCTCCTCGTCCATGGCGCCTGCTACAGCCATCAGCACCGTACGCTTCTTGACAAAGGAGGCACTGGCGCCCTTGGGAATTTTGGCGCTGTGCAGGGAAGGACACAACAACCAAAGCAAAGCAGAGCAAGCATGGTTACTCGACGAGCACGTGGTGATACCAAGCACGTGATGCTGTCGAGCAGAGTACCATAGGTGGATGGCCAGGTCCAGGCCCAGGGCCCAGTTCCCGATCGTCAGGAAAGCAAACGCGCCCTTCACCAGCAAAACGGACTCACCTTTTGCCGCCCTTCTTTATCTTCTTTTTCTTCTTGCCGTCCGGGCCCTCCTCGCCCTCCTCGCCGTCGTCATTATTGTCGTCGCTGCCGTCGCCCCACCAGTCCGGCAGGTCGTCAGTGGCGACCGAGTCGTCGTCGCTCCAGTTGCTATACTTTCCAATCTCGTAGTTCTGGGGTTGGGGGGTTGCAGGCACGGTTAGTGAGCGACGTGGTAGAGGTGGACCAGGGGCCCAGGCTGGCATCAGGGCAACGCAAGTCAAGCGTACAGCGTGCAATGCGGGAGGGGCAAGAAGAGAGATATGCTGGTGACTGCGGCAGGCATGAGCAGTCCGAGCCGCGATTTTAATGCGCCTCACGCCAGACACAAATACACAATCTCAGCACCGGGCAGCCTCTCACCCGCACGTGTGTCATGATCACCTCCTGCCGGTTCTTCTTGAACTCGCGCCAGGCATGCTGCGAGAGTACGGGTAGCAGCATCACCAGCGGTACGAAGGTAGGCACCAAGTGAGACAGCCGTGTGAAGGCTCCATGATTCCATTTCCCGACCTTCCCTGCCGCGCAACCCCACCGCACGCCTGCCCCACCACTCTTCAGTCCTCACCTCCCACAAGCTCTCAGGCGCACCCCTGGCCGAAGTGTACTTGTCTACCTCGTTCCCTGTCAGCCCCATCCACCCAGCTCAGCCACCACCCCAGCGCCCGCACCTGGATGAGCCGCGCCGCGTAGTTGCGAACGTCCCGCTTCTGCTCCTCCGTGAACGCGTTGTCCAGCAGCGCGGCGAAGCCGGGCACACTGTTGCCGGCGACCGCCCGCCCCTTGACCACGTTGGGGCGCAGGATGTCGCGCCACGTGGTCTCGGTGCGCAGCGTCTGGCGGTACCTGTGTGCGTGTGCGTGTGCGGGGAGCGAGGGAGAAACGCGCGAGTTTGCAAGGCGCACAATCCATTGGGCCACCGAAGTGACCGCGTTGCACTGGACAGCACCATGACGTATCAAGAACGTAGTATCAACTATGACTCGAAATATCCTGACCGTACCTCGACCCAAGCACCTCCATCAGTTCTTACCTGCCATATGCCTTCTCTCCGACCCTGCCGAACAGCACCTTGTGTTTCAGCTTCTTCAGGCGTCGGATGATGGGATTCTTCTCCATCTCCTCAATCCCGCCCTCCCCAGCGCCCCCGCCCCCGCCCAGCCGGCTGGCCAGCCGCGACCCCGGCGCTCCCGACACAGTGGGCGGCCGCTTGGCGGGCGACTGAGGCGTCCCTGCTGACAGCCGGCTGAAACTGGGGGGGCCCTGCAGGGCCGGCGAGCCAGGCACCGGCCCATCCGCGCCAGGAGAGGCGGCGGCGGCGTCCCCGGAGGGCGTGGGCACGGATCCATCTGCGGCTGCGGCTGCGCCGTCCGCAGGCGTGGGGTGGTGCACGTGCAGGTTTCGTCCCAGGGCGGAGCGCCAGTCGGCGCGCCCGCCACCGCCGCCAGCGCCCAGCACGCGGGTATGATGCCGGCTCCTGAGTCACAAAGATTGGTGATGAGGAGTGGATTGGAATGGATGTGTCGGCTGTGCCTCTCTTGCATGTACAGCAGCAATCACGGCGCGGTCCTGCCGGTTGTGGCCAACATAGCTTTGCGCAACGTGCTAGAGGATTTCAGCTCCCCACGCACCCTTCCAGCTCCTCAATGCTCGGCAGCGCCACGCCCGCCTCCTGGAGCATACTGACCATCTGCAACGTATGATGGGAATTTGTGCCGTCATGTAATTGACTCGGCAAGCGAAAGCGGCGCTCGCACCCCATCCTGGTGACGGCGTGCGAAACCCGGCAACGCCCTGCTGTCCGCACCCCTTCCTCTCCACACGTCCCTGAGTCCCCGTCTCCCTTGAAGCACCGCTGCACACCTGCTCCGACTGCATGAGGCGCTTCGCCGCCTCCACCAGCTTGCTCTGGCGGCCCTGAACCGCATCGTGCGTGCGAAGCGCGCCCAGGTCCGTGCTGAAGGTGGTGAGACTGCCCGACATCGTTACGACCCGTCCCCCTCAGCTGATACTCAGAGCCAACCCGGAGGCCGTTTTACGTATCGATGACTCAGATGAAAGGTTTGAGGGCCGCGCTAGGCCCAAGCCGAGCTCGTTGGGTTGTCCCCAACGAGCCTGGCCCCATGCTCTGCTGGCGCTTTGAGGTCACCCGCGTTGCGTTTGTGTTGATATGCAGCCTTTCTTAAGTGCGGTTGTCGCCACCGGAGGATCCCCAAACAGGCTAAACAGGAAAGGTCGATAACAACTGCTTCGAGCCTGGGCGATTACTTGAAACTTTGACACAGATGGATGTTTATCGGCAACTTCTTGGTTCTGATATCGTGGGCGAATACTTTGGCGTCTATTCTTCAAGTTGTGCACAAAGCGTCGAGTGCAATGCTCGTATTCGTTTCTATATACTGCTTATGAGCATCTATCTAAGAACAAAACAATTATGAAAGCAGTCGGTTTTGCCTCAAGACCTCATTCCTAAAACTCGCCTGGATCGCAAACACACGCTAGCTACAGGGCCCCTCTATCTTTAGTTATCCTCGTGCACGTTTACATAGACACGCGCCACGGCATCGTTTCCCACTAAAAGGTTTCGGTGTCTGTCCATTGACGACTCCGCGTTGACCAGCCTGGCGCTCGCGCAGAATGCAGCGCGGTGCGGATGATGCAAGAGGTGGCCTTGGTCACAACGACTCGTTCAGCTTCGGTGTCACCGGGCTTGGCCGCGGCAGCGCGAGCGGCCGGCTGGCCGGAAGCTCGGACGCGCAGACTGCCGCCCAACTCCTGAAACTGCAGAGGTGCGGGTGCCGGCCCCTCACCCCTCTGCGCGGGCCGCTGCCTAATCTTGCACATCACGACCACGAATTGACTAAATTCGCAGGCTCGTGGAGTCCCTGGTTGTGCGGGAGCTGGAGCGGGGCCCTGGCACAGGTGTTGGGGGCGTGTCGGCCAACGAGCCCGGTGGCCATCCGGGGTCCGGCGCCCCACGGCCACATCGCCGACCTTCGTCCATCAGCTCAGAGTCCTCATCACTTGCCGATTACGGGCCACCCAGGCCAGCCGGCGGTCGTAGTGGGGGCGCTGGCGCGGCGCGGGTGTCAGGCACGCGTGCTGGGCATCGGGGTCTGGGTGATGACGGCGTGCCTCTGCAGGTCGCGGCTCTACAGGTGCGTCTGGTGCCGAAGAGACTCTGCCTCGGACATGGTATAAACACTGTCAGACCGCTAATTTGGCTGGGCTCGTGTGCGGTGTGTGGCTGGCTAATGCTACCAGCTGTCTTCCCATCACCTCACAATTGCAGGGCCAGCTGGCGGTGCTGGGGGAGCAGCTCAGCTCGGCGTACAGGGCGGCGGACGGCGTGTCACCGCCTCGACCGACGCTCGTGCGGACGCACCAGCAGCAGGCGGCGGGGCCGCACGGCGGGTACCGTGGCGGCGTGCTGGGCGCAGACGCTGGGGCAGGCATCGAGCTGCCCAGCCCAGGCCGCCAGGTGGGTTGCTGAGGTGTTTGTACGGCTTCTGAGAGCAGGTCCTGACAACAGCAGCAGTGGTGGGCAGCGTGTCTACTTCATGCCACGCGCTGGCTATAATTTACGTATGTTGTACAGGGCGGCCTGGGCGTCACGTTCGGGCGGCCATCCACACCGCCTGTCGGCGGGATGCCAGGCCGCGGGCCATATCACCTCGGCGCCACTGGGGGTGCAACTGCAGGTGGGCTCGGTGCATGTGTACGAGTGGGGATTCTGCTTCAGGATCCTCCAGAATCCTGTTGCACATGCTCTGGCGGCAAAGTATTGCGCTTGAGCTGTCGCCTCTTGTGTCCATGCGTGTGCCGTCAGATCTCTTCGGTGAGGCCGCGACTGGCCATGGCGTGCTCGGCGGCGCAGGCCCCAGTGGCGGTGTTGCTGCAGGGGCTGGCGGTGGCAGCGGTGGCGGCGTGGCGCGCGAAATGCGGCAGCTGGCGGCGGAGGAGCGTGCGGGGCGGGAGGCGACGGCGCGGGAGGACGAGCGGCTCAGGGGCTGGATCCAGGTGGGGTCGCGTTACCAGGAGCATCAGCAACTCTGGTCTGAGCATGTGGAAATGCGTGTGGTGGAACAAGGGAGGTGGTCCCCGTGAAGCACGGGAAAAGCGGGCTGATCCCGCACCACATCCACCGTCTGAGGCCGAAGGTGTTCGATAGTACCTCATCTCCCGGACATAGCCGGGGTCAGTTTGTGCAGGCACTGCCAGCCGGGTGCGCAGTCGCTAATCCAGACAGTCAAGCCACAGCACGATAAAGCAGCCACACTACTCATGCTGCCTATATCACGCACGCCGAGCTCCGGCCTGCCCTGATGCCTTGCGTGCGACCGCGGTCGGAGCGCATCTGTTAGTGACCGCTTCTGCCAACGCAGGACCTGCGCTCGGAGCGGCGGCGGCTGGAGGACCGGCTGCTGGATGGCGACCCCGCCGGGGGCCGCGTGCAGGCCATGCGGGACGACCTGGAGAAGCAGGTGATGGAGCGGCAGACCAGAAGGAGGATGCAAATTGGGAGATCAGAAGGCGTGCGATGGAGAGAGAAAAAAAGGGCGCCGGGAGGCGCAGATGGTGGGACCATTCCAGGCGATGTTGGCAACCTCGCAGGAATGGGCGGGCACATGACCGATGACCGGGCGACACAAGAGCAACTGGTCTAGGCGGGGGCACGCCGGCGGCCCTGGCATCCACTCAGGGCATGGCTGAAGCTGAGTCTGAGACGCTGAATCATATGCGCCCGCAGGTGCTGTCGCTATCCCGACAGCGGGACCAGGCGGCGGCCGAGCTGAGCGAGCTGGGCATCACGCGCACCGCCAATGCGCAGCTAGCGGCACAGGTGAGGGATAGGGGTGGGGCGGGTGCAGGCCTGCACGCATGAATGCCGCGAAGTGCGGGGCGTGCTGTGCTTATGTTTTATGGCGATGCGCATGCTGATGCAAATGGCTTTCTACTGTCACTGCTGCACAGGTGGAGGCACTGGAGCTGGCGCTGGCGACAGAAAGCGACCGCGTGGCGCGGTACAAGGAGGCGCGTCGGGGTCTGCACCAAAAGCAACATAGCGACATGTGATGATGCCCGCGCGCCGCGCTCATCCACCGCAACCTGCCAACCCTGTTTTATGTTTCCCCGCTGTCTGATCTCTGTTGTCTGCTCCCCCGCCCCCTGCTGTGCTACCTGTCAGGTCCGACCCGCGCTGGAGGCCCGGCTGGGCGAGGTGTCGGCCTCGCTGGAGGCGCTCAAGCAGCAGCACGCGGCGGCGCTGGAGGCCATAGCGCAGGAGCGGGATGCTGCGGCACTGAAGGTGTGGCGGAGAAAATGAGGGTTGGAGGGAGGGGTTGTCACGGAAGGGCAGGGCTGGGCATCCCAAGAGTTATGGCAACCCACGTGCAGCGATGATGCTGTGCTACCAGTAAAAGCACGTCTGCACTGCGTGGGAGCCTGGAGAAGGCGCGGCACTCATTTTATGTGTCCTCTTAAACAGGCGCGGCGCAACGGCAAGCGCGCGACGGAGCTGGAGGCAGCGCTAAGCAGCTCTCAGGCGGAGATGCGGCGGCTCGAGGAGGAGGTGAGGGTTTTACATCCATCCTGCTTTGCCGACGTGCGCACAGAATCCAATCCAATCCAATCCAGCCCCATGCTCTGCTGGGATGCCGGCATGGTGGTCAGTTTCACGTGCGTCCCGCACGTTTGCGCGAATGCACTTTTTGGACACTGGTCCTGTCTCACCTGGTGCGTGTGTGGCCCCCCTCCCCCGCTCAGGTGCGGGCCCATGCCGTGGCGCTGTCCGAGGTGCGCGCCAGCAACGAGGTCATCCAGGCAGCGGGCAACCAGCTGCAGGTGGGGCTGGGGCCGAAGGCGCAAGAGGCCGGGGCTGGGGCCGGAGGGGGGACATGGTGCAGGAGGGCGGGCTACACGAAGATTGGTGTGTGGGAAGAGGGGCGTGCGTGGCGTGGGCTCCATGCCGTCTATAGCTGTAGTATTGAGTTCGTGGGCCGCGGTAGAAGTAGAAATGGTTACACCCTACCGAGGTAGTGGTGAATGTTAAGGGAGCGGGGGGTGATGAGACACCCCCGCTACCGAGAGTTCGTGGGCCGCTCACCTGTGCCCGACGTGCATGAGCATGCGCAATTTACATGGCGTGGGCCCGCAAACTCCATTGAGTTCCATGCCCACCTGCGTGCAGGCCAACATGGAGTCCCAAGCCCGGGACGCGGCTGCGCGGATGGCGGCGCTGCAGTCGCAGCTGGACGCCAGCACCTCTGACTGCGGCCTGCTGCGACGGCAACTGGAGGCGGCGCAAGCGGAGGCGACGGCGCTCAAAGACCAGGTCGGTTCAGTGGGTGCAGAGCGGAGGCGAGGGGGCGGCGGGCATGCACTGGGTGGTCCCATTTCCAACAAGTTGGACATGGTTGTTCCGTCACATGCACGTGCAGCTGCGGGACGCCCAGGCTCGGCTGGATTCGCTCACGGCCGAGCGGGAACGGCTGGGCGGCGCGCTAGGCGAGGAGCAGCGGGCGGTGGCGGCGGCACGACAGCAGGTGGACTCGCTGACCGTTCAGGTGCGCAGCAGAGCAGGGCTGACCTACCTGCAGACAAACGCCCAGCAGAGATGCCAGGGCTCGCCTGTCCAGCCAATCAGTGACATCCGGTTATTGCGAGCACAGGTCAAGGCCGGCGAGGAGGCGCGCGCGGAGGCGTCGCGCGCGTTCAGCCTGCAGCTGGAGACGGTGCGGCGGCAGCACGCGGCCGACCTGGCGGCGGTGCAGAAGCAGTGAGTGCTTTTGACGCGGTGGAGAAGCTTAGGTTGGAGGGCACTGGCTAGGAGGCGCGGCGTCGGGGCCTGGTTAAGGCATGGCACCACCTGGTCAGGAAGCGCACTGTCTTGCAGCGTGCTTTGCTGTCTTGAGCAAGAGGTCTGCTGGCATACGGTATGTCACTCGCTTTTGGCGTTATCCCCCCTGCCGCCAACCAACGCTATCCGAACCTTGTCAGGTACGAGTCGCAACTGGCAGCAGCGGAGAAGCAGTACCTGCTGCTACAGCGGCAGTACGATGCGGGGCTGGCGACAAACGACAAGGTGCGGCGCACCGTGCGCACTGGCCTCACCCGAGGCGGTGTACCTACTGCTTGCTCGAGGTTCAGTTGCAGCGCGTGCCTGGGGTCTGAGGAATTCTTGGGGGGTCATCCTGCGTCATGCACGCAGGCGGCGGAGACGGCATCCACGTTGCGGCGGGAGCGGGACGCGTTGTGGGCGGAGGCGGAGAACCTCAAGGCTGAGGTGCGTATGTATCGCACACAGCCTCTGACTTGAGAGCAATGTGTACCGGTGCCCATGCGGCGGTTTTACCGGTATGTGTCACACTGCATCGTTTGACCGCCGCGTGCGGCAACGCTGCGCCGGGCCGCACTTACTGCAGCTGGAGGAGGCGCGCAGGGAGAAGGCGGAGGTGACAACCAAACTGAACGCGCTGCGGGCCGAGGTGCGGACCACCATGGAGGAGGTCTCGCGCGACAGGTGCGATGCGTCAAGCTAGGTTCGGCGCGGCGACTCCTACCCCTGGCTGCAGCATGCGTACTGCGTACTGCTGGGTGCGGCCGGAATGAGTGGTGGCACTGTACAGCCAGCTAGCAGCAGGCAGCATGTATCTGTCGCAGTCCGGTTTCCATTCGGCCTACATTGCCGCTGCGCGCATTGCATTGCTAGCGCGCGTCTTGTTCGCTCCGTGTGTTTGTCCTGAGGCGCAGGGACGCCCGCCTGGCGGCGGTGTCGGGCCAGGGTGAGGCGCTGGCGCGGGACATCAGGGCCGAGGCGGAGCGCCGGGTGGCGGCGGTGCAGCAGGAGTACGAGACGCGGCTGGCGGGTGCGTACGTGCATGCGTCAGCGGGTAAAGGCTGGGCAGAGAGGCATATTACGGTACACGTGACGCACATGGGTGGGAGCGGGTTGCGGCACAGTCTGGGCTGTGTGGACGGCCGGTAGGGCACGCATCCTCAGAGACCCACAGCACCTGCCTGGTGACCACATGCCGCTGGCTGGTGACTGCGCATAGGGCTGATGGACGCGACTGAGAAGCTGCGGTCGGAGGCGGTGGAATCGAGGCGCCAGGCGGACAAACACCGTGCCACTGTCAGCCACCTAAAAGACCAGGTGCGCAACTGCAAGCCCTTAACATGTGGCGTCGACAAGTGTTCCCCTGAGGACAAAAGGGGCTCAGCCCTCCACAGTCTGAGTCCGAACGTCCTCATCGCCCGGACATAGCCGGAGTCGAAAACGGGGTGCAGGAGGGTTTTCTAACTTGTTTCTAGTATGGCCTGCGGGTGTTTGTGGACCTGAAAGTGCAGTACACAGTCACCCCGCCCCGCCCGCCAATTCAACTTTATTTGTGCACCCCCCCCTACCGATGGGCCCCTGCAGGTGCGCGACCTGCTGCTGAGCAGAGATGCGGCGGAGCGGGAGCTGGCCTCGGAGCGCGCCTTCAATGAGGAGTTGAACCGCATCCTGTCAGCCATTCGCGCGGACCAGCAGCAGCAGGCACTGGAAACCAGGGACGCTGCATAGCGGAATAGTGTCACTTCCCACGTCAGTGCGTCACGCGTCCAGGCGTACTTGTAGCGCGCTCAGTGTGAAAGTGGTACTTTAGCCTGTGCTTTGTCCATTATAGCAAGTGGGTGCTGGTCAGGCCGGTGTGTGTCTCGTAGACGCTCGGACGCTCGGACGGAGCTGCGTCAGCTGGGGCCAATGGGTGTTCGGCCAGCCCCTTAAGTGGCGAGGAGAGCTCAAGCAAGCAACACGGGAAGGCGTGACAAAGGGAGTCCCAAACGATTTCGGGGCATGGTGTATGGCATTTACTTTCCTCCCCACCCGCTGGTCCCCTTCCCCTCAATCTCAATCTCGGAAACTCCTGGGACCCCGGTCGTACCCAATAAACTGAAAGCTTGCTCTGCGCCGTGCCACTCCAACATACATAACACCGCGCTTGCGCACCCCTCCCGAATGGTTTGCGTGGGGTTCCAGGACGAGCTAACCCTCTAAAATCAATACTGCCAACAGCCCAGCGACGGCTTCTCTAGGAGGCCGCAGGCCGACAGAGACGGCTAGTTCTTGTGACGATGAGTCGTACACCTGGCACGGAGTGCCTTAAGCTCCGGCGTCTGCTGTATCCAGCATCCGCCGTTGTAGCATACTCATCTATTCTTCCTATCTACACTTACCTACATCCTTAATCACCATTCTCTACTCTGCCTCACTGTATCACGCCGCCAGTGCGAGCAGCGAGCCATACTTTCTCCTTTAGCGCAAGGCTGAGATTTTCTCTATAATGCGCATTTCCACTGGCTAGCCGGATGTCGACTGGCTACGTTAATCGATAAATTGTCAAGCCGGCGCCCCGTGGCGCCGCATAGATATGATACATTTATTTGCTGTGACGTGTGCAACTAGAGCTTTATCGCTGCACCAAGCAACTTGATACGCGGTCACTGAGCTGAGCTCGCAAGCTATCAATTGTTACAAGAGCGTAGAGCTGAGCTCACGCCACTCTGACTAGTTTAAGCATGCGTTGAGCTGAGCTCTCGCAACGTTCCTCATATTTTGGCAGGCAAAGAGCTGAGCTCTCGCCAAGTACGCCGCACTTTAGTCGCACAGAGCTGTGGTCTTGCTCGTTAGCATAGTCATACCAGAGCGTAGAGCTGAGCTCTCGCAGCTTTCATCAATTCGGCAGGCACAGAGCTGAGCTCTCGCCAAACATGCCTCAGTTCAGACAACCACGTCGCACAGAGCTACGGTCTTGCTCGTTAGTATATTCATACTAGAGCGTAGAGCTGAGCTGTCGCAGCTTTCATCAATTCGGCAGGCACAGAGCTGAGCTCTCGCCAAACATGCCTCAGTTCAGACAACCACGTCGCACAGAGCTGTGGTTTTGCTCGTTAGTATATTCATACTAGAGCGTAGAGCTGAGCTGTCACAGCTTTCATCAATTCGGTAGGCACAGAGCTGAGCTCTCGCCGAACATACCTCAGTTCAGACAACCACGTCGCACAGAGCTGTGGTTTTGCTCGTTAGTATATTCATACTAGAGCGTAGAGCTGAGCTGTCGCAGCTTTCATCAATTCGGCAGGCACAGAGCTGAGCTCTCGCCAAACATGCCTCAGTTCAGACAACCACGTCGCGCAGAGCTGCGGTCTTGCTCGTTAGTATATTCATACTAGAGCGTAGAGCTGAGCTGTCGCAGCTTTCATCAATTCGGCAGGCACAGAGCTGAGCTCTCGCCAAACATGCCTCAGTCCAGACAAGCCAAGCACGTCGCTCAGAGCTGTGGTCTTGCTCGTTAGTATATTCATACTAGAGCGTAGAGCTGAGCTGTCGCAGCTTTCATCAATTCGGCAGGCAAAAAGCTGAGCTCTTGCCAAACACGCCCAACTGACAACCATATATTAGCCCCATTGCGCTGAGACTGCTTCCGAGTTCACATTTGAGAAGCGACGGCTAAGCTCGTGCCTATTTAAAGATCCGCGAGCTGAGCTACATATGTTCACATTCAGTCAGCAAGCGTACAGCAAGTGGCTCAGGCCACGGCTCAGGCCGGCGGGCTGCAGCCCTGCAGTTACGTAGGGTTTGCGCGTCGATGAGGAACGTTGTTCTATGCTGCAGCTTTACAACGATTGGAGAACTGGTAATAGCCGTTGCACCAGGTGGCACGATGCCTACTCCAAGCTTGATAGCAGTTAGCCTGCTTATGAAGCTGGCTCTCTTGTGGAGCAATTATGGCTGTCTCTAACGCTTTCTGGGTGCTCGATATTGCGTTCAACTATTTTGGTTTTAGACATATCTTGGAGCCTTTATGTTCTAACTTACTGACTTACGACCGACTGACCGACCGCAGAACGTGCCATGTTATAATAATATATCCGCGCGCGCATGATATAGTTGCCAACAAGCAACCTGCACACATATTATTGCAAGGCGACGCATAAGACGCTACGAATGCCAACGCGCACGCATCGACACGCCTTTGGTTGTGTGCCACTGAGGCGACTACCCAATCCGAGCCATTGAGCGATTTATCCCGCATCACTGCGATGCCGACATTCATGGACGTTCTGGATATAGAAATCATGCATCAGTTCTGAACCTGGCACGCACGCTCTAGGCCACCGCACATGTCGCGCGTGCTGGCGCATCTCCGCGTGTCCCATTCACACACTCTCACATACGGCAAGCCAGCGCTTGCGAGTTGTGCACCTTAACCAGGCATACCGCAACGAGATAGACCAGCGGCTGACCGTATAGGCCAGTTTGCTGCAGCATACAAGGGCATAAAGGGCAAGGCCCCAGAGCACTGATGCATGTCGTACCCGGCGAACTGCACGGTTTTTCGCACCACACCGGCACGCGCACGGACACGTGTACGCATATTCACGCATATTCACGCGTACACATGCGAGCGTATAAAGCGCATTAACAGCAGCGTACAGTACATGCACACTGACAACACATCCGCACACACGCCACGCAAGCGCAGACAAGCTTAAGCCCACGGGAAACACATCCTTGTGCGAGCTAGTCACTACCGGTATACGTGGCCGCAGTCCAGGGGTCTGGAGTCCCGCAGGCTTGGCTTCGTGTGCATCGGCCAGGTGTTAGCGCTATCACCAGCCCAGAGAGACTGGATGACAGCACGAGCTGTGACTTGCCGATTTCGGCCTAGAGCAGAGGCCGAACCCCAGCCATAACATTGGCGCATATGCGCTCTTGTCAGGCAGTCATTCCATGTAACTTCCTACTTTCAAGTCCGGGGCTGATGAGAGAGAGCTGCTACCGGCCACTATGGCAACTTGAAACACTAACATTGCTGCTTGCAGGTGGTTTGTTTGGTTTCGACAGCAGGTCTACGGCGAGTTTATGGCTATGGCATCTGGTGGATCTCATGTAGTACTGGCTGGTCGGAGTTTTGGGATTAGTTTACGAGTGTTTACTGGTTTCCCCGGTCTCTTGGTATAATGTAAGGTTATGAGTTGAATTGTAATGATGGTACGACTCAAGGAACAAGAAACATGGATGCCTCTCCTCCCAGTATCCACACAATGGACACGCCCGCTTTAGCGTACCCCCTCTCTCTGGTCCGTGCACCTCCTGTGAAATCATAATCGAGTAATGCTTTTGTGTGTACGCCCTATGATATCATCAGTGTGCGAATGCGAAGAGCTGCGCCGCTGGACGTGTGGCGGTGTAGACCGCGGTGTACGCCCTAATATTTCTGAGAGCTGTACTATATCCCGCTTTAGGGCGCCAGCTTTCACTGGTCCACCTGCCGCCCAGTGCTGCCCCCTGCCCGTTACATTCTGGTGGGTTGTGTGCGAGTACGATTTCAACGTCAGTCGTAAGGGTCTGACGCTGCGTCGCGGTATGGGATTCCGGGCATGTGTCTATCTCTAACTTGCCTCGCGTTCTGTGACTTTCGTGTCGAGCCGTTTCCCCCCTAACCCCCAACCCCTTCACCACATCGGATGCAGGGGGGGGGGGGGGGTAGAAACAAACTTTTTTGACCCCAGGCCACAAAACCTCCCGGACCCCCCGACCGACCGACCGACCGACCCCCATGGACAAAACCGTGTGTTTCAGGGGGTTTTACCCCTCCATTTAATGCCGGAGTGGTGCCAATCGACTGCCCTTATTGTGCTCTATCACGCTGTGCTATTTGCCGGTCGTGCACGTGACTTCGACATGTGCAAAATTCTATCCATGGAAATGTCCCCGGGCATGACCCACCCCAGCCAACAATGAAACAGGCTAAGCGCATAGTGACACGTTATGCTCTCGGTTGGTTTACCGCGATTGGACTGGGGTTTACCGCGAATGGACTGTGGCTGGGTGACATGCCGACATGTCAACAACTTTCTACGTCTTTGCTTCCTGCAGTGTCCTCCATCGCTGCAAATATTGATACAGTGTGTTGCAGTAGCACGCGCAAGCTTACAGAGGCGTTTGGGGCTCGTGGGACAAAGTTTTGCACAAACCGTGACAAAACCTTGGGGGACCCTGGACCGACCGACCGACCCAAAACTTTGGAGGCCCATAACTTTGCACCCAGTACCCCATTTATTATTCTGAAAGCGGATTCTGAACGCTCTCATTGAGCTCTATCCATTTGAAGCATGGGGTATGTTTCGGACGATTCTACCCCCCCCCTGTCGGATGCACACTTTCGTGCCTACCGAGCTCTGCATGGCGCACTTACGTATCTGGCACCTTTGCACTGCTGCCTTTGCCCGAAATTCAGAGTGTATCAACAGCAGCATCGACAAAACGGACACAGACTGTCCCGTGCCTGCTGCCTCTGCCTGCGGTGATTGCCTGCCGGCCATAGCTGCCGTACATGCCAGTTGGACAACCCAGCCCGCCATCCGCATCCATTGCTCCGCTGCGGTGCATGCTACCACCCGGCGTATGTAGTGTACGACCCACTGCCAGCACAGCTCTCCAAAGCCCGGACACGTCCGCCTGCCCCCCTGGTGCGTAACACCGGCATGCTACCGCCTGCCCCCGCCGCCCGCGGCCGCCGTGGACTTGAATATCATGTCGTGGTAAGAGCCGCTGCGCACCTGCGGGTCGGCGGTTGAGCGGGCGGGTTGGGCAGAAGTGGGGCCGCCGCCAGGGCTCGTTATTAGCAGCGGAGGCAGGCCGTTTGCAGTAGTGCCGGCGGACAGAGGACAAGTCAGATAGGGCTACCAGCCATACGCATATGCAGAATGACACGCGCGCATGCCTGCCTAAATAAAGCATAACCTACAGCACGGTCGATGTCCCACCTGGCGGTACTGGGCGTACATGTCCTCCAGGCTGCCGCCTGGCTGCTGCTCCTCCGCCGCGCTGTGGGCGCCCAGGCCGGCGTACTTGGACACGTTGTGGCCGCCTGTGGTGTTTGTGAGCCGTGGGGGGTGGCGGGGGTTCCATGATGTTTGTGAGCCGTGGGGGGGGGGGAGGTAGTGAAGGATCGAGGCATTTGGAGGGCGAGCGAGCGAGGCTACCCAGGAAGGAGGACGGGAGGTCGGGGGATTGGGGAGGTGCAGATAGTGGGTGTGGGCGGGAGATGTGTGGAGCAGGCAGGCCCGCCTGGAAGGCTTTAATAGGGTACGCGGAACGTGGTCGCGCGTGCGGGGCGCACGGAGGGGCTAGCCAGCTAGCTAGCTAGGTAGCAGCGAACGAGGTAAGGGCGTAGGGGCACGGCGTAGGGGTGGAGGAGCTTCGGCGCACGCACGGACACGCACTCTCACGCAGACGCACACATACACACACGCGCGCGCTCATGCACGGACGCATGCACGAACCAAGGCACGCACGCACACACTGCACGCACCCGCGAAGGAGCCGTCGTTGAGTGGGCCCGTAAAGCGCTCGCGCCGCCGCCGGCCGCCGCCGCCCTCCGCGTCGTCCGGGTCCTCGGAGCGCGAGCGCACCCTGCCGCCTGCGGGGTGAGCGGCATGCATGCAAGGCGCATGGGGGCTCGTTCCACGCATCATGTGTCAAGAAGAAAAGGGCGTAGCCAGGTCCAGGGGGGTTGCAAGGACATGTAGCGAAGGGTAGCAGGTAGGTAAGCAGTAGGCGTAGGGGGTTCCATCTGGGGTTCCATGCATGTTAAATTAATGACGGGGGAGATGTAGCGACACAGAAGGCGTAGGGGGGGTGCCCGGTGAGGCGGACAAGTTCAAGGTTGATGCACACTGCAGCGATCAGTGGGAGGAAGGCGAAGGGGTCGGCTGGTAGCAACCTACCTCTCGCCCCTGCCCCAGTCTACCTCCGCCCTGCTCCACAGCGCAACTCCCAACAGAACTCCGCACGTGCCCCGCCCCCGCCCCTCTCTTCCCCTGAGATGGGAACTACCGGTACGCGACTCCCCTCTCCCGCCCCCTGTCTACGCCTTCCTGCCATACGTAGCCATACTTCGAACACCACCCCTCCCTCCCTCCCTCCCTCCCTCCCTCCCTCCCTCCCTCCCTCCCTCCCTCCCTCCCTCCCTCCCTCCCTCCCTCCCTCCTCAGCCGCCCCACCCCGTATGTCGTCCTCCAGGTCGGCCCGGCTGAGCCCAGGGCGGTACTCGCGCAGGTCGGCGTACAGGCGCTCCAGGCGGCCCAGCAGGTAGCTGTCCTTGTCGGGCATGGCGGGCAGGCCTGTGGGTGGGTGGGTGTGGGTGGGTGTGGGTGTGTGGGTGGTCGGCAGCAGCGTGGGTGGTGGGCGGTGGGCTGCATGTGGGAGGGGTGGTTGGCAGTTGGGCGTGGTTGGGCGTGGTTGGGTGGAAGTGGTTTGGTGGGAGTGGCTGGGGTGAGGCGGTTGGGGTTGGTTGGGGATGGGTGGGTAGGGTGAGGCGGTTGCTGCAGTAGGAGGAGGTGGCGAAGAAGGGGACGAGGCGAGGAGGAGGCGAGGGAGGAGGCAGGGGATGCTTGGGAGGAGGGTCTAGGCATGAGGGGATGGTGCCCGGGCGAAGTAAGGAATGATTTTGTGGCAGAAGACATGAAACCAGGCAGCTGAATAATAAGTGTCCTAAGCACGAACAAATGCCCAAGGCATGAGGTACCCATCCATCCATCCATTCAAACAAACAAACAGGCCACATCAAGCCACCCCACACGCGCCGCTCATCACCCCCACCTCCAACACCACCACCCACCGGCCTTCTCGATGTCCGCCTGGTCCAGCGGCGTGTACGGCACCTCGCACTTGTTCTTCTCCTTGACCAGCTGCGCCAAGGAACACACACACGCACGTAAGTGGTGAGGGTGTCGGCTTGCGTGCGATGATAGTGAGTCGATCAAGACTATGAAACGGCACTACTTAGCGGTGGCGAGATTTGCACGGGCACAATCCGAGGGCGCCCAACAAGCTGCCCACATGAAGCTATCCCCAGCCCGCAAACCCCGACCCAGCACAGCACAGCAGCAGCCAAGCGGCCCCGCACCCCAACCCCAACCCCAACCCCAACCCCCAACCCCAACCCCAACCCCAACCCCAACCCCAACCCCAACCCCAACCCCAACCCCAACCGTCTACCTCTACCCTGCCTAATCTAAATGCATGGAACCCCCACCCCCGCCCCCACCCCGCTTCTGGTTTCTGGAATGAACTACCCCACCCCCGCACCAATCCACACGACCACACGTACGCACACGCACACCAACCTGCGGGATGAGCCCGGGCGGGAAGTTGGTGGAGGGCACGGGCACGGCGCTCATGTCGGGGCCCGGCAGCGGCGCCACGGGCTTGGTGTTGCCCAGCGGCACCACGCCCACCGTGGCGGCGGCGGCGGCGGCCGCGGCGGCGGCGGCGGCCGCCAGCTCGGCAGCGATGTGCTGCGCCTTGGCCTGCAGGCCTGTGCACCGTGTGCGTGTCCGTGTGTATGTACAGTTGTACACACAGCGTTGTGTTGGGTGCGAGGGATCGGTCCCATCATGGTAGCAGACGCTTGTACAGGGGGGCTTGCCCTCCTCACCGCGTCGGCTCCCTTAATCCACGCCATGAATTATTGAAAGGCGTATGCATTTGTTTCATGCGACGGTAACAGATGCTACGGCAATCGGCTGTAAGTCAGGCTGCTGCTGAAGTGGGGGACAGCCTCCTAGCAACCGGTGTGCAGGTGTGTGATCCCCGGCACGGGCCTACTACCACTACAAGCCACCGCTGACTCGTCCACGCATCGGGCGCACGCACTCACTCATGGCGGTTGCCGCGGCGCTGGCGAGCCCGCCGGGCGGCGCCTGCGCCATGCCCACAGCAGGGGGCGGCGGCCCGCCCATGGGACCCATGTGGCCGTGCGGCGGCGGCGGCGCCAGGTGCGGCGGCGGCGGCGCCAGGTGCGCCCCCGGCGGCGGGTAGGCGCCCGGCGGCGGCACGGCGCCCGGCGGCAACGCGCCCCACGGCGCAGCCTGCAGCGGCAGCCCGTGAAAGGGGTCAGAGCTGCATGGTGACACGGGTTCATGTCCTTCATGCTGCTGTTAAGGACCTGGGACCCGCTGCCCGGCCCGGCCCCGCCCCGCCCAGCACAGCACAGCACAGCACATCATCCGTGCCCTTACGTGTACGGCAGTGTGCGAGCACCCCCATGCGAAGGTACCGGGCACGTGCGGGCGGCATTGATGCAGACGTACGCAGGACACGCAGCTTACCCCGGGTGGCGCGCCGTACGGTGCTGCCGGGTGCCCGTACGGCGGCGCCGCCGCCGCCGGCGGCTGCCCCGCCGCAGGGCCCCAGCCCCCAGCCGCCGCAGGCGGCGGCGGCCCCCAGCCCCCGCCGCCGGGCGGCTGCTGCGGCGGCGCGCCCCACGGGCCGCCCGCCGGCGGCGCCTGAGGTGGCTGCTGCTGTGGCGGCGGCTGTGCTCCCCAGGGCGCCGCCGCCGCTGGCTGCTGCTGCTGCTGCTGCGGCTGCGGCTGTAGCACGGGGGCGGGCAGGGGCGGCAGTAGTGTGGCGGGGTCCTGCGTGTTGAAGGCGGCGTCCTCGATCATTCCCATGGTGTCCGAGTCGTACACCTGCAGGGGGAGTGGGAGTGAGGAGGCGTGGAGTGTGATGTGTGGGGATTGGCGAGGCAACCACGTGTGATGGGGATTGGCGAGGCGACCATGTTCGTTCGGGGGTGGGGTGGGGTGGCGAACTGGCGTGCGGATGGGTCCTGGTGTCCGCCCCCGCACATGCAGTTGTTGGGCGCTTATGCATGGGCATGTGCCCGCAACCCCACGCCCTGCATCAGCTCCTCCACAGCCCCCAGGCGCACCAGTTACTTCACATGTCTTAACTCGACTTCCGTTAGATTGGTTTACGGTAGTTTGGGCTGGTAACCACAACCCCCCCTCCTCCCCCCCTACAACACACACAGCCGCCCACCACCAGCCCGCAAGCCCCCCCCAAAAAACACAATTCCCCCCGACCCCCTGCAGTTCCGCCCGCACTACACCACACTACACTGGTATATTTTGGTATCGGCACTCACGGCCTTGTCGCCCCAGAACTTGAGGATCTTGTCCAGCCGCCCGCGCGTGTCCTCGCCGCGGCCCGCGGTGTTGAAGGCAGCCGCCAGCATGGCGCCGACCACGGGCTGGAAGGCCGCCGACACGGCGTCGGAGGTCGCGCCGCCGCGCACCGCCAGCCTGCGGTGGCACCGCGTGGGGGCGTGTAGGTGTATGTTTAAAGGGAAAAAAGGGGGAAGCGCAGGCTTTGTGCTCAGCGTGCAATCATGTGTGCGGGCAAGTTAAGAAGAGAGGGAGTGGTAGGCAAGGCTTGCGCAGCAGCTTGTCTAGTGGCGGCAGGTGATAATGTGTGCGCGTGGGCGCCCTGGTGGGAGGGCAGTTTCCTGCCATGAAGACTGCTCAATTCCCCCCCAGACCACCCCCACCCCCACCCCCACCCCCACCCCCACCACCACCACCACCACTCCCCCCTGTCCTTGCTCACCCCTTGAACAACACGTCATTGGCCAGGTAGATGAGGTGCAGCTGCTTGTCGCGGTCGCCGCACCCCACCGCCCGGTGCGCCGCCAGCGCCGCCAGCCCGGGGCCGTGCGCCACGTGCGCCATGAACCAGGCGGCCGAGGTCTTGATTGAGTCCTGGGGGGATGCGGGGGTTGGGGTGCGGATGTGTGTGTGTGTATGTGTGTGTGGGGGGGTTGTGGTTACCAGCCCAAACTAAACCAAACCCAATGCATAAGAGCGAGGAGGTGAGCGTGGCCTAATATGGGGGGTGCGGGTGGGGGTGCCATGCATGTTTAATTAATGACGAGGTGGGGGTGGGAGTTCCATACATTTAAGTTAATGACGCGGGGGGTGCGGCTGCGCGTGGGCATGGAGGTGAATGTGCGAGCGGTGCCACGCGTAAGCTAAGCAGCGAAGCTGGGGACAGGGGGTCTGGGCTGGGTGAGGTTGGAGGTGCGGATGCGCATGCCTCTGTCGTGCGATTCACGGTAGCGGGGGTGTCTCATCAACCCCCGCTCCCTTGACATACACCACTATTTCGGTAGGGTGTAACTATATGTATATTTCCATTGCTATTTCCATTTCGTTCTGGTGGGGGCCTGGGCTGGTGAGACATTCATGCACCAAACCCAGCAGCGGCGTCGTAGCAGGCGACCCCGACTAGGCGAGCGGGTGTCCCTGGTGCCCACACGTTCGGCGCCTGCCCACCTTGGTCGCCGTCAAGCTGTCTAGGATGCCACTGAACCCAGCCGCCACGTCTGGAGGAAGGCCGAACGTCTGCACCGCCTGCGGCGGCGCCGCCGCCCCCGGCGCCGCAGCGGCAGGCGCCTGGGCCGGCTGCTGCTGCGGCGGGGCCTGGTGTGGCGGCGGCTGCTGCTGTTGCTGCGACTGCTGCTGCAGGTGGGGCGGCACCATTGGCTGCTGCGGCTGTTGCGCGAGGTGCGGCGGCGGCACGGCGCCGGGGGGCGGCGCGTGCATGTGCAGGTGCGGCGGGTGCTGCGGCGGCGCCGCCGCCCCAGGATAGCCCCCGTACTGCGCAGGTGGTGGCAGGGGCTGCACATGAGGAGGCGGTGCGCCGTAGGCCCCGAGCGGCGGCGGCGGCCCGCCCGGCGCGCCCGGGGGCGGGTAGTGCCCCGGGTAGGGTGGGGGCGCTTGCGGTGGGTGCGCTAGGTGTGGCGGGGGTGCCGGCTGGTAGTGTGGCTGCGCGGGCGGCGGAGCTGGTGCCCCTGCAGGTGGAGGCACTCCGGGCGCCGGTGCGTGGGCCGCCGTGTGGGGCGGGTACACGCCGGGCGGGAGCGGTCGATCCGGCGGCAGCTGATACACGGTGGTGTAGAGCGACCAGCGGAAGAAGTCCCCGCCCTCGCCGCCCGTCAGAAAGCTGAACTTGGGGTCGCCCGCCTGCTTCTGTCGCATCATGTCAATGAAGCTAGGGCCATTCTTCACAGCATAGTTGACAAGCAGACGAATCCGCTCCGCAAGCTCGCCATCTCCGGGCGGCACCACGAACGCTGGCGCAGGCTCCCATGGGCTGAAGAACACGGCTGCTCCTCCTGGAGCCGAAGCCATGATTGCAAGCTCAGTTGGTAAGTATCACGCCTAGTGCCTCATTTTCATCTGCGATCGAGTTGGCTCTCTTCCCGACAAGGGTCTGTACTTATGTTGATAGAAGCTGTATAGTAACGATACAACGATACGTCAGAAAGCTAAAAGAGCGGCCTTAAAAAGCTTTGCTTGCGTCCAGAGACACAGCGTTCGGGAGAAAATGGCAAGCAAGCGAAAATTGTTACGCACGAGAGGTATGTTATAGAAATACCTTCGTGTGGAGGCTTACAGTGTCTCCATGTGCATGGAGCACGTCTGCACATCTCACCTTTACCGGGCGACACTCCGCTGCCCCGCCTGCGCCCTTAACTAGCCACCAGCTCCAGGCAGCTCGGCGCCCCACCTTTGAGAACCACTGAATTGCCGCATAAGGTGCAAGAATATTGATGGCAGGTGCTGCACGCAGGTACGCTGCCTCTCCGGACCTACGCGGCGTTGTGCCACATGCCAATCCGACGCCGGACGCCCACCGCCCGCTGGCCACGTAGGCAATAGCAAGGACGAGCAAGCGCATTGACTTACATGCCCTAATCAACTACCCGAACTGAAGCTCTAATGAAAATAGGACTGCAAAGTGCAACCCGGCTAGCCTTACGGCTTACGCCATGGAGCTTGCGTGCACCACTGCACCACCACACGTATGTCGCCCCTCCCGCGCCCTATCGCACAGGGCCCTCATCAAGTGCCAGCCTCAGCCAGTATGACAGTGCCTCCCCACATGAAATTATGCTTCATATTAAAAAATAGTAAAATGGGGGTTCTAGGACAGCTCCGACTAACCCCCAACTAACTCGTGTACGGCGCCCCCAACCCCTCAGCCGTACAGGAGTTAGGTTGGGTGTCGGCAGCTGCTGCGAGTGGGAGCTGGCAGTTGTACGGCGGGTCGACTGGGAAGCTGCCTGGCGTGGGGTGATGCACAGGAGTCGTTGGCGCTAGTCGGCGGTTGTACGAGTCGGAGCTGGTAGCAGCACCGCCAGCCGACCCGTGCCGCGCCGAGGGGGTAAGGGGACTCAAACGGGGCTGCACTGAAACTGGCGCGGCGGGGGCGGCGCCGCGCTGTGGGGCGAAAGGATCGAGGCACAGAAACTCAAAGGAAACTCAGCACAAACTTGGGGAAAACTCAGCACAAACCCAGCCAACACTCAGCCGAAACCTCATCCGTTCATAGTGACCTAAATATTTGCCAAAATCAAGGACACTTGATTCCTTCTCACGGCACGTGAAGTTTGGGCCCCAGCGCACACTGTACTGATCGGTCGCGCCCTGACTCGCCCTTGTCAGGCGCTGGCGCGTGCTGACGTAACTATGGTGTGCCTACGCACAGGTCCTGTGACGCGTGACGACAGTCCTCGATTGCAGTCACGGTGCAGGGGAAGAACGGACGCAGAATGGCTTGATGACAGGCGTATTACACAAACACCCTGAAAGGTGGCTTGTTGCGCGCGCTCTGCGCCGATAGCTTACTTGAAGAGAATGAGTTGTAAAAGCTGGTCTTGCAAGTATAGTCGCTAATTCATAAGCTGTAGGAAGAAGCAAGAAGCAAGACAAGGCTTTGCTTCTTGCCAGAGTGCTTAAGAGCTGCCCCCATCCGCCGTACGGCGTTAGCGCCCGCCTTGCACCCTTACATGCGCAAATAGGCAAAGGCAGGATACACACGCTAGCAAACTCTGTCAGGTAGGCGCGTCACCTGCTGGTGACGTGACACTCCGCTTCCAAAATGCACCTGTGCGTAACACACACATGGTTGGATAAGGGAAAGCAAAGTGTACATCTGCAATTATTGGGACTCACCCCGGGGGGCTGGGGCACGCACACGGGTCGTTGGCACGAGTCGGGTACCCATACGGTTGGGAGCTGGTAGTTGCTAGGAAGGCCGGCTGTGAAGCGGTCGGAGTGCACAGGTGTACGGCGGAACTTTGGGTTAGTGGCTGGCGGTTGGCGTGGCACGCGAGTGGGAGCTGTCATTTGCGTGTGGCGCCAGCTGGGAAGCTTCGTGTGAGCTGCGTGTGAACTCATATGGGATGCATAGGGCTGTGCCTTGCCATCAGCTGCATATGGGCTGCACACCAGGCACACGCGACTGCTGTTAACCAGTGCGGCGGGGGGCGGCGCCGCGCTGTGGGGCGAAAAAAGCGAGGCACAAAAACTCAACGGAAACTTATTCAAAACTCGGAGGAAACGCGGAGGAAACTGCGCAGAAACCCAGCGGAAACCCAGCCGAATCTCAATCTGCGGCGTTTCGTTTCGTGCACAATGCCTCAGCCGAAACCTGTGCAGTTCATAGTGACGTTAATCAAGAATGCGGTGTTGCTGGCCGCTGGGCTTGGCGCTGGTGGGTTGACAGCCAAGGAGCCACCGTTGCGCACTTTCTGAATGCGGCTGTCGGCTGACCCTCGGGCCTTCATGGAGGCACGCTGCAAATGAAGGCGGCAGCGATGCTGCTGGGCCCCGACGGCTGCTGCAAGTGTGGCACCAAGGCCGCCAGGGACAGGCATGGCATGCGTGGCGCCTGCTACGAGTGGGAGCGATGGCACAAGTAGTGCGCAACTGTCTGCGCCGCCTGAACTGCTGTCGTTATGAGTACCCAAGGCACGAGGCACGTTTGCCCAATTATCTCCTCGTTAGGAGTGCCCAAGGCACGAAGCACGTTTGCCCAACATTATTGCCTCGACGGCGCGGCTGTTTTGAGGGTGCGTGGATGCGATCTGGCTGCCGTGCTGCAAGAGGACTACTGCGCAACAGGTGGGGCCACTGCAACGGTAGGACAGGGCCTTGATGTCACGTGATGTTATGAACGGTCGAACGCGTAGCTTGCTTGTGCAAGAGCACGTGCGTGCGTGCGTGGTGAGTGTTGCCGGCCGCACACGCCACACACGCACGCCCCGCGCAGCTTGCCTGTACACCCATGCCTCACAGCCCAACTCACTTTGACCCCGCCCCTTCCTGCTGCCCTTTGCCGTCCACCGCCATCTAACTGACTAACGGCCACACATCCCCTTCTTATCCTGTAAAGCCCCTCTACATACCGCTTGACATTGCCTACCAATGCCGTAACACAGCACCCGTAACCCTTCAAGTTCTCAAAAACAGAATTAGGTACTGACACGCCTTTTCAGCATTATCAGCATTATCAGCAAAAAAGTACAGGCTTTACAGGCGCACAACGTACACGGACTAACCGGCCTTGTACCGCTTCGTCGTCAGCCCTAATGCCCTAGTCTATCAAATCGCTAACCGACTACCCCCCTTCACACACACAGACTTCTGTCCCTGTGAAACCCCTTTACATACCGCTTCACAATTCAATTTAGCATCCGTAACCCCCTCAAATTAACATAAACAAAATTTTAGGTACCACAACGTGTTTGCAAACGCGTTTACAGGTAAGCGTGCCAAACTTAGCACTCGTACCCCTGCAATGTAACGTGAACCCCGCCCCGCCATCACACCCTCGTCCTCCTCCCCGTGTCTTGGGCACCAAACAGGTCCGCACACATGGTTTGTCCCAGTGCTCCAAATGCATTCGCACATACTCGTAAAAATGCCTGCCTCAGTGCTCAGTGATGGTGCCGGGAAACGTGACCATAAACACACGCACACTTGTCCTACGCATCATCTGCGTGGTGCCCGGAGGCAGCAGGCTGTTGCACCTGTCCACCACCCGCTGCAGGTCCACCTCCGCCATTCGGCGAAGCTCAAAGCCGCGCTGCAGCATGTGCTTAGCTCAGTCGTCCAGTGCCAAGGGAGTGCCCGCCTCTCAGCAGCAGCGCCATGCAATTGGTTACCGCGTCTTCATAGGAGACAAGAAACTCGCCACTCAAGTTCTTGCACACCCGCACAGGCGCTGCTGCACTACCACCCAGTCCCACCACCACGCGCACCGCGCGCCGGGGCTATCTCATCGGGCACTGGTTTACACCGCGGGGTCTGCCAGGTGGTACGGACCACTCACGTCTACGCCACGTAACGCCGCGGAATGACGGCGGCGCCAGCGGCACGCCCCAGCCGCTTGCCCAAATGCAGCGAAACAATGGGGCGCACGGCGGGCCCTGCGCCAGGCGGCTGCAACTGCGCCCTGGGTGCTGCTGCAGACCTGGGTGCTGCTGCAGCCGACGCGACCGGGGCCTTGCTGCGTGTGGGCGGTGGGCTGTCGAACGTTTTGGTCAGCACCTTGCCGACACGGCCACTGCTGTGGAGCGCGGCCAGCTGTGGCGGGTAGGCCTGCAGGGCCTGCCGCTGCTCCGAGATATAGCCGTGGCAGAGGACGTTGCGCAGCAGCGCGTGGAACCAGCGCAGCCCAACCTTGGCGTCCTCGGTAGCTTGTGCCCGGTGCGTCTTCTCGAAGTTGGCCTTGCCGCCGCGACTGTTGCAGCGGTGGTCCAGGGCCTGCAGGTAGATAGCTGGAACACACCGGGCGCTGTGATCAACGCAAAGGAGGCCAGAATGCACAGGCGCACGCATCTCCGCTTGAAGTCGTATGTGGCTGGGTTGACGGGTGAGCAGTAGGTGCCGTTAGAACACACCACGATGTGTTTGCAGGCACACATGTTGATAGTAGTAGTCCGTCAAACACATGATGCTGGCCCATGCTGGCGACATCCCCCCAGAATTCGTACCTGCGTAAACCAGTCCGTCCCCAGCAGCGTGTCCGGCTTGAGCGCCAGTGCAGTTTCCATTTCTCGCAGGAGGCCGTGCAGGTCCTCGAGGCTGTCAAATGATCTCGACTTGCAGCACTCACCGAGCACAACCAGCTCCCTGAACATCTTGGAGCTGATGGACTGGACGGCGGTGATGGCCTCCAGCAGCTCCCCCGATTCCGTGGTGACCGCCTGAGCAGGGAGTATGGCGACAGGAAGCGAGTATCTCTGGTGAAGGGCAGCGGACAAGTTCGCGTCCGCTGCTGTTGCACGGTCCTGTCTCGTGTGCCTGTCCCTACCTTCCGATGCCTAGAATACAAAACGGCATCCGTTGGCTGCACATGACAACCGCACCTGGAGCACCTGAGCAAGCATTGGGTAGTCCAGGAAGAGCGTGCCGTCATCACGCGTGGTAGCGAAGCTGCCCAGCAGCACCTTGAACGCCGGTGGGAGCTTGGCGGCCTCCACGCCAGCCGCCGGGTCCAGCAGCTCCCGCAGGAGTAGCAACTGTGACGCAGGCTGGCCCAGCACTTGCAGCACCATGCGCAGGTCCGCCAGCACCTGATTAGGGAGGACGAACAGCGACAACAACACGTTGGTGTTGGACCGTCGTCTGGCCTGACCTGCCAGTACGCAAAGAGTTTACACCCCCCGGACGTGGCAGCGGCCGCCCGCCCCACGCGGGAGTGGCTGGTGCCGCGCCTGGAGCTCAAGGCGTGGATACTGTCGTACACGCTCAAGGAGCACACGGACCTTGAGGTGGTTGGGGTGACGGACAGGCCTGCCGGGGTTTCTGCTCTCCAGAGCATCTGCAGCGGGGCAGTGCTAGAGGCGTGCTCTGGCGCCCGCCGGTTGGTCTCTGTGAAGCTTTGCTGTGCGTGCGGCAACAAGTAAATCACACAGTCGCACCTCGTCGGGCTCGCGGCGCGCTGCGCTGAAAGCCAGGGGAGCCGAGCGGCGACAGCGCCTGGCTCGCGCTGGGCGCGGCTGTGTCGCCGGACGCGGTGCGTGGCGCCGCAGAGGCCGTCGTGGTGTCATTGCGGTCTCGCTTAAGCTCTGCCATTGTGGGCGACAGCGGCGGGAGGCAAAGAGAGCAAGTCAGGCCAGTTATGTGATGCCCCGCCGCGGGCTCTCAGTGACGCATACGGCCCATGCATAGGTGTCCCCCGGGGCATGGTGCGGGGATTGGCGCTCGACAAACTAGAACTAGCAGGAATTCGGGAATGCAGGCGACGTGTGTCGACGCTGGACTCGTTCCCACGATGGACACGCGCCCGCTTGCACGAAGGCCCGACGCCGCGCCCGCTCCCGCCCCGCCCCACTTCGCGCCTCTGAGACTCAAAACAAGTGCAGCAGGCGCACCTCGCGCTGGCCGAGGCGGCCCCGGGGCGACGCAAAGAGGCGTCAAGGTGTAGTATAACAATGGAGCAGGCTGCCTGGCTTGCAAACTTCGCGCGCGCTCGGCCTTCATGCGCGTCGTACCCCAAGTGGGGACCGGGGGCCGGGAGCGGGCTTGCTGCTGATTCCGTGTCACTTCCAGACAAGTCTTAACTATTCCATGCATTTGCAAGCACTGGCTGCAGCATAGATAAGGTTCCAACCAGGCAGCCAACTCTCACCGCCAGCGACCGATTGTGACTGAACGTGTCGTCCGTAAGCAACATTTTTATCGCTCGGCCCTGAGTGATACTTAGCGTTATGGTCGTATCCCACCACTCCTGTAATCTCAGGGAGTCCACCTGAGCCAAGCAGGCCTTCTTCGCGAGCGCCATTGGCAAATGGAGGAAGGAGAGAAGCTGCAAAAGGAACTTAACGACATAGGAGCGGAGATAGCCCGGGTGTCGGCCCAAGCGGAGTCGGCGAAGGATGCCGAGGACAAGCGGTACTTCCGGGAGAAGGAGCTCATGCTACGGAAGGAAAAGCTCATGCTCCTGGAAGCGCGCGGTATGTGTGCCTTGTTTTAGTGGTCGGCATTTTGTCAGCTATAGACTAGGTCAAGTGGGGAGAGATCGCGCGCCTCACCTTCACGTGCCAGGAGTGCCAGGAGAAGGCTGGGTGGCTGGGTGGCTGGCGTCCTGGGCAAGCACGAGAGAGTGATTGGGGCCAACTCCAAGCATTTGGGGACCCTTTTTCTCGACGGGCCTCACCCCTAAGCGCGGTGCGGAGTGTACCAGCCCCATGTGAAGCGTTCCGGCATGTTGCGATTGAATCCCCGATTGCGCAACCACCGCTTCTGTCTCTTCAGGATACAGCTTGATGTGCAATAATCCTGACCTGCATACTTGTGACGTTCTCGTCATGCAGGCGCGGCGGCAGGGCCGGGCCCCGGGAGCACGGCAGCTGACGGTGAGACCCCATCTGCATTGCAGGGCCTGTAGACCTCGCGCTCGTGGAAAGGGAACCGATCCTCAGGGGGAATGATTGGGGTTTTGCTGAGCGCTTATGACATTTAGACGGGTGAGGCCAGTACGAGGCTCGTCTGCCCCCCGCTACGGAAGCAAGGAAAGAAGCGGGCCATTGTCGGGGGAGCGGGGGCCTTTGTCGGGGGAGCGGGGGCCTTTGTCGGGGGAGCGGGGGCCTTTGTCGGGGGAGCGGGGGCCTTTGTCGGGGGAGCGGGGGCCATTGCCGGAGTTGCTGGCCTCTACATCGGAAGGGCAGCAGCGAGGCCGTCGCGCGATGGGGCGGATGGGTCGTTGCTGGGGGCTGCGGGGTGAGCTGGTTGCGCCCACTCGTGTTGGGTGCGTGCTGGGAGCTGTAAGAGGCGGCAAGGGGCGGCTGGCGGGTGGCGGGCCTGGCCCCAGCACCCGCCCAACACCCTCCCCAGGGGAGCTTGCATAGAGCGTTCCAGTTGTAGGCAGGTTGGGGTGGGTGGGCGGGGCGCTCGCTTGGGCATGGCACGGTGGGTGCATGGGCTGCGGCTGCTGCTGGTCTCGACCTTTGTCCGAGCTGCATTCTCAATGGGTTCCGTGTTTCCTCCCCTACAGGCTCGCGGCCGGCTGCTGCTGGTGAGCATTTCCAAGAGGCTGTAGGGCGAGGACCGGCACATTGGTAGTTGTTGGGGGTTGTGCGGCGCGGTATGGCGCGCTCGGGGCATCAGAACAGTACCATTCAATGGGAGGCGGGGCCCCCATCCAGGCTTTTTGTCCTTTCCACAAAGCCCTCCTCAAAACAGCTTCAAGCCTTGCGTGTAAGTACTGACCTTCAATCAATTCTTACGGGAGAGGATTAACGGGCACAAAGATCTCGACCGGAGCCGCTGGGGTCAGGGGCTGACGTGGAGCGGCATCGGAGACGGGTGCAGGACGATGGTTTCGGTCGGGTTCGGTCGAAGGAACGTCTAGGGAGCCAAGTGACAGGGGATGCAGACCAGGGGAGTTCACCAGCACCAGCAGGTGGTGGGCGGGTTGCTGGGACATGGCATGCACCAAGGGTATGCATGCGACGATGGAGTGGGCTGTCATGCCATATCGCTGGGTACTGGTGCAGCATCTGGCCTCTCGTGTAAGCCGGCATCCCTTGTGGTCCTGCATGCATAGCACCTGGACAACAGCGGCCGGTTACTTACGTGTTTGCGCCTTGTGGGCACGACGGGCTACTCCTGTACAGGCCCGCCCGCTTGCAAGCTGCGGCTCCGGCAAGACGTGCTGAACACGGACCTGTACTTCTTCGAGCCCATGGACACCAGCAGCGCTGCAGCTAGCGCCGCAAGTCCGGGCGTGAGCAGCGGTAGCTTCTTCCTGGACCCCGAGGGCAAGCAGAAAGCTGAGCTAGAGGACTGGCTTGGCCTCGCCATGGACTTGCACGGCAAGGGCAAACCCATCTTGCCGTTGATCATCAACGGTCAGGTCAAGGTGGGATACCCCGTGCGTGGTTGGATCTCAAGCATGACCCAACACGCGTCTTAGATGGCGTTTGGACGTCGCGTGCTGACGGGTACACGCTGCGGCGGCGGAGTCCCGCTACACCGTGGCGGCTGCTGAGTTTAGATACACGGTCTGATGGGGTTATGCACTCCAAAACTATACGGAGCTTTCCGTCCTTCTTCGCGAATACCTGGAAAGCAAGGTTTCCTGCGCTCGGAGTGTACGTGGTGGGGGACGTTACCTGTGTGTGTTTGGGCTCGGGGCCCATGCGCGGCATGGGCTGCCGTGCCTGTTTGCCGAGTTTTCTTACTGTCAGTACTGCCGCCGTCGTCCCCTGCTTTCGCACCATTGTCACCTTGCGCCCGCCGTGCGCCCGTCGTGCAGAGCGGCAAGTCCTACATGCTCAACGAGGTCCTGCCTGCTGTGGCCAACACGTACTACTGCAGTGCCAGCGCCGCCAGCGCCGCCAGCGACAGTGCCGCCAACGCCAGCGCCGCCAGCGTCAGCGCTGCCAGCGACAGCACCGCCAGCGACAGCGTCAGCGCCGCCAGCGACAGCGCCGCCAGCGACAGCGACAGTGACAGCCAGCAGCAGCAAGCTGGCGGCGGCGGCGCGATGCAGCAGCTATCCGGGCCGCCCAACTTCCTGCGCGTGAACTGCTTGGACTGCGACCGCAGCAGCGGCGTCGGTGGCTTCCTGAAGGAACTCCTCGTCAAGCTCAAGCGGAGTGCAGCCGACGAGCGGCTCTATGCTGCCGCCAGCACGCCTGTGCCCAGCGACTGCTCCGCGGGCACCATGGCGGACGCCATTCAGGACTTCATGCGGCGCCTGCCACGGGACCGTCTGAACTTCCTGCTGGTCGATGAGGCGCAGAGCTTCTACCTGATGGCGCGGCCGGCCGTGTTCGGCGACGGTGCGCCGCGTGACCCAACCCTGGACGTCGAGGCGGTGCTGCACATGCGGCGGTACGTCAGCACATTACTTTCCATGAACGTGTCGCGTGTTCACATGTGTGGGCGTGGGAGGATGAGTGGCCGTGGTTAGTGTTTGTTACGCACCTGACAATGACAGCGCATTGCGTTGCATGCGAGGGGCAGAAGGCATTCAAGGGGACAGGCGCTTACCACTGCACCAGGGCGGCAGGCATCTGCTTGTTACAGCCCCAACACAGCAGGCGTACGGAGCAGGGGACTTCGCTGAACATGGGCACTGTTTCCCTTGCCTTACCTTGCTGCCTGTCACCTTGCATGCCTGGTTACCTTGCTTGCCTCACCCACAGTATCCTCAAGGGCCTCCTGCTGGACAGCCCCCACTGGGTGGCTTGGGCCGTCACAGGCAGCTCCATGGCGACGCTGTGGGCCAATGTCGCTGCCACGCCGGTGAGCCATTGGCGTTGCAGTTGTGGGACACAACACTCTAGCTAGAGCCCTTCCATGGACCGCGCCGCCTTTGGGCGGATCCATTAGCTCCTTCCGGACTGCCTTATCTCCACAGCCCAGCCACCCCCCCCCCCAAAAAAAGAGCTACTACAGCGCCCAACACCTTTTTGCTGTGCATGTTGCCGCAGACTAACGGCTTCTCCCTTATCATGCACCACCGCCGACTCAACCTGAGCCCCACGATGCCCCTGGAAGCGCTGCAAGTCGCCTGGGCGCAGCTCAAGGCCCAGGCCAAAACCTGGCATCCGGTCCGGCCACTGCCAAAAGACCTGGCCTGGCAGTCGCCGCCGCAGGTCGCCATGCTGGCCTACCTGTGCGAGGAGTGGAGGTACAGCCGCACAGCTGGCACAGCCGCGGAGCTGGTGGAGCAGACCATGACGCAAAAGCTCATTCCCGAGGTGGGGCCTACACCTTACAGCAACTGTAAATCAGCAAACGTGGGTGCTGGCTGTGAAGGAGTAAACTCTTTGCGTACTGGCAGGTCAGGCCAGACGACGGTCCAACACCAACGTGTTGTTGTCGCTGTTCGTCCTCCCTAATCAGGTGCTGGCGGACCTGCGCATGGTGCTGCAAGTGCTGGGCCAGCCTGCGTCACAGTTGCTACTCCTGCGGGAGCTGCTGGACCCGGCGGCTGGCGTGGAGGCCGCCAAGCTCCCACCGGCGTTCAAGGTGCTGCTGGGCAGCTTCGCTACCACGCGTGATGACGGCACGCTCTTCCTGGACTACCCACTGCTTGCTCAGGTGCTCCAGGTGCGGTTGTCATGTGCAGCCAACGGATGCCGTTTTGTATTCTAGGCATCGGAAGGTAGGGACAGGCACACGAGACAGGACCGTGCAACAGCAGCGGACGCGAACTTGTCCGCTGCCCTTCACCAGAGATACTCGCTTCCTGTCGCCATACTCCCTGCTCAGGCGGTCACCACGGAATCGGGGGAGCTGCTGGAGGCCATCACCGCCGTCCAGTCCATCAGCTCCAAGATGTTCAGGGAGCTGGTTGTGCTCGGTGAGTGCTGCAAGTCGAGATCATTTGACAGCCTCGAGGACCTGCACGGCCTCCTGCGAGAAATGGAAACTGCACTGGCGCTCAAGCCGGACACGCTGCTGGGGACGGACTGGTTTACGCAGGTACGAATTCTGGGGGCGATGTTGCCAGCATGGGCCAGCATCATGTGTTTGACGGACTACTACTATCAACATGTGTGCCTGCAAACACATCGTGGTGTGTTCTAACGGCACCTACTGCTCACCCGTCAACCCAGCCACATACGACTTCAAGCGGAGATGCGTGCGCCTGTGCATTCTGGCCTCCTTTGCGTTGATCACAGCGCCCGGTGTGTTCCAGCTATCTACCTGCAGGCCCTGGACCACCGCTGCAACAGTCGCGGCGGCAAGGCCAACTTCGAGAAGACGCACCGGGCACAAGCTACCGAGGACGCCAAGGTTGGGCTGCGCTGGTTCCACGCGCTGCTGCGCAACGTCCTCTGCCACGGCTATATCTCGGAGCAGCGGCAGGCCCTGCAGGCCTACCCGCCACAGCTGGCCGCGCTCCACAGCAGTGGCCGTGTCGGCAAGGAGCTGACCAAAACGTTCGACAGCCCACCGCCCACACGCAGCAAGGCCCCGGTCGCGTCGGCTGCAGCAGCACCCAGGTCTGCAGCAGCACCCAGGGCGCAGTTGCAGCCGCCTGGCGCAGGGCCCGCCGTGCGCCCCATTGTTTCGCTGCATTTGGGCAAGCGGCTGGGGCGTGCCGCTGGCGCCGCCGTCATTCCGCGGCGTTACGTGGCGTAGACGTGAGTGGTCCGTACCACCTGGCAGACCCCGCGGTGTAAACCAGTGCCCGATGAGATAGCCCCGGCGCGCGGTGCGCGTGGTGGTGGGACTGGGTGGTAGTGCAGCAGCGCCTGTGCGGGTGTGCAAGAACTTGAGTGGCGAGTTTCTTGGCTCCTATGAAGACGCGGTAACCAGTTGCATGGCGCTGCTGCTGAGAGGCGGGCACTCCCTTGGCACTGGACGACTGAGCTAAGCACATGCTGCAGCGCGGCTTTGAGCTTCGCCGAATGGCGGAGGTGGACCTGCAGCGGGTGGTGGACAGGTGCAACAGCCTGCTGCCTCCGGGCACCACGCAGATGATGCGTAGGACAAGTGTGCGTGTGTTTATGGTCACGTTTCCCGGCACCATCACTGAGCACTGAGGCAGGCATTTTTACGAGTATGTGCGAATGCATTTTGGAGCACTGGGACAAACCATGTGTGCGGACCTGTTTGGTGCCCAAGACACGGGGAGGAGGACGAGGGTGTGATGGCGGGGCGGGGTTCACGTTACATTGCAGGGGTACGAGTGCTAAGTTTGGCACGCTTACCTGTAAACGCGTTTGCAAACACGTTGTGGTACCTAAAATTTTGTTTATGTTAATTTGAGGGGGTTACGGATGCTAAATTGAATTGTGAAGCGGTATGTAAAGGGGTTTCACAGGGACAGAAGTCTGTGTGTGTGAAGGGGGGTAGTCGGTTAGCGATTTGATAGACTAGGGCATTAGGGCTGACGACGAAGCGGTACAAGGCCGGTTAGTCCGTGTACGTTGTGCGCCTGTAAAGCCTGTACTTTTTTGCTGATAATGCTGATAATGCTGAAAAGGCGTGTCAGTACCTAATTCTGTTTTTGAGAAATTGAAGGGTTACGGGTGCTGTGTTACGGCATTGGTAGGCAATGTCAAGCGGTATGTAGAGGGGCTTTACAGGATAAGAAGGGGATGTGTGGCCGTTAGTCAGTTAGATGGCGGTGGACGGCAAAGGGCAGCAGGAAGGGGCGGGGTCAAATTGAGTTGGGCTGTGAGGCATGGGTGTACAGGCAAGCTGCGCGGGGCGTGCGTGTGTGGCGTGTGCGGCCGGCAACGCTCACCACGCACGCACGCACGTGCTCTTACACAAGCAAGCTACGTGTTCGACCGTTCATAACATCACGTGACATCAAGGCCCTGTCCTACCGTTGCAGTGGCCCCACCTGTTGCGCAGTAGTCCTCTTGCAGCACGGCAGCCAGATCGCATCCACGCACCCTCAAAACAGCCGCGCCGTCGAGGCAATAATGTTGGGCAAACGTGCTTCGTGCCTTGGGCACTCCTAACGAGGAGATAATTGGGCAAACGTGCCTCGTGCCTTGGGTACTCATAACGACAGCAGTTCAGGCGGCGCAGACAGTTGCGCACTACTTGTGCCATCGCTCCCACTCGTAGCAGGCGCCACGCATGCCATGCCTGTCCCTGGCGGCCTTGGTGCCACACTTGCAGCAGCCGTCGGGGCCCAGCAGCATCGCTGCCGCCTTCATTTGCAGCGTGCCTCCATGAAGGCCCGAGGGTCAGCCGCATTCAGAAAGTGCGCAACGGTGGCTCCTTGGCTGTCAACCCACCAGCGCCAAGCCCAGCGGCCAGCAGCACCGCATTCTTGATTAACTATGAACTGCACAGGTTTCGGCTGAGGCATTGTGCACGAAACGAAACGCCGCAGATTGAGATTCGGCTGGGTTTCCGCTGGGTTTCTGCGCAGTTTCCTCCGCGTTTCCTCCGAGTTTTGAATAAGTTTCCGTTGAGTTTTTGTGCCTCGCTTTTTTCGCCCCACAGCGCGGCGCCGCCCCCCGCCGCACTGGTTAACAGCAGTCGCGTGTGCCTGGTGTGCAGCCCATATGCAGCTGATGGCAAGGCACAGCCCTATGCATCCCATATGAGTTCACACGCAGCTCACACGAAGCTTCCCAGCTGGCGCCACACGCAAATGACAGCTCCCACTCGCGTGCCACGCCAACCGCCAGCCACTAACCCAAAGTTCCGCCGTACACCTGTGCACTCCGACCGCTTCACAGCCGGCCTTCCTAGCAACTACCAGCTCCCAACCGTATGGGTACCCGACTCGTGCCAACGACCCGTGTGCGTGCCCCAGCCCCCCGGGGTGAGTCCCAATAATTGCAGATGTACACTTTGCTTTCCCTTATCCAACCATGTGTGTGTTACGCACAGGTGCATTTTGGAAGCGGAGTGTCACGTCACCAGCAGGTGACGCGCCTACCTGACAGAGTTTGCTAGCGTGTGTATCCTGCCTTTGCCTATTTGCGCATGTAAGGGTGCAAGGCGGGCGCTAACGCCGTACGGCGGATGGGGGCAGCTCTTAAGCACTCTGGCAAGAAGCAAAGCCTTGTCTTGCTTCTTGCTTCTTCCTACAGCTTATGAATTAGCGACTATACTTGCAAGACCAGCTTTTACAACTCATTCTCTTCAAGTAAGCTATCGGCGCAGAGCGCGCGCAACAAGCCACCTTTCAGGGTGTTTGTGTAATACGCCTGTCATCAAGCCATTCTGCGTCCGTTCTTCCCCTGCACCGTGACTGCAATCGAGGACTGTCGTCACGCGTCATAGGAGTGATAGGACCTGTGCGTAGGCACACCATAGTTACGTCAGCACGCGCCAGCGCCTGGCGTGCTTACGTTTTCGTTTCGCAATTTAGAGCATGTCCGTAACAAGGGCGAGTCAGGGCGCGACCGATCAGTACAGTGTGCGCTGGAGCCCAAACTTCACGTGCCGTGAGAAGGAATCAAGTGTCCTTGATTTTGGCAAATATTTAGGTCACTATGAACGGATGAGGTTTCGGCTGAGTGTTGGCTGGGTTTGTGCTGAGTTTTCCCCAAGTTTGTGCTGAGTTTCCTTTGAGTTTCTGTGCCTCGATCCTTTCGCCCCACAGCGCGGCGCCGCCCCCACCGCGCCAGTTTCAGTGCAGCCCCGTTTGAGTCCCCTTACCCCCTCGGCGCGGCACGGGTCGGCTGGCGGTGCTGCTACCAGCTCCCACTCGTACAACCGCCGACTAGCGCCAACGACTCCTGTGCATCACCCCACGCCAGGCAGCTTCCCAGTCGACCCGCCGTACAACTGCCAGCTCCCACTCGCAGCAGCTGCCGACACCCAACCTAACTCCTGTACGGCTGAGGGGGTTGGGGGCGCCGTACACGAGTTAGTTGGGGGTTAGTCGGAGCTGTCCTAGAACCCCCATTTTACTATTTTTTAATATGAAGCATAATCTCATGTGGGGAGGCACTGTCATACTGGCTGAGGCTGGCACTTGATGAGGGCCCTGTGCGATAGGGCGCGGGAGGGGCGACATACGTGCGGTGGTGCACGCAAGCTCCATGGCGTAAGCCGTAAGGCTAGCCGGGTTGCACTTTGCAGTCCTATTTTCGTTGGAGCTTCAGTTCGGGTAGTTGATTAAGGCATGTAAGTCAATGCGCTTGCTCGTCCTTGCTATTGCCTACGTGGCCAGCGGGCGGTGGGCGTCCGGCGTCGGATTGGCATGTGGCACAACGCCGCGTAGGTCCGGAGAGGCAGCGTACCTGCGTGCAGCACCTGCCATCAATATTCTTGCACCTTCTGCGGCAGCCCCGGCCATGGCATAGCTCCTGCTTGGTGGCTGGACCGCTGGAGCCGTGCACACCCTGCATTTTAGCTGCTGCGTGGATCAGCGCGTCCCTGATGACCACCTGGTCCAGCACCGAACGATCGACCCTGACCCAGAGAACATAGTCCCGCGAGCAGGTCATGGCACATGGTGCCTGCCCCTCTGTTTGTCTCAAAGTGCTGTGGGCGCCAGGTGCGCCAGGCGCTGAACAGTCTCGTCGGTAGTACCAGTTGCGTCGGGCATGCTCGCTGCGTAGCCTGCTCTGCTGCTTACAATGGGGTAGGGTTGGGAATTGCTCATGCCAACGGGACGTCGCTATCTCGCTCCTTGCCCTGTTTCGCCACACGCCATTGCTCACGGCATCGTCGCGCGGATATCCTCCTGCTGCGGTGCCGTGCACGGGCAGCACTGAACTTGCCAGGCAAATCCTATGGGATACTTCCAGCTTTGCCAAGCAATTGAGGCAACTTAATGCGCCTCCTCATCAGAACACCTCCATGGCCATCGCACTCCCACCCTCCACCTGCGACACCATTCCGAAGACTGGGCGCCCCAGCCCCAGCCTGCCACAACCTTAAAGCCCCATGCAAGCACACCGGTACCCAAAAGCACTCGCGTGCCGTCGCAATGCCCCCGTACCGGTATCTCAACCCTCGTACGTATGCGTCAGTCCCGCCTCAGTCCAGACACGCAGAAAATCACACACACGCACACACAGATGCACACATACCGTACACACGCGTCCCCATTGCAGCTCGACCTGGCGTCTTCACCGGGGCCCCTCCCTCCCTCCCTCCCTCCCTCCCTCCCTCCCTCCCTCCCTCCCTCCCTCCCTCCCTCCCTCCCTCCCTCCCTCCCTCCCTCCCTCCCGTGCATCACTCCACGTCCAGGTCATCATCCGGCACGTCCGGCCCCAGGTCCTCGCCGCCGCCGTCCTCCCCGCCCGCGCCTGCGCCGCCCGCCCCCGGCGCGTCCTCCGTCTCAATCTTCTGCAGCGCCTGCTCGTCCAGCGCCTGACGTGGCATGGGTGGGTGCGGGTGTGGAGGTGCAGCCGTGTGGGTGCGTGCGGAGGTGGAGGTGCAGCCGTGTGGGTGCGTGTGGAGGTGGAGGTGCAGCCGTGTGGGTGCATGTGGAGGTGGAGGTGCAGCCGTGTGGGTGCGTGCGGAGGTGGAGGTGCAGCCGTGTGGGTGCGTGCGGGTGTGGAGGTGCAGCCGTGTGGGTGCGTGCCGAGGTGCAGCAGTGTGGGTGCGGGTGTGGAGGTGTGTAAGACGAGGAGCACATGGCAAGAGCGGACCGCCGTGCATGGCACGGCCGCGGACGCGAGAGCAGCGGCAGCCGGGGGACACAGAGTGAGGAACCTTAAGGGGGAGGGGCAGCAACAGGTGCGCGACACGGCGGCATGTGCAAATGTGCTTTGTCCGTGGCCCGCAACCACCCACCACAGCACCTACCTTGCGCATTTCTTTGATCTGGATCTGCATCTCCAGCAGCTCGCGAATACGCGTGTACTTCTTGGGGTCCTGTGAATAGGAATGACGGAGAGTGAATACAGGAGGGGGAGGGCGTGGCCCAATGGAGCTACGCCAGGTGTAACATGGTGTGGACCGTGACCGCATCCGCCGCAATCTTACGGCCACGGAGCGGCAACGGAGGCACGCCCGCTCTAAACCCCATTCATCTCAAGCATGACGGTGAGCTCACGCTAGTGTGACGACTCTCACCTTGCGCACCAGGAACAAAATGTCCTTCTCGTCAATCTGCGATTTGCGTCGAGCGGCCGCAACAAGACACACGCGCCAACGCATCATTTGAGCGAGACTGTGAGCGACGCACGACAACGGTCTCAATTCCCTTGCCTTCCCCTTGCCTTGCCTACAACACATGCACGCCTTGCTCTTGCTCCTCTGCCCCTCCCGGTGGCCCCTCCCGATGGCCCCAGCCCCACCTTCAGCTTTGTGGCGCCCGACGCGCGGTCCCGCTCCAGCTTGCCCAGCCGCCCCGCCTCGTTCAGCGCGGCGCAGCAAGTGCCACGCACGTACTCGATCAGGATGTCCTGCAGGTGCAGGCACCAATGCCGGTGCGGGGTTGGAGCGACGAGTGAAGGCAGCGCGCTGCACCGCGGGGCATTGCGTCACACCGCCGACACCACGCCACGCCACGACGTGCCGCCACATGCCACGCCATGACCACCCCCGGCACCTGCTCACCTCGACCACCTGCACCGTCTGCGGCAGTGGCCGCTCGCTGTCGCCGAAGCCGTACATGAGTCGTTCCACTGCGCACAAGCAGGGAATGGGCGTAACGATAGCTTAAAAATTCGGTTCTCTCACAGAGAGGCCCGTGTGCTACCCACGTCCACACTAGTCGAGTCCACCTACCAACGACCTCGCTCTCATTCGCCCAAATGCAGCCAGGTCAGCCCGGGGCTGACAAACTCGCACCGCGCCCAGCCAGCCAGGCAGCCCTGCGCATCCGTGCTTTCCATCGATGCCATTACCTCCGAGCCCCGAACCCCATCCCTTTCTCTTCCACATTGGTTTCTGTTTAGTTTAGGCTGGTATTTACAACCCCACCCGCACCCTCGCACCACGGCCCCCCGACTCACACTCTTTGGTAAACATGTTTCGATAGGGCATGCTGGTGTCGGGCGGCGGCGGGGGCGGCGGCAGCTCCTCCAGGCGACCGAGGTCGTCGGCGGCTGCGTGCCGGGGTGGCAGCGGTGGTGGTGTTCATTCGGGCGGTGGCAGGGGTCGGGTAACATGATCACATGATGCGCCGCGTCGCTATCTGGCCTGGCCGCCTGGCATCCAGCAACTATACGTCCAGGCTACACAGCTACGCTATTTCCTATACACCCATGAACATAAAGCAATACACCCATGAACATAAAGCTATGCACCCATGAACACAAAGAAGCCGGTTACGGTAGTGGTTGCGCAACCCGCCGCGGCTCGAAAGGGCCAGCAGAGATCCGCGCAGCAGCCCGACCCGCAGCAGCGGAGCCCGCCAGCCCATCAGTCCCTGCGCCTCACCTGGCGCCTCATCCGCAGCGACCTTGGGTTTGGCTGGTCGTCCTGGTCGCTTCTTAGTCACGCCGCCGCCCGCCGGACCCAGCCCTGCCGCCGCCGCGCTGCCACCGGCCCCAGACGCGCCTGCTGCTGCCCCTGCGCCTGCCCCCGGCCCTGGGCTAGGTGCCGCCGCATCTGCCGAGCCACCAGCCCCTACTGCTGCCCCCGCTGCCGAGCCCGAGCCGCCTGCCCCCGGCGCTTTCTCGGGGGTGGCCTGCGACTTGGGTGGCCTGCCGCGGCCGCGCCCTCTCCCTCTCCCTTTTCCCGCGCCAGGCGGGGTTGCTGCCGCGGCGTCCATCGCCGGGGCCGCACAGCCGCCCCACTAGGCTCCTAGATTGCTAAATTATGTTGCTTTATGGAGTATCAGCGCATGTGCAGCACCGAGGGAAAGCAGCTGCGCCGAGTGCAAGTGCAGCGCGAGTTGCAGGTCTATCCTTCCATTGCACGTAGATTCATTGTACAAATAGCCTCAAGTGAAAACGACAGGGCTGACAGAGTGCTTCTTAACTGGAGGCCGTGCAGTTGGCAAAATCGTGTCAGCTTTCACTTCCTAAGCTGCAGCTCTTAATTTGTCAAAGCCGGCTGCGCCAAGCTTTGTGTATATTTTGAGTCATTCCGGTTCCATCATTGTCCATGCCCCGCGAGTCTTTGCCCGCTACTTATGATTATATTTCTTGATGTATTTCATTCCGTGTCAAATTTACAACTGCATACACGAAAGCCGAGTCAACTCGCGGCTCTTGACTGGACTCGACAGCTTCTGCCATAAGAGGGCCGTGCGCGTGAATGTAAACCAGCGTACCATAACACCATTATGTATGCAGTTAACATGCTAGGCTTTGGACCAGAAACCGCGCCCGGGCGACCGACCTGCAAAAATGCAGACTAGCAAGTCCCTGGACGCCAAAGCGCAGGGCGGCGAGGCGGCCTCTCTTGGTGTTGCAGCAAAGCAACCGCTGCAGCCCAGCAACACCAACCAGCTCGTCCTTCAGGCAGCGCGCGTGGCGATTCATGTCCGGCCGCGCTCGCCCCGCCTCTCCCCAACCAGCTACGTGCCCCTGGACGCCAGCTTGAGCGCCTGGAGCCCCACACGACATGATGGGTCAGTTGCCTCTGCTTTGCTACCACGTGGACCTGGCGCGCAGCCCCTTGGGCCACAGGCTGCAGTCGGCAAGGCCCGTATCCCGGAGCCGGCCGTGCGCCCTGCCCCTGAACCGGAGGCAGCAATTCACTCTTCAGTGGGTGGGGCACAGCCAGCAGCCGGGGGCGCAGGCGAGCGGCTGCTTGCGGACCTCATGGGGCCGAGTCTGAGGCATGAGCCATCCGTCGGCTTCGGTCACGGCCCGGCGGCTGCGCAACGGCCAGCAGCAGCGCAACCCTGCGCGCCAGCCCAGCCCGGGTCGCTACACAGCAGCAGTTCCACAGCAACCGCAGCGCAGCGCCCCGCTCAAGCAGCCCCGACCCGCTCACCTGGGCTGGCCGAAGCGCCACTCCTGGCGGCTTCCTGGGCATCAGGGGTGTGGCCGTCAGTCGCTGTGGGTGGGCCGCGGGACCCAGAGGAGGAGGAGGCGCGGCGGGCGCGGCGGCGGCACCGCAAGCGTGTGGCGCGCATTGTGGTGGACCATTGGAAGGCCTTCGCCGCGGGCAGGCTGCGGGCGCTCGCAGCCAAGAGGTGCGGCACGTGGCTGTGAAAGGAAGCCAACCAGGATGCCGCAACGCGGGATACGGTAACATGGATAGCATTGCGTGTCCACTGGCTGGGCTGCTCTGTTGCTGGTGGCCTTGCAGACACTACCGCAAGCGGCTGCTGACGGCGGCGCTGGTGGCTTGGCAGTCGGCGGCGGTGGCGGCGCGCGTGAAGCTGCGTCAGGCGGCAGTGCACGACCTCAAGCGGGTCTTCCTCAGCCTGGGTCGCTGCGTGCAGGTGCGTCCGTCGCATCCATCAGGTTGGATGTGAAACTATGACAACACGCTCAGCATGCCGGTGATCGCATGTGCAAAACTTCCGCGGTGCACGTGTCCGGATGTCGCAGGCATGGCACGCCGTTGCAACGCGGCAGGCGGAGCTGCGGCTGCTACAGGCGCGAGGGGAGGAGGCGGTGGCGGCGCGGCGGGCGCGGGTGTGCATGCGAGCGTGGCGAGGGCGGTGCCACTATGCGGCGGATAAGAAGCGGCGGGAGCTGCAGGTGAGGCGCTGAGCAGGCGGTACATACATGCGGGCCGTTGGTGGGGCCGCTTCATAATTGAAGTTCCGGCTTGGCCTCACTTTGGCGTCAGGACTCTGCCGGAAACAGGCAGAAACGGGTGTCCAGATACTCTGTGCCTCCCACGACAACCACAGGCCTGGTACTATTGGAGCTTCTCCAGCCTGACGCGCGTGCTGCGCAAGTGGCATGCCTGGGCGCGAGAGCGGCGCCGCAAGGTGCACCGCGCGGCGCGCGCTGACATGGCCCACGTCGCCGCGCTGGGCCGCAAGGCCTTTGCCGGCTGGCGCCTGCGGCTGGCGTACCGCGGCTGGAAGGGCCAGGCGCTGGAGCGAGCCGCCGTGTTCCAGCGGCGGTGGAGCTTGTGGAGGGCGCTCAGCGGCTGGCGGCGGGCGGCGGTGGCGTGCCAGGGGGCGCGCGCGGCGGCGTGCGCGGCGCTGGAAGTGGCGGCGGAGCGTGGTGTCGTGGTGCAGCTGCGCAGCTGCCTGACGGAGTGGCGGGTGGGTGAAAGGCCGAGTGCCGAGCATGCGGCTTGCGGTCTAGGCTCTACCTCATGGCATTCACGCGGCGCCGGTGCGATGCACAGCTTACCTTGCGCGTCCGATGCGGAGCTGTCACCCGCACGGATGTGCACCTGCATGCCCACAGGCGTACGCGGCGCACCGCCGGCGGCGGGCGCAGCGCGGCCGCTACGCAGAGGCCTACATGCGGCGCTGGCGGCAGCTGCTGCTCATGTGGGGCTGGCGGCAGGCCATGGCGCGGCAGCGGCACCTGCGGCGCTGCGAGCTGGTGTTCGCCCAGGGTGTGTTTCCGGGGTTGGCGTAGCGGCGCTGCCGATGAAGCGGCTATCATGGCGCGCGAACGACCTGTGCCCATCCTGGGTTGCGCACCGGAGCATCATCTGCTGATGGGACTTGTTGCGGGAAGCGTTTATTCTTCTCGGGCTGGTACGCGCACATGTTGGCTTGTGTTGGCGAGCTTATAAAAGAGGGGCGCTCGTGCCGCATGTCCCTGCGCAGTGGGCCAGCGCGTGCGGCTGGGCCTGGCCTGGTCGCGCTGGACGGGGGCAGTGGCGCTGCTGCAGGGCCAGCGCAACGCCGAGCTGCGGGCGCTGGTGCAGCTCCGCGCGGCCTGGGCCGCCTGGTGGGCGGTGATGGAGCACCGGGCGGCCAAGCTAGAGCTGCTGGCGGTGAGGCGGCGGTGGATGGATGGGAAAGGGGCCAGCCGGGTTACGCGTCGGGCGGCGGGCGCTGCGCCTTCCGGTAGCCTGGCTTGTGTGGGCCGGCATGGGGTGCGCGCTGCTAGCGATGGGTGTCCGTGCGTGTTTGGCGCGATTCAACACGGTGCACGCTGCACAGGTGGCTACCAAGCGCGTTGGTCTGGTGCGGCTGCGGGCGTCCATTATGGAGTGGCGTGCACGGGCGGCGCACTGGCGGCACAAGGCTGAGCGGTGGGAGCGAGCAGAGACGTGGCACCGGCGGCGGGCGCTGGCGAAGCTAATGGCGGCCTGGCGGCGAGAGGCGGCGCGCTTGGCGGCCAAGGCTGCGGCGGGGGAGGCGGCGGTTTTGCATTGGGCGTGGCGACTGCTGAGTGGGGCCTTCAAAACCTGGCGCCGATTTGCCTGGTGGGTGCCATATGCAAGTGCGGACGTACGGGGAACCCTACTGCACGCGATGTTGCTAAGGGCGCGTACATTCAAACGCAATGATTGAGGCTCTCACGTTCTGCGCGCGCGGTCTGTTCTGGTCCGCTTCCGGTGTGGTAGGCGGCGGCGTATGAAGCTGGAGGCGCCGGAGCGCTACCGCACCCGCCTGGCGGCGACGGCACTGGCGAGCTGGATGCGGCACACGCGGTACCAGGTAGAGAAGGAGATCAAGCGGCGGCGGGCGGTGCGGCACAGGTACCTGGCGCTGCTGCGGGCCGGCCTGAGGGCCTTCCGCGCGGCTGTGGAGCGCCGGAGAGCCAAGCTGGTGAGTGACAGCATCGGGCGTTGACTGTTGCGCGGGTTCTTTTTGGATAAGTAGTACATGGGCTGCGCTATTCTGCTTGGAGTAGCACACTACGGTACAATTTGTGCCCCTCCAACTGCCGCCCAACAACAGGCGGACTGGGCCGACCTGGAGCTGCTGCACCGCCGGCTCGTTGCCCGGACCGTCTTGGCGGCCTGGCGCCGTGACTTCCTGCCCGCCGCGGCGGCCAAGCGGGCGGCGGTGCGGGGCGCGGAGCGGCAGTGGCGCGCCGGCATGCTGCGGCGGGCATGGCTAGGCTGGACCGGGGAGGCGCGGCGGTGGGTGGTGCGTGACGGACCCGTGACATACAATGCCCATGTCGCGTCGTTTTTAATTCGATGCTCACTCTAGCTGGTGTGCATCTGACGCCCCCGTGCGTGCAGGCTGCGTGCGAAGCACGAGGGCGTGCGCCAGGTGGGTGATGCTACTCCACATCACTGAGCTTGCCGCTCCCTTTCAAGTCCCCAAACGGCTCCATCGTCCCCCAACTCCCGAAGTCTCATTCCTCGCACCCCCTAGGCCCGCGGCTACTGCTCGCTTCGGCTTCTGCGCCGTGTGCTGGCCTGCTGGGCTGCCGCCCGGCCGCTGGCGGAGGCAGCCCGGGCGGACAAGGCGGCACAGCTTGCCGCCGCTCGGTACCACCTCGGCGCACGCGCCAAGGCGCGGCTGCTGGCAGCGTGGCGGGACGTGACGTCAGACCTAATTGTCAAGCACTTGTTGGTACGAGGGGGTGTGGTGTTGCGGGGCGGGATGCAAGCGGATGAAGGCGCTATATGAGCAGCGTGCACGGGCAATACTTGCATGGCCAGAAGATGACACAGCCAACGCACAACGGTTCGGGCATCACGGGCATACTGGCGAGGTGCTTATGCGGCGGGGCTATCCGCGATATGTTTCCAAAGGGGCCCTTGGGCTCGCCTGGCGCTGCAGGAGGCGCGCGCGGAGCGGCTGTGGCGCGGGCGAGTGCTGGGCCGGGCCATGACGTCCTGGGCGCTCTTCGTCGCGGCGCGGCGGAGGCGCCACATTCGCGAGGCGCAGGTAGATTGCGCACGTATGGGAGTGCATGCAGAGCTGTATGTGCGTACGATAGGAAGCGGCACGCACGGTGTCGTGCTGCTTCACAGCCGCCGCTTGGTGCTTGATAGCGGATCCCGGATTATTTGGGTGCTCCCCAGGCAACCGCGGCGTACCGGCTGCGCATGTGGCGCGCGGTGCTGGTGGCGCTGGCGCTGAACGCCCAGCGGCGGCGAGCTAAGCGGCGGCAGGCGGCAATAGCGGAGGAGCACCAGCGATTGGGCCTGCTGCGGCGTGGCGTGGCAGCGCTAGTGTGAGTGGCTGACGGGCTCAGCACTGGACCGTCGCAACCGAGCACGGTGTGTGCTTGCACGGAAGTACACGTGCTCATGAGAAGCACCAATACAGGCTGTTTATTCGCCCTCAGTCATGCAACTGAGTTCCCCTCCCAAGATGTCTCGCGCTTTTCACATGCTGCTGCGCAGCTGGTATGCTCGCTACCGCTCCGTCAAGGCACAGGGCTACGCGGCTGCGCGGCAGGCCTACGGGCGGCGGCTGGCGCGCGAGGGTGCGGCGCTGTGGCTTGAGGTGGGGCTGGAGCGGCGGCGGCGGCGCATCCAGAATCTCGCGACGGCGCAGGTGCGGCATGCGTCGATGAAAGGCTGGTACAGGGTACGCGGGTACATCGTGGCGATGTTTAAAATGAAGCAGATGGATTGGAGAACGCAAACTCACGGACACGCAATAGACGGTCGACGTGAGCTGGCAACCGGAATGCAGTGTCAGCGCGAGAAATAAATCAATGAGTGCATACACCTTTCCATAAGTCACGGCGTGGATTAAGGGAGCTGACGCGGTGCGTGAGGAGGGCAAGCCCCCCTGAACGAGCGTTACGAGCGTCTGCTACCATGCCCGTGCCATCGTGCCTTTGCAATGAAAGGATGCTTCACGTTCCGCAGGCCCACCGTATCGCGAGAGAGCTGGCGATTGTGGAGCCCTTTGCACGCCGCTGGCTGTATGCCGTGCGCCAGCGGCGCCGGGAGCGGCTTATTGAGGCGGCTGCAGCGGCCGTGGGTCGAGCCGGGACGTACTGGGCAACGGGCGGGTCTGGCGGCGGCTACCCGGCAGGTGGCAGCAGCGGCGGCTTGGGCGCGAGGCCTGCCGCAGGGCTGGCAGCGGCAGCGGCGCCGGTGCTTCGACGGGAGGGGCTTTGGGCGGGCGGCAACCCGTATCTCGCGCTGGGACGCCCCGTTCCAGCCCAACAGGGGCAGCGGCAGCAGCCGGATTGGAAGGAGCGGTCGCTACCCGCAGTTTTGGCTGAAGCGCTACCGCAGCGGCTAGCCTCTACAGCGGTGCAGTTGGGGCAAGGAGGGCTGTCCAGCCCGGGATTGGTGTCACCTTCTGGGCGCCGCCCGCCGCCACGCACGCCGCCCTCGGTGCACATGGAGTGCGCGCGGCTGGCACTGCACGCACAACAGCACCAGCGTGGTTGCCCGGGCGGGCCGCAGGAGGCAACGCTCTCGCGCCCTGCCGGTGCCCCCACAGCAGCGCCTGCGCCCGCAACGACGGCTGCCCCTCACGGAATGCTAGGGTTCCTGGGCGGCCAAGCCGCGGCACCGGGTGCACTGGGCTATGCCGGCGTGTGCGCCAGAGGCCAGGCCGCCGCGGCCGCTTCCACAGCCACAGCAGCAGCAGCAGAAGCCGTGCCGCTGCCAGCTGCCCTCAGCCAGCCGCGCCGCGCCCGGCCCGCGCCCCGCTGTCCCGACTTCCTTCAGCAGCCGCAGCAGCAGCTGTCCTCGCGGCCCGCCACCGTGTCCGGCACCGGCGGCAGCCGTCTTGAGGCCATTGGGCCTTCGCAGCACGCTGGTGGTATCAGCGGACTGGGGGCTTGGCATACACAGCTTAGTGGCCATGGGTACAGGCAGATGGACGTCCATGCGCCGCACAGCAGCAGCAGCGGCGGCGGTGGCGTGTTGACCAACGGAGCTGTACTGGCGGGCCTGAGTCAGCAGCAGGCGCAGGCGCAGGCGGACGACTGGGGCTTCTGGCGCTCGCGGCCACACACCGTTGCAGCCGTTGGCGGTGGCGGCGGAGGAAGTGCTGTGCGCGGTGGCGAGGCAGCGTCTCAAGCACCAAGTAGCGGTGGCGGCAGGGCGGGAGGCAGCAGCGGTGGCGGCCACCCGCCGTCGTCAGGGGCGGCCGCGCTCTTCTTTGCCAACCTGGGGCCTTCGCATCAGCTTTCACCACAGCTGCAGCACCAGCAGCAGCAGCAGCACCAGCAGCACCAGCACCAGCACCAGCAGCAGCAACACCAGCACCAGCACCAGCACCAGCAGCACCAGCTGCTGCACAGCGGGCGCGCCGCCGCAATCCCGCAAGCGGAACGCGAGCTAGCTGCACTCATAGTTTCCGCCGGTACAGCTGAGGCGTCCCTGGCGCTGGACAGCGGTAGCAGGCCGCTCACCGCAGGCGGTGGCATCGCAATCCACCAGCCCGGGGCCGCGCCGCCCGACGTTCTTCGGCTCCCCACCGGGGGCGCTGCCGGCGCGGCGGCACCAGGCGGGGAAGCCAGTGACGGAGGCACGCCGGCACGCACTGATGTTCTGCAAGAGCTCGGAGCGGGGCGGCAGCAGGCTTCTAGCGTGCAAGCGACGCCTGGGGGGAGGATGGCTGCCGGCAGGGTCTTGTCCTGGCAGTCGACTTGCAGCCCATTGCACCCCGCGGTGCCCGCCCGGCCGCATCAACCACAGCCGCAAGCTCCGCCGGCTCAGGGCACAGACAACATGGCACAGCGCGATGGGAATGGAGAGGCAGTCCGACTTGTTGTGCCCCCGGCCGCGGCTGTGGCAGAGGCGATGCCCAGCAGCGACCGTGCTACCGCTGGGCGCTCGGACGCAGAGGCGGAGATGGATCAGCTGGAGCAGGTGCTGCTTCACTGCCGTGACCTCAAGCGGCGGCTGCGGGAACTTGAGCAGCCCGCCGGGAATGGTGGCAGTGCAAGCGTCGCTGGAGATGTGGGTGGCGGCGGCGGCAGTCGCCATGCTGACGTAGCTGCCGGGCTGGAGCTGGAGGCGGAGGCGGAGGGCGGGGCGGCGGTAGTAGAGGTGGGGAGGCTAGTGGCGGAGCTGGCGGAGCTCAGGCCCGTGGTTGAGTACGCAGCCATGCGGTTGGGGCAGCTAAGGATTGGGCCGGCGGCAGTAGTGGACTGAGTAGCGGACCGAAGGACAGATGCTGGTGTCGCCTCAACATTGATAATGGTACCTTCTGTCCGGTGCTTGCACGTAATCCTTGTGCGTACGTGTTTTTTTGCATTTAGGCGAACTTCTGTGCCTATCATTCAAAGTGCATGAAAGAGACTGTCAGGGAGATTCACTAGGTATGGAGTCGTCTTGCTGCCAAGTTTCGCGAGCCCTTGCCCCGGCATCCTCTCGCGCCCTCGCCAACCATCATCCCACTCATGGGCCCTGGCCAAGCCTAGAAGCAGCACACGACCGACCGAGATCTTTATATATGTCAATCCCATCCGTTTCGGCACAGAGCCGGCGCTGCGCTCAGCGGCCGGCGGCAGCCTCATCCCGCACATGGCACGTACCAACCACCATCCCCACACGGCCAGCCTCTGCCCTGCCGGTGAAGAGAACAAGCAGCATAGTGCATACGGTAATAGCGTGACAACTTGGGCGTGGGACAAGGGGGGAGGGCAATTGAAGAGGAAGAAGTGGCACAGCGCTTTTTGCCCGTGTGTGCTACACCTTGAGGCCAGCGCTGGTCAGACCGTTATTACAAAAGCAGCCAGCCTGAAGCAGCAGCACGAGAAGAGCCGTACACGGTTTTTTTAATGTTTCATACGCATCCAGTATAGTTGGCACACATCCATGAAAAGCAGTCCTGAGGTCCCCCCCGTCTGGTGCGTTGGGTTCTGTTCCTCACTTGCCGACTAGCCGCACCAGCCACACACCGACATACAGATTACAGTCGCATGGCGGCGGGTGGTGCTAGTAAGGAGGCAACATATACCACAGCGATGCCGCCACACGCAGAAGTAAACAGTTTTATTTTCAGGGTTCTGGCCCACCTTACATTTGCTTCCGACGCCGAGTCCCAAATCATCCATGCCAGATCAATGCCAGACGAACACCTAATGGATGTAGTGGCGTGTATGCATCAGGGGAACACGCACGCCAGTCATCACACTTCCTTTCAAACACCCAAAAGCCTTGCCGCCCCAGGCCGCCACCTGGCTCGCATCTTCGCACTGCCACAACGGCGTTCCAATCGCCTGCCCGCCCACAGCGGCTGTTCCCAGGCTGCCCTCTGCAGTGACCCTCAATGCACGAAGCCCCACTGCGACAGCGGCCATAGCTTCAGCCCACTCCGTACGCGGCCTAGCTCGGCCTGTTAATAACCACATTAGCCAGCCACCTGCGGTCAAGAGCAAGCCGCACGCAGCCGCCAAAACACGTCTGCCATTCCCACGCCTGGCGGCGGCAGCGCGTGAATCCCGCCGCCGTAGGGCGCGCAGCGGCACAGCGCGGTATCCGGCGCCCGGCGTGCGGAGGCCTGACGGGGCCGTCACCGTGCTGACCGCCCGCGCCCCGCCGCCGCCGCCCCACTTCTGCTGCTGGTCGCAGTCGCGGTCGCGGCCAGCAGCTCCAGGTCGTGTGCGCGCTGCAGCGGCTTGCCGTAGCCCACGCCCTCCGGCCACGGGATGTCGGGGTTCAGGAACGCGGGGTAGGTGGCCTTGCCCTCGCGCCCCGCCCACTCGAAGTCCACGAACCGCACCTCCCACGACGCCCCGCCGCTGGATCTGGACCCGGAACTGGACCGCTGGCCGCCGCTGCTGCCGTCGCACCGCCGCACCATGCAGTTGCACGGCCGCGCGTCCCCGTGCACCATGCTGGTTGCGGCATGCGCGCGCTGCAGCGCCTGCCGGACCGCGCCCAGAGCCTCCTTGCCCTGCTTGCCCGGCGCCTGCTGCAGCAGGTCGGGCAGCTGCCGCCACTCGGGCCAGCGCAGCCACTCCATCTCCAGCAGCAGCCAGCCGCCCGGCAACTGCTCCTCGCGCAGGACCTGTGGATTGGTGGATTGGTGGGGCGTGGGAGCGCGACACGCGATCGTCTATCGGTGGGCAATCTGGGCATGCATGCGTGCGTTGGCATGGCATTGCGGGTTTGCAGCACCAAGGTTCAACAACTAAGGCGCATGCACAGCTGCTTGCATGTAGCCTATGCGGGCCGGGCATGCGGTGCGCCCCTGGTGTGCGGATTGTTCATCACGGCTTGCAAGCAAGATGATTAAGCTGCGCACGCATGCCAAGGGCATAAACCTCGGACCTAGCCACTGCAGCATTTACTGCAGCCAACTGTTAACAGACTGCACAGCAATGGACCGGGCCACCTCACAGCAGCATTCCCCATCCAGTCCTACCTCCGGTGCGAGGCCCGCCTTCGCCCAGGCCCTGTGAGCCTCCAGTCCGTACTTGCGGCACAGCTTGACCACCACCGCCGCAACACCGCCCGTGCCGTTCGTGCCGCCCGTGCCACCCGCAGCGCCCGCGCCGTCACCGCTGCCGCCAGCCAGGCGCACAAAGTAAGTGTAGGCGGGGCTGCGTGCGACGAGCGGCCGCACAGATGACACCACGTAGCGCGAGTGCGTGGCGATGGCCCACGGCAGCTGCTGCAGTAACGCGATGGCACGGGGAGGCTGCTGCTCCTTCGCCGCCGCGGCGGGCGCTGCCGCCACCGCTGCCGCCGGCGCCGTCGTGGGCTTCGACGCCGTTGCCGCCGTCGCCGCCACCTTGCGCTTCGACACCGTCGTGGGCTGAGCAGCCGTCACCGCCTTGCGCTTTTGCGCCCTGTTGGGCTTCGCAGCCGCCGCCACCGCGGCTGTGGGCACAGCACGTTCCGCCGCGTGCGCCGCCGCCAGCCCGCGCACGCCCGTGCGTACAGCCGCCAACATGCGGGCGACCTGGCCAGAAGCGACGGCGGCACGTGGCAGCAACGCCAAGGAATGGGCGAATATCAGTGGGGGTTGGAAGATCACGCACAGCAGGCATTGGGCACGCAGTTGCAAAGTTGCTGAATAAAACACTCTGTGCTGTCTCCTCACGCCTGGCGCCGACCCCACGGCGGGTCCCCTCCCCCCACATGTATGCACATTTGCACCTACCGGCATCAGCAGGCTGTCGGTCACGGGGTGAGCCGGCAGCAGGTTGAGCAGCGGCGTCAGCGGGAAGATGGTCACGCGGTCCAGCCAGGCAACCGCCGACAGCCGTGCCTGCGGCCCGACCACCTGCGCGCAAGCACGATGCCAAATAAGTACACGGAAGTGCGTGCGATGTGGCGACAAAGCGGATATATGAAGGACGTGAGCCATCCGTGCCAACACATGGACATGCACATGCATTGCTTGGCATACAAGCACGCAGCGGGGCTGAGCTCAGCTGCTGCTGACTGCTGGCAAGGGTGGTGGCGGTTTGGCGCACCGGGCTACCAAGAATGCTCGCGTACGGCTCATCGCAACAGCGTGCATTACCACGCTGCTGTTGTGACAATAGCCACGCACTCCCAACCGCCCCTTGGCATCCGCACTGCTCCTCGCTCGTTTCAAAGGCTGCTGTTTCCGCACTTGCGTGTACATCAACTAGGACTGCACTAGAGGTCCCCTAGCATCGGCCTGCAGCCGTTGGCTTCCATCTTGCTTGCCACACCCTACCTCCAGCAGGAAGGCTGGGCAGCAGGTGTTGCAGAAGATGGTTGACTTCATGCGCTTCCGCTGCAGGCGGGGTCAGCAACAGCATGGAAGGGGTTCTGTGGCCACATTGTCCGTAGCAGTAGTGCACACATATGCACAAATTGTAAACATCCATGCGCACGCGCATGCACACGCGCACACGTACACACGCACGAACTTTCACATGCACAAGTCTTTCATAGTCCTCCTTGTGATTTCTAACACACGCACGAAACACGCGCCAACTCACCCAGAAGTGCATTAGGTAGAGGGCGCCCTGGTAGTGCGGGTCGCCAGTGCCACCAATGCCAGGCTTGACCTGTAAATGAGAAAACGGCTTTGGCATGCGCACCACTACTTCGCAGCACAAAACGGCTCACAGCAGACAATTTGCTGCCCAGGAAGGCTCAACGTTTCCACGCGGGGTCGGCAGGCCGGTGCGTAAGCTTCAGGATCCGTGTAGAAGGCCCGCACGCCCTACCTCAACAATTAGAAACAAATTGGTGGGCTTTTTGGGAGCGTCCCCCAGCGCCCAGTCGGGATTGACGTTCTTGTCACCAAAGCCCGAGATGATGGGAACGGCCGTGTCATCCTCCAGGTACGACGCCAGCACATCTCGTACTTGAGTGGTGAGTTGAGCCTGTCGAGGTGGGGTTCCGGGTCGGGGTTGCACACGTTATGTTATAGGGGGGACACCCGAGGCTTTAACAAAGCATCCGAAGTCCATCTGAATGCACCACCACAGGCCCAGAGCGGGGCTACCACATTCCGTGTTAGGATATCACGTAGTTATTTTCAGACTTCACGACTGCCAAACTTCCAGACTTGCTTTGACTTGCATGGACTTGTACGAGATCAAGCGATCTCTTGCCCAGCGTTTATTAGCACTATTGCCTTTGTATGTGTAAGCTGTCTTGACGCTTCTATTGTGCCGGCCCATGTCAGTACTCTAGTGAGCTAAATAGTGTAGCTTCAATCCACGGCAGCCAATTCCTTTCATTTGGCATCGAGCTTTTGTTCGATCCTCGCCTCGGCACTTCCTCCCCGTCCGCCTCCGCCTCCCCAATCCGTGATCGTCCTTCGCCATGGCCTCTCCTCCTCCAGCTGGCGCCCTGGGCCGCACCTATTCCGGTGAGATTCAGCCGAGCCGCTCTGATGGTTCCGCCTCACCTGTGGCCCTCGCCGCTCTTCGCTCGGGCTACAACAGCCCGACCCATCGTCCTGGGTCGCCTGAGGCTCGTGCGCCTGGCTCGCCCCGCTCGCACGATCATTCACGCTCCCGCTCGCCCATGCCTCAGGCCGCGCCCTCCTCCTCCGCCTCCCCCCCTCCCTCTCCCCGCGCCCGCGCCACGCCCATCGGCTTCACCAGCACCGCCGTCGCCCCGCCGCAGCCCCCTGTCATGGGGCCCTCGGCCCGCCGCGCTGCCGCCGCCCTCCGCCGCTTGTACCCGACCGCCACCCTGAAGGCGCAGCGGCGCCAGCGCACCTCCCTCTTCTCGGCGCCTCCGCCCTCCACCACCTCCGCCCCCCCACCCACCCCACCTCCTTCGCCAGCCTGGCCGCCCTGCATCACGCCGCCCGGCTGCACGCCGCCGCTGCCACCGCCGCTGCCCCCTCCACCTCCGCCTTCGCCCCCATCTTCACCTCTATCGCCCCCTCCGCCCCCCTCCGCCTCGACGGCCCCTGCCGCCATGCCGTCGACCACCGCCTTCCCCGCCTCCGCCCGCCCCCGGCCCCGCCGCCCCTGCTGCTCCCCCCTGGCTGTGTTCACGCCCGCACAGCTGCACGACCTCGTGACTTCCATCTGCGCCCGCGCGCCCATCTCGGCCCCCAACCCGCCTACCCCTCCGCTTCGTCTTCCTCCTCTCACAACTCCAACAGGCGCCTCGAGCTCACCAGCATGACCAACCGCGACCGCACCGACGAGTGGATCGCCGCGGCGCAGCTCGAGCTGACGTCGTACGGCAACTACAATGAGTCGGTGGCCATCACCGCCCTCATCCGCGCCACCGTCCCCAACCTCCGCAACGCCCTCACCTTCATGCACCAGTCCACCCCCTTCACCACCGTCGACGAGACCTTCGACCAAATCCGCGCGCTCCACCCCACCACCACCCTCCGCTGGTCCCTGTTCCTCGAGTGCTTCAAGCTGCAGTGCCGCTCTGCTGCCCACACTGAGGTACGACAGTACACGGCCCGCTATAACGCACTGGATGCGCGCATTGTCAAGCGCTCGCTTGAGGACCGCCTGATGTTCTACGTGGCCGGCCTGCCTGAGGCCGACCGCACCCGCGTGTTTGAGACCTGGACCGACTTCGCCAACGGCAAGCGTGATCCGCCCTCCCTCAAGACCGTGCAGGACTTCGTCCTCAGCCGCTCCGCCGCCACCGCCGCCTCCTCCTCCTCCACATCCTCCCCCCCCGCCTCCTCCTCGCGCAACGACCCCATGGACCTGGATTCCATCCGCTCGGCCTGCCGCCCCTCCAGCCGCCCCTCCACCTCCTCCCGCGACCGCGTCGACCTGCCCAGCGATGTCATCCGCCAGCGCCTCGAGGCGCAGGTGTGCCTGCGCTGCGGTGCCTCGGACCACATGAAGTCGGTCTGCGGCGCAAAGCACCCCATCGCGTACCCTGTCCTCGCCGCCGCCTCCTCCTCCCCCCGCCCCTCGAGCCACACCCGCGCCCCCAGCCGCGGCCGTGACTCGGCCTGCGGCCGCTCGCCCGCGCGCTCAGAGCGCCGCGACCACCGCGACAGCCGCCACTCCTCCCGCGCCTCCCGCGACAGCCGCCACTCCTCCCGCAGCAACAGCCACGACCGCCGCCCCTCCCGCGACGACCGCTCCTCCGACCGCCGCCGTGCCCCCACGCCGGGCGCCTCCGGCGCCTTTCGCCGCTAATGTTCTAGCGGCGCCGCAGGCCGCAACCGATGTCAGCCACAGCCCGCTGCCTGCGTCTTCTTCGGCTGCCCCGCAGCCGCCACCTGCTGTGCCCGCCTTCGACTACGAGCGCCTCGCCTCCGTCGCCAGCAAGCCTGCCCGTTGGGTGGGTGGTCAGCGTGCGTCCGCAGCGACTACACCTCCGTCGGGAGTGCACCCGGCTCCCGCTGACGACTGGATGCTGGCGCGCCCGCTCTTCTTGGAGTTTGACTCCGCCTACGGCCCCTTCTCCGTCGATGCCTGCTGCGACGAGTATGGCATCAACTCCCACGTCGATCACTCCTTCTTCTCCCCTGCACGCTCCTTCCTGTCGGCCAACGTCGCTGGACAGTGCGTGTGGATGTTCCCACCCCCATCCCTCGCTTCCGCCTTCCTCACCTCTTACCTCGAGTCCAAGACCGCCAACCCCACCACCTCCGCCGTCATCGTCCTGCCCCGCCAACCCTCTGCCCCTTGGTCTCCCCTCGTCCGTCACATGCGTCTCGTCCGGTCATTGCCAGCTGGCGCCCCCGTCATCTGCCGCCGTGACCCATCCGACGCCTCCGTCTACCTCCCCCCCTCCCCCTCCCACCTCGCTCTCGATGTCTACTACGACCCTCCGCGCTCCACCTTCGAACTCGCCTCCACCTCCTACGTCCCCCTCCCTCCCGCCTTCTCTCCCCCTCCCACCTCGCCACCACGTCCCGCCTCCTCCCCCCCCTATCCTCCCCTCCACCCCACCACCTCCCCCCCTTCCGCCCGAGCCTCCCGATACCACCCACACCCCTTCCACCTCCTCCTCCTCCCCCGCCGCCGCCTTCCTCCCCTCCCTTTCCTCGCAGGCTTCCGTTCCCCCCTCCACCCCCCCCCTCTCCCACCTCTCCTCCCCCTCCCCCCACCACCTCGTCTCCTCCTCCTCCTTCGTCCCCTCCCCCCGCCCCCCCCCCCCTCCCGTCCCCTCCCCCAACCGCCTCGTCTCCTCATCCTCCTTCGTCCCCTCCCCCTCCCCCTCCTCCCCCCCCTCCCCCCTCCCCCTTCCCCTCCTCCTTCCCCTCCCCCCTCCCCTCGTTCCCCATCCCTCCTCCGCCCCCCTCGCAGGTCTCCACCCCACCTCCGTTTCCCCCCGCCGACCCGACCTGCCCGACCCCTCCTACCCCGCCGCCCCCCCCTCTCCCCCGTCCTTGCCTCCTCTCGCCGCCTCCTTCCCCCACCCCCCCGCCCCCCTTCCCCCTGTCGACAAACAACGCCACCTTCGCCACCAAACGCCAGTCCTCGGCCGCCTCTCCTCTCCCGACCTCTCCTCCACTCTCATCGTCTTCCATGCTTCCGTCTCCGGCCGCCCAGCCCGTGTGCTTCTGGACTCTGGCGCCTCCCGCAACTTCGTCGCCTCCTCCTTCATAGAACGCCACCGTCTCCGCCCCGCCACCCTTCCCCCCTCCCAGGCGTTCCGTGTCCGCCTCGCCAACGCCCACCTCTCCGTCTCCTCCTCCGCCCTCACCGACGTCACCCTCTCCATCGCTTCCCACCATGAGCGCCTCACCCTCTACTCCCTCGACCTCGACGGTTACGACGTCATCCTTGGCAAGCCCTGGCTCACCCACCACAACCCAGCCGTGGATTGGAAACTCAACACCGTCCTTCTCGGCTCCGCCTTCCTCCAAGGCTCCGACCCCCAGCGTTCCGCCTGCCCCATCGAATTCGTCTCCGCCGCCCGCATGCTCAAGTGCCTTCGCCGCGCCAACCCCTCCCTCGCTCCCTCCTCCACCCGCCGCCCCCGCCCCCCTGGTCCGCCCGTCTACCTCAGCATGCTGCGCCCACTAGCCGACCCCACCATCGACCCCGAAGCGCCCCCACAACCTCCCAAACCCGCGCCCTCCATTCCCCCCGCCATCCAGCGTGTCCTGGACCGCTACGCCCCCGTCTTCTCCGAGCCCACCCAGCTGCCCCCTCGCCGCGACTGTGACCACCGCATCGAGCTCACTCCAGGCGCCCAACCTCCCAAGCAGCGTGAATACCGCATGTCGCCCTCCGAGCTGCAGGAGCTTGAGCGCCAACTTAAGGATTACATTGAACGCGGATGGATCCGCCCCTCCCTCTCCCCCTTCGGCGCCCCCATCCTCTTCGCCCGCAAGGCCAATGGTGGCCTTCGCCTGTGCGTGGACTACCGTGCCCTCAACCAGCTGACCGTCAAGAACGCCTACCCTCTGCCGCGTATTGATGAGCTGCTGGATCAGATGCACGGCGCTGCCTACTGGACCAAGATGGACCTGTGGTCTGGTTACCACCAAGTACGCGTTGACGATCAAGACGTATACAAGACCGCATTCCGCTGCAAGTACGGCCTGTACGAGTGGCTGGTCCTCCCCTTCGGTCTCACCGGCGCCCCCGCTACCTTCATGGCCCTCATGAACGACGTCCTTCACCCCTTCCGTCACAAGTGCGTTGTGGTCTACTTGGATGATGTGTTGATCTACTCCCGCACCCTAGAAGAGCACATCCGCCATGTGGACGCTGTGCTAAGCACCCTCCAAGAGCACCACCTTCACGTCAACCTCAACAAGTGCTCCTTCACCCAGCCCTCCGCCAATTTCTGTGGATTTGTCGTCTCCCGCGACGGCATCACCACCGACCCCGACAAGATCGCCGCCCTCGCCAACTACCCTGCCCCCCAAACCCTCACCAACGTTCGTGCCTTCCTCGGCTTCACCGGCTTCTACCGCCGCTTCGTCCGCGACTACGCCCGCATCACCCACCCCCTCGTCGCCCTCACCAAGTCCACCCAGCCCTTTCCCTCCCCTCTCCCCGCCGACGCCATCGCCGCCTTCCACGCCCTGCGTGATGCCCTCTCCTGCGCCCCCGCCCTCATCATTCCCCAAACCGGCCCCGGTGCAACCTTCACCCTCTATACCGACGCCTCCATCCTCGGCCTTGGCGCCGTCCTGCTTCAAGAACGTGATGGCGCCCTACACCCCGTAGCTTTCGAGTCCCGCAAGCTGAACCGTCACGAGGCCAACTACCCCATCCACGAACTGGAGTTGTTAGCCGTCGTGCACGCCGTTACCAAGTTCCGCTGCTACCTCGAAGGCTGCTACTTCACCCTCTGCACTGACCATGACACCCTCCGCCGCTTCTTCACCCAGCCCAACGTCTCCCGTCGTCAAGCACGCTGGGCTGAACTTCTGGCGCCCTATCAAGGCTACATCACCATCACCTACCGCCCTGGCCCCACCAACCATGCAGACGCCCTCTCCCGCAACCCCGTCCATCCTGCCCCCTTCATCGACCCCGCCTCCCCTGCCGCCCCTCCCCTCCCCACCTTCATCCCTCCACCATCTGCCGACAATCCCACCCCCTCCGCCGCCTTCGTTGCCTCCCTACACGCCTCCGACATCTCCGCCATCGACTTCGCCCTCGCCGCCGCCGCCCTCCCCCCCTCCTCCCAACTCGACCCTGACCACGTCGCCGCCATCGCCTCCGTTCTCTCCTCCCCACCCCTCACACCGCTCGTGGACCCCGACACCAATGCCGCCCTCCGCGCATCCTGCCTCGCCCTCTCCTCCGCAACCCCTGACTCCTCCCTCCTGGACGCCATCCGCGCTGGCTATGCTTCAGACCCGCTCTACACCTCCTCTGGTGCTAAACCATACCTGGAGCGCAGCGCTGACGGCCTCTTCTACTTTGGCAACCGCATCGCCGTCCCCAACATCCCCTCCGTCCGCCAACGCCTCCTCCGTGAATTCCACGATGCTCCCTACTCCGGTCACCCTGGCCTCCGCCGCACCCTCGCCTCCATCTCCGCCCGCTACTGGTGGCCCCATCAGCGTCGCACCGTCTCCACCTACATCCAGTCTTGCCCCGTCTGCCAACGTGTCAAGCCCTCCACCCAACGCCCCGCTGGCCTCCTCCAACCCCTCCCCACACCCTCCCGTCCCTGGTCCCACGTCTCCCTTGACTTTATAACTGACCTTCCGTCATCCCGTGGCCTCGACGGCCGCGCCTATACCGCCATCGCCACCTTCGTCGACATGTTCTCCAAACAAGCCCACTTCGTGCCCACCAACAAGTCCGTCACTGCCGAAGAAACCGCCCTACTCTACCTCCTCCACGTCTACCGCCACCACGGTCTCCCCACCGTCATCGTGTCTGACCGCGACCCCCGCTTCATGTCCACAGTCTGGCAAACATTCTGGCGTCATCTCGACACCTCCCTCAACATCTCCACCTCTCACCACCCCCAGACCGACGGCCAGACCGAACGCACCCACCGCACTATCGAGCAGATTCTTCGCGCCTACACCGTCCCCCTCCAAACCACCTGGGCTTCGTACCTCCCCATCGCTGAGTTCGCGTACAACAACGCCACACACGCCACCACCGGTGTGTCCCCGTTCTACGCCAACTACGGCTTCAACCCCACCACCCCCGCCACCCTCGGTGACTCCTCCCCCGACGATCCTAAAGCAGCTTCCCTCCACCAACACCTTCGCGACATCCACTCCACCGTCGCCCGAGAACTTGAAGCCGCCAAGCTGAAGTACCCCGCCGCTGCAAACCAACACCGCCGCGACGTCACCTTCAAGCCTGGCGACCGTGTCCTGCTCTCCACCGCCCACCTCACCCTCTCTGCCTACCCCTGCGAAAAGCTGCGCCCCGCCTTCATCGGCCCCTACCTCGTCACCGCAGTCGTCTCGCCCGTCTCCTATCGCCTCGACCTCCCCCCCGACTTCGGCCGCCTACACCCCGTCTTCCACGTGTCCAGACTCCGCCCCTGGACCCCCTCCGACCCCGCTACCTTCCCCGATCGCCCCGTCCAACCATGCCCCCTTCCCACCGCCCTGCAGCCTGCCTTCTCTGACATCGACTACATTAAGTTCGCCGGCTTAGGTCACGACGACGACGGCCAGCCCTGCGTCACCTTCAAGGTGTTCTGGTCGCCGGCCCTGGACCGACCGCCGGAATGGAAGCCCTACAGCTTCGTCCGCCCCTACCCTGCGCTGCGCAAATTCCTCGCTGGCACCACGTGGACCGCCTTCAGGCTATCAGACCGCTATCAGCAATTCGTAACCCAGTGGCCCCAGGCCGCTGTGAAGCAAGTTAGCTTTCATGACGTGTTAGCGTTGGTGCCGTGACAGGTGTGACTGCCAAACCCCCAAACCTGTGGTAAGACTAGCAGCTTAGTACTGCGTAAAAGCTGAGTGTGGCAGGGCGTGCGTCCCTGCTCCCCCCGGGTCCTGGTACACTCGGGCAGGTTACTGACTATACCTGTTGTTGAAGTGCATAACCTGGTTGTGTTCGGATTTTATTCGGTATGTTGGTTTGTGCAGTGTTTGGGTTCTCGGTTTCGTATGCACCCTGCTTGCTTGCCCCATACGCATGCCGTGTGTGTATGCCTCGGCTCGGTTGGTATGCACCGAGGACGGTGCCTTCTTTAAAGACCGGGGAAGTGTTAGGATATCACGTAGTTATTTTCAGACTTCACGACTGCCAAACTTCCAGACTTGCTTTGACTTGCATGGACTTGTACGAGATCAAGCGATCTCTTGCCCAGCGTTTATTAGCGCTATTGCCTTTGTATCTGTAAGCTGTCTTGACGCTTCTATCGTGCCGGCCCATGTCAGTACTCTAGTGAGCTAAATAGTGTAGCTTCAATCCACGGCAGCCAATTCCTTTCATTCCGGACCAGCAAAATGGCGCAGTGAAGGCATCGGCCTCATGATAACGTGAAGGCGTCGGCCTTAAATTGCGTGCCACCGTACGTCCGCATGTAGATGCACATCCATGTGAACTCACCTCCTTTTCGTATATGTCTGCGCCAATGCAGCACAGCTTGGCTGCAGCGTTGACGGTGGCCTGGTCGAGCTGCGCGGCCCCGCCAAGAGTGTCCACCGCCGCTGCAAACTGGGGATGCGCGAGCTCCGGCTGCAGGCCCACTGTTTGAGCCGTGTTTGGCCGCCAGTTCTTCACAAGCGGGCTTGACGGGTCCAGCTGTTCGCGTTTGAGCGAAACCTGGGACGGACCGTTCATCACGCGGACGCGCTGGATATACTTATTATAATCTGTGACAGTAAAGCGAGGCAAGTGGACAGTTCACGTTTTAGTGAGGACCTCAACTCCTGTCCATCCGTTCGAGATTCTGCGGGCATTCTTCTTCTGCCTCGCCCGTAACGACATCGCCTAGGGCAGCGCATAGTGGACCAAGATTCATGCGATGTAGCCGTCGAGCCCAAAACGCAGTCCTTACCTGCCAGGATCTCGTCCCCTTCATCCTCCTCTTTGCGTTTGCGATCTTCCCTGCGACGTTCCTCCGTTCGCAGCTGCTCCTCCTTTGTGCGCAGCTGCTCCTTCTCTGTGCGCAGCTGCTCCTCCTTTGTACGCAGATGCTGCTCCTTTTTGTACAGGTGGTCTAGGTGCTTCCGAAATGAAGACTTGTCTTCCTCGCTGAATTTGCGATTTCCTAGCTTCGACGTGATATCTTCAATGTCAGACTCAACCTTCTTAATCGCAGCACCAGCCTCGTCAATGTCGACTTCCACCTTCTCAATTGCAGCAATAACAGCTGCTATTGTTGCCATAACGTATGGAAAGTGATGAAAATGGGAGTATTTGTAAATAACAACGCCACGAGCTGGTGTATTATGCCCCCCGGTATTTGCGTCTCTAGGCCTGCATGGGCGTCCACGCCATGATGGCCGTCCACGCCAGTCTCCTGTTTCGAGAGCTGGGATGTATGCCCTTACACGTTCACTGGGCGGGACTTGTCTTTCGGTTTTGGAATCAGCTAGTGAAGGCACAAGGCACGATTTATCACCACACTTTCAGGGAGGAAATCAGAGCGGTATTGAGCAACCTACCCAACCCTCCCACACACACGTGGGGAGCAAAGATGTTGCGTCTGCTTATGATTGGCCTTGGCTATCGTTTTGGAGGGGAAGGAGGTGACCTAGAGGCAAACATGACACGCATCACAACGCATGAACTTGACATCGCTTCGCTTTTGGGCACAGTACGTGAAAGATTTGACGAGGATTGGCGCAGTACCGTGTTGAGCGTTGAACCTCGCACTTTCGTGTCACAAGAAGGCACTAAACCGGGGGTCAAGATGTGCCGCTATAAGCACTGGATGGGGGAGGCACGTCACACTCAGGTTTATATACCACGCGCATGGCATACATCATTGATGCGTTTTAGGCTGGGCGTGTGGCTGATTGAGGTTAATAAGCCTTGGGGGGCGACTGGTCAACATCGAGACCGCGCCGAGAGATTCTGCCCGATATGTTTGGCGGCTGGCTGCCCCCAGGTGGAAGATGAAAGGCACGTACTGCTTGAGTGTGAAGCTTATGAAGACATTAGTCATCTCGCCCGCTTTGCATTCACATTTTAGCGCATGTCCGTAATTAGAAGTGCGCTATGGGCGCAAGAGATGACACCGGTATCAATGGTGCAGGCGATGGCGTGGAGGGACCAGCGCGGACTAGCGCGTGCCATACACGCGATAAGGCTGCGCCGGAATGACCTGACTGGGCACCCGATTTGATAGCTTTATAACTATAGTTTTTCTTATTTTGGAGACTTAATTAGCGGTCCATGAGCTTCCTGGCACACGGGGGTGGCCCCATGCAGAAAAAGTGCACTTTTTGACCCCCTTAAAAACATAGGTCGTCAACGTGCTCCCGGACGATGGTCGCATCCGGGAGCAAGTTGACAAACATGTCGTATTTTGGATTCAAAGTCGGGGGGTGTGAAAGTGGGGAAATGGGGGAATCACACGGTGACAACCTCTGTGGGTTCCGCCCAGACTCTTCAGATACAGCCATCATAGTGTATGAATGTATGTCTTTCAATCCGGGGTGCACATTATTAAGCTGGCTAGGAGAAAAAGCTGCGTGTCGCCTCGCACGGGTGGGCACGCGTGTGCGTAGACACGTCCTAATCGACGAGCAGCTTTTGACCAGCCGATGCGCTATACTATATATTTTACGCAAATAAAGCTTAAAACATGTTGCCACTGCCCTTCACATGCTAGTTTGCCACCAATTGCAACGCATGTTTCCGGGGAGGCCGCGAGTAAGGTCCATGTTGATTGCCGTCAACAGAAAGGGTGTATCCAAAGTACATGGATAACTCGCTGGACCAGAAGCGTGCTTCCTTGCGGTCGCGACATTCAAGAATTGCTAGTCGCGTACGCGCCTTTTTACCCTCGGCGAGCACCATTACACATTATTAAGGTGTAAAGGGATGTCCTATGTTGGTTTGCAGCGTCTCTAACGCGGTTCGTGTCGAGCATTCAGCTTCGGTTTACACGCCGTCGCTGATTCATAATGGCCTGTTGACGTATGTAGTGTATGTATCATGCAAAAGCAATCGCAATTTGTCCGGGCTTCTAACTCGCAAAGATGAGTGAGGGCACCATCTACCGACCCCTCTGTATGGGGCCGCCCCCTTGTGGCTTCCTGGCTCGTTTGGACCAATCTACAAGCACGAACTTGTAACATCAATCAATCAACGCGAGTCTCTGTCTATGATTTTAATAACTATGGTGAAAATATAGTGTTATCAGCTTTGGGTCAGGCAAACGTTTGGCGATTTCGGTTTGGCGACACCGAGGGGGTGTGGTGTTGCGGGGCGGGATGCAAGCGGATGAAGGCGCTATATGAGAAGCGTGCACGGGCAATACTTGCATGGCCAGAAGATGACACAGCCAACGCACAACGGTTCGGGCATCACGGGCATACTGGCGAGGTGCTTATGCGGCGGGGCTATCCGCGATATGTTTCCAAAGGGGCCCTTGGGCTCGCCTGGCGCTGCAGGAGGCGCGGGCGAGTGCTGGGCCGGGCCATGACGTCCTGGGCGCTCTTCGTCGCGGCGCGGCGGAGGCGCCACATGCGCAAGGCGCAGGTAGATTGCGCACGTACCGTATGGGGGTGCATGCAGAGCTGTGTGTGCGTACGACAGAAAGCGGCACGCACCGTGTCGTGCTGCTGCACAGCCGCCGCTTGGTGCTTGGTAGCGGATCCCGGATTATTCTATCTGGTGCTCCCCAGGCAACCGCGACGTACCGGCTGCGCATGTGGCGCGCGGTGCTGGTGGCGCTGGCGCTGAACGCCCAGCGGCGGCGAGCTAAGCGGCGGCAGGCGGCCGTAGCGGAGGAGCACCAGCGAGTGGGCCTGCTGCGGCGTGGCGTGGCAGCGCTAGTGTGAGTGGCTGACGGGCTGGACCGTCGCACCAGAGCACGGTGTGTGCTTGCACGGAAGTACACGTGCTCATGAGAAGCACCAATACAGGCTGTTTATTCGCCCTCAGTCATGCAACTGAGTTCCCCTCCCAAGATGTCTCGCGCTTTTCACATGCTGCTGCGCAGCTGGTATGCTCGCTACCGCTCCGTCAAGGCGCAGGGCTACGCGGCTGCGCGGCAGGCCTACGGGCGGCGGCTGGCGCGCGAGGGTGCGGCGCTGTGGCTTGAGGTGGGGCTGGAGCGGCGGCGGCGGCGCATCCAGAATCTCGCGACGGCGAAGGTGCGGCATGCGTCGATGAAAGGCTGGTACAGGGTACGCGGGTATATCGTGGCGATGTTTAAATTGTAGCAGATGGAGTGGGGAACGCAAACTCACTGACACACAATAGACGGTCGACGTGAGCTGGCAACCGAAATGCAGTGTCAGCGCGAGAATGAATGCATACACCTTTCCATAAGTCACGGCGTGGATTAAGGAAGCTGACGCGGTGAGGAGGGCAAGCCCCCCTGAACGAGCGTTACGAGCGTCTGCTACCATGCCAGTGCCATCGTGCCTTCGCAATGAAAGGATGCTTCACGTTCCGCAGGCCCACCGTATCGCGAGAGAGCTGGCGATTGTGGAGCCCTTTGCGCGCCGCTGGCTGTATGCCGTGCGCCAGCGGCGCCGGGAGCGGCTTATTGAGGCGGCTGCAGCGGCCGTGGGTTGAGCCGGGACGTACTGGGCAACGGGCGGGTCTGGCGGCGGCTACTCGGCAGGTGGCAGCAGCGGCGGCTTGGGCGCGAGGCCGGCCGCAGGGCTGGCAGCGGCAGCGGCGCCGGTGCTTCGACGGGAGGGGCTGTGGGCGGGCGGCAACCCGTATCTCGCGCTGGGACGCCCCGTTCCAGCCCAACAGGGGCAGCGGCAGCAGCCGGATTGGAAGGAGCGGTCGCTGTCCGCAGTTTTGGCTGAAGCGCTACCGCAGCGGCTAGCCTCTACAGCGGTGCAGTTGGGGCAAGGAGGGCTGTCTAGCCCGGGATTGATGCCGCCTTCTGGCCGCCGCCCGCCGCCACGCACGCCGCCCTCGGTGCACATGGAGCGCGCGCGGCTGGCACTGCACGCACAACAGCACCAGCGTGGGGGCCCGGGCGGGCCACAGGAGGCAACGCTCTCGCGCCCTGCCGGTGCCCCCACAGCAGCGCCTGCGCCCGCAACGACGGCTGCCCCCCACGGAATGCCAGGATTCCTGGGCGGCCAAACTGCGGCACCGGGTGCACTGGGCTATGCCGGCGTGTGCGCCAGAGGCCAGGCCGCCGCGGCCGCTTCCACAGCCACAGCAGCAGCAGAAGCCGTGCCGCTGCCAGCTGCCCTCAGCCGGCCGCGCCGCGCCCGGCCCGCGCCCCGCTGTCCCGACTTCCTTCAGCAGCCGCAGCAGCAGCTGTCCTCGCGGCCCGCCACCGTGTCCGGCACCGGCGGCAGCCGTCTTGAGGCCACTGGGCCTTCGCAGCACGCTGGTGGTATCAGCGGACTGGGGGCTTGGCATACACAGCTTAGTGGCCATGGGTACAGGCAGATGGACGTCCATGCGCCGCACAGCAGCAGCAGCAGCAGCAGCGGCGGCGTGTTGACCAACGGAGCTGTAATGGCGGGCCCGAGTCAGCATCAGCTGCAGGCGCCGGCGGACGACTGGGGCTTCTGGCGCTCGCGGCCACACACCGTTGCAGCCGTTGGCGGTGGCGGCGGAGGAAGTGCTGTGCGCGGTGGCGAGGCAGCGTCTCAAGCACCAAGTAGTGGTGGCGGCAGGGCGGGAGGCAGCAGCGGTGGCGGCCACCCGCCGTCGTCAGGGGCGGCCGCGCTCTTCTTTGCCAACCTGGGGCCTTCGCATCAGCTTTCACCACAGCTGCAGCCACAGCAGCAGCACCAGCACCAGCAGCAGCAGCAGCAGCAGCCACAGCAGCAGCCACAGCAGCAGCACCAGCAGCAGCAGCAGCAGCTGCAGCCACAGCAGCAGCAGCAGCAGCAGCAGCAGCAGCAGCAGCAGCCACAGCAGCTGCAGCCACAGCAGCAGCAGCAGCAGCACCAGCACCAGCAGCAGCAGCAGCAGCACCAGCTGCTGCACAGCGGGCACGCCACGGCAATCCCGCAAGCGGAACGCGAGCTAGCTGCACTCATAGTTTCCGCCGGTACAGCTGAGGCGTCCCTGGCGCTGGACAGCGGTAGCAGGCCGCTCACCGCAGGCGGTGGCATCGCAATCCACCAGCCCGGGGCCGCGCCGCCCGACGTTCTTCGGCTCCCCACCGGGGGCGCTGCCGGCTCGGCGGCACCAGGCGGGGAAGCCAGTGACGGAGGCACGCCGGCACGCACTGATGTTCTGCAAGAGCTCGGAGCGGGGCGGCAGCAGGCTTCTAGCGCGCAAGCGACGCCTGGGGGGAGGGGAACGGCGATGGCTGCCGGCAGGGTCTTGTCCTGGCAGTCGACTTGCAGCCCATTGCACCCCGCGGTGCCCGCCCGGCCGCAACAACCACACCCGCAAGCTCCGCCGGCTCAGGGCACAGACAACATGGCACAGCGCGATGGGAATGGAGAGGCAGTCCGACTTGTTGTGCCCCCGGCCGCGGCTGTGGCAGAGGCGATGCCCAGCAGCGGCCGTGCTACCGCTGGGCGCTCGGACGCAGAGGCGAAAGCAGAGGCGGAGATGGATCAGCTGGAGCAGGTGCTGCTTCACTGCCGTGACCTCAAACGGCGGCTGCGGGAACTTGAGCAGCCCGCCGGGAATGGTGGCAGTGCAAGCGTCGCTGGAGATGTGGGTGGCGGCGGCGGCAGTCGCCATGCTGACGTAGCTGCCGGGCTGGAGCTGGAGGCGGAGGCGGAGGGCGGGGCGGCGGTAGTAGAGGTGGGGAGGCTAGTGGCGGAGCTGGCGGAGCTCAGGCCCGTGGTTGAGTACGCAGCCATGCGGTTGGGGCAGCTGAGGAATGGGCCGGCGGCAGTAGTGGACTGAGTAGCGGACCGAAGGACAGATGCTGGTGTCGCCTCAACATTGATAATGGTACCTTCTGTCCGGTGCTTGCACGTAATCCTTGTGCGTACGTGTTTTTGGGCATTTAGGCGAACTTCTGCGCCTATCATTCAAAGTGCATGAACGAGACTGTCAGGGAGATTCACTAGGTATGGAGTCGTCTTGCTGCCAAGTTTTGCGAGCCCTTGCCCCGGCATCCTCTCGCGCCCTCGCCAACCGTCATCCCACTCATGGGCCCTGGCCAAGCCTAGAAGCAGCACACGACCGACCGAGATCTTCATATATGTCAATCCCATCCGTTTCGACACAGAGCCGGCGCTGCGCTCAGCGGCCGGCGGCAGCCTCATCCCGCACATGGCACGTACCAACCACCATCCCCACACGGCCAGCCTCTGCCCTGCCGGTGAAGAGAACAAGCAGCATAGTGCATACGGTAATAGCGTGACAACTTGGGCGTGGGACAAGGGGGGAGGGCAATTGAAGAGGAAGAAGTGGCACAGCGCTTTTTGCCCGTGTGTGCTACACCTTGAGGCCAGCGCTGGTCAGACCGTTATTACAAAAGCAGCCAGCCTGAAGCAGCAGCACGAGAAGAGCCGTACACGGTTTTTTGAATGTTTCATACGCATCCAGTATAGTTGGCACACATCCATGAAAAGCAGTCCAGAGGTGCCCCCCGTCTGGTGCGTTGGGTTCTGTTCCTCACTTGCCGACTAGCCGCACCAGCCACACACCGACATACAGATTACAGTCGCATGGCGGCGGGTGGTGCTAGTAAGGAGGCAACATATACCACAGCGATGCCGCCACACGCAGAAGTAAACAGTTTTATTTTCAGGGTTCTGGCCCACCTTACATTTGCTTCCGACGCCGAGTCCCAAATCATCCATGCAAGATCAATGCCAGACGAACACCTAATGGATGTAGTGGCGTGTATGCATCAGGGGAACACGCACGCCAGTCATCACACTTCCTTTCAAACACCCAAAAGCCTTGCCGCCCCAGGCCGTCACCTGGCTCGCATCTTTGCACTGCCACAACGGCGTTCCAATCGCCTGCAAGCCCACAGCGGCTGTTCCCAGGCTGCCCTCTGCAGTGACCCTCAATGCACGAAGCCCCACTGCGACAGCGGCCATAGCTTCAGCCCACTCCGTACGCGGCCTAGCTCGGCCTGTTAATAACCACATTAGCCAGCCACCTGCGGTCAAGAGCAAGCCGCACGCAGCCGCCAAAACACGTCTGCCATTCCCACGCCTGGCGGCGGCAGCGCGTGAATCCCGCCGCCGTAGGGCGCGCAGTGGCACAGCGCAGTACCCGGCGCCCGGCGTGCGGAGGCCTGACGGGGCCGTCACCGTGCTGACCGCCCGCGCCCCGCCGCCGCCGCCCCACTTCTGCTGCTGGTCGCAGTCGCGGTCGCGGCCAGCAGCTCCAGGTCGTGTGCGCGCTGCAGCGGCTTGCCGTAGCCCACGCCCTCCGGCCACGGGATGTCGGGGTTCAGGAACGCGGGGTAGGTGGCCTTGCCCTCGCGCCCCGCCCACTCGAAGTCCACGAACCGCACCTCCCACGACGCCCCGCCGCTGGATCTGGACCCGGAACTGGACCGCTGGCCGCCGCTGCTGCCGTCGCACCGCCGCACCATGCAGTTGCACGGCCGCGCGTCCCCGTGCACCATGCTGGTTGCGGCATGCGCGCGCTGCAGCGCCTGCCGGACCGCGCCCAGAGCCTCCTTGCCCTGCTTGCCCGGCGCCTGCTGCAGCAGGTCGGGCAGCTGCCGCCACTCGGGCCAGCGCAGCCACTCCATCTCCAGCAGCAGCCAGCCGCCCGGCAACTGCTCCTCGCGCAGGATCTGTGGATTGGTGGATTGGTGGGGCGTGGGAGCGCGACACGCGATCGTCTATCGGTGGGCAATCTGGGCATGCATGCGTGCGTTGGCATGGCATTGCGGGTTTGCAGCACCAAGGTTCAACAACTAAGGCGCATGCACAGCTGCTTGCATGTAGCCTATGCGGGCCGGGCATGCGGTGCGCGGCTGGTGTGCGGATTGTTCATCACGGCTTGCAAGCAAGATGATTAAGCTGCGCACGCATGCCAAGGGCATAAACCTCGGACCTAGCCACTGCAGCATTTACTGCAGCCAACTGTTAACAGACTGCACAGCAATGGACCGGGCCACCTCACAGCAGCATTCCCCATCCAGTCCTACCTCCGGTGCGAGGCCCGCCTTCGCCCAGGCCCTGTGAGCCTCCAGTCCGTACTTGCGGCACAGCTTGACCACCACCGCCGCAACACCGCCCGTGCCGTTCGTGCCGCCCGTGCCACCCGCAGCGCCCGCGCCGTCACCGCTGCCGCCAGCCAGGCGCACAAAGTAAGTGTAGGCGGGGCTGCGTGCGACGAGCGGCCGCACAGATGACACCACGTAGCGCGAGTGCGTGGCGATGGCCCACGGCAGCTGCTGCAGTAACGCGATGGCACGGGGAGGCTGCTGCTCCTTCGCCGCCGCGGCGGGCGCTGCCGCCACCGCTGCCGCCGGCGCCGTCGTGGGCTTCGACGCCGTTGCCGCCGTCGCCGCCACCTTGCGCTTCGACACCGTCGTGGGCTGAGCAGCCGTCACCGCCTTGCGCTTTTGCGCCCTGTTGGGCTTCGCAGCCGCCGCCACCGCGGCTGTGGGCACAGCACGTTCCGCCGCGTGCGCCGCCGCCAGCCCGCGCACGCCCGTGCGTACAGCCGCCAACATGCGGGCGACCTGGCCAGAAGCGACGGCGGCACGTGGCAGCAACGCCAAGGAATGGGCGAATATCAGTAGGGGTTGGAAGATCACGCACAGCAGGCATTGGGCAGTTGCAAAGTTGCTGACTAAAATACTCTGTGCTGTCTCACGCCTGGCGCCGACCCCACGGCGGGTCCCCTCCCCCCACACGCACGTATGCACATTTGCACCTACCGGCATCAGCAGGCTGTCGGTCACGGGGTGAGCCGGCAGCAGGTTGAGCAGCGGCGTCAGCGGGAAGATGGTCACGCGGTCCAGCCAGGCAACCGCCGACAGCCGTGCCTGCGGCCCGACCACCTGCGCGCAAGCACGATGCCAAACAGGTACACGGAAGTGCGTGCGATGTGGCGACAAAGCTGATATATGAAGGACGTGAGCCATCCGTGCCAACACATGGACATGCACATGCATTGCTTGGCATACAAGCACGCAGCGGGGCTGAGCTCAGCTGCTTACTGCTGGCGAGGGTGGTGGCGGTTTGGCGCACCGGGCTACCTAGAAATGCTCACGTACGGCTCATCGCAACAGCGTGCATTACCACGCTGCTGTTGTGACAATAGCCACGCACTCCCAACCGCCCCTTGGCATCCGCACTGCTCCTCGCTCGTTTCAAAGGCTGCTGTTTCCGCACTTGCGTGTACATCAACTAGGACTGCACTAGAGGTCCCCTAGCATCGGCCTGCAGCCGTTGGCTTCCATCTTGCTTGCCACACCCTACCTCCAGCAGGAAGGCTGGGCAGCAGGTGTTGCAGAAGATGGTTGACTTCATGCGCTTCCGCTGCAGGCGGGGTCAGCAACAGCATGGAAGGGGTTCTGTGGCCACATTGTCCGTAGCAGTAGTGCACACATATGCACAAATTGTAAACATCCATGCGCACGCACATGCACACGCGAACACGTACACACGCACGAACTTTCGCATGCACAAGTCTTTCATAGTCCTCCTTGTGATTTTTTTAAACCCGCAAGAACACGCGCTAACTCACCCAGAAGTGCAATAGGTAGAGGGCGCCCTGGTAGTGCGAGTCACCAGTAGTGTCACCAATGCCATGCTTGACCTGTAAATGAGAAAACGGCTTTGGCATGCGCGCGCACCACTACTTCGCAGCACAAAACGGCTCACAGCAGACAATTTGCTGCCCAGCAGGAAGGCTCAACGTTTCCACGCGGGGTCGGCAGGCCGGTGCGTAAGCTTCAGGATCCGTGTAGAAGGCCCGCGCGCCCTACCTCAACAATTAGGAACAAATTGGTGGGGTTCTTGGGAGCGTCCCCCAGCGCCCAGTCAGGATTGACGTTCTTGCCACCAAAGCCCGAGATGATGGGAACGGCCGTGTCATCCTCCAGGTACGACGCCAGCACATCTCGTACTTGATTGGTGAGTTGAGCCTGTGGGTTCCGGGTTGGGGTTGCGCACGTTTATGTTATATACGTTATAGAGGGGACACCCGTGGGGGACACCCGGGGCTAGCACATTCCGGACCAGCAAAATTGCGCAGTGAAGGCATCGGCCTTAACGTGCGTGAAGGCATCGGCCTTAAACTGCGTGCCACCGTGCGTCCGCATGTAGCAGCACATCCATGTAAACTCACCTCCTTTTCGTATATGCACTCTGGGAAAGGATCGTTACCGGACAATCGCTCCCTGACCGGACAATTGTCCGGTAATAACCTCCTTGACCGGACAAATGTGGCCGGTTACCGGACAACTGTGTTGGATTACCGGACAATCACCCCCCTTCCACGGTTACCGGACAAAGGCACCCACTGGCGCCCGGACAATAACGCAATCTTCTCGCGGTTTCCCGGACAAATGAAGCTCTTGTTAATCCCTCTAATAGGAAGCCGTGAGCATTCTTTTATATAATTAAAGCACTGAAGCACTCAATACACAAGCTGATTCTGCCCCAATTAGTGGCCTAGTGCCCTAATCGCTCCAATGTGAAAGTCCCATTGCCTTTGTCTCAGGGGAACGCTTAACAGCCGCCTAGCCAGTTTTGTATAGTGTAATTACTTATGACAACCTAACTATCACTTGGTTCATCTATGGCTTCCATCCTCCGCGGGGACGGACCCGCACAGTCTTCACAGCTGAGTTGCAGATTACTTAAAGCTTGAGTCGTATATACATATTACGTCTATTGTGTAGGAAATGGCTTGGGGCTTTGAGAGGCTGCTTCTATGCAAATGGGACGCGGTCAACGTCGTCAACTCGCTGTCAACCCGTTGCTCGCGGTTGCCGCAAAGGCGTACCATGGCTTTTCACCGGAGTCCTATACCTTTTCTTATGGCAGCAAAATAATAATGCGTCGGTGGGCTGCGAGTTTGCCATCAAGCAAGGTGGCTTGCTTGCGATAATAAATTGCACATCAGCACGCGTCAACTCGGGGAGGCGCTGGCATCCTGGCTATTCATCGCTGCAATTACGTGGCAAGCGTGCTCAAGTTGTGGCAGGAGCCCAAGTGGAGGCGGTCATTCCTCGGTAAGGACTCATACAGCAGGGCCAGGACAACTGATGCGGCCGGGGGCGCCCAAGTACCTGGCGAGGGGTTTGCGAGGGGTCTGCCTGTTTATCTTGACCATGGTTAGGTGGGGTCAGCTCCTGCGCCTGAGGTGCGCTGGCGTGTGAGGGCGCCCTTACTTCACACCCTTCGCAGTGAGATGTATGGCAAGCATGGCGTGCGCACCCCACCGCCACGTGAGTTTGTTGGGCTGCAGCGGGCCGCACACAATCAGCCAGCTGCAGGCTGCAGGTCTGTGATGACCATGGTAGTTGCACGCCTTGCTGAGACCGACACCGAACTACTCCTTGCTTCTTCCTCGCATTGGTTACACAGGAGCCAGGTCCAGCAGGCCGGGGCCAACAATTAGCCAGGGATGAACAACCCTAATCGTTAACTGGTTTTACTGGTGAGTGCGAAATACTTGGGCGCATTTCGGTAGGAACTATCGGACGTGCACTGGGGATGCGCCAGCACTCACAAGAAGGGTTTGCCACCGCATACGTGTAAGGAAGCTAGGAAAGCGCCACCATGTTAGTGAGCATAGACTGTAGCCACAACGGTTGCTTGTACTCTTTCTATGTAATCAGCCGCACGTGCTTCAGGTAGGGTGTGTGCACACACATAGCAGTAGCAGCACGCAACTCACGGTGAATTCCTCCACACTCCTTGCATACAGGGCAGTCGTTACATCATTGTTCAAGAAGCCGCTGCTTTGTGCCGGGGACATGGAGCAGCTAGCTATCTAGCAATACTAGACGGGACGCTAGATAGGGAGCAGGCAGAGGCACACGATGAAAGTAAGGCGAGTGAGGAGTCAGAGTGGCGTTTGGCACTGAGGAAGGGGAGAGTATGAGGATGTCAAGCAAGGAGAAATATGTGGAGGTGGTGTCGATGCAGGAGGGGAAGTTGTGTAGGGTGCTAGAATGCATTTGATTGGTACTGAACATGATAATGCTCCATCCTAAATGAGGGTGGAGCAAGCTGGTGATGCTGCAAGCCTTCCCGGACAATTGTCCCCGCCGTCCCCCGGACAATGTCGCTGGTTTCCGGACAATCTTGAAAGGTTACCGGACAATTGCAAAAGGTTACCGGACAATCACGAAAGGTTACCGGACAATCGCAAAAGGTTACCGGACAATTGACCCCAAGCCTTCCCGGACAATCGCCCCCGCCGTTACCGGACAATGTCGCCGGTTACCGGACAGTTATTTTCCGGACAAATTGTCCGGAAAATAAGTCCAATTGTCCGGCTACGGAGGGGGTGTATTGTCCGGTCACGGAGACCCCTATTGTCCGGTAACGCCGACCCCCCCTTTTCCCAGAGTGATGTCTGCGCCAATGCAGCACAGCCTGGCTGCAGCGTTGACGGTGGCCTGGTCGAGCTGCGCGGCCCCACCAAGAGTGTCCACCGCCGCTGCAAATTGGGGATGCGCGAGCTCCGGCAGCAGGCCCACTGTTGTAGCCGTGTTTGGCCGCCAGTTCTTCACAAGCGGGCCTGACGGGTCCAGCTGTTCGCGTTTGAGCGAAACCTGGGACGGACCGTTCATCACGCGGACGCGCTGGATATACTTATCATAATCTGTGACAGCATAGCGAGGCAAGCGGACAGTTCACGTTTTAGTGAGGACCTCAAGTGGGCAACTCCTGTCAATCTGTTCGAGATCCGAAACGACATCGCCTAGGGCAGCGCATGGTGGACCAAATTCATGCGATGTAGATGAAGAGCCCAAAACGCAGTTCTTACCTGCCAGGATCTCGTCCCCCGCATCCTCCTCTTTGCGTTTGCGATCTTCCCTGCTACGTTCCTCCGTTCGCAGCTGCTCCTTCTCTGTGCGCAGCTGCTCCTTCTTTGTGCGCAGCTGCTCCTCCTCTGTGCGCAGCTGCTCCTCCTCTGTGCGCAGAAGCGGCTTCCTTATGTACAGGTGGTCTAGGTACTTCCGAAATGAAGACTTGTCTTCCTCGCTGAATTTGCGTTTTCCTAGCTTCGACGTGACAGCTTTAATGTCAGACTCAACCTTCTTAATCGCAGCACCAGCCTTGTCAATGTCGACTTCCACCTTCTCAATTGCAGCGATAACAGCTGCTATTGTTGCCATAACGTATGGAAAGTGATGTAAATGGGAATATTTTTAAGTAACAACGCCACGAGCTGGTGTATTGCAAGCCCCCCGCCGGCCCCCGCCGGCCCCCGGCCCCCGGCTTCCATCTTGTACGGCGCCCCTCGCGTTGACCAGCAAGCAAAGCAGCGAGCGCGAGAACAATTTATTTCACACAACCTCAAGGCCTCCTAGGTCTGTAGAAGTCTAGCGTGCGTCAGCGAGGCCCCGTCGCTAACGGATGGGAACTCGCAACATCGGTGATGCAAGCAAGGGAGCAGGTGTGCGGCGTCCCTGGAGTGTCAGAAGATCCCACCCCCTCAAATACCGACAAAGCATGAGCAGTTGGGACGGAGGCAAAAATTGCGCGCTGTGACTGTACCGACTGAGGTAGCTGGCCGATGTTGCTGGAGCGTTTTGCTGTCGAGCATTCCTCACGCTCCGGGCGCCCGGCCAGGCGATGCCACCACACACAATGCGACGCCACGCAGAGCGAGGCAGATGGAAACGTCGCACCTGCAGGCAGGATGGGAACTCGCAACATGTGCAAGGCGACCTGGAATCGGCCTTCTGGTGCAAGCCTAAACATTCTGGCATGGCCGGAGATCTCATTTGTGCCGATATCCACCTTCAGACGTGCTGGAAGTGCTGCACAGGTGGCTACCAAGCGCGTTGGTCTGGTGCGGCTGCGGGCGTCCATTATGGAGTGGCGTGCACGGGCGGCACACTGGCGGCACAAGGCTGAGCGGTGGGAGCGAGCAGAGACGTGGCACCGGCGGCGGGCGCTGGCGAAGCTAATGGCGGCCTGGCCGCCGCCGCTGCCGTCGCACCATGCAGTTGGACGGCCGCGCGTCCCCGTGCACCATGCTGGTTGCGGCATGCGCGCGCTGCAGCGCCCGCCGGACCGCGCCCAGAGCATCGCCGCGGCCAGCAGCGCTAGCTACTTCCTTCCGTAAGGAGAAACGTTTGGACACTACTGGCCGTCCTTAACCCCATGACCCATGCAGTGTGTGAGTTCTCACAATCGCTAAGAATGCCGCGCTGTCGCCAACCGCACCGCCACGTTCATGCCCGCTAGACGCTCATTCAGCTCCGCCACCCTCGCTGCGGACACCTGAGGCGCCGCCAGCACCACCCGTGCCCACGTCTGCTGCGGGCCCGCCCCAGCTCCACCCCCACTACTACCTATCAAGCCCTCCGCTGCTGCTGCCGCCGTGCTCTTCCCTGCTTTTAACATCAGCGTCGAGCCCAGCATCGCCACCATCTCGTAGTAGTGCGAGTTATGGCACAGCTGGCGACAGCCGCGCCCCACCACCAGCGTCTCCAGGCCCCACAGCGCCGCCAGCAGCTGAGGCACCATCTTCGGCGTCAGCGCGGGTGCGTCCCAAATGACAAACTCACGGAAGCCGCCCGCCAGGCCTTGGTCCAGAGCCAGAGCCGGCCCGAGGATGTTGCCAGGACTGAGGACGTCGGGTGCCGAGACATGCAGCCCACGCGGCGGCGCCAGCAGCACAGCCACCTGGCTGATGCCGTCCGCGGTGGCGGTGGCGTGCGCCGCCATCGCCGCCGCCGCCGCCGCCGCCGCCGCTCCCGCTGATTGATACCCGTCGCACCGCGCCCCCATTGCTCCGGCCGCTGCTCCCGCTGATGCTTGACTCTGCTGCTGCTGGTGCTCCGTCAAAAGCAGCTCCACGCAGTCCACGACGCAGGTGCGGGCGGATCCGGCCAGCTGCCGCAGCGCGCCGTACGGCTGGCTGCTGGCGGCAAGGGGCGGCGGCGCGCCCGCCTTGACCGTGATTCGCACGGCGCGGAGGTGCCGTACCACCAGGCCGCCGTACGACACGCAGCAGGCGGCGCCGCCTGCGTCCGTCAGCGAGCAGTCCAGCTCGACATCGCACTGGTGGAGCGCCGACGAGGAGGCCGAGCAGCTCGCGTGGGGGATAATCGCGGCGGCGGCTGCGGTTGCAGTGGCGGCTTGCTGCTGAGGCGCCGCCGCTGGCACAGCCCGCAGCGCGAACCAGCAGCCGGCCACGCCCCCTGCTCCCACCACGCCTCCTCCCGCGAGACCGTGCCTTTCCGCAGCATTGCCGCTGCCGCGCCCGTTGTCGCCGCTGCCACTCGCGTTCCCACCACGCGCAGGTCCAGTCCCTCGCCCGCCACCGCCACCGCCACCAGCAGCAACTGTTCTGCACAGCTCCAGTCGTTGCAGGTTGGGCGCGAGCCCGTGCGCCAGCAGCGCCCGCATGGCCGGGCCGCCTGGCGCCACGCCGTACACCCGCAACCGCTCCAACCGTCCCAGCGCCGCCAGCGCCGCCGCCGCCGCCTCTGTCAGCGCCGCATCCATCGCGTTGTCCCGCCCTGCTGCAGTGCCTGCTGTCGTGCTACCGTCAGCAGACTCGGCCTCGCCAAGGGTCAGCTCCGCCAGCTGCTGGCAGTTCGCGGCGGCGCCGACCGGGGTGGCGGCTGTCGCCGCCGCCGCGCCTCCACCCTTGCCACTGCGTCCAGTGCTGCTGCTTGCTGCCGCTGCCAGCTGCTGCAGCCCGGAGGCGGTGAAGCGGCCTAGGTGCAGCGAGCGCAGGTGCGGCAGCGACGCCAGCACCGCACACACCGCCCGGGCGGCCGTATCCTGCGGCGGGCTAGCCCACTCGCCGCACAGCACCACCCGCGTCAGGTTGGGGAAGGCCAGCAGCGAGGTGTAGCGAACGTGCGAAGCCGTGCTGGAGATGGATGCGGCGGCGGCGGCGGCGTTCCGGTTGGCTCCCACCGCCGCCTCCGTCGCAATCGCCGCGGCTATCACCGCCGCTGGCCCGCCCACCGCAAGGTCCGCTTCATCGGAAGAAGCTGATTCGTACATGGAGGTTGCTGGGCTCCACCTTACCCGACCCCTCCCCCCGGCGCCGCCCGCATCTGGCACGTCATCACCATCGGCTGCAGCGGCCCAACCGCCGCCGCCGCCGCCGCCGCTTTCGATGTACCGCCCCCGGTGCACGTCCACCTCGAGGCTGCGCAGGCGTGCCGTGGCGGGCGTGGGGAAGCCCCCGAACGCCGCGCCCAGCAGGCACCCCGGCTCGCGCCCCGCCGCCCCGCGCTGCTTGCAGAACCCGGACGGGTCCGCGCGCACCACCAGCTCGCTCACGGCGCCGCAGCGGCCCAGCAGCGCCGCCCAGCTGCCAGGCCGCAGCGGCCGGTGGCCCTGCAGCCTCAGGCTCAGGCGGGAGGTGTTGGCGTCAACAAAGCCGCGCGTGGCGCGGGAGGCGAGCCTCAGGGCGCCCAGACTGCCCTGGGCCCGCAGGGTGCCGAAGAGAGCGTCCAGGCCGGCGCGGCCCAGCTGGACGGGGTTGTCCAGCAGCCGCCGCCAGCAGACGTCCATGTGGGCTCGCGTGGCGCGGCAGGACGCACGCAGCTGGTTGGGGAGGGGGGCGGGGATCGGGGGGAGGGGTAGTGGGCAGGGACTGGCGTTGCACACGCGTGGCGCAGGCTGGAACGGACACCAACTGGCGTGCGCGTGCGTCAATGCCAAACTGGTTAAAGTTGCTACCTATCATGCCTATGCCCAAGCCCCGCCACCAAGCAGCTCCGGAGGACGCCAGTTCCTCTCCCTGCTTACCGGCCCCAAGGCGCGGGCCTCCCGCAGCGCTCGCGCAAGCGTGTCGCAACCGGCCGCATCCAGCGCGACCAACGTTTGCAGCAGCGGATTGTCATGATTGGCGTCTGCGACTCCTCCGCAACTCTCGGGCTTGCCCTTGTGGTGTGGGGCTGCCCCTAGCGGGGCAACACAGGCAGAGGCGAGGCCCGGGAGGGACCGGAGCGAAGCGGGGGGCGCGGGCCCCTGGCGACTCCGCCTTGAGTCGGCGCCCCGCCGCTGCTGGGGCCTGGCTGCAGCAGCCGATGCCTGCGCCTCACCCGCATGCTGTTGTAATAGTTCAGGAGGCTGCTGCTGGACGCGCTGTGCCGTTCGGAGCCGCTGTGACTCGAGCCTCTCGCCATTCTCCTTCTTGGCTCTCCGCGCTTCCTTCCTATCCTCCAAACATTCATGAGCCCATATACAGGGGGCGCAGATACATATTGCACAGCAAAACCCGAACGAGTTCTTACATTCCTCCCAGTCTTCGTCGTCTGAGTCGAACCAGCGCATGTAGTATCTGTCAGAAGTCCGACTGCGATCTGCAATGTGGGATTGCGTGCCTAATCTGTCGCGCAATAGGTAACTTGCGTCCTCCGGGCCCTGAATGAAAGAACGTCGTCGTTGGCACCGTCTGTGCTACGTACATGTACCGTGATTCGTTATCTATTGCCCTATATTACCATGCGGAAAATCAAGACTCGAACAACCGTTGAGGCACTCCGGGGCCCGGACCAGGCACACCACCACACCATGACCATAGCGACCAACCGTCACGATTCGCATCAACTTTAACAAGGTGATTTGGCTCTTGCGGAGCCTTTGTGCGATATTAGTTTCGCCGTGACCTGTGCAGCGATAGTCTGAGCGCCACAGCGCCAGTTCGACGCGTTGGGGCGTTGGCGTTGCATAAATTGAACTCAAAGGCGTCTGGGAGCCAAGGGGTTTGAAGGTCATGGGCTACCACCGAAGCTCGCTGCATGTTGCCTATTCATTACATGCCTGTCGATGGGGGCACCGGAGGGTGGGAGGGAGATGTGGGCCAGGGAGTTCGGCCATCGGGGTCGGAAAGCGATCCTCGCGCCCCAGGCATCCCGCACTCCCTCGACCAACTCTCTCGCATCCCTGAACACGCCCCTGCTCAGGCATGTAAGAGACCCCGCCCAGATATGCGGCCGGGGCATCCCAACTGTACCTTCATTGCGGTAGATAGATTTCACAGATGTTAACCTCTATAGGTAAAGGGATTAGAGCGCTGTTTGTTCGGAGGCTGCCCGTTGTGTGTGAGACAGCCCCTCCCCCGCTCAGGCAGATCCACATTATGTCCCGTTTTCGCCCAATTGGTGCCGCCGGTCAACTAGTCGCTGACTCGCTGTACTCCAGCGCTCGAATACGCCCGGCCCCAGGTCTCCAAAAGCTTTCAGTTGACCCGGCCGGGCCATCTAGGATCTCCCGGTCGACCCACCCAGGCATCCCGCTCCCCGGCCCAGCCATCCTGCCTCCCTGGGGCCTTGCCTGGGGCGACCGCTCCCGGCCCAGGGAGGCAGGAACCCCCGGCCACGTCTCCAGAGGCCTGAGGCGCCCTATTACGGAGCTGCAAAACCGCCTGCATCATGGTGCACCAGCCACTCTAAAATCGCCAACCCCCGAAGTTCCCACCCTCCTGGGGCACTCAGCCCGGGTTCACTTGGGGGCGTGCCCATACACGCCCCGCTCACGCCCCTCGCTCCGTCCAAAGCCCAAACCTCGCCGAATGCTGCTATTTGATTTATGTATGATATATCTTGTTGGTTTAGGCCCTGGGGCGTCAGATCCGAGCTCGCAAAATGCAGTAACATGCACAGCATGTATGCACGAGAAGACTGATTTACTCATGATGTTAAGCTTTTGATAGTCCATGAATGACACGGCAACGGTCTGGCTATGTATCCAAAGCGATATTATGTGTGTGTATAGCATAATGAACGAGTCCAGGCCCACTCGTGCGTACTTCGGGTCCATCGGGCTAGCACGTACCCTGCGGGCGGCATGCTTGTGGCGGAACATGGCAAGGGGCGAGATAGCGACGTCCCGTTGGCAAGAGCAATTCCCAACCCTGCCCCATTGCAAGCAGCAGAGCAGGCTATGCAGGCAGCGGTGCGCACGCGTCTGACTTTACTACACCCTGCGGGCATGCTGTCTCGATCCCCCAAAACCGCCCATTCCTACCTCAGATGAGCACAAATTGTCCTGACACGCGGCAATTAAGCCAGTATGTACTTTAAGGGACTGAGGGCGTGGGTGGAGGCAGGGGGGACTTTCGTGGGGACTTTTGGTCAGTGGGGCACCCCCCTATCACCCCTCCAGAGTCCAGACCCCCGCACGGGAAGGGCCGTACGGCAGCTGCCGACCTGTCCGCCTGTGAATCTGACAGGACAGGCGTGCTCGGTCCAAAGATTGTGCAAGGTTTGGACGGAGCCCAAAACTGAAGCGAACACCTACCGCTACGCAGTACGCCGGCTTGCCCCTCCCCGCTCAGCCGCCCACATGTTGACCTCCTTGGAGGCACCCGCACCACACATGCTGCTATGACCCACGACCACTGCTCGCATGTACATGAGGGGCCACGCTGTGCAACGGGAATGGGGTATGCGTGCGGGGTCGCCAGCGCGAGGGTTGGCGTGCCCCGGTCCCGGAAGGCTGGGCCATCACACCCATACATGTCATAAACAGGGGTCGGTCTTGGCTTGACGAATCGTGCCTCTTTGCGTCCGCAGACAAGCTGCCACGAGTATGCACGTACTCAGCTACCTTGAACCATTGTACACAAGAGGAAGAATGCCCTGGCGACCAAGAACGACTTGCGCACGAAACTGGATATGCTAGCCTTCAGCATCCAATTAGATATTATGCAGCATAGTATTTAATTGACACAGGCACGCACGCCGCGCAGATCACTTGCAACAGATCTCATTGAAACTTTCAGCACTGCTTTGCTTAATGAATCAAAAAGAAGCGACCTGGACAAATATGCACTGTCAGTAGTATTTTGCTGATGCTATCATGGGGAACTGACGAAGAACGACTGACGGGCCGAGTCTGGGAACTTCGGTCCCAGCGTTGCAGGACATGAGTGCTTGGCGTAAATGCAGCCACTGGCTACACAGGTTGCATGGAAACCCGACCAACAGGCTGGGCAGGACGTAACGTTTTGATAGTTTCACGGTGTAACCGGGGAGGCCCCCCGGGGACACGATGCGACCGCAATGGCTACTGCCCCTTCTCCTTCGGGGGAAGAGGCAAGCCAACCCGGGCTGGGGGCACTATTGCCCATATGAGCTCGGAATTTCAGGGGCAACATGTTGCACAGGCATACCCCTGTATGCCGTGTGGGCATGCATGTTACAATGAATCAAGCACATGGAATGGTGAGTAGGTGTACAGAGCAGAAGGGCCTTGCTGTCTAGTGGTGCAACGATAAGCACGAACCTTGCTTCTGCCGCGCCCAACATTTCACCAGGGGCCTTGCGCTCAAGCAAGATAAGCTTGCTTGACAGGCAAATAGTGAGCTGCCGGAGCCTCAATCGTCCAACACGTGCCCGAGGCTTCCAACACTCCTGAGCGCCACCCACTTGGTGACTTGGCATAACACGCGGTACACGGCTGCTCGACGCAGAGCAGCCTGCAGAAACTCGACACGCTGACGTGGAAGTGACCCGCGTCGAAACACGCGTGGCCAAAACCCTTGCGGCTCGTCCAGAGTCCGGGTCTCGCCCTTCCAAATGCTGCACGCACTGCACAACAGCCATAATCTAGCGGAGTCTGGCACTCTGCGGGGGCTGGTAACACGCCATGCATGGTACCTCTGTAAGGCGTGACAGACGGCTGAGGATGGGGCCAGCTGAGAACGGTGCCCTTTACCTTGCAAACGCCACATTCTATTTAAAGTTCATTGCAGTTTCTTTGTATTAGGATCGTTGGAAGCCATTACAAGAGTATCAGTCTACAAAAACCGCATAAGCAACTTCGCGACCTCGCAGCCCTTATTATTTTGTTAACTTTGAATATGTCGTTCTTGTGTATAGCTGGAAATGGGAGTTGTCTACGCGTGGAAGCTCGCAAGAGCATCGAGGGGCTTCGCACTCGCGGCGACGCGCTGTAATCAGCTGCCGAGTACTCATTGGATAACAAGAGATGGGCGGAATATGCTCGACTGGCCGGAGCACGGCCTCGGTCGCGCCTGTGCCGAACGATGATGGCAAGCCCCCAGTCTCCGGGGACATTTTGCCCTCACCGCTCGGCCTCCCGCCGAAGCTTGCGCTCCTCAAGCCCAAGCTCGCGCCACTGGAGACAATTGGTAGCAGTGGCAGCTCCACTAGCGCACTCGCGCACAAGCTGCTGCAGTCTCCGACGGGCACGGTATCAAAGCCGTCAACGCCCACAGTCGTGCAGCGCCGGCTGAGGAGCGCGTTGAATGGTGAGCCGGAGGGCAAGGCGGCGTGCATGCGGTAGCGTAGGGTGGAGCATCAGTTGGAGCAATCCTCAAAGGGATGGCGGAGGCGGAAAGCCCGCGGCTGGCGGCACGGGGAGCAAGGGGGGGAGGGGGGCACATCGCGTGGCGCTGTCTGGCGCGTACCGGCTCCCCTTCTCCTCACCTCCGCACCACATGCCTGCCTACTAGTTTGGCCCTCCAAACCCCCATCCGTACCATGTTCACGCTACCCACATCACCCAATTCCCAACCCCCCGATCTTCAACCCGCAACAGACGACCACCCGCCGCCGCTGCCAGCCAAGTTGGCCACGGTAGGCAAGGGCGTGTCGCTGCGCGGGCTGCGCAAGGTGCGTGAGGCCATCCGGGCGCACTTCGGCCCCGGAAAGTACGCCTCCGTATCCACGGCGGAGGTGTGCCAGCGCTGGGTGAAGCCGCTGACAGCCAAGCACGGCCGCTGCCGGCTGGTGGAGGTGCCGGGGCTGCTCGACCCCGGGGCCGGCGAGGTGGGGCGGCCGCTCTACTTCCTCAGCCATGCCTGGAGCAACTCCATTGAGCTGTTGTTCAGCAAGGTGGGTTGCCGTGCAAGGGAAGGGCAGCGGCGTGTGGTGTCAGTGTGGGTGAGGCCCGCGCGTGACAAGGGAGCAGGGGGGCGGGAAGCAGGTGCGGGCGGGGACGTGGAGTAAGGACGGGCTGCCGAAGGAAGTGGTGCGGAAAGGGCATGTTGGGGAGGTGTGTTGGGCGAAGCTGGGAACCGGCAGAAGTTGCAGGGGGTGGCCATGGTGTTGGTCTGGGGCTGAGCGCTGGTGCGCGCGCGGTGATGTGGCCTGCCGCTGTGCCGCTGTCTATCTTGCACAGGTTTTTGAGTTCCTGTCCTCAGCCTCGGATGAGGACACGCGCGTGTGGCTGGACGTGTTGGCGGTGTGCCAGCATGAGGACCGGCAGCCGGAGCACAGGTTGGGGCCGGGGCGGCAGAGCTTTCGGGGGAGGGCGTCTGGCCGGCTGCTAGGTGGCTGATGGGGGCTACTGCACTGGGGCTGCTGCTTGAGGTGGCTGCGGTGCGGATGCCACGCACGAGACGGGGCCGGGGCCGGTGTGGCATTGGGGAAGTACGGCGGGACGAGCTCCATGCGGAGCCGTGGGCCAACTACGCTGTCCAAGCACAATTTCACCACAACCACACAAAACTGCTCGCTCTTCAGAAACGACATCGGCGCCTTTCCGGACGTGGTCAAGGCCTGCAGCAGCGGCACGCTGGTCATCATGGACCTCAGCCGGTGAGCAGGGCAAGTGTGTGTGTGCGGGGGGGGGGGGGGGTAGTTCATTCCAGAAACCAAAGCGACCATCGGGGTGTGTGTGTGTTTGTACCAGCCCAAACTAAACCAGGGGGGTTAGCCATCCATGGTTTATCAATTTTGTGAAGTGCCGGGGGGGGGGTAGCCATCCATAGGATGGTGTTTATCAAATGGTTGTGAAGTACCGATGTCGGGGGAGAAAAGAGGGAAAAGGGAAAGGGTAGGGCTACGAGGCGTGCTGGCGTGGGCTCGGCGAGAGGGGGGGGCAGACCTTGGGAGATCATACGCCCATGGCTGAGCCCAGGCGCGAGTTTGTGGCAACTTGCGAAGCCATGTCTGTCGCCCCTCCTGAAATGCCGAGGAGCCCCGAGGTCGCTCCCACCCCGTGCCTAGCCCGAGGAGTGTCGGGCATCGGGGAGGTCTGGAGCGCGGTAGGGGGCTACACGTGCTTGGGATTGGCAGCAAGGGGACCCTCGACTCGCGTGGATAGCGTGTGATGTTCACGCACGCGTGCCTTGCGCTGGCCGAGTCCTGAGACCCAGGCTTGTGCATCGTCGGCATGGGTCTTACACTCATTCCCTTGAAGCAGCCACCCACCCCGTGACTGTATCGGGGCTCAGCCCATTTTCCAGCTGTACAAAGCTGACACCCCTTGTTGTCTTCAGTGTACTTTGCTGCCCCCCAACCGCCCCCTTCCTCTCCTGGCGATTCGGGCTCCTTTGAACACCACAACCACCACAACCACCACAACCACCTGGCTGCACCTCCGCCTGCCCTCGCGGCGCAGCTGCAACCCCGCCAGCCGTGCCTGGTGCGTGTTCGAGTGGGCGCACACGCTGGCGGCGCACGGCCCCGACGGGCTGCACATGGCGCTCGCCCCAGCGGAGCGGGCGGCGGTGTTCCGGGACCTGGACGTGGAGGCCGCCAACTGCTTCCGACCCGAGGACAAGGACATGATCATGCACGAGGTGCGGGGTGGGAGCGGGGGTAGTGCTTTCCGGAAACCAAAGCGACCATTGCGACCCGAAAACCAGGACCCGGGACCAGAATGCGCGGAGGAGAGGGATATGCTCGTGTTCTTGCCGATAATCTTCAGCCTTGTTCATCTGGTCGTCGTTGGCATCTTGGGTCATCGGTCCCGACGGAGTAACTCCGCTCGGCGTTCTCGCGTCACCCAGGCTCGCCGCGCACACAGACCCAGCCCAACCCAGACCATTGACGAAGTCACACGTGATACCAACCTGTGACCACATGCGAGAATGCTGGGCAATAAGCCCGGCAGGAGCATCCAGAGCAGCGTCGACCTGTGACTACATGCGAGAATGTGTTGGGGGGGGGGGTGCGGGTCAGGGTGGGTGGCGGTGGTGTGTGTGTGTGTGTGTGTGTGTGTGTGTTAGAGATCACAAGGAGATAACAAACAAATCAAAGACCGTGCATGCAATGCGATCAAGACAAAGCAGCGTCGCGTCCGGTTTACCTGGAATTACCTGAGCCGCCGACCTGCTTTACTTACCCGAAATCGCGTAACTCCCGTCTACCTAACGTGTGTGTGGGCGGGGTAGTTCATCGCGTAACCACCGTCTATCTAACGTGTGTGTGGGCGGGGGGCACTCCCCATTCTAAGACCACAAACCATACGAGCGAGTGAGGCACAGGCAAAAGCGACAAATGTAGGTAGGGCATCAATACGTATGGGTACGGGCCGAACGTCATGGGAGCGGGGGTCGCATCTGAGTGTAGCTTATCCCAGAAACAGAATAGACATTTGGGGAAGGGGGTTCTGGCGTGGGGTCCTGGTCCAAAGTGAACCCGAAATTCCTGGGAAAAATAAGAAACCAAATCGACTCCAATTGTTGCCAACCCCAGCCCTGATGCTTTAGACCCTTCCTTGATCCTCCTGCTCATCCTCCGCCCATGCTCAACGTCGCCTAACCTACCTCGTCGGAAGCGCAGGTCCGCAAGCAGCACGGCTCCGCCGCCGCCTTCAACGCCAAGCTCAAACTGCAGCTGCTGCTGGAGCCGCTCAGCTACAGCGTGGACCTGCGGAGACTGCAGGTGTGTGTGTGGGGGGGGGGGTAGCCATCCATAGGATGGTGTTTAATCAATAATGAAGTGCCGATGCCCAGAGGTACAGCGGGGGGGAGGGGGAGGCAATGGAGCAGGGAGTTTGCGGAGGGTGGGATTTGAGGGCGGCGGCTCCGAAGGTTGGCGGGGTGGGAGGGTGCGAGCCCCTGAGGAGGTTTGCGTTTTCCAGTCCATTGCTCGTTTCTTAACGCTGTCGACACTGCGCCGCCTGCAGGAGCGCTCTCGCGACACCGCCTGGGACTTTGCGACGGTGGAGAAGTGGCTAATGGACGGCGTGGCGGAGACGGCAGCGGCAACCACTGCCAGCACCCCCAGCGGCGGCTTCGGCGGCGGCGGCGCCGCCGCCTCCGGGAAGCCCAGGACAAGCCGGGCGATGTGCATTGTGTCGGGTGGGTCCGCAAACCAGACACCTGCTTTGGCACACGTGCGGCCGGCCGCCTGTGGCCATGCTGTTGTTTGGGTGCAGGTGCGACGGCGTCGCGCCGCACCACACGCACACACACACACACACACACACACAACATGCAGGTCTTTATTTTCTTTGTTATCTCCGTGTGAACTCTAACACACACACACACACACACACACACACACAACACGTAGCGGCCGGACTGGGATTCTGGGGCTAGGAGTGCCTGGGTATCACGCCACCGTGATCACACGCATCGGGTTGCACCCTTGGACGCGTGTGGACATTAATCCCCCTCCAAGGTTAGGTAGACGGGGGTTACGCGATTTCGGGTAAGTAAAGCAGGTCGGCGGCTCAGGTAATTCCAGGTAAACCGGACGCGACGCTGCTTTGTCTTGATTGCATTGCATACACGGTCTTTGCTTTGCTTGTTTTCCCCTTGTGATCTCTGACACAAAACATGCAGCAAGGCACGTACGCAGCGCCTCAATCCCCTCCTCACGTTCCTTCCCGTCCCCACTCAACGCGACGCTCGCAGGCGCGGGCGAGGGCAAGAGCACCATCTCGGCCGAGTTCGTGCGCCGCTACGGGCAGCCCACGCACGCGGCGGCCGGGGCGGCTGCTAGCCATGGCGATGCCCATGCCGGCCACGACGCCACCAACCCCCGCAGCTCCCCCGGCCAGCTGCACAGCACCGACGGCGGGCTCAGTGCTAGCGGCGCCGTCCAGCAGGTGGCGGTGGCTCACCACTTCCTGAAGTACAACGACCAGCGGCGGCTGGAGCCGGTGCGCATCATCAAGTCCCTGGCGTTCCAGCTGGCCAGCAGGTGGGTGGCGCGGGGCAGGAGGAGGAGGAGGGGGAGGGCGGGTGCGGGCGGGAGCAGTCACAGCAGAAACAGGGAGGCTAAGGGAGGCAGCCTACCCGGGCGAAAGGCAGTCACAGGCACGCATGCATGTGCTTGTACAGCGGTGGTGTGGTGTTGTACAGCGTACGGTAGGGACGGTGCTAGGGGTGTCACGCACGCTTCACTGGGATGAAACGTGCATCCCCACGACCACCACAGCAACGCATGCACACACACACACACACACACACACACACACACACACACACACACACACACACACACACACACAGCGAACGACGATCGATGGCGCGCCGTTGCCTATGCACACACACACGTTTCGGTTTTCCTAACACACACACCACCGACCCCCGACCCGCCCCCGTCCCCCGACCCCGCCCTGCAGGATGCCTGCGGTGTGCGCCTGCCTGCTGGAGACTGACGTGGCGGCGGTGGCGCAGCTGTCCGACGTGGCCCGCGCCTTCGAGCTGCTGCTGCTGCGCCCGCTGCAGCTGGCGGCGGGCGGCGCGAGCCGAGACTACATGGAGCCGGTGGTGAGCGAGCGAGCGAGCGTGTGTGGGAGGGGAGAGAAGCGGTATTGTTACCATGTCCTCAATACGGTTAGGCCAACGGGAACGAAGCCAGGGGTGGGGTGCGTGGTGGGGAGGGAGGGTAGTCCATTCCAGAACCCAAAGCGACCATGGGAGCCGTGGGGGCTTGCTTGGGTATGGGCACGGGCGGAAACAGCAGCGCGTAGCGAGATGTGCGCGAAGGCCGGAGTGTGGGTGATGGTGGCGCGTGGCATTGACCTATGTACGGCAGCCTCTAAAACCTTCCAGTACCCAATCGTGCATCTGTTGTGTACAGGTGATTGTGCTTGACGCGTTGGACGAGGCCGACCCGGTGGTGCCCTTCAGCGGCGCCCTGACGGCGGCCGGCGGCGCAGGCGCCCTGCTTGACGGCGGCAACGGCGTGGGCGGCGGCGGCATGCGCTGCCCCGTGCTGGTAGGCAACCGGGCACTGCAGCTGCTGACCACGCAGCTGCAGCGGCTGCCCGGCTGCGTGCGCTTCTTCGTCACCACGCGCCCGGACGCGGCGTCAGGGCAGGTCAGCGGGCTGGGCGTGTGTGGTGGTGGTGGGAGATTGAATGTGTGCGATTGCCGGGCGTGCCCTAACTCCCCCCAGTGCTGCCACCGTAGCACCTCGATTGTCCTCATGTGAGCTGCTGTTTGCTGGCTGGCTGGCTGGCTGACTTGCTGGCTGGCGGACTGGCTTTCTCTTTGTGGCAATGCGGTATGCTGCTTGTGGATGCCTGCTGTGTGTGGATGTGCAGGTGGTGGCGGCACTGGAGCGCACCTTCGCGGGGCAGGGCGGCGCGTCGTTCCTGCAGCCGGCCCAGCTGGTGCGGGCGGTGGCGCCCACGGTGCCGGGCATCAACGCCTCGCAGTCCGGCATCACGGCCGCGGCGCCGCAGCAGCAGCAGCAGCAGCAGCAGCAGCCGCGTTCGTCCCTAGATACCGGGGCGGGCGACGCCAGCAGCAACGGCGCGGAGTCGGCGGGAGGGGGCGTGATGGTGTATCACACGGTGGTGCGGGCGTGCCTGGATCCAGATGACGAGGAGGTGACGGCCAATGGGGCAGCGGGCGGCGGCGGGGCCCGGCTGAGTCTCGCGGACGGGGAGGGCGGCAGCGGCTCCACCCCTGCCACCCCTATCGCCATCAGTAAGAGCCGCAAGGGCATGTCTTTGTTCGCATACCTGTCCTCGCAAGCCGGGGGGCCCTCGGTCACAGCCGGCAGCAGCGGCGGCGGCAGCGGCCCAGGCAGCGCCGGCAGCGGCCAAAGCGGCGGTGCCGGCGGTACGGCAGACCTGGTGGCGCTGTACCGCGTGTACGGCAAGGTGTTCAGTAAGGCGTACGACAAGTACGATGAGGGTGATCGGCACGACGTGGGGCGGCTGTTGGACGTATTGATGGCGGCCCAGGAGCCGCTGCCGCACAGCCTCTTGCAGGTGAGGGGAGGTGGGGGCGGGGCGGGTGGGGCGGGTAATGGTAAGGGGAGGTGGGGGGCGGGGCGGGTGGGGGCGGGTAATGGTAAGGGGAGGTGGGGGCGGGGCGGGTGGGGCGGGTAATGGTAAGGGGAGGTGGGGGCGGGGCGGGTGGGGCGGGTAATGGTAAGGGGAGGTGGGGGCGGGGCGGGTGGGGCGGGTAATGGTAAGGGGAGGTGGGGGCGGGGCGGGTGGGGCGGGTAATGGTAAGGGGAGGTGGGGGCGGGGCGGGTGGGGCGGGTAATGGTAAGGGGACGTGGGGGCGGGGCGGGTGGGGCGGGTAATGGTAAGGGGAGGTGGGGGCGGGGCGGGTGGGGCGGGTAATGGTAAGGGGACGTGGGGGCGGGGCGGGTGGGGCGGGTAATGGTAAGGGGAGGTGGGGGCGGGGCGGGTGGGGCGGGTAATGGTAAGGGGAGGTGGGGGCGGGGGCGGGTGGGGCGGGTAAGGGGAGGTGGGGGCGGGGCGGGTGGTGGCGGGTAATGGTAAGGGGAGGGGTGGGCGGGGGCGGGTGGGGCGGGTAGGGGAGGTGGGGGCGGGGCGGGGCGGGGTGGGGCGGGTAATGGTAAGGGGAGGTGGGGGCGGGGCGGGTGGGGCGGGTAATGGTAAGGGGAGGTGGGGCGGGGCGGGTGGGGCGGGTAATGGTAAGGGAGGTGGGGGCGGGGCGGTGGGGTGCGGGTAATGGTAAGGGTAGGTGGGGGCGGGGCGGGTGGGGGCGGGTAATGGTAAGGGGAGGTGGGGGCGGGGCGGGTGGGGCGGGTAATGGTAAGGGGAGGTGGGGGCGGGGCGGGTGGGGCGGGTAATGTGTAAGGGGTAGGTGGGGGCGGGGCGGGTGGGGCGGGTAATGGTAAGGGGAGGTGGGGGCAGGGGCGGGTGGGGGCCGGGTAAATGGGAAGGGGAGGTGGGGGGCCGAGGGCGGGTGGGGCGGGTAATGGTAAGGGGAGGTGGGGGCGGGCTGGTGGGGCGGGTAAATGGGGAGGTGGGGCGGGCGTGGGCGGGTAATGGTAAGGGGAGGTGGGGGCGGGGCGGGTGGGGCGGGTAAGGAGGGAGGTGGGGGCGGGGCGGGTGGGGCGGGTAATGGTAAGGGGAGGTGGGGGCGGGGCGGGTGGGGCGGGTAATGGTAAGGGGAGGTGGGGGGGGGGCGGGGCGGGGGGTGGGGCGGGTAATGGTAAGGGGAGGTGGGGGCGGGGCGGGTGGGGCGGGTAATGGTAAGGGGAGGTGGGGGCGGGGCGGGTGGGGGCGGGTAATGGTAAGGGGAGGTGGGGGCGGGGCGGGTGGGGCGGGTATGGTAAGGGGAGGTGGGGGCGGGGCGGGTGGGGCGGGTAATGGTAAGGGGAGGTGGGGGCGGGGCGGGTGGGGCGGGTAATGGTAAGGGGAGGTGGGGGCGGGGGCGGGTGGGGCGGGTAATGGTAAGGGGAGGTGGGGGGCGGGGCGGGGTAGGGAGGTGGGGGCGGGGGTTGGGGCGGGTAATGGTAAGGGGAGGTGGGGGCGGGGCGGGTGGGGGCGGGTAATGGTACGGGGAGGTGGGGGCGGGGCGGGTGGGGCGGGTAATGGTAAGGGGAGGTGGGGGCGGGGCGGGTGGGGCGGGTAATGGTAAGGGGAGGTGGGGGCGGGGCGGGTGGGGCGGGTAAGGGGAGGTGGGGGCGGGGCGGGTGGGGCGGGTAATGGTAAGGGGAGGTGGGGGCGGGGCGGGTGGGGCGGGTAATGGTAAGGGGAGGTGGGGGCGGGGCGGGGCGGGTGGGGCGGGTAATGGTAAGGGGAGGTGGGGGGCGGGTGGCGGGTGGGGCGGGTAATGGTAAGGGGAGGTGGGGGCGGGGCGGGTGGGGCGGGTAATGGTAAGGGGAGGTGGGGGCGGGGCGGGTGGGGCGGGTAATGGTAAGGGGAGGTGGGGGCGGGGCGGGTGGGGCGGGTAATGGTAAGGGGAGGTGGGGCGGGGCGGGTGGGGCGGGTAATGGTAAGGGGAGGTGGGGGCGGGGCGGGTGGGGCGGGTAATGGTAAGGGGAGGTGGGGGGCGGGCGGGTGGGGCGGGGTAATGGTAAGGGGAGGTGGGGGCGGGGCGGGTGGGGCGGGTAATGGTAAGGGAGGGTGGGGCGGGGCGGGTGGGCGGGTAATGGTAAGGGGAGGTGGGGGCGGGGCGGGTGGGGCGGGGTAATGGTAAGGGGAGGGGGAGTGGGGGGGGCGGGGGCGGGTGGGGCGGGTAATGGTAAGGGGAGGTGGGGGGCGGGGCGGGTGGGGCGGGTGGTAATGGTAAGGGGAGGGGTGGGGGCGGGGCGGGTGGGGCGGGTAATGGTAAGGGGAGGTGGGGGCGGGGCGGGTGGGAGGGTAATGGTAAGGGGAGTGGGGGCGGGGCGGGTGGGGGCGGGTAATGGTAAGGGAGGGTGGGGGGCGGGGGCGGGTGGGGCGGGGTGGGGAATGGTAAGGGCAGGTGTAAGGGGAGGTGGGGGCGGGGCGGGTGGGGCGGGTAATGGTAAGGGGAGGTGGGGGGGCGGGCGGGGTGGGGCGGGTAATGGTAAGGGGAGGTGGGGGCGGGGCGGGTGGGGCGGGTAATGGTAAGGGGAGGTGGTGGGGGCGGGGCGGGTGGGGCGGGGTAATGGTAAGGGGAGGTGGGGGCGGGGCGGGTGGGGCGGTTAATGGTAAGGGGAGTGGGGGCGGGGCGGGTGGGGGCGGGTAATGGTAAGGGAGGTGGGGCGGGGCGGGTGGGGGCGGGTAAATGGTAAGGGGAGGTGGGGGCGGGGCGGGTGGGGCGGGTAATGGTAAGGGGAGGTGGGGGCGGGGGCGGGTGGGGCGGGTAATGTAGGGGAGGTGGGGGGCGGGGCGGGGTGGGGCGGGTAATGGGTAAGGGGAGGTGGGGGCGGGGCGGGTGGGGCGGGTAATGGTAAGGGGAGGTGGGGGCGGGGCGCGGGTGGGGCGGGGTAATGGTAAGGGGAGGTGGGGGCGGGGGCGGGTGGGGCGGGTAATGGTAAGGGGAGGTGGGGGCGGGGCGGGTGGGGCGGGTAATGGTAAGGGGAGGTGGGGGCGGGGCGGTGGGGGCGGGTAATGGTAAGGGGAGGTGGGGGCGGGGCGGGTGGGGCGGGTAATGGTAAGGGGAGGTGGGGGCGGGGCGGGTGGGGCGGGTAATGGTAAGGGGAGGTTGGGGGCGGGGGCGGGTGGGGCGGGTAGCGGTAGTAATGGTAAGGGGAGGTGGGGGCGGGGCGGGGGTGGGGCGGGTGTAATGGTAAGGGGAGTGGGGGCGGGGCGGGTGGGGCGGGTAATGGTAAGAGGGAGGTGGGGGGCGGGGCGGGTGGGGCGGGGTTAATGGTAAGGGAGGTGGGGGCGGGGCGGGTGGGCGGGGTAATGGTAAGGGGAGGTGGGGGCGGGGCGGGTGGGGCGGGGTAATGGTAAGGGGAGGTGGGGGCGGGGCGGGTGGGGCGGTAATGGTAAGGGGAGGTGGGGGCGGGGCGGGTGGGGCGGGTAATGGTAAGGGGAGGTGGGGGGGCGGGGAGGGGGGGCGGGCGTGGTAATTGTCAAGGGAGGCTGGGGGCGGGGCGGGTGGGGCGGGTAAGGTGGGTAAGGGGAGGTGGGGGGCGGGGCGGGTGGGGCGGTAAGGGGAGGTGGGGGCGGGGCGGGTGGGGCGGGGGTAATGGTAAGGGGAGGTGGGGGCGGGGCGGGTGGGGCGGGTAAGGGGAGGTGGGGGCGGGGCGGGGCGGGTGGGGCGGGGTAATGGTAAGGGGAGGTGGGGGCGGGGCGGGTGGGGCGGGTAATGGTAAGGGGAGGTGGGGGCGGGGCGGGTGGGCGGGTAATGGTAAGGGGAGGTGGGGGCGGGGCGGGGTGGGGCGGGTAATGGTAAGGGAGGTGGGGGCGGGGCGGGTGGGGCGGGTAATGGTAAGGGGAGGTGGGGGCGGGCGGGTGGGGCGGGTATGGTAAGGGGAGGTGGGGGCGGGGGCGGGTGGGGCGGGTAATGGTAAGGGGAGGTGGGGGCGGGGCGGGTGGGGCGGGTAATGGTAAGGGGAGGTGGGGGGCGGGAGGGCTGGGGCGGGTGCGGGTAATGGTAAGGGGAGGTGGGGGCGGGGCGGGTGGGGCGGGGTAATGGTAAGGGGGGAGGTGGGGGCGGGGCGGGTGGGGCGGGTAATGGTAAGGGGAGGTGGGGGCGGGGCGGGTGGGGCGGGTAATGGTAATGGGGAGGTGGGGGCGGGGCGGGTGGGGGGTCTGGGGTAATGGTAAGGGGAGGTGGGGGCGGGTGAGGGACAGACCACGCGCCGAGCAACGGGCCGGAGGCCTGTGGGTGTTATTTGCGCATGCCCTCCCTCCCACTCCAAACCATGCTGCATCATCCTCTTTACTGAACGTCACTCAACTTTTTTCGCTTGCTGTGCTGCCTGGTGTTGCTGCCTGGTGTTGCTGCCTGGTGTTGCTGCCTGGTGTTGCTGCCTGGTGTTGCTGCCTGGTGTTGCTGCTGCTGCTGCTGCTGCTGCTGCTGCTGCTGCTACTGCTGCTGCCTCGCTCGCAGCAACTGGGCCTGGGCGGCGTGGTGTCCAAGCTGCCCGGCTTCCGTACACTGTTCTACGTGGACGAGCACCACCTGTTTACCCTGCACAAGAGCCTGGCGGGTGAGAGGGGCGGGGAGCGTGCGGTGGGGTTTGCACGCATCAGAGGCTGCGGTGGGGGGAGGGGCACATGGGGAGCACGCCGGGGGGATGTGTACATACCAGCCCCATTCTAAACCACAAACCAAACTAGCGAGTGAGGCACAGGCAACAGCGACCAATGTAAGGCATAGATACTTACGGTATGGGGGGGAGCGAGCGCGGATAGGTCGATGGCAAGGTTCGCGAAGGAAGGCCGGCGAACCCGGGAAGACCGGTCTGGCAAGTCAAAGCCTGTCGCACACGATAAGTACGGTAACTTGCGCATCGTGCGGCACGTCATGCAGACTGGCTTCTGCTGGACGCGGCGGGTGTGGGCACGGAGGGCATCGGCAGTAGGAAGGCCTCAGCTCGCGGCGGTGGCAACCAGTCCTTTGCGGCCGGCGGCGCAGCCGCCGCTGGCGCCGGCGGCGGGCGCAGTAGCTTCTTTTTTCGATTGCAAGGCCGCCGGACCGGCAACGGCGCTGGGGGCGGTGGAGGTGGAGGAGGCGGGGGCGGCGGGAAGTCGTACCGCCGTACCGGCGCGCAGGCGGGCGCGGGCGCGGGCGGGCACGCCTCCCGCGCGGCCATGCAGAGTGAGGCGCTGGCGCTGGCGGCGCAGGAGGCGGCGGCTGTGGCGGCCGCGAGCGCTCCGGGGCCGTCTTTCCACATCGACGTGTCCCAGGTGCGTGCTGGCGCCCCCCCCCCAGTCTACATCTCCTTCATCATAAGTTCAACATGCATGGAACCCCCCCCCAAGTTCCGCCCGGCCGTCGCTTAGCACTCCCGCTGTCACGTTGTTTTTCACAGCGCATGCACTCCTCTCTCCACTAGTGCGTTGAAGCGGAGCCCGTCCATCCCAGACCTTTTCCGCACATCTTCACCCAACCGCCCTCTCAATCCTACCGCCGCCCGCCTCCGCCGCCCTCCGCTGCCACCACCCACACCACCGCCGCCGCCGCCCCAGGGCCACCTGATGCTGGCCCGCCACCTGGCCGCCACGCGCACCTCCGCGCCCTCGCCCTACTGCCTCAAGTACCTGGTGGCGCACATCGCGGCGGCGGGCCGCGCGGCCTCGGGGCTGCTTGACGAGGTACTGGGCAGCCTCGGGTTCGTGGAGGTGAGCAAGCGGGGGGGGGAGCCATCCCTGGGATGGTGTGGGAGGGAGGGAAGGGAGGGAACACACACACACACACATCGCACCGCACGCATTGTCCTATGTCTGCTGTTCTCTCCCTTGTGATCTCTAACATACACACATACACGCACACCACGTCGACCCTTCCCCTCCTTGTGCTTTTCTAACACACACGCACAAGTCTTTCGTTTGTTCTCTCCTTGCGAACTCAAACACACGCACATGCTGCCCAAACACGCTAGGTACCGTGTGTTACCGCTGTGCCGCGCTGTGGCGCATACTGTACTTCACGCGTGGTTTTACACATATACACACACACACACACATACACACACACACATACACACACACACACACACACACACACACACCTGGTACGAGCATACGACGCGCGCCCGCTCGACACGGCCGCAATCGTCGACTGGGCAGGGTGGCTGAGAGCCCACCTGGGCCCAACAGACGCACGCCAGCGTCGCCGCGGCCCCACGCTCGCCGCCCTCCAGGGCCTGGTTGATGACATCCCACCAGCGTGGATAAACGCCGCACGGGCCCACGCCGCACAGCTTGCGGGCCCCGGCCCCGCCCCGCCCCCCGCCCCCTCCACCTCCTCCGTCATCAGCACCATCATCATGCCGCGCATGGGATGGGTGTTGCCCGGCACCGAGTCCGTCAAAATTCCCCTGGAGAAGCTGACCGTCCGCATGGCCACAGCCCTGCAGCTGGACAGCATAGCGGCACGCCGTGCCGGACTCCACGAGGACTATGAGCGGGCGGCCCTTGGCCTGCCGCCCCGCTCGGAGGCACGGCGTGAGGACCTGCCTGAAGCTGCGGCAGCGGCGCTCGGCGCTCTTCGGGGCACCCTTGCGCGCCTGTGGCAGCACGTCCGGTGGGAGCGGCGCCATTTCGAGACTTTGTGGCGGCTGGCCATCGATGCCGTGCCGCTGCCGGGCAACACTCACATGCCCACGGCTCGACGTGAGCCGTGCGGCTGTGGACAGTACGGCCATGGCAGCGCCACAACGGGGCCAGCCGCCGCCACCCCGTCTGCGCCGCGGCAGCACCACTTCTGGGGCTGCGCAGTGGCAAAGGCGGTGGTGGCGCAGATCAACGCACACACCCCGGGGCCCCAGCCCGTCAGCCAAGCCCAGCTGTGGCTAGTGCAGGCGCCCTCGGGCATCCAGCAGTGCGTGTGGGATGTGGTGGCGATGGCGGCGCTTGCCGCCATAGAACACGGCCGGGTGCGGCTGCGCGGGATGACGCGCGCTGCAGCGGCCCAGGGAGACCAAGCGGCGGCAGCGGCGGCAGCACCCACCGAGGCAGCGGCGGCGGCAGCAGCGGGGGCGGACGCCGACCCAGATGAGGTCCCGCCCACACAGCTGACGCCGCCGCAGCCAGGCGTCAACCCCATCGAGCTTGCGTGCGCTCGCGCAGTCGCGGACTTTTGGTCGCGGCTGCTGCAGTTCGCGCAACTCGGTGTGCCCCGAAAGGGCTGGGAAGGTGTTGACGCCACCCACCCGATCCTAGCGGTGGTGGACGGGATGCTGCTCTGCGCGCTACCGCAAGCTATGGAGCTGGAGCTGGAGGAGTGACCGGGATCAGCCCTATCGAGTAGAGTGATCACCATAGCAATGAGCCGCGGACATAGCGGCTGAATCTAGGGACCAGCAGGGTTGAGAAGGGCTGGGAGGGTCAAGGGGAGTGTGCGCCAGGGTTTCGGGTCAACGGAGCTGAGGGTGGGTTGGGTGCCGGAGCACCCCGGGCGTTTCTCGGCCAAGACCGGCCTGGTAGTCTGACGCGTTTGTGGCTGCCCTTTGGCATAGTCTGCCCTGGCGTCGAGTGCTGGTTAGGTTGTTGTCGAGGCTGTGAAAGGCTGCGGGGTCGCTGGACTCAGCCCCGTAGCCACCTGTCGCTGTGCTGTTGCGTGCGGTGTGTCGTCTGTCCGGTGCTCGTGTTGCTGCGGTGCTGGCCCTCCAGCCTAGAGCTTTGTGAGCCCGCTGGGCCCTGCGTTGTAGTACCAGCAGTAACCCTTCTGAGGTTACTGGCGTGGTCCAGGTTGGTTGGAGCGTCCCCCCGGTGGACTCCAGAGCTTGGCTGCGCTCTGGGCAGGGGAGACGCGTGATAGCGGCAGCGTGTGGCCTAAATGCCTCGCTGTCGCTGGCTGTCCCGAGTACTCGCTCACGAGACTCGTCAGGCCGCCTGTAAACCCGTTGTTACACACACACACACACACACACACACACACACACTCGCTCCTCGTCTTCCCCTCCCGCACGCAGGCGGTGTTCGCGGCCGGCTACGGCTCCAACCTCATCCGGGCGCTGGGCGCCATGCCCCCCGGCGCCGCCACGCGCCTCAGCCGCGACTCCCTGCGCTGGCTGCGCGCGCGGCAGCACGATATCGCCGCCGCGCCCTCCGCCGCCACCGTGCTCCGCACCGCCTGCATGAGCCCGACGGCCAGCGAGCTGTACCGCCTGGCCTGTACGGCGGGCGGCGGCGGCGGCGGCGGCTGGCGCACGGCGCTGGCGCTGCCGCCGCAGGACGTGTGGCCGGCGGACATGGCCGTGCTCAAGGTGGGTGGGTGGGTAGGAAAGGGGCAGGGTGGGAGAGGTCAGGGAATGGGGCAGGGAGAGGAGGAAAAAAAGGGCGGCGACAAGTAAAAGAGTAGGAGGAGCAGGTGAGGAATTGGGAGGCTGAAGGAGGAACTGCAGCATTGCGCCAATGCTTCGCACGAGTTGGGCTGTATCAATCGGGGCTGGAACGCTGACGCGGTATCTGAATTACCAGCTCCAATCACCGCCATCCCCCACCCCCCGGCCCCATTTCGAGTGCTGCATGCCCCCATGCCCCTACGCCCCCTACGCCCACGCCTGCCCCACTCGCCCCCGCAGGGCCACAGCGGCAACGTCACGGCGGTGCTGTTCGGTCTGGACGGCCGGCAGCTGGTGTCGGCATGCGGCGGCGGCGCGGAGCTGCGTGTGTGGGACATCAGCAGCGGCACCTGCACCGCGGTGCTCCAGGTAAGAGCGAGTGGGCGGGCGGGCGGGCGGCTGTGGTGGGCAAGGGGACACTGTCCATGATTGGCTGCGATGGCAGACTAATGGACTGACGGACTAGGCTTGGGCTTTGCCCAAGCAAGAACGCGCGCGCGTTGTTGCAGGCATGTACGCAACGCCAAAGCTTTATACGTGGCCATGTGCCGCGCACGTGTCTAATCAAGCTACCCTTTGTGACCACGGCAGGGCCACACTGGCGACGTGACGTGCCTGGCACTGTCACACGACGGCAAGATGCTCGCCAGTGGGGCAAACGACATGACCTGCAGGTGTGTGTTTGTGGTTGTGCGTGTGTGTGTGCGTGTGCGTGTGTGTGTGTGTGTGTGTGTGTGTGTGTGTGTGTGTGTGTGTGTGTGTAACAACGGGTTTACAGGCGTGTGTGTGTGAAGGGCAAGAGGGAGTGCATATGATCAGAGCTTGCTGACAAGAAGTGCCCCAGAGCACGGCAGTTGCGGGTTGCTGAGTTGGATGCTGACTGTTGCGGGAATGCTGAAGTAGGCTGCCTCAGACACGTGGGTTGGGTGTTGCGGCCCACGATCAAGGCAGCCTCAAGGCAGCCAGCCCCACCTCGATGCATGCGTGTGCCACCGTGTGTGCCCTGGGCCCAGGCTGTGGATGGCGGCGACGGGCCAGTGCACCGCCGTACTGCGGGGCCACACCGGCGGCGTCACCGGAGGTGAGCGGGGGGCGGGGGGTAGCCATCCATAGGATGGTGTTTATCAAATGGTTGTGAAGTGCCGATGGGGGGGCCGTTATCCCAGGACCCAGAGGCACGCCAGCCGTTGCCGGCTGGGGTTTGGGGTCTGGTAACTTCACACCCGGTGCTACCCTAGCGTCCACTGCCTGGGCGCCTGCATGCGCCTAGCTGGAACCTTATTTCCGCGAGTCCTTCCTTGCCCCTACCTGACGCAATTTCCTGCCCCATACATGGCATGTCGCATACATGCAGTCGCCTTCAGCCCGCCCGAACGTGGCTCCCCGCCGCGCCTGGTCACCTCCTCCTCCGACAACACGCTTCGCATCTGGTCCGCGCTGCCCTCCAGCGGCGGCGGTGGCAGCGCCGCCACCTCGCCGCTGCCCTCCGCGCTCTCGCTGCCGCAGCAGCGCCTGCCGCCCGCGGCCATCACCGCCTCCAAATCCTCCAACGCCCTGTCCCGCCTGCGCCCCGGCGGCGGCAGCAGCAAGCCGCCCACGCTCAGCGGCGCCGGCGCCACCAGCGGCGGCGGCCTGAGCCTACACACCAGCGAGGCGCTGCAGGGCATTCTGGGCTCGTCCAGCAGCGCGGCGGGCTGGGGCGCGGACGCAGCGCTGCAGCGCAGCGGCGGCAACGGCGGCTTCGGGCAGGAGGAGGCGGAGGACGCGGCCAGCGGACACCAGGTGCACGCCTGCCTGGCGGTGCTGCAGGGCAGGGACGGCAGCGGCGCGCAGTGCATCGCCTGGTGCCCCGGCGGCAAGCGGCTGGCAGGCGGGCACGGCACCGAGGTGTGCGTGTGGAGTGTGCCGACCGGCAAGGTGGCGGCCACGCTGGCGGGGCACGGCGCAAACGTGCTGGGCGTGGCGTGGTGCGGCGCGGACGGCGGGCGGCGGCTGGCCAGCTGTGGCTGGGACAATGTGAGGGGGGGGGGGGCGCTGGGTTGCCCACGCGCTGCGGGGCTGCGGACCGGGGAGGGGCAGTTGTTTGGGGGCGGGGAGGGAGGGGGGGGCTGGATGCATCGACACGTGGCTGCGGGGCGCGTCCGTGAGCGCAACAGGCGCAGGTTGAATAGAATCCTGTATCCTTGCTTGCTCATGTGTTGTCCCCTTTCGCCTGACAGATGGTCAAGATTTGGGACACGCGAAACAATAAGTGCCTGGCCACGCTGTCAGGTGCGCCGGCGTAATACCTAAGGTCGCTGCGTGTGCATGCTCCACTTTTCAATCACCAACGTCCGTGCTTCTTGTCGCTGACCTTGGAACTTTCGGTCGGCGTCATGGGCTTCCTTTCCACCTCCGGTAGAAATGTCGTTACAGCCGCCGGCCCCATTCCGCCCCACCACCGCTTGTGACCCTTACCATGTCCGCAACGACAGGCCACTCTGAGCTGGTGCGCTCCATCGCCTGGAGCCCCGACGGCCGCCGCCTGGCTTCCGCCTCCTCCGACTGCACCTTGCGCATATGGGATACCGCGCCCACCGCCGCCGGCAGCGGCAGCTCCATGGGCCCGGTGGCGGCGGGGCTGGGGCTGGGCGGCGCAGCCGCCGTCACCGCGGTGGCGGCGGCCGCCGCGGCCGGCGGCGTTCGCTGCGCGGCGGTAGTCCGCGGCACGGAGTGGGTGACAGCGGTGGCGTTTAGCCCCGACGGCCGCTCCATTGCCGCGGGCAACGTGGGCAAGGAGCTGCGCCTGTTGGAGGTGGCGGCGTGCGAAGCCGAGTACGCCGCCGCCACCGCGCCAGCTACGGCCACCGGTGCGGGAGCTGGCGGCGGCGGCGGCGGCGGCGGCACGGGGCAGCTGCTGCTGAACTCGACCTCGGTGCAGCGGCGCGTCGGCGGCAATGCACGTCTGGTCCACCTTACGCACCCGGCGGTACCGCCCTCCTCCGTCGCGACTGACTTTTCGGACGACGGCTCTTTCGCCTTGCCCCCGGCGGCGGCCAACGCCGGCGCCACTGCCCCCTACACCGCGGCGCACGCCCACACGGCGGACGTGACGTGCCTGGCTGTGAGCCCGGATGGGCGGCTGATCGCCTCGGCCAGCGAGGACCGCACCGTCAGGTGGGCGCTGCGGGCGGCGGGTGGGACTAATACGGCACTGTGAGAGCGGTACTACGGGGGCTGCGGCGGTCTGCAGGGCAGCTGCAGAAGCGACGCCGGTGCAACCCGAACCCCGGCGGTCGTAACAGCTGCTGGCCGTGTGCAAGCCAAGCCAAGCCCCTAGCTGTTGTCAAACTCCATCCACGCATACAACACCCCTGCCTGATTGACTCTACTCATCATACCGCTCGCTGCTGCTCCCAATCTCTTCCGTCAATTCCAACTTACTACAGGCTGTTCGACAGCGCCACACTGCGCTGGCGGGCCACGCTGGAGGGCCACAGCGGCTGCGTCACCTGCGTAGCCTGGGCGCCGCCGTCCGAGTCCGACGGCTCCCAACTGCAGCTCGCCTCCTGCTCCCACGACCTCAGCGTGCGCGTGTGGCAGATGGACGTGGAGCTGGTCGGCGGTGGCAGTGCCGGGACGCTGAAGGCGCGGTGCGTGGCGGAGCTGACGGGGCACACGGACCGCATCCGCAGCGTGGCGTGGAGCCCGGCGGGCTGCGGCGCCCTGGCCAGCGGCGCGGAGGACAACCACGTGCGGCTGTGGGACACGCGCGTGCCGGGTGGCGCCAGCGTGGCTACGCTGTGGGGCCACGGCAACTACGTGACGTGCGTGGCGTACTGCCCTAGCAGCAGCAGCAGCAGCCGCAGCAGCAGGCCCTCCAGGGCTTCCGGATCTGGATCTGGATCTGGGTCGGGGGAGCACCCGCAGGAGCTGCTGGCGTCGGGGTCGCAGGACAACACCATCCGGCTTTGGGACACGGGCAGCCGCCGCTGCGTGCGCGTGCTGTCGGGTCATGACCACTACGTGGCCGCACTGGCCTTCTCGCACTGCGGGCGCTTCTTAGCGAGCGCCTCGCTGGACCAGAGCTTGCGGCTGTGGGACACCTCGCCCGCCGCCCACAAGCGTGCCGCCGCCGCCGCCAAGGATGGAAACGGCGGCGGCGGCGGCACGAGCCCGGGCGCACTTGCGGTGCTGCGCGGGCACTGCCACTTTGTGAACAGCGTGGCCTGGGCGCCACAGAAGGAGGACGGCGAGGAGAAGCAAAAGGGGGGCGGCGCAGGAGGCAAGATGATGCTGGCGACGGCGTCAACGGATGAGGGCGTGCGGGTGTGGGAGGTGGAGCCAGACGGCCAGAGCGGCAGGTGCACCGCGGAGCTGTGGGGGCACGCCGGCCCGGTGTATACCGTGGCATGGGTGCCGGCGGGTGCCGTTGCCGGGGCGGGTGCCGCGGCCGCGCTGCGCGTTAAGGGCAAGGCCGCCGGCGCAGCGTTGGTAAGCGGCGCTGCTGACAACGTGATTCGATTGTGGAAGCGACAGCAGTAGGACACGTGTGACTTCTGTTGGCGCGGCAAGTGCGCCAGGAAGTGAATTTTGCATTCCTCTGAGCTGGAACATGCTTGGATACTGCGCTCCAATGAGAGTTCATGCGCGCATTATAAAAAAAGAAGGCTGATAACGCATGATCGCATGACACACTGAGACGTGCAGGGCATGCATGCAAAGTACATCTTAGGTACTTATGATTGCGTGAGTTACAAGAAGGGGACAGTGTAAACACCGTCATGGCACAGTTGTTATGGGCGCTTGTTACGTTGGCTGCCAGCGTGTCCTTGTCCTTGCAAACGCGGCGCAGCGGCGCCTTTCTGGTGCTTGTCTTATTTTCCATATCTGAGCTCTGATGGCGTGGGGTGTGGGACTCGGCCCACACACCCCCACCACCACCACCACCACCAGTGAGAATGCTTGGTCTCCTGTGACTAGGTGCTATATGCAATCATGTGATACTGTTGGAGACGTGAAATACGTGTGGGGATTGGTGCTAGCAGGCGAAGCCATGAAGGGCGAAGCAAAGGGCCCAGGAGACCAGCGGCCCTATGTCCAGTCGCTTTTCGCTCCGGCCATATTATCCCTGCCACCTACTTACAAGCAATAGACGGCAATAGCAAATAATAATACGTAGCAATCGCCGTTTGCACGAGTATGATACTTTTTGCCGACGCACGCACGCACGCGCACGCACGCACGCACGGACAGGGGTGATTCTTGTGTTTAGGGCGGCCGCTCAGGGGGCTCAGCCGAAGAAGCGTGCCGATACCATGCACATCAAAAGTTGATTGCAGCATTATTGTGGGCAATGTGCCTTCCTTGTTGGCAATGCGTTGAAGAACACAAGAACAGCAGGACCTCGTGAGCGTGCTGGGCGCGGACGTTGGAAGGACTCCATGTGGACGCGAATGTGCATGTTCTTGATTCGGTACTTATTGACAGCCATTTATTTGTGCACCGCTGATGGAACCGGCATGGGGCAAAAACGCGAGATCCCAGTGGTGTCGATGACGGCTGGGCTGGGGAGGAGGTTGCAGGAGAGGCGGGCGGAAAGTGGGCTGGGGCAATCTGGGCAGCTGCTACTGACAGGGGAGAGCGGAGAGACAAAGGCACGGGGCGCAGAGGCCAGGGATGAGGAACAAGGGGCGCCGGCGGCTGGATGGGCTGGTGGTATATGAGCTGGGTGTAGGAGGCTGTTGAGAGGCAGAGGCGTGTGATGCTGGTGGTGGTGGGAACTAAGGTAGAGCTGGAGGGACCCGGGCTCACGAAGAGCTCCCCGGTGACACAAGGCGCGTGGGTCTTAAAAGCAGGCGACGCCCTCACCCGGGCGCGACAGGCCGGCGGCGCGTATGGGCCCGCGGCGCAAACAGGTCCACACAGGCTGCCGCGCGGCGGCCTGGCGCATGACCAGCGCCGCCACAGCAGACGCAGCGGGCATGCCGTTGAGGCGGTGGGCGAAGGGCGCAAGGAAGGGCACGTTTGCGAAAGGAGCTTGAAAGTGCCGTAAGGCCGCTCGCGACACGTCCGCGGCTCTGGGCCCCTCGTTTCTAATTGGCTGTGATAGGTGTGACTGCTCACACGTGGCAAGAATTCAGGAAGTGCCCTAGTCGCTCGAGCCGAACTGGCAGTTGGTGGGACACTGGGACGTGGTCGCCGCGACGACCCCGAGGCACTTTCGCAGTGCGTGGCTGTGCATCTTCGGTAGCACCGCATGGCTCATCTCTGTCTGACTCACGGTGGGCTGCCCCCAACCCCTACGGCCCTACCCCACACTCATGCAATCCTTGCAACCCACTCGGGCTGCCTGTTGCGCAAGCCACCTATTTGCGGGGAGTCCAATGCTCCTACAAACAAAGTGCCATGAATCACTACACGAGCGAGCGCGCGCGTGACAAGTGTGGGTGCATAGCCACTCACTCATGAATGGAGCCACACAACCACGGCACGTGTCTGAGTGGGAAGCCCCGCACTACAGTACCGAACGTGTTCAGCAGCGCTCCACGGCCCGGCGCACCATCCACGCATGTACCGCCCCACACCTCGTATGCACCGCATGAAGTGTCGCTTGGCACCCGGCACCACACACACCCGGGGCCCATGTACAGGCCACCTCCCCTCGCGGGGCCCACAACCAGCACCCAGCCGCACTACGCGGCGCCTGCACACCAGCCAATCGAGCACGCGCGAGAAAACAGCCGCTGCTGCAGGTATTCCAGGAATGTATACCTGGAATTCCAGGTAAGCCACCTGCCAAGCCATTCCCACGCCCGTGTCTTTGGTAGCACCAAGTGCCGATGCATCATATCATATCACATAATGAGCAAGCGAAGCGGACGCCGCATGCGGCCCTCTACTGCAACCTGCATGCCACCCGCTTGGCGCCGTCCTTCTCCTCATGGCACCTGCCCCCCACCTTCTTTCATGTCAGGACCAAACCTCATTCGGCTTGAACCAAGGCTGCACAGCAGCGACCACCATGTGCCCACAGAACTTGACTTACGAAGCCACCTCCCTAACCTTCTGCTGTGCAGTTCCACGCGGTGGCGTCATTAGGCAATAGAAACGTCGGCAAATTCGCCGGGACGAGCGATACACGCGCACACAAGGTGAAGGCAGTGTCCTCCTGACCAGTGCTACTGTACTTCGGTCGCGGCACGACCACCCATGTCCGGAGAACCTAACCCCGTGGTGCCCCTCGCGCAAGCGCGACTTTTACATGTGGCGACAGCGCCCGGCGCTACCTCTACGTGAACCTTCAAGGCGACGTCTCGTAGGCTGTGCGCCCAGGGCTAGGGTGAGCACCTCGCTGCAGACACGCCCACCCGATGACTCATGCAGCCGCCTTACTGGCGACTGCCCGCAGGGCTGGATGATTACTACCGTTCGCGCCGCACGACTTACAAGCCACCAGGACTCCCGCCACTGCTTCACGTCTTCAGTTTTTCAGACCCCGGTCACTTGCTGTCTGCAGGCGACCATGCAGGCCTCGGGCACCGTCATCGAAATAGATGGACTCTTGACAGAGAGAGACTAAGCCCCTAGTTTTGAGGGGGCAGGGGACCCGTTGTGCGGCATCGCACATGACCGAGCTATGGCTGCGCCCAGCGCAAGCCTCCACGGCACGGCATGCGCCGCCCCGACCAACCCCGCCTCGCCGCTCCACATGCGCATGTGACCTCATGACCGGGGTTTCAAGCACGACAAGCAGCCTGGCTGCTGGCGTGGCGAATCCGCTTTGAGCGTCTCCTGCTCGCTTTTGAGCTTCTGCGTGGCACGAGGAAGCAGGGCAGCGCAAGGTAGCCGGTTAGGGGGCTTTCACACGTGACATGCGAAGCTAGCTTCGACCCCGAAACCAGGTCGAAACCAACCCCGAAACCAACCTCGAAGCCAAGTCGCGAAGCCAGCCCCCCCCCCCGGATTCGCCAAACCAGCTTCGGAAAAACATAGTTGGTTTCGATGTGCCTGAGTAGTCTATGCAGTTATATCGTCATAGTTATATACATTGTAAATTCACCGTCGCCCTACAACAGCGAGCACTGAAAATGCCAAGATAGTGCTCGCTTACACCAGCTTAATCTATACCATTTTGCTATTATACAGTCACAATACATTACAAGTATACAGTTTATGCCGGGGAGAGCTCTGTTCTGACACCGCGTCCATGGCGGCGGCTTGCGCCCAGCCTTGCAAATGGTCCGACGCGGCCGAGCGCGAGCTCATGCAGCTACTATGGGTGCACGTGGTGTCTAGGAGGGGCGGAAAGATGGTTAAGCATGACATCAAGTACGCCAAAGTGGTAGATGCCATGCGTACATGGCATTTTAGTCCAGGGATTGTGGAATATGGGCAGCATTTCGACAACCATCTGCTCTGTACTTCTATAAGAGGCTTGAAAACGAGCTGCTGGAGTGTTTAAGAGCAGTAAAAAACGTAGGTGGCGCGAGCAATTGGATGGCTACAAGAAGCCCGAGCGCAGACATTCGCGGCGGCATTGTTTAAGAGTAAAGACACATACACATAAGTTAAAAAGTAAGTTTATAGGGTAAAGCAAGTAGGAAGGAGAGGTGGTTTCGCATGGTACTGCGTGTGAATGGGTTTCGCCCGCGAAGCTAGCTTCGCCCCGAAGTCGGCTTCCCACGTGTGAAAGCCCCCTTAGCAAAGTGAACTGGTTTACTATCATGGCCAACGTGCTAACACCTTGATCCTTTACTGGTCTGCCTGATAGGCTCTGCCAGGACAGTGGTATGCCCTCAGCCGGCACTCGGGAGGGGTGCGGACCCAGGTGCAGCTTCCCCCGCGGTAGCCCCGCCTACGTTGCCACGGCTGGCCCGCCTACGATTCATTTGCGGACTCGGAAAGCTGACTATGAATCTAAAGGAGGCACTAATACACGCGACCTAAAGCAGCGCGTGCAGCCAGCCCCAGCAAGGACAGCCCGCGACCGACGAGAGCCGCGCAAGCGCCAAGTCAGGACTTAGGCGGTTCCGGGGTAGCCCCCCAAACTCCTACACATCACCCGGAATACCAGCCCGCCACTCACGTCGCTTGCGAGCCTGTGGCCAGGGGTCTCAACGCCGGGGCTGAACAAATAATCGTCACCCACGACTGGAGCAGCTGGCACCACGAGCCGTGGCGGTGACTTCCTGATTCCACCGCCCTGGGGTGGCGATTCAGGCGTGACAAGCTTTACAGCCTCAGTGTCCGCCATGAGAAGTCCTCTCCCAAGTCCCGGTCTCTAAAAGACTTCGTGCGGACAAAAAAATGTTACAAGGAGATGATATATCGTGAATTGACCAGCAGGATAAGCAAATGAGGCGGGATGACCCACCACGTTCCCAGCTTCTTGTCTCTCTCGTGTGGGGAGCTTGTTGAACGGATATGGTTATAAAGCTGGTGTGAAATGAATGAATGTGCAGCTTTGTTGTGTCATAGACCTTCCTGAAGAACAGAAGAAGAAGGGAGGTAGGTCCGAAATGGAGCGAGAGGCGAAGCGGTCGATTGCGAAGCTCTTCGGCCTTCTGAGTCCGAAGCCCCTAGCGAGAACTACTTGCAAGGCTTTTCCAGCACCAGGAAGTCAGCTTTATTCAGGGAGGTGAAGGGGTGCTTGCACCGCACGCTGAACGTGGAAGGCCGAGATGGGCCGAGTGCACGTCGGGTTGGCGCCAGCGCTGGCCGACCAGCCCTTGTGTTCTTGAGTAAAGGTCAGGGATTATGGAGGAGCTTTCGCAAAGCTAGCGCTTACACGTATGACGTCTTGGGAAGGCGTACGCTGGGTTCCACCCAGCTCGCCCGCCACGGCCTAACCACGCCATGACCCTTCCACGGCTCTTCGGGCGTTCACGACGATGTGTCTGAACTGATGACGCCGCAATATGTACGGTCATATACCGCAAGCCCCCCTGCCTGCCCGTCTTTCAGACAGCGCCACACGCAAACTACCACAGCCACGGTCAACATCAGAAGTTGAACTCATCATCATCCGCCGAGTAGGCGGCCGCGAGGGACGCGCGGCTGGCCTGCGCGCTGATCACCGGCGAGGACGCCCGCACTGAGCCAGCCCCGAGCCCCATGCTGCCCGCACTCGAGCGCAATGGCCCGGCAGACAAGCCCATGCCCAGAAGGCCACCTCCCGACACACGCACATAGCCGCCGCCGCCGCCGCCGCCGCCGGCGCCACCAGCCGTGTTAGTGTTGTTACCTCCCAGCCCCAGGCCAGACAGGCTGCTTCCAAAGCTCGTAGCGCCCAGGGCGTCGCCGGCCTCGCCGTCTGAGTCGTCCGAGTCAAACTCGTTGCTCCGGTTTAGTGCCTTATTGGCAATGAGCGAGGCGCGCACACCAGCCGCTGCGCCACCGGCGCCACCGGTGGCGCTGCTGCGCTGCATGGACGGCAGCGACACCAATGGCGCGCCAGGTGCCGAGGGGAAGCGCGCGCTCTTGCTGACGCCGAACGCCCTGATGCCGCCGGCAGATGCACCGCTGCCAATGCCTCCGCCCATGCCGGTGCCGCTGGCCCCGCCGCCACCCAGGCCCACGCCGGGGCCCACAGTGCTCGCAAGGGAGCTGGTGCTAGCGACGCTGCGCGTGCTCAACGACTTGCCCAGCGGCGACGGCAGGTCGCTGCCAGGGCCCCCGCCGCCGCCGTCGCCGGCACCACCGCCGCTGGCAGCCGCCTTGCCTGAACTGCTGCCGCCACCTATCCGCAGCGCCAGCGCGCCAGCCTGCATCAGCGGCGTGGCGCCGCCAGCACCAGGGCCCACCCGCCCCGAGGTGGAGGAGGGTCCAGACGTGGACGGCGCGCTGCTGGTGACGCCGCTGAGACCGCCAGCGCTGGCGCCTGTGGCCGAGAAAGCTGCTGCACCACCTCCGCTGCTCCCGCCGCCGCCGGCCGCCGGGCCATGGTGTGAGGGTGAACGGGACGCGGAAGCAGACGCCGGCGACTTGGGCGGCGAGACCGGTGGATCCAGGGGCGCAGTGGCATGGTCGTGGCCGTGGTGCTGCACCTGCGGGCCCTGGTGCTGCTGCTGCCCACCACCAGTCGCCATACCCGCGCCGCCCATACTGCTGAAGCCGCTTGAGCCCAGGCCCAAACCGCCCAGCGGACCTGGGCTCAGGCCCCCCAGCGGGCCCGGGCTCAGGCCCCCCAGCGGGCCCGGGCTCAGCCCTCCCAGCGGGCCCGGGTTCAGCCCGCCGCTGGCGCCACCAATGCTGCCGAGCGGCGCGCCGGCGCCCGGTCCCATGGTGGAGCCGCCGCCACCGACGGACATGCTGGCGCCCACACCGCGCGGCATGCTACCGATGCGCACGAAAGAGTCATAGCTGGACTCGAAGGTGTTGCTGTACGCCAGCGGCCCAACCGCGGCGGCCGCGCCCGACGGCGACACGCTGGTGCTGCCGTAGCCGCCGGTGCCGCCGCCGAGGGACGAGGGCGACAGCCCCGCCTCGGAGGGCACCGTGGCGGCGGTGCCGGCGCTGCCAATGCGCGAAAAAGTCGTCGCGTCGTTGGGGCTGCTGGCGGCGCCGACGCCTCTGCTGCCCGGGCTGTGAATGGCGCCGCCAGCGGCGGCCGCCGCCACCGCCGCGGCGGCGGCGCTAGGCGAGGGCGAGCGCAGTGCCTCAGCGGCGGCGTCACGTGTGGTCAGACTGAACTCCTCTCCGCCGGGGCTGGTGGGGCTGAGCGGCCCACGGCCTGCGGGGCTAGGGGCGGCGGCTGCCGCGCCGCCGCTGATGCTGGCGCTGGCGCTGCCGTTAGACGACAGCGCTGCAGCCAGAGCTTCACCTGCCATGCCCGCCAGCGCGCCTACAGGCGCCGCTCCACCACTATCACGCTGTGCCAGCTCCGGCCCGCCACCGCCGCCGCCGCCGCCGCCGCCGCTGGTGGTGGTGGCGCCGCCACCGTCGCTGGGCAGACCGCCAGGTGAGGAGACGGTCTGTGCTGTTCGCGGTCCACTGCCAGAAGCGGCGGACGTAAGGGGCGGCGGCAGCTTTAGCTCCGGAACGGGGTTGCCCAGCGCGCCGCCGGCAGTGCCAGGCACCACGGGCGCGGCGCTGCCGGGCGCGGCGGCGGAGCCACCCAGGCTCAACATGAGCTGCGTGGCGGAGCCGTGTGGGGAGCGCGCCCCGCCGCTGAGGCTGCCGCCGCCGCCGCCCCCAGTGACGCCGGGCGAGGGCAGCGCGGCGATGGCTGCGAGGCTGGGCAGGTTCTGGCCAGATCCGGTGGTGGACCGCGGTGACAGGACCTGTTTGTTCGTATGAGAAAACATTGGAGGAGGATGATTTATGGTCACCTGATGGGCGCGCACGCTCGACAGGAGGAGATGCATGGATCAGATGGACTACCGTCATGTGCAATACGCCGCACGATCAAACGTGTTGCGATGGCCATGCGGCACGGCATGTAACGCAAAAGAAGATGAGTTGCGACACGATCACGCAAACGCCGCACCTCGCGCAGGTCGTCGTTCCCCACGAGCTGGATGCGCGACCGGGTGCGCGGCGAGTAGACGTCGTCGCCGGCGTTGGACACCTGGCTCAGCCGGCTCAGGCCAATGCCGCCGCTCTGCGACACCGACGGCGCGGAGCGCGGACTGGGCGCGCCGCCGCCGCCGCCCACCGTCATGCTGCCACTGCCCACCACGGAGCCAAAGCCAGCAGCGACGGCGCCGCCGCCGCCGCCGCCGGCGGTGCTTGCGGAGCCGCCGCTTGAGGCGCTGCCAAGGCTAGGGTAGCCGGGGGCGCCGCCGCTGGCGCTGACACTGCCGCCCAGGCTGTTAAGGCTTGGGCCCAGGCCGGGACCTGAGGAGCGGAAGCCGCTGCCGCCGCCAGGAGCGCCGCCGCCGCCCGTGAGGCCCATCCCTACGGGCGGGCTGGTTGGCGCGCTTTGGGCGGCGCCGGGCGGCGGCGCGGAGTCCGCTGACGTCAGAGCACTGCCCAGGCCCAGCTGGTTCAGGCCCTGCATTCCAAGTGACAAAGGCGGCGTCGGAATAAACACAAGTTTGGAAACTTGCAGCCAGTGTTCCGTCCGGCAGCCTCTTCGGACGGCAGTATCTTCGGCAGTATCTTCGAAGCACCTCTCATGGCTTGAAGGCACCAATCGATGTCGCGGCTTACCCCCCGCTTCCTTTAGATTTGTTTAGTTTGGGCTGGTACGCCCCCCCCCATGACCCGATGCCCACCTGCACCGAGGCCGCGCCATAGCCTGCAGTGGCCGCCGACATGGACGCCGAGCGGCCCGCTGGCGCGTCCAGTATCGCTGACGTCAGCGCCAGCGCCGCCCCGGGGCCACCGCCGACGACAGCGTAGCCACCCGAGGCGCCAGTGCTGCCCACGCTGCTGAGGCCGTCCATCCGTGGAGCCAGCCCCGGCCCCTGTCCCAGCACCGGAGCCGAGCCAAGGCCGCTGCCGGTGCCGGCGCTGGCAAAGGCGCTGCCCGCGCCGCTCACCGTCGATGGCGACGAGCCCATGCCAGTCCCGGACCCGGGCGCCGAGCTGATACCGCCGCCGCTGCTGGTGCCGGTGCCGTACAAGGCAGCTGTCATACTGCTGCCGTACACAATGCCGGCGGTTGTAGAGGCCCCGGCGGCGCCGGGCACGGCGGTGGCGGTGGTGCTGTTTGGCAGAGCCAGGGTGGAGGTGGAGACGGAAGGGCCGCCGCCGTAGAGGGCCGAGTTGGGGGAGAGCAGCTTGGCGGCCGCCTCACCCAGCGGGCCGGTGCGCGGCACCTGTGGGCACCACGTAACGGATCGCGGCACGAGCTTCATGACGCCGTCAGAGCGCTAGCGGCATCCAAGACGGAGTCCGCGCCAAGACACGCGCTCAGCACCCAGTTTGGCTGGGCCAAGCAGCCTGCAGGCAACTTCAGGGATCGAGCGCGCGCGCACAGCCGAGACGCGGGCCACCCACCTGGTAGCTGCTGGGCGGGATGATACCACCGGGCGCCGCATGGCTGGGCTTGCTGCTGGACGGCGTGCCCGGCTGCTGCTCCTGCTGCCCTGCACCGCCGGCACCAGCATCCTGCCGCCGCTGGCCGACCACCGGCGACTGCACCGCGCGCAGCAGCTGCACGGAGTCCTCGTCCCAGCTCACCGAGTCCTCAGACGCCACCAGCGCCCTACCGCCCACCGCGTGAAACGCCTCCGCCGCCGCGGCGGCGTTGATGCGCGCCGCTGCCGCGGCGGCGGAGGCCAGCAGGTGCGGCTCGGGCGCGGAGGCACGCGCAAAGTCACCGGCGTGGCTGGGGCCGGTGGGCCCGGCACTGGGCGGCGGGATGCGAGCGGAGGTGATGGACGCGGTGGGGGAGTCGGTGAAGGAGCCGCCTCCGTTAAAGCGGCCGCCGCCCCAGGCGGAGCCTGGCGGCGACACGCCAACAGAGGAGGAGGAGGCGCCGCGGGCCAGGTCGCGGAAGGAGGCGGGGGAGTCCTGTGGGGTGGGAGGGTGGTGGGGGTGGTCAGTGTGAGGGCGGTGGCGGTTGGTTGCGGTTGATGACAGTCACATGCCACACGCGATGGGCTAGGGATGGTGTTGGGGGCGGGATGGTGGTAGCGGCAGTGGTAAGGATTTTTGGGTGGGGCAACGAGAAGGAAACATGGAACCTTGTGTCGGGAGTGCTACTATCAATCTCGTAGCTGCAGGTGCCGTGCTTGCCGGAACCTCAAATCTTGCAGGGCAAAATGCGCGGCCCTGCGTTCATGCGGCCCTGCGTGCCCCTCGCCGCCACCCCACAACCCTCCAAGCACCCACCAGGCCCTGTAGGCTCTCGCGCGGGGACGCCATGTTGCCCAGCGTCGCCTCCGAATGGAAGCCCTGGCTCAGCGACGGCGTGCCGGAGCCCCTGCCGCCGCTGCCGCCGCCTCCAGCTCCTGCCCCATCCTGTCCGCCGCCCCCGCCGTTGCCGCGGCCGCTGTTGTTGCTGCCGGCGCGCTGCAGGGAGGCATTGCTGGGGTTGCGGCTGTGGTGATAGCGGCCGCCCCCGCCGCCGCTACCACCCTGCGCGTTTCCCTGGCTCCCCTCGCTGTGCCCGCTGACACCGCCTGCCCCTCCCCCTCCTCCTCCACCACCACCACCACCCCCACCACCACCGCCGCCGCCGCCGCCGCCGCCGCCACCACCACCAGGAGATGCTGGCGGCTGGGGGCCGGACCCACTTTGCTCTCCGGCGCCTTGCGCCGAGCCAGAGCTAGGGTGCTGCGGCCGGCTGCCGGAGGAGCCGGCGCGGTAGTACGGGGGCGGAGGCATGCCGTACGGCGGTGCGTATGCGTCGAATGGATGGTAGGGATTGTACGGCGAGGGAGGCGGCGGAGCAGGCGGGAACCCCGGGTGGTGGTGGTGGTAGCCGTACGGGTCAAAGTACGGCGAGTGGGGCGGCGGGTAGGGCGACGGGTAGGGAGGTGGCGGCACGGGCGAGTGGCCGGCTGCGCCTGCTGTGGCGGCGCTGCCGCCGCCACCGCCGCCGCCACCGCCACCTGGGGCTGCGGTGGAGACGGAGACAGTCGGAGAAGCGGGATAGCCTCCGGCTGCGTGGCCTTGCGGGTGGTGCGGCGGCGCCGGCGAGTGCGCGGCAGGCAGGCCGCCGCTGTGCGCAGTGGCGTACGGGGAGATGCCGTATGGGGAGAAGTACGGCGAGCCCGCGTAAGGGTGGAGCGAGTGCGGGTGCAGGTGTGGGTGGGCTCCGGGCGAGGGGTACGGAGAGCCGTGCGGCAGCGGCGGGCGGCCAGACAGGAGGAGCTCCGAACCCGGGTAGGGCGCGTGGGGGTGCGGGTGGTACGTGCCGCCGTACGGCCCCGGTACGCTTGTCCCCGGCGGCACCATGGCCACCGCTGGCTGCTGCGGCTTGGGCTGTAGCACCGCGGGCTTGACGATGGCGTTCAGCAGCCCCACTGTGCCGTCCGGCAGTAGCACATACTGTTGCTGCTGCTGAGGTCCCGGTGCTGCTGCCGCTGCGCCCTCCTCACCTCCATCTTCCGCCAGGTCCACCCTGCTGCCGCTTCCCGCTACTCCCCTCCTGCCGGAGTCCGTGGCTGCGCCGGGCCCCGTCATGCCCGCCTTGGCACGCCGCCGCGCTGCTGCCTCTTCCTCATCGCGTGTCGGCTCCGTCTGCACAGACGCAACAACCGCCTTGGGTTGCGGCGGCGGCGGCGGTGGAGGCGGCGGCGGCGGGCTGGTTGTTAGGTCCAAACCGTGGGACTGCATTGCAGCCAGCAACGCCGACAACGCCTCCGCCGTCACTGCGCCCCGCGGCAGCCCGTCCCCGCCCGCCGCTGCAGCAGCGGCCGCGACATAGCGCCCCTGTGGCGCGTACTGCGGCTGTTGGTGGTGGCGGTGCGGGTGGCTGTGGCTGTGATGGCGTGGGTGCTGGTGATGGTGGGAGGAGCCCCGTCCGCGCCGTGTGTTGTCGCGCTCGTGCACCGCATCGCTGGCGGCGCTGTAGGAGCCACCGCTTACGCCGCCATGACGACGATCGTTATCCGAGTAGCTGTCCGCCTGCAAGGTCAACGGGATGGATTGCGGCGTTGGTTATTATTCGAGTGTGGCGATATGAATTGCGGCCGCCCCTGGCAGCTTGAATTTTCCAAACTTCATCGGCAGACCCTGGCGGCCACCATATACCAAGCACATGCCCTGTCCCTTGACTGCTGTTCACCTCGGACGAGTAGCGCCGGCCCGAGGGAGAGCGCCGCCGGCTTTCCGACCGGCTCCGCCGCCCCCGTTCCTGCCCATCCGCCTCCCGATGTGGCTGCGCCTGCTGCTGTGCCTGCTGCTGCTGCGCCTGCGGCTGAGCCTGTGCACTTAGGTGCTGCTGCAGGCGCTGCTGCTCCGCTGCCAGCTTGTCCCGCAAGGCCTCTATCTTCTTCTGCTCCGCCTCCGCTGCCACCGCCGCCTGCCGCTCCGCCAGCGCGTGCAACGCCTGCCTTGCAAACATGAGCTGCATACACGGACCATGTTAAGTAAGCGGTGTGAGTTCATGTTGCAGAGGCATTGCGTGCCGCGGGAGAGGGGATGCTAAGGGAGGAAAGGACACGCACCTTGAGGCTGTGCGACGCGTCCGCCAAGCTGCCGTCCTCGGTTTGCAGCTGGTCGAGCAGCTTTCGAGCCTGTGCCTTGATGCGTGCATTTCGATGGCCCGGGTTCACCTCTGCTGGGGAGGGGCTCGCGCTAGCCTGCAGGGTGACAACATGTGGAATGCCCGGTCAACGATGATTGACGAGCGACCCCGGTGACCTGAATTGAACCGCAGTCCCACTTGTGGGTTCGCACCTGCTGTTTGGTAGAAGCATCTCCGTTCGCCGCTGCAGCTGCCTGTGCGCGAGCCTGGACGTGCAGCAGTCGCCTCTTCTGGCGAATGCGCTCCAACTCCCGAGCAGTGTTTGAGGGCCCAAGAGCCTCGGTTGGTAATGAAGCATCTCTGGCTTCTGATTTCATTCTATCAATGCAGCATGTGAAGTCTTGTTGGCAAATGCCACATCTCGAGTTCCTCGCGACCGCTTCAAGTTGTAATCAGCGTGTTTGATAACATGTTTTATCTCATACGCAATATATTATACGTCTGATGGGCGTGGAGCTCAACTCGACGCCCGCACCACGGCACGCATGGACGCACCCAGGCAATCGCACGTTGGTATTTCCGGTGCCCCTACGTTGCCCCCACCCCCCCCCCACCACCACCACACACACACACACACACATACACACACACACACACACACACACACACACACACACACACACACTTGACGCTACGTCCCATTCCCTCTTCCTGAACCCCCGGCACAATCCCGTCAGGAGCCCCGCCTTGAGCCGTGCCTAACAGCTGCAAGTGTTCTCATCTCTCAGCCCCATGATAGCCAAGCGAGCTGTAGCAAAACATGCCCTCGCCGCATGTACGCTATACTATGCTACCGTACTCCCTCATTCCCGTGTTCACCTTTATGATGGGCACCCTGGCCATGAATGAGAACACAGCGCACGCTTAACACGACCGTCGGGAAGCTTGGCCTGGACACATTCAGCCTCGCATGCAGACGTGCTAGACGTGTACTTGCGCGCCCCTGGGCGGGGACCAAGTGCAAGCCCACAAACACAAACAGTGACTCGTCGGCTTCTGGCTCGCTACCACACAACCGGATGGAAGTGAACAGCAAAATTACAGCGCATGCTTCCAATCATCCCAGTCAATCTTCTCGCGACCATCTACCTTCAGACGGGCAGTAGGACGCACCAGGCCAGGCCTCTACATCACCCGGGACCGCCCGCCGCTACCGCTGTCAGCTGTGGCCGTCCGCGCCTTCACCACTGGCAGCTCGTGACAACGGCCTCCAGTGCGTCCAGCAAGGTCGTCTGGATGCGCTCCTGAGTGCGCAATTGTTGCAGCAACGAGGCAAGGCTGGCGACGTAGAGATTGTGGAGAAGAGCGACAGTGACAGCGATGTAGAGATCGTTGACTGAGACTGAGACTGGTCCCAATTGTCTTCACTGTCACCCCGAACGCGCCCCGAAGGCCGAAGCATGTGTCACCCCCGGGCAGGTGCTCTCCCGTGGAGGGCACTGTATGCATGTGGGCACATGCTAGAGGGGGTCCCTGATGCAGGGGCTCCCTGCTTCGTCAAGTTGGTTGTGCTTTGGCTTTTGAATCCTCAGCTGGGCTCTGGAGTGAGTACCGGCAACCCCACCAGTACACATCACCTCGCACCTGCACGTCGGGTGTGAGGATGTCCGGGTACTCAGCAGAGCGTGCCAGAGCCAAAAGCCGCTGTGTTCCTGCCACGCCCTTCTGTGACCATAGGTTGCTGACTGCACTGGATGACTCAACCAGGTTTGGGGCAATGCGGACTAACATTGTGTCTAGCGCCTCGCGGACTGCCTGCGTGCCTGCAGGCAGCTGCCCCAGGTATCGCTCCGCCAGGGAGGCGGCGTGCAGCAGGTTCTGGGGCGAGGTCAGGGGCTCCTTAAGGCTGAGCTTGCTGGCGTTCGCGCTGAGGAAACAGGCGCAGTAGTTGCGTACGGCGGAGATGTCGTACTTGTCCGCCAGGCGGCACAGCTGCGCCACGTTGTCCTGTGCGTGCAAGGTATGTACGGCATCTGCTGGAGCTTTTGCAAATTGGGGGATGCGTTGGGGCATGTCGTTTGCGCCTTGCGACCCCATAGGTCCCAAAGACCCCGAATCGCTGCGCACGCAGGCACAGGGGGCACATCCGGCTAGCCCACCAGGGGCCCACCAGGGGCGCAGCCACCACCATCTGCTTCCTGTCGGGCAGACCCACCCATGTGATCAAGCTCAGCACATCTCCACTGGCCTGCAGCAGGCGCAGCGCCACCTCCCAGTCCTCGGGCCGGTCGCCGGACAGCCTTAGCACAGCGGCTGCCGGGCTGCTGCAACCGCCGTGGCTGCTGCTAACGGTACTGCCGTCCCTGCCGGCCGCCGTGTCCTCGAACATGTTGCGCAGCACGCGTGAGGCGTGCCACAGCACCGCCCGGTCTGTGACCAGCTTCTTTCGAGGCTGCTGCTGACTGGCCGCAGCTTTTGCAGCCTTCGCGGGCGGCGGCGCGTCCGAGAACTCGAGCGTTACAACGCTGCTGCCCGGCGCGCAGGATGCGCTAGCCGTGGCCATTGTTGCGGTCGCAAATTAGCTTTGCAGATATTGAATACAGTTCCGAGCCTGAATCCCCCGAGGGATGAGGACAGCAACGTTCGCTGTCAATCTTCATGAGCCTACAGCAAGGGCCCCGGACCTGATGCCGGCAGGAGGGTGGGAACTTCGGGGATGGGCGATTTTGGTGTGGTTGGTGCAACCCGATTTGAGGGCTGCTGCAGTCCTCTACCGGGTCGTCACAGGTCTGTTGGATACGTGGGCGGGGTCTGCGGGATGGCTGAGTCGGGCCGCCCCAGGTAGGCTGGATGGACGGCTGGATGGCCCGGTCGGGTCAACACAGCCAGGCGGGATGGCCGGGCGGGGCCTGTCACATGTATGTGGCGGGATGCTTGGCCGGGCACAGCAGGATGCCTGCAGCCGCGAGATGGCTTTCCGACCCCGGTGGCCGGGATGGCTGGCACAGGTCTCCCTCCCACCCTCCGTGCCGGCCGTGCTGGGGTGCTGCCAGTGTACTTCACGTTTGCGCACGACGCACCATGCTGAGTGAGATTCTACAGTACCATACTATTTATGTCCAGCAACTCAGCAAGATTCAAGCCGGGTGACGCCGTGTGACTGTATGGCACAAGTCCGAAGCGGCCCCCAACCCAGAATACAGAAACAAGGCTTACGCATAGATGGCATTGGAGCAGGGTTGGCGGTGACATTGGCGTTGCTAGTTGCAGGCTGGCGATTTTGGCTGTGCGCACTCCTCGCTGGGTTGAGTAGTTCCCATACAAACCCGTAGGCATGCGTGCCGCCCCGATGTCAACCAGGTTGCCAGCTGCGGTGAGCTTACTGTGCAGGCCCATTTGTCGCATGCCCTCGCTGCAAAGGCGTGATGCGCTGTTAAAGCGCACGCCCAACCGATAAGCGACGCCATATGAGATGCTCGGCATGTGCGTTAGCAACGGCTTTAATCCACTCCGGCCCCTGGCCCCATCATCCATGCATGTTTGGGCAGCGCGAGACAGAGCAAACAAACCCGCACCATGCGCGCATTGGCGCCTCAGGCCGAAAGGGAGCCTACACAGGTCATTGCCTCGCCAAGTCGTGCCCACACAATCCCTGCATAATGTTCATGATTCTTGCGAAACAAGTTCAGTGATCCCATGCCGAATGACGCGTGGGCTTTACTGCAGACGTAGCCCCACTGCACCCACGCTACCCTGGGACAAGGTGAGCGGCCATGAAGCCTAATTGTCATGGCACCCTGTCAACATGCTCAGCCTTCTACTTAACCCCACAGCTTATCCTGCTGACCTCGCCAACGCGTGATCTGTGTACAACTCTTTAAGCAGCCAGCCAGGAAGGCATGCTGAATCTGAGCGCTGCTGCAGTTAGTGCAGTCATGAGTGGCTCAATTGGCGGCGGTGCAGACGCGGATTGCGCTGGCGAGGGCGTCCAGCACGCCCGCCTGGATGCGCGCCTGCGTTATAATCGCAGCAGGATCAATGGCGGGATGATCAGCGCCCATGCCGACAGTGCATACCAGTCCATGCCGTCCAAGTCAGCATGCACAATATGCGCCGCAATACGGTATGCCCCGGACTTCAGAGTAGTCTCACGCACGCGCCATGTGTACGGTACCTGCACGCCTGGCGCGATCACCGCCGCATACTGGTCACAGCGCGCTAGCTTCAGCAGCTGCAGTGAGGAAGAAGGGTCTTGCGCATTCCACAAGCAATGTGTATATTCAATGCGTGCGCCTCCGCTGGGGGCCAGGTTGCCGATGACTGCGTCCAGGCGGCTGTTGCTGATGGGCTCTGCGCCACGTGAGACCTGGCTGAGATAGCGCTCCGCCAGGGAGGCGGCGTGCAGCAGGTTCTGGGGCGAGGTCAGGGGCTCATGAAGGCTGAGCTTGCTGGCGTTGGCGCTCAGAAACCATAGGCAGTCGCTGCGCAGGCGCGGGATGTCGTACTTGTCCGCCAGGCGGCACAGCTGCGTCACGTTGTCCTGCGCCATGAAATGGACGGATTGGGGCCATTGGCGTCTACTGTGCCTCCAATCAGCCATGTAGGGCTAGGGCACACATACCCCTCCCTCAAAGTGAGCATACGTTTCCCGTGTCCCCCGTCCCCGGCCTCCCATAGTTTCGTCATAAGTTCCCGTCATTGATGCCGCTGCGCATGTACTTACAACCGCACAGGGGGCACATCCAGCTAGCCCACCAGGGGCCCACCAGAGGGGCAGCCACCACCATCTGCTTCCTGTCGGGCAGACCCACCCATGTGATCAAGCTCAGCACCTCTCCGCTGGCCTGCAGCAGGCGCAGCGCCACCTCCCAGTCCTCGGGCCGGTCGCCGGACAGCCTTAGCACAGCGGCTGCCGGGCTGCTGCAACCGCCGTGGCTGCTGCTAACGGTACTGCCGTCCCTGCCGGCCGCGGTGTCCTCGAACACGTTGCGCAGCACGCGCGACGCATGCCACAGCACCGCCCGGTCAACAGTCAGCTGTTTTTGAGGCTGCTGCAGACCCTTCGGCGGCACGTCCGAGAATTGGAGCGTTACAAGAATGCTGCCCGGCGCGCAGGGTGTGCACGCTGTGGTCATTGATCAATAATGCTGTTTGACAGTCAAAAAACTATATGGAAGGACCCTGAAAGCCAGGACAGCTGCGGAGGTAACGTGTATGCGGGGGCTCCCAATGGCCTTCGGTCTTTCACGGGCTTCACGGGCTTCACGCTACCCCGGCCCTGGCTGCACACGACGAATGGAACTCTGTAGCCCGCCTTGCGACAGCCCTTTCATGGGAAGGCCTCCAGGACTTCTTAGTCGCAGTCAGCATATCAGCACCCCAAACCTTTTTGGGCTGAGCCCCGCAAGCGAAGCGACTCAAGGGGGGGGGCGAAGCCCCCCAGGATCACCCCTGTCCGTGCGTGCGTGCGTGCGTGCGTGGCTGCGTCGTCAAAAAGTATCATACTGGCGCAAACCGCGACGCTACGTATTAGTACAGCGGCGCGTGTGCGCATGTTGGTAGCGGAGGGGCGGGAAAGGCCACGTGGAGGAGGAGAGCGCAGCGCCGCCCAAGCCAAAAAGCGGCGCAGGGGCCGGCCGATGGCTAGCTAGGTAGCGGTCCGCAGTGGGGCGAGCAGGGCATGCGAGGCAGGAGGCAGCAGCAGCAGACAAGTAGTGCGGCTGTTGACACCTGTGCGGTGTCCTGGCTGGCTCTGCGGTGGCAGTGCGACTTCTTAGCGCCTGGTTTGGCTTTGTGCCTGTACAGACCGACCCCGGCTATGTCCGGGTCACCGGGTGATGAGGACGTTCGGCCTCAAAGAGTGGAAGGGCTCAGCTCCTTTTCCCGTGACAGAGGAACACTTGTCAAGGGAAGACCATTCCACGATACTAAAGGGCCATCAGAGGCGGGTGTGGCCACAGACTTCTGCACTGCACACAGAACGCTCTAGCATAAGATAGACCTGATGCGTGCCCAGACCTTGACCTGTGCTACATCGTACCCACGCACATCCTATATGCCACCAGGCCCTGCTTCGGGAGGCACAGCCCGCACAGCCCAGCAGCATGCTGGGCGCACATCCCAGCGATACCGCACGGCGGCACGCATGCCGATGCCCGCATACCGTACTGCTAAGCTCGGTTGCTGACGCCCGTTTTGGGGCTTGAGGTTAGGCAACAAGCACCGCATTGGTGACGGCTTGTATGGGAGAGGTAGGGCCCCAGGCCCCCACACGCCAGTCCGTCCACATTACTCGCATGCTACCGGATTACGGTATTGGTCAAGTTCCCCTCCCCTCGCCGTCGTCACAACGACATCATATCACCATTGCCGCCCTGCCTCGAAGCCCCTTGGGCATGCATATTGGCCGTCTATGGCATGCCGCTTCAACACATCGCACACTATGTCAACCTACGTATAGCAAATTGGCAATCCTAGCTAGGGTTTCGGCCCGGACGTATGAACGCGCGCCTGATAGCCGCGTAGTGCTTGACCACGAGGCACTCCCACTTGGCCAGAGCAATCATCTCCTCCGTGACCAGCGCCCCAGCCTCCTCCGCCTTCTCGTCCAGCTTGTCAATCCAGTAGTCACTACGCGGCCACAGATAGCCCGACGGTACCAGGATAGCGTCAACCCCGGCCAGGAGTTCCTCGGGCCCCACGCCCATGGCTGCGGCCGTGGCCACAAGCCGCGCGTCTGTCACGCTGACGTCATGTTGCCAGGAGAGCGGCTGTCCAAGCCCTTTCACTATGCATTCAGTGGACGCTACCAGCAGAATCTCGAGCGCGGCCTCGCGCATCGCGCGCACATGCGCCTTGGCGAACAGCTCCTTCAGCCGCTTCACCTCTGTTTCTAACTGTGCTATCCGCTCTTCATTCTTACTGTTTTGTTGTAGCAAACAAGTGTCGCACTTGCTGGCGGCTACAGACTTCGCCACCCGTTCCATGCTGTTCCAAGTAACGGACTTGACGCTGTGAAGTACGCTACAATCCTATTAAGTACACTGAACAATGGTTCCTGAGCTCGCAGTGACCGCATGTCATGATGTCAAATGTGGAGATTTGGCCAAGTCATCAACCGGCTGGGCCCCAGCTGGCCCCATCCCCTGCCGAAGTGGGCGTCGGCGGCATGACATGTAGTTACACCGTCTTCCTTTGTTGGCCGTCGAAGCAGCTGCGAAGCAATGCTATCCCCGCCTCTCGCTGCCATTACAGCACGCCTATGCCCCGCCCGCCCATGTTCTTGAACGCACACATACATCTTTACCGCGACGCGGCCAACCTGGCTCACACACGTGTGCCGCACACAAGCGCGAGCGCTACGCAAGTTCAGACGCCCTTAGTCCTACACCTAATTCACGCAATAACCCATCTCGCACTGCTACACTAGGATCATTAAGCCTATGCTGGCACTCGACTCAGATTGTCAAGCTGGGGCCCTGCGGCCGCCGGTGGTCCCGCCGCTGCGCCCATCACGCCAGCGGTCGCTCTCTCCTCCTCGGAGCACACCAAACCGTTGCAACAACCACGTGCTAGCAGCAGCTGGTGAGTGGAGGGGAGCCGGCCGCGCCACACGCCACACCGCATCATGCCGGGCTGCCGCGCGCCTCAGGAGGGGGCACAGCCAGCCCGCCGGCAGACCAGCTGCTTAGTACTGGCCGACGTAGATGATGCCGTACACGGCAATCCAGACAATGTCGACGAAGTGCCTGTTTAGAGCAAATAAACAAGTCAGCAACGTGCAACAGAGCACCCACACACAGCTGACGAATTATGATGTGTGCAGCAGAAGCGCAAGCCAAGCGTTTACGGATAGCAGCACTCGCCCAACCACCGAACACACCGCCCGCCCTGCCCCACCCAGTGCAGCCCCGCTATTCCCCTCACTCACCAGTACAGGATGGAGCTCTTGAGCGCGGCGCCGGCGTTGTGCGTGCGCTTGTACATCATGAGCGCGGCGGCCAGGTACAGCGAGCCCAGCAGCACGTGCAGACCGTGGAAGCCGGTGGTCACGAAGAAGGTGGTGCCGTAGGGCGAGTCGGTGATGGTGAAGGGGGTCTCGTTGTACTCCAGGTACCTGCAAGTGGGTGGGTGAGAGGGGTTCCATGCATTTAAGTTAATGACTAGGTAGACGTAGAACAGGGGCTGAAGGGCGCGTGTCGAGGCCAAACAGGCGGGTAAGACTCTCACTGGCAGGCGGCGGAGCGGCGTGGTTCATGCTGGCACGCGTCGGGGTCGCAGAGTGGCATGCTTGGCTAGACTGCGAGCCCCGTTCACCCGCTGCCTAGCCAACCCCAGCGTCTGCTAGGGCCACCCGCGCCACTGCACTGCTCTGCTCCGGTCCGGCCACGGCACTCACTGGTCCGCCAAGAACATGGCGCCCAGGCCGATGGTGGTGGCCAGCGCGCCCATCACCACCTGCAGCAGCGTAAGACGACATCGACGGGAGCGGGAGCGGTTGGTACATCAGCATTCAGCAACATCCTGTTGGAACGCCGACGGCTCGTTCCGTGGTTCCTGCGTCCCAGTAGACCCCAAGCCCTGAGCCACCAAAACCCCCTCGCTGCCCTGCCGCTCCCAAAGCCCCTCAACCTCGCCGCCCAGCCCCCCTCAAACCCCCCGCCCCACCTTGGGGTCCTTGGCCACCATGGCCACGTTGGCCGAGTAGTAGGAAGCGGCCAGCACCGCCGACATGACCAGCGCGCGCTTGTCCCAGCCGATGGGCTCAATGCCCACAGGCGGCCACTGCATCTGCAGCGCCACCGAGGGCGACATGCCCAGGTGCAGGCAGGCCCACCTGTGGCGGGTAGCAGGCGGGGAGAGGGGACAAGGGCGAGATAAGCCACCGGAAAAGGGTACGCAAGCGCAGGGAAGGGGCCGGGGGTAGGAGGGACGGCGGCTGGGAAGCTGGTGGCTGGATGGCGGCGGCTGGCCGGACGGCCGGCCGATCACCCTCTGCTGCTTGTCCCCCTGCTGCTGCTTGGTCTACGGCCCAACGCACGCGGCGCGCACTCACAGCAGGCCGACGAACAGCAGCGCCTCGGACACGATGAAGGCCCACATGCCGCTGATGAAGTTCTTGCGCACCACCTGCGCACGTGCAGCCGGTATGATGGGGATTAGAGCACTGGGCGCTGCAGCACACCTGTAAACCTGCCTCGCCTGCTCGCCGCCGCCAGCTCTCGTCCCTTTCTCTCGTGGACTTCCCCGAGGCCCAGCGCTCGCCCCTGCCCGGCCCCATCTGCCCCTCCCCTCCCCTCCCCTCCCTCCCCTCCCCTCCCCTCCCCCTCCCCTCCCCTCCCCTCCCCTCCCCTCCCCTCCCCTCCCCTCCCCTCCCCTCCCCTCCCCTCCCCTCCCCTCCCCTCCCCTCCCCTCCCCCCAGTCCCCCCAGTCCCCGCACCTCGGTGTGCATGCCCATGTCGCCCTCGATGGCGCAGTCGCGCCACCAGGTGATGGCGGTCCAGGCGGTGTTGGCCAGGCCGAACGCCATCAGCGCGCCGCCGGTGGGCACGTTGTGGAACCAGGCGGCCATGCCTGCAACACACAACGGATGCGCAACCGAGTCAAGAAGGCGCGGGCGAGGGCAACCTTCTTTGGACCAGCCGCGCCGCCTCCGGGCCAGCCACCGATTCCCAGCTGCCCCTGGGTTCGGCGCGCTGCGTGTGCACTGCCCCACGCAGCCTATGCCAACGCCCCAGCCCCTCGTGCCCGCCGTCCATCCGCTGCCGCCCCGCACTCTGCTCCAGCTGGCCGCCGCAAGCTTCTGCCACTACAGCCCCAGCGCCTGCCAGCCGCCAGACTGCTGCTGCTGCTGTTCGCTTGCTGCCGGCTGCTCACCCAGGCAGGTCACGTAGGTGCCCCAGCCGGCCAGCATCGGCCAGGGGCTGGGCGGCAGCACGTGGAAGGGGTGGCGCTTGCCGGTGTGCTCCAGGTAGTACTCCTTGGCGGACAGGTGGTCCGAGGCGTGGCTGCCCATGGCGCTGTGAGTGCGAGCAGGGAAGTTAGAGGGAAAGGTGGGTGGGGGGGAGGTAAGCAGGAAGGATCGGGGGAGGGGGTGCTGATCGGGGAGGGGGTGCTGAGTCAGGCCCGGGATGCCGCACCCGTGCCTGGTGCCGCCCAGCAGCGGGATGGCCTGGCCCCCAGCAGCATGAGCGCAAACGCCGGTTGCAAAGCCCCGCAAAACTGCTACTGCTACTGCTACTGCTTCTGCTGCCGCTGTGGCTGGAGCTGCGCTGCGCTATGCCTCACCGGGTGCCGCGGGGGGGCAGGGCCGCCAGGGCGGTGGGCACCTTCGGCTGCTGCGCCAGGGCGCCGGTGGTGGGCTCCTTCTTGTCGTCACCGTTGGCGGAGGCCAGGGTGCTCATCAGGTGGCCCTGGAGGCTCAGGGGCAGAGCCATCTGCAAAGGGGTAGGGGAGGTTGGGTTGCGCAACGAGGAGGGGTAACCCGTCGCCGCGTTGGCCGCGTCGGTGCGTGTACCGGCCGCCCTCAAACCAGCGCCAAAAACCCCACCATACGCAGCCTGCCGACTGGCTATGTCCATTTCGCATCCTCACCTTGCTGAAGCCCAGGCCGCGGGGCACAGCGCTCTCATCCTGCCGGCTGCGGACACAAAATGTGCACACAGGACAACTTCGGCAACCGACCGAAAATCCAACGCCGAGACCGGGATGACAGCATGCGGTCGCAATTTGTGTCCTAACGCTTAGCTGGTGCTGCGTGACGCGACGCTCACCCGAAGGCAGAGGACTGCAGCAGGCCGGAAGCCTCGCCCGAGGTCAGGCCAGCGCGCAGGGCCTGCAGACCCTCCTGGCTGAAGCCTGCATAGCAATATAATTTGACCGCGGCCAACGTCAGCACATCCAGGCGCACGACAAGGCTTCCGGTGCGGAACCATCAAAACAAGTCGGAGGGGTCGCCCGCTGCGCCAGAGCTCCACATGGACGGCTGTTCCCTATTCCGCTCAATACTGGTACTGAGACTGTCTTCAAATGCACGCAGCTGGGCTCTCCGCTGTGCGTTTGCTCAGGTCCGCGATGTCGGGAGCCCGTCAGCCCCTCTCAATCGCTAACCTATCTTAGAGCCGCTAATACACACCTGCGGGAGCCCGCGTCAGGAAGCGGAGGAGCTGGGGCCGCATTTGGCTTGTTGTTCTCAAGACTCCGGAAGTGACCCCCCGCACTCAGTTGCGCTTGTCCCGGTCTGGTCGATGGTTCTATTTCACTATTGGCACATAAGAGTGAGCGGGTGCCAGACTTGGGCGGGCGAGGGCCAGGAGCAAGTCGAGCCCATGCGCAAGACTAACCTATTCCCCACCAAGCTCCAAGGCTGCAGGAATAATTTCTACTGCTCCACATTGCACATGAAAATTACTTACACAGACGAACCTTTTGCATAGCACGAGAATCCGGCACTGCGCCCTGTTGGCGCGCAAGGCAACAGCTGGCGGAGCAGGCGGGCCTGTAAATGTCAGCTACCGCGTTTTGATAACTGAATTTAGCTCCTTCACAAATGGCGCTGCACGTCGCGTCTAGCGCGGTGAGGCATGGAACCGGCGGGCCACTTCTCACGGCGAACGCGAGCTTGGGCTCGCCGCGAGTGGCGGCCGCTTGTGTGATCTCACTCAAAACAATGTTGAAAGACAATTGGCGGTGGTCGAGGAACTGGGCGGCCGCAGGGGAGCGCGCAGTGCACGCCGGGTTGACTGCGCCGGGTCTGCCCGCTGTCGTGTCGCCTTGCAGTTGCGGCGCCGGTCGTGTCCACCCCTGAGCTTCCGCTACGCCTCCTTGTTGCGCCACATGTCTTATTAGACCGTCCATACTTGTCCCTCTTTCCGTGTCCTCCCGCATCGCCAGGCGCCCTCTGCTGCAGCCGGCGCCTCGGCTGCGCCAGCGCCTGCGCTTGTGGCACGCGCCGGCCGAGCGCCCCCGGCAGGGCCGGCGCCCGCGCCCCTGCTCTCGGGATCCGGAATCCAGCGGCGATCACTACTAGCTCCAGCCTCGCTGCCGGCTGTAGCGCACGCCAGCAGCACAGGTGCCGCTGCCAGCGTTGGCTGTAGCAGTCCCTGCAGCCCTGCCGCCGCCAGCGGATCCGCGCCGCGGGCTGGCGCCGCCTCTGCTTGGCCGAACCTGCACCAGCACCACCGCCGCCGCGGTCGCGCTGGCTTGACGCTGGTGGCGAGCGCTGTGAAAGGCAGCAGCAGTGGTGCCGCTGGCGGCGGCAGTAGCTCGGGGGCGGCCACGGCCGTAGCTGAGCGAGTGGAGGACCGGGAGCTGGTGGACGAGACGCATGACTCGTACCTGTCGGTGAGCGGTGTGTAGAAGCGTGTGTGTATGCGTGCGCGTATGGGCGTGGGCGTATATATTTGTGCGTGTGCGTGGGCGTGTGTGTGCGTGGGCGTGGGCGTGGGCGTATGCGTGTGGGCGTGGGCGTGTGTGGGCGTGTGTGGGCGTGGGCGTGGGCGTATGCGTGTGTTGGTAAACGGAAACGGAGAGGAATCTCCGCAATCGCTGTGGTGTGTGTGCGTGTGCGTGTGCGTGGTGGGCAGTCCGCTCCCAACGTAAATCAAGGTCGGTGAGGCGTGTGCTGGCGTGTGTGTGTAGGTGTGGTGTTTGTGCAGGGCGGCGTGCGCAGGGGTGATGTGCACCGTGGCATGCACTGTGTGTGTGTGTGTGTGTTAGTAAACGGAAACGGAGAGAATTGTGTGTGTGTGTGTGTGTGTGTGTGTGTGTGTGTGTGTGTGTGTGTGTGCTGGCTGTGGTAGTGTGGCAGAGTCTAGCGACTGTAATGCGTGCTAGCGGCTGCACAACACGGACAACTAAGGCCAAAGCCTGACCACGCACCCGTTTGTTTGCGAGCCCCACCTCTTCGGGCGAGCTTTCACACCCATTCCTGCGCTTCCTCCTTTGCTCCCTTCCCCATCCCTCCCCATTCCTCCCCTCCCCATTCCTCCCCTCCCTCCCTCTCTCCTATCAGTACGCCATGTCCGTCATTGTCAGCCGCGCGCTGCCAGACGTGCGCGACGGACTCAAGCCCGTGCACAGGTGGGCGCACGTGACACGTGACGTGGCAGGACCAACATGTCAGAAGGCATGAGTGTATGAGCACGAGCGTGCGCCGTTAGCTGTCTACTTTAGTAGGATATGCGCAGGATATGCATTCGATTACCGTATAGGAGTGTGTGTCCTTGTGAGTATAAAAGAATTATGGCTTGCGTGGTGTTTGCACCTGAACTCGTCTGAATCGCTGCTCGGTGTCCACCGGTGCGTGTGTGTCAACGGCAACTTCCGGCCCACGCAGGCGCATCCTGTTCGCCATGCACGAGCTGGGCCTGGTGGTGAGAGGGGAGGGGGGTGGCTGTGTGGGGCCTGTGTAGGCGTGTGGGTGTGGGAGGGTAGTTCATTCCAAACCCAAGCAAAAATCCATAGTGGGAGGGGGCCCTTGACCCGGGGAGGCGGGAGGCGAGGCGGGAGGCGAGGAGGGCGCCAGCACAAGGAGAACCTAGTGCTTAGCCATAAAGGTAATCAATTGAATAGTGTCAAAGCCGCTGGCAGGGGCGGTGTTGTTCCGTAAGCCGTCGCCACCGTCGCACACGTGTCCTGCCCTGGCCCACTCACTCCCCCAATCTTCCTCTCCCCGGCCCCTCCCCCCCATCGCTGCCTCCCGCACGTCCCCGTCCTGTCCTCCTCCTCCTCCTCCTCCTCCTCCTCCGCCTCCGCCTCCCCTTCCGCGCCCGCCAGCCCACCAAGCCCTACAAGAAGTGCGCGCGCGTGGTGGGCGAGGTGCTGGGCAAGTTCCACCCGCACGGCGACAACGCGGTGTACGACGCCCTGGTGCGGCTGGCGCAGGACTTCAGCATGCGCCTGCCGCTGGTGGGTCGGGTCGGGTCGTGTTGCTGGGGCAAGGGGCAGGTTCATTCCAATTCCCAAATCGACCTTCGAAACCCAGAACCCAGAAGGGGGGGAGGGGGAGGAGATTTGGTTGGGTGTGGGTTTGGGTTTGGGTCTGGGTTTGGGTTTGGGTTTGGGGTGAGGTTCGGGCGATTTCCCCTTGTGGTTATTAAAAGAAAGGGTCGACAGCACTGCCTGGAGGGGTGGCCTCGGCGACAGCGCCCAGCCGCCAACTGTGCACGAAATAAAGCGAGCATGAATACCGGTAAATGGGCGGGCATCTGACAAGCCGACTCGCCGACCACCCGCTCTGACCCAACAGGTCCAGGGCCACGGCAACTTCGGATCCGTGGACGCCGACCCCGCTGCCGCCATGCGTTACACCGAGTGCAGGTGCGGTTGTGGTTCATGGTGGGGGGGTCCATTCCAATGCCCAAAGGGGGCCGGGGGACAGGTTGGGCTGCGCGTGTGCCGGCACGTGGGCATGCGCGTGTGCGACCATCAACCTGCGACATGTCGCATCGCGCAACATATATGCTCATTGACCTCTTCTTCTTCTTCTTCTTCTTCACCATCATTCCTTGCTGCTCCCGCTGCTGCTCCCGCTGCTGCTCCCGCTGCTGCTGCTGCGCCTGCAGGCTGGCGCCCGCTGCGGGCGGGCTGCTGCTGCAGGACCTGGGGCCGGACACGGTGGAGTGGCGCGACACCTTTGACGCCTCGCAGGTGCGGGGGGGGAGAGTTGTATTTACCAGCCCAAACTAAACCAAAGCCAATGCATAAAAGCGAGGAGGTGAGCGTGGGGGGTTACAAGCATTAGAGATAGAAGGAGGAGGCGTAGCCAGGTGCACAGGCACAGTAGTCGTGGCGCTACCGATGTCCGTGTAGTCCGGCGTCGAGCTCCAGCGCCGATGCTGCTGGGGGGCGGGGGATTGGTGCGGTGGTGTTGCGGGGCGGTTGGTGCGGGGTGGGGCAAGGTGGTTGGTGCGGAGGGGTACGGCGTGCTGGGGTTAATGTTGAGTAGTCAGGAAGGCTACAACAGCTACCGCACTGCATCGCTAGCTGGGTTTGCCCGAGATCCGAGGCAATCCAGTGGGCGCCTGCCCTGGCCTTCGCGGCCGCCCCCCTTCTGGTCATCGGTACGCCTTCTGTGTCGCAACGTCTATCTACATCTCCTTCTTCATTAATGTAACATGCATGGAACCCCCGCTCAGCCCGCTATGCCGCCCTGCTCACCCCGACCTGTCGCACGCGGCTCCTTACTCTCTCCACCTCCCTCTCCACCTTCTCCCTCCACCTTCTCCTCCCACAGCAAGAGCCGGTGGTGCTGCCGGCGGTGGTGCCCAACCTCCTCGTCAACGGGTCGCAGGGCATTGCGGTGAGAGGCATGGGTGGAAGCGGACACTGACACTGGGGAAAGTGGGCATGGGGGGGAAACGGACATGGGGGGGTTGTTAGGTTCAGTAGTCGTGGACTCCGTGGTACAGCGGGAACAATCGAACATGGTACTCGTTACCGATGACCCGGCCGTCTGCGCGGCCGAGCGACTCCAGCTCCAGCTCCAGCGCGTGGTCCCTCCGATAAGGCGCTGATAATTCCCAGATTAACTATATAGGCAGCTCGAGAAGCGCAGGTGGCGCGTTGTGAAAGTTGGCTGTTAATACGGGTCGCGTGCGAGCTCGTTCTTTACCTAAATACTTTGGCTGACAGGCTGATGCAGAAACTCACCTGCGCGCCCAGCGCGCATCCGCCACGCCGCCGCGACCGAGGGAAACATGCGGGGCACAGAGTAGGAGCGGGCGCGGTCAAGCGTGGCGCGACAGGCAGGCGAACACAACAACAAGCAAGGCCGGAGTTTATGCGGTGCACCTGTAGAAGCGGAATAAAAGAGGGCGTTAGTCGCGCGAGTGTTAAGGCATGGCGTAAGGCGGAATGGGGACGGGTACGACGGCACGGATACGAGGGCGTGGCGGGGCTCCACGGAGTTCCCGCCACCACGCCGCCCGCGGGGATGTGCATGCCTCCCCAACGGGCGCACACACACTGAGACGCACACTCACACACACGCGCGCGAACGCAGCGCGAGCTGGCTGGATCGAACGGGCTGACTGGATATATGGAGGCCGCGTCAAGTTTGCCCATCGAGAACCCCGCTGCGCTGCGGCTGCGATATCATCGTCTTGACCTCGACCTTGACCTTGAATTTATAATTCGAATAACTGGCATTGCCAGGTCTTTCCCGTGGGGCCAGCGCTGGGAGGTGGGTGGCGTCGGTGCGATGTGAGTCGGGGCTGTCGCCCGTCACGGCGCAACGCACCGACGCCATTTAGACCCTTAACACACGTCCACATGGGGGGGGGAAACGGACATGGGGGGGCACGGACATGGGGGGGCACGGACATGATCAAATGCGGTGGCCGTGCCAGTGACGCCGTCTTGCCCACACTGCCCCCCCCCTCTTGGTCGTTTCGCTTCTGGTTTCTGGAATGAACTTACTCCCCCCCCTTTCGTGCTCGCTCTGGCACTCTCTGACACGTGCCCACACGCGCACACGCATGCCCACCTGGCCCCTCCTCCCCCTCCACTCTCCCCCCCAAATTTAACGAACACTCTTCATGCACGGCTAACCCCCCTTCTGTGTTTTTGGGTTGCGATGGTCGCTTTGGTTCCTGTAATAAACTACCCTGCTCGCCCCCCCCCTCTCCGGGCTGCAGGTGGGGCTTGCCTCCACCATCCCGCCCCACAACCTGCGGGAGGTGGTGGCGGCGCTGCGGCGGCTCATCGCCAACCCCGAGGTGAGGCGCGTGTGGGGAGTGTGGCGGTCGCAGGGGTCGCAGGGGTGGCAGGGGTCGCAGGGGTCGTAGGGGCGTGGGCTTTGTGTGGGTGTTACTAGGCTTTGCGGATCTGGGCATGGGCCAGGGCACGGGCGGCAGGACATGCTGCCCGTACACATGTACGTGCGCATGTGCACCACCTGGCTAGAGTCTCCTCTGTGACTGGAATTGCATGCGGTTCAAGGTGCTTCACGCGGCATGCCCCCTTTCCCTTCCCCGCCCCACACCCGCAGGTGACCACGGAGGAGCTGATGGAGTGCGTCAAGGGGCCTGACTACCCCACAGGTGACAGGGGGGGACTACCCCACAGGGAGGGACTTCGGAAAGGGCGTGTCAGCAGGGCCACGGGGCGGGAGGAGAGAGGGAGGAGCGACCGGGCGGTCGGAGAGGGAGCGTCGCAGGAGAGAGATAGAGAAAGAGAGAGGGAGGGGGAGAGAGAGAGGGGGAGAGAGAGAGGAGGGTAGCCATCCATGGATGGGAGAGAGGGGGAGAGAGAGCGGGAGCGCCGCAGGAGAGCGAGAGAGCGAGAGAGTGCAGCGGCACCAGTGCATGCATGGTGTGATGCGCTGTGGCGGCATCCAGCCATATGCCGCATGTGCCGCATGTGCCGCATGTGCCGCTGCCAGGTGCCTCAGGGCCTCTCCACGGCACCGCCGCCGCCACCTGAACAACGCCACGCCCACACCCCCAAACGATTTATCGTTTTTCTCTCTATGACCAACTTTCCTTCCGGGCTCCCCACACGCAACACAACACAACACGTCTCACCACAACACAACGCAATGCCTAAATGATTTGCCCGCAGGCGGCCAGCTCCTGACCGGCCCAGAGCTCCTGGCCGCCTACCGCACCGGCCGCGGCAGCGTGGTGCTGCGGGGCACGGCCACCATCGAGCGCTCCGGCAGCAGCAGTAGCAGCAGCAGCAGCAGCAGCCGGTCGCGCAGGGGCGGCGCTGCTGCAGCCAAGGCCAAGCCGCGCGGCAAGATGGCGGCGCGGGCGGCGGCGGCGGCGGCGGCGGCGGCGGATGAAGAGGAGGTGGACAGCGGCGGCGGCGGCGGCAACGAGCTGATTGTCATCACAGAGCTGCCGTACGGTGTTTGCAAGGTGAATAGTATACCGTACAGTTACAATACTGTTTATTTTGATATCGTAAGTCGCATGTCTTTGGACCCGTACGGCCCCCGCGATCCACCTGAGTCTAACCTGCGTGTGTTGTTGCAAACCCGCACAACAGCAACCCACTGCTGTGTCCCCCCCTTTAACTTAACATGCATGGAACCCCTTCTCATGTGTACACTCACACAGGCCCAGCTGGTGGCGGACATTGCCCAGATGGCGGCTCCGCGCGAGGAGCCCAAGGGCCGCGGCGGCCGGGCCAAAACCGGCAAGGACGGCTCTTCGGCTGCCAGCGGCTCGGGTGGCGGCGGCGGCGGCTCTTCGGCTTCCGGGTCCGGCTCTTCGGGTCCGCGGCTGGAGGGCGTGGCGGATGTACGGGATGAGAGCGACCGCAGCGGCATGCGCGTGGTGGTGGAGGTGAAGCCGGGCTACAGCGCCGAGGTGGGTGGGCAGCGTGCCGCGCGCGATTGTGTTTCGTGGCGCGTGCGTGTGTTGGTTTGACACGCGCGCCTGCGTTGCTCTGGGCGGCTGACAGGGAAGCAAGTCAGTCTTGCTGTGGGCTTGCCGCTGGTTGAAAGAGGGGCTGCTGGCAGGGCTGGTTCGTGGCTCTCAGCCTTGGCGCTCGCTCGCTCCAATCTGCTGCTGCACCCCCCCCCCCCCCATTAAACATGCATGGCACCCCCCCCCCCCCCGCAACTACATGCGCCCTACAGCTCCTGTTGGCACAGCTGTTTAAGGAGACGCGGCTGCAGGTATGAAAGGCATCATGATTGCGAGTGTAGGGAGAAACACCAATGGGAAAACGCGTGTGCGTGTGTGCGTGTCCCCCGCGGCGCTGCGGCGTGCTGTTGTTCGCTGCTGCTGCTGACGCGCGCGGGCGCCCCCCCCACACACACACACGCACGCACGCACGGCCGCCCCCTCGCTGCCTGCCCACTTTTCTTGGCCTGGAAACCGCCTTGTGGGTGATTTTCAACCCCCTTCCCCCTCGCCCCTCCTTCCTCCCCCATGACAGATCAGCCAGTCCTTCAACTGCGTGGCCCTGCGCGGCTCCAGCCCTGTGCTCATGGGGCTGAAGGACATGCTGGCCGCGTTCCTGGAGTTCAGGTGCGCCGCCGGCCGGTCATCAATGGGCATGTTTTCAGTTGTTTGTGTGCATGCATGCATGAATCATGCATGCATCATGCATGCATCATGCATGCATGCCCGTTTGTTTGTGTTTCTCTCATGTGCTGGGTGACTTGTGTGACTTGTGTTCATTTGCAGCCTGGGTCACCCTCCGCCTCTCTATGTAGCCTCCCAAGCCCTCAGCTGCCTGCCTGCCTGCCTGCGTGCATGTGCATGTGTGTGTGTGTGTGTGTGTGTGTGTGTGTGTGTGTGTGTGTGTGTGTGTGTGCAGGTGTGAGGTGGTGACGCGGCGCACCCAGGCCGCGCTGGCCGCCGCGCAGCAGCGCCTGCACCTGGTGGAGGGCTTCCTGGCCGTGCTGGGCGGCAGCAGCAGCAGCAACGGGACCGGCAGTAGCAGCAACGGGACCGGCAGTAGCAGCAACAGGACCGGCAGTAGCAACGGCAGTAGCAGCAGCAGCAGCCGGCTGGATGCGGTGGTGGCGGACATCCGCGCGGCGCCGGACGCGGCGGCGGCCCGGGCGGCGCTGGTGGCGCGGCATGGGCTGAGCGAGGCGCAAGCCGAGGCGGTGCTGGGGCTCACGCTGCGGCGCCTCACCAGTGAGTGGCGCGCGGTGTATGTATGCTGGGCAATAAGACGTGGCTTGACGTGAAGGGGGGACAGCAATGAGACGTGGCTTAACGCGAGGGGGGACAGCAATGAGACGTGGCTTAACGCGAGGGGGGACAGCAATGAGACGTGGCTTGAGTGAAGGGGGGACAGCAATGAGACGTGGCTTAACGCGAGGGGGGACAGCAATGAGACGTGGCTTGAGTGAAGGGGGGACAGCAATGAGACGTGGCTTAACGCGAGGGGGGACAGCAATGAGACGTGGCTTGAGTGAAGGGGGGACAGCAATGAGACGTGGCTTGACGTGAGGGGGGACAGCAATGAGACGTGGCTTGAGTGAAGGGGGGACAGCAATGAGATGTGGCTTAACGCGAGGGGGGACAGCAATGAGACGTGGCTTGACGTGAAGGGGGGACAGCAATGAGACGTGGCTTGACGTGAAGGGGGGACAGCAATGAGACGTGGCTTAACGCGAGGGGGGACAGCAATGAGACGTGGCTTGACGTGAGGGGGGACAGCAATGAGACGTGGCTTAACGCGAGGGGGGACAGGGGAGGCAGGGCCCTGCGGGCGGGTTGTGCGAATCCTCTTTGCGCTGCGGGCAGATGATAATTACCGTGCGGTTGCCTCGTCTGAATTTCTGGCCATCAGACCAGACCGGCGCCGGGCCCGACGTTAGGGCCCTCGCGCTAGCATTGTAGGCAAAGGGTTGAGCTATCATACTGCTGTCCCTGCCTGACCAGCTGTTGCTCACCTCACCCTCGCCGCGCGCCCCATCCGCACCCTACCACCCACAGGCCTGGAGGCGGCAAAGCTGGAGGAGGAGCGGCACCAGCTGAGCAAAACGTGAGATGGGGGGCCGGGCAGGCGGCGGCAGCACTAACGGCTCATCCAACTTGTCTTGTTGCCTTGTTGCCACATCCGTAGCAGGAGCCGCGATGGGCAGGACTGACGCTGAAAGCCCTGTATCAACGCATGGATGCATGCATGCATGCCGCAAGTTGGAAAGCGCACGTTCTCCGCACCCGCCCCCCCCCCCACTCCGCAACGCATGGCAACTCCCTGCTCTCCTCCACACAGGGCCGCTGTGCTGGGCCACGTCCTGCAGCACCGGGCCGCGCTGCTGGAGCTGGTGGAGGCGGAGGCGCGCCAGGCGGCGGAGGACTTTGGGGACGAGCGCCGCACGGCCGTGCTGGGGGCCCAGGAGGCGGGTGAGAGCGAGCGAGGGAGGGAGGGAGGGAGGGAGGTTGTGGTTACCAGCCCAAACTAAACCAAATCCAATGCATAAGAGCAAGGAGGTCTGTCCTGGTGCTGCCTTCCGTCCTGTGGTTACGAAGAGGGCGTGTAGGGGTTAAGAAGGCGTGCAAGGGGTGCTCGGCACCAATTAGGCGGGCGGGCGGGCCGCCGCCGCCCCCCCCACCGCACGCCTCCTCCCACCCCATGCCGTTCCCGGTGATGTTCCTCCAAGGCCGCCAATGACCTCCTCCTTAATCTAAATGCATGGAACCCCACCCCAGCAGCTGCAAGCCACATGCAGCAAGCCGGCCCTATCCTATCGCACCTCCCTCACTCCATCCCTGACGACTCTCCTCTCGTGCTCCTTCCACGCGTGTCCCCTGCCCTCCAGCCGCCTCTGAGCCGGCGCCGGCGGCGCTGCTGGCGGCGCTGCAGGCGGCGGCGCCGGCCGAGCCCTGCCTGCTGCTGGCCAGCCGCCGCGGCTTCCTGCGCCGCCTGCACGGCGAGGCGCTGGCGCCGCAGAACCGCAACACGCGGGGTGGGTTTAATTTTTCTCTATGAGCTGAGCCGCAATAACATTTGCGTTGCCGCATATGTGTGTGTGTGTGTGTGTGTGTGTGTGTGTGTGTGTGTGTGTGTGTGTGTGTGTAGCAACGGGTTTACAGGCGGCCTGACGAGTCTCGTGATCGAGTACTCGGGACAGCCAGCGACAGCGAGGCACTTTGGCCACACGCTGCCGCTATCACGCGTCACCCCTGCCCAGAGCGCAACCAAGCTCTGGAGTCCACCGGGGGGACGCTCCAACCAACCTGGACCACGCCAGCAACCTCAGAAGGGTTACTGCTGGTACAACAACGCAGGGCCCAGCGGGCTCACCAACCACTAGGCTGAAGGGCCAACACCGCAGCAACACGCGTGTGTGTGTGTGTGTGTGTGTGTGTGTGTGTGTGTGTGTGTGTGTGTGTGTGTGTGTGTGTGTGTGTGTGTGTGTGTGTGTGTGTGTGTGTGTGTGTGTGTGTGTGTGTGTGTGTGTGTGTAACAACGGGTTTACAGCTATCTGGGTGGATCACGTAATCGTGTATCTGAGACGCTGTCCGATGCTAGCGGCAGAGCACTAGCATCCCAAAGAATCACGCATTGGTTTGGTAGTCTGTGTCTCCCAAGCCGCAACGTGCAAAGTAGACGGAAAAAACCACTGGATTGGCCCTAGGAGCCGCACCCCGTCTTGAACAACCCTACTACTAGCCAACACGTGGTCACTGTGCATTGTTTGTTCGCCTGGCAAAGGACATGCACTAACCTACTAGTCAGGCACGTGGCCATAGCAGCGTCAAAACAAGTACGCCGAAGGACAGGATGCCTTCACTTCTCACACAGGGCAGAGTACGCCGATGGGCAGCCACGAAGTGATAAAAGGTCTGAACATCCTAGCCGTCAAAGTCCTTGCCCTGCAACCACAACCGGCCCAAGCCTCAACCAAACAAGCAAACCCACACAGCGCGCGCCCCTAGCAGTTGTCCGCCGCATGCATTACTGCATGGTGTGTACGCAGCGCCGGTCCCCCGTGTGTGTGTGTGTGTAACGGTGCAACACATAGGCGGAACGGCCTCGTCCGAGTGGCACCACGCATCCTTTGGTGTTTTCGCTTGCTTTGGCACACGAACCCCGCACACGCTATAGCGCGCCACAGTGTTGACGGATGGATGACCCAGGTTCAGCGCCTCGTGGTTTCCTCGCATGCCCCCATACAATTGCACATTACATACACACACTCTCTCTCTCCCTTGTGATCCCTAACACACACACACACACAGGCAAGTCGGGCCTCAAGCTGCGCTCCGGCGACTCACTGTCCTGCCTGGCCTCCGGACACGACCGGGACCAGCTGCTGCTGCTGTCGCCCGACGGCCGCGCCTTCGCCACCACCGCCCTGTTGGGCACTGCCGGCAGCGCGGGAGGCGGTGGCGGTGGCGCGGCCGCGGCGGCGGCGGCGGCGCCTTCGCCGTCGGGCGCGAGCGTCGCGAACGTGAGTGGAGGGTTTGGGCAGCAATGCCCCGTATAGTTATGAGAAGGATAGGGCTGGGCCTTGTTTATGACGATTGCCGCGGCTTCCCGCGCTTTGGCTCGGCAAATGCACAGGTCCTCAAACTGGAGTCGTCCTTCCCCATCGCGGCGCTGCTGCCAGTGCCGCTGAGCATGGCCGCCGCCGCCGCCGCAGGCAGCAGCAGCAGCAGGGGCAGCAGGGGCAGGGGCAGCTCTGCAAAGGCGCTGTCTGCAGTGGTCCCAATCGCAGCAGCGGCTGCCGGCGCCGAGGATGGCGCCGAGGGTGGCGCCGAGGATGGCGACGAGGCGGCGGCGGCGGCGGCAGATGGGGGCCCCAGTGTGGTGCTGTGCAGCCGCAAGGGCCTGATCAAGCGCATCTCGCTGCCGCCCAAGATCACCAGGGCGGGCCTGGCGGTGATGGGTGGCCTGCTGGGCGGCAGCGACGGCGGCAGCGGGCAGGACACGGGCAAGGGCAAGGGTAAAGATGGTGGCGACGAGCTAGGGTGAGTGAGAGGGAGCGGCCGCCGGGAAGTGACTGGATATGCTCTTTGGGTGGGTGGATGGGGGTCCATTTCCCGGTTCAATCATTGACACCCAAAACCCAGAACCACAGAGCGCGGAGAGTTGGAGAGGGATATACTCTTGTTCTTGTCCATAATCTTCAGGGGGGGGGCATTTCAGAATGCGGGGACCCGTTCATGTTTCTCCCAAGTCGCACTGCTTCACGTTTCATGCCGTTAGCGCACGCCCTTTGCATTGCTGCTGCATTGCGCTAACACCTTGGCCTGCGCCTGCTTTCTGAAACTGGCAGCTGGGCGGCGCTGGTGGCGGACGCCTGCCCCGCTGCCGGCGATGTGGTGGTGGCGGTGACGGCGGCGGGCCAGGCGGTGCTCTTCCGCGCCGGCGACGTGCGGCTCAGCGGCCGGACCTCGCAGGGCGTCAAGGTAGGTGCGGCGCGTGATTCGTGCTGGGCATGCGGGGCGTGGTAGTTGGCGTGGTCGGCGTGCGGGCACGGTGCGCTGCGCGTTAAAAGGGTGGTGCGCGGCGTTTGGGTATGCCAGCACTGGGCGGGGGCGTACAACCGCCCAGAAGGCCGTATGTGAGACACATTCTGAGCTCCACGGAGACCACTAGCCCCAATAGCTCCACTGTTTACCAGTAACCCCCACTAGGCCCACTAGCCCCACTAGCCCCATACGGTACTCGCTCATCCACGCTCTGCGCACAGGCGGTGGCGCTGGGCAGCAAGCGGCGGCCCAACGACCAGGTGGCGGACCTGACCGTCCTGCCCGCGGCCCTGGCGGCCGGGCTGGGGTCGGCGGCCGCTGAAGGCGAGGTCGAAGAGGACGACCACGACCATGATGACCATGATGACGATGAGGAGGAGGAGGAGGTGCAGCTGCCTGAAGAGGCGGCGGCGGTGGAGGGTGCGCCGGCGCCGGCGGCGGCTGCGGCGGGGCCGTGCCTGCTGCTGGTGACGGCGCAGGGCAGCGGCAAGCGCATCCCGCTGTCGCAGCTGTCGCTAGGGCGGCGCGCGCAGGTGGGTGGCTGGGGAGGATGAGTGCGTGTTTGTTTGGAAGGCGTGCTGCTGGTCAACGTGGTGCTTAGGGTTTTATCGCCTACCCCACCAGGGGTAGGAGCAGAGGCCCGATTCGACCTGACATCCAGTCCTGCCCGCCCCGACCCACCACGCCTGCCCGCCCACCCCCCCTCGACCGCCTGCGGCCTGAACACTTGCTGCGCGCTCCATCCCAGTGCTCGTATCTTCCATCTTTTCCCCAATTCCGGGCTCCGCATAGAAAAGTTGGGCTCGGTCAGATAAGAGCACTGCTCCACCCCCGGCGCCAAGCCCCTCCCCCTAGTGTGCATGGAGCCCCCCCCTTGACAATGCCCGTCGCCCACGTCCCACCCACAGGCCGGCCGCAAGGTGATTAAGCTGGGCACCGGCCGCCGCGCCCGCGCCGCCAAACCCACCAGCCCCAAGAACAGCACCTCCGCCGCCGCCGCCGCCGCCGGGGGGTCCTCGGGGGGCCGGGGCCCGGACCGGGTTGTGGGGTGCCTGGTGGTGGGCGACGGCGACGAGGTGGTGCTGGCCAGCCGCAACGGCGTGCTGGTGCGCCAGAGCGTGGACAGCATCACCGTGCAGGTGGGTGGGGGCGGATGTGGGTGCGGATGTGGGTGCGGGGTGAAGGTGCGGGTGTGAGTGTGGGTGTGCGGGTGCGGATGTGGGTGCGGGGTGAAGGTGCGGGTGTGAGTGTGGGTGTGCGGGTGTGGGTGTGGGTGTGCGGGTGCGGGTGCGGGTGTGGGTGTGCGGGTGCGGGTGCGGGTGTGGGTGTGGGTGTGGGTGCGGGTGTGAGTGCGGGTGTGAGTGCGGGTGCGGGTGCGGGTGTGCGGGTGCGGGTGTGGGTGCGGGTGCGGGTGTGGGTGCGGGTGTGGGTGTAGGTGCGGGTGTGGGTGTGGGTGTGGGTGTGGGTGAAGGGGGTGCGGGTGCGGGTGCGGGTACGGGTGTAGGGGATGCATGACATGGGGTGCGGGGGTTCAGAGGGTGTAGAGGGTGCAGCACGTGAGTTCCACCGATGAAGGAGCTGAGGACGACTTCCACAGCGCACGGCCTTGCCTCTCACGCACGCGTCCTTTGAGCGCATGACACACACACACACACACACACACACACATCATGCTGCATACACGCATCCGACAGGGCTGCTACACGCGCGGCACGTTCGTGATGAGCCTGGACGCGGGCGACGAGTTGGCGGACCTGGCGCTGGTGCCGAAGGTGGAGGAGGAGCTGCAGCGGGAGGAGGCGGTGGCGGCGGTGGGGAAGGGGGCGAAGGGGCAGAAGGCGGCGGCGGTGAAGGGCAGCAAGGCGGGCGGCAAGGGGGGCAGCGCCAGCGCGGCGTCGAAGAAGGCATCAGGCGCGGGCAAGGCCAAGGCGGCTGCGTGAATGGATGCCGCGTCGTGTGCCTGTACGGGAGCGTGCCCCTGATGTGAAAGCGGGGTGCGTGGATGGGTGGTTGATCAGTGCCGTGAAAAAAAGGAGGCCCCAGCAGGGAGCGTGTGTGCGGGGGGAGTGGCTGGAGTTCGGGGGTTTTGAAGTTACCGGTCGCCCTGCGGGGGCTGCTAGAGGGTGCAACCATTGCATTTCGAACGCTGCTGGCTGGCTGGCGGACCATTGTAACACCAGCTACTTGATTGACATACATGGCAAGGAAAGGCGCGGCGACGGATGCAGTGGCGGTACATGCCGTGAGGGTACCGTGTGCCAGGGCCGGAACGCCCGGATGCGAGCAGTAGTACGAGCACCAGCCAGCGACACACAGGCAGGCCTGCCAGCAGCAGCCGGGTTCGTAGGTTTGCGGTTGGCTACTGCGTGCTAATAATCCCGGCCGTCGCGTGTCGGCCCTGCGCCCTAGCCGCCGACACGCGCACAGCCGCACACAACAAGCTGATTTGTATTGCGACACACGCCCTGCAAAACACTCGTGTAATAGTCATTACTACGGCACTGCCGTGGCGCCCCAGTATTTGGTGCGCCCGACCGGCCGTGCCGTCTTTCTATTCCTTGTTTGGCTGCGCCATCCAGGAAGCCAGCCTAGCACGGCAGCCGAGTCACGACTGTCGATCACCCCGCGACCCTCAAGCCCGCTTCCTGGCGGCTTCCTGGGGGCCTCCTCTGGGCAGCGCGCGACAGCGCACGAGGGAGGGGGTGTTGTGTGGGAGTAGCCAGAGTCCTGGTCAGAGTGAGTTTGAGGGCCGGGGTTTGCTCACACGGCACAGCCGCCGTTCTATTTCAACGGGAAGGATTGTTCTTTCGGAAGATGTGGTGGGAGCATGATCAGCTGCTGACGGGCACTGTATTTTACAGCCTGGCATGTCATGATGCCGCATCTGCTGATATCGCACTTTCACAACTCACGCATGCACTCTCATGATACCGTATCTCTCTCCTTCCATAGGCACCTGGGCCACCCATACATGCATGTAGCCGTATGCATGTGTAACTAGTGTAAATGTGTAGTTTCTTCACCTCGACGGCCCTCAGCGACCAAAGTGCGTACACCACGCTCCTGCTTCGTGCTTTGCACCTCTCTATACCCCACTCGACCAATGCAATCAAAGTTCGTGTCGTGTCATGCAAATGTCTCCTCTGTGTTATTGGAACGTCAACGCGCCTTTCCTCCAGCCCAGCCCTTTAATAGCGGGGGGCCCCGCACCTCATCTTCCACAAGCTTCATGCGACACGCACTTGCCGCCAAATGCTGACAGCGAGTATAGAATGTATCATCGAGTCAACTCACACCCTGTGTTGTATTGTACGTGCTCGCCCCCTGTCACTCCGTCGACTGGGCTCCCGCCCAGTCACACAAACGCACTCCATCGCGCAAGTCGGTGTCTCCTCGTTGCGAGCGGGAGAACCCGCATGCCTCTAAGCTCGCGTCATGCTAGGGGGCATGCCATTCACGCACTCGCATACCATGCTCCTTGACTGGCATGCGTGTCTCGCCTCCTGCTTGACCCTCAGGTCTCTCGCACGCAGGTCAATCCAGGCTCGGGGGTGGGTGGGGCAGAGTAAGCAGCAGCGAAGCACGCCGCTCGCACCCAAACTCCACTCCACACCCAAACTCCATTGTGACACACCCAGCAGCAATGCGCGGGGACCCAGCAGCAGCAGCAGCAGCGACCGCCGGCCTTGTGGTTCTGGTACCTCGGGTAGCGCCATGGTCGCCGCTACTGCGGCTGCGCCGCTAGCTGCCCTCGCACTCGCTCCTCGCCGCCAGTGCACTCCTCGCCCTCACACACACACACACACTAAGAACGGACGCAAACGCACACAGCCGCCAGCCAGCCAAACGCCTCCACGCGCCACCATCACCACCACACAGGCCTGTTGTTGTTGTATCAATGGATTCTGCCAACATCATCGTCCTCTACTACCGACTGCAAACTAATGTCTTGCCAACTCTCGAACCCAACCAACGAGCGTGACCACAGCAACACCAAATAGAATACCGTTGCAACTTGGTGCGCGCACCGTCAACCATAATTACAACACAAAGAACCCAAAACGCCGAACGAGAACGGATTGGCCCGCCAAAACCCACGCATACAAGCAGCTGGACTGTGACATCCCATGGGAGGGCTGAGAGGGCAGCAATCATTGTTGTGTTGTGTGATGTGGATTGCCAGCGCCTATTTCTGCACCAACCCTTGCATATGCCACACCCGCGTCGCTGTGCCGCTGTCGCCGCCTGCTTGTTCACCCAAGCGTGACCGGACCGACGCCGGGAAGCCCCACGACCATGGTCGCCGCCGCCATCGCCACCGCAGCCGCCGTCGCCGCTGCCACCGGCACCGGCAGCGGCACCGGCTCCGCCGCCGGCTGCTGCTTGGGCGCCTTGCGGCCCTTCACCGAGCCGCCCTCGGCCTTTCCGCTGCCGCCCTCCTGCTGGCCGCCCTCCGCCGCCGCCTCGCCGCCGTCGACGCTGTCCGTCGCGGCGCCGCCGTCCATGGAGCGCACGGCGGCGCTCAGCGCCGCCGGCAGCGCGCCGCCGGCGCCCGCCGACACGGCGGCGCCCGCCGCCGGGCCGGCGGGCGCGTGGTAGCGGTAGTCGCTGCCGCTGCCGTACTCGAGCGCGTCCAGCATGCGCTGGAAGGTGTAGGAGGGGATGACGCCGCGCAGGGGCGACAGGAGCACGTGACCCAGAGAGTAGGCCACCAGCGCAAAGTAGTGCGCAAACCAGGCCACCAGCGTCTTGGGGCCGACCTGGTAAATGGCAATGTGAATGTGAATGTGAATGTGCATGTGAATGTGGAGGAATGTGTGCGGGTGAGGTGATGTGATAGAGGGGAGGAGAATGTGTGTGAGAGAGAGGGAGAGAGATGGGAGGGTCACCGGTGAATAGTCCCAGTGAGAGGTGGGAGGGAGGTGAACAGACGCAAAGCACAGCAGCAGTGCGAGTTGCCGACGAGGGATGCCAGCCCTGAGCTCCCGCCCGCCCTCCAGCTCCCTGGTTCTCGCCGGCTGTTCCTCCTGAGCCGTGCAGCTCGGCAGTCACTTGCGCCTCACCCCTGCCCGTGCTCCGATCCCTATCTCCTGGCCCTTCCGCATGCACACTCATGCTTTTACACACGCGCCCACCCTGACGCACAAAGCCCACGCCCCCTGCCCCCCCCCGCCCCAGCCTGAAGCGGTCCCCTGCCCTGCCCTGCCCCCTCAGCCTGACCCCCTGCCCCTCCCCCTGCCCCACCCACCTGCATGAGCACGCGGCTGACGGTGACGGGGTTGCTCAGCATCATGCCCGTCATCGACAGCGACAGCGGCACCAGCTGGATCGTGTCCTGTTGGTGGTTGGTGGTGGTTAGGGTTGTGATGGTGGTGGTTAGGGTTGTGTAATTGTGTTGGTGGTGGTTAGTGTTGGTTAGGGTTGGTGGGTGGGTGGTGGCGGTGGCGGAGGTGAGTTTGAATCGGTGATGCATGTGGGCAAGTCATGGGGCCAGAAGTTTGGTTTAGTTTGCTTGCCCCCGTGCCCAGTGCCCTCGTGCCAAGCAACAGACCCACCTTATGAAACACGTGCACCCGACCCACACAGCCCCGCACCCGCTTCTCAGCTCTTACTCGCACACACACCTACACACCCACACACCCCACTCCCACCCACTCGGCCCACCCCCGTGGCCCACCCCCCATAACCCCTCCCTCATCCACCCGCAGCGCAGTCATGTTCTTCGCAGTCTGTTTCTCATCAAGACTGTTTACCAGTAACCCATCCATCCACCCACCCACCTGCAGGAAGGGCTTGAGCACGCGGTCGCCCAGCACGCCCATCACACCAAAGTTGGTGCCCAGGATCTCGTTCACGTGCGTGTACGGCAGCCGCTGCCAGTCGGGCGCGGTACGGAAGTCGCGCTCAAACAGCTTCTTCTTCAGCTTGGGCGGCGGCGGCTGTTGGAGGGCGCAAAGTGGCAAGTGCAAAAGGTTGGGGATGGAGGGGGAGGCATGGGATGGGTGAGGGTCAGCGGGACGCGCCTCACGGAACAGTCCAAGCTTCAAACCGCCTTGGATCGCTTGGAGCTCATGGCTGCCCTGCTTCTTCCCCAATGGCCTCCCTTCTCCCTTTGGCGCCGCGCCCTCCTTCCGCACCTCCTCCTCGCCAAACCGTGCCGTCCCCTCCCTACCCCTCTCCCTTCTTTCCTTCCTTCCGCCGCTCCCACCCGTTCCGCTCCACGTCCGCTCCCGCAACCCAATCATCGTGCAAAACCCCTCGCCCTCGCCCTCTCCCCCCTCTCCCCCCCCCCCCTCGCCCTCAGCACCCTCCCCCTCCCGCGTCCTTGCCTGCCTACCTGCTGCTTGCCGCTCGCCAGCGCCGGGCCCTTCTTGTCGCTGGCGCCCGGCACCTCCTGCTCCACGTGGAAATAGTCGGCGGGGTCGGCGGAGCCGGCGGCGAAGCGCACCGCCACCGCCTCCACCGCCTCCATGGCCGCCTCTTGCAGCGCCAGCGCCTTCTCGCTGGCGGTGGACACCAGCCCGTCAAAGCCCTCGGCGCGCTCCGCGGCCGCGGCGGCGGCGGCGGCCTTGGCCTCCTGCGGGCGGAGGAGGAGGCAGGGAGGAGGAGGAGGAGGAGGAGGCAGGGAGGAGGAGGAGGAGGAGGAGGAGGCAGGGAGGAGGGAGGAGGAGGCAGGGAGGAGGGAGGAGAAGGAAGGGGTTTGAGTGAGGAGCGAAGGCGGTGGGGGGTGGGGGTCCCGGCGGCAGTGAGTGTGTGTGAGCAGCTGGTTTCCACCCCGGGAAAGCTGCTTGCTGCTTGTCTACCCTTGTCTACCCTTGTGGACGGGTGTGCTGCGTGCGCTTGCCTGGGGCAGGAGGAGGCGCGTTGCGCGTTGGGCGCGTTGGGCGTGTGGTGGGGAGGTGGTGGGGATTGTGCGCGCGTGCGGAGATTGGGAGAGGTGGTGGGATGGCGGCGACGGAGGCGGCGGAGGCGGTGGCGGCGGCCGGAGGACTAGGGACAGGATGCGGTGACGGTGCCGCAACCTGCAGGCGCGCCTGACCTGAGCGCCGCATCCCTGCCCCTCCTCCTTTACCACCCCAATCCCAATCCCAACCCCGCCTAAAATCCCCCTTCCCTTCCGTTGTTCCCTCTCTGCTGCTCCCGCTCTTTCCAGAACCACCCGCCACCTCGTTGTTCCTCCCCCTCCTCCGCTCCCCCCTCTCGCCTGCTCTGGTCCTCTGGTCCCCTCCCTCACCTGCGCGGCCGCGTAGTAGGCGGGCGCGTGCGGGTAGTCGGCGGGGTAGGCGGCCTGGCCCACCGCCAGTGACATGGAGCGCTGGAACAGCCACGAGGCGGACAGCGACGGCTGTGGGGGGAGGCGTAGGCGGGAGGGGATTCCATGCATTTAAGTTAATGACGAGGTAGACGTAGAATAGACGTTGCAACACACGGGAGGGGTAAAGGGTTAGGAGCAGGTTTAATCTGCACATGCACAGTTAGCGCCAGCTGCTGCCGGTCCGGGACTGATCTGGGCCCGGCACATAAGCCTGCACGCTCTTCACACAACCGCAGCTCGCCCCCACAACGCAACCACCCTCCCCCCAATCCCCGCCCCGCCTCCCATCCCCCACCACATCCCCCACCACCCCAATACCCGCCCCACTAACCCACCACACCACACACCACATTCACCGCACCCCCCTTTCTGGTCTTTGGGTTGCAATGGTCGCTTTGATTTCTGGAATGAACTACCCCACCCCACCCCACACACCCCACCCCCCACCCAACCCCACACCCACCCCACACCACACCCCCACCCCCCACACACCTGGTAGGGGTGCAGCCACTGCAGGTCGGGCCGCGCCAGCCGGTCCTCCCGCAGCGCCTGGTTCAGGCCGCGGGCCAGGCGCGGGAGGTGCCTCATCATGGAGCCGAAGCCGCCGAACGACAGTGGCGACTGAGCAGCGCTGGCGTCGCCGATCTGCAGCGTGGGGATTGCACCCAGCGTTGCGTTTGTTTTGTTATGTCCAGGTTGAGATGATTGGCGGCGTTAGGAACACACGGCTGCAAATAAATCTGTGTTCCCACGTTTCGACCGTTACCGATTTCCCGCACACTGCCTCTACGCACGATTCCACGCCCATGCACACGCACGCCCACCCGCAGACACGTTACCTCCCCCGCCCTTGGCGCGCCTGCGCACCCCCACAGCCCCACAACCCCACAACCCCAATGCCTCCCCCCGGGACGCCGCATCACGCCACGCAGCCAGCAGGCGCGCACACACTCTCTCTCTCTCTCTCTCTCTCTCTCTCTCTCTCTCTCTCTCTCTCTCTGTCTCTCTCTCTGTCTCTCTCTCTCTCTCTCTCTCTCTCTCTCTCGTTTACTAACACACACACACACACACACGCGCGCACACACACGCACGCACCTGCATCACGCGGTCAAAGGCGGGCGCCAGCGGGCCGTTGCTGTAGCAGGGGAACCCGCCGAACAGCACACGCTTCCACTTGAGCTGCTCCAGCGGAATGTTCTGTGTGGTGGTGGTGGTGGTGGTGGTGGTGGTGGTGGTGGTGGTGGTGGTGGTGGTGGTGGTGGTGGTGGTGGTGGTGGTGGTGGTGGTGGTGGTGGTGGTGGTGGTTAGTCCCCGAGTAGGGCAGCAGAACAGGGGCAGGAGGGAGGAGGGCAGGACGGAGGCCAGGGGAGGGGACGAGGGAGGAGGGGTAAGAGGCAGGTGGCACATTTTAGGGGCACGTGCAGCAACAGCGCCTTACGTGTGGCCGTGGCGTACCCAAACGCACCGCAGGCATGCCCCGACTTCGCCCCTTCCACCCTCCACTCCCCGCCGCCATCCAAGCCCCTTTGGTCCCGGCCCCCTCTCCCGCGCCTTGCCACCCGCCTCTTCGCCCTGGTCGCCTTCCATGCCCCCCAAAGCTGCCTCCCCTCCCCTCCCCGTCCGGAAGCCTCTAACTCGCGCCCTTGCAATCTATCCCCCAACCCATGACCCAAGCCAACTCCAGCTTCTCAATCTATCTCCCAAAACCTCTGTCCAAACCTGCCCCTTCCACCTGTGCAAAACTAATCTTCATTCCTCACGCTCACGGCCCCTCACGCCCCCACCCACGCCCCCTTCCACGCCCCCACCCACGCCCCCTCCACGCCCCCTCCCACGCCCCCTCCACGCCCCACCCACGCCCCCCCCTCACGCCCGCCCTCCCACCTGGTACTCCGGCAGCATTTGGAAGTAGGTGTCCAGCAGCGCCTCAAAGGTGGGCCGGTCGGGATGCGCGTCACTGCAGCAGCGGCGGCAGTGGGTGACTGATGAGGTGGTGGTGGTGACTGATGATGGAAAGGGAAAGAAACAGCCAGTGCGGTTGACCCCCACCCTCCCTTAAATCAGGCCACTCGGCCCCGCTCAAAGCCAATACAGCCCCATTCCTTGCTTGCCCTTTTCTCCCCTCGTGCCAACCTCCCCCGCCCCTGCCCCTCCCCCCTCGCTGTGTTTTGCGGAATGAAGTTACCCCCTTCCCCCGCCCCGCTTCTGGTTTCTAGAATCAACTACCCCCCTCCCCTCCCCAGCCCTCCCCTCCCCCATGCCCATCCCCATCCCCACCTGTAGGCGAACATGTAGGTGGTCCGCGCCCGGCCGCCCTCCGCGGGGAACGCCTCCCAGAACAGCTGCACGTCGTCGCGCGCGTGGCTCAGGCTGTGTGCACACAAGGGCGCGCAATTTATTGAGGGGGTGGCGGGGCGGGGCGGGGCGGGGCGACTGGTGTGGTCAGGTTGGATGGATTCAGCAATCCTGTTAACGCAGGTGCCGTCACCCCTTTTAAACCCCTTGCGCCCGCGGCGGAGTTTTATTTCCGCTGATTTCCTCTCTTTTATTTCCGCTCAACTCCGCCCCAAACCATTAGGTCCGGCACCCTTCACAGCACAGCCCGTTTCCCGCGTCTCCCACCCAGCTCTCCACCAAACCCGCCTTGCTCCCGCTCTTTCTCCCACCCCTCTCTTTCCCCCGCCCCAACCCACCGCTCCCCCTGTGCTTCCTCCCCCCCTTTTTTGCGTTGCAATAATCGCTTTGGTTTCTGGAATAAACTACCACCCCTCCCCCCCACACACACAACCATTTTGATAAACACCATCCTATGGATGGCTACCCCCACCCACCGCCACCCCCCCCCGCCGCCAACCCCGCCCATCCACCCACCCACCTGTACAGCAGATCCGCCGAAACGTTGGCCTCCGCGGGGAAGCCCTCCGCGCAGCCGCCCACAACCAGCACCATGCCGTCCGGCTTCACGCGGCCGCGAATCTGCTTTACGATGTCACTGCGCGCGATAAGAAATTTAACAAAAAAGAGAAAGGGGAGACCAGCACAAGCCGCGGAGGTAAGGAAACGAAAGTGACAAGGCTGCCTGTTTCGCGCGTTTTTGACTGCTCTTACGATGGGCACGGGGCCACCAGCCCACTCCTGTGCCAATGCCCCGTGCCCCCCCCTTCACACCCCGAGCTGCTCCTTCCTTTACGCACATCGATCGCGCACACACAGCGCACACACGCGCAATCCTCAGCATGCGGGGCGCACCTGTAGTGCCCCATGCAGTCCAGAAGCAGCCGGGTGGTCATGGAGCGCGGCGCAACGGGGCCGGTGGGCGCGGGCGGCGCGGCGCCGGGCGTGGTGAGGCCGTTGGGGCGGTTGGTGTCGCCAACCGCCACGGGTGCGGCGGCGCCGCCGGGCGCCAGGCTCAGCTTGATGCCGTCCTACAGACAGTAGGGCGCCGCGGGGGGCACACAATCTCATTTTCCCATTCTTCCTGTGACTCCCACACACAATCTCATTTTCCCATTCTTCCTGTCACTCCCACACACAATCTCATTTTCCCATTCTTTCTGTGACTCCCACACCCGTAGCTCCGCCGCTCGGGTCCCGCAGCCTCCACCCCTCTCTCCGAGCTGCCCCCCCCTTGACTGCCCGCGCCGTTGCCCTCCACTCCACCCCATGGCTGTTACTGGGCTGGACACAGCGCCCCCCCTCCCCTCCCCCAACCGCCCCGCCGCCCTCTCATTGTCCAGCCCGCTCCTTTCGCCTCCTGGCTGCCCCCTTCCGCACTACCCACCCACACCACCCACGCGCTCTGGCTTGGGCTGGTTGGTTCGGGTTCTCTTGGTCGTTTTGCTTCTGGTTTCTAGAATGAACTACCACCCACCCACCCACCCACCCACGCACCCACGCACCCACCGGGTGCACGTCGGCGTGCTTGAAGGCGGTGTTCTCAAAGATGACGCCGCCGGCCGCGTGGAAGCGGCGCTTGAGGCTGTCCAGCAGCGTGCGCGGGTGCACGCCCAGGTTCAGCACGTCCTGCGTCCACATGTCCTGTAGTTGTGGTGGGCAGGCAGGGGGGCAGGCAGGCAGCGCCGTGAGGGGCGTGGTGTGGTGCCGTGTTGGCGTGGTGGCGGTTGGCAGGTGGCGGTTGTGTGGAGTAGGGGTTTTACGGGCGGTGGGCCCCCCGTTCGGTTCCCCTGTTTGTTGGTTCCGCTCTGGTGGCTGCTGGCCGCAAGGCTCCGCTGCTACATGCTGCTCCCTGGTGCGGTGCTGCTGATAGCGCCCCTCCTCCCGCTTGGGCGCCGCCCGCTGCCCCCCCACTCCCGGGTGCGGCGCCGCTGCCTGCCCCTGCCCCTGCCCGCCCCCCACCCACCTCGCCGCCCTTGAAGCCCGCCCCCCACCCACCTCGCCGCCCTTGAAGCCCACGCGGATGGGGTTGAACTCGCTGATGACGCTCGCTTTGAGCTCCTCCTCGCTCAGCAGGCCCAGCTCCGTCAGAACCTCCAGCTCGCCCCAGGAGATGTTCCACTCCTGGTTGCGGCCCTGCGTGTACACACGTGTGTGTGAGGGGAGGGTGGGTGGGTGGGTCCAGGTGTGGTTAGTTAAGAGATCAAGCCGACTCCGAAGACGGAGACGGGCGGTGTGTGTGTGCGGGACTTGCGCAGCAGCCAGTGAGTGCAGTCAGCGCGAGGAGGGATCGTTATGGATGAATGAGAGGTCGTGCCGTGCCGTGCCGTGCCGTACCGTACCCACCATGACGAGCTAACCTCCGTCTGTTTGACAGCGCACACCCTGACACCAGCACACACAACGCGCCTTGAACACCCGCCCTCCGTCTGTTTGACAGCGCACACCCTGACACCAGCACACACAACGCGCCTTGAACACCCGCCCGTCCCCCCCTGCTTTTCCATAGGTTAGGATGGTCGCTTTCGAGTTCTGGAATGCCCCCCCCTGTTCGCTTTCCGCCATCAGCAGTCATCAACCCCGCCATGCGGACCTCCGCAGTCCGCACACACACACACACTCTCTCTCTCCCCCCCCTCTCTCTCTCTCTCTCTCCCACACACACACACACACACACATGCGCGCGCGCACACGCACCCCCTCCCCCCCACACACAGCCAGCAATGACCCTTCGCCCGCACCCGGGGCACCCGGCGCCCGCACCCACCCACCCACCTGCACCAGGCGCTTCTCCACGATGGCCACGCGCCAGCCCTGCAGCTGCAGCGCCGTGGCCAGGAACAGCCCCAGGGTGCCGCCGCAGATCACCACGTCGTAGTCGTGCGGGTGCTGGGAGGAGGAGCTGCTGGAGGAAGTGGCGGAGGAGGAGGAGGTGGAGGTGGAGGTGGCGGAGGTGTCCTCTGGGAACAGCAGCTCATTGGCGTAGGTCACCACCTGAGCACAAGAGGAGAGGAGGGGGCGGAAGAAGAGGTGCGGGCCAACGGTGGGGCGGCAGTGTTAGAAAGTTGATGCGCGGGGGGGGGGGGTTAGTTCATTCCAAACCCAAGCAAAAATCCATGGGGGATGGCGGGCGGGCGGGCAGGCGGGAGGGATTGTGAAGGCGGTGGCACTGGGGTGGATGGCTGTGGGGCGGGGCGTCGGGTATGGGGGGATGGGGAGGGGAGGACAGCTGGCAACATTGACAGCTGGCGCGCCCGTTGTGGGGGTCGTTGGGCGGCAGCAGGGTCGTAGGTCCGAGAGGAGCGCGCCTCTTCTGTCGGGTGACGTCAACGCCAAGGCGCCGAAACAGCATGCGCAAAAGCCGCTAAACTGCCAGGATGTGACACACCGCGCGGCAGCGGCCTGGACGCTGCATGCTGCGAGCAGCGCTAGGGCGACGTCGCAAATACCGCGCAACATGCCGCACCTTGGGACCTTTCTTCTCCGGCTCGTGCTTCTGGTTCCTGAGGGACTTCCAGAATTTCTCCGTCACATCTAAAAAAGCGATGGGGTTGCCCTCAATGCTCGCGGCCTGCTGAGTGAGGATATCGCGAGCTAGCCCGCGCGCGGCCACTGGATGTGAGGTCATTTTCCCGTCGCCCGGCGCGGCCGCGCGGGCAGAAGGCGCGGTCTGCTGCACACGAGACCCCGAGATGAGGCCGTGGGGGACAGGCGCAGCGCCACTGGGGCGCAGGCCCGCCGTATGAGGCTTCAGGAGGCGTTGCTGCATGGCGACGACTTGACTCCCACAGCGCTGACGCTGTAACCTGCCTAGAAAGCACCTCCGTATAACACTGACAGCGTCACTCACGACGCCAAAGCGTTTACAAGACAAAAACTCGTCGGAGGGTAAGACGAACTGTTGCACAGGCTGCTGCTTGCGTGCTCACTGGCGCTATTATCGGGGCAGCACCTACGTGGATATGGTGCGAGGAAAATGCAATAGCGCAGTCAGGTTACAATTCCCGTTATCGTGGCCCTCAAGGCACCTGCATGGGGGCCTGCATGGGAAATGATAGGTCGGAAACAGATCCGTCGGCACCGTTGCCTTCATGCCCGCAGACATTGCCTACATGTTCTGCATGAATTGAATTTTATGTTCGAGATTAATATCTACAAACAACTGGTTGCCGCAAGCGCGCGTTTGAGCAAGCGGGCAATGTGGCCTCCTGAAGTCTAGTCGCGAAATTTATTAAAATCTTTTAGCATAACTATAATCTGTTGCATCTATTGATATAACCATCTGGGTGTGCCGTTGGCCCCAAGCCGCCGAGACATGCATCCTGTCGCGCCAAAAGCCTCCTCGCTCTGCAGCGCTGGCATTTCAGGCGGACACGGCATGAAGCTGTGCGCGTCGCTCAGGGCTGCCTCGCTGCCTCAAGCCGTGGCAGCTGCGTGCCCAACTGCTGTTTACCGTGGCGCCAGCGAGTCGTGCGCGTTTCGTCTTCGTCCCGAGTCGGGAGCTGCGGCCGCTGCGCGTGAGGGCCGGCCGTCCTCCTCGGTCGTGGCCCGGTCTGCCACTTCCCCTCCCCAGCAAGCGGCGTCACCCGCCCAGTCCACCTTGGCAGCGGCGGCGGTGGTCTCTGCGGCAGCGGCGGGCTTGGCGCGGGGCCTTGCTGCCAAAGGGTAAGCCGAGTGCACGGGGCCGTGTCATTGGCCGTTTGCGCCAAGCTCTGCCGTACCACGCTTTGTGGTGGGGCCTGGAGCCATCATGGGGTGGGGCCTGGAGCCATCATTTGAGCTTGGAGTGCTGGGTGCGTGTGTGCAGGCAAGCTACGGCAGCTGCCCTCGCGACGGCGGCGGCTGCCGCCCAGCCCTCCACCGCCGCGTCCAGCAGCAGCAGCAACAGCAGCAGCAGCGGCACCAGCAGCAGCAGCACTAGCAGCCCCAGCCCCAGCCCCAGCACGCCACCGCCTCCGCAGCAGCCACTTGAGGGCACGCCTGTGCCATGGGCCGTGCTGGTGCCCTCACCCCTACCCTCCAGCCCCACACCCGACGCCACGCCCGGTTCCGGCAGCAGCGCCGGCGCCGGCGCCAGCGCCAGCGGCACTGCCTCCACAAGCACAAGCAGTGGAGCTGCAGGCAGTGGAGGTGGAGCCGGCGGTGGTGGCGGCGGGGGCGGCGGGGGGGCGCTGGACCTCATCTTGCAGCGCTTCCGCATCGGCTCGGACGGCGACGGCACCTTTGCGCTGCTCACGCCGCGGGACGTGGACGCGGTGATGGACCTGTACCTGGACCGGGGTGGGTGGGTGGGGGTGGGGGTGCGTGTGTGTGTGTGTGTGTGTGTGTGTTAGAGATAACAAGGGAGAGTACTATGTGTGTGTGTGTGTGTGTGTGTGTGTATGGGCGCAGGCGTGGAGGTGTGGGTGTGGGTGCAGGTGGGGATGGGATTTGTGTGAGTGGCTGTTGTGTGGCCGGTCATGTGCGTGCACGTGTGCGCGCGGTTGCGTGTGGGCGCGGTTGCGTGTGGGCGCGGTCCGCCGCCGGTTTCATGCATGGAGACGGACTGGGGAGGCGCCGAGGGAAGATCCATGGGGGATGTCGGCTGGGGCCAACACCCACTTGGGGGGTGTCGGCGGCTGCGGTGGCGTTGGAGGGGGGCCGGCAACAAAGCACGCACAGCCGCACCTCACTTCACTCCGCGGGCCCAACTGCCGCTAGCTTCGGACGACGTGCTCTCGCCCCCGCAGTGCACGTGTTAGCCCCGCGCCCCCCCCAGTACCAGTTCACCGACCCAACCGTGCAAGTCCCCCGTGTTCAACCCATCCTTGCAACCCCCCCTTCCTAATTTAGTAATGGCATAGCATTTTTGCCAGTCCCCTTCCGCCACGACACGACACCCATAACGCCACACGCCACACGCCACACGCCACCGCCCACTGCCACGATTCACAGGCATGATGGACGCGGACCCCTACTGGACCCGTGCCTGGCCCTCGGCCATCGCCCTGGCGGCGACCCTGCTGCGGCGGCCAGAGCTGGTGAGGCGGGAGGGGGAAGGGGTTACTGGTAAACAGTCCCGGTGAGAAACAAAGTCCATGCATGTCAAGTCATGACCAGAAGGGGGGGGCGGGGGAGTGCATTCCAGAAACCAAACAGAAACGACCAAGTGAACCCGAACCGGGGGGGGGGAGTGCATGCAAAGGCCCAATCCGGCTAGTAAAACCCAGGAACCAGAACCACAGAGCGCGGAGGAGGTGCTTTGGGGATGGGGTGATTAGCTATCCAAGGATGAAGCGGGCCGTAATTGTGAAGTGCCGAGGGGAGGGGGGGCGGTCCAAAAGAGTGAGGGTTCGATCGCTGCATCCGCTGCAGCTCGGTGCAGAATATTTGCCCCCCGTACAAATTCAGATCGACAGGTGGAGAGGGGGGGCGCATGGGTGGGTGGAGTTACAGGGGTCCGATATCGGAACAGCACCAGGGCGAAAGAAAGGCGGGTGGTTGGGGGAGAGCGGAGCGGCGTGCCATGGGCGAAAGGCACGGCAATCAGCTCTTATGTAACCCACCTAACCCCCCTATTCGGTACGGGGCGATTGTCGAGTGTCCTCCGTTGTCAGCGTAGGCCACGCTCTCCTCCTCGCTCTTTTGCATGGGTATGGTTTAGTTGGGCTGGTATTTACAACCCCCCTAACTCGCCTCCTCGCTCTTATGCATTGGGTTTGGTTTAGTTTGGGCTGGTAACCACACACACACCCGGCACGACTACTGTACCTGTGTACCTGGCTACGCCTTCTCCTTCTAACTCTAATGCGTGTACTGCCCCCCCCCCACTTGATTCACACCATCCTGTGGATGGCTATTCCCCCCATCGGCACTTCATTATTTATTAAACACCATCCATGGATGGCTACCCCCCCCCCCCCCACACACACACACACACCACCCACAGGTCCGCGGCAAGGTGGTGGCCGACCTGGGCTCAGGGCTGGGGCTGGCGGGCATGGCGGCGGCGCTGGCGGGTGCGTGCGTGCGTGCGTGCGTGTGTGTGTGTGTGTGTGTGTGTGTGTGTGCATGCATATGTGTGTGGGTGTGTGCGTGTGTGCGTGTGTCTGGGGGCCGTGTCGGCGTAACCAGGGGCCCGGGCGGGTCGGGGTCGGGGTTGTTCCACTCACTCCAGCCAACTCGGTAGCTACTCGGTAGGCAGGGCCAGGCCCGTGTGAGGGGCCAGATGGGGCCGGGTGGGGCCAGCTGGGGCCGGGTGGGGCCAGGTGGGGCCAGGTGGGGGTGAGGCGCCAGTGGGAGGACCCTGGACCAGACTGGATGCGTGCCGGGGCCAAAATCACGGAAAGCCAAAGCAACGACACACACCTCAGTACAATGCCGCCGCCACCACCACCACCACCACCACCACCACCATAACCACAACCACAGCAGCAACCACCACCACCACCACTTCTTGACCCACCACCTGCCAACAACAACAGGCGCACGCGAGGTGGTCCTGCTGGACCGCGAGCCGCTGGCGCTGCAGTGCGGCTTGCTGAGTGCCGCCGCCTCCGGGCTGCACCGGCAGCCGCCGTCGCCGCTGGCGGCAGCGGCGGCCTCAGCGACGGCCTCAGCGGCGGCCTCAGCGGCAACGGGGGCTTCAGTGGTGGCGCCGCTGCCGCCCGCCCAGCGGCCTCGCCACGCGGCATTGCGGCTGGCGGCGGCGCTCCGAGCCGAGTGGCTGCAAATGCGGCGGCAGCAGCAGCAGCAGCAGCAGCAGCAGCCGGAGGGGCAGCAGGAGCAGGCTCAGGCTGAGGCTGAGGCGGAGGCGGAGGCGGAGTGGGATGAGCTCATGCGGCGGGCGGCGGCACTGCACACACTGCCGGCTGCGCAGCAGCAGCAGCAACAGCAACAGCAACAGCAGCACCCACCACCACCCGCGGCGGAAGTCGCCGGCAGTAGCAGCAGTAGCAGCGACGGGGAGGAGGGGGGCGGCGGCACGCTGTTCCGGGCGCACGTGTTTGACTGGACCGCGCCTCCAGCCATGGAGGAGCTACTGCCGCCGCCAGGGGCGTCAGGACCAGGGGCGGCTGTAGCAGGGGCGGCGCGGCGGCGGCGGTTTGATGTGGTGCTGGCGTGTGATGTCTTGTACGAGGATGCGGCGGTGAGGCGGGGGTGGCGTTGGGTGGGGTCGGGTAGGGCGGGGCGGGGCTTTGTAGGTACCAGCCCGAATGAGGGAACACCCATTAAACCAAACCCAATACAAAATAGCGAGGGGGGATGGGGGCGGGGGTAGTTCATTTTAATCTAACTAAGCAAAACACTGCGAACCCACTCCGGTGGGCAGGTGCGCGTGTGTTTGCGTTATGTGTTTGTCGGAGCAAAGCCGCAGGGCGCTTGATAGCGGAAGGACAGCTGAGGGCGGGGCGGGGGGGGGGTAGTTCATTCCAGAAACCAGAAGCGAAACGACAAAGGGGGGGAGGGTGTTTGATGTCTGATGCCATTGTGCACGCAAACACACCGCAACCAACGTGGCGCGCCTTTCGCAGGTGGGCCCCATCTCCTCCCTCATGCCGATGTTGCTACAGCCAGACGGGGGCCGGCTACTGCTGGCGGACCCGCCCAACCGCACGGTGGGTTTGGGGGGTGCCCCATGCACATTGACAGCTTGCGCGTGATGGCCGCACGGCACTGGTGTGGGATGGGTGGCGTCGGCGGGTGGCGTCATCAAGTCAGCATACGGTGATTTCGTGGCAGCTTCCCCGGAAACGGTCCTCGGCAGTGCCTGCAGCGCACCGCCTATTCACAGCAAGTGTTGCTGCGGGATGGGGCGGACCCCGGTGCGTGCCTGCTCCTGCCTCCTCGCGAGCCCCATTCATGGAAGGCATGCCCGGTACTCCAACGGACACACAAACACACGCATACACATACAGAGGGGGTGCATTGCATGAACGGTCTTTGTCATGATATGTTTGATGTGGTCCCTCAAACTCATGTTTTCTTCAAACACACACACACACACACATACCCATCTCCTTGTGATCTCTAAAACACACACGCACACACATACCCATCTCCTTGTGATCTCTAAAACACACACGCACACACACACACATACACATCTCCTTGTGATCTCTAAAACACACACGCACACACACGCAGGTCCGCAACCGAGAGCGCTTCCTGTCCGAGCTGCGCGGCGGCCCGCTGCGGCTGGCGGTGGAGGAGTGCAGCCTGCAGCAGTGCGAGGTGAGGGAGGGGGGAAGGGAGGGGAGGGCTCGGGAGGGCTGTTACTGGTAAACAGTCCCGGTGAGAAACACACTGCGAAGAAAATGACTGCGCTGCAGCTGGGAAACGCAGCCGCATGTGCGAGCTACTGAACATCACCGTATTTGGGGGGGGGGGGGGCGGGCGGGGGGGGGGTTGTTGTTGTCAGGGTGAATATGTGTCGTGGTGGGCTCGAAAGGGATGGCTGGGGTGAGCTGGGGGGTTGGAGGTGTCGGAATGGCGGTTTTGCTCCCACGAGTCCCTTCCTCGCCCTGACCTACTCGTCACACGGCTGCGGTGCCGTACTCCTGCTGCTGCTGCTGCTGCTGATGATGTGCCGTACCTCTGTGCCGTACGCTGGGTCGTACAACGCATGCAGGTGTCGCAGCTGGACAACGAGATGGCGGGCGGGCTGGCACCCACCGCCCAGAGCGTGCCGGTACAGTTCCTGGTGTTCCGGGCGGTGGTGGGCAACAACACGGTGGGCGTCAAGCTGGCGTGAGCACGGTATCGGATGTACGAGGCCCCGCAATTTACATGGGGGCCGCATGGGAGCCGTCGAGCTGGTGGCGCGGCTGGCGTGGGGCAGTATGGGCTGTAACGCCAACGCCAAGGCCGGCAAGGCACCGAAAGCGAATTCTCTAAAGTCGATGAATAGCCAGGATACGGCGCGGCCGCGCGGGCGGGAGGCGCGGCCGGCTGCACAGGGGGGTGAGGGGGCCCGAGGCCCGGAGACGAGGCCGTGGGAGTAACAGGCGCAGCGCCGCTGGGGCGCTGGGGCGCAAGCCCCCCGTATGAGGCGGCAGGAGGCGTTGACGCATGGGGGGTGGCCTCGCCCGGTTCGAGCTCAAAAATACGCTGTGCAAATTTTGATGGGAGATTAGGGCCCCTGGGAAGTTCGACACATGGAATTCGACAGGAGTCGCTGGCCCGCCAGATGGATGGTGTGCGGTCACAGAAAAGGAAGTTCGACAAAGCTGGAGGGAAACGGCACCCACACAATGTCAAGCATTCGTACGGTTTCCTCTGACTAGGATACCAGCTAGTGTCGTAAAGCGAGTTGTGCGAGCTCGCAGTGCGGCGTGGATGGCCTGCGTATGCTTGGCAGGCGGGGCGGCGGTCCTTTCGCGTCCGTCCACACAGCAATACCCGCCGGCAGCTGCTTGTGGTGGCCACGGTGTCAATGGTCTCTGAAAATGTGGAAAACACCCATGGCCACTGCTGAGAGTGCTTTCCACATGAGCCGAGCTGCGTGGGCTGGGGCTCGGGATCCAAGCCCAGTAACATGCAAGTTTGCCGACACGTTCCCGCATAATCTGTTTCAATTGCCGCGCACCAACTACTTTTTCTTCAACGTTGCACGCAAGCTTTCTACAAAACTGCAACCGCGAGCTGTGACGCATTTCCTCGAAAAATGCCGGTCATTGAGATTATTGTGAACAAGGCTGTTGCCGACAAGAAGACGCTGGCACAGGGCATTACGGACCTTTTCTCGAGCGAAGTCCGCGTGAGTGGGAGACCGCACGCACCGGGAGCTACCGCGCTTGCCGCGTGCCTAGAGCTGGGCGCGAGAGCGTTAGTGGCTTGTAAACTCATAGTTAAAGTTGCATGACCTGCTCTGGGGGCTGCATTCGCAACGAGGGGGTTCACGTCACAGTCCTGAAAAAACTCGAGCTCGGGGTGCCCCGAGCGCGCCACCTGCAACTTGTACGGATGTAGGAGAACATACTAATATTCCCACCTTGTTCGGCTCGGGGCTCACAGAGCCGGCCTGGCTTGAGGCGACTCGCTTCTCACCATCCCCACTGGCATGCGGTTCCCGCCGACAGGTTCCTCCGGGCCATGTTCACACGTTGATCCAGGACAACCAATACTTTGCCTTTGGCAATGATGTGGACAAGGCCGCTGTGTATGTGAGTTGCACGGAACAGCGCCCGCTGAGCGGGGGGGTTGGGGGCACGGCAGCAGCCTGGTCCCTCCCCGTTGTTGTTCCCTCACAGGCCAAGCGCAAGCAGCTTGTGATCACCTCGCCGTTAGGGAGCGGTCGCGATGGGTGGGCGCCTGCAAGCTAAGACACGGGAGTGGGCGCACAAGTGTGTGTGACGCTTGCGCACAAATGAGCGTACCCTCCTCGCGCAATGGCAATCGCACCGCCCTGTGCGCCTCACGCATGCACGAACCCGTCTCCTCCCTGCCCCACACACATACCCGTGAATCAGCTTTGCTTGATCCCCTTGTGCTCTCCAGTCAAGCGCGTTTTGCACGCACTCGCCGACGCGCTCACGCGATTTGGCAACCCTGCACTACCCATGATTGCACCCACCTACCCGCCCGCCCGCCCGCCGGCCCTTCGCATCCATAATCACAACCCCGAACACAACATACACGCAAACCATGTGCCAACCCCCACCCCCCGCACGACGCAGGTCAAGGTGCGCAGCAGCGCCCAGCAGATCACGGCCGAGGCCCGCCGCACGCTGGTGGCGGAGCTCATCCCGGTGCTGTCCGCCAGCCTCCCGGGTGGGTGGGTGGGTGGCTGGGTGGGGGAACACCGTGTATCACGGTACCAGGGTTGCACGGGCCTACGCTTGCCTGGGTGGGTGTAAGCCTGTGAGGATTGACCAGGCACGTATGGGTCCCCGATCGCTTGCGGTGGGTGTGGTGCTCTATGTGTTTGTGTGTGTGTGGGGGGGGGCGGGCGGGTGCTTGCCCGGATGCTTGCTTGGGGCGGGTACTTGCTGGGTTTGGGTATGCTCTGGGGATGGCTGGGACTAAGAGGTAGCAATTTCACGCCGCGCAGTCATGCCGCACCGTGCCATCGGATTTGGCGCATACACCTCTGAGGTCTTTCCCCGCTTCACGTCAACGGCACCCTCGGCATCTACACTCCTGCATACTCCCCCTGCCCCCTCCACCCTCCCACCACCCCGTGGCCCCACCCCACATCCCTCCCACCTCACCCTCCACTTTGCTCAGCATCCGTGCAACCCTGCCTCAACCCACACCCCACACACACCCCACACACACCCCACACACCCCCCACACACCCCACACACCCCACACACTCCACACACCCCACACACTCCACACACCCCACACCCCCCCCCACACACTCCACACACCCCACACACCCCACACACACCCCCCCACCTCACCCCCCACCACCCCCCACCACACACACACACACACACACAGACCTGGACGCCTACCGCGTCAACACCATGTTCGAGGAGCTGCCGGTGGAGAACATCGCAGTGGGCGCCCACATCGCCGTCTTCGGGGCGCCGCCCGCCACCAGCTCCGCGCGCAACAGCCTGGGCGGCGCGGGCGCCAGCGGCGCCGTGTCGCCGCGCTAGAGGGGCACGGGGGGCCTGAGGGGCCTGCTGAGGGGCCTGAGGAGCTGAGAGGGGTTGTCGCTAGATTTGGCCAATGCGGCTAGGGGGGGGGCGGGGGCGGGGGCGGGGGTAGGGCTGCTGCGCAAGGCGGGGGCTGAGGAGCTCGCTGGTCGCTGCGGCCAGCGAGGCTTGCAGCTCAGGCCGGGCGCTGGAACAGGGGCCGGGGCCGGGGCACGGTCTGGGGCCGTTGCCTTGCGGACTGTGGCATTGCGAAGGCTTGGGCGACGGGCGTTGCGGCGTCACCCCATGCTATACGGTATGGGGTGTGACGGCTGGCGTCGCGGCAAGAAGCTGCGAGGAGCTGGACTGGGTGACAGGTGGCAGGGGGGCCCCGTGGGGCCATGGCGCCACGTGTCAGGGGGTTGCCTGGGCGATGGGATGGCTTGCTCAGGTGTGGCTTGCCGTGCTGTAGAGTCAGGCTGGTTGCTGAGCGGCCGCCTGGGCGCGGTCAGCCTTTTGTCGTGGCTCGCTTTTGTGGCTTGCTGTGCGAACCCACCGGAGGGCTGTGATGGTTGCTGAGCGGCCGCTGGTTGAAGTGCACCCGGGAGCAACAGATTGGACGGTGCCGTGGCCGGGGGTTGGGTGGGATCTGGGGTGTGGACAGGGTAGGGTAGCGCTCATAAGTTTAGGGCAAGGCTTGCGGGGTACTAACACACCGCAGGGTTTTGGGGTGGATGCGTTTTGCTCATTCGTACGGGCAGTAGGTAGGTGTGCAACGCATGCACTCCCGCCGCACACCCGTTGGCTTGCTTGCATCATCAAAGCGGGCAGTTGTGGGGCGGAGGCTGGTCAGGGCGCTGATGTCGTCGGGATCATTCGACTCAGCATAGCACGGTGTTCACATTGCTTTTGTGGGCTCGTGTGTGTGTGTGTGTGTGTGTGTGTGTGTGTGTGTGTGTGTGTGTGTGTGTGTGTGTGTGTGTGTGTGTGTGTGTGTGTGTGTGTGTGTGTGTGTGTGTGTGTGTGCGTGTGCGTGTGTGTGTGTGTGTGCGTGTGTGTGTCTACAGTTGGGTGTGGCAGGTGTGCGGCGCATGCAGATGCACAACGCATGAGGCTTGGACGAGCACCATGGCGTTGGCTAGGCATTGGAGTATTGGACACGGAATCGCCGAATCGGGCGTGCGTAACAATGATTCGACCTTACATCTTGGTCGCCCGTCGGGTATGCAGTTTGCCGGGCAGCAGTACCCTGGCGCGGGCCTGGTATGAGCCTGTTCCCTGCGCCCCAAGGGGCCAGGGCATCCCTCGCAAACCTTCGCGCTGCCTGCTTATCATCTCTGTCCATCGCGGCAACGTCCCAAAGCCAGCTCAGCACGCTTGATCACGCCAGCACATGTGAGCGCTGTGATCAGCCACCCAGTAACCAAGCCAAAGCACCCGGCACCCTCTCGCTGGCTGCCCACCCTGGCCCAACCGCCCCATCCTTTGCCTCATCCCTTACTATGGTGATGCTGCAGCTGCGATGGCAGCTGCGACCTGGCTGCGACTGCGTCACAATCCCAAGCCATCAAGCCCCCACCAACCCGCTCCAGCTGTTTGGAGGCCACTGTAGCACCCGGCAGCCCTTTCCCCCGTCCCCCGGCCAGCCGCTGCCAATCCAAGCCCATCCGCTTCCCCACTGCCGCTGCTGCGGCCTCCGCCTCCGCCGCGGCGGCGCATGTTGCTTGCTGCTACAGCCCCACTGCCACAGGCAGCCCCAACTGCTACTGCCTCCACTCCACGAAGCTGCCGCTGGCTGGGTCCAGGTAGAACCACTTCCCTGTGGCAGCCTGGCAGTAGCCCCCCGTGGCGGTGTCGTAGTACATGCCGGCGGCCTCGTTGAAAAAGTAGCCGCTGCTCGGATCGAACACGTAACCCGCCGGCGCCTCAAACGAGCCCGCGGCGCCGTTGCTACTGCCGCCCGGCCCGCCGCTGCTACTGCCGTCCCCGGCCGCTGCCAGCACCTCCTTGACGCGCGCGACCAGGTCACCCTTCTCAACGATGCTGCTGGCGTCCACACCGCGCTCCTGTTGAGTGCGCGTTCGGTGTGGCAAGACATCATGGCAGCGAAGCATAATCACCGCATGGAACGTATCGACATGACGGGAGCGCAAGAGCGTTTGGCTTGCAGCGGGTGCGGGGCTGCGGTTTGTGAGGTGCGCGGGTGCGGAGCTGGCACCAGAAACGCTTCATTGGTGCATGGCCGCACGCGGTAACGCGCGTGTGGCCACAGGCGTGGCCTGCTGGCTGCTCACGACACGCACCCCGTTTCCCGGGCCCAGCACATGGCGTCCAATGGTAGTCACCCGGCGCCACACAGCAAGGATGTGCCCATAACCCACCCCTGACGCCCAGCCGTACGGCTTACTGCCTTCACCCGGTAAATAATATGAACTGACCCCTCCCCCCCTCCCCCCCGCACCTGCCCCTGCCCCCCGCCTTGCCCGGCACGCCGCGTTACTACCGCGCTCCGCCCCCCCCCTCACCACCAACCTCCCACCCAGCCGCACCTGCAGCAGGCGCTTGAGCTCCTTTACCGGCCAGCTGCTGTAGTCCACCTCCTCACCCCCGTCGCCAGGCCCCTCCCGCTTCTGGCGCTTGGCCGCCGGCGGCCCCGGCTCCGCCGCTGACCCCCCTGCGGGGGCTGGCGGCGCCGCAGGCGCAGCAGCAGGTACTGCCACTGCCGGCGGCACTGCCGTGGGTGGCGGCGCAGCCGCAGCCCCGGCCGCGGCCTTTTCCTTCTCCTCCTTCTTCTTGTCCTTGCCCTCATCATCGCTGTCCCCAAACATGTCCTCATCGCTGTCCACCGCCACCGACTTGACTCCCCCGCCCAGAGCCGCTTCCGCCCCTGCAGCTGCCGGCGCGCCAGCGCCAGCGGCGGCGCCGCCGCCGGCGGCGCCCGCACCCGCCGCGCCGCCGGCGCCGGCCGGCGCCGCCGCGGCTGCGAGCTGCGGCAGCCACATGCGCGCTGATCGGATCAGCTCCTCTGTCGTACAGCCGTAGATCTCCATCTCGCCCTCACTCAGCAAGTCATCCGCCAGGTCGGTGAGCCTGACGAACGCCGCCTGCCGCGCCGCTGCCGCCTCCGCCGCAGCATCGCCCCCCTCCTCCTGCTTTGCCGGCTGCCCCGCTTCGCCGCCGGCCGCCCCTGCCGCTGCCTGCTGCTGCGCCTGAAGGCGAGCGCGCTCGCGCTTGCCCATGGCACGGCCGGTGCCCGCAGCGCCGCCGCCGGCGCCGCCGGTTGCGCCGCCGCCGCCGAGGCGCTTCAGGGCGCGCGTGACGGTCTCGCCGGGCAGCATGAGAGCTGCCATATCGGCTTTTCGCTGCAGTTGGGGTGGTTGCCATTTGTGGGGGAAAGATGCAGTGTTGCTGATGCGGGTGGCGGTCACGAACGGGGAAGAGCGCCAAAGGGTAAGTTATGAGACGCACTGCGGCACAGGCGCGCAAGCAACCCAGCGACGCGATGGTCGACGTGTTACACCACACTGCATAATATCCAGCGATGGCTTGCACTAGGTGTAGCGGGCTGCCTGCCATCTTGTGCCGCACGGCACGAACACGCACACGCGTGTGCGCCATACACAGGCCACCCCACCTGCGCAATCTGCCTCTCCGTCAGCGGCGCCTGCCGCTGCACCACCTCCGCCTTCGCGCGCTGCTCCTCTATCCGCTTGCGGACCTCGTCGCTGACCACCTTGGCCTCCTCCGAGGCCAGCCAGGCGTCCTTGCCCTCCTCGCCCTCCTCGCCTTCCTTCTTCTTGAACACGTAGTTCCCATCGTCGTCGAAGAAGCCCTCCTCGCGTTCCGCCTTCAGGTTAAACGGCTCGAACTTAATGCCGTCCTCCTCCTCCACGTCCAGGCCCTCCTTCTCGAAGCGCTCGGTGTTGGCGACCGTCACGTCGGTGTCGCCAACGTCGCGCTGCTCCTCGCGCTTCTTCCGGTTCTCCGCTCGGCGCGTGTGCGCCATGCCGACAAGGCTCTCCTTGACGGGGCCACCCTCTTCAGCTTCAATTTCGGCAAGCGTCTTGCCCTTGCGGACAGGAGCGGCTGCCGACGTTGACGGTCCCGCATTCTCGCCACCTTTCTTCTGTTTCTTGCTAGCCTTCTCTTCGTCGAGCAAGGACTTGATCAGCGAATCGGTGGGCTCGTCTCGGTCGCGTTTATCTATCTCGGGAACAGTAGGAAACTTCATTTTTGGTTGGGACAGCTCAGAGTAGGCCCAGCTCACACATGCAACTTGACAGTGAATTTATTAGGGATGCCGTTTTGTAAAGCAGGTAGCATTGCGAAGTGTCTATGCCTGAGCTCGGGCCAGGACGTGCCAAACCCCACGAACCCGTGCCCACCTTGCCCAGCTGACCAGACCCCGAAGTCCCGACGTCTCGTCGGTGATGCAAGCAAGGGAACAGGTGTACAGCGTCCCTGGAGTGTCAGAAGATCCCACCCCCTCAAATACCGTCAATACATGAGCAGTCGGGACAGAGGCAAAATTGCGCGCACCCCGAAGTCCCGACGTCTCGATGCACCAGGCTCAAGGAACGGGAGCTTTTGCTCTGGAAGCGGCTTCGATGCTGTTCATGGTCGGGTAATAGCGACGCCCTTTACATTTCTGCGGTCTGCACGGACTTGATCAGAAGATTTAAGAATTCACACACCTGCTTTATGTGCACCATACGCCGCGTTGCCAAATCTCTCTACGCGCTCTCGGCCGTCGTACCTTGCCTCGTGCTGTTCTAGAACAGCGACCATCCAAGCCTCGCAAAGACGCCCCACGACGGGGCAGTTCACGTATCCACGTTTGGACCATGCAACATGGCTTGCCATACGTGGACTCCCTTACTCTCTACTAGTCTACTCTTCCCTCGACCTCACCTGATTCTCATCCCTCCATTTCAGTCTTGCTATCAAAATGCTTCTGGCACGACTGGCTCTTGCTGCGATGCTGCCCCGCACAGCGGTGCAACCCTCTTCACCCCTGATCCCGCACGTAACTGGACTTGCCTCCTGCTTCTCCAGAACAGCTATGGCCTATGGGGCATGCGGAGTTTCAGACCGCTCCTCGTCGTTCAAGCACAGTCTCATTCGGCAATGCCGCCCGTCGCTGATGTCATCCCCTGACCACCCACGCTTAACCACTTCAACCCACCGCCGCTGTCACATCCCTGCATGCCCGCCAAACCCCACAAGGGGGCGGCGCCATGCAGGAAAAGTGCCGTTTTTGGCCCCCCTAGGAAACATAGTTTGGCAACGGGCCCAGTCACCAAACCTTGGCAGCACGTGTTTAAGGGACACTCAATGGTCCCATGACTGGGCCCGTTGCCAAACATGTAGCATTTTGGCTCCAAAGTTGGGGGGTGTGAAAGAGGGGAAATGAGGGAATCACACGATGACAACCTCTGTGGATTCCGACCAGACTCTTCTGGTACAGCCATCAGAGTGTATGAATATATGTCGTTCAATCCGGGGTGCAAAATATTTCGCTGGCTAGGAGAAAAAGCTGCTTGTCGCTTCGCATGGGTGGGCACGCGTGTGCCGAAACCCGTCCTAATCGACGAGCAGCTTTTGACCCGCTGATGCGCTATACTGTATACTTGATGCATATAAAGCTTATACCATGTTGCCACTGCCCTTCGCACCCTCGTTTGCCACCGATTGCAACGCATGTTTCCGGGGAGGCCGCGATTAAAGTCCAAGTTGATTGCCGTCAACATAATGACAGTGTACAAAGTATTTGGACTACTCGCTGGGGCAGAAGCGCGCTTCCTTGCGGTCACGACATTTGAGAATTGCTAGTCGCGTACGCGCCTTTTTGCCCTCAGTAAGCGCCATTTTATATTAATATCATGTTAAGGGATGTCCTATGCTAGTTTACAGCGTCGTCAACGCGGTTCGTGACGAGCATTCAGCTTCGGTTGACACGCCGTCGCTGATTTGTAATGGCCTGTTAACGTATGTAGTGTATGTAGTATGCAAAAGCAATTGCAACTTGTCCGGGCTTCTAACTCGCAAGCATAAATGAGGGCACCATTTGCCGACCCCTCTGTATGGGGCCGCCCCCTTGTGGCCAAACCCCCCCTCCCCCATAATCTTGCGAGCCCTCAGCCGGACGCCGCAATCATCTGAATCAGCTACCCATCGCGTGTGCATTATATGAGCACGTGCACATGCATGGCCGGACGGCCGCACGAACAGCACATTGAGCCCGTACCATAACAGACAGCATTTAGCATTGAGAGGCTGACACCGCCTTCCCCGAGTACTTCGTCTCCCGTTTGCCTGCCACACGCAAACAGCAGCCGGCGTACACCCCCCGCCCACTGACCACCACCAACACCACCACAGCGGCCATGCCAATGCATGGAGCCTCTTGCACAAGCCGACATAACACATTTAAGACAGCATGGTACCGTAAGACAGCCCACCTCGTCCTTCCCTATCTTCCAAGCCACGAGCCACCCAAATTTATCACTGCGTTGAGGATCGCTGCATTACATTACATCGGCATCCCAACCCCATTTGCGAGCACGACACCATTGCAGACGCACAAGCTGCAAGCGCGCGATCCGCATTTGCACCCCACCTGCACATCCCTGTCAGGCCTGACACGGTCTACAACTTTATAACAATCTGGTACATGCCTCCTCATAATGCGGAATGATGGTGCCGCAGCCCGCCACTCATCTGCCCGGAGTCTCTGTCACCCACTCCTGTGCTTGGTGCTTGCGTATGCCGATATGCGTGGTTCGCGACAGAACACACACACAGCAGCCAACTCCAAGCGCACGGCGTGCACACAACTCCCTGATGCTTATAGCCCGCATCAAATCCCTAGGCAATTGGTTGGCGCCCAACCTCCCATGATACCGTTCCACAAACAAGCCTTAAAACCAACGGTAGATTGCCCTCAGGCGCCATTCATGATATCATATGCCTTGTACGAGCCCGCCAACGCAAGCAAGCCGTACATACCGCATGCGTCCTCGGCAGCTTGCGTGCTGCCAGCTCGACGGCTGGACAGACATCGGGCGTACCGAACGCCTTAAAAACGTGCCACCTAGCCTCCACAGCACGCACACACACACATACACACACACACACACACACACACACACACACACCTCTTCAGACGACGCCTTCAATTTAGCGAACTGGCAGCAACAACGACATCAGGGATGATACTTAATATACTCATGGGAGACCTAAAATATCTACGCCAGGACATCTTGGGCTATTAAGTAAGCGCTCTCCGGAAGACCAGCGGCCACGAGCCAAGCCGTGTGTCGCTCATCGCCAATCCTCCCATACGGGGAACGTGGGCTTAGCCCACACCATGAGCACTTGTTTTTTACCATATCATCGAGCGCAAAGGTCTGAGGCCGTTGCATTCGAAAAGCCCCATCTCCCAGGCAAAGCTGGGGTCGGTTGGTTCATAGGAAACCCTCTTGGCTGTATGTCTTACAGCCGCCGTGCCTTCCTCACAGCGCCCATGTCACACTGAGGGGCCGTTGCCTTGCCTCCCCCTTGTGTCATTTTGACTCAGGGCTCACACCTTTAATCCGGCTCGCTCAGGCCCCCACCGTACCTCAGAGTTCGCAATCCACTCAAAGAGCCTGCCTGTGTGCGCTCTAGCTGACTATCCCCCTTGCACAAGATTTCGTCAAGTGATGCCCACGGTCTGCTCGTGAGCGCAACCTTAAAGGCTGCACGTAACTGACTCACTAACTAACTGCGGTGATTGCATTTAAGGGCACGCGTGCGCAACATGCCAAAACAACGGGCTAGCACCGCCTGAACCCAAACGGCATACTAGAGCGACCAGGGACAAGCGAGGCGTTAGCCCTCAGTTGCAAGGCTCTCCAGCGCAAACTCAACAGCCGATGCCCCCAACCAAAAGGACCTCCACCTGGCCATGCCTGATGCCGCTTCATAACAAGGCCAACACGAGCCGTTACCCAGGAAACACGCACACACAGCCGCAGCACAAATCTGCTCTACCAGTGCTTTCCTTAAGAAATTTCCATCTGCTGATCCTGCTTTTTAGTGCGCATGCGATTGCTTAGGTAACATGCAAGTTGCTACACCCCTTCCCGGATACGGGCGTAGAGTACCCGGTGCTCTGTGCCCCCGACGTAAGGCCGCATTTAAATAATTATGATCCCGAGGAAAATGTGCGCGGCCAAGCTGAGGGACAAGACAAATCCGACGAATTAAAGGGCCTTCTCTCGCTTAAGGCATCTATCTATACGGCAGACCATGGCTGGTATTATTCCAGTTGCCATATCCGAGTATGGTGTCACACGCATCACACCATACCCATCCCATCCGCCGCGCGCTCAGAGTGTCATCTTCAGGGTAAATGTATTCCGAACGAAGCGGGCTTCGCTCTCAAAATGCGGTCGGTGCGACCGAGACGGCAGTGATCAGTGCGTGCACGCAGTCAATGCAATGATGCATGTCCGGGGCCAGCTCGCCGTGCTGCAACCCGAAAGCGGCGGCCAGCGCTCCGGACAGCGCTGCGGCCTCCCCACGGATGGCGTGCAGCAGCGGCAGAGGCGCCTCGCCGCCGCTTCGGCCCTTGGACAGCGGCGGCTGCCGTCGCTGCCGCGCCGCCGCCGCTGCCGACACGGGTCGCGGCGTGGCTGGAGACCTTGCCTCCTCTCCCTCCTCCCGCTCTTGCTGCTGCTGCTGCTGCTGCTGCTGCATCGGCGGCGTTCCACTCTCTGCAGCAGTGCCAGCAGCTGCTGCTACTGCCATTGCCGTTGCCAGGCAGGTAAGCGCCAGGGTGCTGGGCGCGAAGCAGGTGTAGCTACAGCCCAGTAGGGACAGCTCCTGCACGCGCGCATGTACGTGCGTGTGTTTGTTACACGGAACAACAGCATGAAAGGAAGGTTTGCAGATTAGCTTGCTTGCCGGATGATTAGTGGGCTTCTGGCATGGTAGTAAGCTTCAATTAAGGATCAAGCTTTACTGCGACACGCTCACCAGTATCTGTAGAGCAAGCGTCCTGACGTCGGACACGTGTTGCAGCAGTAGCAGTAAGGGCGCCACGGCGCCGTGCGCCGTAGCCGCAGATGGAGGCTGCTGTGGCAGCACTTGCTGCCGCGGCTCCTGCTGCTGCTGGTGCTGCTGGCCAGCAGCCCACAGCAGCCCGCCGCCGTCGTCGGCCTCCCGAGGCGACAGCTGCTCGTACGCGTAGAGCTCGTCGCCAGGCGCCGCCGCCGCCTCGTCCATCTGCATCGCGGCGGCTCCGGCTGCAGCCGCCGCAGCCGCAGCCGCAGCGGCCGCCGCTGATGCTGCGGACGCCATGGCGACAGCAATGGCTGCGCCGCGTCCACCTCCAGCAGCGGCTGGTCGCGCAGACGGCGCCGCAGGCAAGGGCGATGGCGGCTGCTGCATCACCTGCCCCTGCCCCTGCTCCTGCTCCTGCGGGCCGCCAGCAGGCAGCGGCTGTAGCAGCCCCATGCCTGCCTGCTCCAGCGGCTGCTGCTGCTGCTGCTGCTGCTGCTGCTCCAGCGGCTGCTGCTGTTGCTGCTGCTGCTGCTGCTGCTGCTGCTGCTGCCTGGGGCTGCTCCAGCCCACGGGGCCGGCGGCGGCGGCGGCCGCCGCGGCCCGGCGCGCCCAGGCCTCCAGCCCAGGGGCCTCTCCCAGCGCGTGCAGCAGGCGGGTCAGAAAGCTGAAGGAGTGCGGCAGCTGCGTGCGCCACTCCAGGCTCTCCAGCAGCAGCAACTCCATACGGTTGACGTCCTCCGGCTGGTGGCATGGCACATGGCGTGTATTGTGGCGCGTGATGTGGCACGTGCGTGGCGTGTAATGTGGCGTGGCGTGTTTTGTGCCGGGGCCGCAAGTGCCGTACAGGCAAGGATAGCAGGCAGCGGGAGGCGAGCTGAGAAGCAGACAGGGTGTGCAGAAGCAAGGCGGTGGGAGTGCGAAGGATCGGCGGTCCGCAGCAAGCGATGGGGCGGCGATCGAGATGACTGCGCGGCTTCACTTCGCTCCGATGTGACAACCACCTGTTGCAAACCCACCACTCACACCGCCTCCTTTGCTTACCGTGTAAATGGGGTGGCCGTCCGTGGGGTCCACAACCAGCCCCGCCCAGTCGGCGCTGGAGATGTGAGAGGCGGAACCCTGCTGGCTCATTGGATGTCGGGGCCGGGGGAGGAGCGGGGAGGGGAGGGGTGGAGGTGGGCGGGTGTAAGGTTTTCCGATAGGGTTTTACACGGTCCGTGCCCGCGTGCCCGATCGGCTCGCTGGCAATATAATGCAAGTCTTCTTTACAAAATAAGCCGTGATCACGAACGTCCGTAGGTTAAATGTATACTGTTCAGGGTTTTTTATCGGCGGAAGTGAAAACCCGCCGACCCGGGCCGCGAGCGGCGGTTGGTCGAGCGTTAGGCGTGCAGGACCCGTTGCAGTTGTGGTTTTCCTGCCGGCTGCCGGCCCTGTAACCCTAGTTGCGATTGTTGCGGCGCTGCTGCATCACTCCTCCAGGCAATCATGATTGTTGTGAGCTTGTGCCGCCGGGACCAGTCGCGTTTTACTTCGCAGGTTCGCGTTTTAGTGTACGTAGCCAGCACGCTGCTTCTTCTTCGCTATCGCCACCTGCCAGGCCAGCAACACCCCCTGGTCGTCTTCAGCTTCTCGCTCCCCCTTTCTGTTAAACAACCTACCTCTTGGCGTCGTGCGAGCGCCAGGCACGCAGTCGCCAGCAGCTGTAGCACGCCGCCGGGCGGCCGGACCACCTGCGGGCCGCGATTGCATCAAGGATTTGTTTAGGGCCGGGGGGGGGGGGGGCGGCGAGGGGCGGCCAACTAAGTAAACAGCAGCAGGCTGAAACCTCCTAGCAGCTCGCGAAGTTGTGTGGGATAGGGCAAACCCGGGGCAGGCAGCAAGCGCAGCCGCGAATCACTGTATTGCCTGTTGCACACGAAACCGCCACCTTAGAATATTCATTCATTCAACGATTTCCACTACTTTCTGTCTCACCTGAACCATGCTGAAGCAATCCAGGTAGGCCACAGCACTGAACAGCACTGCCGAGCCCAGCCCCAGGTGCACAGCCACCTCGCCCATCCACTCCACCAGCACCCGCCGCACGTGCGGCTGCAGCGGCGGCGGAGGCTGGGGTTGTTGCTGCTGCTGGGGCGGTGGCGGTGGCGGCGGCGGCGGCGGCGGCGGCGGTCTCGTGCCCCCTTCAAGCAGCACGGCTGCGTCGGCAGGGGCGCCGGCACCAGCAGCACCCGCTGAAGCAGTGGAAGTGGCAATGGCAGCGATCGCAGTGGCCATGGCTGCGGCGGCAGTAGCAGGAGACGCGGCCGGGCAGGCCGAGGCCACTCGGGTCGTCCCAGCGGGGCGTGCAGCAGCAGCAGGAGCAGCAGCAGCAGGGGGCGGCGGGATGCTGCCGCAGGGGCTGCTGGCGGCGTGCGAGGCCGGGGCGCCCGTGGGGCGGGGCGGCGAGGGCGACAGCAGCCACGGCGTGTGGGCCGGATGTAGCAGCTCGGGTTGCGGAGGCGCTCCGGAAGAGGTGGTGGGTGTCTCATGCGCCTCATGTGCCTCCGTGACGTCGCGATGACCAGGTCCTGCAGCCGTGCGGCGCGGGGTTCCGGCGGCGGCGGAGACGGCTGCGCTGCTTGCGCCAGGGCTAAGTATGGCGGCGGCGGCGGCGGCGGTGGCGCTGGGAAGGCGCGCCCCGCCGTCGTCCGCCCAGCCGAAGGCGCCGGTGCGGTCTCGGAGATGGCGCTGCAGCTGCCCCTGCTTAGCCAGGTCGACCCTGCAGGCGGGCATGTGTGGGCGCAAGCACAGTAGATACAGAGTAGGCATCCAGAGGTCCGCATCAAGCCACCAAGCAACTGATGGCCGCTCCTTACAGGGGTGAGGGGGCAGGGCAGGTAAGGCTAGGTTGACCTGCTGATCATCGCAACAGCTGCACCACTAACTCACTCACCCATTCACGGCAAGCCGCCCTCCCCCATCCTCACCTGAAAGCCTGCGCAGACTCAGATGCGCGGTACATGGCAGCCCCGGCCGCCGCCGCCGCCGCCGCTGCCGCTGCCGCCACTGCCGCGGCTTGAGCCCTGCTGGAACCGGCGTCCACCCTGACGGATGCAGCCTCGGCAATCCTCGCCGCCGCAGCGGTCACCGCTGCCACGGAAGGCCCCGCGGCGCCAGGCCGCACGGCGGCCGCAGCCGCGGCGCCTGCTGCTGCCGGCTCCGCAACTGAGTCCGCCAGCGCTGACAGTCCCAGCGGTCCGCTGCAACCCAGCATCCCGCAGGGGGAGGGCGACGCCGAGGACGGGTGGCGGCGCAGCGGTGCCGGCATCGCGCCAGCAGCTGCGCCCTTACCGCCGCTGCCGCCGCCGGAACCGCCACAGCTGCCGCCGGGCGGTTCCTCCGCGGCTGCGGACGCTGCCGCGGACGCGGCTGCTGCAACCGATAGCAGAGGCGGGCTGGTCGGGTGCGGCACGGCTGCTGCTGCTGCGGTGGCTGCTACTGCCGCAGCGCAGCCAGGCGACGCGACGACGCATGCTGAAGCCGCTGCGCCGCCACCCAGCGCGGCAGTGGGCTTGCTTGCTGAAGAGGCTCGAGACCACGTGCCATCCCCACCCGTGCCCTCGTGTTCGGTGTCGCATGTCTCAGCAGCAGCACCCGAGCCGCCAGCCGCTGCCCCGGCTCCCGCCCCGGCTCCTGCTGTCAACGCCTCACACATGACCACATCGGGGCCGTCCATGGCAGTCGCATCCACGAACGGGCTGACACAGACGCCGGCCAAGGGGTCGTGGAGCAGACGATCGGGGGAAACGAGCGCGGGAGTCGATTGGCCGTCGCCTGTGCGGCCAAGCGAAACCAGGAGGCGACCTTGAGTCGCAGGCGCCGCACCACAGCCGTCTAGTCCGAGGCCTGCGTGGTCCGGAATCTGACTCGCAGCTGCATTGTGTTTCGCGGTCAGCATCGTGCTAGCGCCACCAGAGTGAGCGTCGCTGTGCTCGAGCCTCTGTGTGCCGCCGGGAAAGAAGTACATCGACATGACGACGTCGAGTACCTGCGAGCCCAGGCCACCGCGCAGCGTATGGGAGAAAATAAAGCGATTAACTGGCTGTGTCTGACACAGGCTATCAGGCACTTGCTTGTGCTGTTGCTGTCGGCGAGTTCGGAGACCACACACTAGGCTAAAAGGGCACCCTCTGCGCGTAAACAACAAATACAACCCTATTGTTTTAAGAAACCATCAGCACTGCAGGCTCCTCGCCACAGCGTCTGAGAGAACCTGAGAGCCGCAACGGTCGAACAACGGCCCCCGGCAAATTTATTCCAACCCAGCCCCCCCCGGCACCCCTCCCGGCGCAATAAATTAGTTAGGATGATTCCATGCGTGACTCTTACCTGGCAACAGGCCCCGCGTCCACGACGACGCGCAGCAAGCGCCAAGTGCGCTGGATCCCTCTTAAACTCTGTGACAACTCATTCAAGGCACCTTTAACGGATTGCCAGTATGTAATCAGCGTGGCTGTGGGTTGCGTGACCGCTGGGAGGGCTCCGCCGATGTTGTTGTGTCCCCGCCCGTGCCACAAGTCTAGTAGTAGGTCACAATGTGATGTAGTGTTCAATAGTATCAGGACCGCTGATGACTATGAATTAGAAAGCGGAGGGCTCTGCGCGGCGCCTGCGCGGTTGGGTTGGTCTCTGCAGGTAGTGTCGCAAAATGGGAATGCGAGCGGAAGTGGAATTCTTTATGTGAGACTTGTCATGTATTTTCTGGACCCTAGACACAGGCGTTGCCTCCTCTCGATGTCGCGGATCGAGGCCACTAGGGGACAGTTCTCCCGCGCACGGGCCCAGTACTGCCCCGTCTTAGGACACAGATGCTACAGCGCTCTGAAATACAGGGCCAGAATGTAATAATTTAGCGAGACGCGCTGGCGAAGCGCTTTTGCTCGGACGAGAAACACGACGGTGGGTCAGGCAGCTTACAGCAAGTCCGGTGATGCCACAGCTTTACTCTTCATCTGCAGAAGTAGGGGTTGCGCAGAGACCTTTGGAAGGCGCAGGGCGGGGGCCGGCGGGCCGGAGACAGTCGTCGTCGCTTGACGGACATCCGTATAAAGCGTGGGGCTCTTGGTCGTCGTGGCGCCAACTGGGGTTTTGGCGATCGGCCACCGTTGCTAACGCTCGGTCCAACCCAGAGAGCAGGATGGCACAACCTGTGCATCAGCGGGGTGAGCCAGGCGCCGTTTTGCCACACAGCTCCCGTCAAGGGACAGCCCGCCAGGGCGGCGGTTGGTGTCGTATTCCGCAGTCTGGGAGCTCTTTTCGCCCTTGACGACGGTTTAGGCGTGCCCGGAAACGGTTTAGGCGTGGGCAGGAAGCGCACTTTCCGTGAGTTCCTCCGAGAAACCTACATGTTTCAAGAGCCCCAGCGAACCTAGCAGCTCGAGCTTCAATGAGCCATGTGTAACAGCATGCTTCTCACTTCCCGATGCGATCAACCGAAACTGCGCAGAATGGCGGGTGAATCTCTCTGCCCTGTTGCTTCAAGCATGCCGCCGCGAAGTACGGCGCCCGGGAAACCCATTAACCCAAGCTTAGGTGGGCTGTTAACCGCGCGACTCTTCATTTACCGCACGGTACTAAAACACGCAGGGGAACCCCTGCAAACACTAGAAGTAACATCAATGACTCGACTACCGCGCTCTGCGCACTCGCATTTTAGAGCATGTCCGTGACTGATGCAGAGTCAGGTAGGCACGAACGTTGAGGGCATCAAGCACGACCTCATGACCTTGATCACGTGCACGGCATCGTATTCCGTCGACGAACAATGAAGGAGCGTCGGATCCGGCGCCAAGTGGGCCAGGCCGTGGCCGGGCCCCACACCTCCGCTGGGCACCACAGCTGTGCGCACATGGGACAACATTTAAACACATGCCCCCGCCAAACCCCTGCTGCCGTGCGTCGGCCGGCCCTGCTCATACCCATGCCAGCACGCCTCCACCTTTCGCTACGATCCTCAACGCCACCGATGGGTGGCGCTCAGCTGTCGCATGTCGACCGTTACCTCCGCTCCAGTCAAACCCACGACAGCAGGGGCCGAGAGCATCAAACGTATGCCATGCGTCGCCCAACCGTACGGCTGTCCGACCCGTCCGGATGCCTCCGCCAGTCCCTGCCCACGTCACATCATTCCTCCTCATTCCCAGCTTGCTCCCTCAAACCTGTGTCAACGCCTCCAGTCAACAACAATCAACCTCTGGCCCCTCGCCGGGCAAAGACAAGCACCACCTTGTAATCCTGCAGCCTCCTCGCCCCAAGATGAGTTTCGTGTATCCGCTCACCGGCGCGCAAACTCCTCGCACAGCCGAGCCAGGTCGCCCACACACATGGCCGGCATGACATCGTACAGCGAGGCCTGAGTGCATATGTACGCGCGTGTTTGTGTTTGATTGGTTGTTTTAGGTTTCCTGCTTTAAAAACAGGAACCGGCCACGCCCGCGCCCCGACACGGCGCTGCCTGCCGCCTCTCCCGCCACCTCCGGCTCCCGCGCACCACCTTGAGACCACACTTGCCCAATCTTCAGGCCCCGGTTCATGACGTAAAAGGCAGGTCCGCGTGAACCCCTGCCCACCTTGATTTTGCCAGCCCCCAGCTTGACTGGGATCTTCTTCAGGAGCGCCTCTACGTCAGCCTCCCGCACGCCCTTGGGCAGCTGGAGCGACGGCGACCACGTGCGTACAGGGTTTAGAAGGGGGGTTGGGAAGGGGGTTAAGAAGGGGATGTAGAAGGGCTTTGAGAGGGGCTTTGGGGCAAGGCGCGGTCAGTGCGGGACGCGAGCGCAAGAACACGGCAGTTGCGGGCGTCGTTACGGCCAGCATATGCACGTGCACGCCAAGGGGAAAGTAGAGCATTGCGGTTCCCCCGTAGTGGCACGACAGCATGTGCGTGTCGTACCACGGAACCTGATGGGACGCGTGTTTGCCAACAAACAGAAGGCGGGCGGTACACGTACGTCTTGGGACGACGCACGCAAGCGTCAGCGATACCATCAAGACGAAGCCCAAACCGAGAACCCGCAGGGCACGCATGTGCCACCCGCGCATGCCTGTCCTGGTTGGCCGCAAGCGTCTCCTCGTACACACGCACGCGCACGCGCACGCGCACGCGCGCGTCCGCATGCACGCCCGCCCGCACACGCACGCACGCACACGCACGCACGCACGCACACGCACGCACGCACACGCACGCACCTGCGGCCCCAGCTGCTGCGCCAGCGCCTGGCTCATCTTGTAGCTGCTGCCGGGCACGCCCGTGCCCATGTCCTGAGCGGGTCGCGATGAGGCGTGTGGGCGCAGCCGTGAGGAGCATAGGGATGCGATGTGGGCAGGGCTAGATCACGGTATGAGCGCATGGGGACAAAGCTATGCGAGCTTCACAAGGGTTTTGAGGTGCGTGGCGCCACGAGGAAAGAGTAAAATGGCAAATGACAAATGAGCGAAGAGCCGTCAGGTTCAAGGTCCGATTGTAACAATTGAGTGAAGAGCTCAGCGAAGGCCGGTTTTACAAAACGCTCTGGGTCATGCGATGTGATCCGTTTGAACACGCTCACCGCTGGCCCGTTGATAGTGAGCTGGTGGTGGCGGCGGCCCTGGCCAACCGCGTTTGCGCACCCGTGCCCGGACCCAGTATTCTCACCCGAAGGTAGAGGTGCCAGCCCGCAATGTCCACGTAGATGTCCCGACCTGCACCGACAGCCGCCGCCGCAGTAGTAGCCCAAGTCCAGGAAGCCACAGCAGCAGCAGCAGCAGCAGCAGCATGCAGCGGCGTTCGATGTGTCCCATTGGCATCCCACGACCCGCTGCTGCAGCTGCTGGCAGCAGCTGCCCTGCCCACCCGTCTCACACCTTCCGGCCTGTGATTCCATCATCCCGCCCGCCTCGATACCTGCAGTCCTGTCCCCCGTTCGCCGCAGTCCCAAGCGCTGGTCCAATCAGCTTATCAGTCCCTTGTGTTTGAGCTATGTTTATAGCGCTCACCAATAGCACCCGCGAACTCCTCGTAAGGCGTCTTGTTGCCGCCGCCGCCCGCCACCAACTTGGCCACATCAAGCCAGCCATCAACAACTGCAACCATGCCAAGTTTTGATATACCATATTCGTTGCGCAACTTCCATAGTACAGCACCGGTGGCGATGGTAGTGGGGGCGTTGGGATATTTCGCCTGTCAGGTTCGTGTGTCGCTGGCCCGCACAAAACCGAGACCCACGAGTGACCACTCGACATAGCCACCCACCGTCCTTGCCCATGCTGTGCGCCACATGGCAGCGGCCCCGCTGCGAGGCTGGCACCAGCGCGGCGCGACGACACTGCGCCACATCCCGAGCCCCACTCCGGCCTGCGCGGTCGGTCAACATCGTTTCGCAAAGTTCTATTTGACTAAGATCAAGATGCTATTACCTGCAACACGCGGCGACGCATTGATTCTGAGCGACAGCATTCTGCTTAAAACGTTCTCGAACACCGTCAGTGCAGCACAAATCGCTTATTCAAATTTGTTTACACAAAGTATATCGATGAATGTGTAAGGCGCGCAATCAGCGCACCAGGTCTTCTCGCGCCGAGATCATCCGTGTCAGCGCTTGCGTGGGCGATTTTCCCGACCTCCGGCTGCCCTCGGGGGCCGCGACATGGTTCACAGTTGGGAGGTTGCCAACCGTACAATGCCATAGTAGGGCGAGGTCAAAAGTGACTAATATAGGTGCGGTGAAGGAGTACATCAATGAGCAGTAAGGTGAATAGCCGCGTGCTCCGCAGCCACCCTGAGCAAACCTGAGCTGCTCCAGCCGGAACCCTCGTCACCGGACCCGTCCCCCCCCCCCGCACGCCTGCTCAACTACCACGGGTAAACGATGGGGCAGTATGTGGGCACTGCAGTCGCAATTTGTCTTGGGGGATTAAGGCCTGACACGCACCGACCGACTGTACGAGCCCGCGCTGGCCCGCGCACCAATTGGGGTCCGCAGGTCTGCGGGCGCCGCTAAAGAATTTTGAGTAGCTATCATTGCGGTATTGCGAAATGTTTGCGACCTGCGAAAGCATTCTCCTTCGACCATAGCCTTTTCAATCAAGACACATGCCTCTTTTACCCGAGCGCGCCCTATGGGGCGAGACACAATTGCCGCTTTGCCTTCTAGCCGCTATCAAAGCAGTTGATAAGGATCGCTGATGCTGAGTAGGCGGAAGCGGTATGGTAAAGCCAGGAACCGGGGCGACTCGGGGCTATCGCGTGTGGGACGCTGCCGCGGAGGACGCCCTCAAGGCAGGAGTCCGCAAGCATGGCCTGGGAGCTTGGGAGCACATTCGGAAGGACCCCCAGTTTGCGATTCTCAGGTTGGCCCAACCAGGGTTTGGCGGCTCCGGGCCTGGGCTTGGCGCTGTTGCCTGGATGCCTGGATGCTTATGTAATTTCCCTGGGCGATCGCACACTCTAATTAGCGCGAGAGCGTGCGGGAGCGGTTCGGCGCTCGCTCATCACCCTGGTTGACTCGCGCTAACTCCGACCCTCATTTCCCGCTTGCCCGCAGCGACCGCACTGGCGTACAGTTGAAGGACAAATGGCGAAATCTTGTCAAATTCAGGTGTGCGGGCTGTAGGCAAATACGCCCAAGTCGACCCCGCTCACGTGCCGACCGCGTTTTGGCGTTCTGGCAGCTCGGCTCTCTCGAGGCTCGGCTGATGCCCGCGATAATTCTGTTATGCTTTTGTGCGCAGGCACATAGATATTGACGAGCAGAGGACCTACAAGCCCAAGACCCAGGGGCCCTGGTCCAAGAAATACAAGCGCGACCGGTGAGCCAGGGAAGGCCGCCCGCAAGGAAACCGCAAGACGGGATGTGGAACGACGGCGGGGATGGAGGGGCAGTCGGTGGTGAGGGTTGGGTGGCGGGGGACCTGCTCCGGCACGCTGCAGGCGTGAACACGCCGCCCATGGCAGGACCTGGACCACACCCGCCCATCCCTTGCCTGGGCCACTCGCGCCCTCACCCATCTGCCCCGACCCTTACGCGCGCCACAAAATTCATGCTCAGGTCTCTGGGCGCGTCCGGCACCGCCTCGCCGACCAGTGGAGACGGCGGCGGCGCCTCGGAGGATGATGAGGGCAACCCCCTCAACCAGCTGGCGCTGCCTGGCTTGGCACATCAGGTTGGTAGCACTGGAAGTTTTGAAGCGCGGCGGACTCAAGCTGGTCAAAGCACATGTCGTTGTGGGCTACTGCCTTCCGCCAGCCGTCGTTGTGTGCTGGCGGAACGTGTTTGCAGCTGTTTGCATTTGTTCTTACGCTCATGGTCGGCCACACAAAGGACGTGCACATGACGACGTGCAGGCGAGCGGGGCCCTGCCCGACGGGTCAGCGCTGGTGCTGACGGCCGCGGCCGGGGTGCTACAGGAACAGCAGGAGCAGCAGCAACAGCAGGTGCGGGTGCGGGTGCGGGTGCGGGCGGGTCGTTTGCGGACCGCTGGCGGGTCGGACGCCAGCGCGGACGCTCACGACGCTCGTGCACGGGTACGGTGCGCGGCACGTGCACTGCGGCTGCCCCTTCTGCGTCGGGGCAGACTGCGGAGCCGTCGTTCACGCCGCCCGTCACACAAACCAACATTGCTGTCTGGCACGTGAACGCGCGGTGATGTCCCCGATTTGCCTGCTGTCCCGCAGCGTCAGTCAGCGCGCACCAATGCGCAGAAGCGGAAGGCCATCACTGACCTGGCGCTGCTGTTGGAGGGTCCGGACGCAATCGATGACGGCGACGGAGGTGAGGCGGGCGCGGCCGGCAGCGACGAGGACGGCGACGGCGGCGACAGCCGGGGCCGGCCTCGGATGCGGCTGGGAGGCGGCAGCAGCCTGGTGGCCGGTGGCGGCGGCGGCGGAGGCAGTCGTGGCATGTCGGCGAGGCAGAAGAAGCTGCAGGAGGACCGGCGCTTTGGTGGGTGGTGCAAAGGGAAGGGGGATGCACGCGGCGTGTTGCGGGCTGCGGGCTGCATGCGATGTGATGAGATGTGATGTGATGGATTGCGTGTGTGCCTGTCATGAGCCCGCCCTTGCAATTCTGACCGTGGACAGCAAGCCACCATGGCCGCCGTTGCATCCTCAGTAGTTCCGCACGCGTGCTACCCAAAGCAGACCCTGCTGTCCCTGCACAGCAGCCACCCTTGTACAGCCCGCATGCTGCCCTGTCTCCTGACCCGCCTGCGCTCCTGCCCTGCCCGCGCTCGCCACCCAGGCATCTACGACCGGCGGCGCTACGGCTTCGCCGCGGACGGCACGCGACTGGAGGGGAGCATCGGCGACGACATTAGCGACGGAGGGGAGGACGGGGGCGCCGGGGCAGCACCAGGGACAGGAGGCGGCCGGGTTGGGGGCGGCGGCGCTAGCTCGCGCCCGCGGCGGCGCGGCGCGGGCGCCACCTCGCGGCGCGCGCGGCGGGGCTCGGACGACGATGAGGAGGAGGAGGACGTGGAGGAGGAGGAGGACGATGACCTGGACGGGGAGGGCAGTGAGGTGCGTGGCGGCTGGGGGAGAGGGCGCGGCGGTTGGCGGGCGTGCTGGTGCATACGGGGGCTTGCAATGCGAGGCTGGGCAGCGGGCGTTGCTCGGGCATACAGCTGGGCGTCAATGCGGTCCGCATTGTTTGCGCATGTACCAGCGGGAGGAGCCTGTTTCCTCAGAGTCGCGACCTCTGATCTGTTTCATCCGTCCATGCAATCAATTCAATGAATGCGCAGGACGGCGGGCGCGCAGGAGGCGCCGGCGGCGGCGCCGGGGAGACGTACACCATCGCCTGCCCCTGCGGCGTGACGCACGACGATGGCGAGATGATGATTGAGTGCGAGGCCTGCGCCGCGTGGGCGCACGTGAGCTGCCTCAAGCGGCAGATGGAGGAAGAGCCGGAGCGCTACACGTGAGTGGTCTGGGCACAGGCCCCGGGGCCAACTTGACTGACTTACTGAATGCTTTGGTTAATGTGGTAATTGCGTCGGTTCCTTGCTGCCAAGGCCTGCCGGACGTCTGGCTTGTGCCCTGTCCAGCTGTTGCCGGCGTCGTCTGACGTTTTCTTGCTGCTGTCTGTCTGTTCGTGGTCTGCGTTGCATACCTTCCTTGCTGCATGCTTATGGCGTGTGGTCGTGGTGCCTTCGCGTTTGCAGGTACGATTTCGACACCTACGTGTGCATCAATTGCACAACCTCGCAATGGCAGCCGGGGCAGGGCCGCGTCACAGGCGGCGCCACCGCGCGGGGGAGAGCCACGCAGCGCGCGGGGACGGAGCCGCGCAACGGGGCGACGGCGGCGGCGGCGGAGGGCGAGGCCGCGGGCGAGCAGGTGAGCGCGGTTAGCTGCTGGTGCTGCTGGTGCTCAACGACACAGCCTTATTACATGTGGGATGCGTGCCGCTCAAGACTGGACCCTGGTCCCGCAAGACGAAGGGCATACAGGTCATGCCTTAGCCATGGCGCTCTCAACTATCCTTGCTTGGGAATTGCCAAGCGCAAGGATACGCGAACGTTTAGTACGGCAGCTATTGCCGGACGCAACGCCTTACTTACAACACGCCCGCAACCCGACAGGACACGGCGAGCGAGGACAGCCAACGAAAGGCCTCGGAGCTATCCAACATCCTTCTTGGGCTTGCGAACGGCCGCATGGGCAGCAGCTCCGGCGGCGCCGGCGTGGGGCCTGGCGGCGCCCGCCGCGCCGCCGCCGCGCCCCCGTCCAAGCTGGGGCCGTTCGGACGCAACAGCCTTGGCAGCAGCGGCGGCGCGGGCGGCGCTGGGCAGGTGCCGGTGCCGGGGCGCGGGGGCATCGGCAATGGGAACGGCGTGGCCGGCAGCGGCGGCACCGCGCGAGCGGGCTCGCTTGGGCGGACCAGCAGCACCGGCTTGCGAGACGGCGCTGGCGCCGGCGGCAAGCGCCCGCTTGTCACGGTGTCGGTGTCCGCGGTGCCGGGGCCAGCCAGTAGCTGCGGCAGTCGAGGGCGCCTGGACGGTAGGTTGGTGGGCTGCAAGCAGTTGACGCGTGCTGCGGCGGCGTGGGCGTGGGGCCCAGGAGTGAACGCCGGCGTTGCGACGAAATACACATGCCGCGTTCGGTTTGTTTGCCACTGAGAGCCGACGCCGCTGCTTAGCGAGTGCATGCACGGTCGGCTGGTGTTATGATTGCGCAATGCTCAACGCGTGCTGTGCCCCTGTGCCATGGGTTCGGTCGCCGCCCTTACACCGGGCTGCTCTAAAACCCCTCGGCCACGCCGCCACCCACCCACCCACCCCAACGGCCACACAAACGCCACTGACGTCACCGAATGCGCCACCGCCCATATCCTCCGCGCACAGGCGCTGTTTCGCCGCCGCCGCTGGTGGACGGCATCCCGCTCTTCCAGGCGCCGGGCAGCCTCGGCGGCGCGCAGCAGCTCTTGGGCGGGGGCAGTGGCGGGGGAAGCGGGGGAGGCGCGGGCGGCACGCCGGGTGTGGGCCCTGGAGGCACTAAGATCTTCAAGCCCATTCCAAAGTTGGCGACGGCCCTGTCCAGCTCACCGGGGCCGGGGCAGCACGCGCAGCACATGCTCGCAGGCGCGGGCGGCGGCGGGCCGCCGCAGCTGTCCGCACCCAAGGTGAGGGGTGAGAAATGGCTATGCCAGTGGCCACAGAAGACGTATACGGTACGGTACATCCACTCGGGAATGAGGAAGGAGGCGGCCCGCGTACGAGCATGCACAGGGCGTAGAACGCTGGGAATCCGCCGGCAGGGTTGTTTGGTTCCATTCCGGGAGACTGCGACGGGCGGTGGAATCCCGTGTGGTGCCATTTGGACGGTGCGCTGTGCTTCGGATCTCCGCCTTTTCGCGTTGCCAACGAAGCTCACGACGACCCCTGCCCGCTGCCCGCCTCCCTCACACCTTCCTCGCGCCTCGCTTGCACCTCAGGCCCGGCCGCATCCGGCGCTGCACCACAGCACGAGCGCACAGAACATACAGCGCATGCTGGAGGCTGCAAACCCGCTGGGCGTCGGCGGCGGCGCCGGCGGAGCTGGACCGGGCGCAGCTGGCGGCGCCGGCGCCGGCCTGGGTTTGGGCCCCGGCGGCGTGCCGCAGCGCGGCGTGCCACTGGCCTCAGTGCTCGACGCCGCGGGGCCGCTGTCCGTCGCCGCCGCCAACCTGTGTGCGGCGTCGGGGCGCAGCAAGGCGGCGGCGGCGGCCGCAGCCGCCGCCAGCGCCGGACCCGCCGCCTCCGACGGCGTGGCCAGTACGGGCGGCGACGCTGGTACCGGCGGCGGCGGCGGCGGTGGGCTGCCGCCGCGGCCGCCGTCGCGGCCGCCCTCGTCCATGGCAAGGGAGGTGGCGAACCGTATCTTCGGCGAGTCTGACGACGACGACCCCGGGGCGGCGCTGCTGCGGCCGCTGTCAGCGCTGCGCGGCACGGTAGGGGGCTCCGACCCCTGGTTCCTCATGCCGCCTAGGTGAGAGCGCGGCAGGCGCGCGGCCGAGCAGGAGCGAACGCATCCAGGCAGAGAGACAGGGGCTGCGGACGCGCGGGTGACGGGGGACCCAGTCACGCAAGCCTTGCTGAGGTTAAAGACCTGGCGCGAAACTGACGTCGGGCTGTTTTTCCTGTGTCTTGCTCTTTCCTTGTCATTTCCACAGCCTTAGCCGCGCGGCCACACCCTCGGCTTTCATCGATACGCTGCTCCGAGCCACGCCCGACATCGTGCCGCTCTCCGCCGCCGCCGCGGCGGCAGCCGCCGCCGCCGGCAGCTCGCCGCCGCCGCACCTGGCCGCGGCGCTTGCGGCGGCTCGCTCCGTGTCGCCTGGCGCCGCCTACCTCCCCGCGCTCCTAGCGCAGCAGCAACACCAGCACCTAGCCATGGCGCACTTCCTGCAACAGGCGGCGGCGCCAAACCCAGCGGCGGCGGCCGCAGCCGCGGCCGCTGCGGCTGCGGCCGCAGCAGGCACCCCAGGTGCCGCAGGCGCCGGCTTGGCAGGGGTTCTCCTTCCGCCGCCGCCGCTGGTGCGGCCGAGCCCGCTCGGGCCTCCGCCGCCGCCGCCTGCGTTCTCGGCAGGGCCGCCGCCCCTGACGATGCCGGGTGGCGGCGTCGCCGGCGTGCCGCTGGGGTGGCCGCCGGGCGCGCCGCCGCCTCCGCCGCCGCCGCCGCTGCACGCGAGCAACAGCGGCACCAACATGCCGGAGACCGTGCAGCTGCACCCCGTGCTGCGCAGCCTGCTGCTGTCAACGGCGCAGCAGCAGGCGGCCCAGCAGGCCCAGAGCAGCGCTGGGCAGCCTGGGCCGGCGGGGCAGGGGCAGGGGCAGCCCGCTGCGCCGGGGGCTCAGGGCCAGGCTGCAGGAGGAGCGCCGACACAGCCGCCGCCGGCGGGGCCGTCGCCAGGAGTAGGACCGGATGGAAACTCCGCATGCAACACCACACCGGCACTCCCGGGGACGGCGTCGGCGGTGGCAGGAGCCGCAGCGCCGCAGGGTCAGTCCGTTCCGATGGCCGGGGAGGCTGCGGCATCTACCGCGGGAGCCGTCGCCGTGGCAGCGGCGGCGACTCCGGCGAAGCTTGAAAGCAGCGACGCGCTGGCGCAGCCAGGCGTGCAGGCGGTGGTTAAGCCGGAAGCGAATGCGAATGCAGCGGCGGCGGCGGCGCAAGCGCAGCAGCCGGTTATTGCGGCGGTTGACCCGGCCGCGGCGGGGGCCCTGCTGGCGATGCCGCCGCCACTGCTTCCAGGCTCTGGCACGCCGCCCCTACCGCAGGTCGGCAGCGCCGCCGGTGTGCCTGCTGATGCAGCCGCTGCTGTCGCTGCTGCGGCTGCAGCTGCCGCAGCAGGCGGCGGCCAGGCAGCGGCGGCGCCGCCAGCGGCCGTGATCCCGGGCATGGCAACAATCACCGCAGCGCCGCTGCCTGGCGGCCCCACGGCCAACAGCCTCGCAACGCTCGCCGCGGCTGTTGGGCTACCGCCAGGCGCCGTTGGGCTACCGGCGGGGCTGTTTGGTGCCGTCAGCGGCACCGCGCCCGCCGCCGCCGGCGCCGCAGCCGACCAGCTCGCAGCGGCTGCGGCGGCAGCTGCCGCCACCGGTGGCGCAACCGCCGGCAACCCCCAGGCGGTGGCGGCGGCGCAGGCGGCAGCGCAGGCGGCCGCCGTCGCCGCTGCGGCGGGCAGCAACTCGGTGGCGGCGCTGCTGGGTCTGGGGGCGGGGCTGCTGCCTCAGCCGGTGTTGGACCACCTGCGCTCCTCCAGCCCAGACCCATGGGGCATATTCCGCACATCTACGCCGGGGCCGGAGGCGCTGCTGCAGGTGAGGGACGCGTGTTGGTGCGGGGAGGGGCCGGGGGCGGATGGGTTTTGGGCAGGCAGCGTGTATGGGCGGGTGGAAACGTCATGGGTAGTGGCGCGGATCGGATCAGGGGTGCCGGTACTTACTCTGCGTGTGGATCGGGTCGGATTGGCTGAGTACCGCATGCAACACATGCGACTTGCCGTGTTCCTTCTTCCACTTCTATACCGGTAATCGCCGCTGTGTTGCGCCACCACAGGGCTTCCTGCACCCGCCGCCCGGGCCACTGCCCACCGACATCAACTCGCTGCCCTGGCTGGCCAAGAGCGCGACGCCGCCCCTGTCAGGTGCGTCCCGTCCCGGAGCAAAAGAATACAAAGCTTTTTGCGTATGTGCTGCTTTCATCACCGCTTCATCAAATCAACCTTGCCACGTTTACACGACTGCTCTGGCAAACCTGCACGCCGCCTGCGACCATGCGCTCGCTCGCCGCTCCGCTAATGTCTTCCGCGCTACGCTGGCCTTGTGCCCTCTCGCTCCTCGCCATTCCCCATATCGCAGTGGCTGAGCTGATGGCGCACACGCAGGCGGCCGGGCAGCCTGAGAGCTGACGAGATGACTGCCGCCGCGGTCTCGGGGCGTGCGCGGTCGAGAGGAGCCAGGGCCTGGCGAAAAATAAATATCACTCTGTGGTACCACTAGTGACGGACTGGACTGGATTATAACACAAGACAGACATTCGAAATGGGGGACACGCGACTGCTGCTTGCGCTGCGGTGTTCGAATGTCATGGACGATGCACCGAACCGAGGACGTTGTTGTTGGTTCATCAGCACCAGGGCCATTTGCGGTCCCCACCGCGCCCAAGGTATAGCCGGCGCTTTCAGCCGTAGTACGAACAGCAGGCAACCGGTCGACTTTACAAGAGAGCCCCGCCCCACAAGATCTAGCGTGTTTGGTCGGCGTGTGTCAGATGCCGCACCGGTGTGGAGTGATACAGCTGCGTGTGTGTGTGTGTGTGTGTGTGTGTGTGTGTGTGTGTGTGTGTGTAAGTGCATGCGTGAACGGGCATGCGCGTGAATGCATGTGCGCGCACCAGCGACGTGCAGGACGTTGCAAACACTGATTTGCTGCGTGAGTGACACTCTGCCTAGACCCCTGGCAATGACCCATGGCCCTTTCTTGGATGGACTGTCTATGCGGTGGGTGGTGCGGTGGTGGTGGTGGGACGCGTCGACGTGCATGTCGCTCTTCACCGCCACCACCATCACGTGTGTTACACACCTTGTGGGGCCGAGCAGCCGCCCTGCTAGTTGTGATGGCTGGCACCATCTAACTGAATGCACTTGACCTCTGACTCTCACTTCATGATGAAACAATGTGCAAAGGACAACATAATCGGGGCTATCCTTCGGATCGAGATGTTGTTGAGAGGAAGGAAGAAGATTTGTTCTGGGACGTCGGTGTATTTCGTTGCGTCATGATGATAGGACATGGTATGCTGGCAGGGGCGGTCTGAGACTATGGGCGAGGCACCGCAGGACTGATCAAGCCTCGGAGTTGCTAGCACTGAAAGCCATGGACTGAAAGGCAGGCAGCCCGGACGGGTAGAGCAACAGCAGCGCTCCTTGTCCATATGATTGAAGCCACAAGTGCGGGTGTGATCGTGCGTGTGGGGCGCTTCTGGCATGACTAAATCTGTGGAGGGTTTGCTGAGGTTTCAGTAGCGCAAGGGCTAAGGGGCTGGCGGAGGAGGCGGAGGTGTGAGCGCTGCTGGTTCAATCGCCAGCCGGTCATTGCGCAGACGAAGACACGGGCCTTGCAGGACCGCGCCATTCCGTGAGCACGCTCGCATATAATAATAGGTATTGCTGTGAAGCGATGCGATCCCGTGCATTGTCGTTACTGACACAACAGCAGCGCAGGCCACAGCCCACATCAGGCGAGGTCGTGGCAGCGGTCTAATGGATGGCGGATAGGTGGCCCATGGCGGCATGGCCTCGGCCCTTGGGGGCCCCTTGGGGGCTGGGGCGCCTGCGTGGGGGCGGTGGGGCCCTGCAACGTGACTGCGCGTGACTGCCGGCCGCTGTGCTGCTGTTACATGATGTGATGGCGCGCAGGTGCTACCAAGTGCTTCCACTTGATCCACCCGTGCTCAGCCAACATCCGCGCCTGACCAAACTCCACCCAACGCTCATGGAGTTGGCAAGGGGCAAGAAGGCAAGGTTGCTGGAGCGTTTTGCTGGCGCGCATTCCTCACTCTCCGGGCGCCCGGCCAGGCGACAGCACGACCACACAGACAATGCGACGCCACGCAGCGGGAGAGCCGGAGTCTCAGCGCACCTCCACCCAACGCCTCAAGCCCGGCACCTTCGTCCGGGCCTTCTACACGCCTTTGAAGGCCTGGACCAGCCAGCCGTGTTCAGCGCGACAAGGTCAGATTCCCTGTCCGAGATGTCTACCATTGTAAACTTTGCCTCTGAAGATGCTACAGTTTTGGACACCGCCCCGGCCACGGTTGAGCCCGGGTTACCTCAAGTATATAAAAGAATCAGGCAATTCCAGCACGCTTTCATCCTGCTTAACCAACGTTCGCTCCTTATGAAAAACAGCACGCCAAGTCACATCACACATGCAGAAGTGTGGCATGTACGGGCGTGCCACGTCTGGTTTCCTTGTTCGCAGGGCCGGTCTATTATTATCACCGAGATGAGTATGCGCTATAGTGCCGGCCTATCAACGTTGACGACCGCGACCTGTTCGCCGGTTGCGCTCAGGCCCGTCATGTGATGTCCGACCCTTTGCTCCTCAGCGACTGCACGAACAACTCCAGGAACTGGTCCATGTCCGGAAACAATTCCTGTGCGCAGAAACATAAGCATGGGTGCGAATGAAGCGGCCGAAGGCTTCGCTGGGCGCGTGCAGTACATCGCGCTTGGATCCACGTATTCCAGCACCCCACCCCCCAAGATACCGATAGCAGCGGCAGCCCGGGCGCCTCCGCCCATCCGACCGGCACGCCGTGCGCATACGCCGTTCCGCACCTTGTAGCCCTCCAACGCGGCCTTGTAGTACTCGAGGCGCATGGGCTTACTGAGCATCCTGTACAGCAGGGTGGCCATGAAGTGCGGCCAGGAAGCCACCGGTCGGGAACCCCGGGCCCGTGGTGCGGCCTGAACCACACAGCAGTCATCTGCAATGCCCTCCTTGAGCCGTAAGGCCCCCTGCTGCACCCTCTGCTTTGAGGACTCACTTGGCCACTCCCTGCGCGTTGGCGATGATGCGCTGCAGCGCCGCCGGCTGCTCCCTGTCCATCCGCCGTACTTGCTCAAGCACGTCGTACACGTCATCCATGCGCGGCGGCGGCGGCGGCAGGGCGGTCGTACCGCCACCGCCAGCAGCGCCAGCACCGGCAACAGTACCCGAGCCCTCGGTGCTTGTGGCGTTCCAGAACGGCACGTAGTGCACCCACGGCTGTAGCGACCTGCGCGGGTAGCGAGCAGTGGATGGTTTGTGGGACAGAGCTGCACACGCATGAAGTGACTTGAGCGCACCCGTCAGAGCTTGGCTGCCTCGGTTGCAAACGCCGGACCAGCAGCCCAAATCAATCAGTCGATAGTATCGCGACCTCATGCCTACCTGTAGAAGTATTCCATGAAGTAGGAACGCTGGTGCAAGACCAGCGAGTTCATGGACAGCAGCTGCATGCACGAATACGCGTAGATGGATGGCCGGTTTGACATGCGCATGCAAGGGTAGGTGCAGCTGGGTAGGTTGTGCACGTGAGGGCGGCGCGCGTCAGCAGGCAGGCAGCGCGCGCGGGGGCTGCAGGAGCCGCAGGGAAGTGACTCGAGGGGGCGGGGTGCGTCCTGTTGGGCCCCGCAGCGTCTGGCTGCTGGCTGGCTGGTGGGTGGCGGCGAGCGAGCGACGTCCCCATCCATCCATCCATCCATCCATCCATCCATCCATCCATCCATCCATCCATCCATCCATCCATCCATCCATCCATCCATCCATCCATCCATCCATCCATCCATCCATCCATCCATCCATCCATCCATCCATCCATCCATCCATCCATCCATCCATCCATGCATGCATGCATGCATGCTGCAGAACCCACCGAGCCATGCACTCATGCCATGGGATTAACGACCCAGCCAAGACCGCACGCACGCACCTGGCCCATGCGGTACGCCGCCACGAATCCCTGCGGTGCGTGCCGTGGTGCCGTGAGGGGAATATTATTGCATGCATGTGTGTGTTAGTAAAACGAAACGAATCGCCCGTTAGCCGCCCAGAGTTAATACCGATACCTACCAAAATTAGTGAGCTCCGCGACGACCCGTATTACCATATACTTACCTGCACCGTGCGACGTGCCTCCCATCCTGCCCCCCATTGCGCGCACACACACAAACACGTGCGTGCATTCCCCACCCCACCCCCAAGACCCAAAGGTTAAGGCCATACCACCTCCTCGCTCTGGGTTGCGGGCTTTGCGGGCTGGTTCGGGTTCCCTCGGTCGGTTTGCTTTGGTTTCTGGAATAAACTACCCCCCCCAGGGTACTCTTGGTCGTTTCGCTTTTGGTTTCTGGAATGAACTACCCCACACACACACACCGCACGGGTGTATCCAGCCCATATCTCATCTCCCACGGCGGGCACCGCACCCAAACCCCACCCCACCCCCAGCGGTAACACGTCCCCACCCACCCAACCAAACCACCCCAACCCACCCCAACCCACCCCGCCGCCGCCGCCGCACCTCCAGGTTGAGCAGCCACTTGTAGTGGGCGTGCGTGTCCAGCGGCACCCGCCCGTATGTGGGCAGCTCGTAGGGCGTGGACTGTGTGCGTGGTCATGTGTGGCGGTGGGCGGGCAGCATTGCCGTGCTATAAAAGCAGCCATGTACGTAGGACACCGTCACATTTTAGCGCACCGCCGCGCATGCACTCCCGCCGCACCTTCTTCTCGCCCACCACCTTGTACACGTCCGCCAGCCCCACATCCAGCGCGGTGGCGTTGCCCGCCCGCCGGTCCCGCTCAGACAGGTAGGCCAGATGCATGCGGGCGCACGCCTCCTCACGCTGGTAGGTCTGCTCCCAGATGCGGGAGCAGCTGGGCACGCCACGGAAGAAGGCTGCACGGGAGGAGGGCATGAGCATGCCACACCACAATTATTTCATGGAAAACGTCTGCAACAAGTTACGGTACGCCTTTCATGTGGATGTTTTTTTTAGTACCGCCGCACCTAGGTCCTTCTTGAGGTGCCAGGGCACGTGATAGAGCGCATCAGGAATCGCGATCATCTGCAGGGCGGGCGGCAAGGCAAACAACGGTGACCGGCTGCGGCGCGGCCTAGAGGGTGTCGCAAGCCCAACATTCCTAATATAAGAGTGCAGATGGAAACGCTCCCAAGCGCTCCGGCCTATTTCACTTCCAGCAGGATTCCGGCCCCGGCCCCGCTGCCCCGCATTATTCCGCAATCACCCCCACCCCCACCTCCACGCACCACCACCACCACCCCCACCCCCACCACCCCCACCCCCCACCCCCACCCCCACCCCCTCCCCCACCACCCCCACCCCCACCACCCCCACCACCCCCACCCCCACCCCCACCCCCACCCCCACCCACCCACCACCTCCACCTGCGGCACCAGGATGTCCAGGTCGTCGCCCTCATACCAGCCCCGTGACTTGCACAGGCTGAAGGGCGGGGCAGTGAGGTTGCGCGTGGGCTTGCCAAGGCGGTTCCTGGATCCGGCAGCGGGTAGGGCCAGCGCGCCGCACGTCAGTGAGGCTGATCAATGCCGCCAGGATGGGGCCTCTAAGTTTTGGAAAGCCTGGCACACTGCCGGTACTGCACACACTTTGCCCCTGCAGCCCTCGGCCTCCATTAGCCCACATCCCCATCCCGAGCCATCCACGCACCCACCCGTTGTCGAAGGAGTTGTAGATGAACAGGACGTTGGGCAGTTGCAGCCGTCCCCGGGCCAACGCATGAGTCACGTACTTGTGCAGCATGTGCTTCTGCGGGGTGTGACATCAAGCTTATTAGTCAGGCGGGCTGCGTTGACACTGGCGCTGTCATACATCCACACATCCATGCAAACGCCGCGAATACATGCGCCCGTTCCCGATCAACACGCCTGCCTGCCCCACGCACACGTGCCTCTTTGCATCCGTTCATCCGGCCCGCACCTCAGACTGCCGCCGTCGGTAAAGTCATGTCCGCCCCGCCTGCGGGTCATCCGGCGGTGCCCACCCATACAGCCCACGGCGGTACCGCCCACAGCGGAAGTACGGCACTACCACAAGCCCACGCGCCAAACCTGCCGCCACAACTCACATAGGGGCTGGCTATGCTCGGCACCTCCCGTAGCGCCGGCCCCTCCGGCCCCTCCAGCCAGTACATCGTGTTGTTATACACCAGCACCAGCTGTGGGTTGACGGGGATGTGCAGGTGAGGTAAGGGTCTGGGGTGTCCTTGGATTTTATACTCGCTAGAACCCTGCCAGGCCGCCTTACCAAGAGGATATCTGGCGTCAGCTCCTGTTGCCAGCAGCCGCAGGGGGGAATCAAGGTGCAAATGCATGTCAGTGGGCAGGCTGCTACCGCGCGCGTTGTGCAACGGGGGCCAACGAGCCGCACCTTTCGAAATAAATGAAACATGTTGAGGATTTCCTTGGCTTGCAGAGGCGCCCGTTTACGCCATGGCTCCAAGTCGGCATCGAGATTTTCCCTGGGCCAGGTGAGGGCGGGTTGCCGCTTTCTCTTTCGTTGCTCGGGCTGTTCCCTGTCGGTTCGTCCCCCTACCAAGGGCGCAATCCCTGATTACCTAAGAAAGGATTCCCACTCCGGGCGGGCAACTGTCCATGGGTAGACGCCGGCTAGTGGCGACACGGTCTCTGGAAGCACGGGGGGCGCAGCGGGGGGCGCGAGTGCTGCCGTGTGCGCCTCCGACCCTGCCACTGTGGCACTGCGCCCGCACACGGCCAAGAGAGCGGCCGCTTGGGCAAGCCATAAAAGCCTCGAACACGTCATGTGCGCCTACAAAATGTCAAGCCCACAAGGGACATGAGTGTCCGCATTTGCGCTCCTTGAGCAGCCGTTGTGGGAATTTGATAGGCTTTATTTATTTCAAATTGTGTTCATCTGCGTCGTTGTTAACGATGAAAGCCGTTTCCAGGAGAAGCGACGAGCTGATGTCAATTGCATGAGTATTGGAACTTGTGAGCTTGGTGCCCGGGCCACAGATTGGACCGACGTAAAGAAACACTTTCAAGCCGTCTGCCATATGCCAGTCACGTAGATTGCTGACTGACTCAAGCAGGCCGCGACAGCCGTGTCGCTGCAGCCCGTGTAGTTTGCCTGTCGCGCGGAGCCCCTCAGAACTATCAGCAATCTGATAGTGAGTAGCGCTTATTACAAGGAGAGCGTGGCTTGATCAACCATGTTTAAAGGACTACTAGGCGTCTTCGCGCTTCATAGTTGAAGTGCGACAAGCTTTTGTGGGCCAAAACAATTAGGTCTTGGGCATTTTACGCGCATACATAAGGGGGAAAGCATTCCAGGGGTGTTTCGGGTTCCGCGCGGTGAAGAATGGAGTACCTGGAGAAGGAGAAGCTCTTCGCCAAGGCGGACGCTATACGGTGGGTGGGCGTGGGCCCGCTGCCAAGCACATGCTTTTTCGCTGCTTGGTGCTTGTGCCACCCGGAGGCTCGAGCTGCAAAAACCCTCGCGTGTGCTATCCCTATGTCGTTGGGCTCTGCAGGCCGGGGCTTGGCGCCGCGCTATCGCGCATGCCCCTACACTCCGCGGCGGAGTTTAAGGAAATCGACGACATGCTTGAAGAGCACCGCAAGGTGCGGCCTCCCGGATGGCTTGGACAGGGGCGGGGCCGCTCAAAAACAGGCGGCGCACCGCATGCGCAGCACTGAGACGATGTGAGGCTTGTGAGCCCGGCGCCACCCGCCGTTCCGAAGTCAGTCGCAGGTGGCGGTTATACTGTGTGGTGCTACTGTCTGGGTTGCGGCAGACCATGTGCGGGCCGCTTCCGTATGCAATACACGAGCATGCACTTTCAAGGGAATCGGTCCCCTTATTTTCCCTCATTACGTGCAGGGCTCGGAGCTACGAGCAGCTGCCTCGCGGGACCTGCAGCGGCAAACAGAGGAGTACCGCAGGCTCAGTAAGTCCGTGCATTTGAGCGGACAACACGGCAGCCGGGATGGCGCGTGCGCCTGTGCGAGCACGCCCTCCGCTGCCACCCCTCACCCTTCCGCCCGCCTCCTTCCTTCGTTGCCATCGCGCATGCCGCCTCTCTTCCCTCCACCACCACCACCACCGCCACCGAAATCCCCTGAGCTTTCATACGGTACCCTCTTCTGTGTCCTACCAGCCAACCTTCCCAACCTCCAAACCCTGCCGACAGCTGCCCAGCTGGACGCCAAGCTGGCCACCGCGGGCCTGTCCGCACTGCCGCCCGCCGCCACGGCCGCTGCCCGGCACCTGGCGGCGGTGGCGGGCGGGCTGGGCCTGGCCACTACGGCCGAGGGCGCCATGCTGGCGGCCTGGGTGGCGGCGGACGCGCGGCGCCAGGAGGCGGAGCGGCTCAAGGTGTGGGGGCCCTGGGAAGGGAGCGGGGGAGGTTGTAAACACAAGCCCATTCCAAACCAGGAAAAGGGGGTCGGCGGGGCGTAGAGTGCTTGGAGGGGAGGGTGTAAAGGGCCGCCCAAAGCTACCGGCGCGGCGCGGCACGGCACCCTACGGACTCCACCATCCTGCCCTTGACCTCGCATACATGTGTTGGCAATCGTGTGTTTGCTGCTCCTCGTCCACACGCTCCAGGCCAAGCGCGAACTGGCGGCCTCGGATCTGCGGGCGGCAGCCGAGGCGGCCGGCCGCCAGGCGGAGGAGGTGGCGCGGGCGCTGGACGGCGCGGCGGCGCGGCAGGCGGAGGGGCTCCGGGCGCTGCCGCGGGGCCAGGTGCGAGGGAAGGAGGCGTGCGGCACTCCGCCCGGGCGAGCTATGCGGGGCTGTGTTGCACAGCACAGCCCGTCGCCATACCGGCCCAAACGTACGACTGAGATCCATTCCGTGCACCCACCTCGTGTGTACACCTGTGCACGTGCCCTTCCACCCGCCGCACCTGCCGGCACCGCCCTCCTGCCCATCAGGGCCCTGAACATGATCCTGATCCTATCTCTGCCGTTGCCGCCCCCTTTCCCCCGCCCCCGGCCGCAGGTAGAGCGGCGCCAGGTGGAGGAGAAGGCGGCCAGCTACGTGGCCAAGATCCAGAAGGCCACACGGCAGCTGCAGGACACGGGCTTCAGAGAAGAGGTGAGGCGCCGGAGCGAGGGGCGGGGAGGGGGGAGGGCGGGGAGGGCGGGGGGTTGTGGTTACCAGCCCAAACTAAACCAATCTTTGGGGGGGGGTTACTGGTAAACAGTCCCGGTGAGAAACCAGCTGTGAAGAACGTAACTGCGCTCCGGGGGGGGGGTAGTCATTCCAGAAACCAAAGCGACCATTAAAACCAAAAAACCCGGGGGGGGGGTAGCAGCAGGCCCAGGAGGCATGCGCCATGGACCATAGGCCGCCATTGAGTACCCGCGCGCGCACCAGCGCATTGACGGCTTACAGGGGTCTGGCAAAACACACGCGGCGCACAGGGCTCATTGACACGGGCCAGCACATCCAGCTGTGTTCATTGAAACCCTTCCCTCCGATCATGGGCATGGTGCGGAGTCAGCGACCGCTATGACTCTGCCCTGTCCTCCACCCCCAGCGACACCCGCTTCCTGTTGGCCCATGCGAATGCTCCCATGCTCATGCACCCACGATCATGCGCCACACACGCTACGCCACGTGCCCACGTACGCCACGTGCTGCAAGTGATCCTGACATTCCTGGATGCGTGTGTGTCATGTGATTGCTTTCACGCACCCACACACGCACTCCGCCCCCCCACACACAAACACATGCAGCTGGGCCACGAGGCGCTGACCGAGCTGGCTGCCAAGGTGACGGCAGCGGAGGGGCAGCTGGCGGCGGTGCGGGAGGAGCTCAAGGTAAGGCACACTTTGCACAATCGTGTGTAGGCGGGTGCGAGTTGTCACGCATTGTGGGCTGCGGGGTGGTGAACAAAGCAGACGGCGCGCCACACATGCGGCACTGCATGCCAGCAGCAATGTCCAGCGATTGGTAGCAGCTTTCAGCGCACACGCACACACACAGCTATGGGCGCGCGCATTCTCCATGTAAACAGCAGTGGTGCGCCGGTGCCGCATCCCGCCCGCCACCCTTCGGATTTCTTGGCATCAATTCACTGGGTAGGGGAATGCTAGCACGCAATCACGTGCTGATTAACCCCCCAGCAGGCCACCCGCCTAGCCCGCGCCCCGCCTTCACATCCGCACACACACAACACCTGCCACACATGCAACACACGCACTCGCACATGCAATGCAGGAGTACGACAACATCCCGCCCAGCGAGGCGGGACTGGCCAGCCAAATGGAGACCCTGCAGCGCGAGCTGGGCCAGGTAAGGGTGGGACTGTGGGAGGCGGGGGCGGGTAGGAGGCGGGTGGGAGGCGGGGGCGCGGCAGGTGGGCGGGGTCTCCACGGTGGCAAGGAGGAGTTGGTGGCGGTTCACTGTGGGGATCTCGCCTGAGCGCGTGGGTAACAGGGCGGGACAGGGCGCTGCCAGGACACGGCTGAGGAGCGACGCGCTTGGGCGCGTGGGTGGCAGCGGCAGCAGGGTGTGCCGCACCGCGGAGTGCTGAGACCGCCGGAAGCTGCCGCGGGTTTACCATGGCCCATGACGCCCCGTCCCAGTCCGCGCCCTCGCAAGCGCATGCTCCTGTTCCTGTTCCAACCCCTGTTGCCCCGCACACCCGCAGGTCAACCAGGCCCTTGGAGGGGCGTTCGTGGGCAACACGGGTGGCGGGGGACACGGCGGCCACGGGCATGCGCACACGCTGCTGCGGCACGGCCGCAGCGGGGCGATGGGCTTCGGGCAGTAGCGGCGGTGGTAGTGTGGAGCTGGAGCGGTGCTGTTGGTGGCATGGCTGGAGGGGGCAGGTACAAGGCCCATGGCGCTGGCGAAGGAGCGGGGCATCATGCATTGGAGGCGAGGACGCAGGGCATGCAATGAGTAGCATGTCCTGAGGTGCACATGACCGGTGGGCTGGGCGTGATGCGGAGGCAAGAGGGAAGTCGGTGCGGTCGTGAGTGAGGGCATCGTGAGCACAGCCCAGCAGTCCGGCGAGACGGGCCGGCGTATCAGCACGTCCAGATCCCAACATAAGCCAGCACGGGCTGTTGGTGCCAAACCGCGTTCGTCGTGTCAGTTCACGCTGGACTGACTGCGTCACGCGGACGCGGTGCGCTCCGTTTCGGGGATGACGCGATCGTCGTACTGTATGGACTACTTGACGTTGAGCGACAGCTTCCTGATGAACGTGGTGCACGACATGCCCTCCACCTGCCTAGAGATCTACAGCACGGCGCGCCCCCGGTGTCCTGCAGATTCAGCTGTCGTCGGCTCGTCGCTATTGAAGTTCCAAGTTTCGCTCCCCGCCCATGCTCGCGCAGGTCCATCCCACCCATTCCACCGTCACACCGGGTTCCATCCCATGCACTGGCATGCACACAGCGAGTCAGCGACTAAGCACACGCGAGTAGCTCTGCCCAGATTCCTGGACAGGTTTCACCGGTTCACCACGGCTCAGCCCCCCGCCGCCTGCCATGGGGATGCGAATGCGCATGGAGTGTGATACCGTGATTAGAGGCGGCGAGGCAAAGGAGCCAACCGCACGCGCCAACTACTGTACTGTATGTCGATGTACAAGCCGCATTTATGACCGCCTGCGTGATGTCTTGCCTGGCCGGGCGCCCGGAGAGTGAGGACTGCAGCAAACTACTTGCCAGCCAGCGCATCACCGGTGAAGTTACAGCGCGTCAGCGTCATATACCTGTGCTGCCTTGCGGGTCCGGGGATCTAGCACGCAACGTCGCAACACAAGGCAACACAACGGGGCACAATGCGGGGCAGCGGGGGCTACCCACTGTTTTCATCTGACCTCAGTCACCTCACACCGCCACCGTCAGCCGCTACAGCCGGGCGCGAGCTGTCATCGAATCCAACACTGGCTGACCCTGCCCATGCCCCACGCCGTGCCCCGGCGGCGACGGGGAGCCATCGCCTCCCCGCGCCCCTGCCGGCCCTCCCCGCCCCGCCGCCGCTGCCGCTCCTGCCCCATCCACGCCTGCCACCGGCCGCACCCGGCCCGTCACCAGCATCAGCAGGTCCCGCCCGCACGGCAGCAGCGAGTCCCAGTCTGACGCCAGCGGCATCTGCTGCTGCTGCTGCTGCTGTCCAGACCCAGATCCGGATCCGGATCCAGACGCGGCGGCGGCAGCTGCCGGCATCTGCTGCCGCCGCACGTCCAACGGCGTCCAGGCCATCACAAAGTCGCCGTGGCCCACGTGGTTGTACAGCAGGTGCCGTACAGGCACGCCGCAGCTGCGCGGCACAGGAACAGGTACAGGTACAGGTACAGGTACAGGTACAGAAGCGGGCAGGAAGGGGCAGGCGAGTCCAGAGGTGAGTCCAGGTCAGTCCAGAGTACGATCGGTAGCCTCTACGTGGTTGCATTGACCAGGCCGTGCGTGCCCAGCACCTGAATCTGCCTATCTTCTCACCGTTCGCATTGTGTCACACACACCAACGCGTCGCACCGGAAGCCTCACGTTCATGCCGCCTACGCGGTACCTGCTCAAGCACTGGGCACCCACGCAAGGAGGGACCACACGTACCCCTGCACACCCGCACCCGTGCACCGCCCCTGGTCACCACGCCCGCTCGCCCGCACCCGCACCCACACCCGCACACCCGCACCCGCACCCGCACCCGCACCCGCACCCGCACCCGCACCCGCACCCGTACCCGCACCCGCACCCGCTCGCCCGCACCCGCACCCGCACCCGCACCCGCACCCGCACCTGTCCAGTCGCGCCACCAGCTCCGCGCCCTCGTGCCAGGGCACCATGTGGTCGGCGCAGCTGCCCATGACCACGCACGGCGGCAGCCAGGCCGCCGCCGCCAGCCTGAAGCGCGGCTGCCCACCCTCCCCAGCCGGCAGGGTCGGCTGCGGGGCGCCGTCCGCAGCGGCTGCTGCCGCATCAACTGGTGCGGTGGAAGGCGGGGCAGCCGCTGCAGCGCCTGCGCCGGTGGCGTGAGCGGGTCCGTATATAGCGGAGGCGGCGGGCAGGCCGGCGCGGGCGGGGATGGCGTCCCCCAGCAGCTCGAATGAGTGGAAGAACTCCGGCTGCCTGTGGCTGTGCCCCAGTCCCTGCCCCTGCCCCTGCTGCGGATCGTTGCCGTTGCCCGGGTGTTGATGGGGGTGGTGCAGTTGCAGCAGCTGCTGCTGCTGCTGCTGCTGCTGGTACCGGCGGCCCCCACCAGACCCCCCGCCCTGCTGCGCTGCACCCCTCCCACCACCACCACCGCCGCTGCTCACGCCGGCGACGGCGGCCTCCGCGGCCTCCGCGGCCTCCGCGGCCGCCGCCGCCAGGATGACGGACGGCGAGGCGGCGGCGAAGCCCGCCGGGCCGCCCACCGCGCGCTTCATCATGCTCAGCTCGTGCACGTGCCGCGCCTTCTCAAACTCGTAGTGCTTGGCGATGTCGTACACGGCGCTCATTCCCACGAACAGCGCCGGCATGCGCGTGTCCGCCTCGCGGCCGTGCGGCGCCGCCGCCGCCGCGGCAGCAGCAGCAGCAGCTCCGCCGCTACCGCCGCTACCGCTGCGGCCGCCGCTGCTGCGACCGCTGCCGTCGCCACCATCATCGTACGACGGCTCCACGTCGTCCACGCCGGGGCGGGGGTGCATCTGGGAGTCGGCCAGGGTGCGCAGCGCGTGCAGGGCGCCGGGCAGCGAGGGCGCGGCGCCGCCCAGCAGGTAGGCGCCCGCCTCCACGCCGTCGCCGGCGGGGTGGTCGGCGTAGTAGCCCTGGCGCCAGGGATTCGGTAGCGGGGGAGGGTTCCATGCATTTAGATTAAGCGGAGCAGTGGTAGACAGGTAGGCACGGTACAGCAGGTCTTGGGGGGGTCCATGCATATTCGGTTAAGAGGAGAAGTGGAAGGGGATGGGGATGGGGGTAGGAAGCGCTTCAGGACGCCGGACGGGTGAGGTGCGTGTGTTTTGAGGGTGTGTTGAGTGTGTGTGCCTGAAGCGTGCTTGGTGTGAGATGCCGAGGTCTATATTGGCCATGTCAAGTGCAAGAGCCTCCGTGCGCTCCGCCTAGTCTGGGGCATCGAGTGCTTGCAGCGCAGCGCTTCCCCCACCTGGTGCTCCTCCTTGGCCGGTGCCCGCCGCGGCGGCGGTCGCGGCGCCGCGCCGCCCTCCAACCCACCAGCCGCCGTCCCGCTCGCTTGCGCCCGCGCCTGCGCCTGCAACGCCACAGCCGCCGGCCCTGACGACACTCCCGCTGCTGCTGGCGCGCCGGCGTGCAGGAACTGTGCTTGGGGCGCCACGGCAGCCGCCGCGGCCGCGGCCGCGGCTGCTGCAGCTGCCCTGCGCAGCAGCGCCCACGCCACCAGGTGGCCCCCCGCCGAGTGCCCCACCGCCGACACGCGGGCGGCGTCGCCGCCGTACGCGGCCACGTGGTCCAGCGTCCAGCTGAGGGCGGCGCTGACCTCCTCCACCATCGTCCCTGCCGTACAGGCGGTTATTTTGGTGGCGTCGGTTAGTCAGGCGGGTGGTTTTGGTTGTGGCGGCCTGGCGGGCCGACGGGCAGCCTGCCGCACGCACGTGCACGCACAGGCACGTGCGTGCGCAGTGTGCTGAGCGGCTGTGCGCCCCACAGGCAGCCCGCAGCCTACAGCCCACCCCGCAGCCCCTATGCAGCTTTGGAGCTGGGGGCCGCGGGCAGGTGCTGCCGCTGTGCGGCCGGAGGCGGCTCTCACCTGTGAGCGCCTCGGGGTACAGCGTGTAGGTGGGCACGACCACGATGAGGCCTGTGTGTGTGTTAGAGATAACAAGGGAGAGTACTATGAAAGACTTGAGGCCTGTGTGTGTGTGTGTGTGTGTGTGTGTGCATGCGCGAGCGCGCGTGTGCGGAACAGGATGGGGGCGCGTGTCAATAAAGCGTGTATATGACCGCCAAGGCGATCGTGCGGTTGCCACGCAGCGCACACAGCTCACCGCTTCCTCCCTCTCCACAACAGCCCCCATGCGCGCTCAGGCTTTCTCACCCTGCTGCGCCAGCCGTGTTGCCATGGGCGCGTACTGCCACGTTTCCCCGCTGGCCCACACGCCCCCGTGCACGAAGAACACCACCGGCCGCAGCTGCTGCGCGGCTGCGGCACCGGCACCGGCACCGGGGTTGGCGGCAGACGCAGGAGCCGCGCCATCGGAGCCCGCGCTAGCAGCGGCAGTAGCGGCAGTGGCGGCAGTAGCGGCAGTAGCGGCAGTAGCGGGCTGGCCGATGGGCACGTAGATGTCCATGTAGTTCCGGGGCGCGGGGCCGTACCGCACCTGCCGTGCTACAGCCACCCCGTCCCGACCCAGCGGCAGCCGCCGCAGCTGCTGCTGCAGCGCCACCGCCGCCGCCGCTGCCGCGGCAGCGTCAGCCGGCGCCGCTGCTGCAGCTGGCGGGTCCAGCGCTGGCAGCCGCCTGTGCGTTTGGGCGGGGGTGGGTGGGTGGGAGGGCGACGTGGCGTGTCGGTGCCTCGGCAGTCAAGGGATCAAGTGGGCGGTTGAAGCAGCCGATGAGGCGGGTGCTTGCGTGCCCAGCTGCCCCGAGGGTGAGAGTATGGCGTGCCGTGACACAGCAGGGGTTCAACCAGCAGCGTGAGCCGCCCGCTGTCGGCCCCCCCTTGGTGGCTCTTCTTTCCCTGCCCGTTCCTCCCCTTCACTCCACTGTCCACCCACTTGTAGGTGGACATGGAGTACAGCCCATAGGGCGCCAGCGCCACAATGGCCGCCAGCTCCGCGCCTGCGTGCCCAACACGTTGCACGTGGGGCGTTTGGCAAGTCGCGAACGGTCAGGAAGCGAGGGTTGGTGTAGACGTGCTCTTAGCAGTCTGCGCGTGTGGCGTGAACTTTGGTTTGCCAGTGTGTGGTGCTCTGAGGCAGTCCCGCACGTCTACCAGACACCAGACCACCCCCCAGGCCCCGTGTCAGACCCCACGGACGCTGATCTAGTGGCACCCGCGGCAACAGCAGCGGCTACAGCCATGGCCACCGTGGCAGTAGCAGCAACAGTAGCAGTAGCAGCTGTTGAAGCAGCAGCAGCGACTCACCGAGGATCCGTGCCACCCGTGCAGTACGGGCCAACCGTGGCGCAAGCTCCGAACCGGCACTGTCAATGTCCGCCTGTGCGTGACCAAGCAAACATCAACCGGCCCCATCAGTCAGCAGCGTGCACAAGCAATCATCAACCGTGCCGCCATACATCAGTCACACACACACACACACGCCAATAAACAAGAGTACGGAGAAGACTTAGGCGCACGCGCACGCGTGCGCATGCGCATTAGCACGCCGAAGGTGTCTGGCATGGGGAAGTGTGTGCGCCCCGTACTGTCCTTTTTTATGCTTTGTACTGCCGCTCAGGCAGCCGCGTGCCCCTTCTGCGCTGCCAGACACTCCTGCCGAAATCTTCCGTATGCGAAAGAGCAAAACGCCTTGCAGCAACCCACCTTGGCGCCCTTCAGGGCCTCGTTGAGGAAAGATGACATGGCGACCACGCGTGTGCCCCGGCCGGCGCCGCCGGCTATCGGAAACGGCGCTGGAACAAGGCGCCCGGGTGCTGCTAGTCCGCTGTGCGGATGAGGAGGCACAAGCCCTACGAGCCTGCGGATCTGGGTCGGGGGCAACGGCCCGGCGAGCGCCCGCTGTGCTGCTATCGTGCGCGGACCGCGTATGGCGGGCCGGCCGGCGGCCCCGAGCATGAGCCGGGCTGTGGGACCCGAGCGTGCGCAGCCGCGTGTGCAGGCGTTTAATTGCGCACAGGCCACAGGAATGCTGCGCTGCCGTAGCGGTGTAGTCGACGTCGCAACGCGGCACACTATCAGGCTTTTGGGTTGGTCCTAAGGTTGGTATGCGCAAAGCGTAGAGGAGGGCGATGGTGATTTGCAAGCGTCGCCCACTTCAAGCGTTCGCGGCCTTATTCCTGTAAGCTACAGCACAATGCAAGCATGCTAACATTGATTGTGCACTGCGGCAAGAGCTGCTCCAACATCAAACTCGGCATGAGGCTCATCAATAACAAAACCGTCGCGACCGCACTTCCACAGCAAGTGAGGTGTCTATGTGTAGCACCTGTGTAGTACATTATCTCAAACTGAGCAGACCGGACTCACGAACCATAGTAGCGGAAGGGAAGCTTTTGCCAGCGAAACTCACTAGTTTTCCGCCGGGTTGACCCTAGCTTTGGCATGTCTATCATTTCTTACGACGTTATGATTACTCCATAAATACAATCCCAGGCTCTCGCGCTCTTGTTCGGGCTTTCAGCTCCCGGAGACTTCTTTCAAGTCGCTGTCGCCTGCGATGGCCAGCGACTACGGGAATGAGGATGGAGAGCATCTGCTCGAGGAGACGGACGTGTACAAGGCCACCAGCAGCAGCGACTTCGTGGTGGTGCGCAGGCTGCGACTGTACAGGAATCGCTTTGTCACGTACCACAACTTTGAAGAGACGGAGGAGGACAACAAGCAATGGCTACTGACACGGGGTTGCGACCTGAGCCCGCGCACCGCCGCGGAGATAAAGGAGCCGGTGACAAAGTATGTGCGGCCGAGGGGGCAGTGGGCCATCACTACGCTGGTGAAACCCACCAAGTCCTCGAAGGCCCACGCCGTTCGCCTGGTGAGCCGTGGCGGGGCCTTGTAGAAGAATTGCACCCACAGGTGCCGTACCGGTTGACGCGGCCGGCGCGGTGCTTCCCGGGTTCTTGAAGGGGAAACGCACACGCTGGCAGAGCCTGACCGCGTTCCCTGAGCCCGCCCAAAACGCAACCGAAACGCAGCCCCCGCGGCTTCTGGTGCCCTCACGGCAACTTTGTTGTAAACCCTGTGTGTTTCACGTCAGCCTTCCGCTGCCGCATCTCCGGCGCAGCCGCCGCAGTATCGCCGCCCCTTGCCTGGCCACGTCTGGCTCCGCCCCTCCCAACACCACTTCCGACCCGCAGCCCACCTCTGACCTCCCCTTGCCCCAACCCCCCTCCTTCTTCTTGTTCCTCTTCCTCTCGCGCACGCAGTACATGTTCACTCTGAACTGGCCCACCAAGTGGGCGGCCAAGGGCTACACCTCCTTCACCTTTGGCTTCACTACCGCGGAGGAGGCGCGCCACTGGCACGCGCGCTTGGGCGACTGCATCGAGCTCATCCGATTGGAGAAGGCCGCCGCCGCCTCCTCGGGCGGCGCGGGCGGCGGCGTACTGTCCACTATGAGCAGCTACCGCACGCCCGGCCAGGTCAGCGGCAACACCACGCCCCTGCACACCAGCACCCTCCCGCCGCCCTTCACCTACTACTCGGTGGGCGGCGCCGCCGCCGCCAACGCCGCGGGGGGAGGAGGCGGCGGCAGCGGCGGCGCCTCCACGCTGACGAAGCAGCGCAGCGCCAGCGGCGCGGGGGCGCTGTCCAAGAGCTCCAGCCTACAGCACACGGCGACGACGCCGACGCTGGACCGCGGCGGGTCGTCACGGGACGCGCCTCGGTCGCACGCCGGCGACTTGACCTCACCCTCCAGCCCTGGCGGCATGGCGGGCGCGCCGCCGCTGGCGGCGGGGGCGGTCCACCGGCGCTCCATGACGGCGGCGTCGGAGCCAGGTGCGTGCGCAGCGTGTGCGTTCCGTGTTTTTACACGGTGTGCAACGAGGGCGGCCGCTGTGGCATGTGGTGGTGCAGGCGGGGGTTGGGACCGAAGCTCGACTCCAGCAGCTGCCGTTGAGGACGGCAGGGGCCCAGGGCAATGAAGCGCGCATGGACGGACCGTGGGCGAGAGGTCTGCGCGCAACCGCAACTGTTGCAACCCCTATGCTATGGCCCCTCCTGTGGCCCCGTTGTGTGCCCTGGCTGTTGCACTATTACTGATTGTGGCATCTTTGTCGCCCTGCGTCCTCCTCCTGCCGCTTCCTTGCTGCCTCATCTCCCTCAGCCAACCGCTTCCCGGGTGTGCTGGAGGGCGACGACGACAACCTGGCCAGTCTGGTGGGCGGCGGCGGCGGCGGCAGCGTCGGCGGCGCGCCCAAATCCCACGCACACGCCAACGGCGGCGGCTCCATGCCCGTCACGCCCGGCTCGCCCAAGGCCTTCCGGGCCACGTCAGCATCCGCGCCTGCGGACGCAGCGCCCACGGGTGGTGGCGCCACGGCTTCCACCAGCGCCGGCGCGGCGCGTCCGTCGGTGTCTGCGGCCGCAGCAGGGAGCGCGGCGAACGGGGCGCGGCGACAGGGGGCGCAGGCGCCGGCGCGGCACGCGCCCCAAGTGCCGCGGCCGCCAATGATGACGACGCGGCTGGAGGGCGGGTTCAGTCCCAGCAGCAGCGACAGCGACGGGGAGGCAGACGACGGCGAGGAAATGGGCGGCGGCCGGGGCGTGGTGGTGGTGAGCGGGATGCGGCGGCGAGGCTCGGCCGCGACCACTTCGGCGCCGTGCAGGTGGGTGGGTGACAGGCGTGGCGGGCGGGCGGGCTGCCCTGGTTTTGAAGAGCTGGTGGGCGTTGGCGGGAGCAGCTGGAAGGCCTGCCTGGCGTCGGGCGGAGCGACCATGCAGCCCCGGGCCCGGGCGGCAGCTAGGGCGGCAGCTAGGGCGGCAGCTAGGGCGGCAGCTCGATAAACATGCAGCAGGGTGGTCCGCTGGGTGGGGGCATGTGTGCTGGGGAGCATGCGATGGGGGCATGCGGTGCCGCGGTGCTGGGGTAAGCGCGGGAATGGGTGGTGGTGGTGGGTAGTTCATTCCAGAACCCAAAGCCAAAACGACCAAGCAAACCCGAACCCGGGGGGGGGGCGCTTTGTCGCATGGCTGGTGGAGGGAGCTGGGAGGCCATATTTGTGAGGGCCTCATCTGTGGATTTGCAAGGGCATGGTCATGGAGGTGCCGCGTGGGTTGTGGCGGCTGTGGAAGGGCTTGGCTGAAGGGCCCCGGGCCCCTGGGCCGGAGGGCAGCTGTCGCTGGCGTGTTGCCGGGGGCGGGTTCTCGAGTGGCACCTCGCCATCTGGGTTACGGCAGCCGTGGCCTGTTCCGTGTTGCGTGCGTCTCGTGCGGCGCCTCGTGCGGCGGACGCTCAACCCGGGGCGATGCGCAGGCCCCCCCCCCACTGCCGCAAACTAACTGCCTGTGTGCCGCCTGCTGTACGGTACGGCACGCAGGCTGCCGCGCGGCAGCGCCCGGTACGACGTGCGGCAGACGCGGGGCGGGCAGCGCTGGGTGCCGTACAAGCAGGTGCGGTGTGGGGTGTGCGGTGCGTGGATGTGCGTCAGCGGGGTGGGGTGGGGGGTGGCGCTCCGAGGCAGCGGGCAGCGGTTCAGCCGGGCAGGCTATCTCGTAGGTGGGTGGGTGGGTGGGTTGTAAGCACCAGCCCATTTCATAGGCGGGGTGGGCGGACCGGGCAGCACCTCAGCACTGGCCCGCTAACTCCTGCACGCATGCGCCCACTCGAGCTCAGGTCCTCCATGCATTTCATCCTCAATGCTATCACTCAAACCCGCTTATCTGCCGCATACACTCAACATGCGACCCCATGCAGGTCAACGGTGTGGCCATCTACCACCGCCGCCAAACCGCCGGCGACACGGAGGCGGGAATGGGCGGAGAGTTCATGGTGCGTGCGTGCGTGCGCGCGCGCTTGGGTGGTGTCGTGGGTGGGTGGGTGGTTGCGGGGTGGGTGAGGTGCTGAGCGGTGAGGGACGCAGTGCGCCCTTATCCTGCTCTTGCTTTCCAGCAACACATCACCCCCTGGCATGCCTCCCTGCCCCACGTACGCCTATTGCCCCCCCCCGACCCACATTACCAGCCAACTTTCACAACGCGCCACCTGCGCTTCTCGAGCTGCCTATATAGTTAAACTGGGAATTATCAGCGCCTTATCGGAGGGACCACGCGCTGGAGCTGGAGCTGGAGTCGCTCGGCCGCGCAGACGGCCGGGTCATCGGTAACGAGTACCATGTTCGATTGTTCCCGCTGTACCACGGAGTCCACGACTACTGAACCTAACAACCCCCCCTGTGCCGCAACGTTTGTCTACATCTCCCTCGTCATTAATTAAACATGCATGGCACCCCCCCCCCCCACACACACACACATACGCAGGTCAGCACGGTGGTCCGCGGCTCGCCGCGGCGCTGCCTGGAGGCCCTGACGTCCAAGTGCGGCAACACCACCATCCTGGGCCCAGCCATCCTGCAGGAGGTGCTGCAGGCGCGGCACGCGGACGACGAAAAGGAGGTGGGTGGGCGCGCGGGGAGGGGCGGGCTTGGAAGGAGGGGGTTACTGGTGAACAGTCCCGGTGAGAAACAAAGTGCGAACATGACTGCGACATGGAAGGAGGGGGGCGGGGCCAGGCATCCCTCCGGGCGGCGTGCCGGAGGGGTACAGATTGCAGGAGGCGCAAAGGGTGGCGGATGGAGGCACGGCGGGAGAGGAGGCGGAAGACGTGCAGACAGGGTGGGGCGCGCGGAGACGAAGGCTGGTGGGTGCCTGATCTGGAGGCATGGGTCGTGTGTGGAGTGTGGGGTCCCCTCCGCTGCCGATTGATGCCTTTCCCATACCCCCATGTCCCTCAGCATGTCCCTGGAGACTTTCCTTCTCCCGTCATTGCAGCACTCCTGTCCCCGCCGCTCCGCCTCCACGCGTTGTGCCTGTCTGCCTCCCACTTCTCTTCTTAACCTAGTATGCATGGAACCCACGCCGAAACGAAACACCATCCATGGATGGCGCCCCCACCGCCCCGCCCCCACCGTCCCGCCCCTGCCCCCACCAGGTGCTGCGCATCATCCTGCAGGCGCCCGGCGCCACGGGTGTGCTGTGCGCGCCGCGCGAGCTCGTGGTGGAGACCCTGTTCAAGACGGACGACAGCGGTGAGGGCGCCGTGGGTGTGCGAGGGCTTTGGGTGGGGGAAACAATAGCTTTTACTGTCGAGAATCGAAAAGCATTGCAAAAAGCATTGTGAAAGGAATGGCGAAAGGAGTGGCGAAGCCGGGGCTGCGCGTGGCCCTGGGTGGGGCCTGCGGGCGCGCAATACGGCCTCGCTGTGGCTGCGGGGGTGCGCGCGGTGGCGGCAGGTGAGCAGCCATAGCCTGATGGGGCTTTCTGTGGTGTGGTGTGCTCTTCACGACACACACCTCACTGGTAACAACCCCTTGTGTGAATGCCACGGCGCCGTGCGCGGCTTGCGCAGGCCCCACGCTGGTTCTCATGTTCAACAGCTGCGAGCCGCCCGCGCGCTTTGTGGAGCGCAAGGAGGGAGGTGCAGGAGGTGGTGGAGGAGGAGGGGGCAACAGCCCGACAGCCGGTACGCCCCAGCAGCAGCAGCAGCAGCAGCAGCAGCAGGAGCAGCAGGATGACATTTACCAGGTACCGTATGTGTGTGTTAGGAAAGCACAAGGAGAGGTACCGTATGTGTGTGTGTGTGTGTGTGTTAGTAAACGGAAACGGAGAGGATTCCCCGCAATCGCTCAGAGTATGTGTGTGTGGGGGGGGGGTTGGTTGGGGGGCGCTGCGTGGGAGGGGCGGTGGTGTGAGGGGGTTGGGGCCGGGGTGGCCTTCCGCACCGCGGCCTCTGCTGGAACCCACACCCGGCGAGCACAGGACCAACGGAACGGCAACCCCTCCGCCTTCCAGCGCTGCTCTCTCCCATCGCCCTGTGCCGGGTGGGGGGTTGAGGAATACGGCCAGCTGTCATGCTAAGCACGCTTGAACCCCGAAGCAGCTGCACGTCGCGATTGTGCGTTCCCATCAAGCAAAGCCGTCACCTCCCTCCTCGCTCCTCCCTCCTCACTCCTCCTCACTTCCTCACCTCCTCACTCCTCTCCGCTCGCCCCCATGCAGGCCTCCAACGTGGGTAACCGGCGCAGCTGGTGGGGGCGGCCCGTGCCCGCGCGCGTGCGTGGCGGCTACACCATGGCGCCGCTGGAGGAGCACAGCCTGGACAGCAGCCCGGAGGCGCTGGTAACGTGCATCATGAAGGTGGGTGCGCGGGTGGGCGGCTGGGCAGCGGGGTTGGCGGGGGTGGTGGTGGTGGTGGTGGTGGTGGTGGTGGTGGTGGTGTAAATACCAGAAACCAGACAAGCGAGTGAGTGAGTCGGTGAGTGGGGGTTTTGCGATCCATGCGGACGGTGTGGGTCAATACGAAGATGAGGTGCCGGCCTCCGGTAGCACAGCGGGGGTGGGGTGGGGTTGGGTGAGGAGGGTGGGTGGCAGGGGTTTCTGTTGCCCCGTACCCTGCAAGACCAACCCCGTACAAAGTAAGAGGGGGCGAGGCGTGGTGGGTGCGTGGGTGCGGGGAGGTGTGGATGTCCCGTTCCGCTCACTGACCCACGTGCCCTCCTCCCCCCGCTGCGGCAGGTGGACCTGGGCGGCGTGTGCGGCGAGCGCAGCTGGCTGCGGCTGGCCTCGGAGCTGGTGCGTGGGTCCTGGGGTGCAGGAGGGGCCGGCGGGGGGGGGGGTGGGCGGGAGGGGGGCTGCTGTGATTCGATGGAGGCTTGTGTATCCCTATGACGCCCTGGCGTGCATGCGTGTCCTGTGTGGGTGAGCTGAGCTGACCTGCCGGCAACTTGTCGACGCCCCTGGTACCGCCGCCGCCCGCCTTGACGACGGCCCCCTGGACCATGCATCACTCTCCCTGCGCCTCTCTCTCCACCTGCCCTGCCGTCATTCCCACCCCCACGCCTGCTGCTGCTGCTGCTGCTGCAGGTGGGCTGGACGGACGCGTTCCTGGACCGCATGCTCATGGCGGTGACGCTGCTGCGTGACGAGGTGGAGCAGGGGCGCTTCGTGGTGCAGCCGCTGAGCATGGTGGCGAGCCAGGTCAAGGTGAGGAGGAGGGAGGAGGAGGGAGGGTTTTCGATTGGATATGCACAGGGCGTTGGCGGCGTGACAGAACAGGGACCGTACACTAGTAGTCGTAATAGACGACGAGAAGGGTGGGGGGCGGAGGGAGGAAAGGCGGGACAGGGGGTTGCACATGTGCTGGGTTTGCTGGGAACACCACGCCACGGTAAGGGCCTTTGATGATTGGTTGGCCCGTGTGACCGCATCAGTCCACGTCATCACCAGGGGTTGCGCCGCCGCCCCAACCACCACACCCAACACAGGAGCGTGAGCGCGACGCTACCTCCGCCGCTGACCTGTCTAGCCTGGTGAGTGGCCGCAGCCATGAGGGCTCGGGCGCCGTGCTGTCGGGCGCAGGAGGCGGCACCGGCGCGACGCGCCGCTGCCTGCCGTCGCGGCTGCAGACGGTGCTTGGGGGCGGCAGCGTGACGGCGGCGGGCGGGCGGCCGGCGTCGTCGTCGGCAGCTGTGGGCGACGGCGGCTCGCCCACGGTTGCGGGCACCCCGCATGAGGTACGTGTGCGTGCGTGCGTGCGTGTGTGCGTGTGTGTGTGTGTGTGTGTGCGTGTGTGTGTGTGCGCTCTGTAGCCCGGGGGGGCCGTCGGTAGGGCACCTGCGGAATCCGGTCATTGCACCTGCACCTGTCAGTCACCACAGCTGCATGCGCACACTGCTGCATGCGCGTCACGGGCGCCGTGTCGTTTCCGGGGTGTTGGCATCCCCGATACTACGGCACTGTCCGCAAGCGCCTTCACTCGAGCGCGCCGCCGTGTGCATTGCCTGCCGCTCACAGAGCCCCCTGCTGGTGGACGCGCTCGACGACGACGCGCACGCCGCTGCCGCCGCCGCCGCCGGCGGCCACGGCCACGGCCACGGTCACGGCGCGCACGACGCAGCCCACAGCGCCTTCGCCGACGGCGACGGCAAGCGCTCCGCCGAGCTGGCAGCCGCCGCCGCCGCCGGCGCTGCCGCGGCAGCCGCCGCGGCCGCGGTGGTGGCGATGGGCCCGCGGGACATGCCGGCGGGTGCGGGGGCGGAGGGCGGCGGCGACGGCGCGCCGCGCTACACGGAGACGATGGCGGATGTGCTGGAGCGCATGCGGCGTCTGGCGTTCCTGGACCCTAGCGTGTGGGACCAGCTGCACCAGCCAGGGAAGGACGCGCCGTTCAAGGTGGGTGGCTGGGCGGGTGCGCGTAGGAACGAGACGCGAGCGCGAGACGCGAGCGGGAGACGTGGCGCGAGTGTGGGTGGATGGGCTGGATGGAGGGAGGGCGAGAGCACGGTATGTGGGGCCGCTGTCGGGATGGGTGGCGCCCCGTAGGCTGTGTGCCGAATGCCGTGCCCGCCGTCTGACGCTCTGCCTGACCCTCTTGGTACTGCCGCTGCGGCTCCTGCTACTGCTCCTGATCCGGCTCCTGCTACTGCTCCTGATCCGGCTCCTGCTACTGCTCCTGCTACTGCTACTGACGCTTGCCGCGGCCGCTGCCCCCCCCCCTGCAGGTGCGCGGCCCGACCTACCTCAAGGACCGCAAGAAGATCCCCGCCGGCAACTCCCGGTGAGTGTGGGGCGTGCGTGGCGTGGCGTGGCGTGGCGTGGCGTGGCGTGGCGTGGCGTGGCGTGGCGTGGCGTCAGATGTTGAGTCAGACGGGGCATGAGGTCGGTCGCGAGAATGCGTGCGGGTGTCGGGGGCGGGGCGTGTGTGCGTGTGTGTTTGACAGTGGCTCCGCGCGCACCACCCGCTCTGCCGAGTTGCCGTCCCGCGTCCTGTATTTTTTCATGCACGCACGTGTCGCCGCCGCGCATTGCCCGCACGGCACGCAGCACACGGCCGCTCCGCTGCACACCTAGGCACCCTTGCACCCACCCGCCCTCTCACCCACCCACCCTCTCACCCACGCACCTCTCTCGGCCCCCCTCCACCATCACCGCCTTGTGTTTATCGCTTCTGCCTGTGCCTCGCTCGCTGGTTTGGTTTCTTGCCTTGAGATGGCCTGATGTTTACAACCCCCTTGTGTACCTGGCTTACGCTTTCTCCTCCTATCTCTAATGCGTGTAACCCCCACCCCGTCATTATTTAAACATGTACGGCAACCCCACCCCGCCCCGCCAAACAGGTTCGTGCTGGGCGCCATGGACGTGATCGCGCAGCCGCCCGGCCCCACGCCGCACGAGCACGTGGCGCGCTTCCTGCCCTCCGTGCGGTGAGCGCCGTGCGGCCGGCCGGCTGGTCGTTAGACTGTGGTGGCGGCGGTGCTCCCCTTACCCTTACCTTGAGCCACGCCTTCCATGGGCGGGGTGATTCCATCATCGAGCCAGTTATGCCCCGCGTCGCGTCCCGCTGCCAACCCCATCACGTTTTCCGGGTGACCCCCGACGCCTTGCGTTGTTCACCGTCGCCTCTCCCTGCGCCATGCCCTTGCCCCTGCGCCGTGGCCGCCCACCCCTTGGTCGGTCCACCCACCCAACCCGCTCACCCCCCTGGCCGGTCCTCGGCACCTGCGCTACTACCTCGCCAAACCATTCTCGGACACCCACCTCTCCATCCCGCCCCCATAACACACACACACACACACACACACACACGCGCACGCATTCTGGTTTTCATTCAAACACACGCACACGCGCACGCACGCACACAAATATTGTTCTTCAACACACACACACACACACACGCGCGCGCGCAGCATGTACCTTCGTATGCACAAGTCTTCCATAGACCTCTCCCTTGCGATTTCTAACGCACACACGCAGCGAGAGCGGCGCCCCCTTCATGGTCATCATCCACCTGGTCATCCCCGGCACGCCGCTGCTGGGCATCGTGGCCACCTTCGTGACCGACCGCCACCCCTCCGCGCTGGGCCGCCCGCCCGCTCACCCCATGGAGGACGACCACGACTGGGAGCCCTTTGACTTCGTGCTGCACAAGTGAGAGGGGAGGGAGGGACGGGGACAGGGAGGGTTGCAGCCAGTGCTCTCCATCCAGGAGGGTGCGAGGTCCCTCGCAGATGTTTTTGGCGAAAATGGCTGGAGAAATTTTAGGGCGCGCTCCTGGCGCTCAGGAGGGATGTGGGTGCTTGCCCGGCTGGCAGGAGGTTGCAGAGGCCCCCGCAGGGGGCCCCTCCCGGCAGCGCCAGGAGGCTAGACGGGGCCCACACCATCCATGCCAGGGGAGTTTCATAAAAATCACGGATAAGCCTGCAACTTGCAGGCTTGCCTACTTTAAGTACAACTCCACCTCCGTCTCCACCATCAACCGCACCTACGGTACCTGCCCCATGCACCGTACAGGTACATGACCGGCTCCACGCACGCGCGCAACCACTGCCTCAAGCTCATTCCGCACATCGCCGACGGCAGCTGGATGATCAAGCAGAGCGTGGGCACCACGCCCGTCATCCTGGGCAAGCAGCTGCGCACCATCTACTATGAGACGCCGCAGGTGCGTGCGTGGGTGGGTGCGTGCATGCGTGTGTGAGCGCTTGAGAAAGGGAAGCGCGGGAGGGGAGGCAAACATTACTGCAAGCGCAAGCGCGGTGTATTGCTTGCTCCCATGCTTGTGCACGCTGAAAGCACGCCCCTCGCCTGCTGCAGCATGTCTTCTGATCTTCTCCCGACCTTGGCCGCGCTTCTTGTGGCCGCCCCTGCCCCTAACCCTGTACGGCGGCTGGCACCCTCCATCTTTCTACCAAATATCTTGCATGGAGCCCGCGCACCCATCCACCCACCCACATACCCACATTCACAACCCACACGCCTCTCCCACCCAACCCCACCGGCACCCCGTTCCCCCGCCCCCGGACATCGGTAACGGCACGACCACTGTACCTGTGTGCCTGGCTACACCTTCTCCTTCTAACTCTACTGCATGTAGCCCCTGCCTGTCTGCACCTATCCATCCTAACCTCCCTAACCTCCCTAAATGCTTGGAACCCCCGCCCCCCCGTCCCCGCCCCACCGGCCACCCGGCCTGCAGTACATCGAGATCGACATCGACATCAGCGCCAACAACGTGGCCAGCTACGTGACGGGCCTGGTGCGCGGCGCCACTCGCAGCCTGGTGATCGACATGGGCTTCGTGTTCGAGGGTGGGTCAAGAGATGAGATGGGAAGAGGAGCAGGAGGAGGAGGCGGAGGAGGAGCAGGAGGAGGAGCAGGAGGAGGTTTGCTGTAGGGCGGGAGGGGGAGTTGGTGTGTTGGGGGCAGAGAGGTGCGGAGGTTGGGCAGCCGCCGCAACCAGGCTTGCGCGCTGCAGCCCTCTTCATATTGTTTTTGTTTATTGACGCCCACTGGTGCCCCCCACCACCGTCTACCACACGTCCTCACGCACATCACACAGGCACCACCCCCTGGGAGCTGCCCGAGGCGCTGCTGGGCACCCTGCGCCTCTACAACCTGGACTGCCGCAACGCCAAGCTCATTGACGTCAACCACGAGATCCCGCTGCGGCCGCCGACCGTGGCGCCGCCGCCCGTCCCGCCCTCGCGCCTGGCGCGCGGCTCCTTCTGCGCCGCCGGGGGCGGGTCTGCTGCGGGGGTGGGGCTGGCGCCCGCGCCGCCGTCGGGTGCGATGTCGGGCGGTGGCGGTGGCGGTGGCGGAGGCAGCGGCGGCTCACTGCACCGGGTGGCGAGCGTCAATGGCGCGCCGACCCCGATTGTGTCGGCCCCGGTCTCGGCGCTGGTGAGTGCCTTGCTGGCATCGCTGTAGCTCTCGTGTAGCCTACCTTGCTATATACAGAGCCCTTGCTGGTCAGATAAGACAAACAAGCATAGGATGGGGCCGTGCAAGCCCCGCCGGCTGCCTCCTTCACTTGCTGGCCTCCCATCCTCCAACCGCTGCCGATCACCGATTCACCATCCCGGGCGAATGTGCAACAGGCTGCGGACAGCCCGCGCGGCGGCTCGCCCGTGACTGCGCCCGTGGTGGCCTCAACGCCGCCGCCCCTGCGCGCCTCCAACTCCATCAACAGCGCCAGCAGTGCCAGCGGCCTCAAGCTGGTGGGAGGCAGCGTCGGTGGCGGCAGCGTCGTGGGAACTCCCACCACGCGCGGCTTGTGAAGGGGTTATACGGCATGTGCTTTGGCTAGCTTGGAAAAGGGATTGCGACATGTATGAGTGTGCAGTGGCATGATAGCCATGCTTGGTGCTTACGCCACCTTCAGGAGCAGTGGGAGCAGTCGGAAAGGGTACCTGACTGGCGTACGGTCCCTGTGAGCAACGCATTCTCGCTTGGGCGCGTGCTCGAACTGATTTGAATTGGAAGGCGAACTGAAAAGGTGCTTTGGTATCAATATGCATTTGTGTACAAAAGCGACATGGCGTCACGCGTGCGTGCTTTTGCTTGCGAGATGAGGGGTACTCATCACAGTCGAAGCAATTTGTAGACAGAGCTTTTTGCTCTTCGAGCGGCTTGGCGGGGGAGGACGCGAGCACTCCAAACGCAACATGAGTGGGGTAGCTGTTGTACTACGTTCGTGCCAGAAAGTGCCAGTAGTTGGGGCGTCAGCGGGCCTGACTGCACATTGCGCTCTGCATGTTTAGCAAGGGTGCGTATGATGCATGTAGGGCAAACGCTTGAGTGATCCACCCGTGTGGGAGCTTACCGTTGGGGGGGGGGGTGAGGGGCTACCGCATGTTTTGGGGAACGAGACGGGCGGTGGATGGAGTGGGTTCAGCTGAGTGCAGGGATGTTTCACGGTCCTGCTTACCCTATGGTTGCAGGATGCAGTTTTTGGATGGTTGCCAAGCCTTGACGGGGTGGAGGCAAGGGGTGTGGTGGGGTGGAGAGGAGATCCTTACTTGCACACTTGCCAGTCGGCATGAGATGCCGGGGCCCACAACTATAGTAACGTACAGAGTGTGGCGCGGGTGGGCTGGCACCAACCACGCCGGCGTTTGCGTGGCGGAATGATCAGAGCAAGCCATATTTACATGAGTGGAGCTGGTATGAACTATCATAGTCCAGCTGTTTGTCAGTACATCCGGACTGACATCAGTACATGAAGCTTGCATGGCACACGCGAACTGCATTTTCCATTTTGTAACGGGTTTATGCTTAGTATCATACGTACAAGCGTCAAGGGCACTATCACCAACCAGGTGCATTCAATCACTGACGTTCCTCACATGGACCATCGCCACCAGTTTCTTATGAAACTCTCAGTTTCTACTTTGCCCTTTACCGGTGTACATCGTATACACCAGGGGGGCTCCCTGCGTGGAGGCCCTGCTGCAACGGCACATCAAAATGATGGCATGCACACAATGCTCAATGCAAATGCAAGCATTTACGTGATCGAGTGAACTTCACATGCAACCACGTCTCTCTTCAGTTATCAGTGCCCAAATACCGTGGTTGGAAGTGCACGGGCATTACATTTGCATGGCAAGCTTTACGCGCAACGAATGTTCTCCAATTTATTCTACGCTAAGCAATCTCTCACGTGCATCCCTCACAGCCACAATCACGCACTGACGGTGCCTGATGACCTCCTGCTCCTCCTCCTCCTCCTTATCTTTTTCACGGGAGCTGTCTTTTTTCTCCCTTGCCCTGTTCCATCGCACTCCTCCTCATCATCCTTCACAGCCACTTGAGGCGGTACGCCAGGTGCAGCGCCGCCAACTTGATCAGCTCCATGCCGCCCACCTGCAGCAGCATGCATGGTGATAGGGTTGCATGCATGGTGATAGGGTTGCATGCATGATGATAGGGTTGCATGCATGGTGATAGGGTTGCATGCATGATGATAGGGTTGCATGCATGGTGATAGGGTTGCATGCATGATGATAGGGTAGGTGGCGCATGCAGCAGCAGGGGACGCGGTGAGCTGGGTGAGCAGGGCGGCGAGAGAGGTGTGAGGCAAGCCATGCCGTACCAGGGGAGGAGGGGAGGTGTCAACGAAACATGCACAAATCCCTGCTGACACGCCCGCATGCTGACACGCCCGCACCTGCGCCGCGACCACTCCAATGTTCTGAGCCGTCGTGAGGCCCGTGTCCACGGAGGCAGGGAGCACCTGTGTAGCGCGGGTTTGGGGTGGGGAAGGGTGGTTAGGATGGGTTCGCTCCATGTCCCAGGCAAACGGCAGTAGCAGCACGGCTCGGCAGTAGCAGCAGCGCCCCCCCGGCACACAGCTTGGCTTGTAACTACGCAAACCGAATGACATGGAACTGCACAATCACTGCACACTGCTCAGCTCATCGAAGCACATCGTGCCCCCCCTTCCCTGCCCCCTTCCCTCGTCCTTAAGTTAAACACACATTGCAACCCCCCCCCCCTGCTCGCTCGCTCGCTCGCTCGCTCACCTCCATCCCCGGCACGGTCTGTCCCTCGGCGCCCACAAAGGATATCTTGGCAAACTCGGTATCGAGTAGGGCCGAGAAAGAATAGGTGAAGAAAGACATCTTCTGGACCCACACAAAGTACACCGGCGTCTGCGTGCATGTTGGTGTGTGCAAGGCACGGCACATGACCGACAAGGCGGGGACGGCGCCGGGCGGGGTGTTGGCGAGCAAAGGTAGGGTTTTGAGTAGTGTGGAACGTGGCTGGTGATTACGACCAATGCGCCTCGATTATCACTGAAGGATCTGAAAGTTGGTTGCTATGCTGTGACTGCCTTGTATGAAAGAACTTGTGACCAGAGTCAGCCACCCTACCTTGACTGTGAGGAATCCGGAGAAAGACAGCAGCACCAGCAGCACAAAGGTGAGCATTATGACTGCGGACGTGGGCGTCTTGGTCACCACGGCGCAGCAGACGCCCAGGCCCTCAGAGATGATCTGACGTTGAATGTTGGCGGTTGAGGCAGGTGCAGGGGCAGGGGCAGGGGAGGTCAGCAGGAGGGGCAGGAGGAGCGGTCAGCAGCAGGCGCATGACAGCCAAGCAACTGCCGCGGATCCAGTCACGCACGAGTGCCCGCCCCTGTTTCAGACGATTCTATGCCCGCCCCCCTGCTTTCCCCTTGCACACCCGCCCACCCGCCCGCCCGCCCGCCCGCCCGCACCTGAAACATGCTGAGCACGGCGAAGAAGATGAAGAAATTGGCGGCGGAGGGCTGCGTGCGCGGGAAGCGCGGGCATGGGCGTTGGAAATCCGTGCGTGTTATGAGCTGTCTCCCATCTGTCTCCCAGACGGCAATGGCCAGCGCACGTTCCAACCTCAGCCCACCAACACCCTACACTTGTTGGCGGCACGAACAAGTCGCCACAGCTGCAAGAGCATGCATTCTACTCACATAGAAGCCCACAAAGAAGTACATGACGCAAAGGAACAGGGCGCACTGCGCCATCTCGAAGGGCAGCAACACGGCGTACCTGTCAGACAGGGAGCACAGCAAGCAGGGGGGAGGAGGGGAAGCCATCCAGGATGGCGTGTATCAGAGTTGCGAAGTGCCGAGGGGGCGGGGTGAGAGGCTGGGTTGGGAGGGTTCGTTCGTGATGGGGGCATGCCGTGCGCAAGCAAGCTCCAAGACAGGACACGGCGGCATACATCTTGATATACGGTAGCAAGGCAGGACGCGCCCGCACCCGCACAACTGTTGACACAAAACGAAGCTACCACTGTACTGAAGTCCTGTCCCACGCCACGCCACGCCACGCCACGCCACGCCACGCCACGCCACGCCACGCCACGCCACGCCACGCCACGCCACGCCACGCCCCACCCCGCACCCCAGTACCTCGCCAGGTAGTAGGTGTTGATGCCGTACAGGCGCTGGTCCAGCTCTCGCTTCAGCAGCAGGCGCTCTGCAGCCCAGCTGGTGACTGAGTGGATAGTTACATGCGTGCGTGCATGAGGCGCGGCAGGGGTGGGTAGCCATCCATAGGATGGTGTGGGTGGGGCGGTGTGGGGCGGGGAGGACCGTTGGTTTGGCGAAGATTTGGTCAACGAGACAGCGGGGGAATGCGGAGATGACAAGTGCGAGTGTTCATCCCTGCTGTAGCAGCTGTAGGAACTGTAAAGGCGCCGCGCCCCGACCGTCAGGGGCCACCCTCAAACGCCGCGCCGCGCCGCTCCGTGTGTGTCGGTCGCACCTGCTGTGTAGGAGGGCGTGAAGCACAGGACCGCGAAGGAGAACCAGATGCAAGCAATGCGGTTGAAATCGCCCTCGCCCAGCTTGTCGTTAAACCGGAAGTACCTGCGTCACAAATATTCCAATCGGGCAGGCCTCATAATGTTTGTCATCAATGGCTCTAGAGACTTGATCACCTCGTTTGCTATGACTCTCCTTTTACCGATTGCGATGCTAACTCAACGACTCACATGAGCCCAACGAACAGCGCAAAAAAGAGGTACTGCACCAGCTCGCTCGCCAACATGACGGGGCTGCGGATCCAGGTGCGCCACACGCGCGCCGTGAGGACGCCCACCTGCAGGTGCGGCACAAACCGCGACCAACACGTGCCCACGTGGTGTGATGCGTTTTGTAGCTGTATGCTGTGGATGCCGCTCCGGCAGTGTGAAGGGCGTATGCGGCGCGCAGACCGGTGCGTGCATTGCTTCGTAGCAACAGGAACAGCAGTCCTCAACAGGCATCACGCCGTGACCGGGCCTTACCCATGTGCCTAACCTCCCTGAGGCCCCCGGGACCTACCTGGAACCACACAGGCACCAGCGGTCCCGCTGGCTCCTCCAGAGCACCGCTTGCGTCCACGTCCGCTCTGTCGGCATAGCCGCCGCCGCTGCCACGACCGCTGCCGCTCTCCACGTCGAGTGCGACCGCCGCCGCCGTCCCGCCGCCCTTCATTTCCTCGCCGTCATCAGCTGCCTCGGCCGTAGCCGCGAACTCGGCTAGCCGCGACGACGACTGCGGCGTTGCCGACAGCGCGCCGCCGCCAGCGGTAGAGTAGGTGCTCCAGCCGCCATCGGCGGCTGTAGCGGACAGCCCCAGCTGAGAGGCTGTAGCGCGGCCCTCGTCCGCCGCCTCCGCCAGCAGGCCGAGCCGCAGCTTGGCGTAGGCTGTAGCCAGGGTGTCCACGGCTGCCTCGTCGCGTGTGATGACGGACATGAAGTAGTCCGTGGGGTTTTTGAAGGAGGGGCAGCTGCGGAGATGGGTATGTAGGAGGTGGGAGGCGAATGCAATATTGGACAACGTTGGGAGTGATGTCGGAAAAAGGTCTCATTGCCTGCGTGCACTCGCGCCCACGCCGCCTCGCCCACCCACACGCCTGCCACGCACCTGTACCCCGCCCGCGCGAAGAAGTCCACGGCCCCGCTCCACAGCCCGCCGTACAGCGTGCGGCCGCCCGCCAGCAGCAGGTAGTCGTCGAAGCAGTCGGTGATGTCGGAGTTGGGTTGGTGGATGGTGCACACCTGGGGCGGGGTGGGGAGCGGGGTCACCGGGGTGGGAGTTGGTTGGGGCGGATAGCTGTTGGGCACCAAACCTTCAAGCCCATAGCCGCGTGCTGTCAGCAACGCCGGTAGGAGCCACACACCGCCAATCACAGCGGCCCCCTGACCACGACACTGAGCTCACCACGGTGCGCCCTTTGCGCGCCAGCCGCACCAGGCTGCTCATCACGCCCAGCGCCATCTCGCTGTCCAGCCCGCTGCTGGGCTCGTCCAGGAACAGCACGCGGGGGTCCTGCGGTGCGCACGGGCCGGACGGGCCGGACGAGCAACGGGCAGCGGGCAGCGGGCAACGGGCGGGGTGGGAAAGCAGATAGGGAAGGGGAGCGTTGGGGTTGTGGGGCAGAGATGTGCATACAGTCCGTTGCAAGCGCGACTGATTGGGGTTTGGGTTATTTCAATCTGTCTTGTTGGGCTGGTCAAGTCCACGTCCCAGGCCTCATCCGATGCCCGTCACTCCCGCGTGCACGACGCACTGAACACGCCCCTCAGCACGGCACGCGCCTATCTACCTTGACAAGCTCAATGCCCACGCTGACGCGCCGCTTCTGCCCGCCGCTGATGCCCTTGAGCCCGATGGTCTCGTCACCGATGAGCGTGTCGGCGCAGCCGGCCAGGTCCTGGACGCGCGGAGGGTCGTGTGGGGTGTGTGGGTGGCGCATGTGGGTTTGCGTGGGAAAGGGTGATGAAAGGGTGCGGTTGGACGTGGAGTGGCATGCAGGATAACGCGCGGGAGGAGCAGGAGAAAAGCACAGTGAGCAACGCAGTGACGCAAGGAAGAGAGCGAACAGACCATGGAGCCGCAAGTACACAAACCCGTCGCAGGCCACGCGGCACGAAACCCACCACCGGGTGCCCCGAAACCCGACATACACGCCCACGCCACGACCCTGCGCCTCCCTCTCCCCCCACACCTCCGCCCCCACCCACCAGCTCCTTGAGCGTCGCCTCCACCAGCTCCCGCTTGGCGGCGGCGGCCATGCCCCTGTACGGCAGCTTGAGCAGCGCCGCCGTGTGGATAACCTCGCGCACCTGAAGCAGGGCAGGGCAGGGCAGGGCAATGCGCACGTGGCGGCGGGGAAGGGTGCACGCACCAGGACTCTGAATGGTGGAGGCAATGTGGGGGCAGAACAGGTCCTTCAGCTGCACTGCACGTGGCAAATCCTGAACCGGGTGCAGCTTTCCCGGGCGGGAGGTTGTAGGGTTCTTCAACCTACAGAGTTGGCTATTTTACCTCCCTGCTCCTCTTTCCCCATCTGCCCCCTGCTGGCCGCACGTAACGCCACCCAACCACTCACTCACCGTGGCGCTGGACAGCAGCACGTCCTTCTGCTGCACGTAGCAGCTGATGAATGCGAACTGGCGGGCGGCTCGCGGCGCGCCGTCCACCGTGATGCGGCCGCTGAGCGCAGCGCCTTGGCTGCTGTTGTTGCAGGCCAGCACGTCAAGCTGCGCGGGCGGGAAACGGGGGGCCGTGGCTTTGTTGACGGAAGCCAAGATGCCGGAACAGGGAGCTGGGGAGCAAGGGGCAGATGGGGACAACACGCCCCCACCCTTGCTCGCCCCGCCACGGCCCCTCACCACCCACCCACACAGCGCACAGTGTGCTGTGCTGTGCTGTACAGTGATAGTTCTGCCTCACCAGTGTGCTCTTGCCCGCGCCCGAGGGCCCCATGATGGCAAGCAGCCGGCCCGGCTGCGCCAGTCCGTACATGTTGGAGATGATGGTCTTTTTCTGCTTGGTGACCTGGTCAGTCACCTGCGTGTGTTAACAGAAGGTATAGGGTGAACGCGACAGCTCACATGGGAAAGCGGGGCTACGTCTTGGAAGTTAGGCCGCTAAGCAGCCCCACGCAACGGCGGCAAGGGCTCCCCAGCATACTCTGCCACTCATTCAATTTCCCGCCAATCATCTTGGTGATTATTTTATCACAAGAATTTACAATGCGCCGTCGGCACGGACGCCCGCGCCATGCGCACCGTGTATGACACATCGTGCCACTCGATGAGCGCGCCCTGCTTGCGTCGGGCTGAGCTACCCGTGGATTTGGCCGTCATTGGTGTTGAAATCAAGTTCTGATGACGAGAAGTGGAGGGAAGGCTGCCGTCGCCTCCTGCTCGTGTGGGCGCGCTGTCGATTCGCAGCGGCGGTGGTGGTCGAGCCTGGTGCGTGCTTTGTGTTTGTGGTGGCTGCCCTGGATGCTCCATTGTGTATAGCACGGCTTATATATGACCCAGCAGTGATGATGGTGAGGCCCTGAGCAGAAACCGTCATATGCCATAAGTGACCCGCGACGATTTCTTGAATTAGCGAACCTCGCCAGGAGCGAAGCTAGCTGGCGCATGACATGATTGTGATGACAATCATTAATGTAGTAATAAGCAAACGTCGCCGCTACCACGGCCGCGAGCTTTCCTCACCGTCGTCTGCCTCATTCAGCACTGTCGGTCCCACACTTGTGATTCATACACGCCTCCCTTGTCATTCCTTGCCGCAAACAATTACGCCAATTAGCTCTTTATTTACAATCGCAGAAAGCAAGCGAAAAGAGACTGGTCCGCGGGTCAAGCACGTAAAACACCCTGGCACAGCCTGGCACGACTGGAAGGTTTCTGGTCTTCGCCTTCCACCGCCCATTGGTTCCACCTGCTCCTCGCCTGCTCGCCGTCTCCTACCTCGCCGCAACCTTCCCTTTCATGCCTCCCAACCGTTATTTTTCTGCGATTCGGGGGAAAGCGATTCAGGGGGGGGGGCGAAGCCCCCCAGGACCACCCCTGTCCGTGCGTGTCTGCGTATCTGCGTCGGCACCAAACTCAATACTGGCGTATACCGCGAGTACCACGTCACAGCTCGTGTGAAAGGGTATTGAACGCTAAATTTCGGTGGCCCAGAAACGTCGGTGCGAGAAGCGAACATCCATTCATCCATGGACTTCTCTCGGAAAGTCGCCGGGCAACAGTCGCCGGGCAACTGTACAACTACCTTCTCACACTCGCGCAGCTGCCGAGTCCCGATGCAACTCCTGTACGGCTGAGGGGGGTGGGGGCGCCGGACACGAATTGGTTGGGGGTTAGTCGGAGCTGTCCAAGAACCTACATTATACTATTTTTCACGTCCACGTTTGTGTTTGCCGGAGAGTTGAATGATGAAGGAACTATCCGCATTCGCCACTTCGGCAGTTTCGCCCGCTCGTCACACATGCCGCCGCATCAGCGATATGAGCCCTGTTGCGTGCAGGCCCGCCCAGCCCGCAGCTGCTGCCGCCCCTCCGCTGCCTCCGTCTGCTGTTGCCGCCACAAGGTGCCCGAGGTCCAGGTGTGGGTGGTTGTGGTGCAGGTGGTGGTTGTGGTGCAGCGGCCGCCAACGGCCAACCACTGCACACGCCTGCGGAGTGGCAGCATTGCAAGCGCGCACGCACGCAAGCAAGCGGCACTGTTAAACCTTCGAGGCGTCAGGCACAGCTAGCTGCTACGTCAGCAAACGAGGTAAACGAGGCACTGTGGCAAACAAGCAAGCAAACAAGGCTCTTTCGAGAGGCCTCCCGACCGCGCGCAGCTCCGCCGCTCACCCGCTTGCCCAGCTGGCAGCCGCACTCGGGGCAGGTGTGTGCGGTGTCCTTGCAGCAGTCCCAGGCGAAGGGCAGCAGGCAGCACCCCAGCACGCAGCCCGCCAGCGCCAGGCCACTCGCCGCGGCCCAAGTGCCCAAGCCTGTGTTGTGGACATGCGTGTGTGCGTGTGTGTTGCGGAAGTATCTGTGCGATCAGTACTCATATACCTACGGAGGGAAATCAATGGACCCACGTCGGGTCAGCGCTTTTCCCTGCTCCCGTATCGCAACAGTGTGTGGACGGTGGCGGGTGTGGTGAAAGCCTGAAAGGTAGGGGGAATGGGGTTCAAGGGCGGGTCCGTGGACGGAACATGAGGGTAGGGTGTACAGGCCGCGGGCGCACACGCGAGGGCACGCATTCATACGAAAGCCGGGGTTTAAACTTAAGTGCTTTAACAGGAGGCGGCAGGCTGTGCAAGGCTGCAAGCACTAGGACCAGTAGCAGGTGCTTTAGCCGGCCCCGCCCTCGAGCACCCCCCGCCCATTTAGTCACGAAGCTAAAGGTGAAGGCACGCACCCGCTTCCCGCGACACGCGAGTCACGACCCGGCAGCGGCAGCGTGGGCACTCGGCTGACACCGAATGCGCGGGCCAGGCTGCTGATGAAGTGGCGGAGGCTGAAGCTGGCCCGAAGTCCTCGAAAGCGTGATCCCAGGACGGGTGCTCACGCGAGGGAAGAATCTAAATGCATTCCAGCGACAGGGGGGCGCGGGTATAAGCATCGGCGGCATTAAGTCTGCCGGTTGGTCCGCGCAAGACATCATAAGCAACTCGAGGCGCTCACCAGAGGCGGTGAGTATGCTCTTGGAGCTGTGCTTGTGGGGCTGTCAGCTCTTTCGCTGCTGGCGAGAGCGACACCTTGGTCCATTGTCACAACTGCATTTGCAACTTATTCTACGGGCTGCTATTTAGAAGACAAGGTGTGAAACGTTGAAATTTAATATTCACATCTGGTGTTTAGTTCTGGAGTTCAGCAACGCGAATGCCCGTGCAACTGCAGGTCCTGCCCCCCATCCGCGAAGGTCGCGAGCAACTCGAAGCGGAGCACCCAGCCCACCAGCCTCCTATTTCTGCCTTCATCAGCTTAGCGCGCACCAAACTATCGTGGCGTTTATGTCACTCAGAAGTATGACTGACACGTGGCGCGCAAATCGTGCTCTCAACAACCCCTGCTTCTCGCGTGCCCGCCAGCGCAAGCTGCTACACCAACCTCAACTGCAACGAGAGCACTAGATTAGTAAGCCAAGAGCCCCAGTGGAGGGTTGCTACACATACTGCAGCGCCGCACGCACGCCACCAGCGCCCGCGGTGGCGCCGCGTGAGGACGCCCCGCCCGCCGCTGCTACGGTTGCTCCTCCGGCCTTCCCGCCTGCAGCTGGCCCTGCTGCGTTGCCCGATCCTGACTTGCCCGTCACGGCCTGGACTTTCTTGAGCTCCGCTTCAAAGTGTTTCCTGCAATGTGTGGCCGGTACGGAAAGGAGGTGACATACCGAGCTGCGTGATACTACGGTAATACTACCGGTATATAGTGGCGGAGAAAGCAGCGCAACGGGCGGGATGTGCCTCCAGGCACCCATCAAATCCGTGCCCGCTGCGTTGTGCTTGCTGCATGTACCCATGAATCATGAATCAAGCCACCGTATGACACATACCCTCCCCAGGCCCCGCCCGGCTCGCTGCCAGCTCCCTGCACCTGCGGACCCGCCGCTGCCGCTAGCTGCACTGTGCCGAGTACTCTACACTAGCTGAACCTCCGCCTGACTCAGCCCCCCCCCCTGATCCACCAATGAGCCGCCCCCCCGAACCTACCCTCCGCATGTCCACTGCTTTGCACCCCTTGCCCTGCTGTGTGATCGAGCTAGTTTGGCTTGCGGCTGGCCTTTGCCACTCCCCCTCTCTCTCTTTCTCTCCCACTCCCCCTCCATCCACACACCTGCGCTCCTTCTCCGCGTTGATCTCCGCCTCCAGCCTCGCCACACGGTCGTTCCATTTGACCAGCTCCGACTGAGTCATGCTCTGGGCGTAGCGGTCCGTGATCTGCCGTGGGGATGGAGGCAAGAGGTGACAGATTTTGGGGGGCGGGGAGAGCAATGTGGTTTCTGGAATGAACTCCACCCCCCCCCCCGCCCCCTCTTCGCTGCCAAGCAGCTGCGGTTCTGCCCGCTCGGCCCCCCCCGGCCTTGCCCCCCCCCACACAGCTACCGCCCAAAGTTGTCCCACGCGTCAGCCCTCCAATGCATACCGAGCCCCATACAGAAGCCCGTACAGAAGCCCGTACAGAAGCCCGTACCGAACCCCGTACAGAAGCCCGTACAGAAACCCACTGGGACCACACACAGCACCCCGGAGCACCCCATGCCCGGCCCCCAGCCCCCAAACCCCCCCTTTGGTTTCTGCACAAAACTAACCCCCTCGCGACCACCAAAGCCGCCCCGCAATGCGCTCACCGCTGTGAGGGGGTAGGAGGCGTCCGTCACCGGCTTCCGCCACCACGAGGCGTTGGTGCCTGTCTCCGACGGGGCGCCGCCGCCTCGCCGCAGCGCCGCCGCGCCCTTGGCACCCGAGTCGCTGCCCCCGCCGCCGGCACCGCCGCCGGCACCGGCACCGCCTCCTAGCCGCCCCGGGGAAGTCAGCAGCGCCGGCGCCGCGGCCACAGCCGGCACCCGCGCCTCGGACCGCGTGGGTCCCGCGGCCCCCGCCCCTATCCCTGCACGGTTTGAGCGCGCGCGAGAGAGTGAGTTGTACGGCGCGACCGCGCAGCAGGCTCGAGCCATGAGGCGGGAGAGCTTGCACACAGGCCCCAGAAGCCAAGCGTCTGTCCACCAGCCCACCCTTTAGACCCACAGCAGCAATATACCCCTCCGCATGGACTGCGTCCTGCCCAACCAGTACGGCGTGCAAGGGGGCTACCCCCCCCCGCAGTACAGTAGGAGCCGGCCGTTCATCCCACAGCCCCCACCCGCTTGCGCGCACCTTGGCCCGGCGACGAGTTGTGGTGCGGGCGGTGGTTGTGGTTGCGGTGATGGTGCCCCTGATGTTGTGCGTGGTGGTGGCGATGCAGGTCGCGGGGCGCCGAGATGGCTCGCCCTGCCGCCCCGCCCCCCGCCGCCCCCACCCCCGCTTGAGGTGAGCCATGCGTTTGGGCTGTCTGTTTCTGTACCTGCGCCGCCGTTGCGCTCGCTGTACGTATCACGGCGGGGGCGGGACGAGGCGGAAGCCCCGGCGAGCCGCCGCCGCCGCTGGGTCCCCGCGGGATGGTGTGTTGCTGGGGGGAGCCCGAGGCCTGCTGATGCTTGCGTGCCTGTGTCATCACCACCTGCAAGTAACAGGCAAAATAATGCCTTGTTGCGGTGCGAAGAGCAGTTTACAGAGAGAGGGGAAAACAAACGCCCTTGGTAGCACCCACTGCGCAGACCCGCGAAAAGCGCTGCGCATTCCGTGCTCATGCCGTTCAATGATTTAGAAAGCCCCAATATCGCTGCGCACCTGCGCCTGCGGCCGCCCCATGGTGTAGTCAAGGTCTCGCCGGGTGGCGTGCATTGCCGCCGCCGCGGCCGCCACCGGCGCCAAGGAGCGGGTGGTGCCGCGGGGCAGAAGCACCTCAGTGGCGGCGCGCCTGTGCGCATCCATCATGTGCTTGTTGTCACACACGCGCAAATCAAAGCGACAAAAGCGGGTTGGCCGGCGCTTGACCCATTGCCGCGGGCGTCTGTGGGCCCAGAGGCCACTACCAACACGGTACCGTGCGCTGGCCCCTGTGCCCCCTCATATCAGCGCAGCTCTTCCCTCATTGCCACTGTGCTCCACCCGCCTCAATCCAGCAACTATGCGTATTGTTGCGAGGTTGTTGCCGGGCGCGTGGGGTGCGAACTTACCGCCCATCAGCTCGGCCCGTGGAGATGGAGCGGGGCAAACCGCCCGCCGGCGCTCCACCGGGCGCTGCTTTCTTCACGGTTTGTTGTATTGTGCGAAGAGAGTCATGGAGGTATTTTGCAAGCAGCGCCTCGCCCTGCGTTGTGTGCCGTTTCAGCAATTTGCAGTCGGTTCCCAGATTTAAACACCATACCTGTGATGTTGTCATCGAACTCAGTAGCTGTTACTGACAAAGCGCGTCGCTTGGCAAACCCCAGCCTTCGATGCAAGCTAGTTCTAGGCGCACTGAGACCCTTTTCAGCCTCTTTGCATTTTTGCAGTGGTAGAAAAGCTCACAGTTAAGGATTGCGGAAAGGTTCACGACTTAAGAAGACGTGTGCGCAAAGTTCGCTTCTGCTGTAACTGCCTAGCTCGTCTCTAGCGAACGCAACGTCAAGTGAACTGCATCAGGAAGACGCACATACGGCTAACCATTCTCACAGACAATTGGGTTGTAAGGTACTGGCCGTGGGCCATGGCCATCGGCTTCATGCGGGTTTGCCACTCAGCTGCGCCGAGGCTGGCGCCCCCCCCCCCCGTGTCTTACTCCTCGCACACCTCCACCACGCGCTCGCACAGCTGCAACACCTCTTGGAGCTGCTGCCCATACCTCAGCCCGGCCCTGCTGCTCGCTAGCAACGCCTGCAACGGCCCCTGCCGCGCCATGGCCGCTGGCTCCACCACCCGGTTGCTTGTCTCCCCAACAACAACTGCATGCAGCCGCCCCTCGCAACGTGCCCTTCCCCCCGTCGCTGCCACCCGGCCGCCACTAACCATGTCCCCATCCAAACATGTTTCCTCCCACCAGTCTACCGGCGGACCTCCCAGCCAGTCAATGGCCAACAGCTCCAGCTGCGGGGCCAGGCGGCCACTGCCTAGCAGCAGGGCCGCCAGTGCCCCCAGCGAGCCCAGTCGCGCGGCCCCGGCGTGAGCCCGCGCTTCTGCAGCAGACCCCTCGCCGACAGCCCGATCTACACCTGCTGCTTCCGGCGCCTCCCCGCGCCCACATCTCCACCACACGCGCACTGCCGACACCAGCCCTCCCGTCAGGCGCAGCTCCACCGCCGGCGGCAGCTGCGGATGCGCGGCCCCCGCACCTCCGCTGCGCACCTCCGCATCCGGCGCCGCCGCGGCCCCTGCACCCAGCCCTGCCCCCAGCCCCGTCCCTGATCGGCCGAAGCCCACCCGCGCCAGCCGCACCACCTCCACAGTCGGCGGCAGGGTCGCCAGCAGGTGCTGAGTGGCGCTGCAGCCCGTGCCGCGCCGCACCTCCCAGCTACCGGTGCCGCCGCTGCCGGCGCCGGCGCCGGCGCCGGCGCCGCCGATCCCTGCGCCCCCAGCAGCCCCAGGCCCACCCACGTCCATAGCATCCTCCACGTCACACAGCGTCAGCGCCTCGAGCCGCCGCAGCGCCGCAACCGCCGCCGCCGTGCGCCACGTGAGGTACCGGTCGTGGTCGCGAGGCTGGCGGCACACAGCCAGCCGCGTTAGGCTTACCGCCAAGCCCCCTGGAGCCCCGCCACCCGCCCCTCCACCGCTTCCTGCTCCTCCTTTGCTCCCTACTCCAGCTTGTTTTGCGTCTCTTGCTGTTTCACCACCTCCGGCTTCTTCCCTGCTTCCTCCTACTAGGCCCGCAACCGCACCACCACCATCGCCGGCCCGTAGCCTCGGAACCTCAGGCCGCGTCAGCCGTGCCGCCCATGCAACCTCCCCGGCCTCCGCTGCCGCCGCTAGGCCTTCCACCGCAGAGCAGTGTGGCAGCGCCAGCTGGCACAAGCCGGGACAGGAGGAAGCCAAGGAGGCATACACGGCGGCCTGGCGGGCGGCGTCTCCGGGCCAGCCCTCCGTCAGGGCCGTGAGGTCGAGACAGGCCAGGCCCGGCAGCCGATCGCACACCTGCTCAGGTGAAGAGGGCGTAAGCCACAGTGTTGGGAACGGCACAGAACATTGACCTCAGCTTGTCGTAGCTGTGGGAAGGCCGGCAGCAAACCAGGCGTTGGCGGTGCCATGATGGCGTAATCTTCTTGTAATTTCGCAATCAATTGCTGCCCGCCTGCATCCATGTGAGCTTCCCGCGATAGCACAACTCAAGGCGGCTCACCGCCCGGCGCACCAGGCTCCACCACACTACTAGCCCCGTCAATCCGCTCCATTCATCACCACCATGCCACTCCCCCAACCCCACACCAGTCCCCAAACCCTTACCAGCCCCCAGACCCACACCAGCTCCTTGAGACCCACCAGCGGCAGGTAGTCGTGCACGTTGGGCGGGTCGTAAGACGCCCACCAGTCGGACGTACGGAGCACCAACCGCCGCACGTGGGCCAGCGGGTGCGGGGCGGTTGGTCTCCCCTCCGTCCCCGCCGTCGACAGGGCCCCACCTGCACTGCTCCCGCCTGCTGAAGCTGCAGCGCCGCCCGCTGCCGTGCCGGTGGCAGCGGCGGCGGTGGCAGCGCCGGCGCCGGCCGGGGCGGCGGCGGCCGGTGATGTGCTGACCAGTGGCAGCACCCACAAGCCGGCAAGGTTGAGGCAGCTGTACGCGCCTCCACCGCCTCCTCCGCCCCAGGCCCCAGGCTCAACTCTCGTTATAGCACTGTCGCAGACGTTGCCATCCGCCTCTCCATCCAGCGCCAGCGTAATGGTGAGCCCGGAGCAGCGGCGCCACCGGACCAGCGGCGTGGACAGCTGCCCCTCGCTCGCCCATCGCCGCCGGTCGGCTGGGCACACCGTGAAGTGTGCGCGCCGTACGCAGCCATCGAAGGCATCACGTAAGGTACGGCAGGCGGTGCGGGCCGCGCGTACGGCGTGCGCGTCGTGCCGTAGGTGGGCGCACAGCAGGTCGAGGGAGGGGGCGTCCAGTGCGTGGAGCGCGTCGACCAGGCTGGTGGGGGCCGCGGCGGCGGCGCTGAGGCCGGTGGCGGGTGCAGGGGTAGGTGTATGCGAGAGGCAGGGCGTGGTCGCGATTGCCGGGTGGCGGGCGGAAGGGGGCGCGCTGCCGCCGAGGAGGGCTGCCGTGGGAGGCCGGGCCATTCCGCGACCGGGACTTGGCGGGTTCGTCTTGCCGGTCGCCGGCACGGAGTAGTCTGTTAAAGACTTATACCCAGGTTTAAAGCTAATGATTGTGGAGCAGGGATAATGCGATCAGCATAATGCGCTGCTTTCGCGAGCTCGCAAGACTAGCCGTGGCAGTTTGGCGCTTCTACGCAGGCCCGAAGCTTCAGGCAAGCAGCTCAGCTGTTTTGCTATGACAGTATGTTATGCTACTGTTGTGTAACTAAGCGTTTGCGCGCCGATGAATGGAAGAGGATGCTGCAATGGGGCTCGACACGCAACGGTTGTGCCGGTGCAATGTAGAGGCAGATTATGTATGCATGCACGGAAAACCAATCATCAAGTCGTATAGATACCCCCACGAAGCTCGCGGTGCAGAGGATCGCTCGGTTGGGGCAGGGCGAGGGCCGAGGGGAGTGCAGAGGGAGTGCTGGAGAGTGCGGCGTGCCTGGCGGCGTGCCGTTGGATCCAAAGCTTGCGCGTGGGCTTTGCAACCGAGTTCATCACAACCCATCACACCCTTGGCCAATAGCGGTCTTTTTCTGGTCGTAAATTCCCTCAGCACAATCAAACAGCACGAGCTCCAAGCCAACTATATGACTCTATCTGAACTTAATTCATCTACTTTCGCTTTCAAACAAAGTCATGATCGTATACAGCAATCAAGACAGCGACCGGCAGGGTTTCAGCTCGCTGAGCAACCTTGTGCGGCATGTCGACGCGGCATTCCTCGCAGACCTATGGGCTCACTTGGATGCGGCCGGCAGCGTGGGCTCAGCTCGGCTAGCGTGTCGCGATCTACATGATGCGGTCGACGGTGGGGTGCGAGCGGTGCAGCTGACGCTTGGCGTGCCGTCCAAGGTGACCGGGGCTTTCGAGACATCTCGGCGGTGCGAAGCCGGCGTCCTACTGCAGCGTCGGCTGTTGGCTCGCCTGCCGCGATTAGACTGCCTGACTGTGGGCCTGTCACCGCTTGATGGCTCGGCAGTCCAGACAGGATTCCGGAGCGCAGCAGCATGCGGCGCAGCGCTGCCGGTGCAACAGCCGCAGGCAGCAGAAGCAGCTTGTGCGGCGCATGAGGCGCCCCTGCCGCTCGTGGTGCCGCCACCGCTACCGGTGTCGCTGATGGGTTACCCTCCAGCCACACCATCGGGCAGCAGCAGCAGCGGCAGTGGCTCCCTTCGCGCTCTGCGAGAGCTGGACCTGTGCGGTGTGCCGTGGTGGCCCCTTCTACTCCCGCTGCTGCCGCTGCCGGCGGAGCCGCCGCCGCTGCCGCCGCCGCCGCTGCCGGAGGCGCCGCCGCCGTTTCAGCAAGCCAGCTGCAAAACCTTGGTAGCGCTTGAACCCAGACAGGCACCGACACCTGTCGACAAGACACGCTGTGGGCAGCAGCACCAGCACCAGCAGCAACGGCAGCAACGGCAGCGGCAGTGGCTGTGGTATCAGGCCCTGGCGGCGGCGGCCCCGGGGCTGGCGGTGCTGCGGCTGGCGGGCCTGGCGGCCGTGCCGGGGGTGGAGGCGCTGCGCTACAGCCTGCAGGAGCTGGAGGTGGCGCCGCCGGTAGCGGCAGTAGCAGCTGCAGCGCTTGTGGAGGGTGCTACTGCCGCTGCTGCCTCGGCTGCAGCGGCTGCGTCCACAGCAACCAGCGCAGCTGCTTGCAGTTGCGACGGAGCCCCTGCCGCCGGCGGCTTCGATGGCGGCTGCGGCGGCGGCTTGAGTGGCAGCGGCGGCGTCGGCAGCAGCTACTGCCGCTGCGCACAGCAGCGAGCCGTGGAGCTACAGCCCTGGCTATGGCGGGCGGTCATGGCCGCCGTGCGGCGGCTGCAGCGCCTGCGTGTGCTGACGCTGTACGCGTTTCTCGAAGAGCGGCCGGCCCCTGCCGGCGGTGGCGGCAGCGGCAGTGATAGCGGCAGCGGCAGTGATAGCGGCAGCGGCAGTGATAGCGGCGATGACTACGGAAATGAGACGGCGCCACAGCGGATGTCTGGTGGGCGGCGGCGCATCAGCGACCGGCCCACATGCGCGCTGCTGGCAGCGCTCAGTGCCGGCCTCCTGCCGCCGGCGCTGCGGTGCCTCCGCGTGGGAAGCTGCGGCTGCACCGGCGGCGGCGGCGGCGGTGGCAGCGCAGCTAGCGATGCAGCTGACGGCTTTGGATTGGGAACCGGATCCGGGGGTGCTGCTGCTACTGCTGCGGGCTGCCGGCGGCGGCTTGTTCCTCCGCGGCCATGCTGCTTCGGCCCGCCTGGTGGCTGCTGCGGCTGCGGCAGCGCGGCCGCCAGTGCAGGCGTCCAGTCCGGCTGCCCCTGGCGCTGCTGCATAGGTGCAGGGTGGGCTGGACGGCGGCGGCGGCCGCCGCCGCCGCCGCTTCCTCCATCGGTGGGCATACAAGTGGAGGTACTGCCGCCCGCGGACCCGGCAGTTGCGGACGCAAAAGCAGCACGTCCGGAGGTGGATGAATTGCAAGCACGGCAGCAGCAGCAGCACCAAGGGGAATTGTTGCCACCGAGGGCCGCGCTGGCGCCAGTCGGATGGCACGCCGCCTGTGGCACCGCCGGCCCGGTTATTCCGGTGGTGGTGACATTATTGACCGGCGATCTGGAGCTTGAGGCGCTGTCAAGGCCGCAGCATCAGCATCAGCATCAGCTGCTGCTGCATGGCCAGGGCCGGGGCCAGGCGGCGGCGCCGGCGGCGGCGGCAGCACGCTGGCTGGCGGCGATGGCGTCTGGGGCCGGTGGCAGCAGGAAACGCGACAGCCGGGGCGGCAGCGGCTGCAGCTGCAGCTGCAGCTGCTGTGGAGGCGGTGCTTGCAATCTGGGTTGCGGCGGCGACACCGGCGACTGTCAATCTCCACTGCAGCCTTCCGCAGCAAAGCCCCTTTTGCGCGTTGAGCGCCTTCGGCTCAGTCACCTGTACGTGCTGTCCCCCAGCGCGGCATGCCGGCAGCTGCAGCAGCTGCAGCAGCAGCTGCTACAGCCCCTGTTGCAGCCGCAGCTGCTACAGCCCCTGCTGCAGCCGCATGCGCCAGCTGGCTGCAGCCGCGGCCGCGGCGGCGTCCAGGTGAGCGGCGACGAGGCGGCGCCCGATGCGGAGGAGGGGCTGGGGCCGCCACGGCAGCAGCACCAGCAGCAGCAGCAGCAGCAGCGCTCGGAGATGGGGGATGTGGAGACGGAGGTGGGGGTGGAGGCGGGCGAGCTGGTGCTGCACTACTGCTTCAACGGCGGGCGGCCCACCTGCCCCGCCTCCGGCACGGGGCCCCTGCTGGCGCTGCTGCGGAAGCTGCGCGCCCTGCCCCACAGGCTAGGGCTGCGCACGACGGTGGCAGTAGCGCTGACGCAGCCGGCGGACCGGCTGCAGCGCCAGCACCAGCAGATGCTACAGCCGCTACAGCTGCACCAGCCGCAGGAGCAGCTTCACCAGCCGCACCCGCAGGGAGGGGATGGTGGTGGTAGCGTGGCAGCGACGACCGTGTGCTTGGATCTGGATCTGTGGCCCCGCGCGGCGGCGGCGGCGGCGGCGGCGGTGGCGGCGGCGGCGGCACCGGCGGGGGGCAGGGCGGTGAAAGGGTTCGGGTGCTGGGCGCGAAATTTGCAGCTGCCGCTGGAGGGAGATGGGGAGGGACAGGCGGCGGCTTTAGCGCCTGGAGCAGTAGCAGGAGCAGCAGCCTTTGCCAGCGGTGCGGACATTTGGACCGTGGTGACGCGCGGGCTGATGCGGAGGCTGCTCGACTCCACGGCGGCGCCGGCCACGGCAGCAGCAGCAGCAGCAATGGCAGCAGCGGCGGCCGACGACCCAGCCCGCGGGGTGGCTAGGGCGGCAGCAGCAGCAGGCGGAGGGGCACCGGCGGCGGCAGCTCGGCGCCCTGGCGGGGCCGCGGCATGTGAACACGGCAGCCAAGCAGGCGGTTGCAGTAGCAGCAGCGGCGGTTGCGGCAGCGAGAGTGGCAGTAGCGGGGGCGAGGAGGGGCGGTCAGCGCCGCCATGCGGAGGCGATGGCCTGCGCCGCCGCGTGGTGCTCCTGCTGCTAGTAGTGCTACGACCCTTACCGTCCCGCTTCCTGTCGCGAGGACAAGCAATAGGAGCAACAGCAACAGCAGCAGCAGCAGCAGCAGCAGCAGCAGCAGCAGCAACAGCAGTAGCAGTAGCAGCAGAGGCGCCTGTGCTACACCTCCCCACGCTGCTGCGCCAACTTGACGTGGAGCTCGCGCGGCGGCGCCATCAGCGGCTGCAGCAGCAGCAGCAGCAGCGCGGCGATGATGGCGGTGCCAGCGCTAGCTGCTACAGCCCCCAAATGGCGGCGGCGGCAGCAGTAGCAGCAGTTGCAGCTGGAGCTGGAGCAGGGCAGGCGCGGATACGTGTGGACGCAGCGGCTGTGCTGCCGCTGCCGCTGCCGCCATCACCACTCTGTAGCAGCGGCGGCCCCTGGGCGGCCGCAGACGGCACAGACGACTTCGGCTGCGACAACAGCGCCGGTGGTGGTGGTGGTGGTGGTGGTGGTGGTGGTGGTGGTGGCGGTGGTGGTGGTGGTGGTGGTGGTGGTGGTGGTGGTGGCAGCGCCAGGGGACACGCGTGCGGTGGCAGCGGGTTGGCTCCTCCCGGCGGCTGCGGCCATCGCGCCCGTGTGTCGCAGCAGGGCGGTCCGGACGGCAGCTCCGTGCTCCTGCTTCAGGTGCTGGTGGAGGAAGCAGGCATGGGCGCCGGGCATGGGGAAGGCGCGGAACCGATGCCGGCTCAGCCGCCGCCGCCGCCGCTGTCGCCGCCGGCTCAGCCGCCGGCGCAGCCGCCGCCGTCACCACCGCCACCGGTGCACGCAGCGGAGGACGCGCATCTGCGGCAGTGGGTGGCGCACGAAGTGGCAGCGGCGCTACGCGGCGACAGCGGCAGCGACAGCGGCAGCGACAGCGAAGCGGCGACGGCGACGGCGCGAGGTGTCGGTAGCACGCGGCAAGCTGGGACGAACGACGCCGCAGTCGCCTCGCTGCTCTGCGGCCCAGCTGGCCCTGCTGGTATGGACATTCGCTCCGGCCTGGTGTTGTCCATGCAAGCGGTGGGTACGGAGCGACGCCCGCGGTGGTCACTTGGTGGATGCGTGCATGCGTGCGTGCGTTTTCTTGGATGTTGGCGGCGCTTGGGTGGGGGCGGTGGGCCTTTGGGGCGAAGAGGGAGGGGTGGCGGAAGGCAGTCGTGAATGGCCGAAAACGAGAACCTGGCAAGCCACACCCAACCTGCTGCGCAATGGAAACCCCATGCCTCTCCTCACGCATGCTCCACCGCCGCTGTCCTGATGCGCTCGCTGTTGCAGGCGCTGCAGGAGGCGTGGGACGTGTGGGCAGTCGCGCACCACCCGGTGGGCGGAGAGGCCGTGCCAGGACAGGAGGATTATTGGCGGGCGGCGCAGAAGCGACGTTGCACCTTGCCCAGCGCCGTGGCGGCTGTGTCAGACATGGATGCGTGCGGCAACTCCGATGGCATCAGCTGCGGCGGCGATGGCGGGGGAGGGGCGCTGGCGGACTGGCAGGAGGAGGGGCTGGCTGGGCTGCTACGGGCTGCGGAGGAGGCGTGTGCGTTGATGCCCGCGATTGTGTTTCTATAGTGGACACCGGTTTTGAAGAATTGGGTTGTACAGAATGCGATGCAGGGTTACAGGCGCAAGAGGCTGCGAGTAGCAGCTGCGCGCGTGTTACCCTTGATGTGTCAGTCTGGTTACTCAGCATATTTGAGCACGGGCAGTTGTGTACGCGCCCGGGGGTGAACACAATGAATTCAATTATTAACTGAATGAACACATCTACCTTCCCCATTGCTCTACAGGTCCTTTTTAATTGACTTTATCTGCTTGTCAAGTTGTCACATTGTCAACGCTGTAGCATTGAGACTAGATTTGGGTAGTATATTCTTAAGCATTTGCAGTTATTTTTGACAGACTCTACAGCGCTATCGCGCCGAGGCGAGACTCATGGGGCCTCCCAATTCGTGCGCGAGTTCCACTGTAGTCAACGTCGAGACCGTCCAAAACAGATGTGAACCTGTCAGTTCATTCCATGATGTGCTGCGCCAGCTGGAAGTGCGAAGCCTGGACGCGCTGGTGGACAGCCTCCGGCGCGACTCGCGCACCATAGCCACGGCCCGGCTCGCTTGCCGCGCGCTCCGACGTGCCATCGATGGCAGCATCCGCGACGTCACGCTGACCCTCTCCCCCGACACTGAGGCCCTGTGCCTGAACGGCCAGCCCTCACCGCTGGCCAGCTTCCCGCGCTGCCGCTGCCTGCGCGTGCGGCTGGTGTGGGACCCCGCCCGGCACCACATCAGCTCGGCTGGCCGCCCCTCGCCGCACGGCGACGCGCAGCTGCAGCGCCGGCTGGGCGCGGCACTACAGGGCGTGGGGGCCGAGGCTCGGTCCCGCATCCACACCCTGTCCATCCAGCCGTCCGGCTTCGGGGGCGGCAGCAACAACCCCGCCGACACCTTTCTGCACGCCGCGGTGCTGGCGCTGGCGTGCCAGCTCCCGGGCCTTCGTGAGCTGGACCTCTCCCGGCTGCAACCAGACTTCATGCAATTGTCCGTGTCAGACGCGTGGGCGCTAGCACTGGCGGCAGCGCACGTGCAGGGCGGCGGCGGCGGCGGCCTTGGTGGCGGCGGCGGCAACTTTGGTGGCGGCGGCGGCCATTTTGGTGGCGGCGGCGGCGCCGGCGGCGGCGGCGCTTGGGAGCCCCCAGTGCACCTGCCGCCGAATCTGCTTGCCGAAATGGCGGAGCGCTCGGGGCGGCGGCTGGGGCCGCATCAGGATCGGCCCAGTCCGCTGGTGGTGGAGGCCCTGCGTGCCGCCTGTGCCGCGCTGCCGCACCTCGCCTCGCTCAAGCTGGGCGACGGCAACGTCGCAGCGGCCCTGGCCCTCCTGGGTGGCAGTGGCAATAGCAGCGGCGGCAGCGGCGGCAGCGGCAGTAGCAGGGAAGCCAGCAGCAGCGGCTGTAGCGGCCCCGGCAGCAGCGCGGTCGCTGCGGCGGTTGGGGGCGCCGCCCAAGCTCCTGCATTTGCCAGCCTCGCCTCGCTCGAGCTCAACCTGCACGACCGCCCGCTCACCCGCGGGGTGCTGGACGGCATTCGCGCCCTGCCGCGCCTGAGGCGTCTGCAGCTGAGCAGCTGCCACGATGACGGAGCCTATGACGGCAGCGGCAACGAGGCTCGTGAAGGGCCAGCAGGCGTGGCAGGTGGGGGCGGCGGCAGGGGAGGTGGCGGCACAGGAGGGCGTACGAACAGTAGCAGCAACAGCAGTAGCCCGCAGCCGCTGTCGGGGCTGTGGGCGGAGCTACAGCCGTCGCTGGAGGTCCTGGAGCTGTGCTACAGCCGCTGCAGGGGGCTGCTGCTACCCGACCGCGTGACGCTGCGCCTTGAGGCGGGGAAGCTGGTGGAGGTGGAGGTGGCGGCGGGGGGCACCGGCAGTAGCAGCACAGGCGCGTTCGCGGCTGACCCCACCCAACGTCCTGAAACCGCGGACGGTGAAGCCGGCGGCTGCGCGGCCGACGGCGGCGGGCAGATCCTTAGCCCTGTGCGGCTGGCGGCGGTTGCGAAGCTGGTGGTTGGCGCGCCGGCGGCGGCAGGGCCAACGGCGCTGCGGCGGTTGGCGGTTGGCGCGCTGTGCGATGACGCGGTCGGGACGGAGCGGCGGCGCTGCCTGGCGCCGGACCAACCGCTGGCGGCGCTGGCGGCGGCGGCGCGGGTGGTTGAGGTGGGGGAGCTGCAGGTTGACAGCGGGGACCCGCGGCGGGTACGTGTGGCGGCGGCGCTGGTGCGGCTGCTGCGCGTGGTGCCGGCCCGCGTGGAGTTCCTTGGCCGCCCCGGTGCGGCGTACGACCTTCTGGGCGGCGGAGGCGGCGGCGGCGGCGGCGGCGGCGGTGGCGGCAGTAGTGACAGCTGCAGCCACGGTGCGGCGGCTGATGCGGCTGCTGTCGTGCATTCCGTACGGGATGCGGCGGCGGCCGGCGGGCTGCTGCTGGCGGGCTGCGCAGCGTCGGCGGCCGCCGCTTGCGGCGGCGGCGGCGGCGGCGGTGGTGGTGCCGCTGCGGCAGCGCCGGTGGCGGCGGCGGAGCGGGAAGGATTGATGCACCCCTGTACGGTGCCGCAGCAGGGGCAGGTGAACCCTTTCCTGCTACGGCCGCCGTGCAGCGCCCGGGCGGATGGGTGTGTCCGACATGTCCTGGCGGCGGCGGTGGAATGGCTGTGGCAGCAAAGGACAAGGCCACACCGCCACTGCCACCGCCACTCCCAGCCGCCGCCGGTTCACGGCGGTGGCCTGGCGGTGTTAGGGCCGTGCGCAAAGGGGCAGCGCTGCCGGCGCTCGGAGCAGGAGGAGGAGGGAACGGACAAAGAGGAGGAGGAGGAGGAGGAGGAGGAGGAGGAGCAAGAGGGTCAAGGGCGGCATGATCTGCAGAGGATGGATGAGGAGCAGGAGCAGGAAGAGGAGCAGGGGTGGGACGAGGGCAGCAGCGCTTGGGTGCTACTGCGCGGCGGGCCACTGCTGTCCCAGGGCCGTGCTACTGCCGGGCTCTCCGACCTGGCCCTTGCTACAGCCTTTAAGGACGGCACCCTGGTCCAGTGGCTGAGCGGCGCCTGCTGGCGGTGCTGCTACAGCCGCGCACAGCAGCGGCGGCTGCAGCACGCCTGGGAGCAGCGGCCGAGGCAGTGGGAGTGGGACGGCGCGGGCTGGCGGGAGTTGCTGCCGCCGCCGATGCCGCCGCCGCGGCGGGGCGAGCCGCTGCGGGTGACGGGGTACGTGGTGGTGCCGGCGGCGGCGGCGGCGACGGCGGGGGCGGGGGCGGCGGCGGCGGCGGCGGGGGTGCTGCTGCACTGCGGCAGCGCCGCGTGTGCCACGGAGCTTGTGAAGCGACTGCGGGGAGTCGCGGTGATGGCAGCGGCGGCAGCGGTGAATGGCGAGGGTGGGCAGGAGCAGGAAGCGGCGGAGGAGGAGGAGGGGGGAGGAGGAGGAGGAGCTGGAGGAGGAGGAGGAGGAGGAGGAGGGGGAGGAGGAGGAGGGCGAGGCAAAGGGCGCCAGTTGCGGTGGCGACAGCGGAGGTGATGAGCATGAGGAGGTGGCGGTACATGCTGACCTGGAGGCGGTGGGAGACGGGTTGCTGGACCCCTGCTGCGGCAGCGATGCTGGTCAGGCACAGATTGGGCAGGCACAGCAGGTGCCGGCGGTTGAAGCAGCAGCAGCAGCAGCAGCAGCAGCAGCAGCAGCAGCAGCAGCAGCAGCCGCAGCCGGGGCTGAGTGCACAAGGCATGTGCCGCTCGCGGCGGCGGCAGTGCTTCCGGCCTGGGCGGTCGGTGGCGGCGGCGACCGCGTACTGGGCCGCGCATTGACCGCGGTGGGTGGGCGCTCACATGCGTGCGTGTGTGTATGCGTGCTTGCTTCCGTGCATGTGCTTGGCGTGCAAGGCACTACTGCTGCTGCGTGCCAATCCTCAGTCGTGCCAAACACGCATCCTGTGCCATTGCCGCACCTGCCGACAGACGGCCCGCTGTATGCATGCATGCTCCCCTCACCACGACGCTGTCCTTCTGTGCAGGCGCTGCAGCGGATGTGGCACGAGGCGGAGGCGGCGGAGTGCGGCCCGTGCTGCCAGCCATCCGCAGCTGCGGCAGCCGGCGGCGGCCTCGGCGGCGGCGGCCACGGCGGCGGCCACGGCGGCGGCGGTGGAGGTCGACGGGTTGCTTGCTGCGCCGGTGCTACTGCCGGCAGCAGCAGCACCAGTGGCAGCAGCAGCAGCAGCAGAGGAGGAGGAGGAGGAGGAGGAGGAGGAGGAGGAGGAGGAGGAGGAGAAGGAAGCAGCAGAGTGGAGCGGCTGGTGCAGCTAATAGAGCTGGAGGCGGCGCTGGTGAGGATGAATGATGGCCAGCAGCAGTTTGGGGAGCATCAACACACGGGACAGCAGCAGGCGCAGCAGCAGCAGCAGCAGCAGCAGCAGCAGCAGCAGCAGCCTGAAGAGCATGGTGTGGCGGTGATGGCGGGCGGGCTCCTGAGCCGGTGGTGCTAGCTAGTGAGCGAGCGAGATTGCCGGGCCATTGACGGTTGCCAGCGACACGGTTGCGACTGAGCGCTGACGTTGATGCGGAGCCGTGTGTGTGTGTGTGTGTGTGTGTGTGTGTGTGTGTGTGTGTGTGTGTGTGTGTGTGTGTGTGTGTGCGTGTGTATGTATGTGCGTCGCTGCTGAGCTGGCCAGCTGTTGTGATTGTGAAGGTCGGTGGGCGGGCAGGGCGCATCGGTGCACGGTGGGCGGGCAGGGCGCGTGACGCATGCGTCACGAATTAGTAAATATGGCGACGCCCCGCGCCGTCCTTGCAGCCCGCACTCGTCCTGAACCCCGAGTGAGGAAACAGTACCGGTAATCTATTATTAGCTCAGCAGTCAGCATGCGAGAACCCCGAAAAGGTGCATTATAGTGAGTTTAGTCCGAGAGTACAATTCATGGCAGGGGAGGATCAGTGTGCAGCGTTAGACGATCCACAGCTACTTGGCACGGCTACTTGGTCATGCAGTCACTTCTGGGAGGGCCACTGTTACACTGTAGCCACGAGCCTGGCATCACGCTTGCCTGCACTGCACTGCACGTCTGCACCGCGCCCTGGGCCTCGGCTACCCATTGGTGCTCATTGCCTGATACCTAGCGCTTTCATGTGCAAGTGGCGGGGGTTATGAGTGGATGGATAACTGGTGAGCAACTGGCGCGAGCCGGGGGCGGGAGCACGTGAGGTGAGTACGGTACTAGGGCAGTGAGCTGAGCCGGGTTGGTGTGAATGTGCTGTAATTTTACCCGTCACGGTGCTGTTAACTTCCAAGAGCCACGGGAAGTGTCGGGCTGTGCACGCGTGAGCGCGGACGGGGGCAGAGGACGTGTCAGGACCTATCAAGAGATTTAGCGGTGTGGTGTGACGTTGGGGTGAGGTAAGCCAGTCCTGCGCCCCGTGGTTGCACTGGCGCCAGGAGCTATGTATTACCAGGTGCAACGTGTTCATGCTGGGCTCGCGGGGTGTACGGCCATGCACTGCGTATGCGTAGGCACGGGCATGGCTGGGAGGCATCTCGGTGTGCGCAAGATGTGCTCCGCAGTAGCAGATAAGCCCTACATGCAATTCAATTAACCAGGACTTGATTCACTATCCCACTGAGCAAGAGCGTGTGCCTGACAGCAAGAGGTGCGGGCGCCCCAGCTGCTGGATCCAAAACGAACGCTAAACTCTCTGCTCGCAAAGGTCTCCTTGTTGTGCACCGAGCTTCCCAAAGCCAAAAACATGTTACCGACTATTTATTGACAGTATTATTTTCGACAAAGGAACACGAAACTTTTGATTTTGGTTATGGACCTCGGCGCAGCTCGCTAGCTTCTTAAATACGTTTTAGCTGGCAATCATTTCCCTGTAGAAGCCCACGCGCTAGCCTGCAAATGTCGCAACCGCTCCGAGCGACGACCAACCTGGTCAAGCCGGGCACAGCTAGCGCAGCACCTGGCAAGTCGCAGGCCAGCGCCAAGGCTCGCGCCCAAGACGACTCGCATGACATGCTGGCCCAGCGACAAGACGCGGGGCAAGCTGCCGGCACCAGCGGTGGGCCCAAACGCCGTTGGACAATTGACGACTTCGATATTGGGAAGCCGCTCGGCAAGGGCAAATTCGGCAACGTGTACCTGGCGCGCGAGAAGCAGAGCAAGTACATCGTTGCACTGAAGGTGCGACGTGGCGAAGGATGCCCTTGGTTTTCTTCAGAGGGCGGGCGGTAGGCCCTCCCCAGTGGACTCTGCCCGCACCTCCCGGGTACAGACTTTCCCGCGGCCGTACCTCTACAGGTGCTGTTCAAGAGCCAACTTCAGCAGTCCAACGTGGAGCACCAGCTGCGGCGTGAAATTGAGATCCAGGCCCACCTGCGGCACCCCAACATCCTGCGCCTGTACGGCTACTTCTACGACAAGGTCTGTCGTCCACCCCTCCCTCCTCATCTGCCGGGGGTCCACCAGCTCAGACTAGCATCCCCTAAGAAGAGCTTTGAGCCTACGCTAATTCGCAAGACCGGGAGCTTGGCAGCATGCGTGCCCGCTGGCCACGTCTTAGCGTGTGGCTTCAGCACTGGCAACACCTCCGTCTTTGCGTTTGGCTCCGGAGTGCCCTAAACTGTAACAAACATCGTGCTAACACGTGTTCACGCGTGCACATCTCACAGGAGAAGGTTTACCTCATTCTGGAGTACGCAGCCCGGGGCGAGCTGTACAAGGAGTTGGTGCGCTGCAACCACTTCGATGAGCGCACCTCAGCCACGTGAGCAGCCAGGAAGCGGCGGGGTTGTGGGAAGAGCGCGTGTCACATGCAGGGCAGGCTGGGGTTGGTTTTGGGTCCTGGCACTCAATCAGGGCGATGCCGACAGCGGTCTGCAGAGATTGGTTAGGTCATCAACTTAGCCAGTTCGCTAAGGATCTGTGTGAACTGGGCGCTGTGGGGATAGCGTGGCTAAGCCGCGGCATCTGACTTGGCAACACCGCGTACTGGCAATACGCATCAGTGCAACAACCCCCAAGGACACGGCATCGGTCTCTGCCGACCGGCGTCTAGCTTGCCCTCAGCTGGCTTCCTCCGCACTGTTACTTTCGCTCACATGGCCCCACCCCGATGTGTGCTACAGCTACATCCTGTCGCTGGCGCGCGCGCTGCACTACTGCCACACCAAGCACGTCATCCACCGCGACATCAAGCCCGAGAACCTGCTGGTGGGGCTCAACGGCGAGCTCAAGATATCCGACTTCGGCTGGTCCGTGCATGCGCCCAGCAACAGGTGAGGGGCAGAAGGAGCGGAAATGCGTTGGGGAGGAGGTCGATGGGTTGCTGGGGCTTTGTTGGAAGGAAAGGGAGGGTCGGTGAAGAGGCACGGCTGGCGAGGGCCCAGTGTTTTTGGCGGGTGCAACGCAACCTTGTGCTTCGGGTTGACGAATTCCAATCTGGCACTTGGCGCGCCTGTGCGCTGAAGCACAAGCCCTGCACCGAACCCCATCTTCTTACCAACTTGGCCTTCCCTCCACGTTCCTCGTACGTGCTGCAGGCGCAAGACGCTGTGCGGCACCCTGGACTACCTGCCCCCGGAGATGGTGGAGGGCAAGGAGCACACCACCGCAGTGGACAACTGGAGCCTGGGCGTGCTCACCTACGAGTTCCTGTTTGGCGGCCCGCCCTTCGAGGCGCCCGGCCACCAGGAGACCTACCGCAGGTGCGCGGGGCGCGGGCGGCAGGCCATGGGCGCCGTGGGCGTGGGCTTGCCTGGAGTGCAAGCAGAGGTGGCCGAAGCAGACGGGGGAAGGCGCTTGTGATGCTAGGAGGATAGGATGGCACAAGAGGATGGCTGTCGCATGCACGGCCGCAGTGCACGCAGTGCCCTGGCAGAGTGAACCACCTCAGCACCACATGCACTGCGACCCACATCCAAAGCGCCCTTTCCTTAGTTCGCCTGTACTTCCGCCATGTGATTCACCTCTCAGGATTGTCCGCGTGGACCTCAAGTTCCCCGACAAGCCGGCCGTGTCGGAGGCGGCCAAGACCTTCATCAGCAAGGTGCGTTCGGTAGCTGGATAACAGGCGCGGCTCTGCGTGCATGGCACGTTGCTCACGTGCTTGCGCTTGGCACGCGGTGCTGTTGGTGCAACCCGCCTGCTCTTGAACAAAAGCTTTCTGCCTCCAATTCAACACGTCGAACACCATGCCCGTGCAGCTGCTGGTCAAGGAGGCGAACCGGCGGTTGCCGCTGCTGGAGGTGCAGAACGACCCCTGGATTAAGGCCAACGCAGACCCGGAGATGCTGGCGCGCGGGAACTAGGCGGGTCCGTACAGTGTGTGCATGTCGTCCGGTGGCAAGCTGTGGTGGGCGCATGGCTGGCGGCATGTCGACATGGGCGATCTGGGTCGGTAGCTGGCAAGGGCTTGCACACGCCTCTGCGTTAGGATGGCTTACCGATACGGACGTTAAGCGGGTGGCGCACAGGTGCAGGACCCCCTGAGTGCAAGTGTCTGGCCTGCATTGGAGTAGAAGCTAAGACTCATGAGGGCGTGGTGCGGTCGAGAATGCATGCATCGGGCACGTGGGCGTGTCGCAAGCCAGCTACATGGGGAAGCAAGTCCATGACCAGGATCCACTGAAGCGCAAATGAAGGGGCGGTCCCTGAGTGGCAACAGAACCTTCGAACCGAACGGAGGCAGTGTTTTTACCCAGCGCGCAACCAGTTCGAAGTACGCGGCAATTTGTCCAAATTGCGCGTCTGCCCGTCGGTGATGCAAGCAAGGAAACAGGTGTGCGGCTGCACACCTACCTATGTAACTCCCCCCCGCCCTACCTTCGTGGAGCCCCACCGCCACCGCCACCACCACCATAACCCAGCCCCCAGTCAGTCAACGCTCAGCCGTCAGCCAACCGCCAGCAGTCAATCAGCCGACAGCAGCCAACAGCCTTCCGCCGCCAGCCACCCTTCCACGCGCAGACGGCACCTTCACTTTGGTCTACACGCGGATGCTGCCGCCATGCTCGTGTCTACACCTTCAACTTATGGTGTCCCGGACCAGCACGGCGTGCGCATGCACAAACGGGGCGCCAGCACGTGTGGGAGCCGCCCGCGGCCCGCGGCTGGCACCACCCCACCCACACCCTCACCTCTCCCGGTTCACTAACTGTGCGCCCGCACGCCCCCCCCCCCCTGCCCAACTTATTACTGACACACACACACACCCGCCGGCACACCTCCCTCCCTGCCTCGTGGGTGCATCGGCTTTGCCGCGCGGCGGCCCCCCCCTCCTGGCCGCAACCTAACGCCCGCTACTACCCCGCCCGCCGGCCGCCAAGTAACGCCGACGCGGCCCCCTTATACGCCCGGCAGGCGCTCTGGCTGGCCCTCTTTCCACCCGGGCTCGCGCGCGATAGTTTAGGCTTTAGGCTTTAGCCTTAGTTCTAGTCTCCTCACGCGTGCTCTTGTGCTTTACTTACGCCGCACTGCCCTGCAACCCCTCCGCATGTCCGCCTCCGTGGCCGGCGCTCACTACACGGCGCCGGCATTGCTCTGGTATCAAGCAGGTGAGTATCGTGATTGACTCGCGCAACTTAGCTAGCGGGGTGGGGATATACGCGCGCGAGCCTGGGTGCCATTCGCGACTACCGACAACACCGACAACAAGACTGAAGATTCAAGGCTCAAGGGCGCCCGCGACCCACAGGTTAAGGCCACACCACCTCCGCGCTCTGGGTTGGGCTGGTTGGTTCGGGTTCTCTTGGTCGTTTTGCTTCTGGTTTCTGGAATGAACTACCCCCCCCCGCAGATCTCGGAGTGCCCGCAGCGAAGTCCCTGAGGGGGGGGGCAGGAGGTGGGAGGGGGGGTTTGAAAACAAAATGCCACAGCCCATGCCTTGACCGACCGACCCGTTGTGGACAAAACCGTCCCGTAAAGGGGGTTATACCCACCCTTATAATGTCAAAGTGGCGCCAATCGACTCCTCTTGCTGAGCTCTATCGCGCTGTGCCACGCTGGGATCCATTCCATGACTTTGGGACATCCACATCCATGGACATCCCCTGAGCAAACCCGCAACATGCCCCGACCGTATCCCACGCTCTATCTTGCTGCTTTTTACAACATACATCATTCAACACTGTTTAGGGCGTGCCCACGCCTCGTATGGCCGTCAATTTTGCTGTCATGTCTCGATGTGCCGGGGTATCCCAGGGACATCCCAGGGACATATCCTTGCCAGCTCACGCAAACTGCCCTTACATCAGAGGAGTTGGCTTTAATATTGTGAAATATGCATAATTAGCTGCAGGAAGCTGCGCTGTGGCGCTGGAAGAGCTTGCGGCGCCTCCTGAACAAATCCACCAGGACCGGCTGCAGGCAGGCACAGGCGCACAGCCGGCTGCTGCGGCTGACACACGATGACACAATTTGGCTAATCAGTCGATGGACCGGTTACAGAATATACGTGGATGGCCATGTCCCACATCCCGTGCATGCAGTGTATCGTATGCAGGATCGTGCCCCATATGGTGGGGTACTTGAACGCATGATGTTGAGGATTGAATGTCCAGCATGCCTTTTGCTCAAGTCTTCGCATTGTTGGGCCCCAATGCTTACGGACCCATAAATAAGGGCCACACGAGCCGGTTCCTCGTGCGAGGAATACGCCGGACTCAATACGTTAGTCTAGTCTACTCCGCCGCATCCGTGCATGAAATACATGGGTCCCCAACACTCACACTCTCAAACCACACACGAATTTGACAGTGCTTTCAAACCATAACGGCATACCCTGTGCTGCACCTGCATCTATTGACCACGCAGTCACACAAAGACACTCGTCGAGCCACTCAATAACTACAGGAAGTCGGTTTTTCTCCTGCGGGGCTGGTCACTCCGCTGCACGCCGGGACGCTTGAGCCCGGTTGTGCTGTGGAAAGCAGTGAGTAAACAGCAAACAATGTCATCAAACGCACACTCGCAGACACTCACAAACTGCTTAAATTAGCGAACACAGTGTGGCTAGCAAAGTGGTGGCATCGCTCACCGGGCCCTCCGCGCGCGGGCCCCCAGACAGCACTCACGCTCCGTGCGTGCCGCTTTACATCGCTTCTCATCACTCGCGCCGCTGCAGTTTATACATGCGCAGAAACGGGTACGGAGCATGCGCCGCCTCCGCTTACCCTCAGGTTGCCTCAGGCCCTACCAACAGCCCCAGCCAGCATGACCCAGATGCGCGCACCAGCGCAGCTGCTTGCACGCCAGCCGCAGCCGCGGCCCGCGGCATTGCGCCGCTGCCTAGCACCAGCCCTTCCAGCGGGTCGAAGGCTGCTGGCGCGGGAAGCTGCTGACGCTCTCAGGAGGGAGGCCAGAAGCTGGCGATCTTCATCCCCGACAGGCGGATGTAGAGCACAATGGTCAGGCCTACAATGACGCAGCAGATGTCCCCGACCACGGAGTCGCCAATGAAGTGGTCCAGCAGGGCCCACACGCCGCGCCAGAAGATGATGACACCCAGGATGGCAGTCAGCGTCACGCCCACGGTCTGCGAGGAGGAAACAGGACGGGAAGCACCGCCGGAAACAGGGTCAGGGTCGGGGGATGCTGCGCGACGTTAACCTCATGCCGCAACACGCGCGCGTCCCACCGGGCCGCTGCTGGCCCCGGAGGCTGTCCGCCAGCGGGGCGTAGACATGCAAACAAGTAGAAGGTACAGTGCTCGCGAGGTGCAACAAGCTCCAGCTGGCGAGTAGCACACAGAAGCTGTGCACCAGCCCCCCTTCCCCCCGGACCGTAACCCGACCCAGTTCAACCGCACCAGACAGGCCTCCCTCGTTTACCGGAGACTCGCTAAACCTCATTCAGGATACCGTACACCACCCGAACCTCGTACCTGCAGGTCAGCTTCGAGCTTGTGCTCGAAATCGGTAATAACGTCCTCGGGAACAGGCACGAAAACAGGCTCCGGGAGCCGGACCGGCTGGACCGCTGGCGCCTTCACCACAGCACCCGCAGGAGCCACGGTCTGGTCAGTAACTGGCAGCGCGGTAGCGACCGCTGCTGCGGTGGCCACGGTGCTACGCTCGCGAGCCACGTCGCCCCCTCGCTCGGCGCCATTGCCCGCGGGCGCAGACGCTCCGAGCCGCACTGTACCCTGCTGCTGAGATCGATCCGCAGCAAGCGCCACACGCCCTGGAGGCAGCGACGCGCCAGCTGCGCTCCTCACAACCGCATGGCTTCCCCGGCTGAGGAGACGCTGGCTGGAGTTGCTGAGGGCGCCGGAGCGCAGGGAGGCACCCGGACAGGAAGGACAGGCCGCAAATGCGAGCCCCATGACTCCTCTGTGCTGCAGGCAAAGGGCACGAGAGGCCAAGGAGTTTAGCACAAAAAGACACTTATGCGTTGTATGCGTCACTCCACGCCTTTAACCCTGTGCATTTGTGGTCAGGAATCTCTGCATTGGAAGCGCGCTGCCAGCGCACTGCTAGCTGGCGCTCTGCGACTGGCGCCCCTTGGCCCGACCGCACCTGCCGCGCAAACGTCGCTATGAGCCGAAACAGCGGCGGATGCGGTCGCTGGTTGAAAGCCCCTAACTAGGTGCAGAAGCAGGTGCGGCCCAAGATGGCTAGCGAGCGTGAAAGCTCGGGCGGCGAGGCGATGGCCGCGTGTGGTCTGAGAGCGGTGTTGCAGGAGGTATAGAAGCAATAGACTGGCAGGCTGTCAGGTGGCTTATGGGCGTAATGCCCCCGCCTCCGTCGTTTGTTTGCTACACACTGCGTACGCTATCCACGCCCGCACACAGGAAAGATGGAGTTGCGGGGCTTTGCTCGCCCATGCGGCCCATGCGCCTTGCCAGGTCTCGAGCTGGCAAGCTGCCAATGTCTTCTAAACATTCCTATGGTAGCTTTCATTTATTGCCGGCCGGCTTAACATTGCTCGGCAACTTGTGGTTTTTCATTTCAACTCGAACCTCAGACTCAAACTTTTTTGGATGACATGATAATATAGTGCAATGAAAATGCCTCAGGGTCTTTGTCGACAAAGCGCGCTGCGCATGCAGACCCGATCTCCTAGACACTGCGCCTGAGCGCACACAAGCTGCGTGTCAGCATCTATATTCATGTACGGAGACGCACGCTATGCGAGCGCCGGGCTGGCGCACGGCCTGCCCGGGGAGAGCGGTCAGGAGCTGCCGCCCCACACACTGCTGGCGCCTCCGCCCAGCGGTCACGAACCGCTTGCTGCCGCGGACGACGCGGAGGCACGGGGGCTTCTGGCGAGTGTGCAGCTTCCAACGGTTTCGGCCCCCCAGCTGTCCTCCTGGTGCAGCGTCAGTAACCTGGTTGCGATTGCGCTGGCGCCTCGGGAACGGCCCACTGGGCTGGAGGCTAACGCAACCGCCCCAGCTGCGGGCGGAGTGTGCCAGATCCTCATTGTTGAGCCCTCAAATCCCGAGGACGTGACTTCGCTGGAGCTGCCTCTGACGGGTGAGGCCTGCTTTTGGAGCACTTTGGGAGCCCGAGACCTTGGTTGCCGGGACGGGCCGAAACCCACACGTGAACATCTCGCGCACCACCTGCGGCACTACAGGCCCCGGCGACCACATCACCCACCTGGAGTGGTCGTGGCCCGGCCAGCGCCGCGCACTGCTAGCAGCCACCGCCTCGGGCCGGGTCGTGGTGTGGACGCAGCCATCCCAGCAGGTGGGCGGTGGGGCGGTGGCGCTGAGCGTCGCTCGGGGACACTCCCGGGAATCTGCCACTGCATCACGTGCGGCACACATGCGGCAAATCGCCAGAGCTCTCGCACACTGGGCGACGCATACTGCTGCTGCCGCCCCTCATGCACCGAACCGAACCCCAACACAGGGACAAGACGACTTGGTTTCGCCTCGAACCATCGACGACTGGCACGGGCAGCTGCTGCTGGACCTGACGCCGGCGGCCGCTGTGACAGCCAACACGGCGGCAGCCGGAGCGGCAACGGCCGCGGGCGGCAGCTCAGCGCATCACACCAGCAGTCAGCAGACCGTGCCGCATGTCAAACTGGAGGTGGGCGCAGGGGCCGCCGCTGACGGTGTCGGCGCGCTGCCTGATGGCGGCGCCGGCGTGGACGGAGCGGGCACGAGCGCCGCGCCCGCCGGCGCTGCTGCGGGCGCGGTTAGTGGGGCAGCGTTTGCGGGCGTGTGTTGGTTGCGGCAGCCGCAGGGTGGGCGGACGTGGAGCACGTCTTCGCTGGCGCTGAAGCGGCTCAACCCCGGGCCGCTGGCAGCGCTGGGGCCCGGTGCGGCGGCATTTGCGTCTGCTGCTGCGGCAGCTGCGGCGCAGGGTGGGGGCGTGACAACACAGGTGCGGGGCGCGGCGGTTGGGTCGTTCCGTTGCTCTCCGTCGCTTTGCGCGTTATGGCAAGCAGCTGTGACCTGCTGTGGCTGTTGGGTATGCAATCAGACTCTCAGGAACTGCATCCGCACCTTGTGTCATCGATGTCATGATGCCGTACTGCAGGAGTCCCTGGACATGGTGTTTTATGACGACGCCCCGGTCGGGGTACGTGCGGGAGTGGGCATCCGGAATGTCGGTGTGGTTGGCGCGTTCGCGTGTGCTGGGTATCCACCTCAGCCCGGGAACGACCAGTGTTACGCGATTATAGAACTAAATGAAGCGGCATAGCAAAAGCGCCTAGTATGAGGATGTTGGTCGACTCCCAACAGCAATGCTTAACACGCTTGCAATGGACGCACGCAGGCTGTGCCGCACTGGGCTCGGCCGCACCAGCTGACCGCGGCAGTGCTCACGAGCACAGGCCAACTGGTGGTGCTGTGGGCTCTCGCGTCTAAGCTCTCCAACACACTCTCCTGGCAGCGCTCCCGGCCCGTTCTCGTGCCGCCACCCGACGCCGCCGCGGCCAAAGCGCTTTCTGCCGCGGCCGCAGCACTGGCGGCGCCGCAGGGCACGGGCGAGGGGCTGCTGACACCCGCTGGGCTGGCGGCCGCCAAGGCCGCCGGCGTCGCGGACGCCGCGGAGGCGGAGGCGGCCGCCGGCACCTGGCGCGTCGCGACGGCGGCCATGGCGGCGACGGTTGACGGGGGCATGCTGGCGGCGGTTGTGTACGGCGCACGCCGGGAGGCGATGTTCATGTTCGCGATGCGGGGTAACCCCACGCTGGGCGGGCAGCCGGTGTCGGCGGGGCCGGGGGCGCCCGGCGCGACCGCCACGTCGGGGGCGGCCGCGCCGCCGCGGGAGGTGGCGCAGCCGGTGGTGGCGCTGCAGGTGCGCAGCGGCGCGTGCGGCGGGTGTAAGGTCTCGGGCTACCTTTGTGTGGCGAGTGCAGGGTTGGCGCAAGGCAAGGCATGTCAAGGCACCCCAGCATGAGTGTTTGCTTTGCTTCCTAACACAACCCCAAATCCCGACGCTCCACTTCCGCAGGCGGCGGTCGCTATGCCGCCCGGGCTGGCCGTGGCGCAGACACGCCTCCACGTGCCTGGCGGCAACGCCCCGCGCCACGTGTATGTGCTGGCCACCACCATCAGCCAGCACACCACCGGCCACAACCACAACCACCGCAGCCAGGCCAACGGTCCAGCAGGCGCGCAGCCCGGCGAGCCGCAGCAGCAGGTTGCGGGCGTGGTGTGCTTCGCCGATGCGACGCCACCCACAGCGGCGTCAGCGGCGCAGCCGGGCGGCGGAGCCACCTCGTCCGCATCGCCGCCCTCCGTCGGGGGCGGCGGGCACTGGAAGCTGGAGCGGCAGTGGATGCGGCCGCACACGTTGCACGCGGTCGGCGCGGCTAGCATCGGCAGCGGCGGCAGCGCGGGCGGCTTGGAAAACGGCGGCGGCTCGGGCGCCGGCACCAGCGGCGGCGGCGGCGGCGGCGCCTGGGGCAGCTGCGGGCAGCTGCTGCTCAGCGGCGACGGCAGCAAGCTGTTGGCGGCGGCGGGGCGGCACGTCACAGTGCTGGACGCGGAGACGCTCGGCGTCCTTTCAGACGTCGACCTGCTGGGTAGGCGCCGGGACTGCAAGCAGCTGTGTGACTAGAGCGACAGGGCTATGACCACGCGTACTCTGCTGGTATCACGAAGGCCCACGACTCCGGCCCACTCTCCGGCAATGCTTCCTTTGTGCCCTGGTGTGCCCCAATCCTTCCATCCCGCAGCGGACGCGGACGATGGCGCGCAAGGGCGGGAGCCTGTGGTGCCCAACGGCCTGGGAGCCGGCACGCCGGCAGCTGCCGAGCCCCCGGGCGCCGCTGTGGCCGTGGCTTCCACCGTCTGCCTGTCCGCCAACGCCTGCTGTATGTGCATCGCCGCCGTGCTGCGGCCTCTGCACCCACCGGCCGCTACTGCTGCCGGGGGCGCCTCGGGAGTGGCAGACGGCATGGACCTGGACGCGGACGAAGCCGCAGGCGACGGAGCCGCCACCGCCACCGCTGCGGCGGCGGTGCTGGTGCTCCGCACCGTCCCGGACTTCGTGCCGCCTGCGCTCCACGGCCCTGTCGCCAACGGCGGCGGCCGCGCGGGCCACGGCCACCCGCCTTCGCATGGGCACCGGCACCAGCACCAGCACGCGGGCGGCGGTCCAGAGGAGGTCATGGCTGTGAGCATGGACACGCTGCGCCTGGCGTGGGGCGTCCTGCAGCGCCAGAGGTAGGAGGCGCGCTTGCCAAGGGCCAGTCTTGGGCACAGGATTTGCCAGCAACGAGATCTGAGGCGCATGCCGCGTGCTCGCCGCGCCCGCCTTCGACCCCGGGCGAAGCTTTCAACCCAACTTGCACGCGACGCGATGCTTTCTTTCCGGGGCTCGTGTCAACTGGCGGGCACGGCCCCCCCCACAAACAGTTGATAAACACCATCCATGGATGGCTACCCCCCCGGTCGCTCTCACCTGGTTCGGTTCGGTTTGGTTGCAGCCTGTGGGATGTGGCGGAGCGGCTGCGCTGCGCCTGGCTGGGCGGGCGGCGCGCGGGCGTGTCGGTGGCGCTGGCGCAGCTGGACGGGCTGCTGTACGGCGTGGAGGACGCGGCGCTGCGCAGCTCGCTGCAGCCGGGCGTGTGCCGGTGAGGCGGCGGAGGAGCAGGAGGAGGGGGAGGAGGAGGGGGAGGAGGGGAGGGTGGCGGAGGAGGAGGAGGGGGCGAGGAGGGCCGGGCTGGTGGGCGGATGCGGGTGGGCGGTCTGTGGGTTGGGGTACTCTACGGCTTTGGTCGGTGAGAGGCTGTATCTGTGTAGGGGTATGCATGGGGGTGGGAAAGCCGGGTAGGTGTTTGCCCCCCACGCCCACGCCCCAACCCGCCGCACGCCCCCTACTCATGCCTGGACCGCTCCCCTTGTTTCTTCTGCCCCTGCTGCTATTCCCCTGTTACCTACTCATCTAAATGCCTCAACAACCCAACGACTCCACTTCACACGCAGCGCCAAACTGGAGGTGCTGCGGCGGCTGCCGCACCCGCGCGCCGGCCTGGTCGCGGGAGACCTGCTGGCCAGCGCGCGGGTGGCGCAGTACGCGGCGGCGCTGGTGCTGGTGCAGGGCCAGACGGCGGAGGCCATGTGGGTTGATAGACGGATGCAGTGCGGGGCGGGGCGGGGTGGTTGGGATGGAAAGGGAGGGCAGGGATGGAATACCGCCGGTGGCGCACGTGCTCAAAGGGCTCTGCGTGCCCTCTGCAAGTTCGCGGCGTGCGCAGTGTCATGTGCGTCTGAATCCCGTTTGTGGTTTGGCCCCTTGCAGGCAACAGCCCGAGACGCGGCTGATGGCTGCTCACATGGTGCGTGGTTGCGTGCGCTTTCGGGCGCATGGGTGCGGTTGTCTTGAATGCTTAAGTGCCATTTGTCAGCGTCGAAACCCTGGCCCCAGCTCAGCCTGGTTCAGCACCCCGGTCCGGTTACAGCTCAGCCTAGTTATAGCGGAGGCCGTTGGCCACCAGGCTAAACCGGCTTTGCATGCTGCATGTTTATGCTTGTGCGTGAACATCATGAGAGCCCGGGGCGCTTTGCTGCATGGCACGCAGGTGTGGTTTGTGTTGGAAGTGGCCACGTTGATGCTGTCCGGCGTCTTACTGTGGGCTGAGGAGATGGAGGCAAAGATGGTGAGACGCAAGGCGCTGTACGGGTGGCGTCTAATGGGGCGGTCGCTGTCACGAGGAGCGGGTTTGGCAAGCACGAGACATGTGGTCCCTCGCGCGCGGAATGTCCGAGTTATCTCTGCTACCAAGTAAGGGGTGCGGAACCCTTTCAACCGGATCCCTTCAACTCCTACCCCACAAATGCAGAAGGAGGGGTATGTCGACCCAGTGGCGGGCACGGGCGGTGGCGCCGCCGCCGGCGGGGACCAGGCTGCGGCCGCTGCAGTAGCAGCAGCCGCCGCCGCCGCTGGCGGCGGCGCGGATACCACTGGCTCCGCTGACGGCTGGGGCGGCGGCTGGGAGGCGGCGGGCACCGGTGGAGGCGGCGGCTGTGATTGCCTGCCGCTGATCCGCTTGTTTTCCGACTACAACCTCCAAAAGACACTGCAGTCGGTGCTGCTTGGGGTGAGTGATGTGTTTGGAGTGATTGCCGGGCTGGCTGCAGGCGGGCTCGAGGCCGAGCGGCTCTGTTGAACAGGGCGGGAGACGAAACGGCCACGAAAAAGCTGTCGGCATTACGTGAGACCCGTGGCGCCTGTTGGTGTGGGACCTGACGACACAACCCCTGCTGTGCTCCCCCCATCACATTACTGTGTGTCTTGCAACCCACAGTACGCCAGCGCGCCAGCGGGCTCCAAGCAGACCGCGCCTGGGCTCCTTCAACTGGCGCCCATGCAGGTCAGTGGGCGAGGAGTGGCGGCGGCTGGGTGCATTTCATCTAAGCACCACCTGCTTGCAGCCTGCGTGCCCAATCCGGCGGGCAGTGGACACGGCGACAACACAGGGCGGCGGCTCATGCCTCAGGCTGTCCCGTGCCAACTCAACCACCCAATTACCAGAAGGCACCATCCGCACCATAGCCTTCCTCCATCTGTGCCAAGTGCCAGTCATCCCTCCGCCCTCCCTCCCTTTCTCTTGGCCATGCCCAGCCCTCTCACCTCCTCGAAAACCGCCACCTCCAACCCTGCCCTCCTCTTTGACCCCGGGCCCCTACTATGTCGAATATCCGCCCATGCTCTTTCGCACCAGATTTCGGCCGGTCTGGTCTCCACAGCCCTCTCCCAATCCCCAGACTATTTCGCTACACCTGTTGATGACGTCTTCACATCCTCACATGTCTCCCATGCCTTTCCTGCTCTTCCACTCAGCCATCAATCCTTGCGACGTCCCCCCCCCCCCGCCGGCCCCGCCCTCCCCAAACACGCACGTGCACGCAGGAGCTGCTGGGTGCTGACGTGGCCAACCGCGCCAAGATAGTGCTCACCGTCATGAGCCGCCTTCACACCTCCGCCAGCAAGGCCGTTCTGGCGCACGTGCAGGTGCGCGGTGTCGCGGCCGGCCGCCGCCGCTGCTTCTGCTGCTGCTGCTGCTGGTGCTGGTGTTGGTCATACGTGGGAGAGACGGGCATAGTGAGGTAGAGAGAGGGGGCAGGAGAGCACACTCGTTTCGTACCCCTCCTAGCTCTAATGCGTATACCCCCTCCGTCCTCGTGAATGTGTCTGTCGATGCCCTGCCACTCAGGCGTTGCAGCAGCAGGCCCAGCAGCAAGCGCAGCAGGCGCCCGGCGCCGCGCCGCCGCCGCCGCCCGCTGGCCTGCTGCCGGCCCTGGCCGACACGCCGCTCACAGCATCGGACCTGGAGGCGGCGAAGGCCGGCGAGATGCCGAGGGTGAGGGAGCTCCATGCATGCACATACAGTGGGGTTGCGGGCATGCCTCTGCAACGAGAATGCAAAGGTGCTCCCGGAGGGACACACACACATCGGCAAGCTGCTACTGGCGTTGCCCGCTACCTGCCGTGTGTGGGGGGGGGTGCGGCACCTGCGCAGACAGCAGCATGTAATTGCTGCGCTCACTATCTTGTGTGCCTCGCCCGCCACTTGTTATATGCATGGCGTCAGCGCCACAAGCAAATGTGGCGTGGCGTGCCCACAGCCGCCGTGCCGTGCCGTGCCGCGCCGCCACGCCCGCACGCCGCGTGTTGTACAACACCCACGTGCAATCATCCCTCCCTACCCGTGCCCTCCATGGCACGTCATGACATCATGAAACGCCCCATAGCCCAGGGCTCATTCCTTTCCCTCTTTCCTTGCGCCTAATAACCCCGACGACTACCGACCGGCCGTTGCCAACCACCTCGCTGTTTCGCTCCGCTCCCCTCCGCTTCTCTCGCCTCCTCTCCTCTCCTCCCCGCGCCGCGCCGCGCCGCAGAGCCTGATGCACACCGTGCTCCAGAGCCGCTACGCCGGGCCCTTCCACGTGCCTGTGGCGCGGAGCAAGGGCGTCCCCACGATCGCGTCCATGCTGCAGGTTCGTACGTACGTAGGTGCGGCCAGCGAGCCCAGGCGGCGGCGGCGGTGCTGGCTGCGAGCTTGCGGTGGTGGGGCGGGCTAGCTACGGTATCTATGTAGGCGGCGGGCTTGGTGGCGCCGATGGTGCAGTTGGTCACGTGGGCGTCGATCGGGTGTGTGTGTGTGGCTTCAAAGGGTTACGGCACGGGCGTATGCAGAGGCGCAGGGGTGTGGGCGGCTCTGATCATACACCCACCGCCCTGAACACCACGCTACGACCTGTGTGTATGTGCGACCGAGGTCCCCATATCCCATTCACCTTGCCTGCCTCCCACACCCGTGCGCTCCCCGTGTCCCATATCCCATTCACCTTGCTGGCCTCCCACACCCGTGCGCTCACGCACGCAGTTTGTGCGGGCCGCCGACATGCCCGCCGCCCGCAACGTGGTGGCTCAGAGCCGAGACGCGCTGCTTGCCAGGTGCGCTGGGGGGGGGGGTGGTGGGGGGCCTGGCTGGCTGGCTGCGTTGGCTGCGCCATGAGTCTGCTCTCATTCTGTAGTGAGCCTGGGGGCCCCGGCCAGGTCCTGCCCGGGGGCCCGGGCCAGGTCCTCTGTGTTCCCCCACCATCAACTCTTCCTGGCACTCCCGCCAGCGCTGCGCTCGCACTGCTCTGGTGACGCCCACCAAACACGCCACTCCGCACACACACACACACACACACACCCTTTCCTCCCTTGTAATCTCTAACACACACACACACGCGCGCGCGCAGGTACCGACTGCTGGGGCTGCAGCAGCAGCTGGAGGACCCCCGCAGTGCGCCGGCGGGCGCGGCGCGGCGGCTGGCCATGAGCTTCAGGTGCGGCGGCGGCGGCGGCGTGCATCACAAGGGGGAGGGGCGGTGTTGGGAGTGTTGGGCGTGGGTACGTGAGGCTGGGCGAGACTGGGCAGCGGAAGGGGACGAGCCTGTGACAAAGGCATGGAAGGGCGTGTACTTCATCACTTGTGGGCGGGGCGGGGGACTACTGGGTGATGATGGGCGGGCAGGGCTCCCCTGCCTCCCCTGCCTCCCAACACGCCACACACACGCCACACACGCACGCACGCACAAGTCTTTCATAGCTCTCTCCCTTGTGATCTCTAACACACGCACGCGCAGGGCGCCCGCGCCGCCGCCCGAGCTGCATGCGCACGTGCTCACACACCACGTCAGCAACCGACAGCGGCAGCGCTGGCGGCGGCAGCGCGGCTCCGCCCTTGCGCTGGGCAGCTCGGCGCCGCTGTGGTCGCACGCGCAGGGTGAGCGCAAGATGAGCGGTCTGAGGTTTGTGGGGTTTTGGCGCGGTCAAGGGTTTGCTCGTGGCCCGGTTTGGGCTTTGTGGGCTGAAGCTGAATGTGGCAGCGAGAGCGGGCATCCGCCGTGGCGATGGCCGACTTGCTTGAATCGCGCACCCTAGCTGCCCCTCGCTCCCAACCTAACCAACCCTGCCGCCCCACCGCCGATCATGCATTGCCATCACTGACAAACCCCCATGCATGCATGCACGCACGCATGCACGCATGCACGCACTCAACCACCCATGCAGGCGTCCCGGTGGACTGCCTGACGGGCGCGCCGCTGCCGCCCGGCGCCAGCTGGAGCCTGGAGGGCGCGGCGGCGGCGGGGGCGGTCACGGCGCAGATGGGCCCGGGCGTGGGCGCGGCGGGGCAGCGGCGCGGGCTGCCGCCGCTGGTGGCAGGTGTGCAGCGCGCCTGGGTGTGCTGCGCGCCGCCCGCGGAGCTGTGCAGCGGATGGAAGCGGGCGCGCCTGGGGCTGGAGCAGGACCTGGAGTACTAGCGGGCTGGAAGTAAGGAAGCGAGCAAAGGATACGTAGGGCAAGGAAGCAGTAATAAGAAGGTTGGAGTTTGAGAATAGGTCTGATGTTTGCTGCTGCTGGAGACAGGGGCGGCACGGCAGTAAAGACAAACCCGCTTCTTCCACATGACAATGCGTGCCCACCATGTGCAACCGTTCCCTCTCAACGTAAATGCCACCGTTCCATCCACTTTGTCCCGCCGAATAAGCCTGCTGAGCAGACACGCCACGCGCATCGCTCAATCAATGATGGACACAAACCGCGTCAGCTGTATATGCAAGCAACATCATCTACATACACGTGCATGTGCCTACTATGCCTACTTCATTTCCTCTGGCACCGGAAGGCGTGTCTTGTCAACAGACGCAAGGCACGACCACATGCCGGGCACATAGAACTCTAAAATTGAGTGGCAATAACCGTCATCGGTTGGGCAAAGGGTGCCGGGAGCGCACGCGTTGGCAAGGGCGGCGGAGGCAGTAGGCCGGGACCTTGATGATGGTGATGGTGGGCGGGACAAGCTGGACTGGGTAATAATAAGTAGTGGGATCGTGGGGGTTGAAGGAGACGGCTGCGCCTCCACGGCTCTGCCAGTCCAAAGGCTGACCAGGTCTATGCCGGAATGCCCATGCCTATGAGGTGCATCCATGCTGCGTGTGTCCATCTGGAGGACGTGCATTCGCGTAGATCGCGCATCTTAGCCATGCGAATGTTTGGTGCCACCGCCAAGCGTCTGCATCAGCACCTCACTTGCATTAGTGAAGCGCGTACTTTTGGCCGCCATTGGCTACTACCGTATAGCGTGCGTGAGCGCGTGCACGCCGTTTGCATCATCATCAGTCCTATCTGTCTATCCTACCTAATGCGTACGTACGTACGTACGTCTCAATCAACCTATAATCAAGCATGCCATAACTGAAAATCGTTTTTAGTTATGGCATGCAAATGCAAAGCGTCCCATACGGAAAGCGTATTAGCGTCTGTTGACTGCGCTGCTGCAACAATGATGCAATGCGTGCAACACCATACATGCTACCCTACCTGCGGCATGCGCCCAAATCACAAGGTTCGAACCTTGATGTATGGGCCCAGCCGGCAGGTCTTCCATCTTCGAGCGAAGCCACGCTGCATGCGCTTTCTACGACATCCTACCTCCACTCCCGACCAGTATTACCGGTACCGTACACACATGACGCGAGATAGCCAGCCTAGCTAGCCTATCTATCTAGCTACCTGGGAATGAAGCACACCCGCACTCCCGCAGCCGGCCGGAGAGACACGAAGAGCTGCTGCGGCAGCAGCTGGTCCACCGCCGGCGGCGGCGGCGGGGCGGTGCTACTGCCGGCAGCACCAGTAGCAGTGCTGCTACTGCCGATGTGACTACCGCCGCCGCGGCTGCTGCTGATGCCGGCCTCATCATCTGCATCACTATCCGCCACAGCAGCGCCCTCTGCTGCTACTGCTGGCGGCGGCGGCGGCGGCGGCTGCTGTAGCGGTGGCGGCGGCGGTGGCGGCGGCGGCGGCGGCGGCAGTAGCTCCATGCGGTACCTCAGCACCACGTGCGCCAGCAGCAGCTTCACCTCGGCCGCACCGAACACGGCGCCGGGGCAGGCGCGCGGCCCCGCGCCGAAGGGCAGGAACGGCCCCTGCGGGAACTCACCCTGCTGCTGCTGGCCCGCATCGCGCGGCGGCGGCGGTGGCGGCGGCGCTGTCGTTGCCTCCACTGCGGATGCCGCTGCTGCTGCTGCTGCTGCCTTGAGCAACAGAGCGCTGTCGCGCGCCGCGGACAGAGGCGTCGGCGAGGCGGCGGCTGCAGCAGGTGATGATGAGGTGGTGGCTGCCGGTGTGGCGGTGGGGAGCCCGCTACTGGGCAGTGGCGGCGGCGGCGGCGCCGTCGTAGTCGCCATCTGCATGCTGCTGCTGCTGCTGCCGGGAATGCTCAGACTCCAGAACCGTGGGCCACGCCGCTGCTGCTGCTGCTGCTGCTGCTGCCCTTGCTGCTGCTGCTGATGATGATATGGTGATGGCGGCTTAGTGCTCGTTTGAGGATGGAGGGGATGCGTATCACCGCAATCGCCACAGCCCCCCATGGGGCGACCCGCGCCGCTCCATGTGTTGGCGCCGCCGCCGCCGCCGCCGCCGCGGCCTCCGCCGGCGCCGTCGTGGCGCATCGCAGCACTGCGCGGCACCCCGCTTGAGCTGCTGTTGCTACTGCTGCTACTGCTGCTACTGCTGCTGCGGAAGGGCCGCCGCGATGGTGGTGGCTGCAGCAGTGGGGCACTGCTGTGTCCGCTACTGTTGATATGCGCACCACTGCTACTGCGGTTGGCGCCGCCGCCGCCCCCGCCACCCATGCTTGCCGACGGCGGAGGGTGCGGCGGCGGCGGCGGCGGCGGCGGCGGGACCACCGCTGCCTGCGGACCGCCCCACGCCGCCACCGCCAGCGGCGCCTCCGCCCGATGATGTAGCTGTGGCGGCGGCGAGTGATGTGGCCGGCGGGCATCGGCAGCGTTCGGCTGCTGGGTCGCTGCCGTGGGCACCGGCGGCAGAGGAGCAGTAGCAGTAGCAGGAGGCGCAGAGCTACTGCTGCTGCTGCTGCTGCTGCTGCTGCTGCTGCTGCTGCTGCTACTGCTGCTGCTGCTGCTGCTACTGCTGCTGGCAGCAGTGGTGGCGGCGGCGACAACGGTGGCGGCGGCGGCCGCCCGCGGCGGTTGCGGCGGCGGCGGCGGCGGCTGTTGCGGCATCCGGGCGGCGGCGGCGGCAGTGGAGCTGCTGGTGGTGGTGATGAAGCGCTCGGGCCGGAAGCGGCCGGCGTGCGGGCCCCAGTGCCGCGGCAGGCGGTGCAGCAGGTAGGGCGCCACCACCAGCTCCACCTGCAGCAGAGGCCAGAGGGGGTGGTGAGGGGGGTGAGGGTGCGTGGTGGTGAGGGTGGTGGTGGTGCGTGGTGGTGAGGGTGCGTGGTGGTGAGGGTGGTGGTGAGGGTAGTGAGGGCGGGAGAGGTAGAGGTGGAGTAGTAGGTAGAGAGAGAGAGAGAGGCAGCAGCAGGGGCGGAGGGGTGCGTAGGGAGGTAGGGAGGGAGAGACAGGGGCGGGGGCGGGGCCTGCTGAGGCAGGTGGCCAGCGATCGCGGATGAGCAGCGGGGCAAACTATTTGGATGGGAGGGTGCGTGGTAGACTGGATAGCCGAGGAAAGCCGGCGTGAGCAGGTGACGCCTGGCGAACAATGAGACGCATGATGAGTGTGGAAAGGGGAAGTAAGGGGCGGACTATGGACGGACAGTATGTATATGCCGCGAGCGTGTTACGGACATGCGCTAAACTGCGAAAACGAAAGCGAATGCACGCCACCCGTGTGTAAGTGTGGCGTGTGCACATGCCGTACACTTGCGTGTACGCTTATTAGCTCGGCAACGGTACCGCCACCGCCGGTGTTCGCTTGCATGCATGCAACAAACCGCGATTAAGCAACGACGAACTTACGTCTTTGGGGAGCGTGACGCCTCCAATGGTGATGTCCTGGATGGGGATTCGGTAAGAGCGGCGGCAGGTGGGAACTGGGAAGTAAGGTCACGCCTCATCAGCAGTGGCTGGTGGCGCCCTTGACTGGGAGCACTGCTAGTGCCAGCAGGTGCGAGCGCTATCTAGCGCAGCCTGCTTACCTGCCTACCCATCACCTCCTGGCTTTTTACCACGCACTATTAATTTAGCATCGACCACCGCGCACCGTAACCAATCCAACCCCCACGTTGGTGCGGCACAGCGGCAGTATGGTGCGTACGTACGTGCTCACGCACGCACGCACCTGCTTGAGCTGCCGGGACAGCATGGGCACGGGCGGGTACAGCCGCAGCGTCTCGCGCAGTACGGCGTCCAGGTACGGCAGCCGCAGCAGGGCCGCCGCCGCAGGTACGGCAGCCTCGGCAGTAGCAGTAGCAGTAGCAGTAGCAGTAGCAGCAGCAGCAGCAGTAGCGGTAGCGGTAGCAGCAGCAGCAGTAGCAGCAGTAGTACTGTCGTCGGAGGAGTGGCGGTCGGCGGCATCGCCACACGGCGGGGGCCCCGCCGCTGGTGGGGGTGGCCCGGCAGCTGCTACTGCCCCCGCGGCGGAGGGTGGCGACGAGCCGGCGCCGGCGGCTGTAGCTGCAGCTGAGCCGCCGCCCGCCGTGGCGGCGGCGGCAGTAGCAGAAGCTGTGGCAATAATGGCGGCTGTAGCAGCCTGCTGCAGCTCCTCGTGCAGGGCCTGCTGCGCCGCCGGGTGCGCCGCCAGCAGCAGCAGCGCCCAGGCGGCTGTAGCAGACACGTTCTCGTGCCCCATGCCCACCAGCGTCAGCGCCACGCCCTCCGCTGCTAGCGCCAGCCCCTCCTCCACCTCTTTGTTCATGACCTCAGCATCTGCTCCTTCGTCGTCTTGCCCGCCCTGCTGCTGCTGCTGGATGTGTGGGTGCGCGGCGGCAGCAGCAGCAGCAGCAGCAGCAGCAGCAGCAGCAGCAGCAGCAGCAGCAGCAGCTGGGGGCTTGCTACTGCTGCTGCCGCCAGCAGCCGGTGCTGCTACTGCTGCTGCTGCGGCCGCCCTAGCAGCAACAGCGCGCCGGCGGCGGGTGACCTCCTCAGCGACGACACGCACGAGCGGCGGCGGCGGCGGCGGCGGTGGTGGCGGTGGCGGTGGCGGCAGCGGCGGCGGCGGTCCCTGTTGCTGCTGCTGTGCTGCACCCGCTGATGCAGATGCAGCGGTGAAGGCGGCCACATCCACCACCACCACCCGGCGGCCGCCACCACCACCACCACCACCGCCACCGCCAGCGGCGGCGGTGGCGCCATTGTTGCCGTTGTTACTGCTGCAGCTGCAGTGGTCAGCAGCCGGCGCTGCTATTGCTGCTTTGGCTGCTGTGGCCCCCGCCGCCGCCGTGCCCCCCGCACCAGCAGGCGCTACTGCTGGCGCCGCCGCGGCCTCCTCCTCCTCCGCCGCCGCCGCCGCCGCTTCTGCTGCTGCCGCTGCTGCCGCGCCCGCCAGGGCGGCCCGGACCTCCCGCCACACGAAGGCCGACACCAGCGCCTGGCTGCGCCGCAGCCGCGCCGCCGCCGCCGCGCCGCCGCAGTCAGCTGCGAGCAGCGCGTCCGCAGCCCAGGCCAGCGCTCCCGCAAGCACGGCGTGGCACCACGCCCGGGCGCGATGCAACACCCGGCGCCACAGCAGCCGCGCCCCCCTGCTGCTGCTGCTGCTGCTGCTGCCACGTGCGGTTGTATTCGCAGTAGCATCTCCCGCCGTACACTGTGCGGCTGCCGCTGCAGCTGCTGCCGCTGCCGCTGCCGCTGCCGCTGCCGCGCCGCTGCTGGCGGCGGTGGCCGCGGCGGCGGCGGCGGTGGCCGCGGCGGCGGCGGCGGCGCGTGCGGCGGCGGCCTGCAGCCGCCACAGCGGCAGCAGCGACACCGCCCGCCGGTGCCACTCCTCCATCACCGCCCGCAGCGCCGCAGCGAAGGCCTCACGCTCCGCCGGCGCCGTGCCAGCAGCATCCCCAGTCGTCATGGCAGCAGCATCCCCAGTCGTCATGGCAGCAGCATCCCCAGTCGTCATGGCAGCAGCATCCCCAGTCGTCATGGCAGTAGCAGCAACAGCAGCTGTTGCCGCAGCCGCCGGCGGCGTCGTGGGTGCGCGTAGTGCGGCAGATGGCGGCTCACACCCAGCAGCGCTGTCAGCGCTGCTGCTGCTACTGCCGCTGTGAGTGCTGCTACTGCCGGCGCTGCCGAACACCACCTCCATCACCAGGCCAAGGCTCCAGCGCCGCACCTCCCAGGCCAGGTCCTCCACCACAAACGCCCCACCGCCGTCAGCAGCAGCGTCATCACTAGTACTAGCGTCACCTGCTGCTGCGCCGCCCGCCGCCGCGCACCCGCTGCCGCTAATAACGCTGCCGCTAACGCTGCGGCTCATAACGCTGCCGCTGCCACTGCCTCTGCCACTGCCTCTGCCACTGCCTCTGCCACTGGAGAGGCCCACGGCGAAGGCCGCCGCGGCGCGGGCCAGCGTGGTGTGCACGTGGCGGCTGTGCGCGGCGGCGAAGGCGGGCGCCGCCAGGCCGTGCGCGCGCCGCCACGTGGCGCCCTCGCTGACCAGCATGTGGTTGGGCGTGACGCTGGCGATGGCGTGGTAGCCGGGGCCCTGGGCGCGCGGTAGGAGTCAGCCGGCAGGCAGCAGCAGGGCAGCACGGGGTGTTTGGTACCGGTAGGTAGGGGAGAGGAGGGACAGGGTGGACGAGACACGTGCGTGCGTGCGACGGCGTGGCGATGGAGAGGCGCGACAGCTGGGAACTTCAAAAGGTGCACGTCGCGTTGAGTGGGACGCAAATGCGCTCCGTCCGCGGCACTGCTCTTGGTTGCCTGAAGTGCCGCCTTACTGGTTTGGCGCGCAGGCACGGCGTCACGCACCTTGCTTGTCAGCGAGCTGGCGTCCAATCGCAGCAATGCGGTCGAGAGGCCGGGTTCCAACACCACGAAAAGCGGTCCCCGCATGACGCCGAAGCCTACCGACATCAAGCTACATGAGCTGTTGTCCTGTGCTGCAAATTCCAGCAGCGTCCGGTGCGGCGCTGCGCGGTCGAATTCTCCCGCACACCCGCAGAATGGCGACGCCCCCCCGCGTCGGGCCACTCCTTCGCCCCGAGATCTGATACGCCCATGCCACCACCAGGTAGAAGCTATGATGAGCGCGACGGCCAGCAGCCAGGCCGCGAGATATGTCGTTGCGCCTTGCGTCATGAAACCCGAACTTGCTTCTCTGGCTACGAACACGTCAAGTCGAATGATGACATAAATTAGAAATGCTAGTAAGATTGCATAGAAGCTTTGTTGCAGGCAGCGCGAGCTCGAGTAAAAAGCGGCGGGCGGGTCGTCTCCTCGGCGTGCGCGCCCTTGGACACCAGAATCTGCATATGAGGTGAGCGAATGCCTAGATTAAAGCTGTAAGTAGCCTCTGGTTCTGGCATTAGCTACGTCACATCATTCGAATGGCGATAGTTGACGAGCGAGCGGCAGGTCGTCAGGTTGCAGCAGTCGGGTGACCTGGCCATACAGCAGCGATAGCGAGTTCCAGCAGCACATCCATATACAGTCCCCATTATATTGCACTCGGTGCGTAATCTCACGCCGGCAGCGCCAAAACCGGTGCCGCCAACCGTCGGCACGTTTATGCCCGTTCGCAGGCGGATCGGGCCTGTTTTCGTAGGAGGAAGGCGAGGCGCAGCCGGGGCGACGCCCGCCAGGCGAGCGAGGGTGAACGCGTGCAAACTCCGCCGACGTCATGCGCATGGGGCTTAAGCAGTCCGAATAGCCAGTGCCAAGGCTTTGTTGGGGATGCTCGTAGTCGTAGGGGAGCAGTTCGGGGATGCTCGGTCGGGGATGCTCATAGTCGTAGGGGAGCAGTTCCGACCACTTCGGGCAGCAGGGGTGTATCGCTCCCGGCTTTCGTAGCACGTCTGGTTGGGCACGGCGTGAAGTGCTGAAGCCTGAAGGGCTTGCTCGTGTCGAGGCTGTCGAACAGCTCACACGAGTCCTGCCTAGTCCGAAGCTGGTCCTAGCGCGTGGAGATGCTTGGACAGCCAGATCAGGGGACACCGGGACAGTGTGGGGTTCCAAACATTCTTACAGAGGGGGGCGCCGCGCCAGCCGCGCACCCTTATTGCTGCAATCGGGCCCTTCCACAGTCCACACCCATCACGACGGCACTGGGATCACTTGCCGGTGGCACACATACACACACACACACGCACGCAAGCGCCCACATCATTATCCGCAGCCGTTCCCTCCCTCCGCAAGTGACAGGGCACACCAGCGACGAAGACAAAGGTCACACTATCGTCCATTCGTAAAAAGTTTTGGCCACGCCCACCACTCCCGATGTGGCCATCTTCCAATGCATCCATCCGGATCCATCCAACACAAACGGCCCTGCCAGCCGGCATTCTACTTCATGTCTGGATTAGCAAGTCGCCTATGATAGGCTGTAAGTAATTTGCAAGCTCATACTCGCCATTAGGTGCATCTCCAGAGCCACAGTTACCGCCCGTCATGACCTTGTTTATGGATTAAACGTTAACGCCAGCACAACGCCACCAAACGCAATCAAACAAAGCCACCATTGACCCTCGCAGGGCTTTGTCGCCTCTGCAACTGCTGCTCTGTTGCAGCAGCGGGCACAGCTTCCGTCGCCGCCAAGCGAGAGCTTCGCCGCCTACCTAGCGTCCGCAGCCGCCACTGCTCCTGGCTGCAAGCTATATAGCTAGGCACCTAGGTCAGGCTAGCTAGCTAGCTTAGCTAGCTTAGCAAGCTAGCTAGCGCTAGCAAGCTCAGTCGCTGCTTACGAGGCGTGCTCGTCGTGGTGGGCGTGGAAGGAGAAGGGCGCGAAGCTGTAGCCGTCGCCGCGGTAGAACTTGTTCTGGAACTCCACCTGTGCAATGCGTTGGTGATAAGGATGCGAGCGAGCGGGCGAGCGAGCGAGTGAGCAGCAGAAGGAAGCAAAGGCTCAGGCGACTGAAGGGGGACGGACGGGTAGGGCAAGCAGGTAACCCGCCAATGGACCCGCATGGACCTTGCACAATGCAAACACACAGTACCGTACTGTGAGCTCCAACTACTAGCTGTGAAATCTAAGCACCGATGCCGATGCCGATGCCGATGCAGATACTGATGCCCCGGGCCCCGGGCGCCCCCGCATCATGGGTGCCCTGCCACAACCACACCTCCCATCCCGCAGCAGCCCGGGCTAGGAGAGCCCATGCCCACCCCACCGGGCCCCCCCCGGCCCCGCCGGCTGCACCCGGCACCCACCCCATCGCACCCACCCCGTCACGCCGCCTTTCACACAAACACACACACACACACACACACACACACACACACACGCACGCACACACACACACACACACGCACACACACACACACGCACACACAAACGTGCCGTTACCACAACATTCCGTTACTGCACACCAACCTCACACACGTGCCACAACGCTGTCCTGCACGCCCACGCCCACCCCAGCACGCACCCAGTGCAGGCGCAGCGCGTGCAGGAAGGCCGACAGCGACTCCATGACCATGAGCACGCCCAGGGTGGCGCAGGCGAACACGAAGAAGCCCACCACCATGGCGGCGGGCGAGCCGGACTGGTGGTGTGGTTGTTGAGGAGGTGGTGGTGGGGGTGGGGGTGGGAGGGGCAAAGGTGGGAGGTGGTCGGCAGGGGTGGGAGGTGGTATGTGGTGGGAGGGGCAGGGGTGGGAGGTGGGGCAGGGGTGGTGGGAGGGGCAGGGGTGTGTGGTGGTGGTCGGCAAGGGGTGGGAGGTGGTGGTCAGAAGGAATTGGCAAGGCAGCACAAGGGAGCGCACAGGGAAACACAGCAGTGCAAGAAGAGCAGAGGCTGCTCCTTGGCGCAGGCATGCCACTGCCCAACCCATTTGGCTGTCTAGTCCAGGCGCAGCGCCCCATGTGAGGGCTTTCTGTTGGTTGTTTGGTGTTGGTTATGCGATTGCACGCAGGCAGGGTGAGCGGGGCCGGGGCCGGAGGCCGGGGAGGGGGAGTGGCTTGGGCGAGGCCTGGCCAACAACAACCAACCGACCTACCAACCGACCTACCAACCGACCTGCCAAGCCGACCCCACGCCCCGCCCCGCACCTCGATGGCCGCCATGAGCACGCGGTCGTAGAACACGGCGCTCAGCTGCGAGTGCGCCAGAGACAGCGCCCACAGGCGCAGGTAGGAGGCGGTGTTGGACACGGCACCCAGCACGAACTCGATGGTGTGGATCATCTGCCAGCAGCAGCAGCAGGAGGGGAGGGGGAGGGGGAGGGGTAGTTCATTCCAGAAACCAGAAGCGAAACGACCAAGAGAACCCGAACCAGCCAGCCCAACCCAGAGGGGAGGGGGTGCCATGCATGTTTAACTGATGAGGGGGAGGAGGGTTGTAAATACCAGTAGCCCATTCCAAGCAAAACCAAACTAGCGAGCGAGGCACAGGCAGCGGCGGCAAATGGCGGGGAGGGGGAGGAGGTGTGGGGAGGGTTAGCAATGTGGGGAGGTTACACGCGTAAAGATTGGGTAAGCGGCGCGGAAGGGTATTGTTTATGAGGGGGGGGGGGGCAGGCGGCACAGACGGAGGGGTCAGGTGGTGGCTGCAAGGTCCCGCACTGCTCGAGACTGCCTGCTACTGCCTGCTACTGCCTGCTACTCCCTGCCAGCCTGCCTGTGATGTGTATAGCCAGCTCGCCGCACTGCCCATCACGGGCGCCTCCTACCGCCGCGAGCCCCCGCCTCACCCGAACGGGCACAGACTATCCCCTGCGTGTGAAGGCGCCCTGCCCTGCCCTCTCCCACCCCCACCCACCCACCCACGCCATACACACTCCCCCACACCGCCTCTTCACCCCAACCCCCCACCCCACCCACCCACCACGGGCCCCACCCCACCCCAACCCCACCTGGTGAACCATGACCTCGCCAAACTCAAAGTGCTCGCCGTGCCCGTGCCCGCCGCCGCCGCCGCCGTGCCCCCCGCCGCCGCCGGCGGCGGCTCCGTGCGTGGCGGTGTCGGAGCTGTTGGCGAGCCGCCGCCCCGTCTCCGTGTCCTCATTCAGACGGTGGTACTCGCCGCGAACCTGTTGTGGTTGCACGCACACGGTCAGTGGTCAGTGGTTGCACGCATGATAATGCCGATTATCGCGCGTTGCCACGACACGGTGACGGTAAGCATGCAGTTTTGGGCGATGGCGGGCACTGGTTTTCGCCACACCACACGCACCCGGTGAGCACCACCACCCACCGCCGCCCGCCCGGCCGGCCCTATACTGCCGGCGGGCCGCCGCGCCCCCGGACCTCCACACCTCCACCGCATCAACAGCAGTTGCAGTGCTGTGCGCGCATGCCTCCCCTTCCGTCGATGCGCAACCCACACGTCGCTGCCCACACCGCCCTCAAGACGACCCTCCCCCTCCCCCTCCCCCTCCAGGGGAGCAGGTCCCAGGGACGCAGGGAACCCTGCCGCTGCACCCACCCCACCCCAAACCCGCCCTCCCAAACCCAAACCCGAACCCGCCCTCCCCAACCCACACCCACACCCGCCCTCCCCAACCCACCCGCGCCGCCGCCTCCGCGCGCTGCTTTAGGATGAGCGGCTTGGGCAGCAGCATCCAGGGCACCGCCACGAAGGCGATGAGCAGCAGGAACACCTGCAGCCCCGCCTGGCCGCTGAACAGGAAGCCCGCCGCGTCCACGTTGCCTGTCACGTGTCCAGGACGGGTGGATGAGTGGGTGCCATGCATGTTTAATTAATGACGAGGGAGATGTAGACGGGGTGGGTGGGTGGGTAAATTGAGGGAGGGAGTTCCATGCATTTAAAATAATGAGGGAGAGAGAGCAAGACAGGGTTACACGCATGGGTAGTCGGGGGGGTTGTGGTTACCAGCCCAACTAAACCAAGGGGGGTTCCATGCATGTTAAATTAATGACGGGGGAGATGTAGATGTGTGTGGGGGGGTAGCTTTACCGCCTCACCCGCGCCGCCCCCGCCCCTCCCCCGTTGTCCACGCCTTCTTTTCGCTCTTAAGCAACCATACCTGGAACCCCCCTTCCCCCCGCCCCCCGGTTGGGCTGGCTGGTTCGGGTTCTCTTGGTCGTTTCGCTTCTGGTTTCTGGAATAAACTACCCCCCCCCCGCTGTCGTTCCCCCCCGCCCCGCAGTTTGGGCTGGTAACCACAACCCCCACCCCCACCCCCACCCCCACACCCTCGCCTCACCCGGCTGCAGGAACATGTAGATCATGACGTGGTACAGGTCCGTGGCGGCGCCGCTGACCCACTTGCCGATGATGAGCGCCGACAGGTAGCCGAACAGGCTGTTCAGGAAGATCATCTGCGGCACGAACTCGCAGATGGTGGACAGCCGGTCCCTGACGTGGCGGGGAGGTGATGGCGGAGAGGGGGGGCCGGGGGCGGTCATGCGTCAGAGTTAAAAGGAGAAGGCGAAGGGGGTGGGCGCGGGCGCAGGGGCGGGGGAGTTTGTGTGTGTGTGTGTGTGTGTGTGTGTGAGTTGATGGGTGGAGCCGGGTTGTGGGTTGTGTGTGTGTGTGTGTGTGTGTGAGGTCGTGACCAACTATGAGCGTGGTTGCACGCACCAACATCTCCCTCAAATGCCGCCAACCCCCCATGGGCTTTTGGTTTCTGGAATGAACTTACCCCCCCATCTCCTATGTCACTAATCTAACATGCATGGAACCCGCCCCCCCCCCCGCCCCCAGCTCCTCCCTCTCAGCTACCCGCCTCCCGGCCCCAGCACCGCCCGCGCCATTGACCCCCACCGCCCCAGCACCGCCCCCACTCCCGCCCCCAACCACCACGCACCTCCACCCTCTACGCCCACCCCCGCCCCCGCCCCCACTCGCCCGCACCTGAAGTAGTTGTTGTTGAGCAGGCTCATGAGGATGCCCAGGTTCATGTGCGCCACACCCAGCAGGATGGACATCTTCATCTTCATGGAGTTCAGGAAAGGCAGCTGTTGCAGCAGTACGGGGGCGGGTGAGCGGGTGGGTTGGGGTCACACGCATTATGAGTTAATTAGTAAAGCGTGGGGGTTGCAAGGATGCGTAGCGAAGGGTAGCAGGTAGGCAGTAGGCGTAGGATAGTGGGGTGGGGTTGGGGTTGTAAATACCAGCCCAAGCTAAACCAATCCAAATGCATAGGAGGGTGTGAGGGGTGGCGGTTGTGCAGTGCGGGCGTAGGGTGGCGAGGGGGGAGAGTGAGGGGGGTTGCAAGGAAACATGGCGAAGTGGTAGAACAGGAAGGGGTCCCATGCATGTTAGATTAATGACGAAGGAGATCAGGAAGGGGGCGGGGTGTGAGTGGAAGGAAGGCGCAGCGCGAGCGCAGGGCGTGGAGCCGTCCGGCTGCACCATGGAGGTGGAGGTGTCACCATGGAGGTGAAGCACATGTTACGCAGTTCGCATCGGCCAGTCGCCAGAGCACCGACCCCCCCCCCCCCCCACGCCCCCCTCTACACACGCACGAAGCCGCCTTTGGGCCGCCCACCCCACCCCACCCCACCCCACCCCACCCCACCCCACCCCACCCCACCCCACCACGCCACCCCACCCCACCCCCAACCCCACCTCGGTCTTGGTGCCGTGCCAGATGGGGTCCACTCCGAACAGGTAGGGGCCGCGGCTGCGGTCCATCCGCACCTCGCCGCCCGCGTGGCTGCAGTCGCGCCGGTCGATGGAGCTGTCCTTCACGCCGTTCACGAAGCAGCTGCATGGCGCGGGGAGGGCAGGAAGGCGCAGGTAGGAAAGCAGGATAGGAAGGCAGGGTTGGTTCGACACACAAAAAGAAATTCCCGTTCGCGGCGTTTCCGCGACGGGCACAGTGTCAGCTGTTGTGCCCGCCTGCCCACACGCTGCAGCAGTTCCGTCAGCTGACGTGCCCTACCACATCAGCCCTAGAGCTACATGGCAACCCCGGGGCACAGCAAAACGCCCCTCCTCCGCTCGGCGGTAAAACTGAGGCAATGTAGGAGAGAAGCCGGGGCCCAGGGCAGCACTCACGCGAAGGCGGAGTCTCCGAATATGGACATGGGCATGGAGAAGAACTCGTTGTAGATGAGGCCCATGTACAGGCTGAACAGGCCCATGAGGAAGATGACGTAGCGGCCGCCGTACAGCATGCCGAACATGTCGTCCAGCTGTTGCGGTTGGAGGGCGGTTGCAGCGCGGGCGGTTGGGCGGTTGGAGGGCAATATACTAAAGAGGGGGTTGCAGGTAGGCGGTGGGAACAAGCTTGGGACGGGGGCCTGTTTGAGCAGCAGGAGCTGCTGATGTAAGAAGGCGGCCCGTCGACGTTCTGGCGGCTTCTGACTGGCTGGCTGTCTGGCACCCGCCTCGCAACGCCGCACGCACTGGATCCCCCTCCGCACACCTCCCCGCCGTCCACCACTACCGCCGCCGACCGCCAACCGCCAACCGCCAACCGTGGCAACCGTGGCAACAACCACGGCAACTACGGTACGGGCCCGCGGCGGCGGCGGCCGCCACCGCCACCGCCACCGCCAACCCCACCCCACCCCACCCCAGCACACACGGCACACTACCTGCTGCTTGGCGAACTTGCTCTCGTTGATGAGCAGCCACAACCCGAACACGGACAGCAGCGCGCCATGGCCCAGGTCGCCGAACATGACCGCGAACAGGAAGGGGAAGGTGACGATGGTGAACACGGCGGGGTTGACCTCGCGGTAGCGGGCCACGCCGTACGCCTCCACGATGGCCTGTGTTGTGTGTGTTGTGTGTGTGTGTGTGTGGGGGGGGTAGCCATCCATGGATGGTGCCATGCATTAAAGTTAATGACGAGACGCGTTCTGCGACCCGCACACGCCCGCCCGCCCGCATGCCCGCCCGCATGCCCGCCCGTCTCCGCGCGGACCGCGTGTCGACCCTTCCTCCTTGTGCTTTTCTAACACACTCAGTCAGTCAGTCAATCACGCCGTCAGTAAGTCGGTCAGTCACCTGGAAGCTGGCTGTGAACTTGTTGGTCTTGAAGTAGGTGGGCGGGTTCTCGTGGCTGGCCAGAGGCTGCAGGATGGAACCAACCTGCGCCGCCGAGCTGGCCACCGCACGCAGCGCCTCCTGTGGTGATCGGCGGTTGCCGGGTGCCGGGTTGGGTTGGGTTGGTTGGGTTCCATGCATATTAGGTTAAGAAGAGTTGTTGCAGACAGGCAGGCACGGTACAGCAGGGGGGCGGGGGGGGGGGTGGCGGCGGCGACAACGCATGCCAACCAGGCTACATACTGTCTAGAGTTGAAGGGCGTTTGAAAGGTGCAGCTGCTCAGGAGCAGCATTGAGCCCCCCCCCCCAACACACACACACACGCAGGCGCTTGCACGACACGCAATCGAAGACCGGACGCCGGCGGCAGCTTAGCCGCAGCAGCCTAGCCGCAGCAGCAGCTTAGCCGCAGCAGCAGCTTAGCCGCAGCAGCAGCTTAGCCGCAGCAGCATAGCCGCAGCAGCATAGCCGCAGCAGCATAGCCGCAGCACGCAGCAGCATAGCCGCAGCACGCAGCAGCCAGCACGCAGCAGCACGTACGCAGCCAGCACGCAGCCAGCAGCACAGCACGCACCTGCACGCGCGGGCGCGCGGAGGAGGGCACCCACGCCTCCGCCACCAGCACCTTGCGCGTCACGTCCACGCTGCACTTGTTGAGCGTGTGGTACACGGCCTTCTCGCGCCGCACCAGCGTCGTCCACACGTCCAGGTCTGGGGGGGGGGGTAGCCATCCATGGATGGTGTTTAATCAATAATGAAGTGCCACAGTGGGGGGGGTTGTTGGGTTCAATAGTCTTGGGGGGGGCCAAAAGGGCCGGCGGGGGTGCCATGCATGTTTAATTAATGACGAGGTAGGGGGGGGAGCGAGGACGAAACGGCAGCGAGGGCGAAGCAGCCGGTAAGAGGAGTGAACTGGATAGTGGTGGGATTAAAGCCCCACCCAGTACGGTATACCCGGCACCCGGTACGGCCACGGTGAAGAATCGCAACTGGCGAAGAAGCCATGTCGTCCACCACACTGCGCCCCTGCCCAACCCACTCCACACACTAATCTACCGGCACGCTTCTTCTACTGATCTACTCGGCCCTACTCTCGGTCCTGCTCTCGGTCCTGCTCTCGGCCCTGCACTCGGCCCCACTCACCCGCCGCCACCTTCTGCAGCAGGCGCGTGCGCTGCAGGTCGCCGATCTCCAGCGTGGTCTTCATCTCAGTGAGCCGGCCGCCCACCTGGGTGTTTATAAAGCGGGGGGGGGGGTGCCCAGCGTCAGCGTGGGTCAGTACCGTATGTCAGTGTCTGACACAGCGCCACGTGTCACACAGCGCCACGTGTCACACAGCGTCACGTGTCACACAGCGCCACGTGTCACACAGCGCCACGTGTCTCGATGCGGCGGCTGACAATGTGGCGGCGTCGGCGGGCGCGCCATGGGCGGCTCCGCGCGCTGGGGACACACGGCCCAGATGGAGGAGGGCGTGCGTGCCTGGATGGCCAGCTTCGATTGATGACCCCTCCCCCCCGCCCTTCGCCCCAGAACGCACACGGATGACCAGCTTCGGCGGAAGAACCACCTCTCCCCCGCCCCCCAAAAACACACACCGGGACCGTTTACCAGTAACCCCCAAAAAAAACACAACACGCACACGCCGACACCGCTGCCGCACCTCGGCGGCCATGGCGCGCTGGCGGTTGGGCTCCTCCGGCAGCGGGTAGCGGTTGGCGCCGAAGGCCTCGCAGATCTGTTAGTTGTTGCGGTTGGTCGGGTTGGTTGGTTGGTTGTCCACGTGTGGCCAACATGCGGCCTGCTCAGCCAGCCAGTGACAGACATGTCCTGGCCGACGCTGCTCAGTCGCCCAGCCCAACCACCCAAGTTAGGTGGTGGTGCCAACCCCCTCCCCCTCATCGTCGCCATCCCCCGTTTCCCTCCGCCTCTCCGCCGCCGGTTCATCACCTTGCCGATCTTGGTGCGCGCGCGCTCTCCCGCGAAGAACACCACAAACACCGCCTTCTCCACCATCTCGCCTGGAGGACAGAGAGACGAGGAGCAGGCCGGGATGGGGAGGGCGGTGGTGGTGGTGGTGGTGAGGAGCAGTCAGGGCCGGGCACCGGCTCGCAGGTCGTCGAGTTGCTACAACGTGTGCACGGGACGTGTTTGCGGACCGCCTGCACGCACACGCACAACCCAGTCCTCCCGCCCCCTCCCCCCTCCTCCCCCTTCCCCCTCCCGCTGTACCTCTGGACATCGGCACTTCATTATTGATTAAACACCATCCATGGATGGCTATCCCCCCTCCCCCTCCGCCCCCTCCTCTCACCCGAGGCCGGGTCCATGACCTTGCCCACAGCCATGCTGCGGAAGTAGTTGTTGCCGCGGGTGGCGCGGAACAGCAGCCGCTCGAAGCCGGGCAGCCGCTCGCGCGCGATGAGGCCGGCGATGGAGCCCAGCCGCCCGATCTTGGGCTCGTACTGGTATGTAGGGGTGCAGTTGGGGGTGGGGGGGCGTTACACGCATAAGAGTTAGGTGGAGGAGGCGTAGCCATGTACACAGGGGGGTCAAGATATATTTGGTTGGGCTGCCGGGTCAACCTCATCACCGCCCACCGCACACGTACCCACCAACTGCACACGCCACGCCCTGTCCCCGCCCTCCCCGCCCTGCCCGCCCCCCCCCCGGGCCTGCCTACCTGGCTGGGCGCCTCCACCGCGCTCAGGCCGCCGCCGCCGCTGCCGCCGCCCAGAAGCGGGCTGCTCACATCCGCCGCGCTGCCGCCCAGCCCGCCGCCCGCGCTGCTCACCGCGCCCAGGCCGCCCGCCACCGTGCCCGCGCCCACAGCTGCGCGCCGCGCCGAGTCGAAGAACTTGCCTGCGGTGCGGGGCCCCCGCCACCACCACCACAACAGCAACAACAACAGCAACAAGAACCTCCTCACGCGACGACCCCAAGTGACAAAGATTGCGGGCTCACTAAAGTCCGCTCCTCCTCCGGTCCAGTCCTTTCACACCGTACGCGTGTCCCAGCAGCAGGCCTGCCACACGGCCTGCCGCACGCACGGGCGCACACTGGCGGCTTCTTTCCAGAACACCACCCCAGCAGGCACTCGCTCCCCCACCCGGCTCCATAGCTGCCGCGCGGCAGCAACCGCCCTGCCGCTAACCCCTGACGCCTTCTGTGAGACGCCCCTGCTGTTGCTGCTCTCACCCCCACTCCCCCTCATGCCAACCCAGCCCCACCCAGTCCCACCCATTCCCCGCCCCCTGCAACGCCGGCACCCCCACCCCCGCCCCCGCCCTCACTGCACGCGCCCCCCCCCCACAAGGGCACCCACCCGCGCAGTCCAGCAGCAGGCTCAGCTCCGCCAGCTCCGAGTGCGCGCGCTGCAGGCGGGGGCAGGGACGGGGGCAGCGTCAGGGGCAGGGGCAGGCAAGGCAAGGCAGCGGCAGGGGCAAGTTGGTGTGCGGGTGCGGGTGCAACAAGACACAGTCAGCCCGCACACACGCAACCCTGGCGGCGATCACGGTGCATGCGTGCGGTTCATGCCATTGAGATTGCCCGCTCGTTGTTCCCAGGCGGCGGCTCGCGTCTGAGGGCGTTGAGAATGTATTCTTTTCAGCCCTCTGTTTTTTCCCCAGCCCAGCAGTTTTTTCCCCAGCAACCCAACACCACTCAAACCCAACACCACTCAAACCCAACCCATCATTGCCGCCCCCAGGCACTGTTTACCAGGCACCCCCAGGCACTCCCAAGCACCTGCAGGCGGTCGTGGTTGGCGTTCATCTCCACCGCCTCCCGCTCCGCGCCCTCCAGCAGCGACTCCAGCTCGTCCAGCGTGATGCTGCCGCGGCCGTCCAGCAGCGAGCGGCTGGGCACCGGGATGTGCGCCTTCTCAATCTGCACATGCGTGTAAGAGAGTGTGTGTGCGTGTGTGTGTGTGTTAGGAAAGCACAAGGAGAGGAAGGGTCGACACCGTGCGTGTGCATCATGCGCAGGCAACAGCGCGCCATCGCCGCGTGTGTGTGTGTGTGTGTGTGTGTGTGTGTGTGTGTGTGTGTGTGTGTGTTGACGGAACAAACAGGGAGAAGCCCGCCCATACCTCCATCTGAACATGTGTGCAGCGGCGGTGGCCGTTGTGATTTTTGTTGTTGTGGTGGTGGTGTGTGGTGGTGGTGATTGTTGTGGTGGTGTGTGGTGTGTGGTGGGGGTGTGGTGTGTGGTGGGACCGACAGGGGGATCCGTGGTTGCGGCGATGGCGCGCGCACGGTCCATTGTCCGTGAGAAGCTGCTAGAGAGGATGTGTTGACCCCTCCGTTAGCGTCGGCCGCATCGCCGTGCTGAACAGGCTGCGTGCCCATCAGGACCTGATGGCACCGCCAAACCCCAAAAGCTACACGCCCCAGCTCGAACACTACCCCCCTCCCCGCCCCACCCCCACCCACCCCAAAGCTCCACGCACACGCACTAGGCAGAGGGGCACCACCGACCCACCTGCTCCTTGAAGAACCGCAGCTTGCGCGCCAGCTCGTCACAGCGCCGGACCTGAGGAGTGCGCGGGGGGGGCGCGGGGGGCAGCGGGACAAAGCGCACACAGCGGTTGGGGCAGTCGCCAACGGCAGCGGTGCGGGAGTCGGGATGCTGTCGCGTAAGAAACACAACCCACTGTTAGTACTGGCGGCACCACACAAACAAACGACTTAATAAGGACGCCATGAAGAGCAACACGTCAGCGTAAGCTTCGTGGCACGCAGCAGGCCATTGCCGAGGACCTCATTCGTCGGGGACGCTGCCGGGGCATACACCACTCCGCTCCTCCAGAACCCCGGGAGCCCCGACTTTAGGAGGTGGCTATGTATGTGCGCATTTGGCGTGGTTTCGCCTGTCCCTCCAGTCAAGCTGTCACCCAGTACTTGAGCCTCTTCTTACGGTCTTTCGGCTGCCCCGCCGCCAGTACACCTAATTAGTAGGCGGCTGTTACCCGTAACCTGCTGGGCAACCCCAACCCCAACCCCCCTTGATGGATTCACTGCATCTGCCACGCAGCCAGTCTGCCCCCTCCTTCGCAGTCCTGCAAGGCTCCTCGCCAGCTCGCCGGTTGGAACCCTAGCGCTGAACCCTTCTTGCCTTAGGCGCATGCGCACCCACCTGGTTGGCATACGTCCGCTGGAACGCTGACTTGTCCAGGTTCAGGTCCTTAAACTGCAGCAGTCCAATCTCGCCCAGCGCCTCCACGGTATCGTGCGCGTTGTCGGCCGGGATCATCAGCTGCGTGAAGTTCAGTCGCGAGGCGAGGCCGGGGCGTTAGGTAGCGCGACCCGTCCGGCGGATAGACAATGTCAATTAAAAGCCATGAGGAGCACCCTCGCCCCCGAATTCTCTATGCACAACTTTCCGAGCGCGGGCGTGGTCCTGCAGTCGTCGAAAGCAGGCTGAAGCCGCGATTGCCCAGCTACCCCCTGACATGAGATCCCTGCCACTAGCTCAAAGCTGCGCCCAGTGCGCCGAAATGCCGTGGCTAGCTTCCAAGCTCATGGGTGCTCACGCAACAGCTCCCCTCCAGCCGGGCCCCACTGGCCGCCTCGGTAAGTACTTGCCTGAACCAGCTGCATCTCCTCGCTGCGCCATAGGTCTATATTTCCGAAGTCCAATAGTCGAGCCATCCTGAACAACAACCCTGCCCCGCGCGGGGCGAACTACAACGGGTCTTTCAAGGTATTTAGTGCAAAGAGAAGCACAAGATGTACTGTTTTGTGTCGGTTCAACTTTGAATCCGCCAGTGTGAAGCAGCTCCGGTCGCAAGGCTCCATGCGACTGGCGTGTCCTGTCCGCCCAACCCGTCAAGCCGCGCCCTGCCCCGCACACACCCCGGGCCGCCGGCGTATGCAATACCTTTGGCGTCGCCGACGTCCTGACATTGCCGGCCGTGGCTACCCGTGTCCACTTGGGCGCGCTTGTCTACGATGCCGGAGATGCGTCGTGCGTACAAGCCGCGTGCCGCACCTCCTCCCCCACACGCGCTTCAAGAGGCCCCTGTTATAGCGTGACTTTGTGCGAGCTTTGCGCCTCAAAAACCAGTTACCGGTTCCTCCACGGCAGCACGTATACGCACACAGTCTCTTACCGTACTTGCATTTTTGCTTAATTCCGTGGAAAAAGCAAAACACGGTGGTGTGCACGTGTGCTGATCCTGCCTGTTGTCTCCAAGCGAGAATGTAAGCCTCACAGGCCCCGCCCTGCTTCGCCACGCACGGTAATGCGCCCTCGCCCTTGCTGCTGCTGCTCCGGCTGCTGCTGCTGCTGCTGCTTAGACACTGCAACAGCAACAGCAGCAGCAGCAGCCTCTCTCCTTCGCACATCTCATGGTTGCCCGCGCCTGGCCCCTCCAGCTAGGTGCACCTGGCCCCTCCTGTTAGGTGGTGCTGACGTGCTGACGCCGCTGGCACGTGCCCCGACGGTCCTTGAGACAAGACAAGCTTGCTCGAGCGCACACAACGCTTTAGTCAGAGGCCTCAATCACAAACGAGCCTCATCTCATACAAGTGCTCAGCAAAGCAGCCGTCACATGCACTGCGCCACTCGTACGCAAGTGGCTTTAGGACACGCACACAAGACTACTAGCGCGCGCAGGGCGCAATGGCCTCACACTAGAACTGGCGTGGCCAGCCGCTCTTGACTGGCCAGCTGCCCCGTGACATGGAGTGCGCCACCCGCGCACTCCCGCCCACCCAGGCGCGCCACACGCTATGACGCCTCGCCAGCTACGTCCGACAGGCGAAACCCAGCGTAACCCAATGCTCCACGAGAGCTAGTCACGCGCCCGGTTCGGTCACACGCTATCGCGTGACACGCCTTATGAGCCACGCGAAGAGTGATGGTGAGCCTGGTGTGACTTTGGCGGGCACTCGCTTAGTTGTGACTTCGCAGCTGTGGACCAGTTGGCATATTAGCAGGGGTTTCGGAAAGGGGTCCAACGAATCCCTGAACGAATAGGCGAATAGCTGCTTACATGATTGCATCGTCAGGTTGCCCAGGGCGGTCTCGACACTCAGGTCAGAACAGAAGCTCCCGATCCACGTCAGTGGTCCCTGTTGTATCAAATGCATTCTCGACATTGACGCGCCATGAAATACACACACACACACACACATACACACACACGCACACACACACACAGGAGTATTCGGTGCGTATCCGTCAGTAACTGCGAGCGATTGCGGGGATTCCTCTCCGTTTCCGTTTACCAACACACACAGGACATACTCTTTAAACAGCTGGATTGCATCAGCCCACACCGTCCACACTAGACAGACAGACAGACAGGCACGCCTGAGCCACCCCCCATCACGACCAGGCCGCGCGGTACACGAGCAGCGGCGCCCGGACCTTGCCAGCCGCCACCGCCGCCCCGTCTGCCGGCTGGGAGGGAGCAGCTCGGCCGCCGCCGCCGCCGTGCTGCATTACTGCCTTGGCCGCTTCCTGCGCCTCCTCCTCTTCATCCTCCTCCGCCGCCGTCCCGTCCATGTCAACATCCCCCTTCCCACCTCCGCCTCCCCCCGGCTTCGACTCCGGGTGCTGCTGTTCCTTTGGTGTCGAGGACGTCGTTGGCACCCCGCCACCGCCGTCGCCGCCGCCGTCGCCTTTGAGCGACATTGCCGCGAGGCCGCCGGTCACGCCGTTTGAGAGCTGCAGGGCGCACATTGAAGGCCAGGGGGGGGGGTAGCCATCCATCGGATGGTGTTTATCAAATGGTTGTGAAGTGGGGGGGAGGGGGGCATCCATGACAAACAAAACAGCGGCATTTGCGTTGACCGTGGTAAAACAGCGGCATTTGCGTTGACCGTGGTAAAACAGCGGCATTTGCGTTGACCGTGGTAAAACAGCGGCATTTGCGTTGACCATGGTAAAACAGCGGCATTTGCGCTGACCGTGGTTGCTGTACGCACAGTCAGGCTCTGAGGTTAGTGATCCCCACGTGCCCATTATAACCGGACGACCAGGTGACCATATGGTGAACATGTGCGCACCTGGTCTGCGCCCGGCTGCTCGAACAGCGCAAGCGGGTCCAGGGCCCCCAAGCCGCCCGCTACTCGCCGCCCCACGCCGGCGCCGCGCCGCCGCGGCGGCGCCACCGTCGTCCTGGGCCGCGGCTCGGTGCCATGGCCAGCACCTGCGCCGCCGCCGGCGGAGGCCGCAGCGGCGGCGGCGGCCGGGGCGGCGGCGGCGGCCGGGGCTTGTGTTGCTGCCGCCGCCGCCGCCGCCGCCGGCACAGCCTTGCGCATTCGGGGCAGGTGCGAAGTGTCCTGTTGGGGGGGCGGCCAGTTGGGAGCGCGACCCAAGACACGGCATGCACTTGAATGTGACCCCAGCTTTGACGTCATCTTATTCCGCTGCCCGCGCTTCCCCGCGCACCACACTCAATGACATGTAGCCCCGTTTCACCGACGCGCCGCTCGTTTCCTTTTACCCACTTGTTTCGTTCCACCCGCGCCCCGCGCCCTGCAATAGCTCACCGACGTGTTGTGGACCTTGTTGCGACATCCCCACACAGGCACACACTCGCCGCTCTACTCCAGCCCGCATTTCCCACCTCAGCCACCTCACACGATCCCGCCGCACAGCACTACTTTCGCCCAACTCCGCCCCCCACCAAACAACCCACCTGCGGCTCCCCCGCTAGCGCCACCGCGCCGCCGCCCGCCGCCACAGCCACGGCCAGTTGGGCGCTGTCGGGGCGGCCGGTGGGCGCCAGCAGCACACAGGCGGGGCCGCCGGCTGCACGCAGGCACACACACACACACACACACACACACACACGCACACACACACACACACACACATGCACGCACGCACGCACAAGCAGCGGGGGTTACATGGGCAGCAATGGATGTGTTGTTGTGTGACTGTGTTAGAGCGGCAGGGGACGTGCTAGAGCGGCAGTGGCGTGCAGGGGGGCGTTGCCCGCATGCGGCAGTGGCGTGCAGGGGGGCATTGCCCGCATGCGGCAGTGGCGTGGGCAGCACCGCGCCACGCCACGCGGACCAGGGCGCGCTTGTGTGCGCACGACCGTTTGCTTTCACATAATTTACATGCGGTATGCTGCACTGGCGCCTCGACGCATATGCATACACACATGCACAGTGGCAAAGCCGCCATGCGCATTACGCATTGTGGTACTCACCGCTTTGGTCCAGCGCGTACCCATACACGCCGCCATCCCGGCACGCTACCAGCCACAGCTCCTTTCCCCCGCCGCCGCCTCCGCTGACGCCGCCGCCGCAGCCACCACCTGCTGCGGCCGCCGCTGCCGCCGCCGCGGGCGCGGGTGCGGGTGCGGGGGCGGTGCGCGGCAGGTAGGCGACGGTGAGCGGCGAGGCGGGTAGCGGGCGCGAGGTGAGCAGCTCCAGAGTGCGCACGTCCTGGTGTCCGGGGTTGATGAAGAAGGGGTTCCGATCGTGGGTGGGTGGGTAGGTGGGCGGCGGTGTTGGCGGGCGGGTGGCACCCGCACCCCGAAACCGCTCCTGCCCCTCTGCCCCTCCTCCCATAGATGGCTTCCCCGACACCCCGCCCTGCCCCGCCCGCCCCGGGCCCCCTTTCTCCCCGTTTCGCTTCTGGTTTCTGGAATTAACTACCCCCCGTCATTAAATAAACATGCATGGCACCCCCCATGCATTGAGTTTGGTTTAGTTTGGGCTGGCACCCCCACCCACCCACCCACCCACCCACCCACCCACCCACCAGCTCCAGCAGCCGCCCGTCCCGCGTCACCACGCCCAGCCGCCAGCCGTCGTCCGCGAAGGCGCAGCCGGTGCACATGGGCGCCCCGGGCAGCGTGATCTGGGGGTGGGTGGGTAAGGCGGGTTGGTAAAGCGGGTAGGGTGGGTAAGGCGGGTAGGGTGGGTAAGGCGGGTAGGGTGGGTAAGGCGGGTCGGGTGCGGAAGGCGGGTTGGGTGGGTAAGGCGGGTAGGGTGGGTAAGGCGGGTGGGTAAGTTGCGGCAGGGCAGGAAGGCGGCAATGAGGGTTGTCGCTTGCGGAAGGACGCGGATTCGTGCGCCCATCCACAGCAGCACCCTGTGACCCCCCTGGACACCCCGTGACCCCCCCTGGAGACTTTAAAACCAAGTATCACGGCATTCGGTCCATCATGCACCCTGCTTGACAATCCCCGACGCCCGCTCCCTGACGCCATCTTTCCTTCTTACCGCCCTGCCCCCCGACCCGCCCCGCCCTCCCTGACGCAACCCCACCACCGTACCCACACACCTGCCCCGCCCAGTCCAAGTGGCCACTGGGCCGCAGCGCCCACAGCCGCACCACGCCGTCGCAGCAGGCCGCCGCAACCAGGCCGCCGCCGCCGGCGACCCCGGGCTGGCGCGACACGGCGAAGATGTAGGCGGGCTTGGCGCCGGCCATGATCGCGTCTACAGCAGGTTACCGTAGGTGGGCATGGTGAGGGCTCGGGCAATGTAGACGCGCCCAAAGGGGGGCATAATTGCGCTGCCAGCAAGCCGTGCTCGACTAGCTACCAGCATTCACACCCCCAAACAGCTGAGCCTAACCCCAACCCTCATTAACTCACGCCTCTCTAGCTCGTCGTGCACACAGGGCGCGGCGCATCCCCCACAGGCCCAAGGCTCAGCACCCAGCCCAGGTCTCCGCCGCCCCTGCCCCTGCCCCTGCCCCTGCCCACCCTACCCCTGCCCCTGCCTACCCTGCCCTGCCCCTGCCCTGCCCCTGCACCCACCCTGCCCCTGCCCCTGCCCCTGCACCCACCCTGCCCCTGCCCCTGCCCCTGCACCCACCCTGCCCCTGCCCCTGCCCCTGCACCCACCCTGCCCCTGCCCCTGCCCCTGCACCCACCCTGCGTGATGGTGCTGCCGCTGGTACCGGGCGCGTCCGCCTGCTGCTGCACTGCGCCCTGCTGCAGGCTCCACACGAACAGGCTCTCGGAGCTGGCGGCCAGGATGTGCGTCTCAAAGGGCGGAAGCGGCACCGCGCCTGGTGAGGGGCGGACGGGGGGGGTTGGTTGGTGCAGCGGTCTTGGTGATGACAGGAGTGTGGGGGGGAGGTAGCCATGAATGGATGGTCTTCTTGTGATTTGCGAAGTGTACGTGTGTGTGTGGGGGGGGGGTGCCTGGAAGCCAACCAAAGGGTGCAGTTGTAGCGCGTGCTGTACGTGACACGGCACCCCGGGAGTTAAACAATGTAGAAGATGGCACGGGAGGTTCCGTTAGGAGGTTCCGTGCCAGCCTGCTGGTGGCTGGCGATGGCTGGCGATGGCTGAGATGGCTGAGAGTTCTTGTAATACCGCGCGGTGCACTGGGGGCGGCCCATCCACCCACCCACCCACCCACCCACCCACCCACCCACCCACCCTCGCCGCTGCCGCCCAGGCCCGGCCTGTCGTAGGCCCGCGGCGCCGGCTGGCCGGGGTTCAGCAGCTCGACGTGGTACACCTGGCCGCCGGTGAGCCGGGGGCGGGGGCGGGGGCGGGCCACGGGGGGGGGGGGTTCCATGCATTTAATTTAATGACGAGGTAGACGTAGAACAGACGTTGCAACACACGTTGGCATACCGATGACCAGAAGGCGTAGTCGGCTCCGCGTGAAGACGACGATCCCCGTTCCGAATAGTTTGATCTGCCTAATATGTCATTCACTAAGGTGATCCGTATGTAAAGAAGAGGTAAAGTCGTGTAGAGGCTCAGAAATACGCGAACGACTCAGGGGGGGGGGTTGGAGGCGGGGGCGGGCAGGTCAGCGGGTGTTTAGTGCTGTGCGTGGGCGGGAAGGAGTGCGTGTGAAGGTCGCGTGGCCCGCTGCATGTGGCACGTGGCCCGCACCAGCAGCAAGGTGCACCAACAGAAGGTCCCTCTTGATCCCTCCCCCTCCCTCCCTCCCTCCCTCCCTCCCTCCCTCCCTCCCTCCCTCCCTCCCTCCCTCCCTCCCTCCCTCCCTCCCTCCCTCCCTCCCTCCCTTCCTTACCTCCTTCCTTCCTCCCCTCCTCCTCCTTCCTTCCTTCCTTCCTTCCTTCCTTCCTTCCTTCCTTCCTTCCTTCCTTCCCTCCCTCCCTCCCTCCCTCCCTGCCTCCCTCCCTCCCTCCCTCCCTCCCTCCCTCCCTCCCTCCCTCCCTCCCTCCCTCCCTTCCTTACCTCCTTACCTCCTTACCTCCTTCCCTCCCTCCCTCCCTCCCTCCCTCCCTCCCTCCCTCCCTCCCTCCCTCCCTCCCTCCCTCCCTCCCTCCCTCCCTCCCTCCCTCCCTCCCTCCCTCCCTCCCTCCTCCCTCCCTCCCTCCCTCCCTCCCTCCCTCCCTCCCTCCCCTCCCTCCCTCCCTCCCTCCCTCCTCCTCCCTCCCTCCCTCCCTCCTCCCTCCCTCCCTCCCTCCTCCTCCCTCCCTCCCTCCCTCCCTCCCTCCCTCCCTCCCCTCCCTCCCTCCTCCTCCCTTACCTCCTTCCTTCCTCCCTCCTCCCTCCCTCCCTCCTTCCTTCCTTCCTTCCTTCCCTTCCTTCCTTCCTTCCTTCCTTCCTTCCCTCCCTCCCCTCCCTCCCTCCCTGCCTCCCTCCCTCCCTCCCTCCCTCCCTCCCTCCCTCCCTCCCTCCCTCCCTCCCCTCCCTCCTCCCTCCCTCCCTCCCTCCCTCCCTCCCTCCCTCCTCCCTCCCTCCCTCCTTACCCCTTACCTCTTACCTCTTACCCCTCCCTCCCTCCCTCCCTCCCTCCTCCCTCCCTCCCTCCTCCCTCCCTCCCTCCCTCCCTCCCTCCCTCCCTCCCCTCCCTCCCTCCCTCCCTCCCTCCCTCCCTCCCTCCCTCCCTCCCTCCCTCCCTCCCTCCCTCCCTCCCTCCTCCCTCCCTCCCTCCCTCCCTCCCTCCCTCCCTCCCCTCCCTCCCTCCCTCCCTCCCTCCCTCCCTCCTCCTCCCTCCTCCCCCCTCCCTCCCTCCCTCCCTCCCTCCCTCCCCTCCCTCCCTCCCTCCCTCCTCCCTCCTCCCTCCCTCCCTCCTCCCTCCCTCCCCAATTCCCTCGCTCCCTCCCTCCTCCCTCCCTCCCTCCCTCCTTCCTTACCTCCTCTTCCTTCCTCCCTCCCCTCCTTCCTTCCTTCCTTCCTTCTTCCTTCCTTCCTTCCTTCCCTCCCTCCCTCCCTCCCATCCCCCCTCCCTCCCTCCCTCCCTCCCTCCCTCCCTCCCTCCCTCCCTCCCCTTCCCTTCCTCTCCCTCACCCTCCCTCCTCCTACTCCTCCCTCCCTCCCTCCCTCCCTCCCTCCTCCTCCCTCCCTCCCTCCTCCCTCCCCCTCCCTCCCTCCCTCCCTCCCTCCCTCTCCTCCATCCCTCCCTCCCTCCCTCCCTCCCTCCCTCCCTCCCTCCCTCCCCGTCCCTCCCTCCTCCCTCCCCTCCCTCCCTCCCTCCCTCCCTCCCTTCCTTACCTCCCTCCCTCCCTCCCTCCCTTCCTTACCTACCCTCCCCTCCCTCCCTCCCATCCCTCCCTCCTCCCTCCCTCCCTCCCTCCCTCCCTCCCTCCCTCCCTCCCTCCCTCCCTCCCTCCCTCCCTCCCCTCCCTCCCTCCTCCCTCCCTCCCTCCCTTACCTCCTTCCTTCCCTCCCCCTCCCCTCCCTCCCTCCTCCTTCCCTCCCCTCCCTCCCTCCCTCCCCTCCCTCCCTCCTCCCTCCCTCCCCTCCTCCCTCCCTCCCCCTCCCTTCCTCTCCCCTCCCTCCCTCCCTCCCTCCCTCCCTCCCTCCAATCCCCTCCCTTCCCTCCCTCCCTCCCTCCCTCCCTCCCTCCCCTCCCTCCCTCCCTCCCTCCCTCCCTCCCTCCCTCCCTCCCGCCCTTACCTCCTTCCTTCCTCTCCCTCCCTCCCTTCCTCCTTCCTTCCTTCCTTCCTTCCTTCCTTCCTTCCATTCCTTCCTTCCTTCCTTCCTCCTTCTCCTTCCTTCCTTCCTTCCTTCCTTCTTCCTTCCTTCCTTCCTTCCTTCCTTCCTTCCTTCCTTCCTTCCTTCCTTCCTTCCCTTCCTTCCTTCCTTCCTTCCTTCCTTCCTTCCTTCCTTCCTTCCTCCTTCCTTCCTTCCTTCCTTCCTCCCTCCTCCCTCCCTCCCTCGCTCCCTCCCTCCCTCGCTCCCTCCCTCCCTCCCTCGCTCGCTCGCTCGCTCCCTCCCTCCCTCCCTCCCTCCCTCCCTCCCTCCCTCCCTCCCTCCCTCCCTCCCTCCCTCCCTCCCTCCCTCCCTCCCTCCCTCCCTCCCCTCCCTCCCTCCCTCCCCTCCCTCCCCTCCCTCCCTCCCTCCCTCCCTCCCTCCCTCCCTCCCTCCCTCCCTCCTTCCTCCCTTAGTTACCTCCTCGGGGTGCCCATCTAGCACCGCCAGCTGTCGACCTGCGCCCGGCGCCGCAGGACAGCAGCAGCAGTCGCAGCAGGAAGAAGGGAAGAAAGAAAAGCACATCACAGCAGGAAGAGGAGTAAGCCAGTTGAGCCGCCGTTGAACAACTACTGAGCGCGAGTCATGGGTGGCGAGCCGGACCATGCGGGTCCCGTGGGTGCGGATGGGCGCACGACAGCGGGGAAGTGGACCAAGCCGGAGCCAAGCCGTGCGTACGTGCGAGGGTGTTGGCGGCCCCCTCAACCTCGGCGGCCCAGCAGCCCCACGCCCTACGATAGCGCCAAAGGACCACTTGCCGTGGCCGTGACCAACCCATGCGGCTCCTCCAACAAAGGAGCGCGGCCACGTTGCTTCCTGGCTAATTCAAAACGTCGAGCCGCTCGCCCGTGCGCCCGTCGGCAACTGGCCAGTGCCCAACCGACCACCCGCCCACCCACGCACGCACGCACGCACGCACCCGTGTAGCTTGGCTCATCGAGGTCGGCGGCCCACAGCCGCACAGTCCTGTCCGCCGAGCCTGTGCACGGAATGCCATCCTGGGCGTCATTATGAGCTCGATGGCAGGCGACACGGAAACGAACGTACGTGGTATCCGTTCCGATGCAGCTGTGCTGAGAAGCCGAAGGCCGGCAGCGTGCCCACACACACTCCCAAGACGGTCTGCGTTTCCCATTTCTTGATAACACTATCGTTGTGAACTGCATCTTTGGTGGCGTCGTAGCAGTAGGGCGATAGCTAGGCACGGACAGTTCAGACCGACCCCGGCTATGTCCGGGCGATGAGGTAGTTCAGCCTCAGGCAGTGGAGGGCTGAGCCCCTTTTCCCTGACACAGGGGAACACCTGTTGTAACACTCTCCGCCTAGCAGCCCCATCCCGCTCACCTTGGGGTGACAGGCAAGCCCCTCGCTACCCGAACACGGGCAGCTTCCTGCACCAGCCCCACTGCCAGCTCGCACACCACCTTCAAACCCAGCTCTCGTCCCGCGCCCTCGTTTACCGCAGCACCCCCTTCCCCTCTCACGCACATAATCCCCTCCCACCGAAACCCACCAACCCATCCACGCTTCCCAATCCCAGTCCCACAATCCCACTCCCCTCAACCGCTCAACCGCTTAACCGCTCAACCGCTCAACCGCTCAACCCACCCACCTGACGCCACCAACATGCCGTTGGCGGACCAGCCCGCGCGCAGCACCTCGCCCGCGTGCCCCAGGTAGGCGCGGACCTGCGCGTGCCACGTGAGTGTGTGGGTGTGGGTTCCATGCAAGTTAGATTTATGACGGAGGAGATGTAGACAGACGTTGCGTTGTGGGTGTGTGGGGGGCCGAGGTGGATGCGGGTGCGGGCAAGAGAATCAGCAGCAGCTAGGCTACATAGGTGGGGGCTGGGCATGCGCGGACGCACAACATGCGGCCACCAGGTTCCAACTCAGGTGACCCGGGAGTCAACTCGGGATGCACACATATTCCTGCGTGTATGGGGGGTGCAATTTGGGGAAGGCTACACGCCCTCCAGGACCCGCAGGCAATGCACGCCTGATCCGTGCACGCACCCCCTCGCTCCTCGGCTTGGCACAGCCCAGCACCGGCACCGTCACGGCCGTGCGGTACGTCGCCGGCCTGCCCTTCCCGGCCGCACGCCCCGCGGGCGATCGCCTCCCCATGAGTAAGAGCGGGCCTTGTAGGAGCTGTCCTGACATGGCGCGCTGCCGCAGTCCCCTTCAAAGCTATCTTGTTGGGCCGCAGCCGGCTCGCACCTGCTTGTACATGGTGGAGCCCTCCGCCCGCTTCCACATGCGCACGCTCGTGTCCTCCGAAGCCGTGACCACAATGTCCTCGTTCAGCGGATGAAACGAGACACCAAATATGCGCTCTCCATGCCCGTAACCCTGGCCTAGATGCCAGGGCGCGGGCCGCCCCGGCAAGAGCACCGTCTCCATAATCGCTCCGCTCACACGCTGATAAAGTAACTAAAGGCTCTTATGTCAATATTGTTGTTTTCACTCGTACATTATTGATACAGAGATGGATTATAATACGCGTGCGCCTGCAAAAAAGCCGAAAGGGGAGAAATGGCGCGAGACCTGCTCCAGAGCCTTGCGTGCGATACTTCGTTTTTATTGCAGTGTTTTATGATACCAGGTTTTCATGCGTGTGTTGCGAGCGGTAGTTGTCTGCCGTGTTGGCGCGATCGGCTTGTGGCCTATTGCACAGGGTTTTACCCGCCCTCTTCGCAGCCCTCTTCGGCACGTTTCCCTCACCCTCACCAGTAAGCTTACTAACTCCTCCTTATCTGCTTTGTGCACCCCCTGCCGTCTTGCTACTGAGATATTAACGAGGACCTGCACACTTCATCCTTTGCGCGCGGCTGCTGTATTTGGCCATGGATCCGGTTCAGCTGTTCTCATCACAGACAGCGGCTTGGACTTGATATGGAGTGTTGTACATACATATCGTTCCAACTTTAAGTGCTTGATTAGCCCAAGCAGGACTGATTCTTAATAGCGCGGCGCCATCTTGTCCTCAACAGCCTCGCTGTGCGGATACATTTCTACTGCTGACATATACAGCTTGCAGAAATACAGCTCGTAAAACTACTGGAGAAAGCCGCGGCCGAGAAAGCAGCACTCAGCTCCGGCGTGCTCGCATGTCGCTTGCGTAGCCAGGCTGAGCACGCCGAAGCGCGAGCAGCTGGAACATGGCGGCTAATGAAGCGCCACCGACGCTACTGACCTGCTGCATTGTCATCGATGGGCCGTCCGGGGTTGCCACGCGCGTGCTCCCGCCGCATCCCCAGCCTCGCGCGGCCTTGCCCAGCCATGTTCGCGCACCTGCCTTCCCGACTCCCTGGCCCTCGGCAATGGGCGTCGCGCCAGCCCCAGCCCCGGCGCCGCCCGTGCCGCCCGTGCCGCGGACGCAGACGCTGGTGTCGTTCTTTGGCTCCCGCGAGCTGCGGCCGCTGCACGGTGCGGACGGCCGCTCGGGGCTGCAGCTGGGCCCGCCCCTGCAGCTGTACGAGGCCCCCGCAGCCCCCCTGGCCCCTGCTGCTCTGCCTCACCACCACCAACAACAACAACAACACCACCAACAACAACAACAGCAGCAGCAGCAGCAGCAGCAGCAGCAGCAGCAGCAACTCTACCACCAGCTCAACCAGCATCAGCATCAGCAGCATGGCATGCCAGGCCTGCCGCCGCCGCCGCGGCGGCCCTTCGTCTCCTCCGCCGGCTTCGGCCACATGACCTGGTGCCCCTTCAGCTCCTGCCTTTACATCATCGCGGGGCAGGCCATCCTGCGCCTGACCCACGACGACTCAGTCAGCCTGGTGGCTGGCCACCCCTCGGAGACCTTCCGCCGGGACGGGTACGGACCGGGCGCACGGTTCGTGGCGCTGCGTTTCCTCACCGCCGACGGTCGCGGCAGCCTCTACGCCGCCGACGGCACTCGGCTGCGTCGCATTCGGCTGCCGGCGGCGTGGCGGGCGAGAAACGCGTGGGGAGGTCCGGAGGAGGAGGAGGAAGAGGAGGAGGAAGAAGAAGGAGAAGCGCAGGCGGGGGAGGAGCGGGCGCTGCAGGCGGGGGAGGCGGGAGCAGCAGCGGCAGGAGGCGGGCGGCGAGCGGGGGAGGATGCCGCCGCTGACGACGCCTCGAGCAGCGACAGCGACAGCGATGGCGGTGGCGGGGCAGCCGACGGCGATGCGGCGGGGGAAGAGGGCGGGGGCGACGAGGGGCCGGCGCCGGGGCCCGAAGCGCTCGTCAGCACGCTGCCGTTCGAGGCGGCGGCGGACGTGTGGGGACTGGCCTTTGACGGCAGCCGCGAGTACAGCCAGCTGCTGCCGGGCGAGGGCTTTGACAGCTTCAGGGAAGGCGGCGGCGGCAGCAGCCTCCATGGTGTCGACGGGGATGCAGCATGGGAGGGTGATGATGGCGGTGGTGGTGGTGGTGCTGCAGGCCGTGGGTATCATGGGAGAGGCAGCAGACATGCGTACGCGTGGGGAGGCGGCCGCAGCGCTGGCGGCGGTGGTGGCGGGCGGCGGCGAGGGGGCGGCTTGGGGCCGCAGGTGGGGGGCCAGGAGGAGGGCGAGGATGGCGACGGGCAGTCGTCAGCCTGCGGCGGCAGCCTTATCTACAACACCGACACCGCCATTTACCGGGTGGCGCTGCCCCGGCCGCGGCCGCCGCCGCCGCGGCAGCAGCAGCGCGCCCGCCACCGGCGCCGCGGCCGGCCGCCGCCGGGGCCTGGAGCGGACGGGAATGAGGGCGGCGGCGGCGGCGCCGGCGCCCGCAACGGCACCGCTGCTGCTGCCGCCGCTGCTGGCGCTGGCGCTGCTGGCGCTGGCGCCGGCGCGGTTGCGCCGTGGCTGCTGGCTGGCAACGAGTTCGAGGGGGGCAGTGTGGACGGGCGAGGCGACGAGGCGCGCTTCCTCAACATCTTTGGCTTGGTGGTGGACGGCCGCGGCTGTGTGTACCTGGGTGAGGGCGTGAGGAGGTTAGGGGGCGGAGAAGGGGGGTTCCATGCATGTTAAGTTAATGACGGGGGAGATGTAGACAGACGTCCGAGGGGGCGGAGGTGCGCGACTGAGGCAGCGGTTTCCCCGCCTCCCCGTCTCCTGCGTCCGCAAATCTTTCCCGTCAACGCTGCCCATCCCCGCCTCGAGCACCCCATCTCCAGCGTCTAATCGCCGTCTGCTCCTACATCCCAGCGCCTCCTTTCCCCCTTGTCTGGAATGAACATACCCCTTCCCCCTCCTCCTCCTCCTCCTCCTCCTCCTCCTCCTCCTCCTCCTCCTCCTCCTCCTCCTCCTCCTCCTCCTCCTCCTCCTCCTCCTCCTCCTCCTCCTCCTCCTCCTCCTCCTCCTCCTCCTCCTCCTCCTCCTCCTCCTCCTCCTCCTCCTTGCCCCACAGCCGACCGAGACGTGGAGCGCGGCGTGAGCGTGGTGCGCCGCGCCACGCCCGACGGCGCCGTGGGCGTGGTGGCGGGCGGCCTGGCCAACGACCTGGGCCGACCCGCGCTGCTGCCCAACGGCTGCCTGGCGCTGTGCAGCTACGATGTGGAGGGCGTGCACCTGGTGGGAACCGCGCTGGCGCCGCCCGCCGGCCACGCCGCCGCCGCCGTGGCGGCGGCGCGCGCGCGCGCCGCGGCGGCGCGGGCGCGCGCGGCGGCGGCGCGGGCCGTGGCGGCGGCGGCGTGGCGGGGTGGCATGGGGGTGGCGGGGTGGCATGGAGGCAGCGGGCTGGGCGCGGGCCTGGGGGCTGTGTTTGGCGGGGTTGGGGGTGCGGGGGCGGGACCTGGGCCGGGACCGGGGGCGGGGGGCGCGCGGCGGACGCTGGCAGCGGACTGGGGCGCGCTGCTGGACTCGCAGCCCGACGGCAGTTCCGACCTCACCATCTGCGTAGGCGAGCGCCGCTTCCCCGTGCACCGCCTGGTCTTGTCCACGCGCTGCGACTACTTCAAGCAGCGCCTGGCGGCTGGCGGTGGCTTCGCGGACGCGCGCGCGGCGGAGCTGGAGCTGCCGGACGCGGACCCGGACGCGTTCGCGCTGCTGCTGCGCTGGCTGTACACGGGCGGCGTGGCCGTGCCGCCGGCGGCGGCGCAGGGCGTGGCCGAGCTGGCGGACCGGCTGCTGCTCCCCGAGCTGTGCGCCGAGGCGCAGGGCGTGGCGCTGGGGGGCGTGCGGGCGGACAGCGTGGTGGGGCTGATGCTGTGGGCGGACTCGTGCGGCCCCGCGTTCTCGCAGCTGCTGGCGGCGCTCAAGGGCTGGTACCTGGAGCACCAGGAGGAGGTGGTGGTGGCGGCGCCGGACAGCCTGCGGCGGCTGAGGGCGGCGCCGGACCTGGCGGTGGAGCTGCTGGTGGCGGCGGCGCGGCGGGCGGCGGAGGTGCAGGCGGCGGCGGCGGCGGCGGCTGGCGGCGCGCAGCAGCTGCAGCGGAACCAGCAGCAGGGAGCGCAGCAGCGGAGGCAGCAGCAGGCGCAGGAGCGAAGGGTGTTTGTGTTCTAGCGGACACGTGTTTGTGGGCGTGAAGGCGGTGCGGCAGGTGGACGGCGCAGGGCAAGCTCATGCTGATACAAGCTGGCGGGCTGTGTGGTGCGCAGGTTGGGCAGGAGTGGATGCTTAGCAACCTTAGCAACGGCTCACGGGCGCATGTTGCAGCGGTCCATGGGTGCATGTTGTGGCAGCAATGGCCATATGAAGTAGGTTGGCATGAGGCGCACATATGCATGGTGTAAGCCCGAGTTGAATGGACGAGGTTGCTGGGGAGGCTCGACCTGCTCACAGTCCGCTAGAAGTCTGGGGCTCGGCCAACCGCCACCGGTTACATCGTGCGAACTTGGCGTCGCCCTGGTGACCTTGCAACCACAAACCTGGCGTACTTAGCCTACCTGTGATTATCACTCGACAGAGTACGTGCGCAGACCCGATAACAATCAGCCCCACACAGCCTCGCTCCCATGCCGAATTGAATCTCACACACGCACGGTACGTACCCACGGTACCGTACCTCATTGCGGCCTTCCCATAATGCAGAATGCTGCACACAGCTGTAATGACATGCTAACAGTAATACGCTGTCTGAATAACAATAACGAATGTCACGGTGGTCACGGTGGGCAGCCTTCAGCTGGCGTGTAGGATCCGCCGTTGGCAAGGATGCCATCCCGGTACGCCTCAAACGGAAATAGCACCTTGTCAATTAGGTAGATCGTACCCCGCTGGTCGATATTTGGGTAGGGCTGCAAGCACAGCAGGGGCGCATTAGGGAAACAATGCATCAACCAGCCAGCTTCGTTCCAGGGAACGACATGCATGCACTCTGGGCACAAGCAGGTGGGGGCATTGCGTGTAAGCGATTAAAATGTTCCGAGGATGCTTTGGTCGCTTGCACTGCGTGTGGTGAGCGAGTGAACTGCTAAAGCGCGCATAGACAGGTGCACATGAGGTTGCTTTTGGGCCGTGCTCAAGCACACAGGGCTCTGTGCACATGAGCTTACACTCACCGCGCCTGCGGGGATGGGGCCCTTGAGGCGCCGGGCAATGCCCACGCAGGGCGGGTTGGAGGTGGTCTGGAAGGCCAGGGTCGCCGCGTCCACAGGCGGCGTGGTGTCCATCTTGTAGAGGATCTGTGTTGGATTGGTGGCTGTGATGTCGATAATTGCATAGCGGGCGCCGGGGTCCGGCACTCCGAGCCCGCTGGTCACGTTGTAGGCAGCGGGGTCGAAGGAGGGGAGGAACTGGTGTGCGGAGTACCCGTAGTACGGCAGGATGGCAAACTGCAGGATCGCTAAACAAACGGCTGCATGGCCTGGGAGTGTGGGCGTCAGGCAGTCCGCAAAGGTCATGGCCCGACCGCCCAGTGTGACGCGGCTGAGGAAGTCGTTGACGGCGGCGTTGGTGGGCGTCAGGACGGTGAAGATGCAGGACCACTCGTTAAGCAGGCCGTGCGTGGTGGTGATGCCGGAAGGGAAGTATGGGAGGTCCGAGATGTTGTATCGGTCCACCAGCTCCACATACAGCGCCGCGTCCGGCTCGCGTAGCAGACCCGCGTACACAGAGAACTCAGAGCCCCCTCCGCCGGGGTAGTTGCCGGGAGGCGGGGGCGGCGGCGGGGGAGGCGGGAAGGGCTGCGGCTCCACCAGCACGCCGTCAATCATGTGTGCCACCGCGAGATCGCCGCTAATGGCAGCGTCGTACCTGTCGTGGCGGTGTTAAGGTAGTTAAGCCGAGTGGATAGATTGGAGGGGCGGGAGAGCGCAGGTCCCCCTGGAAGAGCGCGGAGGTCGGGCACACGAGCGGTAACATGGCAAGGTATGTACACATATACTAGGGACATTGTTTAAGTCGGCGTAAATTTATGTAGTTCACTCGTTTCTCACGCGGAATATGCATGCGCCTGCATCTTGTTACCTGTTCGCCACAAAGCTTTGGCTGGTCACGGGGCTCAGTTGCTGTACACTGAAGTTGCCGCCCAGGTCCAGGAGCTGGACCTGGAAGCTCGGGTAGAAGGCGTAGGGGTAGAGGCTGGCGGCGGTGTTGTTGTTGGCGGTGATGGCGGCCGTGGAGATGACGCCCGACACCACGTGGGCGCGCAGCAGCGCCGCCGTGCGGTTGTTGTTGCCGTTGGAGCTGTCACACATGTTTGCGAGTCCGGCACGGATAGATGCCATGCCACCTCCATAATAGAACCACCACCAGGGCGGGATGTGGAGGAAGGTGTCGTAGCGTCCCTGCGTGAATGCGGTGATGGTGGGCGCGAGGATGGTGAGCGGCGTGCCCGAGTCAATGGCCTCCTGGACACGGGCCGTGGTGTTGGTGCAATTCATCAGCGCACTGAAGAACCACAGCTCAGGATAGGCGCTGAGGTAGTCTTGCAGGCCGTTGGGGTAGGCGGGGGAAGGAGGGGGCGCCGGCGGGAGGGGAGGCGGCGGCGGTACTGGCGGGGCAGGGCTGGGTGGTTGCGGGCTGGGAGGAGGCGGGGGCCAAAACAAAGGCTCTGGGCTTGGGGGAGAGGGCGGCCATGCAGGGCACTCTGGGTACGAGTAGCCTCCGCCATTGGCTGTGACGCTGTGGCTGTACGCCTCAAACGGGAACAGCACTTGGTCAAGGAGGTAGACCATGCCTTGCTGCCTCGTGAGGAAGTTGGGCTGCGAGAAAGATCACCAGGGCGGTATGGGCGGCGGGTCACATGGAACGGTAAGTGGCACTGCACATCAGCACATGTTAATAAGCGTCCGAGCCGTGTTCCTGGCATTCTAGCTAACGGTCTGAATCATTCAACAAAGCAACAACGGGGAGGTAAGGAAGAAGGTGCCAGACCCCATGTTACGGACATGCTCTAAATTGCGAAACGAAAACGTAAGCACGCCACCAGATGTTGAAGTCGTGTCTCGCAAGCAGCAGGAGACGGGGGTCTAGATGTCTAGAAACCCTCCGGGACCCCCCCCCAAGACGACTGACCAACCGACCCGCCGTGGACAAAACCGCCCCGTAGAGGGGATTATACCGTCCATTTAATGTCAAAGTGGTTCCAGTCGACTCCTCTTGCTGAGCTCTATCGCGCTGTGCCACGTTCGGGTCTACTCTATGACTTTGGGGCACCGAGGATTCCGTCCATTGGAATCCCATGACCCAACCCGCAACATGCCCCAACCGAATCCCACGGTACATCTTGCTATTACTGGCAACCTGCATCAGTAAACACTGTTTAAAGCGTGTCCGCCTGGTATGCCGTCACTTTCACCCTCCGTCACGTCTCGATGTGCCGCGGCATCCTGTGGACATCCCAGGGACATGTCCTTGCCAGTTCACGCAGCCCGGCATTTCATCGGAGTAATTGGCTTGTTTGCTGTGAGATATAGCAGGTTGCAAGTTTATTGGCACCCCCCGGCATGTGACATCGTGACATGCGACATCCCGATATGTGACATTGCGACATATGCACATACGGCCAAAACCAAACCTAAATGCCCCACATCGTTTGCCAAAATAAGTATTGATGCAAGTGGTGAATGTGGCATGGCGCCACACGCCTCAGCTATGCCGCTGGAGCCACATCTTGTGTGGTGGTGCTGGGGTTGTGCGGGGCGCATCAAGCCATCAGGCTATGGTGCGGAGCCAGACAGCCGCAGAACGCTTCATACGCCACGAAATGCTTCACATATCCATACGCGGTGGGCTCTAGTGGGTATAATTCCTTAGGCTATATGTCGTATTGTCACATGTCGGGTTGTCGATTGTCGCATGTCGCAACCAGGGGGGTCTCAATAAACTTGCACACAGCCATATGCATACATACCTGCAGGATTCGGCTTTCTGACGCTGGAGGGGCTTGCGGCGGGCATTCTAAAGGACCCCTGGGGGGGACGGACCGACCCCCAAGTTTGGCAGCCCATAACTTCTTCACAAGCCACGCCCTGGAAAATCTAAAAGCACCAGCGGTGTTTACGTGCTGAATACTATCAATTTCATGCATGGGATGAAGTCCCGTCATCCTTACCCCTCTTATGCATTGTTTTTGGTTTAGCTTGGGCTGGTAAACACACACACACACACACACACACTTTGGGATGCTAGTGCTCTGCCGCTAGCATCGGACAGCGTCTCAGATACACGATTACGTGATCCACCCAGATAGCTGTAAACCCGTTGTTACACACACACACACACACACACACACACACACACACACACACACACACACACACACACACACACACACACACACACACACACACACACACACACACACACCGCAAGCAATCAATGCCACGGCTCGCTCGGTGATTCGCTTACCACGCCTGCGGGGATGGGGCCCTTGAGGCGCCGGGCAATGCCCACGCAGGGCGGGTTGGAGGTGGTCTGGAAGGCCAGGGTCGCCGCGTCCACAGGCGGCGTGGTGTCCATCTTGTAGATGATGCGGGTGGCCGGCGGGTTGGGGGCTGTGGGGTACCCCGTGCGGTTGGTAATCAGGGCGTAACGGGCACCGGTGTCGGGAGCACCGAAACCGCTGGTGAGGCTGTAGTCAGCGGGGTCAAAGGATGGGAAGAACTGGGTCCCGGGAAGGATTGCGAACTGCACAATGGCCGCACAAACCGCGCGTTTGGCAGCCATGACTTGTGCTGTGCCGGTTGGGGAGGTGCAATCTTGGAAGGTCATGGGCACGCCGCCAAAAGACACGCGGCCCAGGAAGTTGGTGATGGCGGCGCTTGTGGGTGTCAAGACCGTGGCCACGACGTCGGGCGTGTTGAGGTAGGCAATTGCCGGCACGTACTGGCCGCTACCAGGCAGCGTGATGTTGGTCGTGTTCATCAAGGTAACAAACTGGGCGGCGTCCGGCTCGTTCAGCAGGCCCACATACACCGACACAGCGGGGGCGTTTGTTCCAGGCGTGTTGCCTGGAGGCGGCGGCGGCGGAGAGGCGGCGGGAAGGGCTGCGGCAGCGCGAGCACGGCGGTGATCATGTGGGCGACCGCTGCGTTGCCGCTGATGGCGTTGTCGTACCGCCCTTTCACAAACTTCTGGGTGGTGAGGGGCATGAGCTGTTTGACAGTGAAGTTGCCGCCCAGCAGGTCCAGGAGCTGGACCTGGAAGCTCGGGTAGAAGGCGTAGGGGTAGAGGCTGGCGGCGGTGTTGTTGTTGGCGGTGATGGCGGCCGTGGAGATGACGCCCGCCACCACGTGGGCGCGCAGCAGCGCCGCCGTGCGGTTGTTGTTGCCGTTGGAGCTGTCACACAGCGCGGTCTGCCAGTTGGTTCCAAGGCTGTTGGCAGAGAAGTATGATTCCCACGCTTGGTTGGAAGGCGCCAGGAAGGTGAGCGGGCTGCTGCCGGCATTGATGGATTCCTGGACGAGGGCGGTGGTGCTGGTGCAGGCCATCAGGGCGTTGAGTGTGGACAGCTCGGGGTAGGCGTCAAGGTAGTCTTGGAGGCCGTTGGGGAATGCGGGTGGAGGCGGAGGTGAGGGTGGGGGCGCAGGAGGCGAGGGGCTTGGCGGCTCTGGACTTGGTGGCGATGGGGGCACAGGGCTGGGCGGCTCAGGGCTGGGTGGTGCAGGAGATGGGGGAGGCGGGGGCGAGGGACTGGGAGGGTCAGGGCTTGGTGGCGGGGGGCTGGGAGGGACAGGAGGTGCGGGGCTAGGGGGAGAAGGGCTGGGAGGAGCAGGCGATGGGGGAAGTGGTGGCGCGGGGCTGGGAGGGGCAGGCGGTGCGGGGCTGGGTGGCTCTGGACTGGGCGGCGCAGGAGGCTCGGGGCTTGGTGGCGTGGGGCTAGGCGGGGAAGGGGGCGTGGGGCTAGGCGGCTCGGGGCTGGGAGGTGTAGGGGATGGAGGAGGCGGAGGTGAGGGACTAGGCGGTGAAGGCGGCACAGGGCTGGGTGGCTCTGGGCTGGGTGGCTCAGGAGATGGAGGCAGCGGCGGCGCAGGGCTAGGCGGTGCAGGGGGCTCCGGGCTGGGCGGCTCGGGGCTAGGAGGAGAAGGAGGGGGAGGGCTTGGTGGCACGGGGCTTGGAGGAGAGGGCGGCTCTGGGCTTGGCGGCTCTGGGCTAGGGGGAACCGGAGGAGACGGGCTGGGCGGGGATGGGCTGGGAGGTTTCGGGCTGGGTGGATCCGGTGAGGGAGGAGAAGGTGGGGTGGGACTGGGCGGATCCGGGCTGGGCGGGGCTGGCGGTACAGGGCTGGGAGGTGGGGGGCTGGGCGGTGGGGGGCTGGGCGGATCCGGGCTCGGGGGTGCAGGAGGAACGGGGCTGGGTGGCAGCGGGCTGGGCGGAGCAGGAGGCAGGGGGCTGGGCGGCGTGAAGGGAGCGGGACTGGGCGGCGCAGGGCTCGGTGGCGGCGGGCTTGGGGGAGGTGGCGGTGGAGGAGGAGGCGGCGGGCTCGGAGGTGGTGGCGGCGGCGGTGGCGGCGGAGGGCTAGGCGGCGGTGGGCTTGGAGGGGAAGGGCCAGGGCTAGGGGGAACCGGGCTCGGTGGCTCGGGGCTGGGAGGAGGAGGACTGGGCGGTGCCGGGCTCGGCGGAAGAGGACTGGGCGGTGCAGGTGAGGGAGGATATGAAGGGGGGTAGGAAGGCGGGTAGGAAGGCGGGTAGGAAGGCGGGTAGGAAGGCGCTGGGGGCAGAGGCGGTGCGTTCTTGCCAGCTTGGCCCGGCGAGGGTTTGGGGCTAGGCAAGGGCGCCTGATGGGTGCACGGCACGTTGATGACTCGGCCGCGGGTCAGCTCTGTGCGCGGGGTTGACATGCAAAGGGCGGGGCACAAACACACACACACACACACACACACACACAGGTCTTTGATTTGTTTGTTATCTCCTTGTGATCTCTAACACACACACACCCTTGTGCTTTTCTAACACACACACACACACAGCCACACACACATACACACACACACACACACACACACACACACAGCTGCAGTCACTAAGCGAGCCAGCTGGTAGTCACGACATTACCGGTTACTTCAGGCAGCGTGCGCATGAACGACATGTATGCCGGCATGTTGTGTTCACCTCGCGGCCACACGCGCGGGTTCATTCGCTTGACGGCGTCGCGAGTGACGTTGAGGTCAGCAGCCACACCCTCAAACTGCGGGCAATCAAGCAGGGGCACGGAAAGGTGCGTGGGCACCGTGCGTGTCTTAGTCAGGGCCCGGGGCACCCACAGCACACCCGCATCTCCTCCTTCCCCCCTGCATACAAGCCTCACCGATCTGAGGGCGCCGCGCTTGGAGATGGTGTATGTGCAAGGCGCACACGGGACGGTGAGCATCTACGCGGGAATCACCAACGCCACAACGAGATGATCAGTGCAGGTGAGGTTACCGACATGCGCTAGGTGGTGGGGCGACAGGAGAAGATGCCAATGAAAGGCACCACCCGCAACCGGCATTGTGCGACTTGGTGCGACTTGCCGACTGCGCCCAAGCAAGAAAGCAAACTCTAAGCAAGGTCCTGATAGGCAAGAGGCCTTGCTTATTAGAGCACAGCACGCACCGTGCTGGGCTGCAGCTCTGCTCCCCCGTTCATATCCTTCAACTGCTGCCGCGTAATGTTGGCAATGCCACGTGTCCGCAGCAAGGCAGAGAGTGTGCGGTACTGCAGAGCAGGCGTACGACAAGGGGGTGAGGGGCATTTTGGAGATAGACGTTTAAACCCCTATATATAGTAGTCAAGCCACATCGACTACATACAATGACCCACCTCACCGTGTCGCCTGAGAAGACCGGCAACCGAGCGCACGAGGCATTTGATGTTTGAGCGGCGCCCAGCTGTTGCAGCACGCGTTCGCCGTGTCGCGACTGTGTGGCACGTCCGAAGGGGTCACAACAAATTGGGTAACGGCCTTGGTCTGGAGTGTCGGCGCGACCACCGGGAGCGAGGTTAGGCCTGTCAGCCCTCAGCACGGTGGCGCTCACCTGCGCTCCTACTGTAGGCCCAGCAGACAGCGACTGGCCCCGGCCTGCTGGCAGCAGGGCGAGCGACGAGGCTTACCGTCAATCGCCGACACACATGTCACGAAAGCTTTCGCGCTCAAGAGCCGCTTAAAGCGCCCCGGCATTCAAATAATGCAGCCGCACCCTGTTTACTTGTCACACCTGCTGCAAAGGTCGCGCCGCTCAGCAGCAAGAGGAAGACCGCGAAAAGCCGCCGCAAATGGCTATCTGCTGCCGAAGCGCTGTTCCTCATTTGGTCTAGTTATTATGAACGCCAAAAATCACACTCAAGACTAGCGGCTGCGTCTTCGAGCTTGTCTGCACCAGGCAGGCAAGTAAAAGCAACTGCTATATATTCCGCGGTCGAAAGCTCGCTTTCTGTGTGTGATTATGAGGGCTCACTCCAATGATTTAAGTCAATACAATCATGAATGAAAAGGATGAATGTCGGGAGAGAAAACTGCTGGATCCGACCTGCACAACACGCTTCAAGCTCGCGCAAAAAAGGCTTACCTCCATGTCAGAAACTGAAACGACTCAACAGGTATCGATCACACTGCGTTTTAATGCATATATGAGAAGGAGAAAGGCCAACTGCCGTCACGCCTCTCCTGCCCCAACTCTACTCATCACACTCTACTGAATCTGATGAATATATTTTGTGAACGTAAATCCCCTGAAGACATACACTCATACAGTGGTGCGGCGTTAGTACTGCTGGCCGGAGCGAGCGCTGTGTTTGGGGGGCGGGGGTGGGTGGGCGCCGACGGATGGGTGGCGGGGTTTGGTGGTGAGGGCCCCGCGTGCCGCCTGGTGCCGCTTGTGGGGTTGCTGCTGGCCAGGTCTGGGACTTGCACTTGTTGTGCTGGATGTGGTTGTGTCGGCTGTCAAGGCAATGCGGGGGGGGGGCTTGCCCATGCACACGCCGCCTGCGAACCCCACCCACCCTCCTGCTGACTCGCGTCCCTCCCGCCGCTCCCGCTCCCGCTCCCGCTCCCTCTCCCGCTCCCTCTCCCTCGCCGTCCTCGCCATCCTCCGCCCCGCAGCTGTGCAAGATCGACCCCCAGGGCGAGGCCCGCAAGGTGGTCGGCTGCTCGTGCGCCGTCATCACCGACTACGGTGAGGAGACCGCCGGGCGCCGGCCTGTCCATGCTGCAGGAGTACCTGAAGAGCCGCTAAGCGCGGCTGCGGCCGGCCCACCGCGGCCCTTCGGCTGCTCCGGACCACGTCTTCGAGGAGGGCGGGAGATTTAGTGTCTTCAGTCACCATTTCGTAACGCCGTGACCTCAAAATCCGCATCCTGTGCCGCTCCCTCTGCGTGTCCGCGTTGTGGGGATCAGGGGAACCCCTGGTGGGGATTGCGGCAAAACAGCTGGTTTGGGGGGGGGGCACGGGGCGAGGTTTAGGAGATATTGGGCGCCGAACCAGCGGGCTTAAAGTACAAATACCGCGTATAAACACACGCTTTCAAGGATTGGGTTCGGAGGTGCAAGGATTGACATTATTCCAGCTCAGTGGAACATACACGCGCGGCCAGAGCTCGTAATCAAGAAAGGGGGCCGAGGCGGACACAGCTTACATTGATCCAGATTGGCCTGAAAACGTGTATGCTGGGGGTAAGCATCCCGGGGGGTGGTGGGGCGCTACGCCGTACCAGGCATCGTGTCAGCGTAGATTGGCCGTGCCATACCCTGAAAACCTACCTACTCAGTTCAATGCCCTTCATGCTTCAATCATGTCCTGAGTCAATTCCACATTTCCACTGGAATGGCTGCACTCGGCCGCACACGTAAGGCCCGTTGTGCGGACGTGAGCCCACGCCAGTCGCACAGTCTCCCATCAGCATTGCGGCTTCCGGTAGGCAAACGGCCCTTCAAAGTTGCAGTTCACGGGGCGCCTTCGCGTAATAAATTAGCTATCCATCATCCTTCACATCAATGGCCTCGCCCTCCCTCCTAGCTAGCCTACCCCAACCCAATCCAGGGACCCTACCGATCAAGCTCTATCTGCGAGTGTCAGGCCTTCCGAGTCACACCCTCCCATGTTCATTATCAGGGGTGCACCCCTGTTCATTATCCTTGGCAGTCGTGCGGCACTAATCTAATGGAGCTGTAAGGCAATACCGTACTCGAGCAATGTAATTGTCACCATGCACACACGCAAACACACGCAAACACACACGCATACACGCACCACCACCCACCGCACACACGCGTTACCCCGTGGCGTTACCCCCGGGCCGCCTGCGCCACCACGTAGGGCTCCGCTCGCCGCAGCCTCCGCTGCTGCTGCTCCGCCTCCGCTCCCACCTCCACCCCCACCCCCACCTCCGCCTCCGCCTCCATCTCCGGGTGCCGGTCAAAGTTGTTGGAGCCCTTGTAGTCCAGGGTGATCACCTGAAAACCGCGGGCACGAACAGGGTGGCACTTGCAAATAAAGAAAGATACAAAATTGCTACCGGCGCATCGCGCGTGCATGCATGGGTGAAGGCCACCCTGTGTCCATGGGAGGATGCATTTAGGCGCGAGGACGCCACGGGGGCACGCGCGCACGGGGCGGTGGCGGGGCAGGGGTGCGCGGGATGAAGCACGAACACACGCGCATACCGCAATCGGCCCATCCAAGCATTCCCTCCCCTTCATTACTGATTAAACACCATCCATGGATGGCTACCCCCCACGGCTCGCTCGCACACGCGGCTGCTGCTGCTTTAGCTGCTTCTCCTCGCGGCGCAGTTGGTTCCTGTTGGGACTGGTTTCCCCTGTTAACCTCCCACGGCACCCAGCAGCAGCAGCAGCAGCAGCAGCCGGCAGCTAGCCGCCAGGCACGCACGCACGCACCTCCCACATGTTGCCGTGCTTGATGACTCGCCAGCACACCTGCGCGCGTGGCAGGGGGGGGCATCATGTACATGTACTGTAATGGGGGGGAGGGGTTCCATGCATTGCATTTAATGACGAGGTAGACGTAGAACGGGGGACGGGTCGCAACAACGTCGCACGCACGGCCGCAGCCAGGTGCCCTACCTGGCATGACTGCCTGGCCGTGCCTTGCACGTGCGCTACACACTGCTGGTGGCGTTCCCCCATTCCCCCGCCCCGCCCCGCCGCAGGAACACACCGCCGTCCCGACCTCCAGCCGCACGCACGCACGCCTAGCCGGTAGTTACACCGTTAGTTAGCCGTACCCGGTGCGTACCAGTAGTCGTACCAGGCCCCAGGCCCCTGCTGCTGCATGATGCCCTACCTTGACCCACCCACCCCCTCGCCCCTGCACCCACCCAGCAGCCGCCCCTGCCAGCAGCAGCTGCACCTACCCCTCCACCACCACCACCACCACCACCACCACCACCACCACCACCACCACCACCACCACCACCACCACCACCACCACCACCACCACCACCACCACCAGCAACCTCACTACCTGTAGCGCCGCTTGGCCCCCTTGGTTCGCCCCTTCCCAACTCCCTGCCACATGATCGAGCGAGTTCCCTTAAACCCAAGGCACCGCCCCCCTTCTGTGTTCTGTATGTGTTCTGGGTTTTTGAGTTGCAATGGTTGCTTTGGTTTCTGAAATCAACTGCCCCCCCACCACCACCACACACACACACACACATCCGTTTCCTTACTTGTGAACTCTAACACACTACCACCAGGCACATCACATCGCTACTCCCCATTCTCCCTACCCTGTCTATCTGTCTGCTGGCTACCTATCTAGCCAGCAGCTAACCTCCACCTACCTGCATCGCCCACTTGACCAGGCACATGGCGCTGATGCTCGCCGACAGCTTGTAGATGGGGCTGGGGATGACGACGCCCGCCTTGTGGCCCACGATGTAGATGTAGGTCTGCACCCCCGCCTGCGGCAGCGACTCCGTCACCGCCTCCAGGAACAGCTGCATTGCATGTCGAGGAGGGGAGGGCACCAGCAGGCAGGTGAGGGGGCAGGTGAGGGGGCAGGTGAGGGGCAGGCGAGGACGAGATGGAGATGAGGAGCCGGCGAGGTGAGGAGGTGAGGAGGTGAGTAGGGAGATGGAGGTGGAGATAGAGGCAGCAGGTGGGGCAAGGGTGGGAGGAGGAGATGAGAGGCAGCAGCCGGGGGGGGGGGGGCGGGGGGGAATCCAGAGGCGGACTAGGTAGGGGGTTCCATGCGGACTAGGTAGGGGTGGGTGGGTGGATTGATGGGAAGCGAGAAGAGCGGGCGCAGACGTAGCGGCGAGCAACGCGCCCTCATCAGGCAA